>CM035143.1:118965842-120417508 GCA_020205605.1 Panax ginseng | reverse complement strand
GGGGAACTAATTATCGGGGTGTGGAGTAATGGTTCAAGACAGGTTGTTTTAGTAGTCCTCATTATTTTATAAAATAGTGTATCAATAATTATAATGAGGACTTATTTGAGTGTGGATATTGTCTAGAAGACAATATTTGTATTTAAACTCACAGTTTATGTGTTGTCATATTTTGCACGACAATTGTATTAATAAATTTGTAGTTGTTTCTGTACCATGTATTTGGCGACTCAGAATGGGTGATGTATACCTATTTTGGGGGCGTCACATCTTGGGTTCTTTACATAAGTATACAATAAATAGAAAGTATTTACAAGAAAAGTGTATCAACCAAATAATTATAAAAAAAGTGTAATTAGGACACTTATTACAAAAATAGTACAATTCACATTAATAAGGAAACCTAAAATCAAGGACAAATAACTGCCATAATTAATAATTCAAATTCAAATATTTGGATCTAACAACAAAAACAAATTCAAATTCAAAATAATAATTCAAATTTAAATATTCAAATTCAAATCTTCATCTCCTCACATACACTTTGAAATAATAGTCCCATTGCTACTACACCGCTTACACTCACATACTCCGCCGCTTACACAGTGCTGAATCTTCGTTGTCCAAAACGCCAATGAGAATAAAAAGAAGATTCGCCCTACAAAAATTTTAAAAATAAATAGATGTAACTTTTACTGTTCTGAATTTTTTTTTATAACTATTTTGTTACTCATAAATAATAAAATGGTTACCTTTGTCTGAATGGTTGGCTACCAACTGCATCACATTCAAACGAAATTGGTAACTTAATAAAACTGAATTGGTTACCTTGGTCTGAAGGTTCGGCTACCAACTGCACTATAAAAAAATTGCAGGTGTTTTAGTGCAGTTGGTTACCTTGGCATGAAGATTTTGTTACCTTGGTATAAAGATTTGCTTACCTTGGTATGGAGGGAATAGTATAGGAGGATACCACGGAGGAGGTTATAGATTAAACCCAGGAGGTTGCCATTAAGAGAGAGAAGATTAAGAAAGAACTCGAAAAGGTAACCGCTCCACTCCATAGGTTTCCCAACAACACTTAACACCTTCGTCATTATTATGGACACGATTATCAATCATCTCGTGGTCCCGCCCGCCATCAAGATTCGCCGTCCGTCGCCGCCATCAAGTATGATATTGTCGTCATCATCGATATATATATATATATATATATATATATATATATATATATATATATATAGAAAAAAAAGAATACGTTGAATGAAGAAGAAGGGTGATGATTAACTGCAGTTGTTATAGATGAGGAGAGAGAAGAAGTCATGTGTATAACTAATCCCTAAATTAAGGAATTCTAATTGAATACTAATTCCCTAAATTAAGGAATCCTAATTGCACTAGTATTGTAAATAAATATGGAAGTGTATTAGTTGGTGTAAATATTTTATAAGTGAACTATTTTTGTAATTATTTTTAAAAATGTAATAGAATATGTAATTGTTCCATATTTCTATGTCCCAAAACGATATAAATGACCATGCACTTTATTAAAACATCATTACTGTAAATATTTTCTGAGAAGATGGACTTTAAATATTTTCTGAGAATGGACCTGGGAAAGAAGGAAAAAATCGGCCCCTCTTTTTTGGACTGCAAAGTAGGTGGGTACTATTTTATTTTTAGCCTATCAAGCTTACGTCCTTAAATAAAGACTACCGAAGATAAATATAAATCTCTTGATTCTGGACTTTTAGCATGCATGTTGAACAAGGTCGAAATCCAAAATAAATTCTTACGAGCCCATTGGGCTAGACAATGCCTACAAAAGATTGCTTACATATGGGCCTTTTTAAAGGCCCAACATTTTGATTTGCCTATTTCTCACGAGTTTTATTATAGGAAAAACTCACATGCAATTATTCTTCTGAAAATCACGTATGTTGCATGCAGATTATCAGCTTCCGTAATTGCTTCCTCAAAATTAGTATTAAAATTAGAGATATAAAATTAGTATGATTCATAAAAATTTATAATAAAATAAATTTTGTGATTAATAGTTTTTATTATATACTTCACAAATAAAATAACTGTATCAACTAAAATTAACTTAATTCATATCAATTTAAATTTTAATATATTGTTGTTTGACGTCAAAAGTCAAATTGTATATGTTATGTTAAAACAGAGAGAGTAGTATACTGTTTGATTGTACGGTACAATTTCCTTAAATTATATAATAGAGTTAATCAGTGTTTTGTTTAGATAAACTAGATAATCAACTGTCTAATTACCTATCATTTTCTTTGAACTTCTTTTTTATTATTTGTTTGGACACGAGAAAAAATATTATTCTTTGAACTTGACACTTCGATAATTCGTTCAAAATCAATTTTTAAAATAAATAAATTAAGTTTGATCATATTTTTGATCACCTGCTTAACAAAATAAGCTCGGCTCATATAATAATTAATCAAATATAAACACAAAAGAAAATTGTGGTACTCATTACTGCATTCACTTTTTGGTCCATTTAGGGGGCAAGAAACAAGAGGATAATTCAAAAAGAAATCATTTGCTGGAGGAATGTTGTAGAATAATAGAGTTATTTAAAAAATCGTCGTTATAGATATTTTATATATATATATATATATATATATATATATATATATATATATATATATATCATATTTTCTCTTAAATAATTGAGTGTTTGGTATTACATTGATGATATGAAGTCATATATGTTATGATAAATCTAAGAATATAGTATAATTTTATACTACCCATAAAATGTGCAGTTCTTTTTAGCAAATAAATAATATTTATGTATTTCATTTATAGTATGACTCAAATAAATTTATTAGACATTAGTATTTCGTTACAAAAATCATTTTCTTTTCGAAAGAAAAGCATTAAAACTCACACTTCATACATTAAAAACGTTATTTATTTAGTATTTCTCTGCATATAAATTTTATTTTATTTTTTGTTTAAAACTTGTCCTATGAATTAAAGATATATATAAACTCGTACAAACACATGATAACAAGCTTGAATAAATGAAATGAAGAAAATATTCTTGGTCGCCAAATGATGGAGTGGAGTATTAAGGTTGAATTAAACAAAAAAAAGGTTTAATTATTATGGAGAAAAAACAACATAATTTAGTCAAATTAAGGAGGTCATTACCCACCTAATTCTCAGTGGTTAATTAATGCAGTCAAATCCAACTGAAAAAAACCTCATTCCCTGTCTCGAGATCTTGAAAATTCTGGTGGGTCATCCCATGCATTATCAGTTGAATCGATATATTAACAATCATGACAAAATTTAGTACCAACCAAAAAATCATTAAATTCTTATTAGTCTCTTGTTTTATCAAGTGTATTCAATTAGGAATGGGGACAAATACTATCTTTGTGATTTTTACTTTTTTTTGTTTATTTTCTTTTTATTATTTTTATAACGAATATGAAAGTTTGTAGTATAAAATAAACTGAACAATATTTGTTTTTAACTAGCTCAAGATCCGTGCAAAGTACCATGTTTGTTATAAAATTATTTTATTTTTTATACATTTTTATGTTATATTTACTTTTTTTATATATATATATATATATATATATATATATATATATATGAGAAATGATCCATAGAATACGTTAATCGGAGAGATCATTTTTCAACTAACGCTCATCAAGTGGCCCAAAATTAGAGTGAATGGTCGAGATGAGTGCCCAACGCTACTCCTCAGCCACCAAATTAACGCGTTCTAATGGCCAAATAAAGCGATCAGTGTTTTGTTGGCCGCTAAAAGGAGTAATGACAAACAAAAAATTTGGCTTAATTACATTATTACGATTATCCTCATATATACTACTTATTAATCGGTAAAATAAAATAATAAAAAAATTATAAGTATAATCGGTAATTATCCTTATACTTATTAATAAAATAAGTATGTATAAAGATAATTAATAATTATCGTCTTATGATTTTTAATTATAATATGAAATAGTGATTGAATTTATATTATATTCCTACTCAAATATATAAACTCAATCACTATTTCATATTTATAATTAAAAAATTATAAAATGATAATCGAGAATTATTCTTATACATACTTATTTTGTGAATAAATATAAGGATAAGTATAAACATAATTATTGATTATCCTTATAATTTTTTATTATTTTATTTTACTGATTAATAAGTAATATGTATAAGGATAATCTATTAATAAGTATAAGGATAAATATAAAGATAATTACTTATTATCCTATTAATTATCCTTATAATTTTTTATTTTTTATTTTACTAATTAATAAGCGTATGTATGAGGATAATCAGGATAATGTAATTAAGCCAAATTTATGTTGTTGTCACATTTTTCCATTTTCTAATGGCCAAATCAAAAAATGGTCGTTTTGATTTGTCATTTGGAGGGAGTAATGATTCAAAGCCCTCATCTCACCCATTCACTCTAATTTTGGACTATTTGGATGAACGTTAGTTGAAACAGATTCCTCGGCTAACGATTCTATGAATCATTTCTATATATATATATATATATATATATATATATATATATATATGAATTATAATTTTATTAAATACTATTGTTATGAAGAATATGAGTTTTAAAGGAACTCTAACTAAAATAAAAAATGTATGAGAATAATAGATAGTGGTACGTAGATAATTATATGATAGTAGAATATAGATATAAAAATTTGAAATAAAATAAAAGTCGAAAAAATAATTTATTTTCCTAGATTTTAGGTTTTTATTCTTAAATCTTAGTGTTGAAGGATTATTTTTAAATTTTAGGGTTGAGAATTTAAAATGTATGAGAATAAGAGTAGTGTAAGTAGATATTTATATGATAGAAGAATACTGATAGAAATATTTTGAAATGATATAAAAGATGAAAATAATAAATTTTTTTTGTAGATTTTTGGTTTTATTCCTAAATTTTAGTATTGAGAGAAGATTTTATTTTAGGGTTGACAATTAAAAAATATGAGAATAAGAATAATGGTAAGAAGATAATTATATGATAGTAGAATATAGATAAAAAGATTTTGAAATGAAATAAAAATAAAAAATAATTTATTTTCCTAAATTTTAGGTTTCTATCCTAAATTTGTCCTAAGTTTTAGAGTTGAGAAATGATTTTGTACTATTTATTAATATTGACTACTGATCCCTTTACCTCTTTTTACAAAATAGTTTGAAGTATTTCTTTTTTGCAGATGTCAAATATATATGTATAGTATCCGTTGTATTTTTGGTAAATAATTATTCTTAATATATGTTTATGTTATATTTTCTATTACATTTAAATTACTCAAAAATATAATGCATATATGTATTTAATATTGATGACAGAGTCATTAGGTTAAATTGTGTCTAAATTTGTTTTATGTAAATCTTAAATATCCACAAAAATGAAAAGAGATATATATATATATATATATATATATATATATATATATATATATATATATTATCCTCTATAATAATTAAGAATATACTTAAGAAAATAATCTTTATTTTATGCTCTAATTAGTCGTTGCATCTCCTCCAGTATATACAGTGTAGTAATTCAAACATTTTAGGGTCCATGTTGATGGTGGGCAGTGAGACTTGAGTGATTGTTTTTTTCTTTTGCTTTATTGTGTCCTTTCGTTTACCAAGCTCTTAATTGCTTCTCTATTTGTACCCTAATACACAAACTTTAAATTTTATCTCAAATTACTCCTCCCGTTTCATAATATGCGACCTTATAGAGTTGAACATAAGAATTAAAAAAATAATTATATAACATTAATTAATTATAATATTAATTGTCTATAATACAATTTATCATATACTTATCTCATATATATTCTCTCACATATGTAACATTTTTTCATGATCGGTAATTTTGAAAAAAATTATATAGTTAATTCTCATAAATTATATAAAATATTAAATAATTTGACACAAATAAAATCATCTAAAATATCATATATTATGGGACAGATCGAGTACCTTTCAAAAGTCAATCGAGCAACGAAAATCCAACTTCATTAAAATTGTTTAAATGTCTGAATTTTAATAATTCATAATTAATAAAAATTTTAAATAAATATATATCTTACAAATGGCAGCCAATAATATATTATTTCCTTCTCTTTTATAAAAGTCTTTATTACCCTATTCGTTTTAGGATAAAAGTACTAATCGACTTTTTTGTGCATATTATGATAAAATAACAAAATTGTTCATATTTAAATTCTTATTTAATTGTATTATTTTTTTGCACATAACTAGTGATGTTTCTTAAATATACATAGAGAATATAAATATGACAATTAATACAAAGGGAGGCAAATTAGTGTAAAAAAATAGATTATTAAAGGTAAGTAAACATTTAACTTGAGACTACTCAAAATAATAATAAAAAATTTTATCTTGGGCGGAGGGATGATATATACTATTTTAGGTAGTCCCAAGTTAAATGTCTAGTTACCTTAAATAATCTATTCGATCTTTACAATAATTTGTCTATAATACCATTAGAATTAATTTCATATTTTATTTTTTGCATATTTATGGTACATTACTAATAATCATGTGCAAAAAACTAAGCAATTAAATGAGAATTTAAATATGGTTAATTTTATCATTTTATCCTCTTTCATAAAAGAGGCAATAACTTAGTTTACCATATTATTCCTACATTAAATACTAAATTATTTCTTTCTTTTTTTTATTGAATTTTGAATAATAATATTGAGATTGAATACTCATCTTAAATAATCAAACAAAATGAATTTCATTACAAATTTAATAATATTGAGATTGAAATTTCATTTTAAATAATCAAACATAGTGAATAATCACTACTTTAATTACAAATTTGGAAGTTAAAGTAGAAGTTGTATATTTGAAACGGAAATCAAAACGTACATGCAAAAAAGTGGTGTTGCAAGACCATATATAAGAAAGTAAAGCTTTACAAATAAAGATCAAATTCAACTACAAGAAGATGTTGAACTAAGTATATAGCTAGATCTTCAACGGTATAATGGACCTGCAGAACTTCATGAGCCCTTGTACGTATTTTCTATGAATCTGCAGTCATGTGCAGAAAAAATATACTTCTGCACTCCATGGTTACCATGGTTTAGAAAACTGTGTTTTGTACGAGAAAGGAGTTAAAATTATATAGACAGTACATAAAACAACAAAATAAATAAATAAATATATATATATATATATATATATATATATGTTAAATATCCTGGTGACATTTTCTGACAAGTAGTGGGTCAGAGATAATTTTCAAAATCAAATGATAGCATTGGGAGATTAACTGAAAGATCAACATTTTGAAGGCAGATCTGATTGCAGATTAATGATCAGAAATATTGAATTGATAGATTAATTAATCTCCTTCAACAAATACAAAAATCCATTATTTGATACAATCATATAAAGGTTTCTGATTAAATAGAAATCAACAATTAAAAAAATTAAAACCAAAAACATCTTATATCAACAGAATGATACTTAAATATTAAATATGTAAATATATTATTTGATACACAAAAAGAAGAGGGGGAGAAATCTCTTTTTTGGCATTCCTCTCGTACTATTATCCTCTTTTAATAAAAAGAAGGAAACCCATATATATACAAGAATGGAGTAGAAGTTTAAAATTTAAAAGTTCGTGAAAATATTAATTGATGTTGTCCATTATATACGTTAAACTCATATGTATAACAATATATACAATATGTATGAAATTAAAACATTCATGTATACTCTGTATTATTTCCATTTACTTATAATAGAGAACAGTTATACAAACCCTAAATATTTCAAGAGAATTTAAGAGCATCATAAACCACCAATCTGGTCAAACAAATTTTAATTCTTTTATATGAGACATATTTATATAAGAATACAAGATCTACATCCAAAATAATGTAAAGAAAGCAAGAAGTAAAGGAAACCAAAGAGTACTTCCAAATCATAAAACCCAATCAAAAGTTGAACAAATGTAAGTATCAAATCTGAGAAATAGTCCAAATACATAAGGACTCCCAGAGAAGCACAAACTGTTAATAGAAGACAAAACAAATGACCCATAAGTTATAAGGATGACTGTCCCAAAAGGATTGTGTATCCTAGCTGTTTACACATTCTGCAACACATCAGGTGGAAAATATATAACATCAAAATCTGGCACAACCTAGTCATGAGATCTTGAGACTGATGGTATGTAGATGAGATATATATATATATAGGGAGAGAGGGAGAGAGAAAGAGAACATAACCTGAGAACTCCAAGTGACCGTGAAGTGAAAGTAGCCCATAATATTTAGTTATAATTAATAGTATATACATGAGTTCCTTTGAAGGACAGACATATATACCCTTTCAGTCAGTGGGATATTCAGAGAAACAAACCACACAAAGCTCCTCATACCTGAAAACAAATATAAAGTTCAGAAAATACACAGATTATACATTAAAACATACTATTACCAATTGGATCTTTGAAAGAAACCAACGAAACACTCCATGTGATCCTTATATTTTGATTTTTTAAAAAAAAAACTATTACAAAAATATAACCATGAAATAGGACGTAAAGAACGTAATTTTAGTACAGACAACAAAAGCAGCAGTATCAAGAATGTGTTTTTGCTCATGATCTATGTACATATTAATTAAGAATAATAAAAAGTTGCAAACAATTGATCTCTAAAGATTATTTTACAAGAGTACATTAGAACAAAAAAAGAAAAGGGAAAAAAGCCATTAATTGCCGCTGCAGCATCATCAAGATTCTCACAACAATTACTAAAAGGGCCAGGGAAGTGAAGTGAGGAAGGGACCACTAAAATAGAGTTCCTCAACCCACCCCCCACGGAGCCCTAGATAGAATAAAGTTTATGTGAATCTTGCTGATGCTCCATCTGCAAAAACTGGCTGTTAATTAGCTAGCTAGCTAGCTATTAGCTTCTTCAGATCTTTATGTTCATGATCTCAACATAATAAGGAGGAAACCCTAACCCTAAAAGACATGACACAGGAAAGGTATGAAGGTAAAGGAACAAGAAAGAGAAAACATTAAAGGGGTGAATGACAACGAATATGAAGAAGAAATTTAGCATGAAATGAGGAGGAGAAAAATAAGAAAGGGATCATGTTATGAAGAGTGATGGGGGTGTAGAGGGTATATATAAATAAATTTATAGAGAGAGAGAGATCAGAGAAGGGAAGGGATGATGAGTATTCAATACGGGATATAAGGATTGGTTGGTTCCTAAAGATTTGTCAGGAGAGGAAGAGAGATATGGGGTAACTACAACAGTTATCGATCGCAATCTTAGCTACCAAATATATATTACATTAAAATTAATTAATTAATAGTAAAAAATAATAAATACACTAGTGGAATATAATGTCCAGGGTATGATTCATAGAGGATGTGCTAACGTTCATCAAATTATTTTGTAAAAGAATAAATAAAAAGTTTCGCCAAACAATTTAATTAGCGGACAAGTAGTTACAGCCTAGGTTGCCAATTATATTGATCTCTTTCTTACATTATATGAATTTTTATTTAGATAAATCAAACTTTACATATGTAAAGAATATAAAAAAGTATGAGAGCATGTATCTAAAATTTTATATTATATTGTAATGTATTTTGGTGAGGATGTAAATTTAAATATTTTATGCGTTTATAATAATGGTGTTCTACAATAATCTCAAATTAAATAAATATTTATATTCTTTAATATTTTTGTATATTATTTTTATTCGTATGGCTGAATTTTATCAAAAATAAAAGCATTATATAAAATTAGGGTATATCCCTTAAGGTATCTGGTGCGAACCCTAATTAATATTCTTTATTACTTTACTGACTCAGCTGCTCACTTCCACAGAGGGCAAGAGAATAAGTAATAAAGCAGTATCTAAGAATGGAAAATTAAATATTTATGGTGTTCAGGTTTTGATTATATTGCGTCTTTTACAAGTATATATTTAATTTTTCAAGTTGGGGGCGCGAATTGACATCCCCTATGCGCTTGCAGATCCACCATACTTACTAGGGTTCTCGGTTCCTTAATTGTTACGATATATATATATATATATATATATATATATATATATATATATATATATATTTATTTATTTTTTTTTACCCATTTTAGTCCTACCTTAAGCTTTCATTATCTGATTGAACCCTACTTAAGTTTTTCCTATAATAATTCTTCATTAACTTTTGATGTTAATTAAGTCTATTCAAACAGTGGTAGCCTAATAGCTAAAACAACCTTAGGTTTCAAATTCAATTTTATGAGTTTATATCTTCATTTAGGTAAGGATATATAATGATATATTGTGAATATTTATGTCGAGTTTTTGGTTACAAGTTACGTGGATAAGTGGTTAACATGAAGTTTATTTTTCGGTAAGTTGGTCAATTGACCAATAAAGTGCTGACACGCATGCGAGACTCTATGTGTGTCGATATTATATTAGTCAATTGACCAAAATAAACTTCATCCTAACCGGATCCCGAATAAGTGGGGGTCTCCTATAATTCCTACCAATTTAAGTTTCGCATAAATATATTGCAATACATAATAGAACTCTTAATATAAAATGTATTTCTTCTTTATGTGAAACTTAATTAATTATTAATATTCTAATAGTGATTATATACTTGATTTCATTTTGACAATTTATTGTACCCTAAAAAATGTGGCTTCAAAAAAGTATCTTGGTATACTAGGCTAGAATTCTTCTGTTTGCCTTTACTTCCATCTTTCTTTTATTCTTATGTAAATTTCACTGCTTTAAACATTATGGAATTGATTAATTTTTTTAAGAATGTGCAATGTTAAAATCAGGTTAAGAATTTCCAATTATCAATGAGGTATTAACATGAGGCACTATATATTTAGGTCTTAGTTTCATACTTCCATTCACTTATAAGAGTTTAAATTCTTACTTCGTCTTTTGAGCGAGATTAGTGATTATTGTAAATTTTTTACCATTGTGTTCGACTAAATTTTTAAAAAATTATAAGCAATTTAAAAGTATTATAAAGTTGATATTTTGGCATTAAAGTTTTTATATAATTAATCTTAAGATGCCCTTTTTTTCTTCTTCTTTTTTTTTTCTTCTGGAATTCCTACTTTTGAAAAATACTATTTAATCTATTTAATCTCATAATCAAATATATCATCACTACTAAAATATCAAGAACCAATCAATCTTCAACTCAATTCAGATAGAAGAGTACGAAATAAACTTGCAAACAAATCTCAAATAAAGGAGAAATACATTTCACGTAAAAGAAAGAAATAAATTGTTAGTTAGATTGCCTCAATCTTCTTAAAATTTTGGACCCTGGTTGGAAGAAGTCTTAAATTACATTCTTCATTTGGTTGTTTTGAGTCTCATTTCAAATGCTAAGACTTCTAATATTAGTAATTTTTTCTTAATATAATCAAGCTTAACAATATTTAGTTTTAGAAAGTTCATATATATATATATATATATATATATATATATATACAAATTGGATCAGGTCCGGACCTCCCGGATGGGAGAAAATCTGGACTTTTTTTTTTTTTGCTTTTTTTTTAAAAACAATTAAAAATAAATAAATAAAAAATTATAGAACTGAAATTTTTTCATAATACAAATGTTTTGGACATGATTTGAATACCTATAGAACAAAAAACACTTTTTTTCACTTAATTGCTAAAACCTCAAATTTTATATCATTTTTTCAAAACAATATTTTTAAAAGCAGAATTGTTGATTTTGCATTTTTACAAAAAAATTTATTTTTACAAAAATTGTAAAAGAAAATTGTGTTTTTACTGAAAAAAAATTGTGTTTACAAAATTGTAAAATACATATTTTTTGACTAAAAGACAAACACCCCAAACTTCATTGTTGATTTACTTAATTAAAAAAGGCACACTTGAATCACTTAAGGCACACTTGGTCAAACCGGCCAAAAATGACCAATTAAGGTCAGAATGTTTATAAAAGAGGGTAAAGTTGGTAGTTCTCCATTTCCAACCTCGCACCTTCCTCTCTACACCAAACAAACAATGTTCTCAAGTATATTGTAAGTTACCAAAATCAAGAACCCCTCTTTCTCTCTCCAAATCTAAAAAGCATCCCGAATCGCAAACTTCATCATCAATGGCGTAAAGAAAAACCTATAATCACTAAAATCCTTGCATGCGTCTTAAACAATCAATCAATTGGGTTGCCTCAAAATCTAAATTTTTCATATCTTATATCAACTTTTTGAGGATTTTGATTTAAAGAGTGAAGAAGAGTGAGAGTGATTTTGAGAGAGAAAATAGAAAGAGTGGTATGTGTATGAAGACGAAGAGAAGGAGAGAGTGGTGTGTTCTGTTTTTGTTCCTAAATTAATATCTTTTCAGTTGCCCAGAAAATAAGAATTTTGAGTAATCCCGATGCTAAATTGTCTCTCTTAAGTGGCTGCACTGCTCCTTTACAAGAGTAGCTTCGTGTAGTAGAGGTCTCTATCTGTAAATTGCTAGTTGCAAACCCTATGGAGTTACAAAATTCGCACCTTCATCGTACAGTAGGCGTCTCCCCATTTACAAGATATAATTATGGGGTATGTATAGTGAAAGAGCTGAGCTATGGCAAGTTAAATACCAACTTTAGCAGCCGAACTAACCTTCTCTCCAAAAAAGATTTTGGGCCATCTCTTACTCACTTTATCTGCAACAAGCAACAACCATTGCATTCCTGGGCACCAAATCAATAACTCCACCATCACATCCATCAAACACTTGACACGCTTCTTGAAAACACCGAATACATGTCAACTAGTGCACTCACAACAAACCCACTTAAATTATTAGCAGTTTTCACCATAAAAGAATGTAATTGTCTTCCATAAGATACCATACACAACTTTGCCGTCAGGTTAACCATAGGCATCGAATTTATAATTTCATAAGCCTCCTCAAGGCGACCAGCTCTACCCAATAAATCAACTACACTACCATAATGTTTCAAACTATTAATCGCTCCACACTTCGCCATCGAGTCAAACAACCTAACCCCATCCTCCACCATACCAAAGATGGTTACAAGCACACAACACAATGAGATAACTAACACTTTCGGGAACCACATCTAATTTAGACCCATTCGCTCAAAAAGTTAAAGTGCTTTAACTCCATCTCCTTGCATTGCCAATGCCATAATCATAGTGTTCCATGTGACAAGACTCTTTTTACAACTCATATTACTAAAACCCCAAAAAGTTTTATCCACAAGCCCACATTTTGCATACATATCTATAACAGCATTACACACTTGAACATTATAATATAGTTTCTCATATATTATATAATTATAATCTTTTTCTCCCTCTTGTCCAAAGACCTAATCAATGAAAGCAAAGGACAAAGGTCCAAGCATTCTGATAACCTCATTCGGCTTCAAATCCATTAAGCATTATAGTGACCGTAAACTCATCAATTTCAACTTCATCTCTCACTGACTGCATTTCAAGAAACAATTTAACCACCTCACTCTCACACCAATCGAATTTACATACCCACATAACATTGAATTCAGAGGTGATTGAATCTTTAATCGAGTACGCAATAAAGAGAGCTTGTGCTTGTGTAAATTTTTGAGCTTTAATGTTTGCCGAAATAATGGTATTTCAAGTGAATACATTTTGTTCAGGCATTTCATCGAACATGCATGATATAACTGCTTCATTTGGGCAAATTGATCACTTGCTTTTCTGTGCCGGCAATTGAGAACCTTTCCTTCAAACTCATTAAATCAGAGATCTAAGAACTTTAATTTGGGTAATCCAAGTAAGGGAATTTACCAAAAAAACTGTTATTCATCGACGCCCGGTTCAGATAAAATTCTCAAGTCCTTGAACTTCCTGGGAATAGTACCACATAACCTATTGGAATTGATATGAAATAATGCCAGATCCGTGAAAACCCCAAGTTCCTCAGGCAAATACCCAACAATGTCATCGTGATTGAGGTCGATACCGGCCACGGTACGATCGGAAGATTGTATTTGTAATACAAAAGCTGTCCCTGCTTGATATAAAGGGTTTCAAGGCGTCGGTGAGGGGGGTTGGTAATGCTTTCGCTTTTGAAGAAGAAGAAGAAGCAAAACAAAGTGAAGTTGGTAAGGAGAGAGAATGAGAAGAAACTCTCTACTGAACTGCTCTTCCTCTTCATCTCACACTAGTTAGGACATAAAAGACTTAAACACCCCTCCAGATCCACACGTGTGACTTAGCCGGTCATTTTTGACCGGTTAACAATTGAAAGTGTACTTTTTGTTAAGTAAATTGAAGTTTAGGGTGTACTTATACACCTTTTTCGGTTTGGGGTGCAAAAATCAACAGTGGTATAAAGTTCGGGGTGCACATTGTCTTTTAGTCTATATTTTTTAAAAAAAATTATGTTTTTACAAAAAAACAAGTAAAAATTTCTGTTTTTACAAAAAAATCTGCTTTTACAAAATAATTGTAAAAAGCAGAATTTAAATTTTATTTTTGTTTTAAAAACAAAATTTTATTTTACAAGATTTAAAAAATTTCTGTTTTAAAAACAGATTTTTGTTTTAAAATTTTTTCTGTTTTTACATGTTTTAAAAATATATTTTTTAAAAATAATAATTTTATTTTCAAAAATTTCTGTTTTTAAAAAATTGTTTTAAAAAAATTATGTATTTACAAAATTCGTTTTTTAAAACAAAAACAGCTTTTTTTTAACTTGTAAAATAAAATTCTGTTTTTGAAAAAATTTGCTTTACAAAAAATTCTATTTTTAAAAATTTTGTTTTTAAAAACAAAAACAGAATTTTTTTTATGTGGCAAAAATGAATTTTTATAAGTTAATGCTTTTTTTAACCGTAATGATTAATAATTAATTTTCAAAATAAAATAATTATTTTACAAGTTAATGATTAATTATTAATCATTAATTCTAAATATTTATTTTAATTTTATTATTTTAATTATTTTGTTTTATTTTTAAAATCAATTATTTTAAAAGTATTTTATTTTATTTAAAATTAATTATTTTTGCCAATTTTTAAAACTAAAAGACAATTTGCACCCCAAACTTGTGTTGTCACTTTTAGCTTAGGTCACTTTTGACCGGTTAAGTGAAGAAAGTGTGCGTTTTGTTACGTATAATGAAGTTTGGGATGTACTTAGACACCTTTTTAAATTTAGAGTGCAAAAGTAAATAAAGAGTAAAATTTGGGGTGCAAATTGTCTTTTAATCTATATATAATCATAGCAAATGGTAGCTCGCTAGCTAGCATACTAGATCTTGCATAATTATATATTTCACTTTATAGTCCAACTTGCAAATTGAGTGTTATACTATATGATAATTTTGGTTCTCTTTATCTTGTTTAATTATCTCCTCTTGTGTTTGAAACGAAGGATGGAATGATTCTCGATTCTCGATTCTTGATTTTTAATTCTTAATTCTTAATTCTTAATTCTTAATTCTTAATTCTTGATTCTGATGATCTATTTGTTTGTAATAATATTCTTCGTGGAAAAATAAAAATAAAGTTGTAGGGGGTATTTATTTAGAGCTGATCAATGGAGCTGAATTTGAATGACTGAATCAGTCAGTGCGATTGTTTTGGTCTGCATGACTGAATCGGTAAGATGGACGAGCTGAATGGTTAAGTCAAATTTTTTTAGCTGAATAACTGAATGAACAGATGAATGGAGTAAAAAAAATTTTAAAAATATATATTAACTATTATATTAAGTAATATTAAATAAATGTAGAACAATTTTGAATTTTTTCAGATGGGTAAAATAATAAAGTTTTGTTATTCAGATGTTTCAGACATGTCAATTATCAAACAGTTTTTTTCATTCAGATTCAGATTCATTCAGTTTTTATCAAACACCCCCGTAGTTTAGGTAACAGACTACCTTCATTTCAAACCTTTGGGAATGGTAAGGGGATGTTTGATTAGTACTAAATGGCTGATCGATTCAGTCATTTAGTGAGTTTGTTTCGGGAAAAAAATCGTTTGAATGGCTGAATCGGTCAGCCATTCAGACGATTTGGGCTGAATGACTAAGTCCCATTTTTTTAGCTGAATGACGACTGAATGATTTTTTTTTTACAATATTAACTATTATATTATATTAAGTACTATTAAATAAATTTACAACAATTTTGAATTTTTTCAGAGGGGTAAAATAATAAAAATCTGTTATTTAGATGTTTCAAATATGTCAATTATCAAACAATTTTTTTTATTCAAATTCATTCATTTTTTTATCACACCCCCTAAGTCTCAAATTCCAATCATATATATTGTGTAATATTAAAAATTTCAATTTTTTTATCTCAAATGTTATCATTATATTTGTGATTTATTATATATATGTCATAAAGTATTTTTTTTTTTGATCTTATACAAAGTCACAAAATTTAAAACAAATTTAAAACAAAAAATTGAAACTCCTAACATTACTTATATGTATTAGCTAGTATCACAACAAGAAAAAGTCTTAATTTCGACAGAATATTTCGTCGGAAGTAAGCCTATTCCGTCAGACTTAGCTTATTTTCGAGGGAATATTCCGTTGAAAATTCGGTCGTATATATATTCACGTAGGAGATAAGGTCCGTCGCAAGTTTCATCGAAAAACACATATCTTCGACTGAATTAAATCCGACTAAAAATTCGTCGGATATAAGATAACTGCGACAAAAAATTTACGAAGAAATTAAATCGTTGAATATAAGCTAAGCTTAGTTTTGACGAAAATACGACATTTTCGATGGAAATTACAATTTTTAAACACTAATTTTGACCGAAATTCCCTCAAAACTAATATATTTTCGACAGACAATATGATTTTTTTAAAACTATTAAAACATTAAATTTGACGGAATATACGTCGAAAATACCTTATTCCGTCGAGAATAATCATATTTTTTAAATTTATTTTTTAAAATTGCAATTTTTCAGGTTTAAAACTCGTTGTTGTACTTGTAACCTGCTTTATCCCAACACATACAAACAATAATATATTTCACGTTCAACATAGCCCTAAAAAGCTGTATTATTCAATCATCAACAACATAACTAAGCTGAAAATTGCATATATACACTACAAGAAAAAAGCTTAATTCCGACGGAATTTTCCCTCGGAAATAAGCATATTCAGTCGGAAATAGGTTATTTCCGCCGAAAAAATCCGTTGAAAAGTCGGTCGTAAATATACGCATCGAAGGTAAGATCCGTCATAAATTCCGTCAAATTTATCTTATCTTCGACGAATTTATCTCCGACTGAATTTCTTCGAACATAAGCTATCCACGACTGAATAAATAGGACGAAACTTTTCGTCGAATATAATATACCTTATTTTCGATGGACATATTCCCTCGGAATTAACCTATTTTTGACTGAAAATTAAAATAAACCGGTATTTATTAAAAATGGCTAATTATTAACTCCGACGAACGTTCCGTCGGGGATACCTTATTTCCAACGGACACATTCCCTCGGAAGTAACCTATTTCCGACCGAAAATTAAAATATACCGTTATTTATTAAAAATTGGGTATTTATTAAATCCGACGGAATCTTCATCGGAAATACCTTATTCTGTTGGAATTAACTATTTTTTAAAAATACAGATTTAAAATGTTCAGTTTCCAGGTGTTTAAACCCATTTATGTACCTGTAACCTGTCACAACCCAATACACAGTAATATAAACATGTATCTCACATTCAAATATTCAACGTAGCGCTAAAACGTAATATCCACCAAAACGTAATCTTCAACTCATTATCATTCACATTCACATTGAAATATCAACTAAAACGTAATCTTCAACTCATTATGATCAATACTACTGAGCTAACCAATTACAAATATAAGCTAATGTTCCATAAATGATAAACAATATAATTTACAATACTTATACAGACGCAATTAGACACTACAATATTGAGGTTTTAAGAGTTAATTTGAGATATTTTCAAATTTAAAATTGACATGATTTATTTAAGTCTTGAAAACAATAAATCTTATTGTTACTAATTTTTTTAAAGGTAATTTAAGATATTTATAATTGTATTGATATAAATTATATGAATTAATGTCAATTTTAAATTTTAAATTGTTTAAAATTAATTTCTAAAAAGTTACTTTTGATTTTGTAATTAAAGACGGAGATAGTATTTATTTATATGTATATATACTATTATAAAAAACCGCATCTTTCTGCTGATATAATATATACCATGGGATAGCTAATTAGTTCAAACTTCAAACCAATTATAAAACTTAGAGATTCTATTTATAATTTACTGGAAATTCGGAAAATAACACAAGGAACAATTACTTGGGTCAATCGTAAAGACTTACATCTAAGGGAGAAAATAAAAGCATTATTTATTAATCAACAATATACAAGATATTACTATATTTATAGTCACATAATCTTTGAAGTAGACATAATTTTATTTCTTACTATTTATCTCTAATGTAACAGCATGACTAGAGATAAGTTTATATCAACTTATCATCATTAACTCTAACCACCTCTTTCAATATGAGATATTGTTTCAAGAATGTTAATTATTACACATACAAAAACAATACTCTACTTAATTAATCTTGCATGTAGCTAATTTGTAGTTTAAAGAAAACATCAAGATATTTTTTTCTGGACAAAATTATAGCCTCCAAAACTTCATACTTAGAAATTATGAGCGTCTCTTTCCTGTTTTGAAAAGTCCCTCCCCTAAATTTTTTTTGTTGTCATTAATTTCTTATTTCGCTATTATTTTCTTGAGTATATTTTTTCTTTTTATGAGATTTTATTTTCTCCTAATTTGGGATTAGATTTTTCGTACTTTCTCCACCCTTGTGTTTGTGGAAGTAATTTTTTTCTCTTTTTGAGAGTTTGGATTCTCTTTTTTTACTTAATCATGAAAGCTTGTAACTCAAATTTTATCTTCAGCTTTATTATATAATTAATTGATCCTTGTAATTGAATGAATGAATCTTCTTTAATCTTGTTCTCAGGGTTTGTCAAAAAAAAAAAAACAATACCCTACTTTAAAAAAAATTCTAACATGCAATCACACTTAAAAAAAACGAATTAAGTCACTAGGTCTATTACAAGTGGTTAGAGTAAATCATAATTAACTCATTTGGTCAATCCTCAGTTTCACTACCATAACTTAATTAATTTATATAACGTACTGAATAATAAGATCAAATCTGATAATCTAATGATAAATATATATTTTTTACAGTACAAGATCACATGTTAGTATGAAAATATTTTTATATTAATTAATGCGTTATATATCCCCTAAACCCTAGGATTTGAAAGGTAATTTTGAATAGAAAATTAATTAATGTACGCCTGGTTGGAATTAAAAAAAGAAAAGTTGTAAACAGTGGAAACGATAATAGAAAAAAAACCTTATGTGGGGGGAGAGAGAGAGAGAGGACATTGATTTGGCTTTAACAGTCAGTACGAGAGACATCAGAAAGCGTAGAACACGGAGTAGTGGAAGGCGGGGACGTTGTTCCATGCATATCTGATATCACTCATTCTTTGAAAATCCACCTCGTACGATCTATATATATATATATATATATATATATATATATATATATATATATATATATATATATAATAGTAAGAATATTATTTTGCATGTAATTATTGTGCGGTTCAATAATCTCTCCGTTTTAAAATTAGATATACAATTTGATTTTGAAATCAAAAATGGCATATTAAAATTCAAAAGTAGTATAATTCATAAAAGTTTAAAATAAAATAAATTTTGTGATTAATAACTTTGATTATATACTTTATAATTATAATAATTGTATCGACTAAAATTATATACTTTCACATTAAATTAAAGTTTAATATGTAATTGTTTGATTTTAAAAATCAAATTGTATCTCTAACTTTGGAATCGGAGGGAGTATAATTTGAATGGCACAAGGTCACTAATTTTCTTTATTTTAAATCAAAATTCGCAATTTAAGAGCTCGTTTGAGAAGTTTGTGGTGGACTAAAAACGCTTCCAAATTAAAAAATAATTTGGTGTTTGATAACTCTCTAAAAATACTAATATAAAAATTACAAACTATGAAATTATCCTTACATATAAATTGTTAAAAAAAATCTTATATAAGACAATGAAATTTGTTATAAATACCTTAAAACACTTTTATAATTATATATGTAACAATAATTTAAATTTCTTCTAAAAAAAATATTTTTGATTGCTTATAATTGATCTCAAGCCTTTGGAGTGTTTCTCATTGTATCATACTTTATAATTATTTTCTTTAAAATTGATTGATTTTTTTATATATATATTCAATATGAAAAAAAAAAGTTTAAAATTTTATGTTTAGATTATTTTAGATTCAAAGTTAATTAAGACTTATCACTGATGACCACTTGATAAATTTATGCCGGATTACAATTGTAAAACTTATCAATACATGAGATTGATAAAAATTATAGCAGGTCTCACTTATTAATTACACATTCTTTCAACAAAAATTACGAATACTATTTCTGAAAAATTATTTCTGAAAGTTTAGGTTAACTTTTTAATTGTCAGTTACGTAGATAAATATTAGTGATAATATTTTTAAAGAAGTATGTAATAAGTGGATCCTTTATATAATTCTTATCAATCTCATGTATTAATAAGTTTCGCAATTCTAATTCAACATAAAATTATTACAATACATATATAACATGATCCAATATTTAATATTTACATAACTGATAATTAAAATATCCACTTAAACATTCATAATATATATTATTTTGTGTTATTATAATAATTGATTAACACATTAAAACAAAAATGGCTTATCCCTTCTCCCTTGTGAATATTCTTATTATACTTTTAGTAAAAAAAATACACACAATATTAAGGCTAAGCAAATAATCAATTTAGAACCTAAATCGCATCAAAAATTGTACAAATCGCACCATTTAAAATTGTACCAACGATTCCGACGTATGTGACAATTTTAGGTGGGTTGAAAAACCAAATTTACGGTTTCGATTTAGTTACTAGTCAAAATCGCACGCATAAAACCGAAATCGCACAAAATAATCATCATGTTTTCTCACATTTGCTACAAGTATATATAATTTCTCTACTATAAAATATTCTCCTAATTTTATTTTAGAAGACATATATTGCAGGGTTGAATGAAAAATAAATAGTATCAATTATGTTTACAAATCAAGAATGGTTTGATATTTCCTAAATCAAATGTGATAACATTGTATTAATTAACCATATAATTGTTGATGCTTGGATCTATTTTCCTAAATTAATTCCATGATTGTGTTCACTGCATAATACGTTTGCATGAATGATTTTGCTAACTATTTTACGAATTTATTATTTTAATTGATTTTGGAACCAAAACCGCATCGAATGAAACCAAACCGCATCAGTCACAAATGGTTTCATGTGCGATTTTGAATTTTTCAAACCGCACCTAAGCGGTTTCGTGTGCAGTTTGAACTTCAAACCGTACCAAACCGCACCATGCTCACCCCTACACAATACACATGCATGAATATTCGTCGGATTATATATATATAATGAGGATCAGGTCTGGACTTCCGGATCTGATTAAAATACGGACCTTATTTTATTTTATTTTTGCTTTTTTTTTTAAAATAACTAAAAAAAAGTTTAATATTTTATAGAACTAGAATTTTTCTATAATACAGTATTTTGAATATAATTTAGATACATATAACAAATACTAGTGGTAATAATGATACCACGCGTCGATTACGGAACAGAGGATAACTGCACGCTCTTCAAGCCCCACAGGCCACACCATATTATTCCTTCCCCCAAACATTATTTATTTATTTATCATTATTATTATTATTTATTAATTTGACGGCTTTCTCCCCCAAAAAGTTTTGCTAGTTTCTTAAACTAATCCGCTGGTTGTTAACCAAATCCAACGGTCATTAATCATTATATATAAGTACGTACATACTTGGACTGCTAGCTAGGAATTTCGTTCCCTAACTATTCCATAACGTCGGATCAAATTTGTACATTTTTTAATTTTGAGATTTATCTTAAAATTTCACACCAACTAATTATGATTAGAAAATCCAATATACAATTTTTAGTTTAATGTTTCAACCTGAACAAATGTTTATTTATAACCTCACCGATTGACTCAGTAGTTTAAGTGAGAATTTAGGTTCAGTCGTAAATCCGAAAGTCTTTAGTTCGACTTCCACTTGAAGCACAGCATAAAAATGACACGTTTATTCATGTACTTAGCCCACGTAAGATTAATATAGTTCCCTTAATTTTCAATAAGATGTACTTAGCCCACGTAAGATTAATATAGTTCCCTTAATCTATCTAATAAAATATAAATAATTTTAAATTTTCCGCTCACTCAATAAATTATCTGGGTCATCTAAAGTTTGAGATAAATCTCACCGTTCATACAGTGACGGAGACACGCAACACAACTAATTTTCAATAAGATAACTCAACGTTACTCGAAGTGATTGTAATAAGTACGCATGCCTTGACTAAAAAGAGAATTATTTTTTTAGCATTTTTATGTTACCCATAATAATTTAACTTGATTGAAAATTTTTAAATTTTAATATCCTATCCATAATAATTAGTTAGACTCAAAAAAATGGGAATCTGCTAGGTATATTTAAATACCACTCCTTTCGTCCCATAATTGAATGAATTTGTTGCATGAAAATCACATTCCTGCACATAACATCATGTTTTGTGTAACTCAACATTATATATATATAATATTTATCTCATCACATTTCATTTCATTTGTTATTATGATCATAATTTTCATTGGTGCATATATATATATATATATATATATATATATATATATATGTCAAATCCCACCTAGCTCTGCGTCTTCTTTTTGGTTATGGAATCATCATCTTTTATATATAAGAACAAAAGATAAGATTTATAATAAAGGTGATTGAAAGACAGATAGCCTGGGGTCATATATCATCACATGCCAACCCATAACAAATGAAAAATAAGCTACATATATGATATATACACCTCTCGTGTGTGTTTATATATATATATATATATATATATATATATATATATATATATATATATATACAGTCGATTCTGTTCAGAACTTCGGACATGACTAAAATCGGACCTCAATTTTTTTTTTTTTGCTTTTTTTTAAAATAACTAAAAAAATATTTAATATTTTATGGAATCGAATTTTTCCATAATACAATGTTTTGGGGTGATTTGAATACCTATACAAAAAATGGTGGTACAGTGCATTGCATGGCTGTACATACATATTTTGTTATACGTACCCAAATCACGTCAAAAACAATGTATTATAAAAAAATTTATATTCCATA
This sequence comes from Panax ginseng, assembly GCA_020205605.1. Classification (NCBI taxonomy): domain Eukaryota; kingdom Viridiplantae; phylum Streptophyta; class Magnoliopsida; order Apiales; family Araliaceae; genus Panax; species Panax ginseng. The sequence goes on along the minus strand of CM035143.1, from coordinate 120,393,967 downwards.
AAATATTAAATATTTTTTTTTAGTTGTGTTAAAAAAAAAGCAAAAAAATAAATAAATTTGGGGTCCAGTATTTTAGTCATGTCCGGAGTCCGAACGAGATCGAGACTTTATATATATATATATATATATATATATATATATATATATATATATATATCATCCACATGAATCCATTGTTGAAGAGCAACCCATTTTGGCCCAAATGCTACAACCTTATAAAAAAAAAAAATTCTAACAATGAATTAAACAGAAATGATTGGGCCAAAATGGGTTGCTTTCCAACAACGAGTTGCTGTGGATGGAATCCCTATATATATATATATATATATATATATATGAATTCTTACATGCATACATTAAAAATAAAAATAAAATAATAATAATTAAAAATTAAAAAACATCGGACGTGGTTACTATTAGTAGTCATCCGCAATTATTATTAACAAACGTATTACGTTGTCCGTTATTAATAGTGCATACGTAAATTAATATCAGTTATTGATTCCTATATTGAACGATAAAAATAGTATATGCCTATTATTAATCTATAACAAATATATATATATATAAATGATCAAGTAAGGGATCCCTTACTTTCTTAAAATGAGGGATTTTTTTTTTATTTTTTTTTTGCTTTTTTTTTAAAACAACTAAAAAAAAAGTTTAATATTTTATGGAACTGAAATTTTTCCATAATATAATGTTTTGGATGTGATTTAGACTGTACATATATTTTTTGGTATAGGTATTCAAATTACGCCCAAAACATTATATTATAAAAAAATTTCAGTTCCATAAAATATTAAACTTTTTTTTAGTTGTTTTAAAAAAAAAAACAAAAAAAAAAAGTCCCTCATTTTAAGAAAGTAAGGAATCTCTTACAGGATCCGGACCGTGTATATATATATATATATATATGATCTCATAATTATACTATGAGCTTGCGTCTGTGGGACTGTAGATAAACACTAAGATGTCATTCGGTTAAGCTGATGATCATACAAGAGAGTTAGACAAACACCTGCTCACCTGCGGTAGTCTCGTAGTAACTAGCTAGTACTCTCACTTCACTTCTACATAAATAATTTATTTCTTTTATTGTTATTAAATTAAAATTTAATAAATTTAAGGGTAAACATTAAAAAAAAAATACTCCATACATCAGTTTCAAATATTATAAAATTATTATTTATTTTAAAAAGTCAATTAATATTTTTATCACATTAATTAAAATTAAATAAATTTATGTTAATTTTAAAATTGAAAATAACTTTTATTGTTTTGTTTTTGTTAAATTGACTATTTTAGAATTAATAATTGAGTATATATAAATACACTCTCAAAATTATAAAAATTGGGGTTAATAGTAAATTTCAGGTACTTTCTTTTGGGTATAATCTATTCACCTATATTTTGACGAAAATGGTATAAAAATTAATTTTAGAAATGATCAATTTGACACAAAATAATCAAAATTGAGTTTAGAACGCAGAAAATTATATTCTTAATATTTGAATGTTGTGAATACGAGTCCACATGTCATTGAATGGAGTAATTAATTAGTAGTTTTGTTTGATGGTGTGAGAGATCTTGTTGGGAGAATGAATGGGAACCGTATATGGTCCCTCCAAAAACTTTAATTCGAAATCCTGCATTTCATTGTAAATTTCTGTATGCATGGTTCCACTAATTTTAAAATCATGCATGTTATATTTAATATATATATATATATATGTATATATATATATATATATGTATATATATATAGCCCGGCTTTCTCCAACAAACTGGAGAGAGCGAACCGACTATAACAATGATTTTTTCTGTCGCTATAGCATAAAAAATCGAATTTCTATTTTATAGCGACAGAAAAAATCGTCGCTATAACCGCTTCATTTTTAATTCGCTTTCTTTAATTCGTTGGAGAAACGGACTGTATGTGTGTGTGAGAGAGAGTAGTACGTTTAGCTCTGTCACTATCCATTGATTTAAATTTTTGAGTCAAAGATTGAGTTCAAAGCTGTATATTAAGCCGTACAATATATGTATATTATGTTCAGAAATCAGAAGTAAGAACTTGTATAGATGTGTCACACAGAGAAAGTTAATGTACTCCCCTCCACTCTTCTTTTATCTGTTTTTTGAGATAGTGAAACTTTTTTCTTTTTTATTAATCTTTTGTAGATTTTAAAGAAATATTAATAACTTATTTTTTATAATATCTTAATATTAAATATTGATTTAATTTGTGTTTCTTTCATCTTTTTAATAAATTTTAAAAGATAATATTAAAATTATATATGTATTTATTATAAGATTACATTATGTATTGCGATAAATTTACACCGAATTATAATTATGAAATTTATTTATATATATATATATATATATAATTAGTAAAAATTAAAAAAAAACTCCACTTATTATATATTTTTCTAAAGAAATTTATTAATAACTAACATTTGTATATATATATATATATATATATATATATATATATATATATATATATCATATATTTACCATTCTAATCAATCAAATCAAACCAACTACTAATTACATTTCTTTTTTATCCAAAGACCTATATTATGAATTGACTTGCCCTTCTTAGTCAGGATTGAGCAACAACTTTATATCCTTTTACCAAACGAGAAGGGGCTATAATTACTACCACGTGGCCGCTTCTTTTCTACCGTGGCCTTCTACCTTTGTCCTCCTCTTCTTAACGAAAACCATGACTTTGTAGTTAGTACTACTCATCACCATGTCACATAGGCATTAGTACTATGGTTAGAATATAAGATCACACACTAACGATAAATAATTAAAAATAACATAAAAGATTTACGTAATTTTTTAATTTGACTATTCTACATGCGTCTTGTTATTTATTGATGATTTCTTGGTTAAATAGGATTTTACAATAGATAGTATATATATATACTAATCATATTTCAACCATACTTCACATTATGTACAATTACCCATAATGACATTTCCAAATAACAACCCAAAAAATCTATGTTCATGACCACAAGGCTAACGCCGCCACATGCACTAAATACGGCGCTATGGCTGGCCATTCACAGACGATGACTCTTCCTGCAAAATGCGCAAGCGCCTGCTGCCACTACAAGCATTCACCCAATAAGATCCCGCGCCACAACAATGAGAATTGTACTGCATCATGGGAGGTTTTGCCCGCTCCGCTCATTCGGGACCTCATACTCGAGCTACGCTCCACTCCGCACTAGCCTTTTTCAGTGGCTTCTATATTATGAGTCACAAGTTTCCAACAACTATATATATATACTACTTGTGTCCCGTGTTTCAGGAACGATATAGACGGTAGAATTTATACTAAATTTTAGACGGTTCAGATAATTTATTATTGTGAGCGAAAAATTCAAAATTAATTTAATATATATATATATATATATATATACACACACACGCACACACACTAGTAATTGCTCGTGCCTGAAGGCACGACGCAAAGAAAAATTAGATTAAAATTCAAAAAATACTATATTACCTAAAGACTCTTCGCAACTTAAAATAACTTACAATCAGACATAACAATTATCATAATTTACCACACAACCACAATAATTAATTTTCCTTTAAAAATAGATATCCAGAAAAATTTAAACTTGTCTATAAAACTTACAATCATCAATAACAATTACCATAATTCACCACACCACCACAATAATTATTATTATTGTTATTATTATTGTTGTTATTGTTGTTGTTGTTATTATTATTACTATTATTATTATTATTATAATTATTTTTGTTATTATTATTATTATTTTATTATTATTATTATTATTGTTTTATTATTATAATAATAATAATAATAATAATAATAATAATTATTATTATTATTATTGTTATTGTTATTATTATTATTATTAATAGTAGTAGTAGTAGTAGTAGTAGTAGTAGTAGTAGTAGTAGTAGTAGTAGTAGTAGTAGTATAATTATAATAAGTTAGATTTATACTAATATGTTGTTTATAAATTGTGACGACATTTTTTTAGCATTTTTTACTTGTTTTTAACTATTTAATTGTTAACCTTCTGACATGACACTTATAAGAGTTTAATGAACGAGTGCTATCCTGAAGGCACCCCGCGTCTGCCGATTGATCAAGAATTGTGGGAGAGGGCGTCAGCCGTGAAGAAAAATACGTTAAATGTAAAATCCCAAATTTTACGAATAAAGATTTAATTTTCACGAAATATTTTTTTTTAATATTATGGTGTGAATTTGAGATAATATTATAGTTGTGGGTAGTATTTATAAATTTTGCAAAGTATGCAAGTTGTTATATAATATTCGATTGGTCGGAGAATATTTTTTTTTGGAAATATTAAATGACGGCATAATCATTGGTGGACCCCACAACGGAATTATTTTCGGATTGAGAAAGCGACAAAAGTATTTTATTGAAAATAACGACGGAAGTTTCACAGAATTATCTTTGTTGAACTACTTTCGGTAGTAAAAAGTACGATGTCTGGCGTGGTTGTATAGTAGTACACACGGTATTGATTATTGATCTTACGTGAGAAGTCTTTCGGTTATACTCAATTATTGCTATAGTAATTATTGCATCATATCTCTCATATTATTGATTCGATTATTGTCACACGATATCATACGCATTATATGATATATTATTAAGTCAATAATTGAGATGACAAAGTTATTCATATTATTAAATTATAATATTTACAATGTCTAGAAGTTCTGTTAAGGAGAGGTTTGGTCACCTAATTGTGCGTGATAGGGAGAAATCCTTATTGGAAAGCCCCCTGCTTTCACTGGAGCGACATTGGTTGATAAATATTATGAGTTATAATATTAATGATGAATGTTATTAATATTGAAGTTGTGCTCGGAGTTGAATTTGGAGACGCAGGACGTGATATTTGAGTCAAGAAATGATGAAATTAGTAAAAATAGACTATAAACACAAAATTTGTCGATTTTTACTATTTGGTCAAAAGTCAACAGATTGACTTTTTTAGGAAAAGTCAAACTTCAAAATTTATATTTTTGATAAAAATAGTTTCATTATGTTGGAATTATTTGTGTTAGTGAAAATCGACATTTATTTCGATAAAAATTGATGTCTGGAGGTTATTTTGACGAATGGGTATTTAACTTAGGATAAATGAGCAATTGATTGCTATTATTTCACATGATTATAACTATTTGTTCACATGTGTATACTATTGTTTCACATTCTTGTTACTATTAGGGGAGTTGGTGCAAGATTGATAATACTTATATGACTAAGTTAAAAAATAGAGGTATAGATGGAAGTACTATACTGTAATTCGTATTTTCACATGTCTAGAACTATTGATTCACATGATTTACTATTGATTCACATTATTTACTATTAGGGGAGGTGGTGTAGGTTTGATAATACTTGCAGGACTAAATTAAAAATGAAAGAAAAGTTGGAGGTATTATTCTGTAATTTTTCGAGCCCCAAAATGTGCAATTATCGAAACTATATTTTTCTATAAATAGAAGCTCATTCTTCCTTCATGTCTCACCAATTTACAAAAGCTTTAGAGCAATTATTATAGAGATAAGCTATAGAGAGAAAATCTATAGAAGAAGAGAAGCCTGCTACTTCACTACTCCTATATCTAGTTTCTTTTACGGTAAGGGGTGTTATTTCTTTTGTATTCAAGAAGAGAACTTCGTTATTCCATTCGTTATTATTCTATTGGAATAACTCAGATATCATGAGCTACCCTATACTTGGTGACATTCTTCTATTATTCCGTCTTTATTATTACATTTGGAATATCACATGCATGCGTTTTCTGCCGGACACGATTCAAAATCTTTATTATTACTCGTTGGAATATCACATGCATGCGTTTTCACGCCGGTTGGACGATTCCATCTTTATTATTACTCGTTAGAATATCACATGCATTGGTAACTTGGGTCGGCGTAAACGCCTTGCAGATGTAATGTTCCAACAGAATGATAAAGAATGGAATAATGTAAAATTTTTACCAAGTATAGGGTAGCCCGCATATCTGAGTTATTCCAATAGAATAATAAAGAATGGAATAACAAAAGTTCTCTTCATGGATAAGAAAGAAATAATACTCCCTACCTTGGAAAAACTGGATACTGGAATAGTGAGGTAGCTGACTTCTTCTCTTCTTTCTCTCTATAATTTTTCTCTATAATAAATGCTCTATAACTTTAGTGAATTGGTGAGAAATGAAGGAAGAATGAGCTTCTATTTATAGGAAAATATATTTTCGATAATTGCACGCGTTTGGGGCTCAAATATTACAAAGTACATTACCTCCAACTTTTCTTTCCTTTTTAATTTAGTCCCGCAAATATTATCAAACTTGCACCACCTCCCCTAATAGTAAATAATGTGAATCAATAGTTCAATCATGTGAATCAATAGTATAATCATGTGAAAAATAATAATTACAAGATAAGTACTCTCCATCTATACCTCCATTTTTAACTTAGTTATGCAAATATTATCAATCTTGCACCAACTCCCCTAATAGTAAATAATGTGATTCAATAGTACACACATGTGAACAAATAGTTATATAAGCATGTGAATTAGTAGCAATTAATTGCTCATTTATCCGATAAATTACCCGATTTATCAATATAACCCCCAGACATCAATTATCATCGGAATAGATATCGATTTCCACTAACACTAATAATCTCAACACAATGGAACTATCAAATTTATCTTTAATCAACACGAACTTATTCATCATTAATATTATAACTCACAATATTTAACAACCGTGTCGTTCTCAAGGAAAGAGGGGCTTTCCGATAAGGATTCCTCCTTATTGGCGCGCAATTAGGTGACCAAACCTCTCTTTGACAGAACTTCTAAACATTGTCAATATTGTAAATAATAATATGAATAACTTTGCCTTCTCAATTATTGATTTAATAATATAATATATTATACAGATGATACTGTGACAATAATTGAATCAATAATATAGAGAGATATGATGCAAAGAATTCATCGTAGCAATAATTGAATATAACTGAGTGACTTATCACGTAAGCATCAATAATCAATACTGTGCTATTTACCAAAATAGAAAAAAATTTGAATACTTTTATTTCATAAAATTCGGGGTCTCACAATCACCCCTCCTTATGAAATTTCGCCCAAGAAATTTATGTACGTTGTGACGCCCCCAAAATAGGTATACAACACCCATTCTGAGTCGCCAAATACATGGTAAAGAAAACAAACTACAACTTCAATAATACAATTGTCGTGTGCAATCACGACAACACATATATGTGAGTTTAAATACAATATTATCTTACAGACAATATCCACACTCAAATAAGTCCTCATTACAATTATTCAAACACTATTTTACGTAAATAGTGAAGCGCTAAAACATCTTTCTAGAACCATCACTCGTGCACTCGACTAGTTCTCGCTATGTTCTCACCTCCCGAGAAAAATGGAACAAAAAGAAAAAAGGCGAGCTCAACTAGCCCAATAAAAATAATATTATGACTAAGATAATATACAACAAATTATCGTTAGTCTTCAACAGGAAAAATCGATAAAATATAATAGACAACAAGTTTTAGATCAACAACTGCAGTGAAACAACAATCCATTAGAAGAGAGTCAGTAGAGAATGAGTTCTACTATCTTCTAAGATTTAAAAGTCCATCATCAATTTTATCCCTGTAACAACAATCAATATACATCTTTAATCAATATTCATCTTTGCACTACAGGCCAAAGATATTCATTTGTATCACCAGTTGGTCATGTTCATCTCAACACTTGTTCATCTTCGCACTACGGGCCAAAGATATTCATCAGTTAATCATTCATCTTTGCACTACAGGCCAAAGATATTCAGTAATATCATCATTTAGGACTGAGGATGATGAAAAAATATTTTTAAGAAAACGAATCCAGTGAGACAGAAGGACAAAAAGTAAGGATCCGTATAACAGTTTATCCAAGATCAATAATACTCCATAATAACCAATTTTGAAGCAAAATTCAAGAATAAAGATCAAAACATGGATACAATCAAAGATAGTAACCATAATAGACATCTTGGACAAAAAGAAGAAAATTTTATTTTTTTTGTGAATAGTGCCGTATTCGTGAATAGTGCCGTATACGTGAATAGTAACCCCGACATAAAAAGTTCCAAATTTGATAAAAAGTTCATACCAACATTTCGGTATAATGATATTGAAGAAAATATCATTTTAAGAAGAATATAACACCCTTTACCTCAAAATATCAGTACTTCTGATCGGAATATCGGTATAAGGCTGAAGGAAACTTGCACTGATGAATAGAAACTCACAAAGTATTTAAATACTCACAAAATACACTCAATAATCTAGAGAGAGAAAGAGAGAAAGCTTATGTTTCTGGTGTGATTTTCAATTCTAACTTAGCCCTCTATTTATAGGAAAATATTAGCAGACTTGACCTGCAAGGCTTTACCTGCTACTATTCCTACCCACCACATTTGAAATAAAATTTAGCACATTTCTTCACCAACCACAAGTGGGGCCCACTCAATTCTAGAATTTTCCACCAAAATGCTAAATTCGGATACTTCAACAATTTTGAACAGATCACCTCTTAAAATTCATAACAAATCATACGTTCATTTTAACGGTTCAAAATTTGTGGACATATACTCAACTTATATATGTATAACATATCCAAAAATTACAACAATCCAACGGTCGGATTAAAAATTATAACTCACGCAATATATCTCAAAATACTGGTTTAATTTTTTAATACCTTCATTCCGATAAAAATCTTGATAAAACACCTCAACATTAACTCTTTCATTTTTAACCACAATAAATATATCCAACATTTATATCCACATAAAATAAATATTTTCTTATCATATGAATCAATAATTAATTATTCACAAATAATATTACGTAATCACATGTATATAATGACCAGTGTAGTTCAGGAAAAAGGGGCTTTCCAATAAGAATTTCTCCTTCATTGTATGCAAGCAATTAGGTGACCAACCTCTCCTTGATGTAATTTTCTAGACATTGCCAATAATGCTATCTAATAATATTATTCAAATAATATGAATTATTGATCCGATAATGGGAAATATGCGTTGACAATTATTGAAACAACAATAATATAAAATATCAACGCAACAATTATTGAATCAATAAAATAAAATATTGAGCAAGAACTACTTTGTAACAATTATTGAGTAGTGCCTTCTTTACGTAAGGATCAATAATTCATCAATAATGCTGTGCATCCAGCAGACATCGTATTTTAACCACGGGTATTCAATAGTGTTAGCGGTAGAATAACTACACCGTTATTTATAAAACTCAAACTTGTCGCTTTCTTCATCAAACAATTATTACATTATGGGGCCCTGATTGATTTGCCTCGTTGCATTTAATATTCCCAGAACAACAAGAATATTCCACGACCAAATGAATATTCCCAAACAACAATGATTATTTTATAACCGCTTGCATATTTTGCAAAATTTGCACATTTCACCCATAACCAGAGAATTATATCAAATTAATACCTTATTATTCACAATAATAATTAGAGGAAATTCGATTTTATTTATAATAAGTTGGGGTCTTACAACCTCCCCTCCTTATAAAATTTCGTCCTCGAAATTGACATACGTACCTGGTGTTTCGAAAAGGTGAGGATACCTCGCTTTCATTTCTGATTCCAACTCCCAGGTCATTTCTTCAATAGGATGGTTTCTCCACAAAACCTTAACTTGTGGTATAACCTTGGTGACTAGGACATGCTCTTTCCTATCCAAGATCTTAACCAGTACTTCTTCAGACGTTAAATCTTGGCTATCTCAAATGCAGTTCTAACGCAATAATATGGTTGGTCTTTCACATATTTACTGAAGCATGGATATGTGAAAACATTATGAACACGAGACATACTTGGAGGTAATGCGAGTCTATAGGCCACATTTCTATTCGGTCAAGAATCTCAAATGGACCAACAAATCGTGGATTGAGCTTTCCTTTCTTTCCAAATCTTGTAACTCCCTTCCATGGAGCAACACGTAACAATACATGATCTCCAATATTAAACTCATCGTCCTTTCTATGAAGATCAACATAACTCTTTTTGTCGATCTTGTGAGGTTTGAATCGTTGTCGAATCATTTGGATCTTTTACGTAGTCATGCGTCACTAATTACGGTCCCAACAACGTTGCTTCTCCCACCGTCGCCCCAAGAGATACCGGAGAACGACACTTTCATCCATACAACGCCTCAAATGGAGCCATGCCTATACTTGCTTGATAACTGTTGTTGTAGGAGAATTCCACTAGTGGCAAGTACTTATCCCAACTTCCTTTAAAATCTAGGACACAAAGTCTTAATAGATCTTCAAGGGTTTGAATAGTCCTCTTTGATTGTCAATCCGTTTGAGGATGGTATGCCGAACTGAATCGTAAATCCGTGCCCATGGCTTTCTGTAAGCTAACCCAAAATCGTGAAGTGAATCTTGGGTCACGATCCGAAACTATGGATACTGGCATGCCATGCAATCTCACAATCTCATTCACGTACATACTAGCAAGACATTCAAGGGAATAAATCTCACGTATCGGCAAGAAATGGGCAGACTTGGTTAATCTATCAACAATAACCCAAATAGGATCTATGCCTTGAGAAACTTTGGGAAGACCTGTAACGAAATCCATAGTAATGTGTTCCCACTTTTATTTCGGAATCTCAAGTGGTTGTAATGGACCTTTGGCACTTGATGCTCCGCCTTTACACGTTGACAAGTTAAACACCTCGAGATAAACTCCGCGATCTCTCTCTTTATATTGTTCCACCAAAATGTATATCGAATATCATGATACATTTTAGTACTCCCAGGATGGATTGCAAACGGTGTGTTGTGTGCCTCCATCATGATTCTATGCTTCAAGTCAGAATCGTTAGGAACAAAAATTCTGGAGTTGAATCTAAGTATTCCTTCTTCATCGATTCTTGCTTCTGGAATAGCACCGTCTTCCACTTTCTTCTTCATATGCATCAGCTCTATGTCCGTAGCTTGAGCAGCTTTAACTTTATCGATTAAAGTCGGTTCTACTCGTATATTCGCCATCATCATGTGGGTCCCTGGAGTCTTTAATTCTACCTCCATCCTTTGCAAGTCATACAGAATGGGCCTTCAGATTGACAATATCGCCTTTTCGTGCTTGCATATGATCTTCTACTCAATCGTACCTACTACGTTTCTCTTTTCAAGGATGATATTAAATAGTGTGATCGTAATCTTTCAATAGTTCAAGCCAGCGTCGTTCTTGGTATATTTGAGTTCTTTTGGGTGAAAAATATTTGAGGCTTTTATGGTCCGTATAAATCTCCACTTTCTCCCCACACAAGTAGTGTCTCCAAATTTTCAACGCGAATACGACTGCTGCCAACTCTAGATCATGAGTAGGATAATTCCTCTCATATTCTTTGAGTTGTCGTGAGGCATAGGCTATGACTTTCCCATGTTGCATGAGAACGCATCCTAACCCTTTACCTGAAGCATCGCTGTATATAATCCATCTGTACTAGATGGTATTTCCAGAACAGGTGCCGAAATGAGTCTCCTCTTGAGCTCTTGGAAACTTTTCTCGCATTCCTCGCTCCATACGAATTTTGTATCTTTTCGAGTCAGCTGATTTAACGGAGTAGCGATTCGAGAAAATCCTTCCACGAATCTCCGATAATAACCAATTTAAGCCCGTAAAGCTACGCACTTCGCCATCGACTTTGGTTGCTCCCTAACTTTGTCTTCGCTTCAATCTTTCTGGGTCAGCAGATACTCCATCTTTTGATACCGCGTGCCCAAGGAATGCTACTTCCTCAAGCCGAACTCACATTTCTTGACTTGGCATAAAGCTTATTTTCACGAAGCCTTTCAAGTATCGACTTCAAATGGTGCTCATGATCTTCACGGCTTTTGGAATAGATGAGGATGTCATCAATAAAGACAACAACAAACCGATCCAAATATTCCTTGAATACGGTTCATCATATCCATGAAAGCAAAGAGGAGCATTAGTCAATCCAAAAGACATGACTAAGAATTCATAATGCCCGCATCGAGTTACAAGGCGGTCTTTGAAATATCCTCGCTTTTAATCTTGGTGATGATATCCGTAATCGAAGATCGATCTTTAAAAAGAATTGTGCTCCTTGCAACCTGGTTGAGCAGTCATCAATGCGAGGTAGCGAGATACCTATTCTTGATGGTGACATGGTTTAATTCTCGGTAGTCAATACAAAGTCGTGATACTCCGTCTTTCTTCTTCTGAATAAAATAGGAGCACCCCAAGAAGATGTACTAGGACGAATGAAACCTATGTCTAACATTCCTGCAGTTGGACTTTTAACTTCTGAAGTTCAATATGAGCCATTCGATATGGGGTTTTAGAAATGGGTTTTGTATCAGCTCAAGGTCAATAAAGAATTCAACATCACGTTCGGGGGTAGGCGGGAAGTTCTTCAGAAATACATCGGAAATTCTCTAACAAATGTAAATATTATTCAAATCTGACTTGTCTTTGTTCAACTCCATAACATGGGCTAAGAAAGCTTGACATCCATTTTTCAATAAACGAATAGCTTTATGGCTTGATATGATAGTGACTGATTTTAGTGGTTTAGTTGTTTGAATTCGTATGACAGGTTGGTTAGGAATATGAAAACTAATAACCTTACGAAAATAATCAATTTTGGCATGATGAGTGGTTTAACCAATCAATTCCTAAAATCGCATCAAAAGCAAGTATCTTTAAAGAGATAAGATCAACAGGTAATGTGATAGTGCCAACTTGGATCATGCAAGATTTATAAACTGTGGATGTAACAAAAGTTTCACCCAACGGAGTCTCCACTGATAAATCAAAGTCTAATTTCTCCAGAGTCAAGTTTAAACGTTGAGCACAAGCGGAGAGATAAAAAGAATGGGTAGAACAGGGGTATCTAGTAAGGTATAAACTTCGCAAGAGTTCAAGATTATCTTACCCGTAATCACCTCGTTCGGGTTCCTCGCGTTTTGGCCAGTCACGACAAACGCTCTTCTAGGAACCGCTGATCTCGACTTATCCGGGATGACCCTTGAGTCGCCATCCCGTTGAATTTGGTTTTTTTATAGAATAATCCCGAAGAGCTATGTGGCCTTCCTTTCCACAGTTGTAACATACCTTGGATTATTGTGGACAGTTTGGGCTGATATGTCCCTCTTTCCCGCATTTGTAACTTCTAACTGGCGGTCATTCTCCTCCCCTAGAATTTGTTGTTTGTCTTTGGTGTTCTTCTTTGATGTCTTCGTCATTGTTAAATCTCCTCTTTCTGAAATTTCCACTTGACTCACCTCTCCTATTATCATGGCCACGATGACCACCCGAGTGGTTACCGCCTTTGTTCGTATTTTTCCCTCCTCGTTGGTTATCATCGCTCGATGATTCTTGCCATCCTTAGGTATGACTACGGTTGTGGTCCCTCGGTTGCCACATACTCATTATCTCGCTCTAATAATTGAGCCTCATTTACAACATCCCGAATATAAAGAAAATTTATGAGATATAAGATATTGCGAATCTCGGGCTTTAGACCTCTCGAAACATCCTTGTCATTCGTTCCTCATTTTCGACCAAATGAGGTGCAAACTCGATAACTCTGCAAACTCGCTTCATCTTTGGGACACAAAATCGTGTTGTTTTGTTCGGTCGATAAACTCCACCTCCTTACGTATAGCCCGAATACTTTCGGAAAGTACTTGTCATTGAATAGTTCTGAAATGTTTTCCAAGACATCTTTGAGTGTGGTCGGTTGGTACGCTTCAGACTCCCACGGATGAGTCGCCTCACCATGAAACATAAAGGTGGCGAATGGAACCTTCATTCCTCCGTGCATTCCAAGACATCGAATATCTTGGTAATTTGCTTGACCAGCGTTTTTTCGCCATGATCGGATCGGCTTTCCTTAAATTCAGTGGTCCCAACTCTTTGAATTGCTTGGCATTTGTGACAAAAATTGCGCATTCTTAGCATTTCCACCCGTATTTTGTGCACGAGTTTCCCTCATCCGGTTTTGCATAAAATGCAAAAACTCTGAACATCCCATCATTCATCATTTGTTGGTGAGTGTTGTTTTACGGAGGATTATTGCCTTCACATTGCACGTTCTCTGGTTTGTAACTAAAGGTTGTTCCACGATCTCATACACTCCATTGTTAACGTTCTCAAGTGACCATTCTTAACATCTTGCCATAAAAACAAGGGTTAATTAAACAAATTAACATATCACATAATATCCCTATATTATGGTGACCAACAAATAAGCTTAGATAGGACACACTAGCCAAGGATTTACTCATCTCTCCCCTCCTAGTTCTATTCCCCGATCTCACTTGGAGACCATATCCCTAAACTTTGATACCAACATGTGGCGCCCCAAAATAGGTATACAACACCCATTCTGAGTCGCCAAATACATGGTACAGAAAACAAACTACAACTTCAATAATACAATTATCGTGCAAAATACGACAACACATACTGTGAGTTTAAATACAAATATTGTCTTCTAGACAATATCCACACTCAAATAAGTCCTCATTATAATTATTCAAACACTATTTTTACGAAATAGTGAGGATTTCGCTAAAACATCTTTCTAGAATCATCACTCTGTACCCCGACTAGTTCCTGTTATGTTCTCTCCTCCTGAGAAAAATGGAACAAAAAGGAAAAGGTGAGCTCAACTAGCCCAATAAAAATATTATGACTAAGATAATATACAACAAATTATCGTTAGTCTTCAACGAGGAAAAATCGATAAAATATAATAGACAACAAGTTTTAGATCAACAAATTGCAGTGAAACAACAATCCATTAGAAGAGTCAAGTAGAGAATGAGTTCTACTATCTTCTAAGATTTAAAAGTCCATCATCAATTTTATCCTGTAACAACAATCAATATACATCTTTAATCAATATTCATCTTTGCACTACTGAGCCAAAGATATTCATTTGTATCACCAGATTGGTCATGTTCATCTCAACATCATTCATCTTCGCACTTCTGGGCCAAAGATATTTATCGATTAATCATTCATCTTTGCACTACAGGCCAAAGATATTCAGTAATATCATCATTTAGGACTGAGGATGATGAAAAAATATTTTTAAGAAAACGAATCCAGTGAGAGAGAAGGACAAATAGTAAGGATTCGTATAACAGTTTATCCAAGATCAATAATACTCCATAATAACCAATTTTGAAGCAAAATTCAAGAATAAAGATCAAAACATGGATACAATCAAAGATAATAACCATAATAGACATCTTGGACAAAAAGAAGAAAATTTCATTTTTTTTGTGAATAGTGTCGTATTTGTGAATAAGTGTAAGTATCGTGAATAAGTAACCCGAACACAAAAAGTTCCAAATTTGATAAAAAGTTCATACCAACATTTCGGTATAATGATATTGAAGAAAATATCATTTTAAGAAGAATATAACACCCCTTACCTCAAAATATCAGTACTTCTGATCGGAATATCGGTATAAGGCTGAAGGAAACTTGCACCGATGAATAGAAATTCACAAAGTATTTAAATACTCACAAAATACACTCAATAATCTAAAGAGAGAAAGAGAGAAAGTTTATGTTTCTGGTGTGATTTTCAATTCTAACTTAGCCCTCTATTTATAGGAAAATATTAGCAGACTTGACCTGCAAGGCTTTACCTGCTACTATTTCTACCCACCACATTTGAAATAAAATTTAGCACATTTCTTCACCAACCACAAGTGAGGCCCACTCAATTCTAGAATTTTCCACCAAAATGCTAAATTAGGATACTTGATAATTTACGAACGGTCACCTCTTAAAATTCATAACAAATCATACGTTCATTTTAACGGTTCAAAATTTGTGGACATATACTCAACTTATATATGTATAACATATCCAAAAATTACAACGATTCGGTCGGATTAAAATTATAACTCACAATATATCTCAAAAACATTGGTTTAATTTTTTAATACCTTCATTCAAACAAAAATCCGATAAAACACCTCAACATTAACTCTTTCATTTTTAACCACAATAAATATATCCAACATTTATATCCACATAAAATAAATATTTCTTTATCATATGAATCAATAATTAATTATTCACAAATAATATTACTGAGAATCACATGTATGACAATCAGTAGTTCCCGGAAAGAGGGGCTTTCCAATAAGAATTTCTCCTTCTTGGCACTTGATTAGGTGACCAAACCTCTCCTCGATGAGAACTTTACAGACATTGCCAATAATGCTATCTAATAATATTATTCAAATAATATGAATTATTGATCTCGATAATGGAAAAATCTTGTGCGATGATAATTATTGAAACAACAATAATATAAAATATCAACGCAACAATTATTGAATCAATAAAATAAAATATTGAGCGAAGAATTCATCTGTAACAATTATTGAGTAGTGCCTTCTTACATAAGGATCAATAATTCATCAATCACTTTGTGCATCCCACGCGTATTACTATATTTTAACCACATAGGGTATTCCAAGCGATGTTAGCAGAATAACTACTTCTGTGAATTATTTATAAAAACTCAAACTTGTCGTTTTCTTCATTAAACAATTATTCTATTATGGGGCCCTGATTGATTTGCGTCGTGCATCACGAATATTCCCCGACAACAAGAATATTCCACGACCAAATGAATATTCCCCGACAACAATGATTATTTTATAACCGCTTGCATATTTTGCAAAATTTGCACATTTCACCCATAACCAGATAATTATATCAAATTAATACCGTATTATTCACAATAATAATTAGAGGAAATTCGATTTTATTTATAATAAGTTGGGGTCTTACATACGTACCTGATATTCGAAGAGATGAGAATACCTTTCTTTCTTTTCGGATTGTACCTTCCCGGTTATCATTCTAGAATATATCTTCAAAACAAAGGTTAATTGACATATCACAATTTATCAACTTATCAAGTAAAATTTTTTAGCTTAAGTAAGTCACACACTAGCGAAGTATATAACTCGTCTCTCCCCTCCTAGTTCTAGACTCTTATCTCTGCCAGTGACCATATCCCTAAGCTCTGATACCAACTGTGATGCCCCCAAAACAGGTTTACATCACCCAATCTGAGTCGCCAGATACATAGTACAAAATTCAGATACAACTTCATTTATACAATTTTGTTGAAATGTCGTGTAGAAATCGACCACGATTAACTTGTGAGTTTTAATACAAATGTATGTAACTCTCATGGTGCCTCGACCACAACCTTACAATGGTACTTTACATAAAAGTATAGACAAAAAGCTGTTTTAGAAATTAAAATCTTTGGAAAGTGCTCAAGAGAAACCTTCGCATACATGGGAGGCCATGCGTTGCAGGTTATAATAGATATCATATGCCCACGTAATTATCCTTGGTTGATTAATAGACCCCAAAGAAAAATGAGAAGATTAGTATTATCTTCTTTCCAATAGTGAGTCTTCTCTTGATATATAACTATCTCCACTGTTTCCAAGTGAATATTATATTTTAAATCAACTCCAAGATCATATAGGTAGTGCCTGTAGATATACTTTCGATGAAGTGAATGCGCATATGATTACGTCTTATGATAACACGAGGTTGTATGTCATTAGACATCTTGTGTGATAGTGGCAAAACACCCTTCCAAAGTTGGTTTCGTCTCACCCTATTTGATTCACCAAATATAACTACTAAATGATGTATAGAATATAACACACTTTTCTATACTGTTTAGGGATAACCTCCACAGCTAGAGACCATTGTTCTATTCCCCTGTTAACCCCGCTCGACCCGGCAACTCTCTTATGGCAACACTCTTATTACCTGAAAGAAATTGTGAAGCAGAAATGGTGAGCACAACTAGCCCAGTAAAGAATATCATGACTAAAGATAATTAAATTATCAATAGCTTTCATCAATAATAAATCAGAGATTTAGAACATATGGTAGATGATAAAACTTTTCAACCATAGTTGCAGCGGAACGAGCAATCCATTAGAAGAGTCAAATAGACCATCAGGTCTATTATCTTCTCCATGTTAAAATTCCACCAATAATATTTTATCCCTGTAACATCAATCAACAATTCCTTTCCACAATCATATGAATAACTCATAATCATAATTGTGTTTCTGAATTCCCTTTTCGCACCCAGGACGAAGATGATTCTCATCACCTATCTTCACCTGAAATTTCACAAATCATGGTTATACCAAATCACAATTCCTGCTCATAATCATACTAATAAATTCATCTTTGCACTACAGGCCAAAGATATACAAGCTATAAAACAAATAATCTTTGAGACTCAAACTTAACAAATATTCCACATCATCGAATCACCCCCGCACTACTCTGACCGATGATATTCGTTAATATCACATCCATGAATTATCCATACACTACGGCCAAGGATATTCATTATTATCACATCCATGAATTAATATTTCATTCTTTGAGACTCATTTCGATAATTAATCCACATCATCAAATCATCTACGCACTTACGGGCCGAGGATATTCTTTTAGTATCACGACCACGAATTATCCATACACTACGGGCAAAGATAATCGTGTTTTCATCAACTGGTCCGATCATGCCATAAAACAATTCATCTTTGCACCCTTGGCGAAGAGAATCCATAGCCATAATCATACAAAAAGCATCCATCAATGCTTCTACAGCCGATGAGGACTTTTTCATTAGTATCACAACCACAAATTATCCATGCACTACGGGCCAAAGATAATCGTGTTTTTATCAATAGTCGATCATGCTATAAAACAATTCATCTTTGCACCCTTGGTGGAAGAGAATCCATAGCCATAATCATACAAAAATTATCCATCAATGCACTACTACGGGCGATGAGGACTTTTCCACATCATTTGCAACATTACGGTTATGATTATACCGAATAATCCTTGGTCATAATCATACCAAGTCCATCTATGCACTACGAATACAGAGATGACTTTCAACAAAATATAAATATGAGGATGATGACAATGATATAAGAATTCAATAAAACAAGTTCAAGAATTAATTTATCACAGAACCGATAAAGTCTCGTTTACTTGTAACTAGATTATTTTCATAAAAATACCAAATCGGTCCCAAAATTATTCTTTTATGGGATTAAGCATAATATAGTCCCATATTGAACATATATTTTTCTCGAATTTTAAAAATTCATTTACTATTTCTCAAAAATCAATTTTAATTAATTCCTTAAGAAATTAGCTACCTTAAGTTTAACTCCAAAATTCCCAAATCTTAGCGAGGATCTTACACATGTTAACGTGAGCTTCAGTTTAAATTTCATGGTCATGGAGTTATAGAACTTGATTTATAGCGTTTTTAAATCGGAAAAACCTAAATATTAAAATGGTCATAACTTGTTCATTTTAAGTCGGAATGAACTCATTTTTGGACAGGAGGTACTTTATACCATATACTTTCATGTTCCAAAAGGCCAGAATTTTTCTCACAAATTAAGTGGCCGAAACAGCCCTTTTAAAATTGTGGCAGCAACCTTTTTCATATTTTGCAGTTTATCGTACTTTGCTAAAATCAGTCCACGCGAAAATCTACAACACCAAAAATTCGAAATATAATAGGAGATATGGTCAATTTAATTTCATGTTCTATTTTCACCAAAATCTGACTTTTCAACCTTTAGTGATTTCTAAGAAACTTTTATGTTTTCACATAATAACCAACATAACTCATCATAACACTTACTAATACCACATATACCCATGATTTTCATCAGTCCAATGCTTTTATTATGACTTTTATCATAATCCACGTAAACAAATCATTTCCACAATTTAATAAGGAATGAAATACAAAGGATCATTCACCGTGCATGTGGTAATCCACATGTACGCGAGTTATTCAGCGAATAATAAAGAATGGAATAATGTAAAGATTCACCACGCGTGCGATGGACGCACGCAGACGAAGTTATTCCCTACAAAATAATAAATAATGGAACCGGTCCCAGTAAACGCGCACGCAGACGAGGATATTCGACATAATAATAAAGAATGGAATAACAACAAAAATCACCGTGCATGCGGTGCCGCATGAGCAGATGTTATTCAACATAATGATAAATAACGAAACCAGGTCTGGCGTAAAACGTACAGACAGGATGTTCCAATAGAATGATAAATAATGGAACCGAGGAATTAAAACGCATGCAGTGAGGATGTTCCAACCGAATGATAAAGAATGGAATAATGAGAAGAATTTCACCCAAGTATAGGGTAGCAGCATATCTGAGTTATTCAATAAAATAATAAAGAATGGAATAACAGAAGTTCTCTTCATGGATAAAAAAGAAATAATACTCCCTACCTTGGAAAAACTGGATACTGGAATAGTGAGGTAGCAGACTTCTCTTCTTCTTTCTCTCTATAATTTCTCTCTATAATAAATGCTCTATAGCTTTAGTGAATTGGTGAGAAATGAAGGAAGAATGAGCTTCTATTTATAGGAAAATATATTTTCGATAATTGCACGTTTTGGGGCTCGAAATATTACAGTACAATACCTCCAACTTTTCTTTCCTTTTTAATTTAGTCCTGCAAGTATTATCAAACTTGCACCACCTTCCCTAATAGTAAATAATGTGAATCAATAGTTCAATCATGTGAATCAATAGTATAATCATGTGAAAAATATGAATTACAGTATAGTACCTCCATCTATACCTCCATTTTTAACTTAGTCATGCAAGTATTATCAATCTTGCACCAACTCCCCTAATAGTAAATAATGTGATTCAATAGTACACACATGTGAATAAATAGTTATATAAGCATGCGAATTAGTAGCAATTAATCGCTCATTTATCCGATAAATTACCCGATTTATCAATATAACCCCCAGACATCAATTATCATTGGAATAGATATCGATTTCCACTAACACTAATAATCCCAACACAATGGTACTATCAAATTCATCTTTAATCAACACGAACTTATTCATAATTAATATTATAACTCATATTATTTAATAATCAGGTCGTTCCCAGGAAAGAGGGGGCTTTTCGATAAGGATTCCTCCTTATTGGCGCGCAATTAGGTGACCAAACCTCTCCTTGACAGAACTTCTAGACATTGTCAATATTGCAAATAATAATATGAATAACTTTTGTAGTCTCAATTATTGATTTAATAATATAACATATTATACTGATGATGATCTTGTGACAATAATTGAATCAATAATATGAGAGATATGATCACGTGCAATTCTTGTAGCAATAATTGAATATAAGCGAGTGACTTTTATTTCATAAAATTAAGGGGTCTCACACGGTTTCGTCTTTATTATTACTGTTGGAACATCACTGTCGGTTTGCAAATTTACGCTTTGACACGGTTCCGATTACTTATTATTCTGTTGGAATAAACTCGCATCATGCATGGCACCGCATGCATGGTGATTTCTGTTGTTATTCCATTTGTTATTATACTCACTTGGTTAAATTTTTGACTTCTATACTCCATGAAATTAGTGGAATATCATTGATATTTGCGCTTCATCCAGTATCTTTTCATGGAAATATTCTTCTGAGCTTTCTTGAATTTTACTCTACAAAACAGTATCATGTTGACAATTTGAACGTTATCAGTTCCTGGATAAACTAATTCTTAACTTGTTTTATTAAATTCTTATATCATTGTCATCATCCTCATGTTTATATTATGTTGAAAGTCATTTGTGGCCTGTAGTGCATAGATGGACTTGGTATGATTATGACCAGGGATTATTCGGTATAATCATAACCGTAATGTTACAAATGATGTGGAAAAAGTCCTCATTGCCCGTAGTGCATTGATGGACGATTTTTGGTATGATTATGGCTATGGATTCTCTTTGGTAGTAGTGCAAAGATGAATTATTTTATGGCATGATCGGAGACCAGTTGATGAAAACATAATTATCTTAAGTCGTAGTGCATGGATAATTCGTGGTCGTGATCTTTAAAGAATATCCTTGGTAGTAGTGCGAGGGGTGATTCGATGATGTGGATTATTTATTAAAATTTGAGTCCAATGATTAAAGTGATGAAAAACCTTTTAAATCATAGAAGATAGTAGATTTTATTTCTACTTGACTTGACTCTTCTAATGGATTGCTTGTTGTTTACCGTAGTTAAACTTGATGTTTGTTATATTTTATCGGTTTAACTTTGTTGAAGGCTAACGATAAATTATTCTGCATTATCTTAGTCTTAATATTTCTTACTGGGCTAGTTGAGCTCACCCTTTCTTTCACTGTTCTCTTAAGGAAATGAAAAGCGTGGTTGGGACTAGTCTGGGAACGAGCGAGTGATGGTCCTAGATGGTGCATTAGTAGTCCTCACTATTCTGTGAAATAGTGTGATAATAATTGTAATGAGGACTCCTTTTGAGTTTGTATAATCTCTAGTAGACAATATTTATATTCAAACTCACAGTTTATGTTTTGTCGTATTATACACGACATTTGTATTATTAAGTTGTATTTGAATTCTGTACCTTGTATCTGGTGACTCAGAATAGGAGATGTATACCTCTTTTTGGGGGCGTTACAGTTGGTATCAAAGCTTAGGGATATGATCCCTGGCTGAGATGTGAGATAAGAACTAGGAGTGGAGAGACGGGGAATTTTCTAGACATTTCCAATAATGCTATCTAATAATATTATTCAAATAATATGAATTATTGATCTGATAATGGGAAATACTGTGCAGTGACAATTATTGAAACAACAATAATATAAAATATCAACGCAACAATTATTGAATCAATAAAATAAAATATTGAGCGATAACTCTTTGTAACAATTATTGAAAGTAGTGCCTTTTTACGTAAGGATCAATAATTCATCAATCTGTGCATCCACGCGCATTCATCGTATTTTAACCACGGGTATTCAGCGGTGTTAATGGTAACAACTACACCGTTATTTATAAAAACTCAAACTTATTTGTTTTCTTCATAAAACAATTATTACATTATGGGGCCCACAATTGGTACTTTCAAAATTAAATACGAATATTCCCAAACAACAAGAATATTCCACGACCAAATGAATATTCCCAAACAACAATGATTATTTTATAACCGCTTGCATATTTTGCAAAATTTGCACATTTCACCCATAACCGGAGAATTATATCAAATTAATACCTTATTATTCACAATAATAATTAGGAAATTGATTTTATTTATAATAAGTTGGGGTCTTACAACCTCCCTCCTTATAAAATTTCGTCCTCGAAATTGCGTACGATACACAGTGTTTGAAAAGGTGAGGATACCTCGCTTTCATTTACGATTCCAACTCGGTCATTTCTTGATAGGATGGTTTCTCCTGAAAACCTTAACTTGTGGTATAACCTTGGTGACTAGGACATGCTCTTTCTATCCAAGATCTTATGGGTGTACTTCTTCGTACGTTAAATCTTGGCTATCTAAATCTGGTTCTCTTGTGATAATATGGTTCGGGTCTTTCACATATTTCTGAAGCATGGATATGTGAAAAACATTATGAACACGAGACATACTTGGAGGTAATGCGAGTCTATAGGCCACATTTCCTATTCGGTCAAGAATCTCAAATGGACCAACAAATCGTGGATTGAGCTTTCCTTTCTTTCCAAATCTTGTAACTCCCTTCCATGGAGCAACACGTAACAATACATGATCTCGATATTAAACTCCCGTCCTTTCATGAAGATCAACATAACTCTTTTGTCGATCTTGTGAGGTTTGAAATCGTTGTCGAATCATTTGGATCTTTTACGTAGTCATGCGTCTAATTACGGTCCCAACAACGTTAACTTTCTCCCCACCTCGTCGGCGTCTTTGGAGAGCGACACTTTCATCCATCTAGCGCCTCAAATGGAGCCATACCTATACTTGCGATAAGCTGTTGTTGTAGGAGAATTCCACTAGTGGCAAGTACTTATCAACTTCCTTTAAAATCTAGGACACAAAGTCTTAATAGATCTTCAAGGGTTTGAATAGTCCTCTTTGATTGTCAATCCGTTTGAGGATGGTATCGAAGGCCAGATCGTAAATCCGTGCCATGGCTTTTACGTAAGCTAACCCAAAATCGTGAAGTGAATCTTGGGTCACGATCCGAAACTATGGATACTGGCATGCCATGCAATCTCACAATCTCATTCACGTACATACTAGCAAGACATTCAAGGGAATAAATCTCACGTATCGGCAAGAAATGGGCAGACTTGGTTAATCTATCAACAATAACCCAAATAGGATCTATGCCTTGAGAAACTTTGGGAAGACCTGTAACGAAATCCATAGTAATGTGTTCCCACTTTTATTTCGGAATCTCAAGTGGTTGTAATGGACCTTTGGCACTTGATGCTCAAGCTTTACACGTTGACAAGTTAAACACCTCGAGATAAACTCATGATCTCTCTCTTTATATTGTTCCACCAAAATGTATATCGAATATCATGATACATTTTAGTACTCCAGGATGGATTGCAAACGGTGTGTTGTGTGCCTCCATCATGATTCTATGCTTCAAGTCAGAATCGTTAGGAACAAAAATTCTGGAGTTGAATCTAAGTATTCCTTCTTCATCGATTCTTGCTTCTGGAATAGCACCGTCTTCCACTTTCTTCTTCATATACATCATCGACTCTATGTAAAGTAGCTTGAGCGACTTTAACTTTATCGATTAAAGTCGGTTCTACTCATATATTCGCCATCATCATGTGGGTCCTCGAGTCTTTAATTCTACCTCCATCCTTTGCAAGTCATCTGAGAATGGGCCTTTGCATTGACAATATCGCTTTTCGTACTTGCATATGATCTTCTACTCAATCGTCACCTACTTCGTTCTCTTTTCAAGGATGATATTAAATAGTGTGATCGTAATCTTTCAATAGTTCAAGCCAACGTCGTTCTTAGTATGTTGAGTTCTTTTTGGGTGAAAAAATATTTGAGGCTTTTATGGTCAAGTATAAATCTCCACTTTCTCCCCACACAAGTAGTGTCTCCAAATTTTCAAGCGAATCATTGCTTTAACTCTAGATCATGAGTAGGATAATTCTCTCATATTCTTTGAGTTGTCGTGAGGCATAGGCTATGACTTTCCCATGTTGCATGAGAACGCATCCTAACCCTTTACGAAGCATCATTTGTATATAATCCATCCATCTGTCTTAGATGGTATTTCCGAAACAGTCTTGAGAAATGAGTCTCTCTTGAGCTCTTGGAAACTTTTCTCGCATTCCTCGCTCCAAAATGCAATTTTGTATCTTTTCGAGTCGGTGATTTAGCAGAGTGGCGATTCGAGAAAATCCTTCCACGAATCTCCGATAATAACCAATTTAAGCCCGGAAAGCTCGCACTTGATTCTGAGCTTTGGTTGCTCCCAACTTTGTCTTGCTTCAATCTTTCACTGGGTCAGCAGATACTCCATCTTTTGATACCACGTGCCCAAGGAATGCTACTTCCTCGAGCGAACTCACATTTCTTGACTTGGCATAAAGCTTATTTTCACGAAGCCTTTCAAGTATCGACTTCAAATGGTGCTCATGATCTTCACGGCTTTTGGAATAGATGAGGATGTCATCAATAAAGACAACAACAAACCGATCAAATATTCCTTGAATACACGGTTCATCATATCCATGAAAGCGGCGGGGAGCATTAGTCAATCCAAAAGACATGACTAAGAATTCATAATGCCGTCATAGAGGTTACGAAGGCGGTCTTTGAAATATCCTCGATTTTAATCTTGGTGATGATATCCGAGCGAAATCGATCTTTAAAAAGAATTGTGCTCCTTGCAAATTGGTTGAGCAGGTCATCAATGCGAGGTAGAGATACCTATTCTTGATGGTGACATGGTTTAATTCTCGGTAGTCAATACAAAGTCGCATACTCCCGTCTTTCTTCTTTACGAATAAAATAGGAGCACCCCAAGAAGATGTACTAGGACGAATGAAACCTATGTCTAACATTCCTGCAGTTGGACTTTTAACTTCTGAAGTTCAATATGAGCCATTCGATATGGGGTTTTAGAAATGGGTTTTGTGCGGCTACCAAGGTCGATAAAGAATTCAACATCACGTTGAGGGGGGTGGTAGGAAGTTCTTCAGGAAATACATCAGGAAATTCTCTAACAACAGAAATATTATTCAAATCTGACTTGTCTTTGTTCAACTCCATAACATGGGCTAAGAAAGCTTGACATCCATTTTTCAATAAACGAATAGCTTTATGGCTTGATATGATAGTGGATGATTTTAGTGGTTTAGTTGTTTGAATTAAGTATGTGAGGTTGGTTAGGAATATGAAAACTAATAACCTTACGAAAATAATCAATTTTGGCATGATGAGTGGTTTAACCAATCAATTCCTAAAATCGCATCAAAAGCAAGTATCTTTAAAGAGATAAGATCAGCGGGTAATGTGATAGTGCCAACTTGGATCATGCAAGATTTATAAAGCGTGGATGTAACAAAAGTTTCACCCAACTGAGTCTCACTTCGATAAATCAAAGTCTAATTTCTCGAGTCAAGTTTAAGCGTTGAGCTGGCGGGGAGAGATAAAGAATGGGTAGAAACCGGTATCTAGTAAGGTATAAACTTCGCAAGAGTTCAAGATTATCTTACCCGTAATCACCTCGTTCGGGTTCCTCGCGTTTTGGCCAGTCACGACAAACGCTCTTCTAGGAACCGCTGATCTCGACTTATCCGGGACAGCCCTTGGAGTCGCCATCCCCGTTGAATTTGGTTTTGCTATAGAATAATCCCGAGCTATGTGGCCTTCCTTTCCACAGTTGTAACATACCTTGGATTATTGTGGACAGTTTGGGCTGATATGTCCCTCTTTCCCGCATTTGTAACTTCTAACTGGCGGTCATTCTCCTCCCCTAGAATTTGTTGTTTGTGCTGGTGTTGCTGCTGATGTCTTCTCGTCATTGTTAAATCTCCTCTTTCGAAATTTCCACTTGACTCACCTCTCCTATTATCATGGCCACGATGACCACCCGAGTGGTTACCGCCTTTGTTAAGTATTTTTCCTCCTCGTTGGTTATCATCGCTCACGATGATTCTTTATCCACCCAGTATGACCACAGTTGTGGTCCTCGGTTGCCGCATACTCATTATCTCGCTCTAATAATTGAGCCACATTTACAACATCTGAATATAAAGAAAATTTATGAGATATAAGATATTTAGAATCTCGGGCTTTAGACCTCTCGAAACATCCTTGTCATTCGTTCCTCATTTTCGACCAAATGAGGTGCAAACTGGATAACTGCGCAAACTCCGCCTCATCTTTGGGACTTGGTCATGTTGTTTTGTTCGATCGATAAACTCCACCTCCTTCATATAGCGAATACTTTCGGGAAAGTACTTGTCATTGAATAGTTCTGAAATGTTTTCAAGACATCTTTGAGTGTGGGTGGTGGTTGGAGTACGCTTCACAGACTCCCCCGGTGATGCACGCCTCACCCATGAAACATAAAGGTGGCGAATGGAACCTTACATTCCTCCGTGCATTCAAGACATCGAATATCTTGGTAATTTGCTTGACCAGCGTTTTCGCCATGATCGGATCGGCTTTCCTTAAATTACGGTGGTCCTGACTCTTTGAATTGCTTGCATTTGTGACAAATTGCGCATTCTTAACATTTCCACCGTATTTTGTGTACTGAGTTTCCCTCATACGGTTTTGCATAAAATGCAAAAACTTACGAACATCCATCATTCATCATTTGTTCGGTGAGTGTTGTTTCTGAGGAGGATTATTGCCTTCTGTTGCACGTTCTCTGGTTTTGTAACTAAAGGTTGTTCCACAGGTCTCATACACTCCATTGTTAACGTTCTCGTGACCATTCTTAAATCTTGCCATAAAACAAGGGTTAATTAAACAAATTAACATATCACATAATATCCTATATTATGGTGACCAACAAATAAGCTTAGATAGGACACACTAGCCGAGGATTTACTCATCTCTCCCTCCTAGTTCTATTCCCGATCTCGCTTTGAGACCATATCCTAAACTTTGATACCATTTGTGGCGCCCCCAAAATAGGTATCTGACACCCATTACGAGTCGCCAAATACATGATACGGAAAACAAACTACAACTTCAATAATACAATTATCGTGCAAAATACGACAACACATCTTGTGAGTTTAAATACAAATATTGTCTTACAGACAATATCCACACTCAAATAAGTCCTCATTATAATTATTCAAACACTATTTTACGAAATAGTGAGAACTGCTAAAACATCTTTCTAGAATCATCACTCTGTACCAGAGACTAGTTCTGTTATGTTCTCTCCTCACGAGAAAAATGGAACAAAAGGAAAGGGTGAGCTCAACTAGCCCGATAAAAAAATATTATGACTAAGATAATATCTGACAAATTATCGTTAGTCTTGACGAGAAAAATCGATAAAATATAATAGACAACAAGTTTTAGATCAACAAGCTGCGGTGAAACAACAATCCATTAGAAGAGTCAAGTAGAGAATGAGTTTCTACTATCTTTAAGATTTAAAAGTCCATCATCAATTTTATCCTGTAACAACAATCAATATACATCTTTAATCAATATTCATCTTTGCCTTTCTACGGGCCAAAGATATTCATTTATATCACAGAGGTTGGTCATGTTCATCTCAACATACATTCATCTTCGCACTACTGGGCCAAAGATATTTATCGATTAATCATTCATCTTTGCACTCTGAGGCCAAAGATATTGATAATATCATCATTTAGGGTGAGGATGATGAAAAAATATTTTTAAGAAAAGCGAATCCGGTGAGAGAGAAGGACAAATAGTAAGGATTAAGTATAACGGTTTATCAAGATCAATAATACTCCATAATAACCAATTTTGAAGCAAAATTCAAGAATAAAGATCAAAACATGGATACAATCAAAGATAGTAACCATAATAGACATCTTGGACAAAAAGAAGAAAATTTCATTTTTTTTGTGAATAGTGTCGTATTTGTGAATAGTGTCGTATACGTGAATAGTAACCCCGACACAAAAAGTTCCAAATTTGATAAAAAGTTCATACCAACATTTCGGTATAATGATATTGAAGAAAATATCATTTTAAGAAGAATATAACACCACTTACCTCAAAATATCAAGTCTTACGATCGGAATATCGGTATAAAATTTGAAGGAAACTTGCTTTGATGAATAGAAACTCACAAAGTATTTAAATACTCACAAAATACACTCGATAATCTAGAGAGAGAAGAGAAAGTTTATGTTTACGGTGTGATTTTCAATTTAACTTAGCCCTCTATTTATAGGAAAATATTAGCGAGACTTGACTGATGAGGCTTTACCTGCTACTATTTCTACCCACCACATTTGAAATAAAATTTAGCACATTTCTTCACCAACCACAAGTGGGGCCCACTCAATTCTAGAATTTTCCACCAAAATGCTAAATTCGGATACTTGATAATTTACAGACAGTCACCTCTTAAAATTCATAACAAATCATACGTTCATTTTTAGCGGTTCAAAATTTGTGGACATATACTCAACTTATATATGTATAACATATCCAAAAATTACAACGACAAAGCGGTCGGATTAAAATTATAACTCACATGATATATCTCAAAAAACATTGGTTTAATTTTTTAATACCTTCATTCAAACAAAAATCTTGATAAAACACCTCAACATTAACTCTTTCATTTTTAACCACAATAAATATATCCAACATTTATATCCACATAAAATAAATATTTCTTTATCATATGAATCGATAATTAATTATTCACAAATAATATTACTGAGAATCATATATAACAATCGGTAGTTCCGGAAGAGGGGGCTTTCGATAAAATTTCTCCTTCTTGCACGCAATTAGGTGACCAAACCTCTCCTTGTGAGAACTTTCTAGACATTGCCGATAATCTTTATCTAATAATATTATTCAAATAATATGAATTATTGATCGATAATGGAAAAAATCATGCGTGATGATAATTATTGAAACAACAATAATATAAAATATCAACGCAACAATTATTGAATCAATAAAATAAAATATTGAACAGTAACTACTGTAACAATTATTGAGTAGTGCCTTCTTACGTAAGGATCAATAATTCATCAATACTGTGCATCCACGCGTATTACTGTATTTTAACCACCGGGTATTCCAACAGTGTTAACGGTAACAACTACGCCGTTATTTATAAAAACTCAAACTTGTCGTTTTTCTTCATCCGACAATTATTCTGTTATGGGCCCTGATTGATCTGCTTGCGCAGGTAAATGCGAATATTCCCGACAACAAGAATATTCCACGACGAATGAATATTCCCAGAGCAACAATGATTATTTTATAACAAGCTTGCATATTTTGCAAAATTTGCACATTTCACCCATAACCGGATAATTATATCAAATTAATACCGTATTATTCACAATAATAATTAGAGGAAATTCGATTTTATTTATAATAAGTTGGGGTCTTACATACGTACCTGATATTCGAAGAGATGAGAATACCTTTCTTTCTTTTCGGATTGTACCTTCCCGGTTATCATTCTAGAATATATCTTCAAAACAAAGGTTAATTGACATATCTGATTTATCAACTTATCAAGTAAAATTTTTTAGCTTAAGTAAGTCACACTTTAGCGAAGTATATAACTCTTCTCTCTCCCTCCTAGTTCTAGACTCTTATCTACGCGGTGACCATATCCCTAAGCTCGATACCAATTGTGATGCCCCCAAAGCAGGTTTACATCACCCAATCTGAGTGCATGGGATCATAGTACAAAATTCGAATACAACTTCATTTATACAAGCTGTTGAGCATGTCGTGTGTAGAATCGACCCACGATTAGCTTGTGAGTTTTAATACAAATGTATGTAACTCTCATGGTGCCTCGACCACAACCTCTGATGGTACTTTACATAAAAGTATAGACAAAAAGCATTTTAGAAATTAAAATCTTTGGAAAGTGCTCAAGGAAACCTTCGTACATGGGAGGCCGTGCGTCACAGGTTATAATAGATATCATATGCCCGCGAATTATCCTTGGTTGATTGATAGACCCCAAAGAAAAATGAGAAGATTAGTATTATCTTCTTTCCGATAGTGAGTCTTCTCTTGATATATAACTATCTCTCCCGCTTTTCAAGTGAATATTATATTTTAAATCAACTCAAGATCATATAGGTAGTGCTGTAGATATACTCGATGAAGTGAATCGCACAACCACATCTTATGATAACACGAGGGTTGTATGTCATTAGACATCTTGTGTGATAGTGGCAAAACACCCTTCCAAAGTTGGTTTAAATCTCACACCTATTTGATTCACCAAATATAACTACTAAATGATGTATAGAATATAACACACTTTTCTATCTTGTTTAGGGATAACCTCCACAGCTAGAGACCATTGTTCTATTCCCCTGTTAACCCCGCTCGACCCGGCAACTCTCTTATGGCAACACTCTTATTACCTGAAAGAAATTGTGAAGCAGAAATGGTGAGCACAACTAGCCCAGTAAAGAATATCATGACTAAAGATAATTAAATTATCAATAGCTTTCATCAATAATAAATCGAGATTTAGAACATATGGTAGATGATAAAACTTTTCAACCATAGTTGCGGTGAACGAAGCAATCCATTAGAAGAGTCAAATAGACCATCAGGTCTATTATCTTCTCCATGTTAAAATTCCACCAATAATATTTTATCCCTGTAACATCAATCAACAATTCCTTTCCACAATCATATGAATAACTCATAATCATAATTGTGTTTACGAATTCCTTTTCGCACCTGGGAATGAAGATGATTCTCATCACCTATCTTCACCTGAAATTTCACAAATCATGGTTATACCAAATCACAATTCTGCTTTCATAATCATACTAATAAATTCATCTTTACTCTGAGGCCAAAGATATACAATTGTAAAACAAATAATCTTTGAGACTCAAAACAACAAATATTCCACATCATCGAATCACCCCCGCACTACGGACCGATGATATTCGTTAATATCACATCCATGAATTATCCATGCTTTACGACGAGGATATTCATTATTATCACATCCATGAATTAATATTTCATTCTTTGAGACTCATTTCGATAATTAATCCACATCATCAAATCATCTACACTCTGGGCCGAGGATATTCTTTAGTATCACGACCACGAATTATCCATACACTACGGGCCAAAGATAATCGTGTTTTCATCAACGGTCCTGATCATGCCATAAAACAATTCATCTTTGCACCCTTGGCCGAAGAGAATCCATAGCCATAATCATACAAAAAACTGTCCATCAATGCTCTACGGGCCAATGAGGACTTTTTCATTAGTATCACAACCACAAATTATCCATGCACTACGGGCCAAAGATAATCGTGTTTTTATCAATGGTCCTGATCATGCTATAAAACAATTCATCTTTGCACCCTTGGCCGAAGAGAATCCATAGCCATAATCATACAAAAAATTATCCATCAATGCACTACGGGCCAATGAGGACTTTTTCCACATCATTTGCAACATTACGGTTATGATTATACCGAATAATCCTTGGTCATAATCATACCAAGTCCATCTATGCACTACAGGCCACAGATGACTTTCAACAAAATATAAATATGAGGATGATGACAATGATATAAGAATTCAATAAAACAAGTTCAAGAATTAATTTATCTAGGAACTGATAAAGTCTCATTTACTTGTAACTAGATTATTTTCATAAAAAATACCAAATCAGTCCCAAAAATTATTCTTTTATGGGATTAAGCATAATATAGTCCCATATTGAACATATATTTTTCTCGGAATTTTTAAAATTCATTTACTATTTCTCAAAAATCAATTTCTAATTAATTCCTTAAGAAATTAGCTACCTTAAGTTTAACTCCAAAAATTCCCAAATCTTAGCGAGGATCTTTACATGTATTAACGTGAGCTTCGAGTTTAAATTTCATGGTCATGAGTTATAGAACTTGGTTATAGCGTTTTTCGTCGGAAAAACCTAAATATTAAAATGGTCATAACTTGTTCATTTTAAGTCGGAATGAACTCATTTTTGGACAGGAGGTACTTTATACCATATACTTTCATGTTCCAAAAGGCGAATTTTTTCTCACAAATTAAGTGGTAAAAAGCTTGACCCTTTTAAAATTGTGGCGACAACCTTTTTCATATTTTGCGGTTTATCGTACTTTTGCTAAAATCGGTCCACGCGAAAATCTACAACACCAAAAATTGAAATATAATAGGAGATATGGTTGATTTAATTTCATGTTCTATTTTTTCACAAAATCGACTTTTCAACCTTTAGTGATTTCTAAGAAACTTTTATGTTTTCACATAATAACCAACATAACTCATCATAACACTTACTAATACCACATATACCCATGATTTTCATCAGTCAATGCTTTTATTATGACTTTTATCATAATCCACGTAAACAAATCATTTCCACAATTTAATAAGGAATGAAATCTGAAGGATCATTCACCGTGCATGTGGTAATCCACATGAGGCGAGTTATTCAATGAGAATAATAAAGAATGGAATAATGAGAAAGATTCACCGTGCGTGCGATAGGTATTTGCGCAGACAGGTTATTCCCTACAAAATAATAAATAATGGAACCAGGTCCGGCGTAAACGCACAGACAGGATATTCAGACATAATAATAAAGAATGGAATAACAACAAAAATCACCGTGCATGCGGTACTTGGCGTAGACGGAGTTATTCAACATAATGATAAATAACGAAACCAGTGCGGCGTAAAAGCGTGCAGACGGGATGTTCAATAGAATGATAAATAATGGAACCGGTCGGAAAAAAAACGCATGACATGAGGATGTTCCAATAGAATGATAAAGAATGGAATAATGAAGAATTTCACCAAGTATAGGGTAGCTTGGCATGCGTATCTGAGTTATTCAATAAAATAATAAAGAATGGAATAATGAAGTTCTCTTCATGGATAAAAAGAAATAATACTCCTACCTTGGAAAAAGCGGATCTTTGGAATAGTGAGGTAGAGACTTCTCTTCTTCTTTCTCTCTATAATTTCTCTCTATAATAAATGCTCTATAGCTTTAGTGAATTGGTGAGAAATGAAGGAAGAATGAGCTTATTTATAGGAAAATATATTTTCGATAATTGCACGTTTTGGGGCTCGAAATATTACGATCAATACCTCGACTTTTCTTTCCTTTTTAATTTAGTCCTGCAAGTATTATCAAACTTGCACCACCTTCCCTAATAGTAAATAATGTGAATCAATAGTTCAATCATGTGAATCAATAGTATAATCATGTGAAAATATGAATTACGATTATAGTACCTCCATCTATACCTCCATTTTTAACTTAGTCATTACAAGTATTATCAATCTTGCACCAACTCCCCTAATAGTAAATAATGTGATTCAATAGTACACATGTGAATAAATAGTTATATAAGCATGCGAATTAGTAGCAATTAATCGCTCATTTATCCGATAAATTACCCGATTTATCAATATAACCCCCAGACATCAATTATCATTGGAATAGATATCGATTTCCACTAACACTAATAATCCCAACACAATGGTACTATCAAATTCATCTTTAATCAACACGAACTTATTCATAATTAATATTATAACTCATATTATTTAATAATCAGGTCGTTCCCAGGAAAGAGGGGGCTTTTCGATAAGGATTCCTCCTTATTGGTAGTATGATTAGGTGACCAAACCTCTCCTTGTGAGAACTTCTAGACATTGTCGATATTGCAAATAATAATATGAATAACTTTTGCCGTCTCAATTATTGATTTAATAATATAACATATTATCGATGATAATCTTTGTGACAATAATTGAATCAATAATATGAGAGATATGATCGACAATTCTTGTAGCAATAATTGAATATAATGAGTGACTTTTATTTCATAAAATTGAGGGTCTCACACCCGGTTTCGTCTTTATTAATACATTGGAACATCACTGTCGGTTGCAAATTTACTTTGACTGGTTCCACATTACTTATTGATACATTGGAATAACTCAAATACATCTGCAATCCGCATGCATGGTGATTTCATTGTTATTCCATTTGTTATTATACTCACTTGGTTAAATTTTGACTTCTATACTCCATGAAATTAGTGGAATATCATTGATATTTCTTGCTTCATCGATATCTTTTCATGGAAATATTCTTACGAGCTTTCTTGAATTTTACTCTACAAAAGCGATATCATGTTGACAATTTGAGCGTTATCGGTTCTGGATAAACTAATTCTTAACTTGTTTTATTAAATTCTTATATCATTGTCATCATCCTCATGTTTATATTATGTTGAAAGTCATTTGTGGCTTTGTAGTGCATAGATGGACTTGGTATGATTATGACGAGGATTATTCGGTATAATCATGCTTAGTAATGTTACAAATGATGTGGAAAAAGTCCTCATTGGCCCGTAGTGCATTGATGGGCAGGTTTTGGTATGATTATGGCTATGGATTCTCTTTGGCGTAGTGCAAAGATGAATTATTTTATGGCATGATCGGGACCGTTGATGAAAACATAATTATCTTAAGTCGTAAGTGCATGGATAATTCGTGGTCGTGATTAAAGAATATCCTTGGTAGTAGTCTTGAGGTGATTCGATGATGTGGATTATTTATTAAAGTCGAGTCCCAATGATTAAAGTGATGAAAAACCTTTTAAATCATAGAAGATAGTAGATTTTATTCTCTACTTGACTCTTCTAATGGATTGCTTGTTCATTGTAGTTAAACTTGATGTTTGTTATATTTTATCGGTTTAACACTTTGTTGAAGGCTAACGATAAATTATTACGCATTATCTTAGTCTTAATATTTCTTCTTTGGGCTAGTTGAGCTCACCCTTTCTTTCTTTGTTCTCTTAAGGAAATGAAAGCGTGGTTTGGGACTAGTCGGGGAACAGAGTGATGGTCCTAGATGGTGCATTAGTAGTCCTCACTATTCTGTGAAATAGTGTGATAATAATTGTAATGAGGACTCCTTTTGAGTTTGTATAATCTCTAGTAGACAATATTTATATTCAAACTCACAGTTTATGTTTTGTCGTATTATACACGACATTTGTATTATTAAGTTGTATTTGAATTCTGTACCTTGTATCTGGTGACTCAGAATAGGAGATGTATACCTCTTTTTGGGGGCGTTACAGTTGGTATCAAAGCTTAGGGATATGATCCCTGGCTGAGATGTGAGATAAGAACTAGGAGTGGAGAGACGGGGAATTTCTTCGCTAGTATGACCTACCTAAGTTTATTTGGTATTTAATTGGTCGGTCAGAGTATAGGGATAATATGTGATATGTTAATTAACCCTTGTTTTGTGGCAGTGTTTGAAAATGACATCCGAGAATGTTGAGAATAACAATGGAGCACATGAGACCATTGAGTCTCCACAGATCAATAATCAGGACAATGTGCAACAGGATGTCGATAATCATACGTAGCAAACCTTTGATCGATCAATCGATTGAGCGACCAGTGCGTTTAGGAGCTTTTAGAATTCATGCAACATCAAAGTGTAAGACCCCAAATAATTAATAAATGAAATTTAATTTCCTCTAATTATTATTTTGAAATAGTAAGGGTTGATGTGATTAATGTGGATAGTTATGGGTAAAATCATAAGTATTTCAAAATAAGCAAATGGTTATAAAATATTCATTATTGTCGGGGAATATTCGTTTGGTCGTGGAATATTAAATCTTTGTCGGGGAATATTAAATGCGACGGCTCGACCGTATGTGGGCCCCATGCTTGAAAGCGATTGGAGGAAGAAGCGACAAATATAAGTTGTTTAAAATAAGCGGGCGTAGTTATTCTGGTTTACCTTTGTTGTTGGAATACCCGGTGGTTAAAACACAATACTGCGTTGTTGCCGCGATGATAACTGCAGTATTGCACCAATTATTGACTCTTACGTGAAGGCACTACTCAATAATGGTTACGATAATTCTTTATTCGATTATTTTATTGGTTCAATAATTGTTGCGTTGATATTTTATATTCTTTGTTGTTTGATAATTGTCATTACAGTATTTTTCATTATCAAGTAATAATTCATATTATCTCGAATAATATTATTAGATAACATTATTGGCAATGTCTAAAAGGTTACATCTAAGGAGAGGTTTGGTCACCTAATTGCTGGCGTGATGAAGGAGAAATTCTTATTGGAAAGCCCCTCTTTCACAGGAAGCTTTTGGTTGTCAATATTGTGGATCGTAATATTATTTGTGAGTAATTAATTATTGATTCATATGATGAGAAAAATATTGATTTTATGTGGATATAGATGGAGAAAATTTTTAATGCGACAATTGTTGAAAATTAAAATTTTATCTTTTTCGATAAAATAATTCATTTAAATATATATATATTATTATATTTTAATAATATAATAATGGTGGTATTTTTTACAACGAATGTGGGATATATGAGTATCTGAGGAGGAAAGTATTTTTGTTGTAATAAATGTTTAAAACATATTAAACATGTCGGTGGACCCCATTTATTGACTGAAATTTGATTATAGCCTCTAAAATCACCCGTTTGTGGATTTTGGTCAATTTCTGTTGGGAATTTGGAAAAACTTTCTTCTGCAAAGTTGTAGAGAATTGAATTTCCTATAAAACTTCGCGAGATTCGAATTTTCTGATAAAATGGCTATTTATTATGAATTATTGAAGTTAGGAGTTAGAAATAATTGATTTTGGAAGTTTTAAATATTTATATTAACAAAAACGTTTTTTACATTTGTAAGCCTCATGAATCACATTTTAAGTTGCTGAAATCAGAAGTCTAAGTGGGCGTATGAAAATTTTAATATAAATTAATATTTTATTAAATTTTCTACTTTTGGTATTCTAAGCATTTTCTATAAATAGGATCTTAAGTTAGAATTGAAAATCACACGAGCTGAAGTTTTTCTCTCTATATTATCGCGTATTCTTGTGAGTATTTTGAGTATACTTTGAGTATTGCTATACGGTGAAAGTTCAAGTTATAGCCTATATCCAATTATTCAGGTTAAATCTTGTCTTTCCAGGGTAAGGGATATTATTTTTTTCGTAATGATATTATTTCTTCAATATCATTATCTTTGAAATATTGATCTGAAGTTTTTATCAAATTTGAAACTTTTGGTGTAGATTCTTATTCACGATATCGGCATTATTCACATATCTGGTCTTATTCACGAATACGACCTTTATTCATCGAAAAATGAAAATTTTTCTTTTAAGTCCAAAATATCTATTGTGGATACTAGTTTTGATTGTATCCATGTTTTGATCATTCTTGAATTTTACACCACTATGATTATTTTTGAGGTATTTTTGGGCGTGGATAAAACAAAGTACGAATCCTTAATCCTTAATCCTTGTCATTTTGTTTCCTTTGGATTCGTTTCTTTAAAAATATATTTTCATCATCCTCGATCTTAAATGATGATATTATTGAATATCTTTGGCTTTTGTATTGCAAAGATGAATGATTTCGATGAATATCTTTGGCACATAGTGCAAAAGATGAATGATTTTCGATGAATATCTTTGGCCGTAGTGCAAAGATGAGCGGTGTTTAGATGAACATGACCAAGTGGTGAATGTCCTTGGCTTTGTAGTGCAAGGATGAATATTTGATCCAGATATATATTGATTGATGTTACATGGATAAAATAGGCGATGAACTTTAAAATTCATACATAGAAGATGGTAGTTTGCATTCTCTACTTAACTCTTCTAATGAATTATTATTTCCGCTGCGAATATTGATTTAAAATTTGTTGTCTATTGTATTCTATTAGATTTTTTTTCCTGTTGAAGACTAACGATAATTTGTTGTATATTATCTTAGTCATAATATTCTTTACTGGGCTAATTGAGCTCACCCTTTTCCTTTTTGTTCCATTTTTCTTCTCAGGAGGCGAGAATATAGCGAGTACGAGTCGGGGTATGGAATGAGGGTTTAGGGAGAGTTGTTTAGTAGTCCTCACCATTGTTGTAAAATAATGTATCAATAATTATGATGAAGATTTATTTGTATGTGGATATTATCTAGATGGCAATATCTGTATTTAAACTCACAGTTTTCTTATTGTAATAATAAAGTTGTAGTTGTTTTACATGCAGTGTATTGACAACTCGAGAATGGGTGATGTATACCTATTTTGGGGGTGTCACATCAGCAAAAGGCGACTCTCATTCATAATGCTGAGGAGAAGCAATGGCAACCCACGGTTGGTCACCACTAGCGATTCAAGGCTGGGACCACGAGTTTTAGGAAAGCCGAGAACCAACAAAGGCGGAGCGTGGTTAAAGCGAGATCACCAAGATATTTGAGGTCTTGGGATGCTCAGGGGAGCAAAAGGTTTCCTTTGCCACCTTTTTATGTTGCGTGAAAAGCGAGATCATTAGTGGGAATCAGTAAAAGCGTGCCCATTGGCGCACTCAAGATGTCTTGGGAGAAGTTCAAGAGGCATTCAACGACAAGTACTTTCCGAAAGTATTCGTCACATGAAAGAGGTGGAGTTTATCAAAATTTGGAAAAAAATAATATAGCCGTGTCCAAGATGAGGCTAAATTTGCAGAGTTGTCGGTTTGCATCCCATTTTTGTCGATAATGAAGAAGCGAATGACGCGAATGTTTCTAATAGGTTTGAAACACGAGATACGTCGATATCTTATTTCTCACAAACTTTGTTTATATTCAGATGTCTTAGACTTAATATTTGCCTCGATAAAGGCAGCCGATTTTGCAAACAATTATCAGAAATTGACCCGAACTTAGATATTTGACTGTGTTAATGATTGTTTAGGACGTAATGAATGTTAGATATATGTGATGATGTGATTAGACTATGTCTTTGGTATGTGAAAAGTATTATATATTATTATATATTGTTCTAATCGAACGAATGATCTGATTAATGATAGGTTGTGATATAAAGAGATAGAACCTAAGTTGAGATTTGTAATCAGCGAATCAGGCAAGTATCTTACCTTTCCATTTCCTTTATGCAATGGACATGAGTAAGAAGTTTCAGAATTATTCTATTCCTGTACAGATTATGTACTCTTTGATTGTCAACATGTTAGCTCAGATATATATTCTGTTCATTAATTTCTTAATGGTTATACAAGTGTCCCTACTTGGATAATCATAGTATTTATTCATATGTTGATACACCTTTGTCAATTACCATATATATATATATATATATATATATATATATATATATATATATATGTTGAATTACATATTATTGTTGAAAGCAAGATTAAAACCTTGGGTTTGGAACGAGACATGTATGAACATCCCTATATGGGAAAATTTTTTTGCATGGCGGATAGAGTGAGCGATGAATTTCGTTCGGGTTATGTAGTATTGATCAATCTGAGGTACAACGGGTGATCACCCTCAGGTCCGTAAGTTATGACGATTCTTGGATGGATTTTTCGCTAAACCTTTTGAAAATAAAAAGAATGTTCATAGTATGTTTCTTAAACCCTATTCATGGGTAGAGCCAAATTTCAAGAATTTGAAAGAGAGTTGTTATGTGAATTTTTTTATCAGTACAGATTACTTCACAACTTTCAATTCGTTGTAGAAGTGTTATGTAAAGAGAATACTTATATTCTTTCAGCTTATATATATAATTGTTATTACTTGCTGGGCACTCAAATGCCCACCCTTGCTTAAATTAAATGTTTTTAGTTATGTATGAGCAACCTGAAGGTGTGACTCCCCCAAAATAGGTCCATTCCATCCAACCCATTCTGAGTCGCCAAATACATGGTACAGAAATGACTACAACTTTATTAATACATTTGTCGTGCAAAATACGACAACATATATATCTTGTGAGTTTAAAAAAAACAATTATTGTCTTCAGACAATATACATATCAAATAAATCCTCATCACAATTATTTATACATTATTTTACAAAATGGTGAGGACTACTAAACAACTCTTTCTAGAACCTTTATTCCATACCCCAACTAGTACTGCATTTACATTCTCGCCTCACGAGAAGAAAAATGGAACAAAAAAGGAAAAGGGTGAGCTCGATTAGCCCGGTAAAGAATATTATGACTAAGATAATATACAACAAAATTATCGTTAGTCTTGACGAGGAAAAATATAATAGAATACAATAGACAACAAGTTTTAAATCAATATTCGCAGTGAAATAATAATTCATTAGAAGAGTTAAGTAGAGAATGCAAACTACTATCTTACATGTATGAATTTTAAAGTTCATAAATCTATTTTATCCTGTAACATCAATCAATATATATACGGGATCAAATATTCATCCTTGCACTACTGAGGCCAAGGACATTCACCGATTGGTCATGTTCATCTAAACACTGTTCATCTTTGCACTACGGGCAAAGATATTCATCAAAAATCATTCATCTTTGACTACGGGCCAAAGATATTCATCAAAAATCATTCATCTTTGCCTTCTTCGCCAAAGATATTCATCATAAATCATTCATCTTTGCACTACGAGGCCAAAGATATTCAATAATATCATCATTTAAGACCGAGGATGATGAAAAATATTTTTTAAAAAAAGCGAATCCAGGTGAATCAAAATGACAAGGATTAAGGATTAAGGATTAAGGATTAGTACTTTGTTTTATCCACGTCCAAAAAATACCTCAAAAAATAATCATAGTGGCGTAAAATTCAAGAATGATCAAAACATGGATACAATCAAAGCTAGTATCCACAATAGATATTTTGGACGAAAAGAAAAAAAATTTCATTTTTCGATGAATAGTGTCGTATTCGTGAATAGGAAATTGCTTAGAACACCAAAGCAGAAAATTTAATAAAATATTAATATTTATAAAAATATTATACGTATTCTTTGAAATCTGAATTTCAGCAATTCACACATGCCAACCTTCTAGAAGAAAATAAAAAAAACGTTTTTCTAATTTAAAATAATTTAAACTTCCAAAAATTAATTATTTCGGAGCTTCGGAACTTCAATAATTCACAATAAATAGCCCTTTTATCAGAAAATTCAAATCTCGCGAGTTGTTATAGGAAATTCAATTCTCTACAACTTTACAGAAGAAAGTTTTTCCAAATTCCAAACAGAAATTGACCGAAATCCATAAATGGGCGATTTTACAGGCTATAATCAAATTTCGGTCAATAATTGTGTCCACCAACACACAAAATATGTGTTAAACATTTAATACCACAAAATACTCTTACTCCTCATATACTCATTCATTATAAAAATATCACCGTTAATATATTATTAAAATAATATATTTAAATGAATATTTTATCGAGGAAAAAGATAAAATATTAATTTTCAACAATTGTCACATTAAAATTTTCTCCATCTATATCCACATAAAATCAATATTTTCCTCATCATATAAATCAATAATTAATTATTCACAAATAATATTACTGAGAATCACAATATTGACAACCAAAGTGGGTTCA
The DNA here is from genome assembly GCA_020205605.1 of Panax ginseng. Taxonomy (NCBI): domain Eukaryota; kingdom Viridiplantae; phylum Streptophyta; class Magnoliopsida; order Apiales; family Araliaceae; genus Panax; species Panax ginseng. The sequence goes on along the minus strand of CM035143.1, from coordinate 120,351,173 downwards.
AAGGAAGAGGGCTTTCAATAAGAATTTCTCCTTCTTTGGGCATGATTAGGTGACCAAACCTCCTTAGGCGAACTTTCTAGACATTGCCAATAATGTTATCTAATAATATTATTGAGATAATATGAATTATTGGTTCGATAATGAAAAAATCTCTTGTGTAATGACAATTATTGAAACAACAAGCAATATAAAATATCAAACTTGACAATTATTGAATCAATAAAATAAAATCTTGAGCGATAATTCACGTAACCATTATTGAGTAGTGCCTTCTTACGTAAGAATCAATAATTGGTGCAATCTGAAGTGTCTTTATTGCAATAATAGCAGCGTATTCGTGTTTTAACCACGGGTATTCAACGATTGTAAACGATAACAACTACTGTAGTTATTTTTAAACAACTTATTTTTTGTCGTTTTTCTTCCTCCAATCGCTTTCAGTTATGGGGCCCACACATGGTTTACGCCGTCGTCTACGAATATTCCCAAACGCATCTGAATATTCCACGACCAAACGAATATTCTCAAATGATAATGAATATTATATCACCACTTGCTTATTTAAAATATTTGCGCATTTTACCCATAACTAACCATATTAATCAAATCCACCCTTACTATTTCAAAATAATAAATAAAGGAAATTCCTTTTTATTTAAAAAATTTCGGGGTCTTACAACCTCCCCTTCTTATGAAATTTCGTCCTCGAAATTAACGACGATACTGGTGTTTCGAAAAGATGAAAATACCTCGCTTTCATTTTTCGTTTCCAACTCCCAGGTTATTTCCTCAATAGCATGGTTTCTCCACAAAACTTTAACTTGTGGTATAACCTCGGTACATAGGACATGTTCTTTCCTATCCAAGATCTTGACATCCTCGTACTTAAGTCTTGACTATCTTGTCGATTCTAACTTCAATGGCGTGGTTTGGGTCGTCCACATATTTACGTAACATCGATCGTGAAAAGCGTTATGAACACGCGTCATACTTGGCGGTAAAACGCAGTCTATAGGCCACGAGTTCCTATTCGATCGAGAATTTCAAATGGATTAATAAATCGAAGGTTTGAGTTTTCCTCACCTCACCGATTCTCGCTTTTGAAATAACAACTTCTTGCACCTCCTTCTTCAAATTCATCTTTCCGGTGTGTGGCTTGAGCGGCTTTAACTTTATCGATTAAAGTCGATTATACTCGTATATCATCACGTGGGTACCTAGAGTTTTCATCTCCATCTCTATTATTTGTAAATTATCTGAAATTAGTTTTTGACAATATCGTACTTTCGTACTTGTATCGATCTTCTACTCAACACGTCACTACCACGTTCGCTTTTCGAGGATGGCATGGTGAACATGTCTTTGAAATGAGTCTCCTCTTGAGTTCTTCGAAGCTCTTCCCACATTTTTTGCTCCATTCGAATTTTGTATCTCTCTGAGTCAATTGCGTTAATGGAATAGCGATTCGAGAATATCCTTCAACGAATCTCGATAATAACCAACTAAGCCTAGAAAGTTACATATTTCGATTACCGAGCTTAGGTTGTTCTCAATTGTGACTCATATCCCAACCTTGGATAGCACATTACAATGACACCTATCGGGTTTACTATCACACGAATATGGCATCCTCTACGGAGAGTGCGGCTTCAACGTATTCCACAAAGGAAGTCACCGAGATAGAGGCTCGGGTATCAACTTCTACTGATTGGGTTTTAACTCACGAAGTTCAATAGGAGCCATTCGATATGAGATTTTAGAAATGGGTTTTGTACCGGATTTAAAGTCGATACAAATTCAATATCACGCTTCAGGAGTAGGCAAGAAATTCTTTGAAATCGTCGGGGAAAAATCAATAACAACAGGAATATTATTCAATCGGCGTGTCTTTATTCAAATCCATAACATGGACTAAGAAAGCTTGACATTCGTTTTTCAATAAATAAATGGCTTTATAATTTAATATGAAAGAGTTTGACTTCAATGGTTTGGTTGCTTGAATTGAATAATAGGTTGCTTAAGAATATGAAAACTAACAACCTTACGAAAGCAATCAATTTTGGCATGATGAGTAGTTAACCTTAAAATCACATCAAAACAAATATCTCTATAGAAATAAGGTTAACGGTAATGTGATAGTGCCAACTGAATCAAGCAAGATTTCTAAACAACGGATGTAATAAAAGTTTCTCTTAGCTGAGTCTCCACGAGATAGGTCAAAGTCTAATTTCTCCATAGTCAAGTTCAAGCGTTGGCGCAAAGCAAAGAGATAAAAGAATGGGTAGAACCCGATATCTAATAAGGTATAAACTTCGCAAGAATTTATAATTAACTAACCGTGCTAAACTTCGCTTTCGGGTTCCTCGCATTTAATGAAGTCACGACAAGCGCTCTTCCGAGGAACCGATTGACTTTAACTTTTAGGGACATCCTTTTGAGTCACCATCCCATTGGACTTGGTTTCGCTCTCAGTAAACTCTCGAGCTATATGTCCTTCCTTTCCACAATTATAGCATACAGGGCTGTTGTGGGCGGTTTGGTGATATGTCCCTCTTTCCGCATTTATAGCATATAATGACCGGTGGTCGTTCTCTCTCCTTGGAACCGATTCTTTCTTTGGCGTAGCGTTTCACATGGTTATTGTTGAACCTTCTCTTCTTGAAATGTCCACTTGAGTCACCTCTCCTATTATCATGGCCCACGATTACCACCCAAAGTGGTTCTAGTCTTTTGTCCAGTATTCTTTCCTCCCATTGGTTATCATCGTTTTGATGATCTAGCATCACCGCAAATATGACCACAGTTGTGGTCCCTCGGTTGAACATACTCGTTATCACGCTCTAATACTTGAGCCTATTTACAACATCTGAATATAAAGAAAATTTATGAGAGATAAGATATTTTGAATCTCGGGTTTTAGACCCTCGAAACATCTGGCGTCATTCGTTCCTCATTTTCCACCAAATGAGGTGCAAACTGGACAACTCATGCAAACTTACGCCTCATCTTTGAGACAAAATCATATTGTTGTTCTTCTCGATCTAATAAACTCCACTTCCTTCATATAATGAACACTTTCGGGAAAGTATTTGTCATTAAATAATTCTCAAACGTCTCCCAAGACATCTTGGCCTTGTTGGATGGAGTCGCTTCATGAGACTCCCACCGATGATACCGCTTCGCCACGAAACATAAAGGTGGCGAATGGAACCTTCTGTTCTCCGTGCATCCCAAGACATCGAATATCTTGGTGATTTGCTTGACCCATGTTTCCGCCATGATCGGATCGAAGCTTTCCCTTAAATTTCGGTGGTCCCAACTCTTTGAAGCTTGCTTGTTTGTGACAACCGTGAATTGCTATCATTTCCTCTATGTTTTGAACACGAGTCTCCTTCGCCCGTCGATTTTTGCATGAGCGCAAAAAGCTTCTAAACATCCCGTCGTTTATAAATGCGCTTTCGATTGGTGTTGTTTCACGGGAGTTACATTGAGGCTGTTACACGTTCTCCTCGTTGGTAAATCTGAGCATCTCCACGGTCTCATTCACTCCATTGTTAATATTCTCGATCGACATTCTCAAATCTTCGTCATAAAACAAGGGTTAATTAAAGAAATCAATATATCACATAATATCCCTATATACTTAACCAAATAACAAATAAGCTTAGGTAGGACACACTAGCGGTGAAGGATTTACTCATCTCTCCCTCCTAGTTCTATTCCCCGATCTCCGAGGAGATCATATCCCTAAGCTACGATACCAACTATGACACCCCCAAAATAGGTCCATTCCATCCAACCCATTAAAGTCGCCAAATACATGGTGCGAAATAACTACAACTTTATTAATACTTTTGTGCGGTGCAAAATACGACAACATATATCTTGTGAGTTTAAAAAAAAACAATTATTGTCTTCTAGACAATATACATACCCAAATAAATCCTCATCACAATTATTTATACATTATTTTACAAAAATGGTGAGGACTACTAAACAACTCTTTCTAGAACCTTTATTCCATACCCAGAATTAGTACTAATTACATTCTCGCCTCACGAGAAGAAAAATGGAACAAAAAGGAAAAGGGTGAGCTCGATTAGCCCGATAAAGAATATTATGACTAAGATAATATACAACAAAATTATCGTTAGTCTTCACGAGGGAAAAATATAATAGAATACAATAGACAACAAGTTTTAAATCAATATTCATGTGAAATAATAATTCATTAGAAGAGTTAAGTAGAGAATGCAAACTACTATCTTACTATGTATGAATTTTAAAGTTCATAAATCTATTTTATCCTGTAACATCAATCAATATATATACGGGATCAAATATTCATCCTTGCACTACTGAGGCGAGGACATTCACCGATTGGTCATGTTCATCTAAACACTGTTCATCTTTGCAAGACTACGGCCAAAGATATTCATCAAAAATCATTCATCTTTGCACTACGGGCCAAAGATATTCATCAAAAATCATTCATCTTTGCACTTTCTTGGCCAAAGATATTCATCATAAATCATTCATCTTTGCACTACAGGCCAAAGATATTCAATAATATCATCATTTAAGACTGAGGATGATGAAAAATATTTTTTTAAAAAAACGAATCCAGTGAATCAAAATGACAAGGATTAAGGATTAAGGATTAAGGATTCGTACTTTGTTTTATCCACGTCCAAAAATACCTCAAAAATAATCATAGTGGCGTAAAATTCAAGAATGATCAAAACATGGATACAATCAAAAGCTAGTATCCACAATAGAAATTTTGGCGAAAAGAAAAAAAATTTCATTTTTCGATGAATAGTGTAATTGATGAAAGTAAATAGTCTTGAGTATCGTGAATAGTAACCGAGCACCAAAAGATAGAAATTTCACAAAAAAAACATCTTCACGCTTCGTGAATAGTACTCGTGAATAGTAACTCATGAATAGTAACTTCAGAGCATGAAAAAGTTCCAAATTTGATAAAAAGTTCCAACCAATATTTCAAACATAATGATATTGAAGAAATAATATCATTTGAGAAGAAAATAACATCCCTTACCTCGAAAAGACAATACTTCTAGTTGAAACAGGATATAGGCTATGACTTGAACTTGCCGTATAGCAATACTCAAAGTATACTCAAAATACTCACAAGAATACGCTCGATAATATAGAGAGAAAACTTGGTTTCGGTGTGATTTTCAATTTAACCCAAGCACTATTTATAGGAAATTGCTTAGAACACCAAAAGCGAAAATTTAATAAAATATTAATATTTATAAAAATATTATCGTATTCTTTGAAATCTGAATTTCAGCAAATTCACACATGCCAACCTTCTAGAAGAAAATAAAAAAACGTTTTCTAATTTAAAATAATTTAAACTTCCAAAAATTAATTATTTTTGAACTTGAACTTCAATAATTCACAATAAATAGCCCTTTTATCAGAAAATTCAAATCTCTTGAGTTTTTTATAGGAAATTCAATTCTCTACAACTTTACAGAAGAAAGTTTTTCCAAATTCCAAACAGAAATTGACCGAAATCCATAAATGGGCGATTTTACAGGCTATAATCAAATTTCGGTCAATAATTGTGTCCACCAACACACAAAATATGTGTTAAACATTTAATACCACAAAATACTCTTACTCCTCATATACTCATTCATTATAAAAATATCACCGTTAATATATTATTAAAATAATATATTTAAATGAATTATTTTATCAGAAAAAGATAAAATATTAATTTTCAACAATTGTCACATTAAAAATTTTCTCCATCTATATCCACATAAAATCAATATTTTCCTCATCATATAAATCAATAATTAATTATTCACAAATAATATTACGGAATCACAATATTTGACGAGGCGGTTCAAGGAAGAGGGCTTTCCGATAAGAATTTCTCTCACTTCTTGGTAGCTTGTAATTAGGTGACCAAACCTCTCCTTGAATGAGAACTTTCTAGACATTGCCAATAATGTTATCTAATAATATTATTGAGGATAATATGAATTATTGGTTCGATAATGAAAAAATCGTGTAATGACAATTATTGAAACAACACAATATAAAATATCAACGCGGCAATTATTGAATCAATAAAATAAAATCTTTGAGCGATAATTCTGTAACCATTATTGAGTAGTGCCTTGCTACGTAAGAATCAATAATTGGTGCAATCTGGTGTCTTTATAATGCGATAACAGCATTATTCGTGTTTTAACCAACGGGTATTCCAACGATTAAGCGATAACAACTTCTGTAGTTATTTTTAAACAACTTATTTTTGTCGTTTTCTTCCTCAATCGCTTTCCAGTTATGGGCCCCACATGCATTTGCTTTGTCGTAAATACGAATATTCCGACAAGCGATCTGAATATTCCACGACAAACGAATATTCTCCGATGATAATGAATATTATATCACCACTTGCTTATTTAAAATATTTGCGCATTTTACCCATAACTAACCACATTAATCAAATCCACCCTTACTATTTCAAAATAATAAATAAAGGAAATTCCTTTTTTATTTAAAAAAATTTCGGGGTCTTACAGAAGGCTCAAGCACGAACAAGGGGAAATGAAAGCTATTCGAATGAGTTTATATTATGAGTTAATGGTTATATTCAGTATTGGTATCTATTCAAGTATTGTAAGGAATGAATTTGAAGGTCTCGTACCTGGGAAATAAACTTTGATGTATGTAAATTAAGTTTGAATGTATTATTATTTGTATTATTCAACTTATAGAAATGGTATCGTGAAGCACTTAAGTTCGGGTTTCAAGTACCGAATTTGGGGCGTCACGGGGATAAGTGATGCCAAAGGATGTTCGAGACAAGCCAAAAACCGGTAGTTTTAAGAGAGCATTTTTTTTTTCGTAACGAGGAACTGAATAAAATTATCACGGGTAAGTTAATCATAAACTTTTGCGAAGTCTATCTGAAGTGTTAGATATCGGTTCTACTCACTCTTTTATTTCACCTAGTTGTGTTCAATGTTTGAATTTAACTCCGGAGAAGTTAGACTTTGATTTATCTGTTGAAACACAGTTGGAAGAAACCTTCGTTACCTCTACTATTTATAAATCTTGTTTGATTTAAATCAACACTTTCACGTTACCTGTCGATCTTATCTCTTTGAAAATATTTGCATGGATGTGATTTTTGGAATCGATTGGTTAACTACTCATCATGCTTTTCGTAAGGTTGTTAGCTTTCATATTCCTAACTTTTTAAGTAACCAAACCACTAAAGTTAATCACTGTCATATCAAGCCATAAGTAAAGAGCCTCGAGCCTTTCGTTGTTGACTTCCTTGTGTGGAATGCACCGAAGCCAGACTTTCTGTAGGCGATGTCGTGAGTGACGATGGCAAGTTGATAGGTATCAATGTGACGTACTATCCAAGTCTTGGATGAGAGTCACGGTTTTGAATGACATTTCTATTGTTAATAGATTTCTGACGTATTCTTGAAGACTTCTTAGCCTACCTAGGCGTGAAATCGAATTTTGTATTGACCAAGTACAAAACCCATTTCTTAAACCCTCAAATATTTCTTCAACTAAAATGGGCGTAACATGCATGCCAAAAGCGTTGGCTCAAAACATTGAAGATTACGATCGTACCATTCAATATCATCGTGGAAGAAAATGACGTGGTAGGCGACGTGTTGAGTAAAAGATCGTATCGTTCTACGAGTGCGATGTTGTTAACACAAAGACTCATTTCGTATAACTTACAAATGATGAAGATAGAGTTAAAGACTCTAGGGACCCACATCAAGATAACGAATATACGATTAACATTGAATTTAATCGATAAAGTTAAAGCCGCTCAAATTACATACTCGAAGCTGATGAATAGGAAGAAGAAGGTTCAAGAGGGCGTTATTCTAGAAGCAAGAATTGATGAAGAGAGGAAATCTCAACCCTCGATTTAATTGGCCCATTTGAAATCCTCGATCGAGTAGGAACTATGGCTTATAGACTCGTTTTACCGCCAAATATATTACGTGTTTATAACTTTTGTCACGTATCGATGTTACGTAAATATGTGGATGACCCAAACCACATTATTGATTTAGAACCGGACGAGATAGCGGATAATTTAACGTATGAAGATGTTCCTGTTAAAATCCTGGAATATATTCTACGCTTAAAGGTTATACCTCAAGAGTTAGAATCTGGTGAAGTGTACTCATCTGTTCGGCATACCAGGTACGTACGTAAATTTCGAGGGTGAAATTTCATAAGGAGGAGAGATTGTAAAATCCCAAATTTTACGAATAAAGATTTAATTTTCTCGAAATATTTTTTTTTAATTTTATGGTGTGAATTTGAGATAATATTATAGTTGTGGGTAGTATTTATAAATTTTGCAAAGTATTCAAGTTGTTATATAATATTTGATTGGTCGGGGAATATCCGTACGACGGCATAATCATTGGTGGACCCCACAACGGAATTATTGTCGGATTGAGAAAACGACAAAAGTATTTTATTGAAAATAACGGCGGAAGTTTTACAGATTAATCTTTGTTGAACTACTCGGTAGTAAAAAAAGTACGATGTCTGGCGTTGTGGCGTCCCCAAAATTAATTATACATCACCCATCTTGGGTCGTCGGATACGTGGTACAAAAAATTCAAATACAAGCATGCCGTGGTATGCAATACGATAAAACATAAGCTGTGAGTTTGAATACAATTATTGTCTACTAGAGATTATACAAACTCAAAAGGAGTCCTCATTACAATTATTAACACACTATTTCACAGAATAGTGAGGAATAATAATCTTATCCTACGGGATGAGTCGCTCTCCGTTCCACGATTAGTCCCTGTATGTTCTCATTTCACGAAGAAAACGGTGAAAGAAAAGGTGAGCTCAACTAGCCCGGTAAGAAATATTATGACTAAGATAATGCGAGAATAAATTATCGTTAGCCTTCAATGATGTTAAGCCCGATAAAATATAACAACATCAAGTTTAGCTGCGGTGGAACAAACAATCCATTAAAAAATCAAGTAGAGAATAAAATCTACTATCTTTTATGATTTAAAAGGTTTTTCATGACTTTTATCATTTGGGACTCGACAATAAATAATCCACATCATCGAATCACCCATACACTACTGACGAGGATATTCTTTAGTATCACGACCATAAATTATCCATACACTTCTGACCCGAGGACATTCGTGTATTCATTAATGGTCATGATCATGCCAACAATTTGTCCATCGATGCACTACGGGCCAATGATAACTTTTACCACATCATTTGTAATATTACGGTCATGATTACAAAAGAATAATCCACGGTCATACTTATACCAAGTCCATCATGCACTACAGAATACGAGATGACTTTCAACATAATATAAACATGAGGATGATGACAATGATATAAGAATTCAATAAAACAAGTTCAAGAATTAATTTATCCGAGGAACTAATAATGTCAAATTGTCAACATGATCTTTGCTTTGTAGAGTAAAATTTAAGAATGATCGGAAGAATATTTCCATGAAAAGATCTTGGATGAAGCGCAAATATCAAGGATATTCTACTAATTTCATGGAGTATAGAAGTCAAAACTTTAACCAATTTGAGTATAATAAAGAATGGAATAACAAAAGAAATCACCATGCATGTGGTACTTCACATAGACGAGTTATTCCAGCGAGAATAATAATAATAACGGAACGGTCGGAGCAAAAATTGCACAAGCGGGATGTTCCAAGCGAGAATAATAAAAAGCGGAACCGAGTCCGGTGTAAAACACACAAACAGGTTGTTCCAACAGAATAATAATAAAGACGGATCCAGGTCCGGTGTAAAACACACCGACAAGATGTTCCAACAGAATAATAATAGAGATTGAACCAGGTCCGGTGTAAAACACACAGACAGGATGTTCCAACAGAATAATAGAAGATTGTCACCAAGTATAGGGTAAACCGCGTATACAGGTTATTCCAACAGAATAATAAGCAATGGAATAGCAACAGTTCTCTTCATGAATAAAAAAGAATAACACCCCTTACATTAGTAGTAGATTGAATACTGCAGTAGTGTAGTAACAGAATACTCTTTTTCTTTCTCTCTTATTCTCTCTATACTTTCTCTCTCTATAGCTTGAATGAATTCGTGAAAAATAATGAAGCACTAGGCCTCTATTTATAGAAGATTTCTAGCTTAGCACTTGAAATGTGAAAAGGCAAGTGGCTTGCGGTGGTGATGTGAAAAGAAAAGTGGTTTGGCCTTTGTAATGTGAAAGCGACAATTGGTTCGGCCTTTTGTAATATGAAATGGCAAGTGGTTTGGCGTCTGGTAAAGGTAGTTACTATTAGCGAAGGTAATTACTATTAATGAAGAGACTCTTAGATGATGACATTTGGTCCCCCATAAAATAACCAAACTTACCACAAACGTCATAATAGACTCTTTATATACATCAAGGATTAAATAAATATTACCACAAATCATTTTATTTTTAATCAACACATATTTAATCTTTCAACAATTATTAATCATTTATAACTTATCGTCTCAATTATTGATTTAATAATATAACATATTATCTGAGATGATCTTGTGATAATAATTGAATCAATAATATAAGAGATATGATGCAAACAATTCTTATAGCAATAATTGAGTATAGGTTGAGTGACTTCTCACGTAAGCATCGATAATCAATCTTGTGTCTTCTTATGCGACCACGCGTATTCATTGTACTTTTACTCTTAGGGTAGTTCAATAGTTTTAACGGTAACACCTCGTCGTTATTTTCATAAAGTATTTTTTGTCGTATTCTCAATCAAACAATAATTCCGTTGTGGGGTCCACCAATGATTGTGTCGTCGTACGAATATTTCCCAACAAAAAGAATATTCCCCTACCAAACGAAAATTTTATAACAACTTGCTTACTTTACAAAATTTATAAATATTACCCACAACTATAACATTATATCAAATTTACTCCATAATATTCAAAAATAATATTTATAGAAAATTCATCTTTATTTATAAAAGTTGGGGTCTTCTGACCTCCCTTCTTATGAAATTTCTCCCTCAAAATTAGGGTACGTACCTGGTATGTCGAAGAAGTAAGGATACCTTGATTTCATTTGATTCTAACTCCCAAGTCATTTCCTCAACATCGTGGTTTCTCCACAAAACTTTGACTTGAGGTATAACCTTGGAGGCGTAGAATATGTTCCTTCTTATCCAAGATTTGAGCAGGGAACCTCTTCATCGTCAAATCTTGACTATTTTCGTCTAGTTCTAACTTTCGATAATGTGGTTGGGTCTTTCACATATTTACATAACATGGATATGTGAAAATGTTATGAACACGAGACATACTTGGCGGTAAAAGCGAGTCTATAGGCCACGAGTTCCTACTCGATCGAGGATTAAAAATGGGTAGATGAATCGAGGATTGAGTTTTCCTCTCTTTCCAAATCTCGTAACTCCTTTCCATGGAGCAACCGCTTGACAACACATGATCTTCTATATCGAATTCCACGTCCTTTCGATGAAGATCAAAGATAACTCTTTGTCGATCTTGTGAGGTTTTTATATCGTTGTCGGATCGTTTGAATCTTTTAAAAGTAGTCATACGTACCAACTCTCGGTCCCAACAACGTTGCTTCACCCACCTCATCTAGCATCTTTGGAGAATGACACTTTCTTCCATACAACTCTTGAATGGAGCCATGCCAATACTTGCTTGATAAATGTTGTTGTAGGAAAACTCCACCAATGGTAAGAACTTGTCCCAACTTCCTTGAAATCAAGGACCACGAGTCTTAATAGATCTTGAGGAGTTTGAATAGTCCTCTCCATTGTCCGTCCAAATGCGAGGATGATATGTCGAGCTAAATCGTGAAGTCTGTGCCCATAGCTTTTTTGCAAACTAACATAAAATCGTGAAGTGAATCTTGGGACTCGATCGAAACTATGGATACCGGCATACCATGCGATCTTACAATCTTGTTGTTTATGTACATATCTGAGCAAAGGCGTTCAAGTGTATAAGTTTTCGTATCGGTAAAAAATGAGCAGACTTGGTCAATCTATCAACAATGACCCAAATCGCATCTATGCCTTGAGAAACCTTAGGAAGACCGGTAACAAAATCAATGGTAATGTGCTCCCACTTCCATTCTGGAATTTCAACTAGTTGCAATGGACCTTTTGGTACTTGATGCTCCACTTTAACTCTTTGACAAGTTAGACACCTTGAGATAAACAACGCTATCTCTCTCTTCATATTGCTCCACCAAAATGTATGCCGAATATCATGATACATTTTGGTACTCCCAGGATGGATTGCAAACGGTGTGTTGTGCGCCTCCATCATGATTTTATACTTTAAATCAGGGTCGTTAGGAAAATAAAGTCTGGAGTTGACTCGAAATATTCCTTCTTCATCGATTCTTGCTTCCGGTATAGCACCTTCTTGCACTTTCTTCCTCATACGCATCAGCTCCAGGTCTGTAACTTGAGCAGCTTTAACTTTATCGATTAAAGTCGGTTCTACTCGTATATTCGTCATCATCACATGGGTCCCTGGAGTCTTTAAGTCTATCTCCATCCTTTGCAAGTCACACAAAATGGGCCTTTGCGTTGACAATATCGCACTCGTACTTGCATATGATCTTCTACTCAATGCGTCAGCTGTAAAACCCCAACTTTTTGAATAAAGATGAATTTTTTTTATAAATATTATGGAGGAAATTGATATAATAGTTGTGGGTAATATTTATAAATTTTGCAAAATCACGTGAGTTGTTATATAATATATCGATTGGTGGGGAATATTCGGTTTTAACGAGGGAATATTAGTACAAGCAACACGATCATTAGTGGACCCCTAGCGAAATTATTGTCGGATTGAGAAAGCGACAAAATACTTTATGAAAATAACGGTGAAAGTTTCACAGATTAGCTGTTGAAACACCGGTGTTAAAGAAATGCGATGTCTGGCGTGGTTGCATAGTAGCACGGTATTAATTATTGATGCTTAAGTGATAAGTCACTCGGTTTTGTTGGTATTATTAATGTAATAATCTGAGAAAATCTTTTTATATAAAACAAAATACTTTTATATAGTTATTCTATAAATAGAATATATTATATTCTATTATGCATAGTGTTGCATAGTGTTTGCATAGTAAAATCTTTTATAAAGTTATTCATTTTATTAGATTATAAATAGAATATATTATATTTTATTTTGCTTTAAATATGGACCGTCAGTTTAAAGTAAATCAATCTCTAAATAGTTCATGAGTTGAATTCTTATGCATTCTATTTTCTATAAATAGAAGTTCATTCATTCACTATTTTCTTTAATTCATTCTTTGAAACCCTAGAGATAAACTATATAGAGAAAGAAGAAAGTATTCGCTACTTCACTACTTATATATCCAAAGTACTCTTCTTCTTAAGGTAGGGAATATTATTTATTGTACTCGTAAAGAGTGTTATTCTTTCTTATTCATGAAGAGAAGTATTTGTTATTCCAATTCTTATTATTACTGTTGGAATAACTCAGATATCTGTGATCTACCCTATACTTGGTGACATTCTTCTATTATTCATTTGGAACATCATATTCGTATGTTTTACAGGACTGGTTAAAAGTCTTTATTATTATTAGTTGGAACATCACATGCATGTGTTTTACTGGGACTGGTTAAAATCTTATTATTATTACGTTGGAACATCACATGCATGTGTTTTATGGGACTGGTTAAAATCTTTATTATTCTCATTGGAACATCCGCATGGGTGAAAAATTTTGCTTTGGTTCCGTTATTATTGATCTCATTGCAATAACTTTGTCTGTCGCGAGCTCGCATGCATGGTGATTTCTTTTGTTATTCCATTCTTTATTATACTCAATTGGTTAAAGTTTTGACTTCTATACTCCATGAAATTAGTAGAATAACCTTGATATTTGCGCTTCATCTAGTATTTTTTCATGGAAATATTCTTCTGATCATTCTTGAATTTTACTCTACAAAAGCAAGATCATGTTGACAATTTGGACGTTAATAATTCTGGATAAAATAATTCTTGAACTTGTTTTATTTAAATTCTTATATCATTGTCATCATCCTCATGTTTATATTTTGTTGAAAGTCATCTGTGGCTTGTAGTGCATAGATGGACTTGATATAATTATGACCAAGGATTATTCGATTGTAATCATGGTAGTAATGTTACAAATGATGTGGTAAAAGTTCTCATTGGCCCGTAGTGCATTGATGGACAGTTGTTGGCATGATCATGACCATTAATGAATACACAAATATTCTTGGCCCGTAGTGCATGGATAATTCGTGGTCGTGATACTAAAGAATATCCTTGGCCGTAGGACAGGGGTGATTTGATGATGTGAAATATTTATTAAGCTGAGTCTCAGCGATAACAGTGATGAAAAACCTTTTAAATCATAAAAGATAGTAGATTTTATATTCTACTTGACTCTTTTAATAGATTGCTTGTTCCGCTGCAGTTAAACTTGATGTCTATTATATTTTATCAGTTTAACATTGTTGGAGACTAATGATAATTTATTCTGCATTATCTTAGTCATAATATTTCTTCTTGGGCTAGTTGAGCTCACCCTTTCTTTCCTTTATTCTCTTGAGGAAATGAGAATATATTTGGGACGAGTCGGGGAGCGGAGTGATGGTCCAGAGGATAGCATTAGTAGTCCTCACTATTCTGTGAAATTGTGTGATAATAATTATAATGAGGACTCCTTTTGAGTTTGTATAATCTCTAGTATATAATATTTGTATTCAAACTCACAGTTTATGTTTATCGTATTGTACACGACAGTTGTATTAGTAAGTTGTATTTGAATTCTGTACCATGTATCTGACGATCCAAGATGGGTGATGTATACCTAATTTTGGCGGTGTCACATCAGCTACCACATTTGCTTTTCCAGGATGGTATTGGATGGTATGATCATAATCTTTCAACAGTTCAAGCCAACGTCGTTGTCGCATGTTGAGTTCCTTTTGAGTAAAGAAATATTTGAGGCTTTTATGATCAGTAAAGATCTCCACCTTCTCCCCATACAAGTAATGCCTCTAAATCTTTAGTGCGAAGACAACAACTGCCAACTCTAGATCATGATTAGGATAATTCCTCTCATATTCTTTGAGTTATCTTGAGGCATAGGCTATGACTTTTTCATATTGCATGAGAACACATCCCAACCCTTTGCCCGAAGCATCACTGTAGATGACAAATCCCTCCGAGCCAGATGGTATTGTCAGAACAGGTGCCGAAATGAGTCTCTTCTTGAGTTCTTGAAAACTCTTCTCACATTCTTCGCTCCAATCGAACTTTGTATCTTTTTGAGTCAGCTGAGTTAATGGAGTAGCGATTCGAGAAAATCCTTCCACGAATCTCCAATAATAACCAGCTAAACTGAGAAAGCTACGTACTTCGGTCACAGATTTAGGTTGCTCCCAGCTTTGAATTGCTTCAATATTTGCTGGGGCAACAGATATTTCATGACTTGATACTACGTGCCCAAGGAATGCTACTTCCTCAAGCCAGAATTCGCATTTCTTCAACTTGGCATAAAGTTTGTATTCACGAAGCTTGTCAGCCTAGAGTTTTGCTCATGATCTTCACGGATTTTGGAATAAATAAGGATGTAATCAATAAAGACGACCACAAAGTGATCCAAATATTCCTTGAATACTCGATTCATCATATCCATAAAGGCAGAGGGAGCATTAGTCAATCCAAAGGACATGACTAGGAATTCATAATGCCGTCTGAGAGTTTAAAGCCGTCTTTGGAATGTCATCGGTTCTAATCTTAAATTGGTGATATCTCGGGCGAAGATCAATCTTTAAAAGAATTTGGCTCCTTATGAATGGTTAAACGGTCATCAATACGTGGCAATGGATACCTATTTTGATGGTGACATGATTCAACTCCCGATAATCAATACAAAGTCGCATACTCCCATCTTTCTTCTTCCACGAATAGAGCAAAGACCCCGAGGAGAAGTACTAGGATGAATAAAGCCGATGTCTAACAATTCCTGCAGTTGGGTCTTTAACTCCTGAAGTTCAATAGGAGCCATTCAATATGGGGCTTTGGAAATGGGTTTTGTACCGGGTTCAAGGTGGATACAAAATTCAATTTCACGCTTCAGGGGTAGGCTGGGAAGTTCTTCGGGGAATACGTAAGGAAATTTATTAACAATAGAAATATCGTTCAAAACTGACGTATTTTTGTTTAAATCTGTGACATGAGCTAAGAAAGCTTGACATCCATTTTTCAATAAACGAATAACTTGAGATGACCGTGATTGATTTTAATGGTTTGGTCGCTTGAATTCGCATAATAGGTTGATTAGGAATATGAAAGCTAACAACCTTACGGAAACAATCAATTTTTGCATGATGGGTAGTTAACCAATCAATCCCTAGAATCACGTCAAATGCAAGTATTTTCAATGAAATAAGATCTACAGGTAGTGTGAGGGTACCGATTTGAACCAAACAAGACTTATAAACCGTGGATGTAATGAAAGTTTCTCCCAATGGAGTTTCCACAGATAAGTCAAAGTCTAATTTGTCCGGAGTCAAATTTAATCGATGAGCACAAATAGGAAAAATAAAAGAATGGGTAGAACCGGTATCAAATAAAGTATAGATTTTGTTAGAGTTTATGATAAGCTTACCCGTGATGACCTCATTCGGGTTCCTTGCTTTCTGGGAGGTCACAACAAACGCTCTTCCTTGCACTAGCGATTTTGACTTTTCTGGGACGGCCTTTGGTGCCTCCATCCTAGCTGAATTTTGTCTTCGGTGAACGACAAAATTGGGATAAGTGACCTTCTCTTCCATAATTATAACATGCTTTTTGGGCAGCGCATAGTGAGTTTGGTGATGTGCCCTCCTCTCCGCATTTGAAACATATGATAGGTGGTCGTTCTCCTTCCTTAATGACAGTCTTTGGCCGACGTCTTTCTATCATTGTTGAATCTCCTCTTCTTGAAATGTCCATTCTTATTATTTTGGCCACGATTACCACCAAGTGGTTACCATTTACGGCCCGTTGATTCCCTCCACGCTTGTTGTCACCGCTTCGATGATGTTACTCATTGGTATTATCATTTTGTCAATTTGCTCTCTTTTAGTCAAGCGTTGACTCGTTATCGCACTCCACTAATCGAGCCCTATTTACAACATCCGAATATAAACACGGTTTATGAGAAATAAGATGTTGGCGTATCTTCGACTTCAAACCTCTTAAAAACATCCAGTATCATTCTCTCTTCATTATCCACCGCAAAGTGGGACGCAAACGGGATAATTAAAGTAAATTTAGCCTCGTATTGCGACACGGTCATATTGTTTTGTTCCAACTTGATAAACTCTACCTCTTCATGTGACGAATACTTTCGGGAAACAGCTCTTGGAACTTCTCCCAAGACATCTTCAGTACGGCAGGTTGAGTACGTTTTACCGATTCCCACCAGTAATCTTTCTCTCCGTGCAACATAAAGGCGGCAAAGGGAACCTTTTGCTCCTCGGAGCATCCCAAGACATCAAATATCTTGGTGATCTGCTTTATCCATGCTTCCGCCATAAGTGGTTTTGGCTCTCCCTTAAACTCCGGTGGTCCCAGCTCCTTGAACTATTTAGCGGTGACCGCCCGAGAGTTTCCAGTGTTTTAACCTGCATTTTGGACAGGAGCCGCTCTCGCCTGCTGTTTTATGAATTGCATAAAGCCCCTGAACATTTGATCATTCATCATTTGGTCAGTGTTGTTGTTTGCATGAGGATTATCGCCTTCCTGATGCACATTATCCTGATTATTGATATGTGGTAAATCAACGGTCGCCTGTGATCCATTGTTATTCTCAACATTCTCGGATGTCATTTTCAAATACTGCCACAAAACAAAGGTTAATTGACATGTAACATATTATCCCTAACTTCTGATCGGCCAATTAAATACCACATAAATTTAGGTAGGTCATACTAGCGAAGGAATTTCCCGTCTCTCCCCTCCTAGTACTATTCTCACATCTTAGCCAGGGATCATATCCCTTAGCTCTGATACCAACTGTGACGCCCCCAAAATTAGGTATACATCACCCATCTTGGGTTGTCAGATACATGGTACAAAATTCAAATATAACTTACTAATACAACTGTCGTGTAAAATACGACAAAACATAGCTATGAGTTTGAATACAATTATTGTCTACTAGAGATTATACAAACTCAAAAGGAGTCCTCATTACAATTATTAATTCACACTATTTCACAGAATAGTGAGGACTACTAATGCTATTCTCGATCACCACATCCGCAGGTTCCCGACTAGTCTCGCTTTATGTTCTCATTTTCTGAAGAAACGGTGAAAGAAAGGTGAGCTCAACTAGCCCAAAGAAGAAATATTATGACTAAGATAATGCGAGAATAAATTATCGTTAGCTTCAACAATGTTAAGCGATAAAATATAACAACATCAAGTTTAGCTGCGGTGGAACAAGCAATCCATTAAAAGAGTCAAGTAGAGAATAAAATCTACTATCTTTTATGATTTAAAAGGTTTTTCATGACTTTTATCATTTGGGACTCAAACAATAAATAATCCACATCACCGAATCACCCACGCACTACGGCCAAGGATATTCTTTACTATCACGACCATAAATTATCCATACACTACTGACGAGGACATTCAGTATATTCATTAATGGTCATGATCATGCCAACAACTCATCCATCAATGCACTACGGGCCAATGATAACTTTTACCACATCATTTGTAACATTACGGTCATGATTACCGAATAATCCTGGTCATAATCATACCAAGTCCATCTATGCGCCACGTGCCACGGATGACTTTCAACATAATATAAACATGAGGATGATGACAATGATATAAGAATTCAATAAAACAAGTTCAAGAATTAATTTATCCAGAACTAATAATGTCCAAATTGTCAACATAATCTTTGCTTTGTAGAGTAAAATTCAAGAATGATCGGAAGAATATTTCCATGAAAAGATCTTGGATGAAGCACAAATATCAAGGATATTCTACTAATTTCATGGAGTATAGAAGTTAAAACTTTAACCAACCGAGTATAATAAAGAATGGAATAACAAAAGAAATCACCGTACATGCGGTACCCAGCATGACGAGTTATTCAACAGTAATAATAATAACGGAACCGGTCGAGGCAAAATTTTAACCGGCGGGATGTTCCAATGAGAATAATAAAGGCGGAATCAGTCCGGGTGTAAAACACAGATAGGATGTTCCAATGTAATAATAATAAAGAGCGGAACCAGTAAATTGTAAAACACATGCATGAGGATGTTCCAGCGAGAATAATAGAAGAATGTCACCAAGTATAGGGTAAACCTTGGCGTATCTGAGTTATTCCAATGAGAATAATAAGCAATGGAATAACAACAGTTCTCTTCATGAATAAGAAAGAATAACACCCTTACATTAGTAGTAGATTGAATCGCAATAATGTAATGTGATTACTCTTCTTCTTCTCTCTTATTCTCTCCATACTCTCTCTCTATAGCTTGAATGAATTAAGTGAAAAATAATGAAGCGCTAGGCCTCTATTTATAGAAGATTTCTAGCTTAGCACTTGAAATGTGAAAAGGCAAGTGGCTTGATGGTGGTGATGTGAAAGCGACAATTGGTTCGGCCTTTTGTAATATAAAGCAAGAAAGTGGTTTGGACGTCTGGTAAAGGTAGTTACTTAGGCGAAGGTAATTACTATGATTGAAGAGACTCTTAGATGATGACATATGGGCCCCCATAAAATAACCAAACTTACCACAAAGCGTCTCATAATAAACTCTTTATATACATCAAAGATTGAATAAATATTACCACAAAGCATTTTATTTTTAATCAACACATATTTAATCTTTCAACAATTATTAATCATTTATAACTTGTCGTCTCAATTATTGATTTAATAATATAACATATTATCTGAGATAATCTTGTGACAATAATTGAATCAATAATATAAGAGATATGATGCGTTGATTTATGTAGCAATAATTGAGTATAATTTGGTGACTTCTCACGTAAGCATCAATAATCAATACTAGTGCTTACTATGCAACCACGCCGTATTCTCGTACTTTTACTATCGGGTAGTTCAACAGTTTTAACGGTAACACCTCCGCCGTTATTTTCATAAAGTATTTTTGTCATTTTTTCAATCTGACAATAATTTTGTTGTGGGGTCCACCAATGATGGTGCCGTCGTACGAATATTCCCCGATAAAAAGAATATTCCCCGACCAAATGAATATTTTATAACAACTTGCTTACTTTGCAAAATTTATAAATATTACCCACAACTATAACATTATATCAAATTTACTCCATAATATTCAAAAATAATATTTATAGAAAATTCATCTTTATTTATAAAAGTTGGGGTCTTACACGCGTGGTTGCATAATAGCACACGGTATTGATTGTTGATGCTTACGTGAGAAGTCACTCAGTTATACTCAATTATTGTTATAATAATTGTTGCATCATATCTCTCATATTATTGATTCGATTATTGTCACAAAGATCATCCGCGATTATATGATATATTATTAAGTCAATAATTGAGATGACAAAGTTATTCATATTATTAAATTGCAATATTTACAATGTCTAGAAGTTTTGTCGAGGAGAGGTTTGGTCACCTAATTCGGCGCTGATAGGGAAAAATCCTTATTGGAAAGCCCCTCTCCTCACGGGAACGATCCGGTTGATAAATATTATGAGTTATAATATTAATGATGAATGTTATTAATATTTAAGTTGTGCTTTCGGAGTTGAATTTGGAGACGCTTGGACGTGATATTTGAGTCCGAACGATGAAATTAGTAGAAATAGACTATAAACACAAAATTTGCGGTTTTACTATTTGGTCAAAAAAGTCAACATTGACTTTTTCGGGAAAAGTTAAACTTTGAAATTTCAAAATTTATATTTTTGATAAAAATAGTTTCATTATGTTGGAATTATTTGTGTTAGTGAAAATCGACATTTATTTCGATAAAAATTGATGTCTGGAGGTTATTTTGACCAATCGGGTATTTAACCGGATAAATGAGTAATTGATTGCTATTATTTCACATGATTATAACTATGTACTCACATGTGTATACTATTGTTTCACATTCTTGTTACTATTAGCGGAGTTGGTGCAAGATTGATAATATTTATATGACTAAGTTAAAAATGGAGGTATAGATTGAGGTACTATACTGTAATTCGTATTTTCACATGTCTAGAACTATTGATTCACATGATTTACTATTGATTCACATTATTTACTATTAGGGGAGGTGGTGTAGGTTTGATAATACTTACAGGACTAAATTAAAAAGGAAAGAAAAGTTGGAGGTATTGTTCTGTAATTTTTCGAGCCCCAAAATGTGCAATTATCGAAACTATATTTTTCTATAAATAAAACCTCATTCTTCCTTTATTTCTCACCAATTCACAAAAGCTTTAGAGCAATTATTATAGAGAGAAGCTATAGAGAGAAAATCTATAGAAAAAGAGAAGCCTGCTACTTCACTACTCCTATATCCAGTTTCTTTTACGGTAAGGGGTGTTATTTCTTTTGCATTCAAGAAGAGAACTTATGTTATTTCATTCTTTATTATTCTATTGGAATAACTTGTATACGCGGGCTACCCTATACTTGGTGACATTCTTCTATTATTCCGTCTTTATTATTACATTGGAATATCCATTTTGTGAGTTATCTGTGGGACCGATTCCGTCTTTTTATTATTCATTGGAATATCTCACATGCATGCGTTTTACTTTGGACTCGATTAAAACTTTATTATTCTCGTTGGAATATCCATGCTCATGCGTTACGCTGGGACCTATTTAAAATCTTTATTATTACATTGGAACATCCCGCTTGGTGCAATTTCAACCGTGATTCGGTTCGTTACTTATTATTCTATTGGAATAACTTTAATACATCTGCAATCGCATGCATGGTGATTTTGTTGTTATTCCATTCATTATTATACTCGGTTGGTTAAAGTTTTGACTTCTATACTCCATGAAATTAGTGGAATATCCTTGATATTTTGCGCTTCATCCAAAGATCTTTTCATGGAAATATTCTTACGAGCATTCTTGAATTTTAATCTACAAAAGCAAGATTATGTTGACAATTTGAACTTTATCAGTTCCTGGATAAACTAATTCTTGAACTTGTTTTATTAAATTCTTATATCATTGTCACCATCCTCATGTTTATATTATGTTGAAAGTCATCTGTGGCCTGTAGTGCATAGATGGACTTGGTATGATTATGACTAGGGATTATTCGGTATAATCATAACCGTAATGTTACAAATGATGTGGAAAAAGTCCTCATTGGCCCGTAGTGTATTGATGGACTATTTTTGTTATGATTATGGCTATGGATTCTCTTTGGCCGTAGTGCAAAGATGAATTATTTTATGGCATGATCAGGACCGTTGATGAAAACATGATTATCTTAAGCCGTAGTGCATGGATAATGTGACGACCCCAAAATAGGTCCATTCCATCCAACCCATTCTGAGTTGCCAAATACATGGTACAAAAACAAATACAACTTCAGTAATACAATTGTCATGCAAAATACGACTACACATATACTGTGAGTTTAAATACAACTATTGTCTAATAGACAGTATAAAAACTCAAAAAGGGTTCTCATTACAATTATTGATACGCTATTTCACAGAATAGTGAGGACTACTAATGCAACCATCTGGACTATCAATCCATTCCCCGACTAGTCCCAGCTATATTCTCATTTCCTGAAGAGAACAGTGAAAGAAAGGGTGAGCTCAACTAGCCCAGTAAGAAAATATTATGACTAAGATAATATACAACAAATTATCGTTAGTCTTCAACAGGGAATAATCTGATAAAATATAATAGACAACAAGTTTTAGATCAATAACTGCAGCGGAATAAGCAATCCATTAGAAGAGTTAAGTAGAGAAAGAATTCTACTATCTTCTAAGATTTAAAAGTCCATCATCAATATTTTATCCCTGTAACATCAATCAATATACATCTTGAATCAAATATTCATCTTTGCACTACTGCCAAAGATCTTCATTTGTATCACCGATTGGTCATGTTCATCTCAAGACTGTTCATCTTTGCTTCTACGGCCAAAGATATTCATTAGAGTAATCATTCATCTTTCACTGAGGCCAAAGATATTCATCAGTTAATCATTCATCTTTGCACTACAGGCCAAAGCTATTCATCAATTAATCATTCATCTTTGCACTACAGGCCAAAGATATTCAGTAATATCATCATTTAGGATTGAGGATGATGAAAAATATTTTAAAGGAACGAATCCAGTGAAACAAAATAAAAAATATTAAAGATTCGTATTACAGTTTATCCAAGATCAATAATACTTCATAATAACCTATTTTGAAGCAAAATTCAAGAATAAGGATCAAAACATGGATACAATCAAAGATAGTAACCATAATAAACACCTTGGATAAAAAGAAGAAAATTTCATTTTTTGGTGAATAGTGTCGTATACGTGAATAGTAACTCCGACACCAAAAGATAGAAATTATACAAGAAAAATGATCATGCTTCGTGAATAGTAACTCATAAATAGTAACCCCGACATAAAAAGTTCCAAATTTGATAAAAAGTTCCAACCAATATTTCGGCATAATGATATTGAAGAAATAATATCTCTTACGAAGAAAATAACATCCCTTACCTCAAAAAGATAATACTTCTGGCTGGAATACTGGATATAGTGCTGAAAGAACTTGCACTGTATAGAAACACTCAAAGTATCAAAATACTCACAAGAATATGCTCGATAATATAGAGAGAGAAAGAGAGAAAACTTATGAATTCTGGTGTGATTTTCAATTCTAACTAAGCACCCTATTTATAGGAAAATGTTAGCACGCCGAAGTAGACTTGACTGCTTATTGATGGCTTTTACTCGCTACTATTCCACCCACCAAAAATCAGCCATCTTCCCCAACAACCAAAAGTGGGGCCCACCCATTTCTAGAATTTTCCACCAAAATCATTTATAAACCTAATTTCCGAATCAGTCACCTCTTAAAATTCATAACAAATCATTCGTTCATTTTTAACGGTTCAAAATTTATGGACATATACTCAACTTATATATGTATAACATATCCAAAAATAACAACGATCCAACGGTCGGATTAAAAATTATAACTCACGCAATAGAGCTTTAAAAACACCGATATTATCTTTTAATACCTCCAATCCAACAAAATACTGATAAAACACCTCAACATTAATTCATTCATTTATAACCACATAAATAAATCCATCTTTTATATCCACATAAAATAAATATTTCCTTATCATATGAATCAATAATTAATTATTCACAAATAATATTACAGAATCACATTTATAACAACCAGGCTGTTCACAAGAAAGAGGGGGCTTTCCGATAAGGATTTCTCCTTAATGGCGCGCAATTAGGTGACCAAACCTCTCCTTGACAGAACTTTCTAGACATTGCCAATAATGCTATCTAATAATATTATTCAAATAATATGAATTATTGATCTGATAATGGAGATACTGTGCAGTAACAATTATTGAACAACAATAATATAAAATATCAACACAACAATTATTGAATCAATAAAATAAAATATTGAATAAAGAATTAACTCGTGACAATTATTGAGTAGTGCCTTCTTCACGTAAGAATCAATAATTCAAAAATATCGTGCAAAAACCGCAGTAATGCGTGCAATAACGCGACATCGTATTTTCACCACAGGATATTCCAACGAATTGTTAAGCGTGAATAACTACGCCAGATTATTTGTAAAAACTCAAATTTGTCATTTTTTCATCCGACGCTTATCCGTTATGGGGCCCACAAATGGTTTGGCATACCGCATGCATTTAATATTCCCAAACGTAAAGAATATTCCACGACCAAACGAATATTCCCAAACAACAATAAGTATTTTATACCACTTGCTTATTTTGAAAAAAAAATTATATATCACCCTTAACTTTGCTTTTTATCAATTTAACCATTTCTTGAATAGTAATTATAAGAAAAATTGAATACCTTTATTTCATAAAATTAGGGTCTTACAGGAGATAATTCGTGGTCGTGATACTAAAGAATATCCTTGGCCAGAAAGTGCAGGGTGATTCGATGATGTGGATTATTTATTGTTGAGTCCCAAATGATAAAAGTGATGAAAAACCTTTTAAATCATAGAAGATAGTAGATTTTATTCCATACTTGACTCTTCTAATGGATTGCTTGTTCCGCTGCAATTAAACTTGATGTTTGTTATATTTTATCATTTTAACACTGTTGAAGGCTAACGATAAATTATTCTGCATTATCTTAGTCTTAATATTTCTTACTGGGCTAATTGAGCTCACCCTTTCTTTCACTGTTCTCTTCAGGAAATGAGAACGTAGCTGGGACTAGTCGGAAAACAGAGTGATGGTCCTAGATAGTAAATTAGTAGTCCTCACTATTCTCTGAAATAGTGTGATAATAATTTTAATGAGGACTCCTTTTGAGTTTCTATAATCTCTAGTAGACAATATTTGTATTCAAACTCACAGTTTATGTTTTGTTGTATTATACACGACAGTTGTATTATTAAGTTGTATTTGAATTCTGTACCATGTATCTGGCGACTCAGAATAGGTGATGTATACCTATTTTTGGGGGCGTTACATTAATGGTCAAGGACAAAAACGACGCCCGACCATCAGTGGAACAGGCAGCTCTGCTACCAAGTCTACACAGTCATCAGCTCATCCAGCCCATCATACTTCTGCTGTGTTGACTTAGTCATATTTTATCCTTAGGTTTTGATGATGAATTGTTCGTATGCTAAATTATTTTATGGCATTTCAGGTATCTGATGATAAGGAACATTAATTGGATATTTAAGTGGGTGAAGAATTTTTCTTTACTAGAAAACAAAAGTGTAAGGTCAATTTTCTAGAAAACATTAATTGTCCGTTTATTTTAATTAATTTTTCATTTAAAGGCTCTGGGACATATCATTTGTATTTTGTTATATGTCTTAAATGAAAAATGATTTAAAATATAATGAAAAACGTTTTTTCCTAAATATTAAAATAATAACTTGAGATTAGATTAAATATATGTTATCAAGTACAAGGATTTTTTAATGCATGATTTTATAAAATGTTACATGATACACGTTTCGCATGCATACTATTATAAATTGGTATTTGATACATATACTTGGACTACACGTGGATATACATGCCTAGAAAGCTAAAAGGACGGTAGCATTATATGATATGAAATGTGCATGTGCGGTTTTCAAGAAGTAATAATTATGGATATATTGGAACAATAAGACTTTGAGTGTTGGAAAAGAAAAGTGATGATTACACTTCACTATTACTAAAGTCAAAGTTGTTAGAGAGTTGCATTTGAAGGGGTCTTTTAATTAATTTTATCCAAAATGTATAACTAACAAATGTTTGATTTGTTAAAACTAGATAAATATTCACCTTCTTTACCGTTGTGAGTTTTCGTTAAAGATAGTATCATCCGTTTGATTTGAAAATCAGCACATATCCATAATTAACGGTAAAATATTGTGGGCTATAAAAACAGTATTTTCATGTAGACAACTCACGAATTTATTATTGCACTAATTACTGATATTTATCGAGCAACTTTATTCGATTGGTACAAACCTTGAGCAGCTAAGCAATTAAATTTCTGATATTATTTGAGTTGGTATTTGGTAAGATTTAATTGTTTAACTTTTTGTGCTAATTGATCATTGCATATAGTTGAGCCTTTAATTGTTAAATTGATTATTTTTGTATTGATCATAGACCTCTATATTTGTATTGAATTTTCTATTTTAGGCTAAGTGTAGTCTAAAGGTGTTAATCCTAGTGGATTAGAGAAAAGGGTTACAAACAGGTTTAAGAAAGCAAAGACGCTTGAAGAGTGCATAGGTACACAAGGAGCAAGAGTGCTCAAGAGAAATTAATTGTTATTGTTTTATTGTAAGAATATGTTTTGTAATCAGTGTTTATTTATAAAGAAATAAATAAAATGAGTCTCCAATACTAGTTGGTATTGGGCGTGGACTAGGCTATTATTATAGAGGATAATAGCTGAACCACGTAAAAAATCTTGGCGTTGATATTATTACTTGCTTTACTTTAATTATTCATATAAGCTTTTTAATTATCTTAATAATTAAAATTTGAATATTTGCATTATTTTAAGATAATTATTTTACACCAATTATTTGATTTAAGTTATAAATTCAGCAGGATATTTAGTCAATTCAGTAGGCCATATTAATTCAGTAAGTTGAATATATCAATATAGTAACCTAAATTTAATAGCTTGATCTAAAGTTTAAAAATTGGTCATAAATTACTTCCACACTTATTCAACCCCCCTTCTAAGTGTGCCTATTTAAATTTCATGTTGACTGTGTGAGAGCGATCTGTCGAGATCGCGATCTTCTTCGTATATTGGGCAGACATCTGCAGTCTCTGAGTCCTGATGAATTAGCGGATGCAGTGCCGATAGCAGCACGACATCAGGATGGCGATGAGGTTTACATAGATATTGTTGTGTCTTACTTATGTTTAAATAATTTCTATTGTTTAACTTTTCCTAAGTCATAGCAGTATCAACACATGTAACATGTTACATTCTTTTGCTAATTACAGAGTCCTACTAATTTGGATGATGATGCATGATGAGCTACACTTATTTTTTAGATATTTGGGTAGTTGCCTTGTACTTTTATATTAATTCTTTGGATAATTGTATTGATTGAATATTGTGTTGGTTTACGTGTCTGCAATGGATGGATGTTTATATATATTATTATACGTGGATGTGTTGGGATATATATATATATATATATATATATATATAAATCATGGATGTATGTTTATATGGATGCTTATATATACTGATGTGTTGGGATAGAAAGTAGATACAAAGCAGGGTATATTTTTTTGGAAAATCCATAAAACAGGAAAAAATATTTTAAAAAATAATATCAACATCATCGAACGCATGCGGTCGCTAATACAGATAGCGGTCACTGATGTCTTTTGAGAAATTAGCGACCGATGCAGATTGTTGGTCGCTGACACATGTGCAACATCATGACTAATGGCGGTCGCTGATAAGTCGGTCGCTAATAATGATCGATGATGTCCACCCAACGACCAGATTATATGCGAATAATATCAGCGATCGCACTCAGTCGCAGATGATTATTAGCAATCGAATGCAATCGTCGATATACAGTCGCTGATAAGCTTTTTTGTTGTAGTGTAGCGGTGATATTCTTGAAGAAAACTTATACTATTTTCTACATTCAAAGATTCCTTAAACTCAAAAGAAATACGCTCAATATTATAGAAGAAGAATTATCTGATTCTGGTGTGATTTTCAATTCTAAACTAAGCATCCTATTTATAGGATAATGGCAGAGAACTATTTAAGAAAAATATTCACGGACGCACATTGCAGGAATCACGAGCACAATTCACCGACGAAAAATTTGATTACTATGCAGCACTATGCAATAAAATATTCTAATAAAACGAAAACTTTAAATAAAATATAATATATTCTATTTATAATCTAATAAAACGAATAACTTCATATATAATATAAAAGGTATTCTGTTTTATTACATATAATATATATATGCAAACACTATGCAAGATCTTATGTAAATACTATGTAAATCTTATGCAATATAATAAAATATATTATATTCTATTTATAAAAAGTTTTCTGTTTTATTACTATTATAATAATAATAAAACCAAAACTGAGATATATAACTTTCTACCGACGATTTTAAAAAATGAGTAAGCGAGAGTCCATATAATAAGCCAAATTTACAATAAATATGTCATAAAAACCCATCTATTTATCTCAATCACTACAAGAAAAAGGTTTATCTGCGACTGCTTATCCGCGACCGCTTACGGTCGCAGATAACCATCAGTGACCGTCTGCGGTCGCTGATAGTCATCGCATAAAATCTAGTCGCTGGGATGCACATCAGCGACCACTATTAGCGATCGAACCATCGGCGACCGATATGAGTGACCGAATTGATAAATTCGATCGCTAAGCTGAGTCAGCATGGTCCAGGGCCAAAGCTGACGTGGTCCACGTGTCAACGACTGCTATCAGCGACCGTATTCGGTCGCTGATACCCTCGAATATTTAGTCGTCGCTACTAACTATCAGCGACCTCATGCGGTCGCTGATATGAAACAAAATGCAAACCAGATTTTTGTTGTTTTGCAGAATTCCCAAAAACCTGTACCTGTTTTGTACCTGCTTTATCCCAACACACATACACAACAAGATAAACATCATACATATCAATATAAACATACATCGTCCACCAACACATACACCAAACTAGTATATAAACCTTTAAAAACCAATATGATTTGAATAAATATAATAACATTTCAAAACTTGTTTAAGTAACATACAGACATCCAAAGAATGAATATAAAAGTACAAGCTTATATTATAACTACAAAACTGATCTAAAACAGGTACGTCAAGCATCATCGCCTCCTTGATCACCCTGTAATTAATAAAATAATAAAACAAGTTACAAATATATACTAACTATGTTAATATTGGTATATTACGACAATATATATAAAAAATTGATTTTATACCTCGTCGCCATCCCCATGTTAGGATGTCTTTGGCCGCCGCCATCGCTTTCTTGACTTACTCCCCGAGCACTTCGAGCCCCAGATGCCCTCCCAATATCTTCAGAAGATCTCGATCTCGACATATAGCTCTCACACAATCAAATGAGAGTATGAGCAATTTGGATGGCACACGATGGTGGAAGATGGGTGGAAGAAGCTCGAGCCATCAAGGATGGGCGTCGCGTTGTCCTCGACCTTTAATGTAGTTCTTCTTCACAATAGACGCCTCTCCCACGACTCTTGATCAATAGGCGGACGTGGAGTGCCTTCGAGGATGTGGATAAATACCATTCAATAAACGCTTATAAGTATCATCTCATCATGTTAACAATTAAATAGTTAAAAATAAATTCTGTAAGCATTGATAAACAAGATCAAGTTGTTAAAACTTATTACTGCTATCTGGATAGCATCAAGCAGATCATCACGGGTGGCCACGTACACATCCAGCCAATGGATAGGTGTACCTTGAGACTCATACTCTTATACAAAAAATAGTATAATATTACTAAGTAAAAATGTGATATATTTTCTAGAATTCATGATTGTAAACATATTAAAACTTGTAAAACGCGTTCCACAGCGTTGATATGCTACAACTGTGAAATATCGTCGCTTTGTATGTCCCTTTTTTTTCGCCATCGGAATACACCCGAGGATCTGTTGGTGGAGACAGTCTTTCGTCTTTTCACCCAGCTCTTAGCTCTCCATTGGGCATACATCTCTAAAAGTAGTATGCACACAAGCCAATCATGTTTGATGATAAAGCATATACTTTGTAACAATCTTATTCATTTATTAATAAAAAGTATTAATTAATTAAAGGTTTTTAATTATCTACATGATGCTGCTTTATAATATGTGATAAACCCATAGTTTTAAACAATGCTTTTAGAATAAGACTAAAAGACAATTTGCACCCCAAACTTTATACCTATGTTGACTTTTTCACCCCAAACCGAAAAAGGTGTCTAAGTACACCCCAAACTTTAATTAAACGTAACAAAAAGCATACTTTCGTCAATTAACTGGTCAAAAATGATCGGCTAAAGCACACGTATGGATCTAAAGGGTGTTTAAGTCTTTTACGTTATCTTCTCCAACATTTTGCCTTCTTATCTTCTCCAACATCCTCACGCTCTGCATCTCTGCCCTCCTCAAATCCTTTTTCTATCTCTTCTTTACTTCTTCCATCAATAACAACAACATTATGTGTTTTCTCTCTCCTTCATTTGGCTACCCAGATCCAATTACAAAACCATAAAAATTTGATGACAGCTGAGCTCAAACAACCACCTCCGACCACCGCCCACAATTAACCACCAACACCTCCCCATCGCCGCCACCACCATTATCCACCCCAAAAGGCTAACACTAATCCCACTCATCTTCCTCATCTACTTCGAACAGCTTGAAAATTTTGAATTTGAGAATTTACTAATTCGCAAGTGTTTCCTTCCCCCAAGGGCTTCAAGGCTCAGTTTTGTGATCCGAGTGAATGCGATTTTGTCAACCGGCTTTAGTTGTAAGGTACATACATATCATCTCTAGGAAGATCTTTCCCACTATTAATTGCTCTGTTGTTTCGGATAAACTCATCTTCTGTCATCTTTTTCTTGACTTGGGGATTATGTTGATCAGCGTTGAGCATAATAAGGGAGTAGCAAAGATTCACACAAAGATTTCAGAGGATTGTTGTTTATAAAATTGCTCAGAGAATGGAAGGTGGGTTTCAAGCTTGTGGGAAATTGGGGGGCAGTGTTAGAAGGTATGCTTATATGAATTGGCTGTAAAAACTGGAATTGGGTGTTCTCAAGGTGTTCTCAATTATTGGTGTCTATACAAAATCAGGGAGTATTACTGAATGCTTAGGTATGTTTTCGAAAATGCAGAATGCTGGTATACATCCCGATGGGATGTTTATTAGTGTGTATGCTTTCGTGTTTGGTAACTCCATGAATGTAATTGAAGGAAAGGCCTTCCATGGTTTTATCATAAGGGAAAATTATGAAAATGATCAAATGGTCCATAATGCATTATCGTCTATGTATTGTAAGTTCGGGCTCGTAGTTTGTCTTTGAGAAGTTTTTGATGGAGTGCCAAAAGAGACAAGGAGGTGTGGAATGTGATGTTGGGTTATGCTAAGCCAAGACTTCCAAGCCAAATGTATAAAATTGTTTTGAGAAATGCAACATGTAGGCATTGAATCTGATTCAAACACTTTGATACCGTGTTATTTCTTCTTGTGTTGAGCTGCGAAGAAGTGCATCAATGCTAGTCTTTTCACCGCTACATGATAAAGAATTCGATGCATGAGAATGTCTCGGTTGCCAATTCCCTCATATATACATATACGGTAAAGTTGGGCACTTGGCCAAAGCATGGAGAATTTTTGTAGAACCTTGAGGGATACCTTGTCACATGGAACTCATTGATCTCTTCTCACGCTTATTTGGGCATTATCTTTGACAGTTTATGCCTATTTGATCAAATGGTTTTAGAAGGCATAAAGCCTAGCTCAGCAACATTGATAATCGTGTTGTCTGCTTGTTCTCATATTACATCTTTGGAGAAAGGAGAACATATTCATAATTACATCAAGGAAAAGAGTCATGCAGCTGCAATGTCAACAGAACTTGAAGGCAGGGGATTGTGTGAAATAAGACCTAACTAATTCTAGCATACTTTGGTCCACTAATTCTTCATCTGTATCAACCAACTCATCTGTAATTCTTATAGATGCTGGAAATCTTGCTCTCTGCAGAAGTGATGAGATTGATGATAATAGTAAGGCCTTGTGGCAGAGGTGGACTTGGGTACTGTCACAGCCCTCTAATGATTGTGGAAATTATAACAAGTGTGGGAATTTTGGACTTCGGTACTATCACGTTTACTGATCTTTCTATTGTTTTACCATGTCACTTTAAACGTATTTGGTTTTAAATTTACATGATCTGGAGTTCACGAGTGAGGTGCCAATTCCGAAAACTGTTAAAGGAAGAACCTGCATGAATAGGGGGTGCAGAATTGGGATTTGGGTAGTGAATAGGTGAGTTGACTCAGTTTAGTAGTGTGGGTCGACTTGTGATATTTTTCTTCTTCTAGCGTGAGTTACGGAGGCAGCGGATCTTCCCGGCGCAACAAGTCGTTTGCGAGCCCAATGTTCACGAGGTCGTCGGCTGGAAATTGAACTACATCCACAATATTTTCATCATCTAGCCAGCTCACCACTCTAAATGTTAGAGACATTTGAACATTGATCGGAGATGAGGTGAGTTAGGAAGGAGTGGGGTGCAGAGGTATTAATGGAGGCAGGGGAGCATCTGAGTATTAATTGTGGTTTCAGCTCAGAAGAGAATCCTCCCAATTGACTTGGATTATTGGTTAATATCGGTATGAAATTAATTTGGGGATAGGGATAGGGTTATTGATGGAGAAGATACACAGTGACTTAGAGGTTAGGTATATTTTAATTTTTTTTATTTCTTAAATATGATTTATCGAAATTACCCCTGCAAAATTTGGATTACAGGTACAATCGGTCAATTTTGACCGGTTAATTGTACGGAGGGTGCAATTTGTTTATGGAAAATAAAGTTTAAGGTGCACTTAGATACGTTTTAAATATTAGGATGCAAACCTCAATTATGCTACAAACTTTGGGGTGCAAACCGTCTTTTAGTCTTAGAATAATGATGATGATCATTCTAATGAGATTTAAATTCTTAGAAAGCTTAAAACTAAATTAGTTCCTAATCGTTGGATTACTAAATTGGGAATTAGTGAATCCGGATAGATTGGTACATACGTTGCTTGCTCATTGGATGAGGATGAATGGTCTCAGGATCATTTGTGTGAAGACACTAAAGCAAGTATGTAGGTGTTTATTAGAGAATAAGTTCACTGAACGTGGCTCGCTAAGGAATACCTAATGGAGTTTTACTTGCCTGTCAATAGGAATTCTTGTAGTGATAGTAGTACAAGTGATCCTTGGACTTGAGATCATCATAGTATCTTGTGTATGATGAGTATACTTTAACTTATTCCTTAAGACCCTTAGGGTATATCAAAGGGTATGCTAGGGTATAATAATTTGTACATAGAGATAATGTATGATTAATAAAGAATCTACCACTTCTAGTAAAAAAAAAGAGAAATATCTTATGTGATTTGATAAATGACACCCAGTAGTCATTGGCCAAGGCAGAATGAAATTAAAAAGGAGTTTCTAATTTGTATTATTTGGAGTTGTGCATTTAAGAGTTGAAATACATATAATTAAATAAAATAAGACTTGACAGTAATTCCATGTCTTATATTTAATTGGGACATTGTATGGTGAAATGATTGAATTGTACGGTAACTATTTACTCAAAGGTTCTTTTATGATTAATGTTAAAATCTATATTATCTGGAAAGTCGTTGATCGCTAGGGAGGCTTATCCCTATTGTAGAATAAATATTATTTATTTGCATAAATTAATTGTTTAATTTATTTATTTAAATAAGATTAGAATTGTTCTAATTGATTTATTCACAACCGGTTTAATATGGAGAACCTAAAGGGTCACACCATAAAAGGAAGAATAATTATTTAAGAAGTTAATGACATAATCGTAATAATATGTTAAGTATATTTAATTTAATCTATGGTGATAGAATAATTTAATATTTATTATTTAATATTTTAGAAATATTAAATATAAATTAATAAGAGGAGTCTTATTAATATTATTACAATTATTATTATTTTAATTTCTAAAAGAGTTTAGAAATTAATTTAATATAAGTACTCTCATTTATTCCTAATAGGATTAGGAGGAAAAATTAGTTAAAGGAGTTTAATTAATTATTCCTAATAAGATTAGGGAGCCCATTTAATTAAAAGAGTTTAATTAAATAAATAATACTTTATTTTTAATTAAATAGGGTTACCTGATATCTTTATAAGGTGAGTCTTATATCATATATCAATATACGTAATTCCAATAGTTGGGAGAGTACGATTTGGAGGTGAACTCATACCTGAAGAAGCTCTCGAATCTTCAAGGGCATGATTCTTATTCTTTATCTGTTCGTTTAATTAATAATTTTGCATAAATTATGGTTTGTAAAATTTTAAAACTCTCATTTTTCACGTTTCCACTTATTTTATGCAATTTGATTGTGTTCATGAATATTACAAACCTAACAGTGGTATCAAAGCCAAACCTTTATGCGAATTATTAATTGTTTAATTTGATATGTATATTAATATGTGTTTAGAACAATTTAATTGGGCATAATTTTATTGTATAAAAAATAAAAAAATAAATCGCAAAATATGTTTTGATTTTCCGGTGATTCACGTGATTCAGATTATTATAATATATATTATATCATTAATATATATATATATATATATATATATATAAGACATCGATGAATGTGTCCAGGACTCTTTAATTCGATCAAAAACGCAGACAATTTTTTTTTTTGTTTTATTTTTTTAAAAATAACTAAAAAAAAATATTTAATATTTTATGGAACTGAAATTTTTCTATAATACAATGTTTTGGACGTGTTTTGAATACCTATACCAAAAAATGGTGGTACCGCATGCATGCATCGCATATATACATGTTATGTTATACGTACTCATATCACACCCAAAACACTGTATTATGAAAAAATTTCAATTCTATAATTTTATTTTATTTTTATGTGTTTTAAAAAAAAAACAAAAAAAAGAAAAAGAAAAAAAGGACCGAATTTTAAACCGTCTCTAAGTCAAGGGACAGGATCCCGCTCTATATATATATATATATATATATATATATATATATATATGATCACCTGTTAGTTTGTTTTTTTTGAAAAGCGAAATTCGTGGCTGATTTTTTTTTAAAAAAACGTTAATCCTGTAAAAGGTTAATGTTTTGTTTTTAAAGTAAACAGGATTCAAAGAATTGCTTTATTAATGGTACAAGAATTGCTTTATTATATGATTACGTGAATCTTTTTCAGAAGGAACCTGCCACGTTTAAAAAAAAAAAAAAAAAAAATTCCAGAACCTGCCACCTTTTTTTGAAAAGGTTTTGTACAAGGTTATGCAGATTGTTTATATATATATATATATATATAATATTAACGTAATAATTTTATAATTAAAATAAAAGTTTATTTAAATATTAAAATAAAAGGTTTATTTTAATATTAAAATAAAAAGGTTTATTTTAATTTTAAAATTAAATTTCATGCTAACTAATTAGAGTTGGAATTGAATTCCATGATAACTAATTGGAGTTAAAATTGGATTCCATGTTTCCTTAAATAAAGGAGTTTATTTATATATGAAATAAGATTTTATATTATTCAAAATAAAAGAGTTTATTTGTGAATAGGAAAGAGAAGCCTAATTTCCTTAAATAAAAAAGTTTATTTAGATATGGAATAAGATTTTATATTATTCAAAATAAAAGAGTTTATTTGTGAATAGAAAAAAGAATTCATGTTTCCTTTAATAAGGAGTTTTTTTTTTACTAGGAATTGGATTCCATAATTAATTAAAATAAAAGAGTTTATTTTGATTAAAGATTTTGATTAAAATAAAATAGTTTATTTTATTCAAAATTAGATAAATTAAAATAAAAGAGGTTTATTTTGATTTAAATTTGGATTAGAATAAAGAGTTTATTTTGATTCAAAATTAAATTTTATACTAACTAATTTTAACCATTAAATGATATCAATGTAAAACCCCAACTTTTTGAATAAAGATGAATTTTCTATAAATATTATTTTTGAATATTATGGAGTGAAATTGATATAATAGTTGTGGGTAATATTTATAAATTTTGCAAAAGTACGCAAGTTGTTATATAATATTCGATTATTTGGGGAATATTCGTTTTAACATGGAATATTAGACAACTAAGCACAATCATTGGTGGACTTATTAACGGAATTATTATCGGATCGAGAAAACGACAAAAATATTTTTATGAAAATAACGGCGGAAGTTTTACCGTTAAGCTGTTGAAACACACGGTGTTAAAAGATAAAGAATGTCGCGTGGTTGCATAAAGAAATACACTCAGATTAATTATTGATGCTTAAGTGATAAGTCACTCGCTTTTGTTGGTATTATTAATGTAATAATACGTGAAAATCTTTTTATATAAAATGTAATACTTTTATAAAGTTATTCTATAAATAGAATATATTATATTCTATTATGCATAGTGTCGTATAGTGTTTTGCATAGTAAAATCTTTTATAAAGTTATTCATTTTATTAGATTATAAATAGAATATATTTTATTTTATTTTGCTTTAAATATGGATAAAATCGATTAAAGTAAATCAACCTCGAATGCTCATGAGTTAGTTCTTATGCATTCCATTTTTCTATAAATAAGCTCATTCATTCATTATTTTCTTATTTAATTCTTTGAAACTCTAGAGAGATAAACTATAGAGAGAAAGAAGAAAGTATTCTCGCTACTTCACTACTTATATATCCA
Source organism: Panax ginseng (assembly GCA_020205605.1). Lineage (NCBI taxonomy): Eukaryota > Viridiplantae > Streptophyta > Magnoliopsida > Apiales > Araliaceae > Panax > Panax ginseng. The sequence goes on along the minus strand of CM035143.1, from coordinate 120,313,770 downwards.
AGACTCTTTCTTCTTAAGGTAGGGAATATTATTTGTTGTACTCGTAAGGAGTGTTATTCTTTCTTATTCATGAAGAGAATCGTTGTTATTCCAATTTTATTATTCTCGTTGGAATAACTCAGATACGCTGGCTCACCCTATACTTGGTGACATTCTTCTATTATTCGTTGGAACATCCTGTCTGTGTATTTTACACCGGACCTGATTCCGTCTTTATTATTATTCCGTTGGAACATCCTGTCTGTGTGTTTTACACCGGACCAGGTTTCGTCTTTATTATTATTCCGTTGGAACATCCTGTTTGTGTGTTTTACACCAGACCTGGTTCCGTCCTTTATTATTATTCTGTTGGAACATCCTGTCATGTGTTTTACACCGGACCTGGTTCTGTCTTTATTATTCTGTTGGAACATCCCGCTTGCATAAATTTTGCCACGAATTCGGTTCCGTTATTATTATTCATTGGAATAACCCGCCTATTCAAGTAATCGCATGCATGGTAATTTCTTTTGTTATTCCATTCTTTATTATACTCGGTTAAGTTAAAGTTTTGACTTCTATACTCCATGAAATTAGTAGAATATCGTTGATATTTGCGCTTCATCCAAAGATCTTTTATGGAAATATTCTTCCGATCATTCTTGACTTTTACTCTACAAAACAAAGATCATGTTGACAATTTGGACGTTAATAATTCCTAGATAAAATAATTCTTGAACTTGTTTTATTGAATTCTTATATCATTGTCATCATCCTCATGTTTATATTTTGTTGAAAGTCATCGTGTGGCTTCAGAAGGTGCATAGATGAACTTGGTATGATTATGACCGAGTGGATTATCTTGTAATCATGACCGTAATGTTACAAATGATGTGGTAAAAGTTCTCATTGGCCCGTAGTGTATTGATGGACGATTGTTGGCATGATCATGACCATTAATGAATACACAAATATTCTTGGCCCGTAAAGCATGGATAATTGTGGTCGTGATACTAAAGAATATCCTTGGTCGTAGTGCAGGGATGATTCGATGATGTGAAATATTTATTTAGTTGAGTCTCGCCGATAATATGTTGATGAAAAACCTTTTAAATCATAAAAGATAGTAGATTTTATTTTCTACTTGACTCTTTTAATGGATTGCTTGTTCACCGCAGCTTAAACTTGATGTCTATTATATTTTATCGTTTAACATTGTTGGAGACTAATGATAATTTATTTTGCATTATCTTAGTCATAATATTTTCATCGGGCTAGTTGAGCTCACCCTTTCTTTCAACTTTGTTCTCTTCAAAGAAATGAGAATATAGTTGGGACGAGCCTGGGAACTGAGTGATGGTCCAGAGGATAAGATTAGTAGTCCTCACTATTCGTGAAATAGTGTGATAATAATTGTAATGAGGATTTCTTTTGAGTTTGTATAATCTCTAGTAGATAATATTTGTATTCAAACTCACAGGTTTATGTTTGTCATATTGTTCACGACAATTGTATTAGTAAGTTGTATTTAAATTACGTACGATGTATCGCGACCCAAGATGGGTGATGTATACCTAATTTTGGGGCGCCACGGTTAATATCAAAGCTTAGGGATATGATCCCCGCTAAGATGTGAGACTAGAACTAGGAGGGAGAGACGGGAATTCTTCGCTAGTATGACCTACTTAAATTTATTTTGTATTTAAATTGGTTGGTCAGAGTTTAGAGATATTATGTTACATGTCAATTAACCTTTGTTTTGTGGCAGTATCTGAAAATGACATCCGAAAATGTTGAGAAATAGAATGGAGCACAAGAGACCGTTGAGTCTCCACATATCAATAATCGGAGAATGTGCATCGAAGGCGATAATCCTCATGCAAACAACAACACCGACCAAATCTTTGAATGATGGATTGTTAGAGGAGGCTTTATGCAATTCATGCAACAATGAAAGTAGAGCGGCTCCTGTCCAAAATGTAGGTGGAAACATCGAAACTCTCTGCCAGTCACCGCTAAACGATTCAAGGAGCTGGGACCATAGGAGTTTAATGGAGAGCCAAAACCACTTATGGCGTAAGCATGGATAAAGCAGATCACCAAGATATTTGATGTCTTGGAATGCTCAGAGAGCAAAAGGTTCCCTTCACGCCTTTATGTTCATGCGGAGAGGCGACATGGTGGGAATCGAAGAAATGTACTCAACCTAACGTGCTAAAGATGTGTCTTGGGAGAAGTTCCAAGAGCATTCAACGACAAATACTTTCCCGAAAGTATTCGTCACATGTGAAGGAGGTGGAGTTTATCAAATTAGAGCAAAACAATATGACCAAGTCGCAATACGAGGCAAAATTTACTTGAGTTATCCCGGCCATCGTCCCACTTGGTGGATAATGAAGAAGAGAATGGCACGAATGTTTTAAGAGGTTTGAAGTCGAAAATACGCCAACATCTTATTTCTCATAAACCTGTGTTTGTATTCAGATGTTGTAAATAGGGCTCATTGGTGGAGCGCGATACGAAGTCAACGCAACAAAAGAGAACAAAATGGCAAAATGATAATACCCGGTGAGAGCAATCATCGAAGCGGTGACAACAAGCGTGGAGGAATCAACAGCCGAAATGGTAACCACTTTGGAGGTAATCGGGGCCAAAATAATAAGAATGGACATTTCAAGAAGAGGAGATTCAACAATGATGGAAAGACATCAAAGACCAAAGACCCGTTGTTAAGGAAGGAGAAAGACCACCTATCATATGCTTCAAATCTTTGAGGGAGGGACACATCGGTCCAAATTCATGCGATGTCATTCCAAAGAATGTTATAATTGTGGAAGAGAAGGTCACTTAGCTCGATTTTGTCGCTCACCCAAGACAAATTCAACTAGGATGGAGGCACCAAAGGTCGTCCCAAAAAGTCAAAGTTGGTAGTGCAAGGGTGGCGTTTGTTTGTTGTGACTCCCCAGAGCAAGGAACACGAATGAGGTCATCACGGGTAAGCTTATCATAAACTCTAGTGAAGTCTACACTTTATTTGATCTGCTTTCTACCCATTCTTTTATTTCTCCTACTTGTGCTCAACGATTAAATTTGACTCCGGAGAAATTAGACTTTGACTTATCTGTGGAAACTTCGTTGGGAGAAACCTTCATTACATCCACGGTTTATAAGTCTTGTTTGGTTCAAGTTGCTACCCACACATTACCTGTCGATCTTATTGCATTAAAAATACTTGTATTTGATGTAATTCTAGGATTGATTGGTTAACTACTCATCATGCAAAAATTGATTATTTTCGTAAGGTTGTTAGCTTTCATATTCCTAATCGACCTATTATGCAAATTCAAGCAACCAAACCATTAAAATCAATCACTGTCATCTCAAGCCATAAAGCTATTCGTTTATTGAAAAATGGATGTCAAGCTTTCTTAGCTCATGTCATGATCTAAACAAAATACGTCGCTTTTGAATAATATTTCTATTGTTAATGAATTTCCGACGTATTCCTGAAGAACTTCCCCTGTCCTACCCCTCAGCGTGAAATTGAATTTTTATATCGACCTTGAACCCGGTACAAAACCCATTTCTAAATCCCCTTATCGAATGGCTCCTATTGAACTTCAGGAGTTAAAAACTCATCTGCAGGAATTGTTAGACATTGGCTTTATTCATCCTAGTACTTCTCCTTGGGGTGATCCTGTTCTATTCGTGAAAAAGAAAGATGGGAGTATACGACTTTGTATTGATTATCGGGAGTTGAATCATGTCACCATCAAAAATAGGTACCCATTGCCACATATTGATGACCTGTTTGACCAGTTGCAAGGAGCCAAATTCTTTTCAAAGATTGATCTTCGTTCCGGATATCACCAATTGAAGATTAGAACCAATGACATTCCAAAGACGGCTTTTAGAACCGATGACGGCAAGATCATGAATTCTAGTCATGTCCTTTGGATTGACTAATGCTCATGCTGCCTTCATGGATATGATGAACTGAGTATTCAAGGAATATTTGGATTACTTTGTGGTCGTCTTTATTGATGACATCCTCATATATTCCAAAACCCGTGAAGATCATGAGCAACACTTGAGGCTGATACTCCAAAAGCTTCGTGAATATAAACTTTATGTCAAGTTGAAGAAATGCAAGTTCTGGCTTTAGGAAGTAGCATTCCTTGAGCACGTGGTATCAAGTCATGGAATATCTGTTGACCCAGCAAAGATTGAAGCTAATCAAAGCTGGGAGCAACCTAAATCGGTGACCGAAGTACGTAGCTTTCTCGGCTTAGCTGGTTATTATCGGAGATTCGTAGAAGGGTTTTCTCGAATCGCTACTCCACTAACTCAGCTGACTCGGAAAGATACAAAGTTCGGTTGGGGCGAGGAATGTGAGAAGAGTTTTCAAGAACTCAAGAGGAGACTCATTTCAAGACTGTTCGACAATACCATACATTTGAGAGGATTTGTCATCTACGATGATGCTTCGGGTAAAGGGTTAGGATGTGTTCTCATGCAACATGGGAAAGTAATAGCTTTATACCTCACGATAACTCAAAGAATATGAGAGGAATTATCCTACTCATGATATAGAGTTACAAATTTGTTGTCTTCGCACTAAATATTTGGAGGCATTACTTGTATGGGGAGAAAGTGGAGATCTTTACGGATCATAAAAGCCTCAAATATTTCTTCACTCAAAAGGAACTCAACATCGCGACAACGACGTTGGCTTGAATCATTGAAAGATTATGATCATACTATCCAATACCATCCCGAAAAGCGAACGTAGTAATGGCGCATTGAGTAGAAGATCATATGCGATTACTGAGTGCAATATTGTCAACGCAAAGGCCCATTTTGTATGACTTGTAAAGGATGGAGATAGAGATAAAGACTCCAGGGACCCACGTGATGATGGCAAATATACAAGTAGAACCGACTTTAATTGATAAAATTAAAGCTGCTCAAATTACTGATCCGGAAATGATGCGTATGAGGAAGAAAGTGCAATAAGGTGCGATGCGGAAGCAAGAATCGATGAAGAAGGAATACTTGAGTCAACTCCGGATTTTTGTGTTCTTAACGACCACGATTTAAAGTATAAAATCATGATGGGCGCGCAACACACCGCTTGCAATCCATCTGGGAGTACCAAAATGTATCATGATCTTGACATACATTTTGGTGGGGCAATATGAAGAGAGAGATAGCTATGTTGTTTATCTCAAGGTGTCTAACGTGTCAGCGAATCAAGCGAGACATCAAGTACCAAAAGGTCCATTGCAACCACTTGAAATTCCAGAATGGAAGTGGGAGCACATTACCATGGATTTCGTTACTGGTCTTCCCAAAGTTTCTCAAGGCATAGATGCGATTTAGGTCATTGTTGATAGATTGACCAAGTCTGCTCATTTCTTACCGATACGAGAAACTTATACACTTGAACGTTTTGCTCGTATGTACATAAACGAGGTTGTAAGATTGCATGGTATGCCAGTATCCATAGTTTCTGATCGAGACCCAAGATTCACTTCGCGATTTTGGGTTAGTTTACCAAAAGCTATGGGCACAGATTTACGATTTAGCTTCAAGATATCATCCTCGAGACAGGACTGACAAATGGAGAGGACTATTCAAACTCTCGAAGATCTATTAAGACTCGTGTCCTTGATTTCAAGGAAGTTGGGACAAGTTCTTACCATTGATGGAGTTTTCCTACAACAACATTTATCAAGCAAGTATTGGCATGGCTCCATTCGAAGAGTTGTATGGAAGAAAGTGTCGTTCTCGAAGATCTTTGGGATGAGGTGGGTGAAGCAACGTTGTTGGGACCAGAGTTGGTACGATATGACTACGGAAAAGATTCAAACGATCCCAAGAACGTATAAAAACCTCACAAGATCGATAAAAAGAGTTATGTTGATCTTCATCGAAAGGACGTGGAATTCGATATAGGAGATTATGTGTTGTTACGTGTTGCTCCATGGAAAGGAGTTACGAGATTTGGAAAGAGAAGAAAGCTCAATCCTCGATTCATCGGCCCATTTTAATCCTTAATCGAGTAGGAAGCGTGGCCTATAGACTCGCTTTTACCGCCAAGTATGTCTCAGATTCATAAAGTTTTTCATATATCCATATTACGTAAAATATGGAAGACGAACCACATTATTGAGTTGGAACCGGACGAAATAGCGGAAGATTTAACGTATCAAGAGGTTCATGTTCAAATCTTGGATAAGAAGGAACATATTCTACACACCAAGGTTATACCTCAAGTCAAAGTTTTGTGGAAAAACCACGATATTGAGGAAATGACTTGGGAGTTAGAATCTGAAATGAAATCAAGGTATCCTTACCTCTTGACATATACAGTGCACGCATTCTAATTTCGAGGGCAAAATTTCATAAGAAGGAAGATTAGAAACCCCAACTTTTGAATAAAGATGAATTTTCTATAAATATTATTTTTCAATATTATGGAGTGAAATTGATATAATAGTTGTGGGTAATATTTATAAATTTTGCAAAGTACGCAAGTTATTATATAATATTCGATTGGTCGGGGAATATTCGTTTTAACAGGGAATATTAGTACAATGGCACAATCATTGGTGGACCCCACAACGGAATTATTGTCGGATTGAGAAAACGACAAAAATATTTTTATGAAAATAACGGCGGAAGTTTTACCGTTAATCGTTGAAACACCCAAGTGTTAAAAGTACAAGAATCTGGCGTGGTTGCATAGTAGCATACCGGCATTAATTATTGATGCTTAAGTGATAAGTCACTCGCTTTTTGTTGGTATTATTAATGTAATAATACGAGAAAATCTTTTATATAAAACAAAATACTTTTATATAGTTATTCTATAAATAGAATATATTATATTTTATTATGCATAGTGTTGCATAATGTCTCAGATAGTAAAATTTTTATAAAGTTATTCATTTTATTAGATTATAAATAGAATATATTTTATTTTATTTTGCTTTAAATATGGACCGTCGATTAAAGTAAATCAATCTCAATTGATTCATGAGTTAGTTACTATGCATTCCATTTTCTATAAATAAGCTCATTCATTCATTATTTTCTTAATTTAATTCACTTTGAAACCTAGAGAGAAACTATAGAGAGAAAGAAGAAAATATTCGCTACTTCACTACTTATATATCCAAGAGATTTCTTCTTCTTAAGGTAGGGAATATTATTTGTTGTACTCGTAAGGAGTGTTATTCTTTCTTATTCATGAAGATAATCGTTGTTATTCCAATTCTTATTATTACATTGGAATAACTTTTGTATACGTGATCTACCCTATACTTGGTGACATTCTTCTATTATTTCATTGGAACATCACGTTCGTGTGTTTTAGGACTGGTTAAAATCTTTATTATTATTCCATTGGAACATCTTGTTTCGTGTGTTTTACACCGGACTGTGTTCCGCTTTTATTATTATTCCGTTGGAACATCACATCGTATGTGTTTTACACGGATTCGGTTAAAATCTTATTATTATTACGTTGGAACATCCTATTCTGTGTTTTACAGGACTGGTTAAAATCTTTATTATTCTATTGGAACATCCACGCTTGTGCAAATTTTGCTCGACTTTGGTTCCGTTATTATTATTATTCGTTGGAATAACTTTGTCTATTTGAAGTATCTGCGTATGGTGATTTCTTTTGTTATTCCATTCTTTATTATACTCAGTTGGTTAAAGTTTTGACTTCTATACTCCATGAAATTAGTAGAATATCCTTGATATTTGCGCTTCATCCAGTATCTTTTCATGGAAATATTCTTCTGATCATTCTTGACTTTTACTCTACAAAACAGTATCATGTTGACAATTTGGACGTTAATAATTCCTAGATAAAATAATTCTTGAACTTGTTTTATTGAATTCTTATATCATTGTCATCATCCTCATGTTTATATTTTGTTGAAAGTCATCTGTGGCTTGTAGTGCATAGATGAACTTGGTATGATTATGACCAGGGATTATTCGGTGTAATCATGACCGTAATGTTACAAATGATATGGTAAAAGTTCTCATTGGCCCGTAGTGCATTGATGGACAGTTGTTGGCATGATCATGACCATTAATGAATACACAAATATTCTTGGCCCGTAGTGCATGAATAATTGTGGTCGTGATACTAAAGAATATCATTGGCCGTAGTGCATGGGTGATTCGTTGATGTGGAATATTTATTAAGTTGAGTCTCAGCGATAACAGTGATGAAAAACCTTTTAAATCATAAAAGATAGTAGATTTTATTTTCTACTTGACTCTTTTAATGGATTGCTTGTTCCACTGCAGTTAAACTTGATGTCTATTATATTTTATCAGTTTAACATTGTTGGAGACTAATGATAATTTATTCGCATTATCTTAGTCATAATATTTCTTCTTGGGCTAGTTGAGCTCACCCTTTCTTTTCTTTGTTCTCTTCACCAGAAAATGAGAATATAATAGAGACGAGTCGGGAAACGGAGTGATGGTCCAGAGGATAGCATTAGTAGTCCTCACTATTCTGTGAAATAGTGTGATAATAATTGTAATTATTCATGAGATGAATGTTATTTATTGATGCATATGGTGATGTGTATGATAATAAATAGGATTGATTATGGACTAGTTGTAAGACCCCAACTTTTTATAAATGAAATTGAATAGCATATGGTGATGTGTATGATATTTTATATTATTGTTATTTTAATAATTGTTACTACACAATATTTCCCATTATCAGATCAATGATTCATATTATTTTAATAATATTACTAGATAACATTATTGGCAATGTCTAGAAAGTTCTGTCTATAGAGAGGTTTGGTCACCTAATTGCGCGCTAGTAAGGAAAAATTCTTATTGGAAAACCCCTCTTTCACAAGGCAGCTTAGTTGCCGAGATTGTGATTCTGTAATATTATTTGTGAATAATTAATTATTGATTTATATGATAAGAAAAATATTTATTTTATGTGGATATAGATGGAGAAAATTTTAAAGTGACAATTGTTGAAAAATTGATATTTTATTTTTTGATAAAATAATTCATTTAAATATATTATTATATTTTAATAATATAATAATGGTGATATTTTACAATGAATATGGGATATTTGAATAAATGAGGAGAAAGAATATTTTTGTTACAAAATTTTTTTAAAACATGTTAAACATGTTTGTGGGCCCGTTTCTTGACTGAAATTTGATTATAGCCTGTAAAATCACCCGTTTATGGATTTTGATCAATTTCTGTTTTGAATTTGGAAAAACTTTCTCCTGCTAAGTTGTAGATAATGGAATTTCCTATAGAAAGACATAAGGTTTGAATTTTTCTGAAAAAAAAGCTATTTATTATGAATTATTGAAGTTCCGGATTAATTAATTATTATTATTTGGAGTTTTAAATAAATTAATTGAGAAAAACGCTTTTGTGGTTGTTATTGAGGTGTGGATGATGTCTAGACTATATTGGTGTGCGTGGGAAATTGGAGAAAAATAAATTATTATTTTATTAAATTTTCTGCTTTGGTGTTCTAAGCAATTTCTATAAATAGGGTCTTGGGTTAGAATTGAAAATCACACTAGAATAAAGTGTTTCTCTCTATAATATCGAGTATTTTTGTGAGTATTTTGATACTTTGAGTGTTGCTATATGGTGCAAGTTTTTTTCAGGGCTATATCCGAAATTCAGTTAGAAGTACTATTCTTTTCGAGGTAAGGGATGTTATTTTCTTCTTAAATAATATTATTTTCTTTAATATCATTATCTTAGAAATATTGGTTTGAACTTTTATCAAATTTGAAACTTTTTATGTCAGGTTCTTATTCACGATATCTGGAGACTATTCAAGAATACGACACTATTCAGAAAAATAAAATTTTCTTCTTTTTATCCAAGATGTCTATTATGGTTACTATCTTTGATTGTATCCATGTTTTGATCTTTATTTTTGAATTTTGCTTCCAAATTTGTTATTATGGAGTATTATTGAACTTGGATAAAGCGTAATGTCTGAATCCCTAATATTTGTTTTTTTGCTTCTTTGGATTCGTTTTCTTTAAAATATTTTCATCATCCTCGATCTAAATGATGATATTCTTGAATATCTTTGGCTTTTGTAGTGCAAAGATGAATGATTTCGATGAATATTTTTGACCAGTAGTGCAAAGATGAAGCAGTGTTTAGATGAACATGATTAATCGATGAATATCTTTGGCTGCGGTGCAAAGATGAATATTTGATTCGGATATATGTTGATTGATGTTCTGAGGATAAAATATTGATGATGGACTTTTAAATTCATATATAGAAGATATTAGATTTTATTCTCTATTTAACTCTTCTAATGAATTATTATTTTCGCTGCGAATATTGATTTAAAACTTGTTGTCTATTGTATTCTATTAGATTTTTCCCTGTTGAGGACTAACGATAATTTGTTCTATATTATCTTAGTCATAATGTTCTTTACTAGGCTAGTTGAGCTCACCCTGTTCCTTTTTGTTCCATTTTTCTTCTCAGGAGGCGAGAATGTAGCAATTACTAGTCGGGGTGTGGAATGATGGTTCTAGAAGTTGTTTTAGTAGTCCTCATTATTTTGTAAAATAGTGTATCAATAATTGTAATGAGGACTTATTTGATTGTGGATATTGTCTAGATGACAATATTTGTATTTAAAGTCACACTTTATGTGTTGTCGTATTTTTGCACGACAGTTGTATTAATAAAGTTGTAGTTCTTTCTGTACCATGTATTTGGCGACTCAGAATGGGTGTTGTATACCTATTTGGGGGCGTCCGGTTAATATCGAGCTTAGGGATATGGTCTCTGGCGGAGATCGGGGAATAATCTTAGGAGGGGAGAGAGTAAATCCTTCGCTAGTGTGTCATACCTAAGCTTATTTGTTGGTCAGTCGGAGCATATGGTTAATATGTGATATGTTAATTTATTTAATTAACCTTTGTTTTATGGCAGTATTTAAGAATGACAGCTGAGAATATTAACAGTGAAATGAATGAGACCGTGGAGACACCTTTACTCACCAATGAGGAAAACGTGTAACAAGCCGACAATGTTCCTCCTGTAAACAACACCCCTGAGCAGACGATGAACGACGTGATGTTTAGGAGCTTTTACAGTTTATGCAAAACCAGACGAGGGAGACTCGTGTACAAAATACGGGTGGAAATGATAAGAACGCAGCGACATCACTTTACCAAGCGATTCAAAGAGTTGGGACCACCAGAATTTATTGGAAAGCCGAATCCGATCAAGGTAGAGACGTGGGTTAAACAAATTACCAAGATATTCGATGTCTTGGGATGCACGGAGGAATAGAAGGTTCCATTCTCCACCTTTATGTTCCATGGCGAGGCGACTCTTTGGTGGGAGTTCTGTGAAACGTACCAAACTTCTTAGAACTCAAAGCATGTCTTGGGAAACATTTCAGAAACTTTTCAACGACAAGTACTTTCCTGAAAGTATTCGCCATATGAAGGAGGTAGAGTTTATTAGACTGGAGCAGAATAACATGACGGTGTCCTAGTACGATGCAAATTTTATAGAGTTGTCCAGGTTTGAACCTCATTTGGTGGAGAATGAGGAACGTATGACGCGGATGTTTCTGAGAGGTTTGAAACCCGGCATACGTCAATATCTCATTTCACATAAATTTTCTCTCTATTCGGATGTTGTCAGCTGGGGCTCAATTATTAGAAGCGAGATAATGAGTACGTTCAATTTGAGGACCACAACCGAGGATCATCCGTGTGGTGACTCATCGTAACAATGATAACCAAAGAAGAAAAAGAAAAAAATACGGACAAGAGGCAAGAACCACTCTGGTGGTAATCATAGCCATGAAAATAGAAGAAGCGAGTCGGGAGGAGATTTTAAAAAGAGGAGATTCAACAATGACAATAAAAAGACGACAGCACCAGCAGCAACTAGTTCCAAGGGAGAAGAACGACCACCGGTCATATGCTATAAGTGCGGAAAAGAATGACATATCAGCCCACACTGTCCACAATAGTTTAAGGTATGTTATAATTGTGGAAAGGAAGGACATATTGCTCGAGATTGTACTATAGCGAAACCAAGTCCAGTGGGGATGGTGACTCAAAAGGCTGTCCCAAAAAAGTCAAAGTCAACAGTTCCTAGAAGAGCATTTGTCGTGACTAGTCAAAATGCGAGGAACCAAAACGAGGTGATCACGGGTAAGCTAATCATAAATTCTTGTGAATTTTATACCTTACTAGATACCGGTGCTACCCATTAATTTATCTCTTTGTGCTCAACGTTTAAACTTGACACCTGAGAAATTGGACTTTGACTTATCTGTAGAAACTCCGTTAGGAGAAACTTTCATCACATCCACTGTTTATAAATCTTGTTTGATCCAAGTTGGCACCATCACTTTTATCGCTGAGACTCAGCTTAATAAATAAAATTGAATCATCCCTGCTCCACTGTAAGACCCCAAATAATTAATAAATGAAATTTAATTTTCTCTAATTATTATTTTGAAATAGTAAGGGTTGATGTGATTAATGTGGATAGTTATGGGTAAAATACGCAAATATTTCAAAATAAGCAAGTGGTTATAAAATATTCATTGTTGTCGAGGAATATTCGTTTGGTCGTGGAATATTAAATGTCTTTGGGAATATTAAATGCTGATAGTAGTGACCATGTGTGGGCCTATAATGGAAAGCGATTGGAGGAAGAAAGCGACAAATATAAGTTGTTTAAAAATAATGGCGTAGTTATTCTGCTTTTACCTTTGTTGGAATACCCGGTGGTTAAAACACGAGAATACGCATTGTTGTTGCAAGAAGACACTGCACGATTATTGCAATTATTGACTCTTACGTAAGAAGGTACTACTCAATAATGGTTACATTAATTAATTATTCGAGATTTTATTGGTTCAATAATTGTTGCGTTGATATTTTATATTCTTCGTTGTTTGATAATTGTCATTACACAAGATTTTCATTATCGAAGCAATAATTCATATTATCTGAATAATATTATTAGATAACATTATTGGCAATGTCTAGAAAGTTCATCTAAGGAGAAGTTTGGTCACCTAATTACGCGTCGAGAAGAAAAATTCTTATTGGAAAGCCCCTCTTTCCAGAACCCTTGCTGGTTGTCAATATTGTGATTACGTAATATTATTTGTGAATAATTAATTATTGATTCATATGATGAGAAAAATATTGATTTTATGTGGATATAGATGGAGAAAATTTTTAATGTGACAATTATTGAAAATTGAAATTTTATCTTTTACGATAAAATAATTCATTTAAATATATATATTATTATATTTTAATAATATAATAATGGTGATATTTTTACAACGAATGTGGAATATATGAGTATACGAGGAGTAAGAGTATTTTTGTTGCAATAAATGTTTAAAACATGTTAAACATAAATTGGACCCCATTTATTGATTTGAAATTTGATTATAGCTTTGTAAAATCGCTTCTGATTTATGAATTTTTGGTCAATTTTCATTTAGAATTTGGAAAAACTTTCTTACGTAAAGTTGTATAGAATTGAATTTCCTATAAAATTAGCGAGATTTAAATTTTCGATAAAAGGGCTATTTATTATGAATTATTGAAGTTCAAGCTCAAATAATTGATTTTTGAAAGTTTTAAATATTTATATTAATAAAAAAGTTTTTTTTTGTGTGGCAAGCCCTAGCATGTGTTTAATGATCCGAGATCGATTTTCAAAGTGGGCGTAGAAGATTATTAAATATATTAATATTATAATAAATTTTTTCTTTTGGTGTTACGAAGCAATTTCTATAAATAGGTCTTAGATTAGAATTGAAAATCACACCGTAAACTGAAGTTTTCTCTCTATATTATTTAGCGTATTCTTGTGAGTATTTTGAGTATACTTTGAGTATTGCTATACGGTAAAAGTTCAAGTTATAGCTTTATATTGAAAGTATTCCGATTAAAACTGTCTCTTCCGAGGTAAGGGATATTATTTTTTCGTAATGATATTATTTCTTCAATATCATTATCTTTGAAATATTGATCTGAAGTTTTTATCAAATTTAGAACTTTTGGTGTCTGAGTTACTATTTACGATATCAGACTATTATTCGATATCTGATATTATTCACGAATACAAGACTATTCATCGATAAATGAAAATTTTCCTTTTCGTCCAAAATATCTATGTGGATACTAGTTTTGATTGTATCCATGTTTTGATCATTCTTGAATTTTACACCACTATGATTATTTTTGAGGTATTTTTGGGCGATGGATAAAACAAAGTACGAATCCTTAATCCTTAATCCTTGTCATTTTGTTTCACTTTGGATTCGTTTTTTTAAAAAAATATTTTCATCATCCTCGATCTTAAATGATGATATTATTGAATATCTTTGGCTTTTGTAGTGCAAAAAGATGAAAGATTTATGATGAATATCTTTTGGCTGTAGTGCAAAGATGAATGATTTCGATGAATATCTTTGGCCGATGAGTCTTTAAGATGAATGATTTTCGATGAATATCTTTGGCACAGAGGCAAAAGATGAATGATTTCGATGAATATCTTTGGCCCGTAGTGCAAAGATGAATGATTTCGATGAATATCTTTGGCCCGTAGTGCAAAGATGAGCAGTGTTTAGATGAACATGACTAATTGGTGAAAGTCCTTGGCACAGTAGTGCAAGGATGAATATTTGATCCGGATATATATTGATTGATGTTACGAGGGATAAAAATAGGCGATGAACTTTAAAATTCATACATAGAAGATAGTAGTTTGCATTCTCTACTTAACTCTTCTAATGAATTATTATTTTTCATTATGAATATTGATTTAAAATTTGTTGTCTATTGTATTCTATTAGATTTTTTTTTCCTATTGAAGACTAACGATAATTTGTTGTATATTATCTTAGTCATAATATTCTTCTTAGGCTAGTTGAGCTCACCCTTTTCCTTTTGTTCCATTTTTTTCTTCTCAAGAGGCGAGAATATAAGCGAGAAAGTTAATTGGGGTATGGAATGAAGGTTCTAGGGAGAGTTGTTTAGTAGTCATCACCATTGTTGTAAAATAATGTATCAATAATTATGATGAGGATTTATTTGTATGTGGATATTATCAGATGGCAATATCTCGTATTTAAACTCACGGTTTACTAGTGTAATAATAAAGTTGTAGTTGTTTCGCATCAGGTGTATTGACAACTCGGAAATGGGTAATGTATATACTTTGGGGGTGTCACATCAACGGCCAAGGATATTCATGTAATCATCAATGGTCATGACTATACCGAATCATCAATGGTCATAATCATACCAACAATTTGTCCACCAATGAACTACTGTGCCAATGAGGACTTTTACCACATCATTCGTCACACTATGGTCATGATTATACTAAGAATAATCCTCGGTCATAATCATACCAAGTTCATCTATGCACGTAAGCCAAAGATGACTTTCAAAAAAATATAAGCATGAGGATGATGACAATTCAATAAAACAAGTTCAAGAATAAATTTTAAAGATTTATAAGTTAATTTATCCTGAACTCAATAACGTCCAAATTGTCAACATGATACTACTTTGTGGAGTAAAATTCAACAATGCTCAGAAGAATGTTTCCATGAAAAGATACTGGATGAAGCGCAAATATCAAGGATATTCCACTAATTTCATGGAGTATAGAAGCTAAAGCTTTAACCAACTGAGTATAATAGAATATATGAAAGCTGCAAATGGATTTTTGCGTCAATGCGGTAATGCACGTGAGATGGATCATTTCCACAATTAAATAAGGAATGAATACGAAGGATTATTCACCATGCATGTGGTAATCCACATGAGCGAGTTATTCAATGAGAATAATAAAGAATGGAATAATGAAGGATTAACCCGTACATACGATAGATCGCATGACGAGGTTATTCCCAATGAGAATAATAAATAATGGAACCGAGTCCGGCGAAGCGTAAAAGGCGAGGATATTACAGACGAATAATAAATAATGGAACCCAGTCCAACAGAACGCACATCTGAGGATATATTCGGCGAATAATAAATAATGGAATCCAAAGCAAAGAAACGCATGCATGTGATATTTCGATAGAATAATAATAACGCAAGTAATATTAGAAGAATTTCACCATGTATGCGGTATCAGCATAAACAAGTTATTCAATGAGAATAATAAGAATGGAATAACAAAATTTCTCTTTACTGAATAAGAAAGAAAGAATACCCTTACGAGTACAACAAATAATATTTCCTACCTTAGAAAAAGCGAATCAAGAAGTAGTGAAGTAGCGTAATACTTTTCTTCTTTCTCTCTATAGTTTTCTCTCTAGAGTTTCAAAGAAATCGTAAGAAATAATGAAGGAATGAGCTTATTTATAGAAGAATGGATTGAATAGTAACTAATTCATGAACGGTCCAGATTGATTTACTTTTTAAGCGGACGATCCATATTGGTTTACTATTAAAACTTAAAGCAACGGTCCATACTGATTTACAATTAAAACTTTAAGCCAGCGATCCATATTGATTTACTATTATAACTTTCCACCAGCGGTTCATATTGATTTACTATTATATCTTCAACCAACGGTCTGAAAAATTAGCACATCTCCTTATGGAATAATATTGTACCCAAAAATAATTTGGACAAAAAAGAAATATATCCTACGAGTGAATAGTACCCCGTGAATAGTAACTCATGAATATTAACTCGTGAATAGTAACTCGTGAATAGTAACTTATGAATAGTACTCTGACACGAAAAGTGCCCCGAATACCCGATTGAACAATATAACCTCCAGACATCAATTATACTAACACAAATAAGTCCAACACAAAGGAATTATAAAATTTAACTTTAATCAACACGAACTTATTCATCATTAATATTATAATTCACAATATTTAACAACCAGGTCATTCCCAGGAAAGAGGGGGCTTTCCGATAAGGATTTCTGTAAAATCTCAAATTTTACGAATAAAGACTTAATTTTCTCGAAATATTTTTTTTTAATATTATGGTGTGAATTTGAGATAATATTATAGTTGTGGGTAGTATTTATAAATTTTGCAAAGTATGCAAGTTGTTATATAATATTCGATTGGTCGGAGAATATTCTTTTTGTCGGGGAATATTCGTACCACGGCATAATCATTGGTGGACCCCACAACAGAATTATTGTCTGATTGAGAAAACGAAAAAAATATTTTATTGAAAATAATTGGTGAAAGTTTTACTGATTATAATTGT
This sequence comes from Panax ginseng, assembly GCA_020205605.1. NCBI lineage: Eukaryota > Viridiplantae > Streptophyta > Magnoliopsida > Apiales > Araliaceae > Panax > Panax ginseng. Next base: position 120,296,472 of record CM035143.1, on the reverse strand, counting down.
TGAACTACTTTCGGTAGTAAAAGAAATGCGAATCTGGCGTGGTTGCATAGTAAGAAGACGCAGGTATTGATTATTGATTCTTACGTGAGAAGTCACTTTCGGTTATACTCAATTGTTGCTATAGTAATTGTTACATCATATCTCTCATATTATTGATTCGATTATTGTCACGATTATCATCTTGCATTATATGATATATTATTAAGTCAATAATCAAGATGACAAAGTTATTCATATTATTAAATTACAATATTTACAATGTACAGAAGTTACATCGAGGAGAGGTTTGGTCACCTAATTGCGCTATGATAGGGAGAAATCCTTATTGGAAAGCCCCCTCTTTCCAGGAACGACCTGGTTGATAAATATTATGAGTTATAATATTAATGATGAATGTTATTAATATTGAAGTTGTGCTCGGATTTGAATTTGGAGACGCGGACGTGGTATTTGAGTCCGGAACGATGAAATTAGTAAAAATAGACTATAAACACAAAATTTGCCGATTTTTACTATTTGGTCAAAAAGTCAATAGTTGACTTTTTTTAGAAAAGTCAAACTTAAAAATTTCAAAATTTATATTTTTTATAAAAATAGTTTCATTGTGTTGGAATTATTTGTGTTAGTGAAAAATCGACATTTATTTCGATAAAAATTTACGTCTGGAGGTTATTTTGACCAATCGGGTATTTAACCGGATAAATGAGAAATTAATTGCTATTATTTCACATGATTATAACTATTTGTTCACATGTGTATACTATTGTTTCACATTCTTGTTACTATTAGGGGAGTTGGTGCAAGATTGATAATACTTATATGACTAAGTTAAAAATGGAGGTATAGATGGAGGTACTATACTGTAATTCGTACTTTCACATGTCTAGAACTATTGATTCACATGATTTACTATTGATTCACATTATTTACTATTAGGGGAGGTGGTGTATGTTTGATAATACTTGCAGGACTAAATTAAAAATGAAAGAAAAGTTGGAGGTATTGTTCTGTAATTTTTCGAGCCCCAAAATGTGCAATTATCGAAACTATATTTTTCTATAAATAAAAGCTCATTCTTCCTTCATTTATTATCAATTCACAAAAGCTTTAGAGCAATTATTATAGAGAGAAGCTATAGAGAGAAAATCTATAAAATAAGAGAAGCCTGCTACTTCACAACTCTTATATCCAGTTTCTTTTACGGTAAGGGGCGTTATTTCTTTTATATTCAAGAAGAGAACTTCTATTATTCCATTCTTTAATATTCTATTGGAATAACCTGTATACGCGGGCTACCCTATACTTGGTGACATTCTTCTATTATTCCGTCTTTATTATTACATTTGAATATCATATTCACATGCATTTTACTGGGGACATGATTAAAATCTTTATTATTTCTGTTGGAATATATTATCATGCATGCGTTTTATGCTTAGGATTGATTAAAATCTTTATTATTCTCATTGGAATATCACATGCATGCGTTATGGCGGGACTCGGGTTCCATCTTTATTATTGTTACGTTGGAATATTATGTCATGCGTTTACGTCGGACTGGTTAAAATCTTTATTATTCTATTGGAAAATCTCGCGGTGTGAATTTACTTTGACTGGTTCCGTTATTTATTATTCATTGGAATAACTTTGTACATCTTAATCCGCATGCATGGTGATTTTGTTGTTATTTCATTCGTTATTATACTCAGTTGGTTAAAGTTTTGACTTCTATACTCCATGAAATTAGTGGAATATCCTTGATATTTGCGCTTCATCCAGTATCTTTTCGTGAAAATATTCTTCTGAGCATTCTTGAATTTTACTCTACAAAGCAGTATCATGTTGACAATTTGAACGTTATCAGTTCCTGGATAAACTAATTCTTGAACTTGTTTTATTAAATTCTTATATCATTGTCATCATCCTCATGTTTATATTATGTTGAAAGTCATCTGTGGCCTGTAGTGCATAGATGGACTTGGTATGATTATGACCAGGGATTATTCGGTATAATCGTAACCGTAATGTTACAAATGATGTGGAAAAGTCCTTATTGGCCCGTAGTGCATTGATGGACAGTTTTTGGTATGATTATGGCTATGGATTCTCTTTGGCCGTAATGAAAAGATAAATTATTTTATGGCATGATCAGGACCGTTGATGAAAACATGATTATCTTAAGCCGTAGTGCATGGATAATTCATGGTCGTGATACTAAAGAATATACTTGGTCGTAGTGCAGGGGTGATTCGATGATGTGGATTATTTATTAAGCTGAGTTTCAGCGATAAAAGTGATGAAAAACCTTTTAAATCATAGATGATAGTAGATTTTATTCCCTACTTGACTCTTCTAATGGATTGCTTTTTCCGCTGCAGTTAAACTTGATGTTTGTTATATTTTATCAGTTTAACACTGTTGAAGGCTAACGATAAATTATTCTGCATTATCTTAGTCTTAATATTTCTTACTGGGCTAGTTGAGCTCACCCTTTCTTTCAATGTTCTCTTCAGGAAATGAGAACATAGCTGGGACTAATCGGGGAACAGAGTGATGGTCCTAGATGGTGCATTAGTAGTCCTCACTATTCTGTGAAATAGTGTGATAATAATTATAATTAGTACTCCTTTTGAGTTTGTATAATCTCTAGTAGACAATATTTGTATTCAAACTCACAGTTTATGTTTTGTCGTATTATACACGACAGTTGTATTATTAAGTTGTATTTGAATCCTGTACCATGTATCTGGCGACTCAGAATAGGTGATGTATACCTATTTTTGGGGGCATCATATTTATCGCTGAGACTCAACTTAATAAATAAAATTGAATCATCCCTGCTCCACAGCCAAGGATATTCATGTAATCATCAATGGTCATGACTATACCGAATCATCAATGGTCATAATCATACCAACAACTGTCCACCAATGAACTACAGGCCAATGAGGACTTTTACCACATCATTCGTCACACTACGGCCATGATTATACCGAATAATCCCTGGTCATAATCATACCAAGTCCATCTATGCACGTAAGCCAAAGATGACTTTCAACAAAATATAAGCATGAGGATGATGACAATTCAATAAAACAAGTTTAAGAATAAATTTTAAAGATTTATAAGTTAATTTATCCTGAACTCAATAACGTCCAAATTGTCAACATGATACTGCTTTGTGGAGTAAAATTCAACAATGCTCAGAAGAATGTTTCCATGAAAAGATACTGGATGAAGCGCAAATATCAAGGATATTCCACTAATTTCATGGAGTATAGAAGCCAAAGCTTTAACCAACTGAGTATAATAGAATATATGAAACTGCAAATGGATTTTTGTCCGTCATGCGGTAATGCACGTAGACAAATCATTTCCACAATTAAATAACGAATGAATACGAAGGATTATTCACCATGCATGTGGTAATCCACATAGACAGGTTATTCCAACAGAATAATAAAGAATGAAATAACAGAAGGATTCACCATGCGTAAGATAGATCGCATGCATAAAAGTTATTCTAAAGAATAATAATAAATAATGGAACCAGTCCGCCAGAACGACAAAAGTGAGGATATTACGGCGTAATAATAAATAATGGAACCAGTCCAGCAGAAATTCACGACGTGATATTCGACAAAATAATAAATAATGGAACTGGTCCGCCAGAACGACAAAAGCGAGGATATTCCGGCGTAATAATAAAGAAGCGGAATATTAGAAGAATTTCACCATGTATGCGGTATCCGCGATAAACAAAGTTATTCCAATGAATAATAAGAATGGAATAACAATAGTTCTCTTCACGAATAAGAAAGAAAGAATACCCCTTACTAGTACAACAAATAATATTCCCTACCTTAGAAAAACCGAATAATTGAAGTAGTGAAGTAGAAGAATACTTTTTCTTCTTTCTCTCTATAGTTTCTCTCTCAGAGTTTCAAATTGAATTAAGTAAGAAATAATGAAGGAATGAGCTTCTATTTATAGAAGAATGGACTGAATAGTAACTAATTCATGAATGGTCCAGATTGATTTACTTTTAAACGGACGGTCCATATTGGTTTACTATTAAAACTTAAAGCAACCATCCATCTCGATTTACTATTAAAACTTTAAACCAGTGATCCATATTGATTTACTATTATAACTTTCCACCAGCGGTCCATATTAATTTACTATTATATCTTCAACCAACGGTCTGAAAAATTAGCTCATCTCCTCATGGAATAATATTGTACCCAAAAATGATTTGGACCAAAAAGAAATATATCCTACGGGTGAATAGTACCCCATGAATAGTAACTCATGAATAGTAACTCATAAATAGTAACTCTTGAATAGTAACTCATGAATAGTAACTTATGAATAGTACTCTGACACGAAAAGTGCTCCGAATACCCGATTGAACAATATAACCTCCAGACATCAATTATATTAACACAAATAAGTCCAACACAAAGGAACTATAAAATTCATATTTAATCAATACGAACTTATTCATCATTAATATTATAATTCACAATATTTAACAACTGTGTCGTTCCGAGGAAAGAGGGCTTTCAGATAAGGATTTCTCCGTATTGGTAGCAGTAATTAGGTGACCAAACCTCTTCTTCGATGTAACTTCAGACATTGTCAATATTTCAAATAATAATATGAATAACTTTGTCGTCTCAATTATTGATTTAATAATATAACATATTATATGATGATATCGTAACAATAATTGAATCAATAATATGAGAGATTTGACGCAAAGAATTATAGTAATAATTGAGTATAACCGATTGACTTCTTACGTAAGCATCAATTATCAATACCGTGTGTTCTTATGCAATTCACGTAGACATCGTACTTTTTTTACTACCGGGTAGTTCAACAGTTTTAACAGTAACACCTCCGCCGTTTATTTTTATAGAAAGATAATTTTGTCATTTTTTAACTATGACAATACTTCCGTTGTGGGGTCTACCAATGATTGTGCCATCGTACAATATTCCCTGTTAAAACGAATATTCCTCGACCAATCGAATATTATATAACCACTTGCTTTCTTTGCAAAATACTATCCACAACTATAACACTATCTCAAATCCACACCATAATATTCAAAAAATTATTTTGAGAAAATTAAATATTTATTCATAAAATCTGGGGTCTCACAAATATAGTTTGATGAAAATAGTGGGAGATACCAAATTAAAACAAGACCTAATTTATTTTGGTAATTAATAAAAGAATGTATGTTAAAATGTTGTTACTTATAAATTCATTTCCAAAATTTTACAATGTCTAAAATTACTATCACTACGTAGCATATTAGATGCTAAATTAACCGGACCGAATTAAACGGATTGGTTAAGGAAATTGAGAAAAGTTTTCACGGCTGAAAAGCTATCTTATGTCCTTAATACTCATATCCCTGCAATGGTTGCAGACCATGCCTTTGAGGAAGAGATTGTTATTTTTAGAAAGTGGCAAGATGATGCATAGTTGGCTCAATGCATCATGCTCGCATCCATGAGTAACGAGCTTCAGCGTCAGCATGAAACTATAGATGCTCCTACTATATTCCTGCACATCAAGTAGTTGATGGTGAGGAAAGTAGGACTGATAGATGTCAGATATCTAAGGAGCTCTTCCGATCTAGAATGATCGATGACACTACCGTACAGATAAAAGTCCTCAACATTATTAATTTGATTGATCAATTAGGACAACAGGCTTTGTCATGGATAGAGAGTTGAGCCAATATTTGATCTTGCACTCACTCCCGGACTCCTTTCACAATTATTGTGAATTTTTCATATGAACAAGCTAGAAATCAGCCTCGCTGATTTGGTTAACATATTGAAAAATGTTGAGTCACTTTCCAACCAAGAAAGACCATGTCTTACTGGTAGGGGCTAAAGGATCTTCTGAAAAGAAGAACGATTCAAAGAAAGTAAATTGAAAGGCAAAAACAAAGGATAATAAGAACAAAACTGATACGGATAGCAAAGGAGTTTGCTTCCACTACAATAAGCCTGGACACTGGAAAGAAACTGCGAGAAGCATCTTGCAAAGGCTAACCAAAGAAGCTTAGTAAAGTTTCAGTTATAAATACAAATTTGTTGATGATTTAAAATAAATTTTTCTTTAAGTCAAGGTTCTACTTGGGTATAGGATACCAGCTTTGGTTATCATAAATATAGATTTATAAAGGGACCAACTAGAAGTAAAAAGCTAAACAAAGGATAAGTAATCTTATGTGTGGGAAATAAAGCAAAGGTTGCTACATTAGCCATATAAACTTATAGTTTAGCATTGCCTACGGGCAAATCAATTAAGTTAATAAGTTGTTATTGTATTCAAGTTCTCGTTAGAAACATTATTTCAATTTTGTTGTTGGACAATGAAATCTTTGATATTATATTTAAGAACAATTGTTGTTCTATTTATAATTATAATGTTTTGTATAGAACTGGAATATTACTTAATGGATTTTATATACTTGACTTACGTGAAAAATTATTTTTCAAATTGAACAAACTAGTATAAGAAAATGAGATGATCATTCAAAGAGTTGAATGTGTGTATTTGCTGAAATACAAGTGTGAATTATTTGAAAGGTTCAAAGAATTCAGAATTGTAACAAATTGGCAAAGTATTAAGATTCTTTGATCGGATCAAGGAAGGAATACTTGTGTAATGAGTTTCTAGATCATCTCAAATGGGTTTCTCACAATGAACGCCTTCTGATACGCAATAATTGATTGATGTATTTGAAAGGAAAAATCATACCTTGTTGGACATGGTACGGTCCATAATGATTTTACCGACATTCCAGTATCCTTCTGGGGTAATGTCCTAGAAATGGTTGTATATCTACGAAAAGGTAACCTCAAAATCCAGCCCCAAGACTCCATAAAAGTTATGGACAGGGAGGATTCCTAATCTTAAGTATGTTAAGATAAAGGGTTGTCCAACTTATGTGAAAAGGTTTCAAAGGATAAGCTTGGGACAAAATTTGACAAGTACAGATTTGTGGGACATCCTAAAGTAAATTTAGGATATATGTTCTATAATCCTACTTAGCAAAATGTGTTTGTTATGAAACACGCTACCTTCTAAGATAAAGGTGTTTATCATTAAAGGGGCTACTGGGAGGATAATAGAATTTTGAAGAGTTCAAGAACCACAAAATACTATAAGTCAAATAAGAGGAACTTGTAGATAGACCTATTATTCCACAACCAAATCGTAAATCTGGAATAGTACCGAAGATACCTGGGAGGTATGGATTCATCATGGATGATGATGATGAGGTACACATCATAGAAGATGATGATCCAGTTACATACGATGAGGGAAGAGTTGTAGACACTTAGAGAAATATTTTGAAGCAAGCTTCTCAAAAATGGAACATTCATTTTGATAAGACAATCAAAAGAGTTTAATTTTATCAAAAACAAGAATGAACCTAGTGTGTACAAAAGGGTCAGTGAGAGCGCCTTGACATTAATAGTATTATATGTTGATATACTGCAGAAAAAGGAATGACATACTAATGCTACAATCAGTAAAGATAAAGTTGTCTAAGCATTCCTCCATGAATGATTTGGGAAGAGTATCTTAATTGGGGATACAAATCTATATAGATAGATTTAAAAAGATGCTCGATTTAACCCAAGAAAGGTATATTCATTTGATGCTAAAGTCGTTTAGCATGGTAAACTCCATGGGATGTCTCTTGTTGATGAGCCCTGGAGTATATCTCTCTTAATAGTCCCCATAGACTCATAAAAGAGAGATCGCATGAGTAACTATCATGTATACAATGAAATATACGAGACCGATGTTGATCGATCATATTTCGGAGAAGATCAGCACGACGTTGAAAAACATCTTAAAGTACCTAACCGACACTAAGGATGTGATCAGATTTATGGTGGGTCTGAATTAAAACTAAAAGGCTTAACAGACTCAAGTTTTTCAGATAGACCAAGATGACAGAAAATTCATTCTAAGGTAAAGCGTTACCTTGAATGGTGGTGCAGTGAATTGGAAAGGTTTCAAACAGAAAAGGGTTGTTGGTTTAGTTATAAAGATAAAGTATGTAGCTATAAATGAAGCTGCAAGTTGATTGTTTGGATGAAAAGTTCATTACAGAACTAGGAATAGTTCTTAAGTCTCATCTTGGATCTAAACATGTGTTACAGCACTTTCATTTGATTAAAGAATCATTGAAAGATGGGAAATCACTATAGAGATAGTGGACTCTCAAGAACAACATTATATATCTATTTACTGAAGCTTATCCAATAGCAGGATAATCGTCACTTAGAGAAAAAGAGTATGAGATACCATGATGATTGTCTTTAGTGCAAGTGGGAGATTGAAAGTAGTATGCACACAAGCCAATCATGTTTGATGATAAAAACATATACTTTGTAACAATCTTATTCATTTATTAATAAAAAGTATTAATTAATTAAAGGTTTTTAATTATCTACATGATGCTGCTTTATAATATGTGCTAAACCCATAATTTTAAGCAATGCTTTTAGAATAATGATGATGATTATTCTAATGAGATTTAAATTCTTAGAAAGTTTAAAACTAAAATAGTTCCCAATCGTTAGATTACTAAATTGGGGATTAGTGAATCCGGATAGATTGGTAAATACGTTGCTTGCTCATTGGATGAGGATGATTGATCTCATGATCATTTGTGTGGAGACACTAAAGCAAGTATGTAGGTGCTTATTAGGGAATAAGTTCACTGAACGTGGCTCGCTAAGGAATACATAATGGAGTTTTACTTGCCTGTCAAAAGGAATTCCTGTAGTGATAGTAGTACAAGTGATCCTTGGACTTGAGATCATCATAGTATCTTGTGTATGATGAGTTATACTTTGACTTATTCCTTAAGACCCTTAGGGAATTGAGAAGAATGTAATTGAGAAGAATGTAAGTATGTGCAGCATGTAATTCTTGCTCAGAGAGGAATATGCGATTCCCTTTTCCATAAGCGTAGCCCGATAGACCAAATACAGAGAGCCGACCATTTAGTTCAACATTTCCCCCATCATCATGTCTCGATACTCGATTGGCCTTTGTCAAGACTGTATGCCTCACATATCGACCCCTCGACATAAGCTCTATTCTTCACCTTCCTCTTAAGGTTTCCCATCACCCTCTCGAAAGGGTACATCCATCTATATTGAACTGGACCCCCAACACGAGCTTCATAGGGAAGATGGATTTGTAAATGCTCCATGGAGTCAAAAAACCGGTGGGAATATTTTTCCAGTTTTTTACGTGATCTCTATGATGTTCTTTCTCAAGTACGGACATGTACTTCTCATTTAATGATTTTGAACATAAGTCTTTGAAGAAACGACTAAGATCCGTCAAAGCATCCCATATTGGTTTATCAAGCAGATCCCGAAATGCTATAGGCATGAGTCTCTCCATGAATACATGACAGTCATGACTCTTCATCCCTTGTAATTTCCCACCCGTAACACACCTTGCAATGTTTGACACATATCCATCTGGTAGTTTCAGAGACTTAACCCATGTGCACACATCTTCAACTTGCTTTTTGGACAATGCGTACCTTGCATGCAGTTTAACAATCTTACCATTAGTAGATTCATAAAGTTCTAATCCAGGACGCTTACAAATATCTTTCATGTCCAAACGTGCCTTATCGTTATCTTTTGTCTTCCCCGTAACATTCGTCATAGTGTTAAACACATTGTCAAACACATTCTTCTCAATATGCATCACATCTAGATTATGACGAATCAAATTTGTAGACCAATAAGGCAGTTCCCAAAATATGTTTCTCCGAACCCAGTTATGAGAATCACCAAACCCATTGATTATGTTTGTGGCATCAATCTTACCAAATGGGATAACCGACAATCTCATCACACGATCTCGCATCTCCGTTCCCGACAATCGCGGTGCAGGCATATCATTGTCTACTTTCCCTTTCTCAAGTGTTCTCTATTTCTTGAAACGGGTGATCTCTTGGTAAGAACCAAGCGATGACAAATCAAACCAACAAGGCTTTCGACGTTTTGATAGATTAAACGACTTTGTATGCTCCATACAATACGGATAAGCCAACTTCCCGTGTGTACTCCATCCACTTAACATACCATAAGCTGGGAAGTCACTTATAGTCCACATAACCGCTGCCCTAAGGTTGAAATTTGTTTTCATTGCAACATCCCAAGTTTGTACTCCATCCTCCCACAATACCTTCAACTCGTCTATAAGAGGTCTCAAGTAAACATCTAAGTTCTTTCCAGGACTCTTAGGACCAGGAACCACGAGTGAAAGAAACAAGTATGGCCGTTTCATACACATCCAAGGAGGCAAGTTGTACGGAGTAACAATAATAGGCCAACATGAGTACGGAACAGCTGAGTGGCCAAACAGATTGAAACCATCGGTGGACAATCCAAGCCTCACATTTCTAGGTTCCAATGCAAACCCGGGATGTGCTAAGTTGAAATCTTTCCAAGCCCCGCCCATCTCATGGATGATTTAGTTCTCCATCTTTATTTGGACATTTCGCATGCCAACTCATATGTTCAATTTATTCTTGAAGACATGTACAATCTTTTTAGTCACCGTGTCATTGGAAAATACCTTAGAATCATAAAGCAGATACTTGATTTTTTGTAGTCACACCGTCTTTATTAGGCCTAAATCGATCATGACCGCAAAACGTGCACCTTGTCATCTCTGCTCATTTTCCTTATAAAACAAAGATGCAATCGTTGGGACATGCATCTATCTTTTGGTATCCAAGACCCAACTTCTTCACCATTTTCTTATAAAGTAATAGTTACTGGCAATTTCTCACCGTCAGCAACATACTCTTAATGGCCTTCAAGAGCGACTCAAAACACTCATGGCTCATGTTGTGATCACTTGATGTTAAGTAATGTCGCCATCGCAGAGACAATGTAGTGTGTTTGGTGCAACCATGCCACAATGGCTCATTACCCTCGTCTAAAAACTTAAAGAAGTCTTTGGCATCGTAATTCATAGGTTGCTTCTCTACCTTGTTCCCAATCAAAATCGGCCTCGCAATATCATAAACCATTTCATTCATACGATGAGTACTCTTGCCTAATTGTGTACTTACGTGATGCCACCATCTCTTCTCCGCCCCATGTGCCCACCAAAGATTCTTCGTAATTTCTCATGAACCCCAGAAACAAGTAAATGATAGTTTATCACGTCTCTGTCCATATAATTTACATTCTTACACTTCAACCATGGACATCGTATCTGTGACTGACCATTCATACATTCCGGGTGACTATACGCATAATCCAAAAACACTTGGCAACCAGCTCTAAATTCAGCTGTAACACCTATCTGGGCACTTGACTTTCGTCGTGTCATCCAACTACGGTCTGAATAGAGGTCCATGATACCACGGTACTTACTACAGACAACATGAGATTATTAATCATATGACTTGAGCATACTTGAAACCATATGACTTGAGAATACTTGTAAGCATATGCTTAACATTTCAGCATACTTGTAAGTATATGACTTGAGCATACTTGTAACCATATGACTTGAGCATACTTGTAAGCATATGATTAACATTTAAGTATACTCAATGTTAACGAATGAATGTAAATTAAAACCGTATGAGAAACTTTATATTATATCATGTTATTTTATTTTAATTTGTTTTAAATTTTTTCTTATTGTTAATCGTAACTGAATACGTAAGGTATTTCATTCATGCTAGCTTTATATCAGTAATACATATTTGGTTGGTATTCAGATGCCAAAACAGTCTCTTTATTAACCAAGTGTGTCTAATTACCTTCTACTGCACTAATAGTTCCCTAAGATTACCTATTTTGGCTTAACTTATTTCAATAGCTTTCCATGTTGACAACCAAGCTTGGCTTGGCCCCGTGAGGCTTGCTAAGGCTAAGTCTTGGCGTGGCCTCGTATTGGCCTCTCATGCCCCAATCCCAAACCATCATCTCTCTAATGACCCCTTTAATAGGCTCTAGTGGATCACCAATATACTTATAATACTTTAAAAAAATCGTCAGAGTCTCCCCTACAATATGGACTAGCCACATACACAATGGCATGCATATATGGACATTTCTAGGCACCCAAGACACAAACCAAGAGAAATATACAAATTTCCAATACAATAAGACCAAAACAATAACGATTGAATGCAAATTAAAGCAGTAAAAAATTCAAACTCATATACATTACCAATATAATATCAATTAAAACATTACCAATATACAATTATACATGAATTTTAGTTTTAAAAACTCACCATTTAATCATTCATAATTGTATTCCCACTTATATAAGGCATTCAATAGTATATAATCACAAGCAATTACACATTAAAATTCAAGACTAAGAATTAGGTCTTTACATCAAAGCAATTACACACCACATTCAAGAATAAAAATTATAAAATTTGGAAACCCAATCAAATCGAACAACTACTTGAAGAATTGAATTCATTGATTCATGAAAGTTTACAAGGTTTATCCGCATAATTTCTTTACCATGCTACCAGCCTACCACTACTTAACTAACTACTTATATATGTAGGGCCAGACATTAAATAAATATACAGTCTTAATATTTACAAAATTCACAAATTGGGACTCTTTTTGTGGGACGGATAGAAGGTATTGTTAGAAAATTACTGTCCTTGGTAACATCTAACTAACTGAAATTCAAGTCTCCAATAATAAATCTTCTAAACCAATTCAGATGCTTCCGAAAAACAAATGATTATTCATATGAGTGATTATTCTCTAGCAAACAAAACACATCAAATAAGAAAAAAAAATTGACTTAAAAACGAAATCTTGTAAGGAAATTCAACGGAAACATTGTTACCTCAAAGTGACGATAAAATGAATCAGTTGCTTGACTAGCGACGGCTTCTCAATTTCATCAGGAAAAAGAAGAAAAGAGAATTTATATTAAGAAAACCTAAAATAAAAAGAACATACCAGTGTTTGGTGGGGGTGGCGGCTGGCCGGTGGCGGCGGTGGCTAGACGATGGTGCGGTCAGCTTCTCCTTCTCCTCCTTCTCTTCTCCCCCCCCCCCCCTTTCTCCCTCTTCTCTCTTTGCTGAGCTCCCTCTCTTCTTCTTTTTTTCTTCCGTCTTCTGTGTCGAGCGAAAGACATATTACTGATTTCATTTAGTTTGATCAGCGACCGCCAGCAGTGACCATCTGCGGTCGCTGAATTTTAATAACATGGACTTATCAGCGACCGCATGCAGTTGGTGATGTTAAGTGGTCGCACAAAATCTTGGCGCCAACATTTCGTGCCAAATTTTACAAGGCAAATTTGTAATAATGACCTCCTCAATGATCATCGATGCAATCGATCGATAGTATTTAGCGAAGACTTTAAGGTACGGTCGCAGATGTCGGTCGCTATAAATAGTATCGCTGACCGGATATATGCGTCACCGATAGTCTTGGTCATTTATTAGGCATTTTTCTTGTAGTGAATTCAATTGGCTTCACTAAACACATTTTTAATAATATTTATTCATCATTAATATTATAACTCACAATATTAACAACCAGATCATTCCCAGGAAAGAGGGGGCTTTCCGATAAAGACTTCTCCTTATTGGCGCGCAATTAAGTGAGCAAACCCATTTCCTCGACAGAACTTTCTAGACATTGTCAATAATGCAAATAATAATATGAATAACTTTGTCGTCTCAATTATTGATTTAATAATATAAAATATTATGTATGATGATCGCGTGACAATAATTGAATCAATAATGTGAGATACTATGCAATAACCATCATTGCAATAATTGAGTAAAACCGAGTGACTTCTCACGTAAGCATCAATAATTAAAGATATTGTACAATATCGTGATGCGCTCTTACGCAACCACGCCAGACATCTTTGTACTTTTATCACCGGATAATTCAACAGTTAACGGTAAGAGTCTTGCCATTATTTTTTATAAAAAGGTTATTTCTGTCTCTTTTTAAATTCGACAGTAATTCTGTTGTGGAGTCCATCAATGATTGTGTCATCGTACGAATATTCCCTGATAAAATGAATATTAATTCCCCGACCAAACGAATATTTTATGACAACTTGCTTACTTTTCAAAATTTATAAATATTACCCACAACTATAATATTATAACAAATCCATACCTTATTATTCAAAACAACATTTAGAGAAAAATAAATCTTTATTCATAAAAGTCGGGGTCTTACAAATACACAATTCTTGGCCATAATCATACCAATCAACAATCCATCTTTGCACTACGGGTCAAAGATGACTTTCAGCATAATATAAACATGAGAATGATGATAATGATATAAAGAATCTGTGACACCCCCAAAATAGGTATACATCACCCATTACGAGTTGTCAATACAGTGCATGTAAAACAACTACAACTTTATTATTACAAAAGAGAATCGCTGAGTTTAAATCTGAGATATTGCCATCTAAACAATATCCACATACAAATAAATCCTCATCATAATTATTGATACATTATTTTATAAAAATGGTGAGGACTACTAAACAACTCTCTAAAACCATCATTCCATACCCCACTGCGTACTCGCTACATTCTCGCCTCCACGAGAAGAAAAATGGAACAAAAAGGAAAAGGGTGAGCTCAATTAGCCCAAGAAGAATATTATGACTAAGATAATATACAAAAATTATCGTTAGTCTTCAACAGAAAAAAAATCTAATAAAATACAATAGACAACACAAATTTTAAATCAATATTCGCATTGAAATAATAATTCATTAGAATAGTTAAGTAGAGAATGCAAACTACTATCTTCTATGTATGAATTTTAAAGTTCATAAATCTATTTTTATCCATGTAACATCAATCAATATATATCTGGAATCATATATTCATCCTTTTCTGTGCCGAGGACATTCACCCGATTAGTCATGTTCATCTAAACACATGTTCATCTTTTTGACTACTGGGCCAAAGATATTCATCGAAATCATTCATCTTTGCACTACTGGGCCAAAGATATTCATCGAAATCATTCATCTTTTTACTTACTGAGGCCAAAGATATTCAATAATATCATCATTTAAGACTAAAGATGATGAAATATATATATATATATATATATTTTTAAAGAAACGAATCCAGTGAAACAAAATGACAAGGATTAAGGATTAAGGATTCGTACTTACGTTTTATCCACGCCCAAAAAATACCTCAAAAATAATCATAGTGGTGTAAAATTCAAGAATGATCAAAACATGGATACAATCAAAGCTAGTATCCGTAATAGATATTTTTGACGAAAGAAAATTTTTCATCTTTCGATGAATAATAATGTCGATTCGTGAATAAGATATAGATATCGTGAATAGTCCGATATACGTGAATAGTAATCAGACACCAAAAGTTCCAAATTTGATAAAAAAACTTGAGATCAATATTCAAAGATAATGATATTGAAGAAATAATATCATTACTGAAAAAAAAATAATATCCTTTACCTCGGAAAGACAAAGATTTAACCGGAATCTTGGATATAAGCTATAACTTGAACTTTCGTAGTATAACAATACTCAAAGTATACTCAAAATACTCACAAGAATACGCTCGATAATATAGAGAAAGAAAACTTCATTTTGGTTTGATTTTAATTCTAACCTAAGCACCTATTTATAGGAAAATCTTTAGAACACAAAAGCGAAAATTTAATATAATATTAATATATATAAACAAAATTCTTACGCCCACTTTTGGCAACTGAACTCAGCCACCAATGTTGCTACAATAATAATGAAAAAAAAAAAAACGTTTTTTGTTATTAAAAACAATTAAAACTTCCAAAAATCAATTATTTCTGAGCTTCGGAACTTCAATAATTCACAATAAATAGCTTTTTTGTCAGAAAATTCAAATCTCGCGAGTTTTTATAGGAAATTAAATTCTCTACAACTTTACAGAAGAAAGTTTTTCCAAATTCCAAGCAGAAATTGACCGAAATCCACAAACGGGTGATTTTAGAGGCTATAATCAAATTTCATCAATAAATGGGGTCCAATGAGCATGTTTAACATGTTTTAAACATTTATTGCAACAAAAAATACCCTTTCTCCTCAGATACTCATATATCCCACATTCATTGTAAAAATATCACCATTATTATATTATTAAAATATAATAATATATTTAAATGAATTATTCTATCGAGAAAAAGATAAAATATTAATTTTCAACAATTGTCACATTAAAAATTTTTCCATCTATATCCACATAAAATCAATATTTTCCTCTTCATATAAATCAATAATTAATTATTCACAAATAATATTACGAATCACATTATTGACAACCAGCAATTCTAAAAGGAAAGAGGGGGCTTTCAATAAGAATTTCTCATCTTGGCGCACAATTAGGTGACCAAACCTCTCCTTAGGCAGAACTTTCTAGACATTGCCAATAATGTTATCTAATAATATTATTAGGATAATATGAATTATTGCTTCGATAATGAAAAATATCGTGTAATGACAATTATCAAAAACAAAAGAATATAAAATATCAACGCAACAATTATTGAACCAATAAAATAAAATATCGAATAAAGAATTATCGTGTAACCATTATTGAAAGTAGTGCTTCTTACGTAAGAGTCAATAATTGGTGCAAATACCGCAGTGCCTTCGCAAGCAAACAATGCGACATCGTGTTTTAACTACGGGTATTCCAATCTTGTATTGGTCGCATTTAATATTCCCACAAGACGATAATATTCCACGACCAAACGAATATTCCCAGAACAACAATGAATATTTTATAAACACTTGCTTATTTTGAAATATTTGCGTATTTTACCCATAACTATCCACATTAATCACATCAACCCTTACTATTTCAAAATAATAATTAGAGGAAATTATATTTTATTTATTAATTATTTGGGGTCTTACAACCTCCCCTCCTTATGAAATTTCGTCCTCGAAATTGACATACGTACCTTGTGTTTCGAAAAGGTGAGGGTACCTCACTTTCATTTCCGTTTCCAACTCCCGGTCATTTCTCTATAGCATGGTGGTTCCTCCACAAGACTTTAACTTGTGGTATGACCTTCGTGCGTGGGACATGCTTCTTTCCTATCCAAGATCTTGACAGTACCTCCTCATACGTTAAGTCTTGACTATCTCGTCCGGTTCTAACTCAATAACGTGATTCGGGTCTTTCACATATTTACTGAAATCACGAGATATGTGAAACACATTATGAACACGAGACATATTTGGAGGTAACGCGAGTCTATAGGCTATATTTCCTACTTCGGTCAAGAATTTGAAATGGACCGATAAATCGTGGATTGAGCTTTTCTCTCTTCCCAAATCTTGTAACTCCTTCCATGGAGCAAACTCGCAACAATACATGATCCTTATACTAAATTCCACGTCCCTTTCGATGAAGATCGGCATAACTCTTTTGTCAATCTTGTGCCGTTTATATACGTTGTCGAATCATTTAGATCTTTTCGGTAGTCATAATCGCATTAACTTTCAGGTCCCAACAATGTTGCTTCACCCACCTCGTCCCAACATCTTTGGAAGCGACACTTTCGTCCATATAATGCTTCAAATGGAGCCACACCTATACTTGCACTCGATAAGCTGTTGTTGTAGGAGAATTCACCAATAGTAAATACTTATCCCAAGCCGCCCTTGAAGTCTAGGACACAGAGTCTTAATAAATCTTCAAGAGTTTGAATAGTCCTCTCTGATTGTCCGTCCGTTTGAGGATGGTATGCCGAACTGAATCGTAAATCCGTACCCATAGCTTTTTGCAAGCTAACCCAAAATCTTGAAGTGAATCTTGGGTCACGATCCGAAACTATAGATATTGGCATGCCATGCAATCTCACAATCTCATTTACGTACATTTGAGCAAGACGTTCAAGGGAATAAGTCTCCCGTATCGGCAAGAAATGAGCAGACTTGGTTAATCTATCAACAATAACCCAAATGGCATTGATGCCTTGAGAAACCGTAGGAAGACCCGTAACAAAATCCATGGTAATGTGTTCCCACTTCCATTTCAGAATCTCAAGTGGTTGCAACGGACCCTTAGGTACTAGATGTTCCGCCTTTACACGTTGACAAGTTAAACACGTTGAGATAAACTTTGCAATCTCTCTCTTCATATTGTTCCACCAAAATGTATGTCGAAGATCATGATACATTTTGGTACTTCCAGGATGGATTGCAAATGGTGTATTATGTGCCTCCATCATAATCTTGTACTTCAAATCAGAGTCGTTAGGAACACAAAGTCTGGAGTGAACTCGAAGTATTCCTTCTTCATCAATTCTCGCTTCCGGAATAGCACCTTCTTGTACTTTCTTCTTCATATGCATCACTCCGTCGCCATTGGCTTGAGCAACCTTAACTTTTCTATTAAAGTTGGCTCTGTCGTATACTTGACATCATCCTTTTCGTTCTCTGCGATATGATCTTTCTACTCAACGCGTCACTACCACGTTCGCTTTTTTCGGGATGGTATTGAATAGTGTGGTCGTAGTCTTTCAATAGCTCGAGCCAACGCCATCGCCGCATGTTAAGTTCTTTTGAGTGAAGAAATATTTAAGGCTTTTATGGTCTGAATATATCTCCACTTTCTCCCCATATAAAGATAGTGCCTCCGGATCTTTAGTCGTAAAACGATCACGCCAACTCTAGATCATGAGTAGGATAATTTCATCATATTCTTTAAGTTGTCGCGAGGCATAGGCTATGACTTTCCCATGTTGTATGAGAACACATCCTAACCCTTTGCGAAGCATCGTCAGAGATAACAAATCCATCAGTTTCAAATGGTATTGTTAGAACAGTCTTAGAAATGAGTCTCCTCTTAAGCTCTTGGAAACTCTTTCGCATTCCTCGCTCCATATGAATTTTGTATCCTTTCGAGTCGATGATGAGTTAGCAGATAGCGATTCGAGAAAACCCTTCCACGAATCTCCGATAATAACCAAACTAAACCCAAAAGCTACGTACTTCAGTCACCGTCTTCGGTTGCTCCCAACTTTGTATTGCTTCAATCTTCGTTGGGTCAACAGATACTCCATGTTTTGACACCACGTGCCCAAGAAATGCTACTTCCTCAAGCCAGAACTCGCATTTCTTTAACTTGGCATATAACTTATTTTCACGAAGCCTTTGTAGTACCAGCTTCAAATGGTGCTCATGATCTTCACGACTTTTGGAATATATGAGGATGTCATCAATAAAGACAACAACGAACTGATCCAAATATTCCTTGAATACTCGGTTCATCATATCCATGAAAGCCGCAGGAGCATTAGTCAATCCGAAAGACATGACTAAGAATTCATAATGCCCGTACCGAGTTCTGAAGGCAGTTTTTGGAATATCCTCAGTTCTAATTTTCAAATTGATGATATCCGAAGCTAAGATCAATTTTTGAAAAGAATTGTGCTCCTTGCTGTTGGTCAAACAAGTCATCAAACGAGGTAGAGGATACCTATTCTTGATGGTGACATGGTTCAATTTCCGATAGTCAATACAAAGTCGCATTCTCCCATCTTTCTTCTTTCACGAATAAAAGCACAGAACACCCCAAGGAGATGTATTAGGGCCGAATGAAACCGATGTCCAACAATTCTCGTAGTTGGACCTTTAACTCGAAGTTCATTAGGAGCCATTCGATATGGGGTTTTAGAAATGGGCTTTGTGCGAGTTCAAGGTCAATAAAGAATTCAACTTCACGTTACGGGGGTAGGCATCGAAGTTCTTCGTGAAATACGTCGGAAAGTTAATAACAACAAGAATATTATTCAATTTTGACGTGTCTTTATTCAAATCCATAACATGGGCTAAGAAAGCTTGACATCCGTTTTTTAATAAAGCGAATCGCTTTATGATTAGATATGACAATGATTGATTTTAATGGTTTAGTTGCTCGAATTCAACAACAAAGTTGATTAGGAATATGAAAACTAACAACCTTACGAAAACAATTAATTTTGGCATGATGAGTAGTTAACCAATCAATCCCTAAAATCACATCAAAAGCAAGTATCTTTAAAGAGATAAGGTCGGCGGGTAAGATAAGGGTGCCAACTTGGATTAGACAAGATTTATAAGCAAGTGGATGTGATGAAAGTTTCTCCTAACGGAGTTTCCACAGATAAAGTCAAAGTCTAATTTTTCCTGAGTCGATTTAAACGTTGAGCACAAAGCGGAGAGATAAATGAATGGGTAAAGCCGGTATCTAGTAAAGTATAAACTTCACAAGAATTTATAAATAAACTTACCCGTGATCACCTCGTTTGGGTTCCTCGTGATTTTGACCGATCACAACAAACGCTCTTCCAGAACCGTTGACTTTGACTTTTCTGGGACAGTCTTTTGAGTCACCGTCCCCGTTGAACTAGGTTTCGCTACCTTGCAATCTCGGCGATATGTCCTTCCTTTCCACAATTATAGCATATACCAGGCTGTTAGGGCGGTTTGATCGATATGTCCTCTTTCCCGCATTTATAGCATATGACCGGTGGTCGTTCTCCTCCTTGGAACCCGATTCTTGGCACCGCATCGTCTTCACATGGTCGTTGTTGAATCTCCTCTTTTTAAAATCTCCTCCGACTCGCTTTCTTCTATTTTCATGGCCATGATTACCACCAGAGTGGTTACCATTTTGTCCGTCTTTTCTTTCTCCTTTGGTTATTGTTGTTTTGTTGATCGCTATCTCCTAGATGATGATCGATTGTGGTACCTCGGTTGGACCGTACTCGTTATCTCGCTTCTAACAATTGAGCCCTATTAACAACATCTGAATAAAGAGAAAATTTATGAGAAATGAGATACCGACGTATCGGGTTTCAAACCTCTCGAAACATCCGCGTCATCGTTCCTCATTCTCCACCAAATGAGGTGCAAACACGATAACTCGCAAACTTCGCCAGCCTTATCTTTGAGACACCGTCATGTTGTTACCGCTCTAGTCTAATAAACTCCACTTCCTTCATATGACGAACACTTTCGGAAAGTATTTGTCATTAAATAGTTCTCAAACGTCTCTCAAGACATCTTTGGAAAGCAATTTGGATGGGTACGCTTCACAGATTCCCACCAGTAGTCTGCCTCGCCACGAAACATAAAGGTGGCGAATGGAACCTTTTGTTCCTCCGTGCATCCCAAGACATCGAATATCTTAGTAATTTGCTTGACCCATGTTTTCTCCATGATCGGATCAGGCTTTCCCTTAAATTCTGGTGGTCCCAACTCTTTGAACTGCTTGGCTGTGACAACCCATGAATTGCTATCATTTCCTCCTATGTTTTGAACACGAGTCTCCTAAATCGATTTTGCATGAATCGCAAAAAAAGCTTCTAAACATTGCGCTGTTCATCGTCGATCGATTGGTGTTGTTCAAAAGAGGAACATTGCAAACTGCTGTTATGCGTTCTCCTCGTTGGTGAGTCACAGGCGTCTCCACAGTCTCATTTCCATTGTTAATATTCTCGATCGACATTCTCAAATCTTGTCGTATAAAACAAGGGTTAATCAAACAAATTAACATATCACATAATATCCCTATATTATGACCGACTAACAAATAAGCTTAGGTAGGACACAATAGCGAAGGATTTACTATCTCTCTCCCTCCTAGTTCTATTCCCCGATCTCGCCAGAGATCATATCCCTAAGCTCGATACCAACCGTGACACCCCCAAAACAGTATACATCACCCATTCGTGTTGTCAATACACAGTGCATGTAAACAACTACAACTTTATTATTACAATAGTAAAGCTGTGAGTTTAAATACGAGATATTGCCATCTAGACAATATCCACATACAAATAAATCCTCATCATAATTATTGATACATTATTTTACAACAATGGTGAGGACTACTAAACAACTCTCCTAGAACCTTCATTCCATACCCCAGGCTCGCACTCGCTATATTCTCAGCCTCCCGAGAAGAAAAATGGAACAAAAAGGAAAATGGTGAGCTCAATTAGCCCGATAAAGAATATTATGACTAAGATAATATACAACAAATTATCGTTAGTCTTCAACAGAAAAAAAAATCTAATAGAATACAATAGACAACAAATTTTAAATCAATATTCGTAATGAAATAATAATTCATTAGAAGAGTTAAGTAGAGAATGCAAACTACTATCTTCTATGTATGAATTTTAAAGTTCATCGCCTATTTTTATCCTCGTAAGATCAATCATATATATATCGGAATCATATATTCATCCTTGCACTACTGAGGCCGAGGACATTCACGATTGGTCATGTTCATCTAAACACTGTTCATCTTTTGCACTACGGGCCAAAGATATTCATCGAAATCATTCATCTTTGCACTACTGAGCCAAAGATATTCATCGAAATCATTCATCTTTGCACCACTGGGCCAAAGATATTCAATAATATCATCATTTAAGACCGAGGATGATGAAAAATATATTTATTTTTTTAAAAGAAAGCGAATCCAAAGTGAAACAAAATGGCAGGATTAAGGATTAAGGATTCGTGCTTACGTTTTATCCACGTCTAAAAATACATCAAAAATAATCATAGTGGTGTAAAATTCAAGAATGATCAAAACATAGATACAATCAAAGCTAGTATCCGAATAGATATTTGGACGAAAAAGAAAATTTTCATTTTTCGATGAATAGTCTTAAGTGATTCGTGAATAAAGATCAGATATCGTGAATAAGGTCGATACGTGAATAGTAACTCAAACACCAAAAGTTCCAAATTTGATAAAAACTTGAGATCAATATTTCAAAGATAATGATATTGAAAAATAATATCATTACGAAAAAAAATAATATCCTTACCTCGGAAAGACAAAGCTTAGCTGGAATCTGGATATAGGCTATAACTTGAACTTTCACCGTATAGCAATACTCAAAGTATACTCAAAATACTCACAAGAATACGCTCGATAATATAGAGAAAGAAAACTTCAGTTTCTGATGTGATTTTCAATTCTAACCTAAGCACCCTATTTATAGGAAAATGCTTAGAACACCAAAGCATAAAATTTAATATAATATTAATATATATAAACAAAATTCTTACGCCCACTTTTGGCAACTGAACTCAGCCACCAATGTTGCCCACAATAATGACAAAAACAAAAAAAACGTTTTTGTTATTAAAAACAATTAAAACTTTCAAAAATCAATTATTTCGTAGCTTCGGAACTTCAATAATTCACAATAAATAGCCCTTTTGTCATAAAATTCGAATCTCGCGAGTTTTTATAGGAAATTCAATTCTCTACAACTTTGCAGAAGAAAGTTTTTCCAAATTCCAAACAGAAATTGACCGAAATCCACAAACGGGTTTTCAGTCAATAAATGGGGTCCACCGACATGTTTAACATGTTTTAAACATTTATTGCAACAAAAATACTCTTTCTCCTCGTATACTCATATATCCCACATTCATTGTAAAAATATCACCATTATTATATTATTAAAATATAATAATATATTTAAATGAATTATTTTATCAGAAAAAGATAAAATATTAATTTTCAACAATTGTCACATTAAAAATTTTCTCCATCTATATCCACATAAAATCAATATTTTCCTCATCATATAAATCAATAATTAATTATTCACAAATAATATTACAGAATCACATTATTGACAACCAGGCAGTTCTGAGAAAGGGCTTTCAATAAGAATTTCTTTCATGGCGCGCAATTAGGTGACCAAACCTCTCCTTAGATGTAACTTTCTAGACATTGCCAATAATGTTATCTAACAATATTATTCGGATAATATGAATTATTGCTTCGATAATGAAAAATATTGTGTAATGACAATTATTGAAACAACAAAGAATATAAAATATCAACGCAACAATTATTGAACCAATAAAATAAAATATCGAATAAATAATTATCGTAACCATTATTGAGTAGTGCGTTCTTACGTAAGAGTCAATAATTGGTGCAATACGCAGTGCTTCATTGTGCAACAACAGCAGACATCGTGTTTTAACCACCGTGTATTCCAATAAAGGTAAATCTAGAATAACTACGCCCAAGTTATTTTTAAATAACTTATATTTGTCGTTTTCTTCCTCCAATCGCTTTCAGTTATGGGGCCCATACATCATACACTTGCCGTCATTTAATATTCCCACGATAGTATTTAATATTCCACGACCAAACGAATATTCCCTAACAACAATGAATATTTTATAACCACTTGCTTATTTTGAAATATTTGCGTATTTTACCCATAACTATCCACATTAATCACATCAACCCTTACTATTTCAAAATAATAATTAGAGGAAATTAAATTTCATTTATTAATTATTTGGGGTCTTACAGAATCAATCAAGTGAGATCAAAGATAAATATTAGAGATTTATAATTCAATTTATTCAGAGTTCAATAATGTCCAAATTGTGTCAACATGATAACTAATCGTAGAGTAAAATTCAAGAATGATATTCATGTATCAAAAATAATTTGGACAGAAAAGAAACTAATTTTGGCGTGAATAGTACACCGAATAAATAGTACTCGGATGAAAAGTACCCCGAATGAATAGTATCCCACCATGAAAAAATTAAATTTCAATAAGAAAGTTCAGACCAATAGTGAAATGATACTAGATAAAAGTATAGACTATTAAGAATATTCTACTAATTTCAAGGGTTTTCACCATTTAATAATAAGGTTATGGAAACAAACAATAAATTCGTACCATAAATGGAGAAATATAAAAGAAGACGATATCCTTGATTAGTACAAAAGAAATGATATCTCATACGAGTATGAAAGAATATACGAAATTGTAAATGAATTTTCACCTATAATGCGGTAATCCGCGTAGACAGATCATTTTCATAATTTAATAAAGAATGAATACGAAAGGTTATTCACCAGGCATGCCGTAATCCGCGTAGACAGGTTATACCCACAGATTAATAAAGGATGAATACGAAGGGTTATTCACCATGCATGCGGTAGTCCGCGTAGATAAGTTATTCCCATAGATTAATAAAGAATAGAATGACAACCTTTACGAGTATTGAAAGAAAATAACATCCTTTACGAATACAAAAGAAATAATACCCCTTACTTTAATAGGAGATTGGATATTGCAATAGTGTAGTAGCAGAATACTCTTCTTTTTTCTCTCTTATTATCTCTCTATAGTTTCTCCCTCTATAGTTTTAGTAAATTGGTGAGAAAGAAGGAAGGAATGATCTTCTATTTATAGGAGAATGGACTAAATAGTAACTGATTCACGGACGGTCCAGATTGATTTATTATTAAAACTCCAACTGACGGTCCATATTGATTTACTATTAAAATTTCAACCGATATGATTCAGAAAAATTAAGATATCTCTCCCTATATATATATATATATATATATATATATATATATATATATATATATATATATATATATACACACACGGAGATGATCAAGTGCATACAATTTTATTTAACAAACCTTGTTCACCACCTTTAATGACGGATCGAAGCGACGATTTGGTTTCGTCAGCAGATATCGTAGAAATGTCGTCTTAGCTTTTAGAGACGTATCGAACTGTCGTAATAACGTATAAACCGTTTATCTGTTCTATAGCTAGCGACGGAAAAATCGTCGTCCGGTCCGTCGCTAAAGATGATGAACAAGATATGTAAAATAAAGAAGTATACAATAGAAACAGACTATATATATATATATATATATATATGGCCAAATTTTTATCATTCTGTGTTCTAAATTTTAACATATATGTTTTAACTTTCAGAGTGCAATGAATAACATATCAAACATTCATATATACAAACACAAGATATATTTTGTTATTTACTTTTTAATATATTTTTAAACTAGAGATATATTGATATATCTTGTTATTTACTTTTTAATATATTTTTAAACTAGAGATATATTAATATATCTTATTTTTAATACATTTGGTCAAACTAATAATATAAATTAATGCATCGTAATAACTGAAATCTTCAGCCAACAAAAATCGTACGATTATATTTAGGCCAACGTTGATTTCTATAAAGTCAACCTTGACCGACTCCTTTGGCGTTAAAAATAGTGAAACCCTAAAAATCTACTTTACCCAGAAATTTCGCTGAATAACTGATCCATTAAACATAGACTAGTACACAGTAGATTCTACGTCGTATTGCAACCCTAACATCAAAATAGCTTCCTACATTTGGAAAGTCTATTGTCCTTCCCAGCTGCCCCTGCCCCCTTTTTATTTTAATTTCTCCTACGTACACACGCCACCCCACCCCTCCCCTCCGCTCTAGGCCGGGCTGTTTGACGATCCACTAATGCTTTTTCTTAATCGGATAGTACCTATTTCCTACCTATTTAAGGACTAATTTATTGGGAATTGATCTCATAAACATTAATTAAGCATTTAGCTCAAAAATTAAATGTAAATATTGTGAAGTACTAACCTTTTAATTAATCTAGGATTATATATGTAGTCTTAAGACTTGTATTATTATTCGGATTTAAGGATGAAGTTTTAATTGGTGTTATAAATAAAGTGTGATGTCTGCGAGCCTGTTCTGTATTGACTTGATTAACTCTGATCTGTATTTTAAGTTTGACACGTTTACTAAACGGGACAAATTCGTATAATAAAACTCGACTTCTCTTGACTCAATATAATTCATTTAACTATAAAACCAATTTAAGTTTACAACTTACAACTCAAGCTCTAATAATAATTATTTACCCAGCCTTGCTGGCGCACTTTGTTCTTTATATTGATTGATAATTCTGCACATATATTTAATTTACTCTCTATGTATGCACGTGATAGTGAATTTATTTAAAATTAATCATAGTTGACAATGAATGTATCCTTCCAAAATTATTTAGTGAGAATGTGGAACTTAATCTCTTGAAAAAAATAATGCATCATGTTTTTATAAAGTTTCTACACATTAAAAACAATGAATTGCAAAATTAAATGATTATGGCCTTTTAAAAAATCATTTTTTAATTTTTCTGAAAATAAAATTTTCCTATTTGATTTCTTCCATATGTTTCTTTGTGACGCAATGTATTGAAATGGAACCAGGACGTGGGTCACTTGCATTGAGTTTAGGAGAAACTCTAATGTTTTGAGGGTTGAGATACAATCTCAACTAATCCCTCGGTCACAAAAAGATGAGTAAATAAAATTTATACACATGTTAAAAATTATAAAAATAAGGAAAAAAGAGTAAAAAAATTTTAAATTTATTTTTAATAACCTCACAAGATTATAAAATGTGATGAGTATTTTTAGTTTTTTTATACTAATGAACACCACTAAAAGACATATTTATCCTTCACTTTATGTATTTTATCTCATCTTTTTTAGAACAAAAAAATTTGTAACACATTTACTCATCATTTTTGGGACAAACGGAATATTAAACACACACACACACACACACACACATATATATATATATATATATATATATATATATATATATGATCTTGAGTTTCACTATATAATTTTTTGAGAGAATACTAAGTACTTCACCAATTACAAATTTAGTTATATATTAAAGGGCAATATACCTTCGAAAATAGTTGAACCCAAAATCATACACATTCAAAATTCTCTCATATATGTGATAGCATACTAATTAAGTAGCCAACTCATGATCATCTAAAATCTTAAACTTTAATTAGAAGAGGACCCTAACAATATTAATGTATATCAATCAAATAACCATCCATATATAAATTAATGGACTCATGAAAAGAATATATATATATATATATATATATATATATATATATATATATATATCATTTACTTTGGTGGAAGGGAGGAGGAATATCTTCTCTTTAAGTTGAAGATGAGAGCTTATGTTGACGTGCATGCTGAGTGGGGTTCTTTTTCATCTCAGTCCATAGATAATTATGAACTGCGCTTATGCATGCTATTTCTATTTTAGGTCTCTGCCTCCTTGACGCATTAATTTCTTTTAGTTCTAACAATTACACCATCTCTCTCTGTAGTATAAAAAAACCACTTTCTATACTATAGCGACGAAAATAATTATCATTATAGTCAGTTTGTTTTTGTTTTTGTTTTTGTTTTTAGTTTGCTCACTATAATTCGCTTTTTGTTTTTAGTTTGCTCACTATAATTCGTTGAAGAATGATATATATATATATATATATATATATAATATATACGAGATTAAAGGTATAAATTTTGTAACTAGCATGGACAGGGCCGTTCTGAGCACGGGCGGGAGGGTTAATCGTCCTGATCCCTCGATCAGAGGGACCCCAATTTTATATATATATATAAGATTTTTGAACATTTGATTGAAAATTTTGTTTCTTGGAATACTATAATAAGTATCTTTCAATGAATATATTTTGTTGTAGTCGAATTTCTCATATATTTTATTATAGTCTAAATTCTCATATATTTTGTTGTAGTCGAACTATTATGTGTTAAGCTTCAGAAAGGTACTTTTTTGAATTAAGTAATTGTACTTTTTATTTATTTATTTTTAACTTTTTTTTATGAAAATAATATTTTAAAAAAGTTCTCGTTTTCATCTTTCGTCGTGGACCACAAAAATCTCAGGAATGGCCTGAGCATGGAGAGAGCTAAAGAGTAAAGTTTGAAAATTAAAACAGTAGTGTAAAGTTGTGGAAAAGAACAATCCTTTTAGAGGGACCTAGAACTTTCGATCGGTCTAGTGTCGGGTCTAAAATTTTTATTTTTTACTTTGACTCTGAAAAAATTTATTGTATTTATTCTAACTAAATTTTTTATAAAATTTAATAATTTAGGTGTAATTTAGATACATATAAAAAATATTAGGAGAACGTATGCATCACATGCATGCAAAGAGATGCAGGTGGCCAGGACTTTAATGAAGTATTTATACGCAACTCCAATATAATGGAGTAATATATATATATATATATATATATATATATATATAGATTTCATTCATGGCAATTGGTTGTCATGGACACTGTTATAAAAACTTATTTTCGGACTGTTGATCAACTTATTGGAAGGCTTAAATTGAAACATAAAAATTGTAAACCGACACAGCTCTTGTTGTGCCAAAATAACAGGTTGTATCGGCTTTTATTTTAATATAAGTGTCCCACATGGTCAAGTCATTTTGGTTAAACAAAACGAATTTTAATATTAAAAAAGTCCAAGCCGACACATCTTGTACCGGTCGGGTATTTTTTTTTAACGTATTTCCCCATTATATAATCATGACTCAGCACATTAAAATCACATAAAAAAACAAATAATACCCGGCCGGTACAAGTTGTGCTGGCTGTGAATTAAAATATATATAAAATTTCCAGCCGGTACAAGTTGTGCCGGCTTAGAATAAAAAATTAAAAAAAATTCCCTTGGCCTTTAAAAGAATTGTTTCCAACTATTCGCTCCTAAACAGATTCGAACTCGCAACCTCCCGCTTCAAACTCTCGTCATATGACCACCCGAACACCACGGGC
This sequence comes from Panax ginseng, assembly GCA_020205605.1. NCBI lineage: Eukaryota > Viridiplantae > Streptophyta > Magnoliopsida > Apiales > Araliaceae > Panax > Panax ginseng. The sequence goes on along the minus strand of CM035143.1, from coordinate 120,266,855 downwards.
CAAGGGAATATGACGAGGGTTTGAAGCGGGAGCTTGCGAGTTCGAATCTGTTTAGGAGCAAATAGTTGAAAACAATAACATATATTAATTATTTGGAGCGTGATTCTGAAAAACATATTGAAATATGGAAATGTCGTGGTGTGTGATAAAGTTTGACGAACTTATAGACGGATCATATCAATACATTCTTTTCGAGTACCCTTTTTTTGAATATATATTATGTTAAAAAAATTCTTGACCTCCCAAAATCAAATTGTGATTTTGTACCTGATCTTCACATGCTCCCATATCACCCATCCTATGTAAAATGTTCGTTCGTTCGCCCGATGACATGATCAATCCCAAATTAACATATATTAATCAAATGGTCTATTTGGTTTACGTACAGAAAGAGGAATCAATATTCCTTCCAATTCTCTGCTACTTTATCATCATTATTCCTATTTTGTTGTATATAATGTTAGAAATCTCATTATTCCTACTGATGTGTATATAGTGACATAATTAAACCAATTCTGAGAGTCAATTTTAGCATATATGCCAAATCTAATACAGTAGTTTGAATTTAAAAAAGAGAATATTTGTTACGATACTATTCGGATAAATACATTTTTATTTGTCTATAGACAAAATACGCGGTTTGTAGGTGAAATATACGTACTGTCCAAATTAAAAGAAAGGAGGGTAATATATGCTACTATTAAAAGGGTTAAATAATTTAAATATCAACTGTCCAAACTCTTGAAAGGCAAGAGAAGATGCGTTTACGAGAATGGTGTCATAGTAAATATTTGTTATGATTCACTCTCCATATATATATATATATATATATATATATATATATATACAATCCGGATTTTAAGCTCACATCTTATCCAACTCATCCGAGCTCACTCCCCATTTAGCGACGGACCCGACGACAGTTCGGTCATACAACTGTCAAGTATCTATACTTTTTAGCGATTTTGACAACATATAACGTCATTAAAAGTATATAAACGACGTTTGTATGATCAAACCATTGTCGTGGTCTATCGCTAAAGGGAGTGAGCTCAGTGAGTTGAAAAGGGTGAAGGTAATATATTCCCTATATATATATATATATATATATATATATATATATATATATATATATATATATATATATATATATATATATCTATCGGATCTTAAGCTCTCACCTTATCCAACTCACTTGAGCTCACCCCTTATCCAACTCACTGAGCTCACCCCTTTAGCGACGGATTCGGCCGATTCGATTCGATCATACAAATCGTGCTACATACTTTTAGCGATTTTAACAATATATAACATCGCTAAAAGTATAAACGATCATTGTATATGATCGAACCATCGCCAGATCCGTCGCTAAAAAGGTGAGTTTCAGTTAGATGGATAAGGTGAGCTTAAATCCTAATATATATATATATATATATATATGAAAAAATGTATATATCACTAGTTGTAATACAAATGCGCTATTTACGAAGTTTTTTTAAGCTATATATGACAGATTTACTTGTTGCTATAGCTATTCTATTTTATGGCGATAGGTGAACTGTCGCTATACATATATACCACCATAGTTCCAAATAAGAGTTTTTATATATATATATATATATATATATATATATATATATATATATATATTTGATTTTCGACTTCTTTTATGATATAATGGTTTGTATTACTCACACTAGGACATTAAGTTTTCAAATAAACAAAACTTAAATTATTTATCTATATTATAATAGAAAATTAACTATTTTTGGTGAAGGTGTGTCACATTTTAAGATAAATAAATAATTAATTAATTACATGCTTCTTATCTCTCTCCCACTTTGTATCCCTATTTTTTTTTCTTTTATCTTTTTTTATCCATGTTTTTCAAGTTTATCCAAATATTTAAAAAAAAAAATCTTAATTACACACGTACACACAGACTGCTATACATAAAAGAAAGCCAAATGAAATTCTCATTTTGAAAATACTGTTGGTTTTAAGGGATGGATCCACCCCCATACATCTAGTCTAGTCTAAACAGTTCCCGCTTCGTATGAATCACAGATGACATTAGATTAGTACCGTCTTCTTCAGTTATTTGTGGAATGAATTACATAATTGCCAGAGATCTGAATACAAATTTGAAATTATGGAAATGCAGAATCCAATAATAGTATCCTGTGATTATTAAAACTGGAATAGGGTATCCAATGCCCAATCACAAACTCCAACGGTCCAGTCCCAACCCTTTCTCAATTCATGGACAATTAGGACAGTTTCTAGTACAAGGTACCCTTTTGATCTATCATTAAATAGAATTTTCTCCTGCCACAAGGCCCACAACCTACAATAATTTAGCAGTACACCACTCATTAGGCCCATTTTACTTTAGTATTCCCTTTAAGCCCAATATGATCATACGTCATGATTTTTTTATATTTTTTACAATTATTTTTTTAAAAAAATTATAAAAAATTAATATTTTCATATAGTTCTCTCGATATAACCCACATGGATTTTATTAACTGTTCATATGAGAAAATAGAATTTTACTTGCATATGAATTGGACTCTTTTTAGTCTATCAAATTTCTTCAAATTTAAAATAAAAGATAAAATATCTAAGGCCCCACATTTTACTCACATTAAAATTTTTATTAATTCTTTAGGTTATTTTCATATGTTTATTTTGGTAACTAAAAAAACGTGTAGTTCGGCACCTTTTTTTTCCTCCGTTTCTCTCTTTCATTCCAATTTTCTCTCTTCACTTTTTCTTTTAAAGTTTTATAATTTAAATTTCAAATATATTAATTATTTGAAGAAATTATCATGCGCATCGCACGTGCACATATAGACTAGTATTTATAAGTTATAACCGAGTAGAAATGAACCTCAACCGTTAACGCAGTGATTCAAGGTCGCTTTGAGATGAGCCGTAAATTTGAATATTTTAGGATCGGATCGACTCCCACCAATAACAATTTGTCAAAGTCAAAAATAATTCATGGAGCCACGGGAACACGAACGTAATCCCGTATAAAAAGGCGGACTCGGGTTATCAAAAAAAAAAGTAGAAATGGAACAACCAGTGCCTTCTATATTCAAATAAGTAAAAAGCTGGGCTCCTGGCCCTCAAATGAGTTGGTCCATCCTTAATATATAGCTCAAACAAAACTTAATATATGTAGTAGGAGAAATGGAAAAATTTCATTCCAGCCGGTCCAATTTTAAATATCCCCCCAAATCACAGAGGTTTATACCATCCAATTTGAAAAGAGGAAAAGAGAAAGGGGGAAAAATATAAAGAAAGCCTATCTTTTAGTAAGGAAAGGCAAATTTATAAAAATGTAAAAAAAGTAGTACAAGTAAAAGGACTAAAGAGATTGATTATTGTATGCAAGACTTGGACTAATACTGCAATTGTATGTACTTGAACTTTAGTTTGTTGTGGTATAATATGTGTATTACTCCCCCCACAAGCTGAAGGCATATATGGGTTATATAAACCCAACTTGGAAGCTAAATCTCAATGGTTAGTACGATCTAAAGCTTTAGTCAACAAATCAACAGCTTAATCTTTAGAAGAAACATTAAGAGTTTGAATAATATATGCTTGCACCTTTTTCCTGATAAAATGACGATCAATTTCTATGTGTTTGGTGCGAACATGATAAACGGGATTAGCTGCAAGTATATGGATGTCTTATTGTCACATAATATAGGAGTATGACCATGCGTTAGTACCTCTAAATCTCGTAACAAGCTATGCAACCATAGAAACTCGCAAGTAGTAGTAGTAAGTGCATGATACTCATCTTCAGCTAAATTTTGAGAAGTGACAAATTGCTTTTTAGATTGTCAAGAAACAAGAGAAGGACCTAACATAAGGTAGAATCCAATAACAAGTCGGGGAACGGAGTGATGGTTCGAGATGGTGCATTAGTAGTTCTCACTATTCTGTGAAATAGTGTGATAGTATGGAGGACTTATTTTGAGTTTGAATCACGCCTGAACATAATATTTGTATTAAAACTCACAAATTTTTCACAGTTGTATATTTAAGTTTGTATTTGTATTTTGTACCATGTATTTGGCGACTCAGAATGAATTATGTATACTTATTTTGGTGGCGTCACATAAGTGGCATTGAGTAAGCATTCCCCCCCAATATATACTTGATAGGTAAACATGCATGGAACCTCAAAGCTGTAACTATCTCTAAAATTTGTTTATGTTTTCTTTTCGTTCTTCCATTTTTTTGAGGATTATCTACACAAGTACTTTGATTAATAACACCATGAGATGCCAGGAAAGGTGATAAATGCTTATTAAAAAATTAACTTCCATTATCAGTTCTGATAATTTTAACTGTGATATGAAATTGATTCTTAACATAAGAAAAGAAATCAAGAATAACCTAAAACTCGTGTTGTTTTGTGGACATTAGAAAAGTCCATGTGGTCCTAGAATGATTATTTACTATAGTTGTTGGAATTTATGGCTCATAACCGTAAAGCTTTCGAAACAAGCCAAGTTGATAGTCTTGTTGGAATTTGCAACCTCTTGTTGTCTCAAAAGCATATGGTCCCCAAACATCATTGTGTAACAATTGAAAAACAAAAGTAGCATTACTTGTACTAGATTTAAACATAACTTATAGGACGGGTCTTGTTACAAGTTTCAGACACAAAAGATGTGATACATGGAATTTTATAAAGAACTATAATAGAGGCATGCCCAAGGTTCGTGTGCCATAATCCACTGTTTTTTTTTTGTGATACTAGAATTAACATAAGGTTGAACAAAAGTAGGGTTGTCAACTGCATCTGTGGTCACAGTAGATTGGGGAATATACAGATGATATAAACCATCATACTCCTTACCAATGGCCAGAATTGTCATCTGGTTCTGGGCCTAAAAACACATTGATAAGAATGGAATTGAACTGAACAACTTGAATCTTTTGTTAACTTGGTTACAAACAACAAATTATAGTTGAAATTTAGAACAAAAAGAACATTGTGTAAGGTTAAGATATGTGTCAAAATAACAGAGTCAATCTTAGTCACAGGAATGGTATTTATCATTTGTCAAGGCAATGTGAATTGGTTGTAATAAGGTTATAACATCATGCATAATTTCTAACTCTGGACACATATGATATGTTGCCCCTGTATCAATAATCCAAGAAAACTTGTTATATGTGCCGGAAGAAAACATGGAATAAACCATACCTGTAACATAAACCATCACCTTTATTTATCATGACCATATTCATCATATGATTCATTTGAGCCAACTGATTACACATATGCTCTATTTACATATGAGTATCCATAGACGGATAACCAGACATTGCCTAAGCTCCTGGTACAGTGCCCATGTTAGCTTGAAAAGGAAACCCATAACGAAGACCCATGTTAGGCTAAAAATTTTGAAAAAGTGGATGTCATGTTTGCACTTCTTGCAGATTATTTTCCTTTAGGAAAAGGCCTAAAATTCTAAACATTATTGCCATTAAATTTCCCTTTCTTCTTCTTTAAAGGATATCCATTCAATTTGAAACAAGTTTCTTTGACATGATTGTCTCCATTACAATAAGTACATTTAAGAGGTTGTTTAGCAAATGCTCCTTGATTTTCATGACTTACATGTTGTTAAGAAAATTGAGTATTACCAGAATTTTTTCCTGTATTGTGAGCAACTAAAACTATAGGATTATCATGATTTGTACTGGTAAATAGGTCAATACTTAGGTAAATGAGACATTATCAAAATTTTCCCTCTAATAGTAGAGTAACTTTCATGCAATCCTATTAGAAACTTTAGCAATTTCCTTTTCTGCTCCCTTTCTTCTTAATTACACCTTGTGTGCTCCACAAACACAATCAACAGTAGGCATACTCATCCCATAAGTTCTTAAGTTTGTGATAATAGATTTCAACATATTTATGTCATTGTTCTTAAAATATAAATATCCTTTAGAATTTGGTAAATTTGTGTTCATTAATTCTTGAAAAACTTTCATCCGAGTTCATTTCAAACCTCATAAGTCGAGTTCACAAAACTCATGCCACCACTAATATCTTCAAAATCCAGGTTATTATCATATCATTTACTCTCTCCTATTGAGCAAATAAAAGAGAATCCATAACAAGTTTTGGATAACTTCCATTAACAAAAACAAATTTATTTCTAACACTTAAAACTATTTGCATGGATCGTTTCCAAGGAGTAAAAGTATTTGCTCCTATAAGGTTGTGTTTGATAAATCTGAAAATTAAGATATGAATGATTATGATGTCTTAATAAATTAGATCATCTGAATGGTTATGAGGTCTGAATATAAAAAATTGTTTGATAACTAAAAAGTAAGTTGTCTCTTAATGATACTATTTTACCATTTTAAAGGGTAAATTTTTATTTAATAATTTTAAATATTCAATTTAATAAAAATAAGTGCATAATATTGTTTAATATATTTATATATAAAAAATTAGCAAAACAAATTCATTAAGAGTAAAATTCTTAATTATTAAGATTTCATTTTACATCTTACTGGACATTAAGAGAAGCGTTCTAATAGTGTAATAAAAACAAAACAAGCGTAAGATCACGCCTTGGCGAATAAAAGATAAAGTCGTGGACTAAAAAGAATCAGGATATAAACAAACAGCACCTAAGCCTTTCAGATATCAAAACTAGTGTCGGATAATCATTGTTGTGTAAGAACAAATTATAAGTATTCGAATCTACTGGAATAGAAATAACATCGTGGCCTGTTTCTGTTTAATTGTTGTTGTCTGAACCTTGTCCATGATGTTGATTAGTTGAAATATTTGACTGAACCACATTTACATAGCTCAAATTCACCATAGTACTTTGAAAGAAAATAAAACTGGATCTAGAACCAGATTTGAACGAGAATTTATAAAAAAGATTTGAAAGCAATTGTTTATGTATTATATACAGAAGCTACATCAATTGCCTGAATCTTGAGCAATCAGTTGTTGAGTACTTTATGTTCAATATTCTCCCACAAAACTTGGATAATTGAAATCATCTTGAACAATCTAACTTATTTTGTTTGGGTCGTGAATGATTAACTGGATCAGAGCTATATATGTTGATGGTAACTTAATTATCACAGAGCAGTTAATTCCCATGTAGTACTAGCAATACAATACTCCATATATAGTTTTAGAAGAGAATAAGAATTCTTTGGATATCCATAGAATTACATCTACTACTACTACCATAAGTACAAAAGATTTAGAGAAAACTTGATATACGTATAAATACTAATCCGATTTTGTTCTCTAACTATTACAAGCAATCATAAGCTTCCCTCCTATGTGCCTTTGCGAAGAAAATCTCGAGATCAGGTGCTTGAAAATACCCATTTTTCGGCTTCCTCCTCTGTTTCCGGTAACCAGCTGCTTTCTTCCTCGGCGCCGGTGGACAAGCCGAGGCTGCTGGAATTTGACAACTACCGCGTTCCGGCGTTCTGCAGCCCTCTTCCGCCGCACCATAATCATAATTATAGCCACCCGCCTCCATTTTTTCAACTATCTATAATTAGAACAAGAATATTAATTCAGAGAATTTTCTACTATTATAGCTGTATTTTTTTTTAATGGGGATTGAACTATTGGAATGTGCTTATATATATCTATGTACTTGTAAAGTTTAATTTAGTAGTAGTAACTACTTGTTTTTGATGGATGTGGCTTCTTCGGGAAGCTCCTAATTGACTTAATCAAATCGCGTATAGTGGAAGCCATAATCCTACGTGGACTGTGGTTTTGCTGAGGTGGAGCTACACGTGTACGAAAAAGGCCCCGAAAAAGTTGGGGGGAAAAGGGCGGAGAAAAGCGCGGGAAATTTCTGAGAAGAGACTGGAAAAGGCTTTTGTTTAGATGTGGACCGCTAAAATGATGAGATTGAGAGTCCGCCAATGATTTTTTCAGAGCGGGCTTTATTCGATGCTTATTCTCTTTAGTGGGCCCATTGGGCTTGTGGGTCGGTCTGTGTGGTGAGCGAATAGTAGACGTGGAAAGATGGGCTGACTGCGTCGTTTTCGTTATGGACATCACCGTCTGTCATTATGCCAACCTTTGCTGACCCCACGTGCAGCAATTTAGTGGGACCCCCCAAATGTGTAACTTGAATGCATGATGGGGTTGGGGGCGGTGCGGTACACCTATTGACTGGTACCATCCGTTGCATCGGACGTATCGGTTAATAGATGCACCGGACGTCCCTCCAATCTTGCATGATGACAGTTAAAAATTGAACCTAATCGAAATATAAATGAGTCAAATATGAGCAAATTTTAGAGTTCGATAAATTATTCGAACCTAACTTTCTATTGATACTCGAATTATATTCGTTCGAAAAGTTTAAACTGTTCCGGACTCGACTCGGTAGCTAAATGAACCTCAATCAAATTTTATTTTATACTCAATATATTTTGTGAACCAAATTTGAACAACTCAATACTCAACTCAACTTAATTTATTTACACCCTTAAAAATATTATGTGACGATTCATTTTGAATAGTAATAAGAAGGGACTTATCTTTCCTTCCTATTATTTCAAATATTAATGTGCATGCCAAAAAGACTACATGCAGGCATAACTTAAATTTTTTATTTTTTATTTTTTATTTTAGTTACGAGCTTCTAAACTCACACGGATCCTTCAAATTTTAAAACAATTATTTTTATTTTAAAAAAATGTAGTGAAAATTACGTTGTAGTTTCAAAAAAATTAATACCATTTACTTAAGCAAGCAGAGTCCGTTGGTTCTTGACTAACTTCTTATGGTAGGATGGGAGAGCCTTTTCCCGAAACCGAAAGTGTTTCCTTCTTCTGCTCTGCTTCTCAACTCAATTTGGTTTGGGCCGATTAAAGGGAATGTGGTCTGTCGCCTGTCGGCCTTATAGGTTGGCAATTGGAATATATAAAGAGATAATCTTTTGTGGAATGGAATATAGACTTTGTGTGGCTCATTTTTTTTTATCTGTTTGAGTTACAAAAGAGAGAGAAATAAATTTAGCAAAAAATTATTAATATTTGGGCGGAAAAACACAAGAACAGTTCAGATTCATTTTAATTTTAATTAATTTAGACGGGAAAGTACAAGAACGGTTCAGATTTATTCTAATTGATTTGGACGGAAAAAGGTGGTGGGAGAGAAAGGAAGAGAGGGAGAATTTCGTAACGTCGTACCTTCAGACATTGGCAATTATTAGTATTCAATGTTTTTTATCTGGGGAATTTTTTGTGAGATAAATTTATAATAAAATATTTGCATCCGAAAGATCTTTCATATTGGTCCAAGATCGAAGTTAGTTAATAAAATTTATCCCAAACGTGAAAAGATTTGGGAAGAAACAAAAAATATAAATATTATATGAAAATATCAAAAATATCTTTATAATAGTACTTAAATATAATATGTGACGTCCCCAAAATAGGTATACAACACCCATTCTGAGTCGCCAAAATACATGGTATAGAAAACAAACTACAACTTTGACAATACAGATGTCGTGTAGTATACGACAATACAATCAATGAGTTTGAATACAAATATTGTCTTTAGTACAATATACACACCCAAATAAGTCCTCATTAATTATTCATACACTATTTTACTGTAAATAGTGAGGGCAATTAAAACATCTTCCTAGAACCATCACTCCATACCCGACTCGATCCTGCTTTATGTTCTCACCTCCCGAGAAGAAAAATGGAACAAAAAGGAAAAGGGTGAGCTCAATTTAAGATAAAGAATATTATGACTAAGATAATATAGAACAAATTATCGTTAGTCTTCAACGAGGAAAAATCTAATGTAATACAATAGACAACAAGTTTTAGATCAACAAACGCATCGTGGAATAAAGAATCCATTAGAAGAGTCACGAGAGAAAGAATTCTACCGTCTTCTAAGGTTTAAAAGTCCATCATCAATAGTTTATCCTCGTAATAACAACCAATATACATCTTTAATCATCTTTGCACTACAGCCAAAGATATTCATTCAGTATCACCAGTTGGTCATGTTCATCTCAACACTGCTCATCTTTGACTACTGTGCCAAAGATATTCATCGATTAATCGTTCATCTTTTTACCACGTGCCAAAGATATTCATTTATATCACCATTTAGGGTCGAGGATGATGAAAAACATTTTAAAAAGCGAATCCGGTGAAACAAAAATGAAGGATTAAGGATTAAGGATTCGTACTTTGTTTTTACCCATGTCCAAAAATACTTGAAAATAATCATATTGGTGTAAAATTCAAGAATGATCAAAACATGGATACAATCAAAGCTAGTATCCGAATAGATATTTTGGACAAAAGAGAAAATTTTATTTTTTGGTGAATAAGGTCAGATTCGTGAATAAGTGTCGATACGTGAATAAGGCAGAGTATCGTGAATAAGTAACTTGCATACAACAAGTTCCAAATTTGATAAAAAAGCTCACCAATACTTCAAGATAATGATATTGAAGAAAAATATCATTTAAGAAGAAAATAATACCCTTACCTCAAAATAACCGATCTTGATTTGAATTTCAGATATAGTCGATGAAATCCATGTATATAGCAACACTCAAAGTATACTCACAAGAATACATTTCGATAATTTAGAGAGAGAAAAGAGAGAAAACTTAGTTTTTGGTGTGATTTTCAATTCTAACTTAACCTCTATTTATAGGAAAATCTTGAACGCCAAAGGAGACTAAAATAATAAAATAATATTATAATTTATATCTTCTACGCATGCCTTTGAACCAAATCAGCCACCAGCCAACCTTGACCCAATTTCCAGCAGCCCACATGTTCAAACAAGAGTGGGTCCCACCCATTATTTAATAAAAATTATTTTATCTTCCGAAACTTCAATAATTCGTAGAAAATAGCTCGTTTATCAGAAAAATTCGAAACTCGCGACTTTCCATGGGAAATTCCATTCTCTACAACTTTACAGAAGAAAATTTTTCCAAATTTCAAACAGAAATTGACCGAAATCCACAAACGGGCAATTTTACAGTCTATAATAAATTTTGATCAAGAATTGTGTCCATTTACACACAAAACATATGTTAAACATTTAATGCCACAAAATACTCTACCTCCTCATATACTCATATATCCCACATTCATTATAAAAATATCACCGTTAATATATTATTAAATTAATATATTTAAATGAATTATTTTATCAGAAAAAGATAAAATATTAATTTTCAACAATTGTCACATTAAAAATTTTGTCCATCTATATCCACATAAAATAAATATTTTCTTTATCATAATAATCAATAATTAATTATTCAAAAATAATATTTTGAAATCACAAGATCTTGTAACGGTGCCGCCCTTGGAAAGAGGGCTTTCCAATAAGGATTTCTCCTTACTGGCGCGCAATTAGGTGACCAAACCTCTTCTTAGACAGAACTTTCTAGACATTGCCAATAATGTTATCTGATAATATTATTCAAATAATGTGAATTATTGATTTGATAATGGAAAATCTTGTGTAATGACAATTATGAAACAACGAAGAATACAAAATATCAACGCTAAAGAATTATTGAATCAATAAAATATAATATTGAAAAGAACTCACTGTAGCAATTATTGAGTAGTGCCTTCTTTACGTAAGGATCAATAATTCAATAATCATCATGTAATATCGTGCTTCTTGAACTAACGCCAGACATTCTCGTATTTTAACCACCGGGTAACCCAACAAAGTGTTAATTGGTAACAATTTACGTTGTTATTTATAAAACTCAATCTTTGTCGTTTTCCTTCATCCAATAGTTTTTCCGTTATGGGGCCCACTAATGATGCGTAAATGTCGCACGGAGATTTCAAAAAAAAGAATATTCACGACCAAACGAATATTCACACAATAATGAATATTTTATAACAACTTGCTTATTTTGTAAACTTTGCACATTTCACCTATAACAAAAGAATTATATCAAATTAACCCTTATTAATTTAGAATAATGAATAAAGGAAAATTCAATTTTATTTATAATAAGTTGGGGTCTTACAACCTCCCTCCTTATGAAATTTCGTCCTCGAAATTAACGTATGTACCTGGTGTATCGAAAAGGTGAGGGTACCTCGTTTTCATCTCCGATTCCAACTCCATATCATTTCCTCAATTGCATGGTTTCTCCACAAAAGCTTAACTTGTGGTATAACCTTCGTCGCGTAAGACATGCTCTTTCCTATCCAAAATCTCAACAGTATCTCCTCGTAGGTTAAATCTTCAATTATCTAAATGCGGGTTTCGATGAAATAATGTGGTTGGTCTTTCACATATTTACGAAGCATAGATATGTGGAATACATTGTGAACACGAGACATACTTGAGGTAACGCGAGTCTATAAGGCTACGTTTCCTATTCGGTCGAGAATCTCAAATGGACCAACAAACCTTGGATTGAGCTTTCCTCTTTTCCCAAATCTTGTAACTCCTTTCCATGGAGCAATACGTAATAAATACATGATCTCCAATATTAAACTCCACGTCCTTTCTATGAAGATCAAAGATAACTCTTTTTGTCGATCTTGTGAAGTTTGAATACGTTATCGAATCATTTGGATCTTTTTCGTAGTCACGTGATTTAATTTCGGTCCCAACAATGTTGCTTCTCCACACCTCGTCAAAGATAACGGAGAGCGACATTTTCGGCCCATACAACGCCTCAAATGGAGCCATGCCTATACTTTGCTTGATAAGCTTTGTTGTTGTAGGAGAATTCCACCAATCGTAGGTACTTATCCCAACTTCCTTTGAAATCTAGGACATGTAGTCTTAATAGATCTTCAAGGGTTTGAATAGTCCTCTCTCGATTGTCGTCTGGTTTGAGGATGGTATCTTTGAGCCGAATCAGAATCCGTGCCCATAGCTTTTCTCGCAAGCTAACCCAAAATCTTGAAGTGAATCTTGGGTCACGATCCAAAACTATGGATCTTGGCATGTCATACAATCGCATAATCTCATTCACGACATACGAAAGCAAAGACGTTCGAGGGGATAAGTCTCGCGACGGTAAGAAATGGGCGGAACTTGGTTAATCTATCAACAATAACCTAAATTGCATTCACGCCTTGAGAAACTTTGGGAAGACACTGTAACAAAATCCATAGTAATGTGTTCCCATTTCCATTAGGAATCTCAAGTGGTTGCAATGGACCTTTTGGCACTTGATGCTCGCCTTTTACACGCCGACAAAGTTAAACATCTTGAGATAAACTCCGCAATCTCTCTCTCTTCATATTGTTCCACCAAAATGTATGTCGAATATCATGATACATTTTGGTACTCCTGTGATGGATTACAAGCGGGTGTTGTGTGCCTCCATCATGATTTTATGCTTGTGTCGTAATCGTTAGAACGCAAAGTCTAGAATTGACTCGAAATATTCTTTCCTCATCAATTCTTGCTTCCGGAAATAGCTCCTTCTTGCACTTTCTTCTTCATACGATCATATTTCTGTGTCCGTAGCTTTGAGAGTGCCTTTTAACTTTATCGATTAAAGTTTGGTTCTACTTGTATATTCGCCATCATTATGTGGGTCCCCTGGAGTCTTTAATTCTACCTCCATCCTTTGCAAGTCATACAATATGGGGCTGCATTGACAATATCGCTTTTCAGATTTGCATATGATCTTTACTTTATCGTCTACTACTACGTTCGCTTTTCCGGATGATATTGCATAGTGTGATCGTAATCTTTTAATGACTCCACCAACGTCGTTTAAGAGATGTCGAGTTCTTTTTGGGTGAAGAAATATTTGAGGCTTTTATGATCCGTATAAATCTCTACTTTCTCCCCGCATAAGTAAAGTGTCTCCATATATTCAACGTGAAACACGACATCGCTAACTCCGGATCATGAGTAGGATAATTCCTCTCATATTCTTTGAGTTGTCGTGAGGCATAAGCTATGACTTTCTCATGTTGCATGAGAACACATCCTAACCCTCGCTGGAAGCATCGTTTGTAGATAACAAATCCATCCGAACCGGATGGTATGCCGAAACAGTGCTTGAAATGAGTCTCCTCTTGAGCTCTTGGAAGCTCTTCTCGCATTCCTCGCTCCATAAGAATTTTGCATCCTTCCGAGTCAATTTGAGTTAGCTGAGAAAGCGATTCGAGAAAATCCTTCCACAAATCTCCGATAATAACCACTAAGCCCGTAAAGTCACTGATTTCTTGGCCACCAAACTTTGTTCTAACTTTATATTGCTTCAATCTTCGCCGTCAACAGATACTCCTTGTTTTGACACCACGTGCCCAAGGAATGTTACTTCTCAAGCGAAACTCGCATTTCTTGACTTGGCATAAAGCTTGTGTTCACGAAGTCTTTGTAGTACCAAATTTCAAATGGTGCTCATGATCTTCACGGCTTTTGGAATAGATGAGGATGTCATCAATAAAGACAACAACGAACCGATCCAAATATTCCTTAAATACACGGTCCATCATATCCATGAAAGCGGCGGGAGCATTAGTCAATCCAAAAGACATGACCGTAATTCATAATGCCCGTGATCGAGTCCTCGAATGCCGATTTGGAATATCCTCGGTTTTAATCTTCACCGATGATATCCGTGAAGCGAAGATCGATCTTTGAAAAGAATTGCGCTCCTTGTAATCGGGTCGAACAGTGTCATCAATGCGAGGTGGCGGATACCTATTCTTGATGGTGACATGGTTCAATTCTCGATAGTCAATATAAAGTCGCATACTCTCCGTCTTTCTTCTTTACTTAATAAAAGCAGAGCACCCCAAGGAGACGTCTTAGATTTAATGAAACCGATATCTAATAACTCCCTGTGGTTGGACTTTTAACTCCACAAGTTCAATAGAGCCATTCGATATGGGGTTTTAGAAATGGGCTTTTATGCGGTTCAAGGTCAATAAAGAATTCAACATCACGCTCGGGGTAGGCAAGGAAGTTCTTCAAGAAATACATCGAGGAATTCTCTAACCACGTAAATATTATTCAAATCGATTTGTCTTTATTCAAATCTATAACATGGGCTAAGAAAGCTTGACATCCGTTTTCAATAAAACGAATAGCTTTGTGGCTTGATATGACAAATGATCGATTTTAGTGGTTTAGTGGTTTGAATTCGTATGACAAAGTTAGTTAGGAATATGAAAACTAACAACCTTACGAAAACAATCAATTTTGGCATGATGAATGGTTAACCAATCAATTCCAAAAATCACATCAAAAGCAAGTATCTTTAAAGAGATAAGATCAACAGGTAATGTGATAGTGCCAACTTGGATCATGCAAGATTTATAAACTATAGATGTAACGAAGGTTTCACCAACGGAGTTTCAACAGATAAATCAAAATCTAATTTCTCCCGAGTCAAGTTTAAACGTTGAGCACAAGCAGGAGAGATAAAGAATGGGTAGAACCCAGATTCTAGTAAAGGTATAAACTTCGTGAAGAATTCAAGATTAGCTTACCGTGATCACCTCGTTTGGGTTCCTCACGTTTTGTCCGATCACGATAAACGCCTTCTAGAACCGCCGATTTCGACTTATCCGGACAAACCTTGGAATCACCACTCCCTGCTTGAACTTGGTTTCGCGATAAGACAATCTCGGCGATGTGGCCTTCCTTTTCCACGGTTGTAACATACCTTGGATCGTTGTGGACGGTTTCAATGATATGTCCCTCCTTCCTGCATTTGTAACATCTAACTGGCGGCGTTGTTTCTCCTCCCCAGCATTTGTTGTTGGTCTGCCGGTCCGCCGTTGATATCTTCCCGTCATCATTGAATCTTCTCTCTTTCGAAATTTCCACTTGAGTCACCTCTCCTATTATCATGTCCACGATTACCACCGAGTGGTTACCGCCTTTGTCCGTATTCTTTCCTCCTCATTTGGTTATCATCGCTTACGATGACTACCCCGATTATTGGTCCCTCGGTTGAGTATACTCATTATCTCGCCTAATAATCGAGCCCCGCTGACAACATCCGAATCTGAGAGAAAATTTATGAGAGATAAGGTATCGACGAATCTCCGGTTTTAGACCTCTCTGTAAACATACGCTCGTCATTCATTCCTCATTCTCTACCAAATGAGGTGCAAACATGGATAATTCTGCTGAACCTTGCCTCGTCATCGAGACAATCGCCATGTTGTTACTCGCTCGAGTCTAATAAACTCCACCTCCTTCATATGACGAATACTTTCGGAAAGTACTTGTCATTGAAACGATTCTCAAATCTTTCCCAAGACATGTTAAGTGCATCTGGTTGGTACGCTTCATGATTCCCACCAAGAAGAATCTGGCTTCACCATGAAACATAAAGGTGGCGAATGGGACCTTCGTTCCTCCGCACCCCAAGATATCGAATATCTTGGTAATTTGCTTGACCCACGTCTTCGCCTTGATCGGATCCGCTTTCCATGGAAATGGTGGTCCCAACTCTTTAAATTGTTTGGCCGTGACAAACCGCACGTTCTTATCATTTCCTCCCGTATTTTGTACACGAGTCTCCCTCATTCGATTTTTGCATGAAGCTGTAAAAAGCTTCTAAACATCCCGTGGCGTTCATCATCATTTGCTCGATTAAGCGTTGTTCACAGGAGGAACATTGCCACTGTTGCACGTTCTCCTCGTTGGTGAGTATCCAAGGCGTCTCCTGGCCTCATAAACTCCATTGTTAAGCGTTCAGCAGCCCATTCTTAACATCGCCATAAAACAAGGGTTAATTAAACAAATTAACATATCACATAATATCTTATATTATGAATGACCAATAAATAAGCTTAGGTAGGACACACTAATGGAAGGATTTACTCGCCTCTCCCTCCTAGTTCTATTCCCCGATCTCCGCCAGATCATATCCCCAAGCTCGATATTTAACCGCGACGCCCCCAAAATAGGTATACAACACCCATTCTCGAGTCGCCAAAATACATGGTATAGAAAGCAAACTACAACTTTGACAATACAGGATGTCGTGTAGAATACTTACAATACAATTGTGAGTTTAAATACAAATATTGTCTTCTGATAATATACACACCCAAATAAGTCCTCATTAATTATTCATACACTATTTTACGTAAATAGTGAGGACAAATTAAAACATCTTCCTAGAACCATCACTCCATTACCCGACTCGATCCTCGCTATGTTCTCACCTCCCGAGAAGAAAAATGGAACAAAAAGGAAAAGGTGAGCTCAACTAGCGATAAAGAAATAATATTACGACGAAGATAATATACAACAAATTATCGTTAGTCTTCAACAGGAAAAATCAAATAGAATACAATAGACAACAAGTTTTAGATCAACAAATGCAAATGAAATAAAGAATCCATTGTAAGAGTCACGTAGAGAAAGAATTCTACCCATCTTCTAAGGTTTAAAAGTCCATCATCAATAGTTTATCCCCTGTAATAACAACCAATATACATCTTTAATCATCTTTGCAATCTGTAATCAAAGATATTCATTTGTATCACCAATTAGTCATGTTCATCTCAACACTGCTCATCTTTCACACTACAGCCAAAGATATTCATCGATTAATCGCTCATCTTTGCACTACTAAAGCCAAAGATATTCATTTATATCACCATTTAGGACCGAGGATGATGAAAAACATTTTAAAGAAAGCGAATCCAATTGAAACAAAATGACAAGGATTAAGGATTAAGGATTCAGACTTTGTTTTACCCATGTCCAAAAATACTTGAAAATAATCATATTGGTGTAAAATTCAAGAATGATCAAAACATGGATACAATCAAAGCTAGTATCCGTAATAAATATTTTGGACAAAAGAAAATTTTTATTTTAAATTGAATAAGTACAGATTCGTGAATAAGTGTCGATACGTGAATACCAGTATCGTGAATAAGAACCTGCACACAACAAGTTCCAAATTTGATAAAAAGCTCACCAATACTTGACATAATGATATTGAAGAAAAATATCATTTAAGAAGAAAATAATACCCTTACCTCAAAATAACCAAATATTGATCGAATTTTAAGATATAGGTCTTGTAAAATGCATGACCAGATAGCAACACTCAAAGTATACTCACAAGAATACGCTCGATAATTTAGAGAGAGAAAGAGAGAAAACTTAGTTTTTGGTGTGATTTTCAATTCTAACTTAACCCTCTATTTATAGGAAAATGCTAGAACGCCAAAGGAGACTAAAATAATAAAATAATATTATAATTTATATCTTCTACGCATTCCTTTGAACCAAATCAGCCACCAGCCAACCTTGACCCAATTTCCAGCAGCCCACATGTTCAAACAAGAGTGGGTCCCACCCATTATTTAATAAAAATTATTTTATCTTCCGAAACTTCAATAATTCGTAGAAAATAGCTCGTTTATCAGAAAATTGAAACTCGCGACTTTCCATGGGAAATTCCATTCTCTACAACTTTACGTAAGAAAATTTTTCCAAATTTCAAACAGAAATTGACCAAAATCCACAAGCAGGCAATTTTACGATACTATAATAAATTTTGATCAAGAATTGTGTCCACAAACACACAAAAACATATGTTAAACATTTAATGCCACAAAATACTCTACCTCCTCATATACTCATATATCCCACATTCATTATAAAAATATCATAGTTAATATATTATTAAAATAATATATTTAAATGAATTATTTTATCGAGAAAAAGATAAAATATTAATTTTCAACAATTGTCACATTAAAAATTTTCCATCTATTTCCACATAAAATAAATATTTTTTATCATAATAATCAATAATTAATTATTCAAAATAATATTACGTAATCACAAGATCGATAACCCGGTGCCGCCTCCAGAAAGAGGGGCTTCCAATAAGGATTTCTCCTCTTCTTGGCAGCAATAATTAGGTGACCAAACCTCCTTGTATGCAGAACTTTCTAGACATTGCCAATAATGTTATCTCGATAATATTATTCAAATAATGTGAATTATTGATTTGATAATGGAAAATAATTGTGTAATGACAATTATTGAAACAACAAAGAATACAAAATATCAACACAAAGAATTATAGAATCAATAAAATATAATATCGAAAAGAATTCATCGTAATAATTATCGAGTAGTGCCTTCTCACGTAAGGATCAATAATTCAATAATATTGTGCAATAACCGTAGTGCTTTCTTTGTGCAACCACGCTTATTATCGTATTTTAACCACCGTGTAACCCAACAAAGTTGTTAATTCAGTAACAATTTACGTCGTTATTTATAAAACTCAATCTTTGTCGTTTTCTTCATCCAACCGTTTTCCGTTATAGGGCCCACTAATGATCATACGGCTTGTCAGTACGGAGATTCCGAAAAAAAAGAATATTTCACGATCAAACGAATATTCCCAAACAATAATGAATATTTTATAACCACTTGCTTATTTTGTAAACTTTGCACATTTCACCCATAACAAAAGAATTATATCAAATTAACCCTTATTAATTTAGAATAATGAATAAAGGAAAATTCAATTTTATTTATAATAAGTTGGGGTCTTACATAATATCATAAAAATTAAATAGTAATACATTTTTTTTAAATTAAAAATTTCTTTCAAAAATCACAAATTCAAGAAAAGAAAATAAATTTGTTGAATTTTTGGCTTCAAAGATATAAAGGATAAAATGTAAATTTCTTTTCTCTCATAATTTTTTATTTCAAACACGGTGTTACTCACTATGTCCCATATAAAAGTAAGTGATATAATTTAAATAGGGAATTGATATTTTTCACAAGGAAAATTGATATTTTCACAAGATTTCACTCACATAAATATTGTAAGAAGAGTCTTATGAAAATATCAATTACTTATAAATATGTTCCTATTGTATTCACAATGGAGTAATGGACCTTGTATAAATACACTAAAAATCTCTTTAAAAAAATTAGAAGTAATTGACCCTACTAAATTAGTTTCAAAGATAAATATTTGATCGAATTGAATTGTGACCAACATAAAAATATATACGATAAGATAAAATAAAATAAAATAAAATTATTCTTAATTCATACCCTATCATATGTATGCGCATACGCTGTAATCATAATTCGGACATTCGGTTGAAAACTTTAGCAAGTATAACAAGTTTTATAATAAATATTATAATTTGTAATACTTTTAATTATAGTTCATATTAAATTTATGTCTAAAAATATCTTAATTTAATTTTAAAAAATTAATATTAATCTTATTTTTGGAGACAAAGGGAATATAAATTCCTTAAACTAGATACCCTATTCGATATTTCACCAACTTAAAATTTACTCATTTGTTGGTAAATACTATTACTAATAACATCTTTAATCGTAGTAGTAAAAAAATATTCTTCAAATTGAAGTTTGTCAACCTATGTGACAATTTAAAGATCATTATTTGTTACTTTCATATTTTGTACCTCCTCAGTCTCTACAATTCAATAAGTTATACATTAAATTCATCAAGCAAAATAAATGTTTTAGTATTTTTCATATGATTTTGATTTTTCAAAAATAAAATAAATATTTTGAAGAGAGAGAATGATATTGCATATTTGAAGATAAAGAATGATGTTGTAAATTTGATGACAAAAGTTGAAAAGGCTGTTGGATAATTTTTTTGATGGAATTTACAAAATGATTGAAGAGGCTGTTGGAGATGTTGAAAAACGTTAATCAGTGGTAGCCTGACAGGGATGCAGTAGCCAGTTTGCCCAACCCGAAGAAGCAGAGCCCACCCACCCACCGACCCACCGACCCACCCATCCACACATCCACCTTCTAAGACTGCGGGTCAAAATTACTACCCGTTCCCTGCTTGATCAACCATTACAGGGGTCTTTGAGCTTCATTCATAGCATCTGGGGCACAACTCCACGATTCTTTTCTTTATCGTCCTGCTGCTGTATTGAAGAGAGAGAAGGAAGAGAAAAATGCCATTTATATCCCAAATACAGAGGCAAACAGATTACAAGCTTTTCCCTCCAAGTGTCCCCATCGTTATCGATAATGGCTCCTCCTACTTCCGAATTGGGTACTCTCAAAATTTGCCCTAATTTATTATATAAGCATATATATATATATATATATATATATATATATATTTACATTGATTTTATTATTGATTTTCTGTCAGATGGGCTGGAGAGACTGAGCCTCGCATTATCTTCCGCAACATTGTTCAGAGACCCCGTCACAAAACCACCGGTAAAGTAGATAATTTTTCCAAAGAAAGTTAGAATTTGGCCAGTTGGGATTTACTTAATGTTTGTAGTTTACAGTAGAAATTATGAAAAGGGTTGAAATTTTATTTACTGTTCTATTATTCTCATGAATATTGAGCACTATCCAATATTCCAATTTTACCTGCTGCTCAAAATAATCATTGAAAACCTCATTGAGCAGTTTGGGTTTGATTCTCACACTTCCTTGGTACTTTTTGTGGACTTATTATTATTTTTTATTTTTTGAAACTTGGTTAAAGTTTGCATAGGACATATATAGTTTTTCTTTCCCCCCTTCTTTCTGATAGTTAACGCAACAGAATACTGTAAGACTGTAACGCTAACACAAACGTGAATAGTTAGTTATCGTACTAATCTGAAGGACATAATTTTCCAGCCTATCTAATTTTACCCTTACCTTCTGATTACAAATCAGCAAAGAAGTAGGCTTCTCTTTTTCTAAACAGGGTTAGAGCGAGTATTATATAACACCCTTTGCTAATTCCTTCAAAAAGGATTCCCTGCCAATATCACTTATCTTCTGGTAACCTCAACCAGATCTTCAATCTTGACTTCTGGTGTAGCCTCAACTTGCTTTGTTATGAAGTTGTTATAGCTTGTATTTTCCGTTTTGCCTTTTTGTAAAATGCTTTACAATCAAATGAAGAATATATACATAGCATTTTTCCTTGGATTTGCATTCCCTATTTCCAATTATTTCTCTACCTTGCACTTTCCATGCAGGTGAAACAGTAACAATTGTTGGCGACCATGATCCAGCACTGTTGAAATACTTTGATTGCACTCGTTCAGGACCTCGTTCGGCATTTGATAGTGATGTTGTCTTTCAGTTTGAGATAATGGAATATGTGAGCTTATTTTAGTTTTATTTAGACTAGCCTGATTACTATCTTTGAGTGATCACTTCTCAAGTATGTTACTTCAATATCCCATCTGTTTTTCTTATATTCTTCGCTATCTAAACTAACTTACAATTTCCTATCATAGAAAAGGAAAAACTGACTTAATTATATAGCTTGATTGGTTACTTGAACTAGTAATGATCTTCATATCTATGGAGGGAGTGCATGCTAATTGGTACATAATTTCTCCTCCACAGCCTTACACTTGTTTTTTTTTGCATGTGTTAGATTCTTGACTTTGCATTCGATAGATTGGGTGCAGATGGATCACAGGTACATCTTCATATCCTTTTCAATATCGTGAGTGTATATGGTTTTGTGCTGCCAACAATGTTTTAAAAGGCGCTAGGCGGGGGGCCTAGGGGCCTAGGCGAGATTTTTTTTAATTTCAAGTCAATTTTAATATTTTATCTTATCTTACATTTATCCTAACAAAACAATAATATAAAGCACAACAATCTATAATAAAGATAATAAAGGCATTTGCTTAAAATTCAAACACATATCCATATTGCTAATGTCAAAATTCAAACACAAACATGCAATTGTTCAAAGTTCAAACATGTTTTTAACGTATTAGTTTTATTCATAAACAAGATTGCTATTAAATAATAAAATTTTAAGAATTTAATTCAATATTAAAACTTAAGAAACTAAACATAAATTTAAGAATTATATTGAATTAAACTAAATATTATCAATGTATCATCATTTATATAATTTGAATGTGGTACAAGTTCAAAAAATTACAACTATAATAAAATTATTCATTTTGACTTGATATTGTTCACATCTTGTTGTGATTTGATATGCTACAACCTGTATTATGAATATGGTAAATCATTAAAAAAATAAATATATCAAGATCTGGTTTGGGTAGTTATTAAAATTAAAAAAAAATCTCATCGCTTAGACCCCGCTTAATTTATTGGAGGGATTTTTTTTGCTGCCTTGGGCCTAGGTGAGGCGTCAGGGGGGCCTAACGCCTAGGCGGGGCGCCAAGGGGGACCTAGCGCCTAGGCGGGGCCTAGCGCCAAGGGGGGGCCTAGCGCCTAGACGGTGATTTTTAGAACACTTGCTGCCAATGAACAGAAAAGTCAGAAAGAAAATGATAAACCTAAGTTTTATTTGCATGAAGTGTTGTCCGTGAAGCAGTATACTGTTTCTCTTACGCTGGTCTGTAAGAATGAGAGTATGAGACCCCCCTTAATTTTATAGTTGAAACTCATTGGTTGCAGTTTGTTGTTGGCTGCTGAGAGTGCTAGAGTGTGGGACAAAATCACTAATTTATTAATATAGAACAATCATGTTAGTTTATTTTTTCAAGTTAGTCTTTCTGCATTCCATAGTTGGCAGTGCGACAATATCTATTTACTTTGTGCTACACATCTGAAACATTTTATGATTGAGTGATTGAATGTTATGATCTTAAGGCTTATAACTTGTCGTTCATTCACAAAACCATTTGTTGTTCAATTTGATGGCAGAACAGATTAACCATCCTGTGCTGATTACTGAATGTGCATGCAACCCTGTTCAATCACGAAGTAAAATGGCCGAGCTTCTTTTTGAGACTTATGGAGTTCCTTCAGTAGGTATGAGCACCGACTGATATTTATTTATAGCTGTTGCAACGTCTTTATGAACCTGAATAGCCATGCCTGAAGATCTGCCTCATTAATCATTTTGTGAATCATTATCTACCATGTTTCTATAGGCTATTAGCTGTCTACTTTTCATTGTCTTAACTAATTTTTAGCATTTAAAGTTGTTATCTGTGG
Source organism: Panax ginseng (assembly GCA_020205605.1). Lineage (NCBI taxonomy): Eukaryota > Viridiplantae > Streptophyta > Magnoliopsida > Apiales > Araliaceae > Panax > Panax ginseng. The sequence continues at coordinate 120,242,860 of CM035143.1, read as the reverse complement.
TTTTACACCCCTCATAGTTGTTTTACTTTAGCTATTTTTTTTGGCTCGATTCAAGTGTCTATTGTTGTTTTTATTATTCCTTATTAACCTGTCCATCCATTATTTTTCACAGCATTTGGTGTTGCTGCTGCATTCAGTTATAAATATAATCAACAACATGGGCTATGTGATAGAGATGGTCTTGCAGTCTGCTCCGGATTCACCACAAGTCATGTTATCCCAGTATGCATTACTAATCCCGTATTTATTGAATTTAAACTTTTTTCATCGGACATGCAGCATAAATTATATGCTTATGATTATTTTTATGTAAATAGAGAGGGGTCAAGCTGCAATTGTAAGTTTTTCTTTTTTGAAGTTTATCTCTGCTTGAATAATGCTTGAAATACTTTCAGCAATCACCAATGTTGAACTTGTTACTATTAGTGGTGAAGGAGAATGTTTTGTGACATGGTCATTCTATGGCATAATGACTGTTCTATGCGTGTTTTGCCAGTATGTGTGTGTGCGCGTACCTTTGTCATGCTTGCCTGTTTTTGGGTTAGGCTTTGGCTGGTTTTCCCTAAAAAAAAAAACCACCAAAAGAAACCACCTCGGGTTGAGAAGTAAAGTGACTTTATCTAGATCTTTTAACAAAATCCAATCAAACAAATGGAAAGAATATGCAAAGAGATAGCATAAATTTTTATTTGATTTGAGGTTGTGGAGGACCATTAATAACTGTAAAATAAGTACGTTTTTCGATGGTTTAAATTTGTTTATTTTTCATTACTTTAAAGCTGTTGATACAACAAATCACCGAATCATCTGAAAATTTACATACTCATACTTTTGCACATTCTTTGTATATTTACAATTGGATAGTTTTCAAAAAAAATAAACTTAAAAAGGGTTCATTCAGTCCTATACTCTGTAAGGAATCTAGTAGCATAGTGAAAAGATTCACCTGTCCTTTCTTGTCATGGAAGTGATTATAATTGTGTATGTTTAATATGAATTCAGTTTGTCAATGGAGAGCCTGTTTATGAAGCATGCTGTCGAACAAATGTTGGTGGCTACCATGTTACTGATTACTTGAAGCAGCTTCTTTCACTCAAATACCCCCATCATATGTGAGACTAATCTCTTTTTTTTTTCCTACTCTTCTAATAGGAACGTGCTGGCAATCAATTTCTGATCTTATTTTTGAAATTATCAAACAGGTCTAGACTTACATGGGAAAAGGTTGAAGACTTGAAAATGGAACATTGTTATATTGCACAGGATTATTCTTCAGAAGTTCGATTGTTTCAGGTAAGAAGCTATTTTCTCCTTTATCAGCAACTCTATTCTTCATCATCTGAAGTTTAAGCTCTAAAATTATCATGCAGAAAGGGGAGAAAAAAGCTGAAGAGAAAACTAGGTGTTGGCAACTCCCATGGACGCCAGCACCAGTTGAAGTGCCACCATCAGAAGAGGAACTTGCTAGAAAAGCAGCTCTAAGGGAAAGACAAGGCCAAAGATTATGGAAATGGCTGAGGCGAAGAGGTCTTCTAAAATAAATGAACTAGAAAATGAATTGAAGGGCTTGGAATTCCTTCTACAGCAGCTCAGGCATGTGGGAGAAAGAGACATTTCATCCTTCTTGTCAGAGACTGGCTATGTTTCTAAGCCGGAAATAGAATCTGCAGTTGTGAAAGTAACACATTCCTTGCGAAAGGCCAAAGGTGAACAATTTGAAAGTGAGGAGAAGGCAGATCCTTCCAACGCTGAAAAGTATACTCTTATTAATATGGACGACAGCATGCTAACACCAGAGCAGGTATGCTTAACCAACAATTAGCTCATGACAGTTTTCCATTTTTGGGTTAATGTTGGTTTCTGGATTTATTCTCTAACCCAAACTTCTAGGGGAGTACTGATGTGTTATAACACATCTAATGTCGACTTATTAATTGATAGATTAGACATAATACATGGGCTAAGAGAGGAAAAATATTTACGGTTGAGATTTGCCACTGTCAATTTGTCTTGAATTGTTTCTCACTGAAATAGAGGGTCTACTACTAATATTCCTATCTACCTTTAGCTGCAGTGCACCATTACTTTCAAACTGAAGTCAATTCTATAGCATTTTTGTCTTTTTGTTGTCCTTTTATGTCATCATATGTGTGTGTTTATGTATGTATGTATGTATGTATGAATGATGTATTATGTGTGTGTATCTATGTTATTGATTTTTGATTATATCGACTATTTTATGTTTGTGGTATGCTTTATAGGTGAAGGAAAAGAAGAGGCAGTTATTTCTCAAGACCACATCTGAGGGCCGTCAGCGAGCTAAACAGAAGCGCTTTGAAGAGGAGCTACAACGAGAAAGGCAAAACAAGCAAGAAGAAGAAAAACGTTTGTATGTTGTTTAGTGTATCAAGTTTTATCATGTAATGTTTAATCATTTCCTTTATAAGTAACTAGTAAAATGGTTAAAAAAGAAAATCATCCTCTTTTTTATCCCTGTATGTAGTTGGTGCAACACCTTTTGTCTTCAGTATGAGAAACAGTTTAGTGTCATACATGATCTGTCTTTTCTGAGAAAGATATGAGTTAATGTGTTAGCACAGTCATCCATCTATTTTTCAGTAATGTCCTCTTTCTTTTTAATGTAGAGAGAACCCAGAGGTTTATTTGGAGCAGTTGCATGCTAAATACACAGATCTCTCTGAGAAAATTGAACAGAGAAAGCGACTCAAGACCAATGGCAGCAATGCAAATGGAAATAATGTCTCTGGAGGTGTTGGCCGTGGGGAGAGATTAAATGCTGCCCAGAAGGAAAGAATGCGCCTCTTGACAACGGCAGCATTTGATCGAGGGAAGGGTGAGGATACTTTTGGTGTCAGGGATGAAGATTGGCAACTCTACAAATTGATGAGCAAAGATAACGATGATGAAGATGAGAAGCCCGATGGGGATGAAGCAGAGCTATCTCGCATCTCTTCTAGGCTCTTGGTCTGTTACTTTTTTCTAGTCATGACATGGCACCTTCTATTTTTCTATCCCGCTTATATACTTGCTCTATCTAGTCATTTCAGATGTGGGTGACGTCTAAATTCCTCGATTAAATTTGTGACAGGATATAGATCCAACATTTATTCCCAAGTCAGAAGCAGGGTCATCTGTTTTTGAAACCCCAAGTCTCCGCCCTCTAACCAAGGAAGATTTCCAGATTGTACTTGGAGTGGAGAGATTTCGTTGCCCTGAAATTCTATTTAATCCTAACATAATTGGTATAGACCAAGCGGGGTTGGATGAGATGACTGGGGTCTCAACAAACAGGCTACCAACAAAGGGTGAAGGCTTGGAGGAGAGAATAACCAACTCGATTCTTATGACCGGTGGGAGCTGTCTTTACCCTGGTATGGGTGAGCGACTTGAAGCTGGAATCCGCATGATTCGGCCATGTGGGACATCTATACGTATCCTCCTGGCATCAGATCCAATTCTTGATGCATGGCGTGGGGCTGCTGCTTATGCTGCTGCCATTCAATTCCCACAGCAGACATTCAGTAGAATGGATTATTACGAAAAGGGTGAAGATTGGCTCCGCAGATACCAATTTAGGTATAATCACTGATTGTTTTAGTGACTACAAATTATCTCTATAGAAGAGTCTTATTAGCTTAGAAAAAGGATTATACACCTGGTAGGTTTTGCCCTTGTATGTCACTACTTCTTTTAACTAAAAAATAGGGCTTGCCCTTGTGTGTAAATGCATATAGCTAGACGTTATGCGACTCCCTGGAGTTGAGCCGCTGGCTTTCTCTGCATAGACAGCTATTTGCATAATTTGTTTGTAGCCATCAACTCAGATAATGTATGGTCTCAAATGAAAATTTCGGGGAATTGCTTTTAGTTGTGGTACAAAATTTTCTTAACCATCCATTGTATTATATTTAACATCATTCTTGATATTAGATTTTTAAATGTTCATAAATGTTTCAATTTTTTAGAATTTATTTTTCTTCCCCTTTTTCCTATGATTTTACAAGTTCTAAAAGTTTGGGTGTCAAGGTCAAGGCAACATATTATATTATTTAAACATCTAGAGACAGTTATAATGAAAAAAAACTCAATTAATTTTAAGAAAATAAATTATAAACTTTTTAATAGTAGTAAAAATAATTATTTTAAGAAAAATAAATGATTTTGTTCTCATAAATAAAGATGTTTTACTCAAATATATATTTTATTATTATAAAAATAACTTTTTTTAAATATTATTTTAAAACTTATAAATTTTTAGAATCATTTATCTCAAAAATCCTGAAAGTCATATAAAAAACATAAAATTAATAAAAATTGATTGCATAATAAAATTCATAATTAAATCAACTGAGATCCTCTCAAATTTATTTGAAAGTTGAAAAAGATAAATTAATCATTACATTCCACTAAATTATAAAATATGTGGCGACAATAATCTATTGTAGTCATTACTGGATGCAAGCCTTAATTATTTTTCCGCTAAATTATAAAATATATGTGGCCCTCCAGCAACTGTAGCTAAAATATTTATGTGACATACTAAAAAATTATTATAAAATAATCAACTGGCATAAGCAAGTCATATTAAAAGAAATAAGGGTTAATTTTATCTATAAATTTTTAATCCCACATGATAAAATTATAATACTAATTAAACATGTTATTAAATAATCCCCTATTTTAAATCGAGACATTTAGAATTAATAGTCATATCTCAAGTGTAATCGTACAAATAAACATATCAACAAATCTAGGAGTGATAAATAAATTCTCTCGCATCATCAAACCAACAATATTTTCAGAAGCTAAAGATTCTGGGAAACATTAGACAGTCTGTATATACTTTAACCTACAAGAACAAGAACAGGGATGAAAATACCACTGTAAGCCAAAATCTTCGGTCATCAGTAGATGTGAAACAAAATTTCTATAGTAATATTCAATGCAAATTCATCTTCCATTTCGCCCATTTTTGGTCCATACCAACCTTGAGATGAGCCCAACTTTTGCAACTCGGACACTACCGCAGCCCCTGGCAAATCAGATAGATCTCTCTTGAAGCTGATCGTGTAGCTTTAGGCCGCAACCATGACGCCTTTTTAAAGAGCGGTTTGCAAATCTGGCTGAACTCTGTAGAAAAAAACCACCAAACGTAAGAAATACTGAAGTAGCACCAATAATTACAGGATGCTCCCCAGAATAATTACTCACCCTTTATATCTTCACTCTCTAGAAGCTTAATGATTAGGTGCCCCCCAGGCTTCAGCACACTAGCGTCCTCTGAATCACAACTAGAGCTACCTGATTGCTTATCCTCTTGAGTAGTAATATCAGATTGAGCTAAGGCATCCCCTCCGACAGCTAAATCAAGTGCTCGCATTCCCAACTCGGCAGATAAAGCTGCATCCCTAGTCGTGATTCCAGAAACCAGGGGACACATATCTGAAAGTATGACGGAAAATCCTTTCTCCTGCAAAATAGGAACAGAACATGATATCTAGGAGAGTAATACTTATAAGATCATTGGGCATTCTTTTACAAATGTAAATTATAAATCCAAGCATACCAAAAGCAAAGAAATGAATAGTTTTACCATTAGTTTTACATGAGAACCACACAAATTTTGTAAACATCCTCAATGAGGCAACAATTGACACAAGTGCAAATGCAATATCCAACAACTTTTTATGATAAATAAATAATTACATTAACAAGACCCAAGTACACACGCAATATATCAATTCATAAGAAGAAAAAAATACGCCTACGTCGAACAACAACTAAAACCTCATCCTAAACGAGGAACCTCCGAAAATGTACCTACACTAGCTTCCTGTAGAAAACTATCCCAAGAAATCCATGAATTGTACAATAGAATCTGGATACACCTCTATGAGTCAAAAGAATATTACACGCTTAGCTTTCCCCTCCCATTACCTACTATTCCGTTCCATTTCCACCAAATGTGAGGCACCAAATTCCTCGCTTCCTCAACTCTTTTTTTTACCCTCACAACACGCCAAGCCTCCAACATCCCACTCACTGAGCTCGACATCACCCATGAGATGCTAACAACTTGACAATTCAAATGATATAAGAATACTTTTAAAGATTGGTCTAGAATCTGATTTTTAAGTTGTTAGCCTAGGTTAACTTTGCTGGCCAGGACTTGAACCACACCTAAAAGTTTTTGGAATTGCTTGGCTTGAGTGAGTCCAGAGGTTTCCTATAGACTATTCAATGAAAGTTACTGCATATAGCAAAAAGTATAGAATAAACAGCCAAAGTCCTGAAGAACTGCTAAAAAGTTACCAGACACCCAGATTCAAAAAAATCATTATAGATCATTTCAAAATTCATACCCTAGAGGTGATGTGGTTCATTGAGAACTACTATTCATTTTCTAACCGAATTTCAACCTTTGTAATCCAACTATTGTACTTTACACGACCTCGCTGAGTTTCCAAACATCCTTAAACTTCCAACATAAACTCAACATACTCTCACCCTAAGCATAATCCAAAAGCCACATGCATTTTAAAAGATGCATCTTGATTATTAAAAAAAATAGAGGAAAAAAAAGATAACAAGAACAAATGAGATATTTTCTTATGGTAATCAATAATACATGGATCAAATTTCTAACACAGCCTGCATCTCGAGCAATTTATCGGAGTTCTGTTGTGTAACGAATATATGCTACTAACAGGTAAACTAGTGCTTGCCAATGGATTATAAAGGCAAGTCATGCAAAAGCATAGTACTTGAGGTTGCTTTTGATTTTATTTGGATTTCAACGCGTCATCTTTTAATAAATAATGCAAATTTGTAGCACTAAATAAAGGTAGGTAAATTTTTTACTGACGATCACAAAATATCTCATTTTAGGTGTCCGATCAATAAGCCCATTAGAAAAAAATATTAATGTTCTCAATCGAAATTGATGTTTCCAAATTCCAATAGCACTAGGGTTAACTAAAATTAGATGTGTGAGCCATCAGAAGGAGAAAAGCTTGAGGAAAACATTGATGTGAGCTATATAGAATAGGAAACTGATGAAGGTAAGAATTTCGTCTGCTGCTAGTATGCTAGTGCTGCATGATTAAGCACTCATGGTCAGAAAACTTATTGTGCACCATGGATTTTACATACGCCTCAGGTGCCTCATAAGTCATAAGGATGCTAACCTCACTATGAAATAGACAGTAGTAGATGATCTAAATACTAGGTGAACTACACACTTGACAGAGTGATGGGTTACCAATTTCCTCAAATATTAACAAGGAGTTACTCAAGCCCACCAATTTCAAAGATGATGTACTGAATGAAGACAAACAAGGTAAATGCCATAAAAATTAAGTCGAACAATTCTTCTGCTACAAATGAATCCAATATAAACATATAACTAAACAATGAAGATCAAGTTTTGTGAATGAGTTGTGCTAACCTGAGGAGAGAGTCTCCTAATTTGGTCTTTGGGGAGCTTCATGACATCAGCAGCAATAGTTTGGACCCTTGAATCACAAAGAGGAGGAACCTTCACCTTCTGTTCTGAATATCCCCACAAAAACCAATAAATCAATTCATTAAAATGCCTATAACTGAACATAACTGCATCACTTTGTGACATGTGAGCATTAATTTCACTAAACCATAAAAAAAAATTACAATGGCCATAGTGATAATCACCTTAAGATCAATACCCAGAACAGCCCCACCATTTTTTAATGGACCCAAGCTCTGACAAGCTACCTGCTCTTAATCCATTACACTTCAATTAGTTTTAAGAAGGGCAACCCAAAATTGTATCTTTCTGGAAAAATAAACTTGACAAAGAAAATTAAAAAATATAGAGAGATAAAAATAAATGTAGAGATCAGAGACCTGCAGCCAGGCACCCGGAGCACAACCAAGGTCAAGAACAGAGGAACCGGGTGTTATAAGTTTGTTCTGCTTCTGCATTTGAAGTAGCTGCTCTTCCCATCAAAACATGAAAGAAAACATATATCAAATTGCCAGTTTTATTGGATTTATGAAGAAAATATGAGAATTGAGAGGGGATAGTGAATTGAACCTTGAAGGCAGAGCGGGCAACATAACCAAGGCGCTGAGCCTCTCTGTAGAAGAAATCTGGCGCTCCTCCACTCATCCTACTCCCTCCGTCCCAAATCAATTGCTCAGTTTTGACTTTTTAAAGTTAAATTGACTATTTTTAAAATTAATCTTTTTACTATTTTTGCTAAAATATATGTGAAGAGAATATAACCAAAAGAAAGTATATACAATTTATTACTAATCCCAAATTTTATAATTTTAGAAATATATTTATATATGCTTAATTATTAATTCTAAAAATAGTCAATTTGACTTAAAAAAGTCAAAATTGAGCAATTAATTTAAGACGGAGGAAGTATTTGAGTTTGAGAAAGAAAATGAGAAATAAGAAATTAGAGTAATTTTTAAAAAATTTAATTTATGAGTTTTGAAAAGAAAATTTAATTTGAGAATGAGTTGACCTGACAAATGGGTCGGGTCAAAATGGCCCAAATTTTAATAGGTTGAAAAGTAAAATTTAAATTTGTTCTTTGATGGGTCAGTTCGCGGGCCTAGACTGATTTCTATCATATTTTGATATATTTTTGGGATTGGCTCAAACGGATCGGGTCATTGGCGGGCCAATTCAAAACGGCCCAGTTTTGATGAGCTGAAAAAATAAAGTTTAAAGCCCGCTTTTTGACCGACAGACCAGCCCTAAAAATGAGATAGTATATTATTAGGATTAATTACATATTTTTTAGGGTCCTTTACAATAATATATAACATTTAAAAAATAATTACACTATTAGTGCACTCATAAAATATTTACACAATTAATACACTTTCTATATTTATTTATAATATTAGTGCAATTATGATTTCTTAATTTAGAAAATTAGTATGCAATTAGGATTCAATTCATAATAATAAGGAAACCTAAAATAAAGGAGAAATAACTACCATAATTAATAATTCAAATTCAAATATCTTGGATCTAACAACAAATTTAAATTCAAAAATAATAATTAAAATTCAAATATTCAAAGTTTGGCAACGTCATCTTCCTCCTCCTCTTCGCCGGTCATCTTCCTCCTCCCATTCGCCGCCGCTTCAACACCATGGACACCGATCTCCTCATCCATTACAGCCACAACTGTCATTGTGACGAAGGTTGATTTAATCCAGAAATTAAAAGGAGAAAAAGATAAATTTTAGTGCAGTTGGTATCTAAATATTTATACAAAGGTAACCATTTTAGTTTTTATGGGTAACCAAGAGAGAATTTCAGCAGTAGTTGGTAAACCAAAACTTTCAAAGGTAACAATTTTAGTTTTTGTTGGTTACATTTGTATTAAGGTTTGGCTACTAATCAAGATTTATGAAAAAAAATCTATAATAGATTTTTATAATTAATTAGTAACCCAATAAAACCGAATTGATTACCTTTGTATTAAGGTTTGGCTACCAACTGCATTATAAAAAAAATTCTACAATAGATTTTTTTTAATTAATTGGTAACCCAATAAAACTGAATTGGTTACATTTATATAAAGTGTTAACTACCAACTGCACTATTAAATAAAAAAAATCTATAATAGATTTTTTTAAAATAAATTAAAAACCTAATAACATTGAATTGGTTACCTTAATATGAATGTTTGGCTACCAACTGTACTATAAAAAATCGCAGCAACTGTACTATGAAAAAATCGCAGGTGGAGGATGACGTTAATGGTGGAAGAGGGCGGAAGATGGGGACTGTCTAGGTTAATGGTGGAGGATGACGTTAATGGTGGAGGAGGGCGGAGGATGACGTTAACAAGTTGGGACTGTTAATGGTGGAGGAGGAGAAGACTGACAAAGGCGTGGAGGAGGAGAAGACTGACAAAAGCGAAGAAAGCGTGATTTTTATTAAGGAAAGAGAAGGTGTGCTATATAATTTACTTATTAATTACTTAATTTAATAAGTAAATCAATATTAATCCCCTAAATTAAGAAATCCTAATTGCATACTAATTCCCTAAATTAAGGAATCCTAATTGCACTAATATTGTAAATAAATATAAAAATGTATTAATTGTGTAAATATTTTATGAGTGAACTATTGTTGTAATTATTTTTAAAAATATAATAGAATATATAATTGTTCCTAAATTTTTTTATGAATTAGGTTTGATGAATTTCTATATTTTTTTTATTTTTCTAAATATTTGATCAATTTCCTCCTAAATTTAGAAGAAAATTCTCATCTCTTTCAAGGTCTCATTTGATTTTAGTTTTCGTGTTACATATTAAAAGTTGTCAATTTGTCTAGGCCATATATTTTTATGAGTTTTTTTTTTCTTTTATTTGACTCTTATCGTCTCTTAATTGGTTAGAAAAATATATAAATTTAAATTATTAAGAGTTGTATCTTAATAAAAAATTTAAATCTATAGTCTCTATAAATATTGTACTTCCTCCATTCTAAATTTAAAGATTATTATTAATTTTTGAAAAATTAATTTGAGATATTTTTAAATTTTAAATTTATTTAATTATTACACAGTTTTTAAAATTTAAATACTATTTCACTCAAATAATCTAATTTATTAAAGTATATTAATTATTTAAATTTTAATTACTTAATTTTATCAACCACGATACGTGACAATAAACAACTTTTTTAGTAGAAGCAAAGTCCAAATTCTCCCGAGACTTTCCCCCTAGGAAACCTCTTTGAAGACAAAATAAATGAATATATACCTAACCCCAATAGAATTTGTTGAAGAAAACTTGTGAAAATTAATAATCAAAATAAAATTTATGTTATCAGAATAAGAAGTATTATTTAATATTTATTTAATCGGTTTTATCTTCAAGTGTGTTTAGGCAAATATTAATTAATATATTTATATGCATATTCAAAATGTGCATCCAAATAAATAAAAGAGGAGAGAAGACGTTAGAAAAATATTTTATTATTATTTTACCCATATGTATATTTTTAAATGTACACTTTGGAGGTGTAGATAACATTAATATTTGCATACAAAGTTGAAATAATAAGACTATCAAATTAGTCAAACTTACAACCCAATTAATGCACTCCAATGCATCCAGAAGTTCCTACTTTCTCAGGCTGTTGTCATTAAGCAATAAACTATTATATATCTAATTATATTTTTAATGTTAATTTTTTATATCTTTCAATTTATTCTTCTAAATTTTATAATTTTTTTATTTTATTCTATATAATTTACACACGAGCCACAATCTGTAATTATAACAAGTTAAGTATGTATTAACATAAGCTCTAACCAATGATATGCATGTTGTTAGAGCGTGTTTATTTTGGCCGGATGATTCGATTGGTCATATTTCATGTTGAGCAAGTCTCCCCACGTAGGGGTTTGGTTTGGGCAGTAGAAGGACTTTAAAGAATCTAAGATTCTTATATTTAATTTTCATCTGTTAAGGAAAGTGTCAAGATATTATCCAACCTCATTTCTTTTAAGGAGATCTAATTTTATCCTATTAAGGTATCCTGTATCTATCCTAATAAGGAATTTTATTCCAGTTCGGGGACGGACACGAAAGAGATAATCTTTCCACATAGGGGTCTATTTTGAATAGTTGGAGAACTTTAAGAAATCTAATATTCTAAATACATTTAATTTAACTCCTAAAGAAAGTGTCGGGATAATAAATAAAACATGTACTTATTCTCACATCGGAACTATCCATCGACGACTCAGGCCGTCAAATTTCTCTGTATTGTGTGCAGAATTAAACGCACTATTGTTAATTAGGCGCATGGCATTCAAGTTTTCTAAGAGCAAATAGGAGATTATTATATATTTCATCCAGTGAAGTATAAAGATGAATTTGTTCATATCAAGGACCACATGATCCATAGTTATCAGAATGACAGACAAGAATATTTGATTGGCATATTACACATAAAAAAAACCTAAATTATGTTGGTCAATGGTTGACCGTCCATTGCGAAATAAAGTAAAAGAAAAAGAGAAATAGAAACAGTATAGGTCAGCCCTGGAAGAGGAAAATCTTGAAAATATTTCCCCATTATTGTCATTTTTTTTTTTGGAAATTTTTGACACAGAATGTGAAGATGTGTTAGAACTATATGCATATACATACATCTAATTTTATCTATATATATATATATATATATATATATATATATATATATATATATATATATATTGAAAACAAAAATGAAATAATTGCAAAAGGTCAAATGGATTAGTTGGTCAAAGTCCCCAAATGGCCTTACCCCTTCACCCTTTCTTCAAACTAAACAACCAAGACTACCTAAAAAATTCAATTCAATTCAATTCATCAGGCTGCCTACTAACTGGATAAGAAATTGACTGCAAAACTAATAGCCAATAGCCTCGTACATTAAACTACATCAAAGAAAGATTAAGCCAGCCAACTGTTTGATTAATATAATTCATGAACATGCAAAATCATCATACATAAATATTTGAAGTTGGCAAGACTCTGCCTCAAAAACTATATAATAAGTGCAGAAAACTGATTTCATTAACATCAATCCTAAGTCATTTTAATCAACTTGATCATTAATCCAAACAAGTAAAAGCTATCAAAGCCAACAGAACAAAACATGAAAAAAATTATATTCCTAGTTTGTAGAGTGTCTTGTTGCTACTGTTCATTTTAACATAACTGTTGCAACTGAACTAAACATGATTACTGATTATATAACATGCATGTGATCAAGTTCTTGCCGTGCGGTACTGCCCGCATATGTTGTTCTGTTTGCTCACAAAAACGGATACACTTATCTCTTGGGTAGTAGGAGAACTGGGGCGACAGACTATTGATTTTGATGCATGATGTTTGGTTCTATCAACTTGATGGTTACTGATTTCAAGGCCAACTTCTTTTGGTGTCTTCATAGGCACATCGGGATCACCTGAAATTCAGGTTCACTTGGCCTATTGAGTAAAGATGATGGGAATCAATAAACAATCATAGGATACGATGGAACATGAGAGACAAGATTCGTGTGTTTGTGTTGTGTTGTACGAAAGAGAGAAATGGGGTATATAAATCAGAATAGAAATAGTTCCAGATATGATCCATACCTAGGTTTCCAAAGTCCAAAATCACTGAAAAGTTCATAGAGCCCAAAGTATTCCCACAAAAATTTGTCCTCTCTTCAGTAATAATGAACAAACTTCTAATAAGCTGGTGTCCAAGATGAAAGTGCATATACTATGCGTCCCTTCCAACCCTGCAGCATCCACTGGCCATCTTCGTCAATAACAAAATCCTTGTGGTAGCAAGACTTAACCCTACCTTTTGCCATACTCACGATTTCCTTGTCCAAAGGGATCTGCTTGAACCCACACCTCAGATTTCGGACCTGCCACTGCTTGTATGTTTCTGGCCTCTCAATCCTCTCTGCACCTTCGCAAGCAATGACATTCATTGCTTCCTGTCCAAATACCATCTTCTCAAGCAACATCCTCTCATGAATCTCACGAGGGACGTTAGCCTCAAGCATATCAAACAAAGAAGAGAAATGGAAAAGAGCCTCTCTGAATCGTGTGATAAAGAAAGGGGCATTGTAAGAGCCATTCACTATACCCTGTATGAAAATATCTGGATTTATATTCCTGATCAGATGCATAACTGTATTCCTTGGACTATCCACCACCACAGTCTCATCAAGCAGATTCTTAAATCTAAACAGTGAGTTCACAACAAGCATCTCCTCCCTGTCAATCTTCAGATCCTCGACTTTAATAGTTTCCCACTTCTGAGCAATGGCATTGAATTCAAATGGAACCCCAAAAGTCTCTGCATAATTAGCTAAACGACGCCCTGTCTCTTCGACCCTCTGTGATGGTTTAAAACCTGGATTGGGAAAATCAATCCCCGTGATTCGAAGTTTGGGAGGCCCACCTGGTCTAGATGAGAGACGCTGTATAAGGCAAGGCCATTGGAAACCATAAAGAATCCCAAAATCAATAATATGGAGCCTTGTCGCATTTTCAGCTACATTTATGATGGTCTTATTTGAGAAGAAATTGGATATCTTCCTAAATGGGCTGGTAGCAAGCAATAGATGGTAAGCTTTCAATACATCAGCAGCAGATATTGGTAAGGAAGTAAGGGTATTGTAAATCTGGGTTCCAGATCCAGCCATACGTGCCTCAAGGCCACAGGCAAAATAATGGGCTAGCCTTTGCATCCCATCACCTGCTTGAGAAGAATGTTGTCTGATCTGCTTCAATAGCTCATTTGCGTTTCTTTGATCATTGACTGCAACAGCTTGTGCACATAGGGTCAGTAGTGTTCTCAGATCCACAACATCCTTTTTACCTCCCTGTTTTTTACCACGTGCCTTCCCACTATTAGATCCTTTTGAGTAGCTATTCTGTTGCATACCTTTAGTTGAACCATTCTGCAATGATTCGCGAAGAGCAGAATCATTTTTCCCTCCACTACATAGAAGCACCAGATCAAACATTTCTGATCTCACAGTTGATTCACTATAAACTGCCGAATGCTTGTTGCTCCTGCCATCTTCCGGATCCTCATCTTCATGAAAAGGATTCTTCTTTCCTCTTGATCCATTATGTGATTGCTCGTTATCATGCTTCTCCTCTACCTTAACTACCATAACCTCATTCTCTTTCTTCTGTCCCATATCAACAAAAAAACCATTACCATTAGGAAGGAACTTGATCGCTTCCTCAAAGCCTCTTTTCATTAGCAAAGCAGACTGGCTATCTGTAAATATATCAGCAACTCCAAGGGTACTCACTGGTGAATCCGCCAGCCCATCAATGACGCTACCACTGCTAGTTAATGAACTTAAGCAGGATTGAGATGTGGTCTGTGAAACAAGGTCAGCAGAACCACTTTGTGAATTAGGGAATTCGTAATCACCAGGACCAAAAATCCAACCAGGCGCCAACAAGTTGCCATTCCAAGGATCATTGCTACCATAACTGCAGTAAGTTTCAACATGATTTTCATCTAAGCTTTCACCGCTTTGATCTGAATAAATTGTCGGCTGCTCTTCAAGTGAAGGAGGGTACTTCTCCCCAAGGACCTCATAGAATGATTTCTCCGCAGCTAGAAGGGCAGCAGATTCTTGAAACATACAAGTCTTGTCTTCCATATTTTCTTCCATAAGCATCTGGTTTATGTAACCAAGAACCACATCACTAAAATCATAGTCCTCGTGATGATTCACCTCGGGGTTCACCCCATAGAAGCTCGGAAAACTACTAGGACTCGGATCAGGTGGAAGTACAGGGGGTTCCACCGAGTTCAGATCTATGAACTTATCATCAAGTTTGGCCCCATTAACAAGATTCCGATCCGATAAACTTGAAACACTTACATCATTCAACCTGATTCGATTCATTGGACCATAATACGCTTTCACTTGTCTATCCATAACATCTAATTTACAAGAACAATCCAT
The DNA here is from genome assembly GCA_020205605.1 of Panax ginseng. Taxonomy (NCBI): domain Eukaryota; kingdom Viridiplantae; phylum Streptophyta; class Magnoliopsida; order Apiales; family Araliaceae; genus Panax; species Panax ginseng. The sequence goes on along the minus strand of CM035143.1, from coordinate 120,227,328 downwards.
AATAATATATCCCAATCACTAAAAACTCAACTATAGCAACAAATTCTATATTCCCCTCTCTATACCAGTATCTATAACTATGTCTAAATATCCCGCTGACCCAATTTCACAGGATGCTTATTGGGTAGCAAGAAGAGGTCTTTAGGTACGAAAAGAGAAGAAATTAAACCCCAGAGAGGTACAGTTAACCCAAAAAATCATAAACCTGATACAAGAAAAATGAAACCCTTTAAGCAAAAGTGCATCTATATGTAGTATATCATCAGAATTAAGCATAAAAGGGATGAATTTCAGCTCGAAAGCTTTAAAAGAAAGCACTAGATACCTCAATGATCTTTCTGTGTGTACTCAATTATTCATAGATATATAACAAAGGTAAAGTAATTCAAAAGGCTATATTATTTACAGTCAAAAGCAGAGCAAAGGAAGAAGTACCTGAGAGAGAAACCCTAACAGAGAGAGAGAGAGAGAGAGAGAGAGTGTGTGTTGAATGTGATGTAGAGAAAATGTACTTTTTCATATAAGCTAAGGGAAGAAAACTGAAAAGGTCAAAGGAGAGAGAGAGAGAGAGGGTGGGGGAGAAATCTAGACCGTAAAATACTTAATCTGACGGCACTAGTTTTGTATTTGACCGCCCGATATTCTTAAGCGGTTTGTTGACTTTGTTCTACAAAAATGAAACCATACGAGTAGTAAAATATGATACCCCACATCTTTAAAAATAAAATAAAATCACTCTTTATTACAATTAAACACATTTATAAATTATTAATACGATATTTGAATACAAGATTATTATTAGAAACTTCCATTGCAAGTTTTATGAAAATTTTATAATATTAATATAAATATGCGATATTTGAATAGCAGATTATTATTAGTAATATGTTATTATTGCAGTCTCTTATCAATGTTGGTTGATTTGTATAAATTTGGATATAATATTAATATTGGTGTCATGTTATTCGGATTTTGTATTGAAACATTTGTTAAATCTTTAATTTTTGTTAGTACTTTTGACATCTTTTTAGGAGTAGTTTTATTTATTCATTAGTTTTATTTTTGATTGATTTATTAATCATTATGCCTTTTTCATGAATTATAACATACACATATTTAAATCTTTTTTTAAAATGTTTTATAAAAACAAATTCACGTGTACTATAATTAGCGACCAAGCGTAGTTACCATCGCATTATTCAGTCGCTAATATTAGAAATAGCGACTCCATTTAAAACTAGTCACTATTTTCATTAGCGACCGTCCTCCGGTCGACGGTCACTATCGCTATTATAATTTTATTGCCATAATTTTCGAGCAAATATTGGCGCGCGGGAAGACTTTTTGCGACCAATCCGTAACAGTGATCGGATATCGGTCGCTAATATATCTATGTCAATAAAATCAACGACCGCATGCAGTCACAGACAGTGGTCGTTGATCCTTTTAATCTCTATCGTGACAGCGTAGACGATAAATGATCAAGGCGAAAGAAAAAAAAAGTAAGAGGAGAAAAGGGGAGCGACGTCGATGATTCCAATCACCTTTCATACTTTGTGGCGATCCCAAAATAGGTCCAATCCATCCAACCTATTCGAAGTAAATCAAATACATGGTCTGAAAATAACTATAACTTTATTACAACAATTGTCGTGCAAAATACAACAACACATATGCTGTGAGTTTTGATATAAGTATATACCAACTGTGACTCTCATCCCAACCTTGGATAGCACGTCACAATGGCACCTTACATAAAGGTATAGTCAAAAACTGTTTTAGAAATTAAAACCTTTGGAAAGTGCTCAAAAAAACCTTCATATATGGGAGGCCATGCGTTTAGGTTATGATAGATATAATATGACCACAGAATTATCCTTGGTTGACCCAAAAGACCCCAAAGAAAAACGAGAAGATTACTATCATCTTCTTTCCAACGGTGAGTCTTCTCTTGACATATAATTATCTCCACTGTCTCTAATTGAGAATTATACTCCAAACAAACACCAAGATTATATAGGTAGTGCTCGTAGATATACTCCGCAAGTGGATGTGCACAACCCTGTCTTATGATAACACGAGTTTGTATGTCATTAGACATCTTGTATAATAGTGGCAAAAACCCTTCCAAAGTTGAGTTCACCTCACCCTATTCGATTCACCAAAATTAAATATCAAATGACGTATATAATACGACACACTTATCTAAAGTCTCAATAAAATTATTTTCATACTATTTAGGGAGAACCTCAATGACTATAGACCACCGATTCTATTCCCTCGTTATCCCCACTTGACCCAGCCTACACTTTTATTACACGAAAGGAATTGTGAAGCAAAAAGGTGAGACAACTAGGTCGGTAGAAGAATATCATGGCTAAAGATAATTAAATTATCAATAGCCTTCATCGAGAATAAATCGTAGATTTAGAACATATGGTAGATGATAAAACTTTTCAACCATAGTTGCGGTGAACGAAAGCAATCCATTAGAAGAGTCAAATAGACCATAAAATCTATTATCTTCTCCATGTTAAAAGTCCACCAATAATGTTTTATCCCTGTAACATCAATCAACAATTCCTGTTCACAATCACATGTATAACTCATAATCGTAATTGTAGTTCTAAATTCCTTTTCTCATCCAGGATAAAGATAATTTTCATCACCTGAAACATCAAAGATCATGGTTATACCAAATCACAGTTCATGTTTATAATCATACTAATAAATTTATCTTTGCACTACGGGCCAAAGATATTCATCAACAAGTCATCTTTGCACTACAGGCCAAAGATATTCAACAACAGTTCATCTTTGTACTACGGGCCAAAGATCAACAGTTCATCTTTGCCTTACAGGCCAAAGATATTCAATATCTCAAAGAAATATATAATTATTTCAAAATCTATATAAACCATAATTATAACCATGTTGATCAATTCACCTTTGCACTTAAGCTAAAAATATTCAATTATAAATTCAACGGTCATGATCATACTAGTCATAATTCATCGTTGCACTACTGGCCAAAGAGAACCCATAGTCATGATCATACCAATAATCTACCCATCTTTACACTCAAGTCAAAGAGAAATTTCTTCACCAGGATTATAAAAATGTTATATATGATAATAAAAACAATATCATCAAAACATGGATTTAATTTCAAGAGTAAGATTCATAAATCAACGATAATTTGGTTAGAAAAAGAAACCAATTTTTTTTCGTGAATAGTACCCGTGAATAGTAACTCGTGAATAGTAACTCATAAATAGTAACTCGTATTCGTACATATTACCGTATACGTAAATAATGTCATATACGTAAATAATGTCATATACATGAATAGTGCAGTATACGTGAATAGTGCCATATACGTGAATAGTAATTCCGACTCAAAAAGTTCCAAATTTGATAAAAAATTCAGACCAATATTTTGGCATAATGATATTGAAGAAAATAATATCATTTATGAAGAATATAACATCCCTTAATATCCCTTACTATCCTTTACAATCCCTTACTATCCCTTACCTTAAAAGAGCAACACTTCTGACTGGATATCGGATATGACGCTGAAGGAAACTTGCACTGATGAATATCAATTCACCAAGTATCTAAATACTCACAAAATACACTCGATAATCTAGAGAGAGATAGAGAGAAAACTTGTTTCTGGTGTGATTTTTAATTTTAACTTAGCCCTCTATTTATAGGAAAATGTTAGCACGCCGAAGCAGACTTGACCTGCTACCTGATGGCTTTACCTGCTACTATTCCACCCACCAAAAATCAGCCACCTTCCCCAACAACCAAAAGCCCACCCATTTCTAGAATTTTCTACCAAAATCATTTATAAACCTAATTTTCGAATCAGTCACCTCTTAAAATTCATAACAAATTATACGCTCATTTTTAACGGTTCAAAATTTATGAACATATACTCAATTTATATATGTATAACATATCCAAAAATCACAACGATCCAACATACGATTAAAATTATAACTCACACAATAAAGTCGTAAGAACATCGATTTGATCTTTTAATACCTCAATCCGACAAAATATCGATAAAATACCTCAACATTAATTCCTTCATTTATAACCACATAAATAAATCCATCATTTATATCCACATCAAATAAATATTTTATTATCATATAAATCAATAATTAATTATTCACAAATACTATTATGAGAATCACAATAATGACAGACGGTTCCCAGGAAAGAGGGCTTTCAGATAAGGATTTCTCCTTACTAAAGCGTAATTAGGTGACCAAACCTCTCCTTGTGAGAACTTTCTAGACATTGCCAATAATGCTATCTAATAATATTATTCAAATAATATGAATTATTGATCCGATAATGGAGATCTGTGGCAATGACAATTATTGAAACAACAATAATATAAAATATCAACGCAAACAATTATTGAATCAATAAAATAAAATATTGAGCAAATAATTCTTGTAATAATTATTGAGTAGTGCCTTTCTTACGTAAGGATCAATAATTCAAAAATATTGCGTGTAAAATTGTGTCTTCTTTATGCAAACACGCGTATTACTATATTTTAACCACGGGTATTCCAACAAGTGTTAATCTTGTAATAATTCACGTAGTTATTCAATTTTGTCGTTTTCATCTTCCCGACGGTTATCCGTTATGGGGCCCACAAATAGTTCTATGTCAGTCGCATTTAATATTCCCAAGCGGAAAGAATATTCCACGACCAAACGAATATTCCCCGACAATAATGAATACTTTATAACCACTTGTGTATTTTGAAAAAAAAAAATCCATATATCATCCTTAACTTTAACTTTTATCAATTTAACCATTTACTGAATAGAAAAATTGAATACTTTTATTTCATAAAATTCGCGGTCTTACAATCTCCCTTCCTTATGAAATTTCGTCCCCGAAATTTACGTATCTGGTATTTCAAAGAGTTGAGAATACCTTGCTTCCATTCCAGATTCCATCTTCCTTGTCATCATGATTTCTCCATTGCTCATCTCATGTATTTCAGATATCATTCTAGAATACAGCTTCAAAACAAAGGTTAATTGACATATCACAATTTGTCAACTTAAATAAGAAAATTCAACTTAGGTAGGACACACACTAGCGAAGGATATTTCTCGTCTCTCCCTTCCTAGTTCTAATCCGGGATCTCCGCCAGAGATCATATCCCTAAGCTCTGATACCAAATGTGACTCTAGACACCAACTTGTGTCAAGACCTCACAATGATACCTATCACTTGCCATAGAAAAGGCGCGTCCCCTACGAGAGTCCGGCGGTGCATTCCCCATCAACAGAAGTCACCAAATGAGAGGCTCGGGGCTCTTTACACTTATGGCTCGATATTAAATGTAGCGACCCCAAAATAGGTCCAATCCATCCAACCTATTCGAAGTGCCAAATACATGGTATGAAAATAACTACAACTTTATTACAACAATTGTCGTGCAAAATACAACAACACATGCTGTGAGTTTTGATACAAATATATACCAACTGTGACTCTCATCCCAACCTTGGATAACAAGTCACAATGACACCTTACATAAAGGTATAGTCAAAAACTATTTTAGAAATTAAAACCTTTGGGAAGTTCTCAAGTAAACCTTCGTACATTGGAGGCCATGCGTTTAGGTTATTATAGATATCATATGACCACAGAATTATCCTTGGTTAACCCAATAGACCCCAAAGAAAAATGAAAAGATTACTATCATCTTCTTTCCAATGGTGAGTCTTCTCTTGACATATAATTATCTCCATTGTCTCTAATTGAGAATTATACTCCAAACAAACACCAAGATTATATAGGTAGTGCTCGTAGATATACTCCGCAAGTGGATGTGCACAACCCTGTCTTATGATAACATGAGTTTATATGTCATTAGACATCTTGTATGATAGTGGCAAAACACCCTTCCAAAGTTGAGTTCACCTCACCCTATTCGGTTCACCAAAATTAAATATCAAATGACGTATATAATACGACACACTTATCTAAAGTCTCAATAAAATTATTTTCAGACTATTTAGGGAGAATGTAAGACCCCGAATTTTATGAAATAAAAGTATTCAATTTTTCCTATTCAGTAAATGGTTAAATTGATAAAAATTAAGGGTGATATATGAATTTTTTTTCAAAATATGCAAGTGGTTATAAAATACTCATTCCTATCGGGGAATATTCGTTTGGTCGTGGAATATTCTTTACGGCTTGGGAATATTAAATGCTGCACAGTAACCATTGGTGGGCCCCATAATGAGAATAATTATCGGATGAAGAAAATGACAAAAGGAGTTTTTCTAAATAATACGTAGTTATTCTGAATTAACACTTCGTTGGAATACCCGGTGATTAAAATACGATGTCTGGCGTTGTTACAAGAAGACAATCGTATTGCACCAATTATTGATTCTTATGTAAGAAGGCACTACTCAATAATTGTTCTGAAGAATTATCGCGGTATTTTATTGATTCAATAATTGTTGCGTTGATATTTTATATTACTGTTGTTTTAATAATTGTCACTACACAATATTTTCTATTATCGAAGCAATAATTCATATTATTTGGATAATATTATTAGATAACATTACTGGCAATGTCTAGAAAGTTCTGTCTAATGAGAGGTTTGGTCATCTAATTGCGCGCCAGTAAGGAGAAATTCATATTGGAAAGCCCCCTCTTTCCTGGGAACTGCCTGGTTGTCATTATTGTGATTCTATAATATTATTTGTGAATAATTAATTATTGATTTATATGATGAGAAAAATATTCATTTTATGTAGATATGGATGGAGAAAAAATTTTAAAGTGACAATTGTTGAAAATCGATATTTTATCTTTTCTGATAAAATAATTTATTATTATATTTTAATAATATAATAATGATGATATTTTTAAAATGAATGTGTGATATATGAGTATATGAGGAGGAAGAGTATTTTTGTTGCATTAAATGATTAACACATGTTTTGTGTGTCGGTGGACCCCATTTCTTGGTGAAATTTGATTATAGCTATCAAAAATCGTCCAGTATGTGAATTTTTGGTCAATTTCTACATTTGAAATTTGGAAAACTTTCTTTTGAAAAGTTGTAGAGAATTGAATTTCCTATAAAAAGTCACGAAATTCGAATTTTTCTGATAAAAAGGCTATTTATTATGAATTATTGAAGTTCTGAAATTCCAGAATAATTGATTTTTGAAAGTTTTAATTATTTTTAGGGTTAAGTTCAGATGACCACCTGGGGTTTGAGCGGTTTCCCACTTAACCACCTATAGTCAGTAAAGCTACATTTAAACACCCGACTTTTTGAGTTAAAGTGAAAAACTGCTTTCTGTCATAACTCTGTTACTTAAGTTGGATAAAGACTTAATTACCCTTGTTATATATAAAAGACATATGCTTGTTCATCTCTCTCTCTCTCTCTCTGTTTTTCTAACAAATAAAAAACAGAGTAAATAAGAGCTCATATAAATTATAAAATCTTGTTCTTGACAAGGAAATAGAATCCCCCTTGCCCCTTCAATCACAAAGGAGTGAATACATATTCTATAGACATAATAATCCATCTAAAAGAAATAAAAAAAAAAGAGAACAGGGTATCATAGATTGAAAACAGAAAATCCAAACATGAATGGCGATCAAAAAATCTCAGAAGGAAATTAATAAGATATTCAATGTTTTCCCAAATTAATCACATACCAAGAAATCCAATAATAAGAATGCACTTACATCTTCATGCAGATATACGTATAGAATACACGAGAGATACGAGACAGGGACTCTGAAGAATAGGACAAACGGCAGCTCCAGAATTTGTTCCAACTGCATTTTGTCACCAAACTCGACTATGACTATGTTAAAAAGTTCGGCTATTTACAGTTTATTCACCACAACAATTTTCCCAAAGATGTAGCCAGCAAAAAATTTACTATTACTGAAACCAAATTCATTAGCCCGATAAATCATTCTCATACAAAACCAACCAATATAAGAGAACTCTTCCATTTGTAACAAAATCAATTGATGTGATCAACTTACATTGTGTTTCAGTCATTGAGACTACTACTAACTTAGAACCACAAATATTAACAAAAGTCTAGGATACTTCTACCTAACCTTTTGTCAATATGTGAAACCGGGGAAAAAATGTAACTAACCAATGTGGTTATCCTCTAAACCGAATCAAAACTAGAACAACAAAACATCGGGAATTTCAATTGCTCAATATCATTGAAATCCCAATTCACAAAGCTTGTGTGTATTAATCCCCATTAAATTAGCCCACTCTGTACCACAACCGTCAATCAGCTATTACTTCCCCCTCTGACCTTGCATCAAACAATTCCCATACGTTTCAAATTTAACAATTAGCCAAAAACAACTAGATGAAACAATTACTAGCTTTAAGAAGACCCATGAACACTACCTTCCTCGGTTCAGGGACATCAGTAACTTTATACGTCTCTGGCGTTATATCTGACAAGCACAAACCCGGAACAAGTGCCTGCAAAATTTGCTTTCAAAACCATGTCAGCTATGTGAAGCTCATACCCAAAGAAGGAAAATCTAAATCCATCACTAAACCCTTATTTAAACTACTTTAATACCTTCAAATTTTTCAGCTTCTTTGGGTGGATTTGAAATTGGGGAAGAACCGTAGAAAATTGGGAATCCTACTACGGTTTGGGGATAGATTGAGAAGAAAAAGAAGGGACTGATCCAAGACCCATTTCGTTGTTGAACAAATTCATGAAGAAAAAGCCTTTGAATCACAGACCCAATTCGATTTTGAGCAAACCCATGAAACAAAAATCATAAATACACATACCCATGAAGGTAATGAAAAAATTAGTGAAGAAGATGAAGATAAAGATGAAGATGAAGAGGGGATTAATAGCGGATTGATAGCACTCAGTTAGAAATTGAAGCTCAGATCCACCGATCCATCGCTTAGAATCTCAAATACACAGATCCATGGTTTGAGGAGTGAGAAATGAGAGAGGATTGTGGTTGAAGAAGAAGAAGGGCTATTTTGGACATTTAATCGTTGTTTTTGACTGTTACACCTCCTTCTCACGCGCTTTTTGGCGTCTAACATACACGCACGGTTAAGTTGGACGGAAAAGGTGACTTTTTCACTTCAACTCAAAAGTTTGGGTGTTTAAATGTAGCTTTACTGACTACAGGTGGTTAAGTGGGAAAACGCCAAAACCCCAGGTTGTCATCTGAACTTAACCCTTATTTTTAATAACAAAAACGTTTTTTTTGTTTTTGTCATTATTGGATGCTGAATTCAGATGTCTTTGATGTGCGTAGGAAATTTAATAAATAATATTAATATTTTATTAAATTTTCTACTTTGGTGTTCTAATCAATTTCCTATAAATAGGTGCTTAGGTTAGAATTGAAAATCACACCAGAAACTGAAGTTTTCTCTCTATTTCTCTCTCTATATTATCAAGTGTATTCTTGTGAGTATTTTGATATCTTGAGTGTTGCTATATGGTGCAAGTTCGTTTCGTTATTCCAAATGGAAGTACTGCTCTTTTGAAGTAAGGGATAGTAAGGGATTGAAAGGGATGTTATTTTCTTCGTAAGTGATATTATTTCTTCAATATCATTATGTTGAAATATTGGTTTGAACTTTTATCAAATTTGGAACTTTTTTTCATGTTGGGGTTCTTATTCATGAGTTCTTATTCACGAGTTACTATTCACAAGTTCTTATTCACGAAGTTATTATTCACTACAAAATTGGTTTCTTTTTCAACCAAATTATAGTTGATTTATGAATATTACTCGGAGATTAAAATTATGTATTGATTATATTGATTTTATTTTCATATATAACATTTTATAACCTCGATGTTGAAATTCTCTTTCACTTTGGAGTGTAAAGATGGGTAGATTATTGGTATGATCATACTAGGGTTCTCTTTGGCCAATAGTGAAAAGTTGAATTGTGACTGGTATGATCATGACCATTGAATTTATAATTGAATATCTTTAGCTTAAGTGAAAAGGTTAATTGATCAACATGGTTATAATTATGGTTTATATAAATTCTGAAATGATTATGTATTTCTTTGAGATATGAATATCTTTGGCCTGTAGTGCAAAGATGACCTGTTATTGAATATATTTGGCCTGTAGTGCAAAGATGAAATGTTGATGAATATCTTTGGCTCGTAGTGCAAAGATGAATTTATTAGTATGATTATGAACAGGAACTGTGATTTGGTATAACCGTGATCTTTGATGTTTCAGGTGATGAAAATTATCTTCGCCTCTGGATAAGAGAAATTTAGAACAACAATTACGATTATGAGTTATACATGTGATTGTGGACAGAAATTGTTGATTGATATTACAGGGATAAAACATTGTTGGTGGACTTTTAATATGGAGAAGATAATAGACTTTATGGTCTATTTGACTCTTCTAATGGATTGCTCGTTCCGCTGCAATTATGGTTGAAAAGTTTTATCATCTACCATATGTTCTAAATCTCTGATTTTATACTGATGAAGATTATTGATAATTTATTTATCTTTAGTCATAATATTCTTTACTGAGCTAGTTGTGTTCACCCTTTTGCTTCACAATTCCTTTCAGGTAATAAAAGTGTAAGCTGGGGATGCGGGAATAACAGGAATAGAACGGTGGTCTATAGATGATGAGGGTGAGGTGAATTTAACTTGGAAGAGTGTTTTGCCACTATCATAGACAGGGTTGTGCTCATCCACTTACTGAGTATATCTACCAGCACTACCTATATGATCTTGGAGTCTATTTGAAATATAACTCTCAATTAGAGACGGTGGAGATAATGATATGTCAAGAGAAGACTCACCATTGGGAAGAATATGATAGTAATCTTCTCATTTTCTTTGGGGTCTATGGGTCAACCAAGGATAATTACGTGGCCATATGATATCTATCATAACCTATACGCATGGCCTCCCATATACGAAGAAGTTTCTTGAGCACTTCCCAAAGATTTTAATTTCTAAAAGCAGCTTTTCGACTATACCTTTATGTAAGGTGCCATTATGAGTTGCTGTCCACGGTTGGGACATGAGTCACAGTTGGTATATATTTATATTTAAACTCACAGTTGAAGTGTTGTCGTATCTTGCACGACAATTGTATTAATAAAGTTGTAATTATTTCTGTACCATGTATTTTGCGACTCAGAATGGTTTGGATGGAATGGACCTATTTTGGGGTTGTCACAGAGAACCTCAACAGCTATAAACCACCGTTCTATTCCCCTGTTATCCCCCACTTGACCCAACTACACTTTTATTACCTGAAAGGAATTGTGAAGCAAAAGGGTGAGCACAACTAGCTCAGTAAAGAATATCATGACTAAAGATAATTAAATTATCAATAGCCTTCATCAGTAATAAATCAGAGATTTAGAACATATGGTAGATGATAAAATTTTTCAACCATAGTTGTAGCGGAACGAGCAATCCATTAGAAGAGTCAAATTGACCATAAAATCTATTATCTTCTCCATGTTAAAAGTCCACCAACAATGTTTTATCCCTGTAATATCAATCAAGAATTCCTGTCCACAATCACATGTATAACTCATAATCGTAATTGTAGTTCTAAATTCCTTTTCTCATCCAGGATAAAGATAATTTCATCACCTGAAACATCAAAGATCATGGTTATACCAAATCACAGTTCATGTTTACAATCATACTAATAAATTTATCTTTGCACTACGGGCCAAAGATATTCATCAACAAGTCATCTTCGCACTACAGGCCAAAGATATTCAACAACAGTTCATCTTTGCACTACAGGCCAAAGATATTCAACAACAGTTCATCTTTGTACTACGGGCCAAAGATATTCATCAACAGTTCATCTTTGCCCTACAGGCCAAAGATATTCAATATCTCAAAGAAATATATAATTATTTCAAAATCTATATAAACCATAATTATAACCATGTTGATCAATTCACCTTTGCACTTAAGCTAAAAATATTCAATTATAAATTCAATGGTCATGATCATACTAGTCACAATTCATCTTTGCACTACTGGCCAAAGAGAACCCATAGTCATGATCATACCAATAATCTACCCATTTTTACACTCAAGTCAAAGAGAAATTTCTTCACCAGGATTATAAAAATGTTATATATGATAATAAAAACAATATCATCAAAACATAGATTTAATTTCAAGAGTAAGATTCATAAATCAACGATAATTTGGTTAGAAAAAGAAACTAATTTTTTTTTCGTGAATAGTAACTCGTAAATAGTAACTCATGAATAGTAACTCGTATTCGTACATAGTACCGTATATGTAAATAATGTTATATACGTAAATAGTGCCATATACATGAATAGTGCAGTATACGTGAATAGTTCTGTATACGTGAATAGTAACCCCGACTCAAAAAGATCTAAATTTGATAAAAAAAAATTTAGACCAATATTTTGGCATAATGATATTTTAGAAAATAATATCATTTAAGAAGAATATAACATCCCTTAATATCCTTTACTATCCCTTACAATCCCTTACTATCCCGTACCTCAAAAAGAAAGCAAAGACTTCAATGAATATCGGATATGATTTCAAGGAAACTTGCACTGATGAATAGCAACTCACCAAGTATCTAAATACTCACAAAATACACTCGATAATCTAGAAAGAGAAAGAAAGAAAACTTGTTTCTGGTGTGATTTTCAATTCTAACTTAGCCCTCTATTTATAGGAAAATGTTAGCACGCCGAAGCAGACTTGACCTGCTACCTGATGGCTTTACCTACTACTATTCCACCCACCAAAAATCAGTCATCTTCCCCAACAACCAAAAGTGGGGCCCACCCATTTCTAAAATTTTTTACCAAAATCATTTATAAACCTAATTTCTGAATCAGTCACCTCTTAAAATTCATAACAAATTATACGCACATTTTTAACAGTTCAAAATTTGTGAATATATACTCAACTTATATATGTATAACATATCCAAAAATCACAACGATCCAACGGTCAGATTAAAAATTATAACTCACACAATAAAGTTGTAAGAATAATCGATTTGATCTTTTAATACTCCAATCCAGAAAAAATACCGATAAAATACCTCAACATTAATTCCTTCATTTATAACCACATAAATAAATCCATCATTTATATCCACATCAAATAAATATTTTATTATCATATAAATCAATAATTAATTATTCACAAATAATATTATGTAATCACAATAATGATGACGAAAGGTTTGCCAGAAAGAGGGGCTTTCAGATAAGATTTCTCTCACTCTGCCAATTAGGTGACCAAACCTCTCCTTGATAGAACTTTCTAGACATTGCCAATAATGCTATATAATAATATTATTCAAATAATATGAATTATTGATCTGATAATGGAGATACTGTGCAGTGACAATTATTGAAACAACAATAATATAAAATATCAACGCAGCAATTATTGAATCAATAAAATAAAATATTGAAGCGAAGAATTCATCGTAACAATTATTGAGTAAAGGCCTTCACGTAAGGATCAATAATTCAAAAATCATTGTGTAAAACCGCAGTGTGCCATCGCGTGCAAACACGCCGACATCGTATTTTTAACCACCGTATTCCAATAGTGTTAATTGGTAACAACTACGCCGTTATTCAATTTTGTCGTTTTCTTCTTCGGCGATTATCCGTTATGGGCCCATGAAATAAGCTTCGTCGTCGCATTTAATATTCTCCGACATAAAGAATATTCCACGACCAAACGAATATTCCCCGACAATAATGAATACTTTATAACCACTTGCGTATTTTAAAAAAAAAATCCATATATCACCCTTAACTTTAACTTTTATCAATTTAACCATTTACTGAATAGAAAAATTGAATACTTTTATTTCATAAAATTCGGGGTCTTACACCGCTGGTCATTAGTTTTCCCATTTCACTTACTTCGCTTCTAATGTATTCCTTTGTTATGTCTGGAAAAAAATATAATTTATGACTATGTTTGTAAGACCCCAACTTTTTATGAATAAAGATTTAATTTTTTCAATTATTATTTTGAATAATAAGGTGTTGATTTAATATAATATTTTATTTATGAGTGATATCATGATATGTGCAAATTTTGCAAAGTAAGCAAATTGTCATATAATATTCGCTTGGTCGAAAAATATTTTTTTTATCGGAGAATATCCGTACGACGGCGCAATCATTGGTGGAACACATAACGAAATATCCATGGACCAGAAATTTATAAAACAGATAATTTTTCTTAAAATTAAGTATTAGCGACCGCTGATAGTTCAAGGGTGTTAGCGATCGATGCGATCGCTAATAGAGATCAATGACACATGGGCCACATCACCTTTGAAACCTGGCCTATAATGACTTAACTTGGTGACAAAATTAACAATAAGTCTAGGGGGACATTTTTAGTGACATTTTTTATTTATTTATTTTTTTTGGTTTTTTTTTGTAATACCTCCCAAAAAATGTATAATATTTATTCTAACTGAAATTTTTGTAAAAAACAGTGTTTTAGGTGTAATTTGGATACATGTTAAAAAGCAGGCGTATGCGATGCATGCATAACCCCTTTTCTTGTATGTATTTAAATTATACCTAAAACACTTTTTTTTATAAAAAATTCAGTTGGAATAAATACTAAATATTTTTTGGGAGGTACTAAAAAAAAAACCAAAAAAATAAAAATAAAATAATGTCGCTACAATGTCGCCAAAACAATGTCGTCGTAGAAGGATTCCAAAATTAATCGTTATAAGACGATTATTGATAAATCAGTCGCTAAAAGTGATCACTAATATTCATTCATCGACCAAATTATATTTGACTACTATGATCACAAATATAGATCTGAAACCGACCGCAGTTGCTGTTAATATATTTGTATTTGTTTACATAATTTACCAAAATGTGTCAATGTCATATCGTGAAATATAACTGATCTATTATTAACAGTAGGAGTAGATTAATTTTATATTTTTAACATGAAAGTTGAATACCACATTCATTGAATCCTCCTCCTCCTCCTACTCCTAATAAAGTGCTTGTATGTGTCATATGATTCTTATGACTAGTTATGAGAGGACAGAAGACTATTCTGGTGCTTAATTTATTTGATGGAAGTTTCAAAAGGAAATTATGACACAGAGTCGCTACAAGTTCCATTTGTTGGCTGCTATTCTCAGTTTTAAAATTTGATATATATTATATTTTTATGCCCATATTTTAAGCAATATATATATATATATATATTTTAAGCAATAAAATAGGTATTTTGTAAATTATTATTAAGATAGACATAAAAAACTAAGAACTTTTTTAGAACAAAAGAGCATCAATACGAAAGAATACTAATTATAATAACCGACTATTTCAATATTTCCAAATCATGATTTAGATATCACATTATCACTAAGTCAAAAAAATAATTATTTGGGCCTATTTTATTGGGTACATTTTTTGTAGGTCTTTAAATTTAAACTGATGTAGACTGGACTCTTTTATTTGGATATATTATATATACATAACACAAATACCTCTTGGGGGCCTAAAAATTTATCAATTTTAGTGGGCCTAAAGCCCGGACACCTTGGACTTTTAACCTGTAGGTCTTTGTGAACGGAATGGTCATATATATATATATATATATATATATATATATATATATATATATATATATATATAGGGGAATGATCCATATCATCTATATGGTATGGGATAAAAAGTGGCATATAGGCTCTAAACCGTCCGTTTTATTGATGAATGGCTGAGATCAGATTTGGGAAGTTATCGTCCGCTAGAATTACTAGTGGACGTTTAAATGATAAATTGTGAACGGTTATGCCCCCTTATACACAACACTTGGCCAAGACAAACCCACTTGACCAAGAAAAATCACAACAACTTCACAATCCGCTAGTAAGACTAGCGGACGGCAGTATATAACAATTCCAACAGTTTAATTACAACACGAATATCTTCCTGCAAGCAAATCAACAAGCACAATTCCATATTATTGGGACCCAAACTACTACTTTCTGTCAAAAATGGAGGAATTTGCCAAGGGGAAAAAGTTTTGGGTTATCGCTAATGCTCAGAGTTTGCAAATTATTGAGACCCAGAAAGAAATTTTTGGGGATTAAAGTGAAATCGTTGGCAACTAGAAAAATTTCTTGAAAAGAAGAGAGATTGGCAAGAGAAGGTAAGGATCCAGAGAGTGAATTTCTTTGAAGGGCGAGGGTTTTCACCTGAGAGAGCTGTGATAGCTCCGTCGGGAGCGTCACGGGATATAGATTTGGAAGCGAGATTAATGGAGGTTACTTTCGGTTCGAGTTGTTATAGATGATTGACGGACCCGATCGCATTAGGAATTGTCGATCCGGTCGGATGACAAGGTGAAGGAGGAGGCGGGTTTTTCCATCATCAACTTCTTGCCATTCGTCGTCGGTGGGAGAAGAAGGAGGAGGATGAGAGAGAAATGGAGGAAAATGGGTTTTGGAGAAGCCATTGTTGGTGGGGGTAAAAGTGGCAATATATTTTATTAACAACATCCGCTAGTACTTCTAGCGGACGACGTAATCCCAAATCAAATCTCAGCCTTTCATGTCTTAAACGGATGGTATAGATGTTATATGTCATTTTATATTCCATAGAAAATAGATGCTATGGATCATTCCCCATATATATATATATATATTTGACCAGTAAAAAAAATTATTTATTAAAATCTCAAGAGAAGGAAAATCTATAAGATGTGGATCAGGCCGTAGTTATAGTTCATTACATCATAATTATAACAAAGAAATAACGTACACTTTAATACCAAATTAATCTATAACATGCAACTAGCTAGCTAATAGTACGTACATCATATATATATATATATATATATATATATATATAGAAAGAATATAATTCAGTTCTAACACTATATTTGAATTGAAATAATGAAGGTAATAATGAAATGTGTAAACACCTGATTTTATACGTATGACGAAATCACCAAAACAACAAGTTAAAATCGCGCTAACAAGTTGATGGAGTAGTTGATTGTATTGTTGTGCAATCAAACTCCAGAAAATACACACAGATAAACATACACACACCATTGTAAGAGATAAAATGTGACGCCCCCAAAATTAGGTATACATCACCCATCTTGAGTCGCCAAATACATGGTATAGAATTAAAATACAACTTAATAATACAAATGTCGTGTACAATACGACAAAACATAAACTGCGAGTTTGAATACAAATATTATCTACTAGAGAGTATACAAACTCAAAAGGAGTCTTCATTACAATTATTATCACACTATTTCACAGAATAGTGAGGACTACTAATGCACCATCTAGGACCATCACTCTGTTCCCCGACTAGTCCCAGCTACGTTCTCATTTCTTGAAGAGAACAGTAAAAGAAAGGGTGAGCTCAACTAGCCCAGTAAGAAATATTATGACTAAGATAATGCAGAATAATTTATCGTTAGCCTTCAACGGTGTTAAACTGATACAATATAACAAACATCAATTTAACTGCAGCGGAACAAGCAATCCATTAGAAGAGTCAAGTAGAGAATAAAATCTACTATCTTCTATGATTTAAAAAGTTTTTCA
This sequence comes from Panax ginseng, assembly GCA_020205605.1. NCBI lineage: Eukaryota > Viridiplantae > Streptophyta > Magnoliopsida > Apiales > Araliaceae > Panax > Panax ginseng. Next base: position 120,209,625 of record CM035143.1, on the reverse strand, counting down.
TCACTTTTATCATTTGAGACTCATTTCAATAAATAATCCACATCATTAAATCATCCCCTACACTACAAAGCCAAGGATATTCTTTAGTATCACGACCACGAATTATCCATGCTTTCACGGCCAAAGATAATCGTGTTTTCATCAACGATCCGATCATGCCATAAAACAATTCATCTTTGTACTTTACTGACCAAAGAGAATCCATAGCCATAATCATACCAAAAATCATCCATCAATGCACTACTGGGCCAATGAGAACTTTTTCACATCATTTGTAATATTACGGTTATGATTATCTAGAATAATCCCTGGTCATAATCATACCAAGTCCATCTATGCATTCTGAGGCCACATATGACTTTCAACATAATATAAATATGAGGATGCTGACAATGATATAGGAATTCAATAAAACAAGTTCAAGAATTAATTTATCCAGAACTAATAACGTCCAAATTGTCAACATGATACTTCTTTGTGGAGTAAAATTCAAGAATGCTCGGAAGAATATTTCTATGAAAAGATCTTTGGATGAAGCCTTAAATATCAAGGATATTCCACTAATTTCATGGAGTATAGAAGTCAAAACTTTAACCAACCGAGTATAATAAAGAATGGAATAACAAAAGAAATCACCACGCATGCGGTGCCGCGATGCCAAAAGTTATTCCAACGAGAATACTAAATAACGGAACCAAGTCGAGGCAAAATTACGCACCGGCTGGATGTTCCAAATGAATAGTAAAGAATGAAATAACAATGTAAATCACCATGCATACGGTACTTGCATGATGCAAAGTTATTCCAATGTAATACTAATAAGGGGCGGAATCGGGTTCGGCGTAAACGCATGCATGAGGATATTCCAATGAATAATAATAAAAAAGGCGGAATCAGTCCGGCGTAAAAAGCGCTAACAGAGGATATTCCAATGTAATAATAAAGACGGAATAATAGAAGAATGTCACCAAGTATAGGGTAGCAGCGTATCACAGTTATTCAAACAAAATAATAAAGAATGGAATAACATAAGTTCTCTTCATGAATACAAAAGAATAACACCCCTTACGAGTACAACAAATAATATTCCCTACCTTTGAAAGAAAAGTATTCCGACTGGTAGGGCGAGGATATACTCGAAGAAAACTTGCACTATGCTCAAAGCTTTCTTAAACTCTAAAGAAATACGTACCCTCAAGATTATAGAAGAAGAACTCTCTCTATAGTTTCTCTCTCTAGAGTTTCAAATAATTCGTAAGAAATAATGAAGGAATGAGCTTCTATTTATAGAAAAATGAAGCTGCATATAGTAATTAACTCATGAGCGGTCCAAATTGATTTACTTTAATTTGATTGGTCCATATTTAAAGCAAAATCTTTTAAATAAAATATAATATATTCTATTTATAATATAATAAAACTAATAACTTTATAAAAGATTTGACTATGCAAACACTATGCAGGCACTATGCAAACACTATGCATAATAAAATATAATATATTCTAATTATTGTCTAATAAAACAGATAACTTTATAAAAGTATTCTGTTTTATATAAAAAGATTTTACTATGCAAAATACTATACAGACACTATGCAACACTATGCAACACTATGCATAATAGAATATAATATATTCTATTTATAGAATATCTTTATAAAAGTATTACATTTTATATATAAAAAATTACATTTTATTACATTAATAATACCAATAAAACAAAACCGAGTGACTTATCACATAAATATCAATAATCAATATAGGTGCTACTTATACAACCACACGATTCATCGTATTTTTTAACAGGAAGTTTCAATGTTAACGGTAAAACTTCCACCGTTATTTTCATAAAATATTTTTGTCATTTTCTCAATCAAACAATAATTACATTGCTATGGGTCCACCAATGATTGTGCCATTGCACGAATATTCCCTGATAAAACAAATATTCCCCGACCAATCGAATATAATATGACAACTTGCAAACTTTGCAAAATTTATAAATACTACCCACAACTATAACATTATCTCAAATCCACACTATAATATTAAAAAAAATATTTCGAGAAAATTAAATCTTTATTCATAAAATCTGGGGTCTCACATAAAATATGAGCACAAGAATTTACGTAGAAACACAATTGGAAAAAAAATAAGGAGAGAAGAAATTCACTAAAATAATATGGAGAGTACAAATTATTTATTTGTATCATATGTTACTGTGACGCCCCCAAAATTAGGTATACATCACCCATCTTGGGTCGTCAGATACATGGTACAAAATTCAAATACAACTTACTAATACAACTGTCAGTGGTACAATACGACAAAACATAACTTGTGAGTTTGAATACAATTATTGTCTACTAGAGATTATACAAACTCAAAAGGAGTCCTCATTACAATTATTAACACACTATTTCATAGAATAGTGATGACTACTAATGCTATCCTTCCGGATAATCCACTCCGTTCTGACTAGTCCCTCGCTATGTTCTCATTTCTCAAGAGAACGGTAAAAAGAAAGGGTGAGCTCAACTAGCCCAAGAAGAAATATTATGACTAAGATAATGCGAGAATAAATTATCGTTAGCCTTGTGATGTTAAGCTGATAAAATCTAACAACATCAAGTTTAAGCTAGCAATGAACAAGCAATCCATTAAAAGAGTCAAGTAGAGAATAAAATCTACTATCTTTTATGATTTAAAAAGTTTTTCATGACTTTTATCATTGGGACTCACTTAATAAATAATCCGTGATCATCGAATCACGCATGCACTACTACCGAGGATATTCTTTAGTATCACGACCACAAATTATCCATGCACTACTGATCGAGGACATTCGTGTATTCATTAATGGTCATGATCATGCCAACAATTTGTCCATCAATGCACTACGGGCCAATGATAACTTTTACCGCATCATTTATAACATTACGGTCATGATTACAAGAATAATCCACAGTCATAATCATACCAAGTCCATCTATGCACTACAGCCACGAGATGACTTTCAACATAATATAAACATGAGGATGATGACAATGATATAAGAATTCAATAAAACAAGTTCAAGAATTAATTTATCCAGAACTAATAATGTCCAAATTGTCAACATGATACTGCTTTGTAGAGTAAAATTCAAGAATGATCAGAAGAATATTTCCATGAAAAGATACTGGATGAAGCGCAAATATCAAGGATATTCTACTAATTTCATAGAGTATAGAAGTCAAAACTTTAACCAACTGAGTATAATAAAGAATAGAATAACAAAAGAAATCACCATGCATGCGGTGATTGCAGATGCAAAGTTATTCAATGAGAATAATAATAACGGAACTGTCGGGCAAAATTTGCACCCGCGAGGATGTTCCAATGAGAATAATAAAAAGGCGGAACCAGTCCGGTGTAAAACACACACGCAGACGAGGATGTTCAATGAATAATAATAATAAAGACGGAACCGAGTGCGGTGTAAAACACACAGATAGGATGTTCCAGCGTAATAATAGAATAATGTCACCAAGTATAGGTAAACCAGCGTATACGAGTTATTCCAATGAGTAATAATAAGCAATGGAATAACAACAGTTCTCTTCATGAATAAGAAAGAATAACACTCCTTACATTAGTAGTAGATTGAAAAGCTGCGAGTAGTGTAAAGAAGAATATCACTCTTCTTCTTTCTCTTATTCTCTCTATACTTTCTCTCTCTATAGCTTGAATGAATTCATGAAAAATAATGAAGCACTAGGCCTCTATTTATAGAAGATTTCTAGCTTAGCACTTGAAATGTGAAAAGGCAAGTGGCTTGACGACTGGTGATGTGAAAAGAAAAGTGATTTGACACCTGTAATGTGAAACGACAATTGGTTCGACTCCTGTAATATGAAACGGCAAGTGGTTTGACGTCTGGTAAAGGTAGTTACTATTGACGAAGGTAATTACTATTGATGAAGATAATTATTATTGACAAAGGTAATTACTATTGACGAAGAGACTCTTAGATGATGACATATGGGCCCCCCATAAAATAACCAAACTTACCACAACCGTCTCATAATAGACTCTTTATATACATCAAGGATTGAATAAATATTACCACAAATCATTTTATTTTTAATCAACACATATTTAATCTTTCAACAATTATTAATCATTTATAACTTGTCGTCTCAATTATTGAGTATAATAAAGAATGGAATAACAAAAGAAATCACCATGCATGCGTTACTTTCAAGTGTACAAAGTTATTCCAACAGAATAATAATAACGGAACGAAGTCGGGCAAAATTTGCAAGCGACATGATGTTCCAATGAATAAAAAAGAACCGGTCAGGTGTAAAACACACGATGAGGATGTTCCATGAGAATAATAGAATAATGTCACCAAGTATAGGGTAAACCGCATATACAGGTTATTCCAACAGAATAATAAGCAATGGAATAACAACAGTTCTCTTAATAAATAAGAAAGAATAACACCCCTTACATTAGTAGTAGATTGAATACTGCAGTAGTGTAGTAGAAGTAATACTCTTCTTTTTCTCTTATTCTCTCTATACTTTTTCTCTCTATAGCTTGAATGAATTAAGTGAAAATAATGAAGCACTAGGTCTCTATTTATAGAAGATTTCTAGCTTAGCACTTGAAATGTGAAAAGGCAAGTGGCTTGACGACTGATGATGTGAAAAGAAAAGTGGTTTGACGCCTGTAATGTGAAACGACAATTGGTTTGACGCCTGTAATATGAAACGGCAAGTGGTTTAACGTTTGGTAAAAGTATTTACTATTGACGAAGGTAATTACTATTGATGAAGGTAATTACTATTGACGAAGGTAATTACTATTGACGAAGAGACTCTTAGATGATGACATATGGGCCCCCCCATAAAATAACCAAACTTACCACAACCGTCTCATAATAGACTCTTTATATACATCAAGGATTGAATAAATATTACCACAAATCATTTTATTTTTAATCAACACATATTTAATCTTTCAATAATTATTAATCATTTATAACTTGTCGTCTCAATTATTGATTTAATAATATAACATATTATGATGATAATCTTGTGACAATAATTGAATCAATAATATAAGAGATATGATGCAAAGCAATTATCCGTAGCAATAATTAAGTATAATTTGAGTGACTTCTCAACGTAAACATCAATAATCAATACCAGGTGCTACTATGCAACCACGCCAGACATATTCTTTACTTTTACTAAGGGTAGTTCAACAGGTTTTAACAGTAACACCTCCGTAGTTATTTTTATAAAGTATTTTTGTCGTTTTCTCAATCCAAAAATAATTCTGTTGTGGGGTCCACTAATGATTGTGCCTTCGTACGAATATTTTTCGATAAAAAGAATATTTCCCGACTAAACGAATATTTTATAACAACTTGCTTACTTTGCAAAATTTATAAATATTACCCACAACTATAACATTATATCAAATTTACTCCATAATATTCAAAAATAATATTTATAGAAAATTTATCTTTATTTATAAAAGTTGGGGTCTTACATTACTGTGTCATCGCGTCTCGTCCAAACCCTTGCTTATTGCTATATTTATAGATGTCATGTTCACCTGAATCCAATTAGGAGTAGGAATCCTGTTTAGAAGCACTTTATAACTGCAATTAATGGCTGATCAATTACTTCCCTAATTAGATCTACTTATCCCACCAAATAAGGAAACACAATCTTACTTTAATAAGGACTCTCTCACAATTAAAATAAATATATATATATATATATATATATATATATATATATATATATATATATATATAGATTTCATCCACAAAGAGGTTGTTGTTGGGGAGTAACCCCTTTGGCCAAATTGCTACAACTTTGTAGCGGCTTGTTATATTTTTTTTTTTTATCACTACGGGTTGTGGCAGATATTTACCGGGCTAAAAGGGTTGCTCCCAACAACCTTCTGTTGTGGATGGAGACCCTATATATATATATATAGAGGATCAGTGCATACTCCTTATCTTTTATTCGCGTCACTACCTCTCCTTTTGGCGACGGTTTTGGCCATACATAATATTTGTCATCTATACTTTTAGCGATGCTATATATGTTTAATTCGCTAAAGTATGTACGACTATTGTATTTAACCGTAAACCGTCGCCTTTAATGTAAAGTGAGCACATGTGAATAATATAAGGGTATGACTGATCCTGATCAGATATATTTATATATATATATATATATATATATATATATATTTATATATATATAGAGAGAAGCGAGGATCAAGAAGCATTTCACTTAAATAACATTCCTCCTTAAATAGCACTCTTTTATTAAAACTACGTCGTTTTGGAGTGACTTAAAAGAGAGTGGTCCCACTTGTTTTCTTTTTATTTACAAAAATGCCACCCGCAGCCACTCCAAAACGACGTAGTTTTAATAAAGGAGTGTTATTTAAGGAGGAATATTATTTAAGGGGAATGCTCTTGATCCTTGCTATATATATATATATAGAGGCCGGATCAGGTCCGGACCAAAATCCGGACTTTTTTTTTTTGGCTTTTTTTTTAAAAACAACTAAAAATAAATAAATATTATTTTATGGAATTGAATTTTTTTTCATAATACAGTATTTTGGGTGTGATTTGGGTATGTATAACAAAACATATATGTACAGTCTGTGCAGACTGTACCACCATTTTTTGGTATATGTATTCAAATCATGCCCAAAATATTGTATTATGAAAAAATTTCAGTTCCATAAAATATTAAATAATTTTTTTTTATTTAAAAAAAAAACAAAAAATAAATAAATAAATTTTGGATCCGTTTTTGATCGGTCCCAGGACTCTGCACACGATCCATATATATATATATATATATATATATATATATATATATATATATATATATATGGGCCAACACCAAAACTTGGCTAGACCCAAATAATCACATCCAAACAGAATAAAAGAAATTATGTTTAGTTCTTGGTGGAGAGAGAACTGATAACATATAGAATACTACATTCCAACTAAAATAGAATAAATCATTCTATTCCTTCGATCCAACGTAACATAAGTCCTCCATAACTGATCCTTAAGTTGGTCAAACAGCTGCAATTTACTTTGGTTATATATTTTGCAAACCATACCGACTGACTTTTCTCTTCATCTGCATCTCCATTAAGCCTGCGCTAGCTGTTATTAAAACTATTGAACCTTCAACTTCCTTTCCTGGCCTGCAAGCACACAACCTTTCCTAGGCCTATCATTTTTATCACTAACGTAACTGAAATAATTAAATTAAATACCTAACACACCATGAAACAATATTATTCTTTTTCCTTGCAATACACGTACCCAATCTGGTGTCACAACTTCTTTTTGAGGCTTTCATCAGATGGAGCATGCATGCATGCATATCTAGGTTGATAATTAAATAAATAAATAAATAATATTTAAATCTATATTTTAAATATTTTAATTGGATTTTTCTTATGTTTTGATCAAATTGTATTTAATTTATGTGGACTATAATAAGTAAGAGATTATATTAATTTGGGTTTTTAAATTAATTGGGTGTAATTTATAATTTTGTAATTTTAAAATTTTATTAAAATTAGAACAATTAATAAGATCTATTAATAAATAAATAGTTAAAATTAATTTATTCAAACATTATGTAGGTACGTAACTGAAGGAAAAGAAGGGAGAGAAGCGGCTGTGGAAGAACAGAAAACAAAAAGGAGGAAAATTCTTTCAATTAATAAGGTAATATTATTACTTTGTGAATAATATACTCTTTTTGATAATTATACCAAGTGACCATATGGGGATTAAATTCTAGGAGTCGGTTAATGGATTGATACTTAGTTTAATAGTATTGTTAAGGATGTCCTGATGAAGGAATCATTATATATTTTATTAGATTGATTTAAGTGTAGTTATCAATTGACTATATAATATATAATATAATGTATTTATTTTTATAAATATTAAAATTTAAAATTTATAATTATATTCAATATATTTATTTATATGAATAATTTCTTAAGTATTAATTTTTTAATGTATTTATATTCAATGTATTTTATTGTAAAAAAAAAACCATTCAGCCGTTATTCAGCCCATTCAGTCAAAAAAATAGGACTTATCCATTCAGCAAAAATCGTCTGAATGACAAACCAATTCAATCATTCACACAATTTTTATTCGAAACAAACACAATCATTTAATACTAATCACCAAACAGACCTTTAGCCTAAACCAATACTAGCTAGGGACAAGAGGTTTGGGGTCAATTAAGGTTTATATATTGTCTGGACCTAGTCTAATTCAGTTTGTAAATTGAACCCGCCTGACCTAGTTTGGTTGAAGCTACTAATTTTAAAGAGAATAAAAAAGCTCCTTTTTTCTCGAAAAACTACGATCGAACCCAACCCGATAAATTAATAATAATAATAATAATAATAATACTCCCAAACATGACAGATATAACCTTGACAGATATAGAGAACATTTTTTTTTCTATAATGGATTAAATAGTTGAAAATATAAATTTTATAATCATAAATAAGAGTAATCTTTTAAATGTTGGCCATGTTTATCTTTAAGTAATCATGAAATTGTGGACATAAACCTAGTCTTATGTGTGGTACTTGTAATGTTAAAATTTGATCTTAAAAAGAATTATTTAATAAAGATTAATATAAAATTAGTATTAACTTTTTAAAGTCCACTTAAAATATTTTAAAATTTTAAAATTGACATGAATTATTTAAATTTTAATCAATACAATTATGAATATTGTAAACTATCTAAATAGTACTATTCATTGTGAGATTTATTGTTTCACAAATTTATCTAGGGGAGAGGCGAGGGCGATGGGCTGGGCAAGGGGACTCAAGTGGGGCGAGGTGGGAGTGCATACATAATTAATAAATATTTTTTTTTGAGGAAGGTGGGGGGCGAGGTAGGGGTGTATATATAATCAATAAATATTATTTTTTTTTGGTTGGGTGGGTGGACTGGGGTGGGGTGGGATGAGGTGGGGTGGGTAAGGCAGGGGTGGAGTGGAGTGGAGTGTATACATAATTAATAAATATATATTTTTGGTCGTGGAGGGTGGGGGATGGGGGGCAGGTGGCAGGTGTGTGTGTGTGTGTGTGGGGGGGGGGGGGGATATTTTAATTACCCTAGATAAAATGTTGATTAAACCATGTCCATACTGAAAGTATATATACTGAATTCACAAGTGTATTGTATCTACACAAATAGGTTAAAAATTTTATATTTCAAAAAGTATTATACAATATGGGTCAAAACTAGTTAAACTAGTTCCAACTCGTATTTGTAATTAATAATATAGATCCAAAATCGAACCAATTTATAATTTAAAAATTAGTTAACCAACCCAATAAATTTAAATAGTTTTGATTAACTATGTGGTTTTCAACTTAAATTGTCAAGTCTAATGATAACCATGCCCATAGTAGGGCAGGTAAGGGTGTAAACGAGTCGAACCAGAGCGAACAGAGAGTTACTCGAATTCGACTCAAAATGATAAATTTGTACTCGAATTTGGCTCGAATTCGAATTATATTTGAAAAATCTTACTCAGATTCGACTCGACTCGACTCGAATATTTATTACTCGAATTCAATCCGACTCGACTCGAATATTTATTCAAACTACTCGAGAGCTTCAAATTCAAGCTCGAATTCGAGTCTCCACATAATAGCTAGTTTTATAATAAATATAATTATAAATTGAATTTATTATTTTACTTAAAAATAAAAAAATATATTTATTATTACACTTTACAAATATAAAATCATAATTAAAATTAAAAGCAAAATAAAATAATAACTAATTATCCTAATTTGATTTAAATTTGTATATATTATAAGAGAATGTATCGAACATCTAATCGAATATGTATTAATCGAGTATGTATCGAATCACAATCAAAACTTCAAGTAGTTTGAATCTTAAACGAGTCGAGTATAACCTTGCTCAGATTCTACTCATATTTTTATTCGAACTAGTTTTAATGCTCAAATTTAGATCATAATATTAACGAATTTGAGTCTCGCTCATATTTTTTTCGAATCGAGTTCGAACTGTGTTGGCTCATTTACAGCCTTAAGGGCAAGGCATGATGAAAAGACTAGCATCAACTCTTGAAATCTGATAAAGAGACTTGTGACCCAATAAATCAAGTTCATAGACCGACATATTCTTATGCCCCACAAGACTAGCCCAAACTGTTATTTGCTTTTGACTGGCCCAAATTATTCGATGCTACAGATATTTTCGTCTTATTCAGTTCTTCTAGAAAGGAATTTGTTTTTTGGCTGATGATATTTTTACAATATTTTTTAATATTTTTATATAAAAAGTATCGCTATAAATGTATAACGATAATTTTCATAAATAGATTTCATATACACAATCAAATTTATTGGGAATAAAATCATAAATAGATTTTGTATCTATATATGATTCTATCCACGTCATTGGGACCCAGTTAAATATAATTTTTCTACAATTTATGAAATCTGTCTTTTGAAAATTATAATTCGGATCCCTAAATCTAAATATTGATATGATTATTTGTAAATTTATTGTTTTACTTTTGAGCATACGAATGACTAAAATGCAGACGCATATAAATTTGTGTGAATCAAAATGAAGAAAAGAAAGATGGGGGTAATGAGAGACTCATATATATATATATATATACGGGTCTTACATCTATATGACAAGACTTGTATGAAAATATTATTTTTCATGTAGAAATATCGGTTTTATATTTATATTATAAAAAGTAAAACTAACCGTAACCCAATTACATGTTTTTCTTTTTCTTTTATTTTTGTTTTTATCTGTAATTTTAGTTTAATTCTAAATTAGTTCTAGTACTTTATAATATTAATTTATTAAGTAATAAAATTAATAAGAAAAATTATATATATTACAAATATTTATGTCAATTTTGCATATTAATGATAATTTTTTGAAAAGATGTATAATAACTGAGTTCTTCTATAATTTTTATGAATTTCATATATTAATAAATTTAACATAAATTTATCGCAATACATAATGTAATTCAACATATAAATTATCAAAGACTAGTAGTATGTATAACTTCAAATTAATTTTAAAGTTATTTCTCCCAAGAGTTCATTTCGCCTTTTTTTTTAATAAAAAAATATAACTAATAAAAAATGTATAATAATTTTTGAATTGAAAGTTTTTTAAAAAAAGTGTTTTGGTGTGATTTGGGTACATATAACAAAATAGTGTAGCATGTGATGCAGTAACACCGCTTTGTTATATAATACCTCAAATCACACCCAAAACATTTTTTTTAAAAACTTTCAATTCCAAAAAATTATTATACATTTTTATTAGTTATGTTTTTTTTATAAAAAAAAAAAGAGATGATTAACTCGGTAAATTTCAAAAAGGATGAGGCTAAAATCCTTGCTATGTATAACTTACTCGTGCTATCATATGTGACATAGTATTTTACTGGGCCATTTGAAAAGAAGATACTGGGCTCATGGTTGGTTTATTCCGCCTAATTGAATTTTTTTATTATTATCAGCAATATCTGCTATTATTAGTAACGGATGATGCTTGTCATCTGTTAATAATAATAGCAAACGTAACTATTGGATTTTTTACTATAAAAATCTTATGTATCTACTTATTTAATATTTATTTATTTATCTTGGATATTAATTTATTAATAAAAGTACATCATTCATCATTCATTAAATGATTGTTTAGTTTGTTTATATATAAATATTATACTCCCTCCTATTCATATTAAGTGTCTTCTTAGAGTTAAGCACACTTATTAAGAAATAACACAAAATATCTTTTGTATCCCTAATTAATTATTTCTCTCTCTACGATGGTCCATGGAATTGCATTTACTAAGCATATTAAATAGAGGGTAAATTAGGAAAAAATAGTGTAATATTGCATAGGGATTCCAAAAACTATTAATTTATATCAATAAAATGAAACTCTCCAAAACTATTAACTTAATATGTAATAGGAGGAGTATATGTTATGGTTATGTGTATGTGTGTATAAATAAATGTTATACACATAAGATATAAATCATATATATGTAATATATAAATAAATAAATAATGGTTTATAAGCTAGGATGATTTGGAGATATTATTTTGTAGGTTATAGTATTTTAACAGAGATGATATATCTTGATCATAGAAGTTGGACTTCTAATCAAAGTGCTAGTGCATTAAACGAATCATGTGATAATATTTTATTTATAAAATATTTTAACATAAATACTAATTTCTAAAATTTCTTAATTTTGAAATAATAGTAGACTTAATATTGTTTTATATATATTAATTTGATATTCCAATATATATATATATATATATATATATATATATATATATATAAATCATTTGTTCTATCAAAAGTTCCCATTTACAAAATAAATAAATAAATTATTCCACAAAAAAAGTGGTTAACAAGGGAAACTGTCTTTAAACTTTCAAAAAATGAATTCATTGTTGATACTTGATAGTTTGTAGGGATGGAAAAGGGCAAAAAGAAAGCCATCATTGTCTTTAAAGAGGGCAGACTAGTTGGCAACTTGGCATAATTGTAAGATGAGGTGGTGCCATTTCAGATAAAAGAACACGGACAAGACCTCACACCCTCACACCTAACTAAATACTCTTCACAATGTGCATTGCAGATATTAACACGGACAAGACCTCACACAGCTAACTAAAAACTCTTCATAACGTGCATGCGGTGCGGATATCGGTGATGTTTGCTTTGGGGAATAAGATTATTTATATATATACAACCCCGCTCACAAGCATACACCTTAAAAAGTATTCTGCCCCTTAAAGAGTATTCTGTTTTAAAACATCGGCTTTTTTAAACTCTCTCTTCACTCAATCGATAAAACAAAGACACAAAGGCACAAAGCAGAGAGTCAGAAAGCGAAGTAGAGAAATCAATTTCTTTATTCTTCCATTCCCTTTTCGCCCAACTGCTGCAAAATCGAAATCCATTGCCATAGAAAGCCATTGCCATACAATGGCAGAGCTTCTCGCTACAAAGGCAGAGCTTCTCGCTACAAATCGATTCCCTTTGAAATTTATTGCTGCAAAATCGAAGAGAGAGAAAGCATTGCACTATAAATCTCAGCCATCACGATTGTTGCAAGAGAGAAAGCCAACCCAAGCCCTAAAACTCAATTGATGCAAGAGAGAATGCCAAGCTCATGAAACGCGATCCCCTCTAGAAAATCAAAGCCCAGAGTAGTCTTCAGAAGACGTGACGTGCGACAAAACTTCTCCAAATGCCCTCAGTTAGTGACCCTTGAAAATCAGTAAGTGCATTCCTGTTTCACAGATTAAAATTTAGATTTTTTGTTGTAAATAGAAAGCTTAATTTGAAATCTGTTACGCTCAATGTTGTGTCTTTTTTTGGATTAGTGTGAATTTGGGACAAGCTTAATGAATTTTAATTGGTGATTTCACAATTTCAAGTAAATTCTTGTTTGTCCAGGTGTAAATATAATGGATGACATGTACCATGAAGTAGGGAGTTGCAAGAATAATATAGAAATGAATTTGGAAATAGAAATTGATGGGGATGACTCGAGTTGAGAGGGATTGAATGTGAATACTAATACTGTTGTCTACTATCCTCAAGTAGCAGATGAGTTTACACCTAAGATTGGTCAAGAATTTCAAACATTAGATGATATTCACACGTTTTACAATACATATGCAATGCATGCTGGATTTAGTGTACGAAAGTTTAATAAGAAAAAAAGGGCGGGTAGCGATGAGATTTATAGGAAGGAGTATGTGTGTTCTAAGTAAGGAAAGGGCAAACTATTAGCCGATGTGATTGTAAAAAGAAAACGTGGATCTACAAAAGAAGACTGTGGTGCAAAAATTGTAGTGGTAAAGAGAAATGACTTGTTCATAATTACTAAAATTGAGGAGGGTCATTGTCATCCATTGTCAACTCCACATAAGAGGCATTTCTTACGATCGCATTGTAATATGTCAATTGCCCAAAAATCGTTGTCTCATCAACTTGGCACAGTGAATATACCACAATATCAACAATACAATTTTCTTGCAGTGCAGGCGGGTGGTTTTGAAAATATTGGTTGCACGCAACGAGATTTATATAACTTTTAAAGAGACAAGCGCAATGACTTGAAGGGACATGATGGGGATATGTTGAATGAGTACTTACAGTTAGAACAACAAAAGAATCCTTCATTCACTTTCACAATTGACACAGATGATGAAAATCGGATCACTCGTTGTTTTTGGGCCGATGCAACTTCTAGACGGGCTTATGGATTTTATGGTGATGTTGTTATTTTTGATACCACGTACAATACTAATCGTTACGAAATGATATTTGCACCACTAATGGGGGTTAATAATCATGGTCAAACTACTGTATTTGGTTGTGCTTTCTTAAGTGATGAGACCATAACTAGTTTTGAATGGCTTTTCAAGTGTTTTTTGGAAGCAATGCCAGGCGATGCACCTGAGATGATTATCACCGATCAAGATCCATATATGACAAATTCCATTTCACAGATGCTTCCTAATACATTTCATAGGTATTGTAGTTGGCACATATTGACCAAATTCTTGGAGAAGATTGGCTCAGTAAAATACAGTGTTTATTATAAAGAGTTTTCATATTGCATTTGGAATTCGGAGACTGTGGAAGATTTTGACTCTACTTGGGTAGCGTTAATGGAGAAAAGTGGGTTGAATACTAATAAATGGCTACAATCAATGTATGAAATCGTAGTAGATGGGTACACGGTCCAGATCTACAACATATAGCGTCGCTAAAAGTATAGACGACGGTAGTATGACCGAACTGTCGTCGGATCCGTCGCTAAAGGGGGGTGAGCTCAGGTGAGTTGGATAAGGGGTGAGCTTAAGATTCGGACTCTCTCTCTCTCTCTGTATATATATATATATATATATATATATATATATCGGCTCTCTCCATCGAACTAAGAGAACGAACTAAAAGCGAATCGACTATAGTGACGATTTTTTCTGTCTCTATAGAATAAAAAACGGGTTTCTGTGCTATAGCGACGAAAAAAATCGTCGTTATAGCCGGTTCGTTCTTAGTTCGCTCCCTTTAGTTCGCTGGAGAAGCAGATTGTATATATATATATATGTGTGTGTGTGTGTGTGTGTGTGATAATGATCCGTAACATATATTTATTATAAATTGTTACAAGACATGCATCATCTATATTATTAGAAGAAGAAAAACATTTAAGATTAGAAATTGAAAATCGATATCTGCATCTACAACTAATAGTAGCGTTCGCTAGCGATTAGCGAACTTTAATCAGAATAAGGTTTGACTTATTAACAAATGTTTAAATTTTATTAACTACTGTGGTTTATAAATCAAAGTTTAAGGTTTATTAATCAAAGTTTTTGGTTTATTAGAGTTGGGAAAGTACACGTTGCAGATATATAAGTGTACACCTTAAACCTTGGTTAATAAGTCATAAGCCTGATTTATAAACCTAAATTAGGATTTATAAATTAGTGTTTAGGGTTTATTAACTAGGATTTAAAATTTATTAATTAGAGTTTAAGTTTTATTGAAGTTGAGAAAGTACCGAATACATAATTGTAAATCCTAAACCTTTGTCTATAAAACTTAAACTCTAGTTAATAAATCATAAACATTTATTTTTATTGGTAGCAGACGCTAAGTATTTTTTTTTATCATCCGCTACTAATAGTAGCGAACGTCAATTTTTAATTTTTAATCATGACTGATCTTTTTTATTTTTAATGGTATAGATTGTGTATATCTTATAAGTATCCATAGCAAATACATATTATGAAACATTTCTCATATATGTATGGGGAATGATCATTAATTGAAAGTACTTGTTATGAATCAAAAATGGACAAACATCATCATTAGCGTCCAATATAATTAATAGTAGTAGATGAGCTAAAAACAATATCATCGTATTAACAGGGCCGGCCTTGAGTTTTTCAGGGCCTAAAGCGAAAAAAAAAATTGGGCCTTTTGTGAATTGTTATTAAGATAGGTATAAAAAAAACTAAGAACTTTCTCTGAACAAAAGAGCATAAATACAAAAGAATACCAAATATAATAACCGACTATTTCAATATTTTCAAAGCATCTTTCAGATATCACATTATCACTAATTCAAAAAAGTAATCAGTTCAAAGACATAATATCATCAATAGAGGGGTGAATAATATCATTAACAACTCCTCTTGAATAACACTCACTTATAATGGGCAAATTATAAATAAAGAAGCATAAAATTTTATAGTTCAGGTAATGGAATGTAACCTTACTGAATTTCAAATAGTTTCACAGAGATCAATCAGGGGGTGACAAGAGTTAACCTGTTTGGTTATTCTTTAAATAGTACCCATGGTAGATAGTGTAAAACTCAAAATCTTTCCAGTAAGAGTTTACCTATTTTCTTTTGTATTATATTGGCTATATTATGACCTTAGTCTTTACCTGTCAAATTTTAATACCAATAAGTAAAGTACGCATGACCCATAGTCTATTAATAGAGATAATCGTAAAGTCTGCACTAACCAGATTAAGAGAAAAAATGGGATTATACATATTTGCAAAGAAACAAAAGAATGAGTAAAGATATAATTATGATGGACAAATGCATAGACTAACAAGGATTGAAATTAATTGAGACATATTGAAGTAATTATTTTTTAATTTATGTGAACTGGTTGGTATTTTTTTTAAATGTACATATTAGAATTTTTAGTAGTGTTGGATCTAGTTTTACTTATGTAATAATTTTATTTATCAAAATTTTAAATATTTTAGAGAATGATTCTACATAATCAATTATACTAATCCATTAGAATAAAACTAGCCATGCACTGATTGTATGATATAAGAAAAAGGGGTCCTAAAAATTTTTGGGCCTAAAGCCCGGGCACCTTGGGCTTTAGCCCAGGGACGGCGCTGCGTATTAATAGCGGATGTCGTTGAAAATAATATCGTCGTCTGCTACTATTAGTAGCAGACGTAATAATAGCGAACGTGAATTTTTCAGTTACCGTTAATTTTATATTAAATGGTATAGATTGTGTATGTCCATATTTAATTCATAAAAAATCATTCTCTCTCTCTCTCTCTATATATATATATATATATATATATATATATATATAGAGAGAGAGAGAGAGAGAAAGAGAGAGTCTCAGATCTTATCAAGGGATCCTGACTTGCATTTAATATATATATATATATATATATATATATATATATATATATATATATATATCTATAAAAAGAACAGAGAGAGAAAATAGACAAATGTCACATCACATCAAGTTAACGTCAGCAGCTCTCTCTCTCATTCCCCTTTATTCAAATTTGAAACCATCTCTCTCTCTGTTCTACCACACAGAAAGCTCTCTCATTCCCTCTTATTTCCCCCCAAACAAGTCGATCCCTCAAAACTCCCCTAAATCTCTTTATCTCTCATACCCAACCCTAAATCCTCCTCTATTTCTTCTAATAAGCTCGACTGAGGCGAACCCCAAAATCGGCTGGCCAAAGACGAAGATTTGTACGGAGCAGATCTACATCGAGTTAATAAAAAAGCATTCTTTGGTGGAGTAGACCTCTGTGACTCTTCGTCTTTGTCTTCGTCTTCTCCGATTTGATTCGGGACGAAATGATCGGAACTTGGGTTTTCTCAACTTGCAAAACAAATATTTTGGGACCCGGATCGGTCAACCCACCGGCCATTCCCTCATCCCTCCTTCCGCCGGCCGCACCCATCACTCTCCTCCGTCCTCTTCTTCTTGTAAGTCCTTCTTCCACTCTTTGTGTATGGAACAAATTTATCAATTGTGATCAACTTATTTTTATTTTGATAATTTGCAGCTGGAATAGGCATTAAGGTTGCTCTAAAACCTGAATATCGTATAACACCACCCGGTATGAATATTAGTTTTGTGAAATTTTAGACTTATTTACTAATTCGTGTTGATGTTAACACTGTGACTAATTAATTTACTTTGGATCAATTATTAACCACGTGTTCATATGAGGATCAATTATTGCTGGTATTGTTTTCTTATTTATACTAATCTGATTTTAATATTGGTGTCTTTTTAGTTTGTTCAAATACTTGGCATACTTTGATTAAGTTTATTGATCAATTACATGTAGCATCAGTGTTTTCCATGATCCTTTCCTTCATGGCTTCATCATTGTCCGACTTTCTTTTCTTTCCCCATTCATATAATAAATAGATTGAATCCCCCCATCCCTAATTCTTTCTCTTCCATTTGGCCTCCAAGGTTCACTAATTTCTCTTCCATTCTTTCTAAAGCTATAAAGCTACTATACAACTTGATTGACTGTGTACTTGGAAGTTATATAAAGAAACTTAATCACTCAGTTATTTTCATGGTGATATGTTGAAAAACAAAGAAATTTAAAGCTATATGATGGTAATATATTGTTGATCGATTTTCGCAATCAATGAATACGTGCAAGTATACACGGTCAACAAGTAATAAAGTGAAAGTAGAGTATCGTTCCCACGAGGAATTATTTAATAAAAATCACCAAGTACTAATTCTTAACCAAACTAATTTTATTTAAACAATCTCAAATCGTGTTTTTTCTAATTAAGAAAACTAAATTAACTAATTAAAACTAAGATTTTAACGAATGAATTCAAATAAATAAAGATTAAGACTTCAATATCCCCAATTATGAATTATAAATCAATTATCCAATTATCCCAATTATTATGCCTCATTGAATTGTTTGAGGAATTCTCAAATGCCAAAAGTCCTTTTTCAAGTGATCAATTGCCTTCTATTTAATCCAGATTAATCTTGATATATTCTATGCAAAACAATTGAATTAAACTCTTTCCAATCCCAATTCCTTACGTGTTACATGCACGTAATGAGATATTTCCATTCAATTCACAAACCTAATTTTTCACCATGCAAATAACTAAGTCACATGATATCATGCCCAGCGCCTAACCCTAGAATTCCTCTTCCAATTTCTTCTAGAGTAACAAAGTAATTCTTGATCAAATAATTAAGCAATAAGCACAAGACAAGATAAACAACTCACTTTAACATAAATAATTAGAATATAATGAATAACTAATTCATAGCCATAAAAAGTTCAATTGAAATCTCAAAATAGTTAGTTCATAATTAATGAATTAAAACCAAGAATCCACAAATTGAATAGACATCAAAAGATAAAAGTAAGATGAGAGAAGAGAATAGAATCATTGTCAAAGAAATCGATGCTCCCCTCTTGCTCTTGCTCTCGATCTTCAAATGGTCTCCAGTCAGCTTCAATCTCCAAAACTAATAAGAACTAGGGTTATTTTCTAATCTAAATGAGTGTTTAATCTAGGCTAAGCTATGTAATCTCTCTTTATTTTATGCCTTACATCATGTATTTATAGGTTACAAGTACAATTTTAGTTTAGAACAAACCCAATCCTATTTGGAGTCAAAAGGTGTCAAAATTAACCAAAAATGCGCCCAAACCTTCCTCTCTTTTCTTTCAAGTAACTTCAAATACCGGGTATGTATACTGAATCGCTTTTATATAGCGCCCTTTTTTGGAAAATGAACTAGAAATGGCAAGTCAAAACGCGAATCTAGCCACCCCAAACATCGATCCATGTAACTTTTGTCCCAATTCCTATAAAATAACATAAAACATGTAAATGAATAGACACAAACACATAAAAACATCCTAAAAGACTTAAGAACAACAATAAATTAAGCCCGAATGTATCCAATTCATGGGTATAAAACTCACTCATCAAATACCCCCAAACTTAAATCTTTTGCTTCATTCTCAAGCAAAAAACACAAAAATGTTATGCAATGCAATGTAATGAAACTAATCTATATGCCTACTGAATCCAACAAGAATGACGTAAACAAGTCTATTCAACCTAGGCCTTAGAGAAATCAAGTAAACATGATAATACATCATATTAAAACAAATCAAGAATTTCCCAATCAATCATCAAATCTTAGGCTGTTATCATCGCGATATAGTGCGTGTGTGCTCCACAACAATGTTAATCGATATAAAATTAAATTTAAGACATAATAGATATCTTTGAAGGCATCATACATAGGTGCAAATTCACAAAATTCACGAACAAGCTATATCCAACTAAAGTCAAACATCCACCAAGTTCAAGAGTCCAACTGGGATACTTATGCTTTACTTTTCATTACGGGGCTTTTTGTTCTTTTCCGTTTTATTGTTTTTTTTTTAACCATAAGCAGCAATGTCTCATTCCATTAGGCTAACAAAGTGTCACCCCTTAGCGAGCTTTTTCGACCAACGACTCCCCAAACCATATAAGACCTTAGGCGCTTAGGTTTTAAGATACCCATTTAGAGCGTTTTACTCAAGAATAAAATGCCTCAAACAAAACTAGCTACTGTAATTTTTTTTCCTCTTTTTGTTATAGATGGTTGGTGAGTATGTTTTACGCTCCATCTCACGCTTGTGTTTATGGGGAGTGTTTCTCCTCAACCCACCACAAGACTCAACATGTTTTTTTTTTAAAGCTTATATACCCCAAAATTTCCCCCAAACTTAAGTTTTTATCAAAATTTAGCCATCTCCTTTATTCATGTCTTTTCTTTCCTTCACACTAGTATTATACTTAAGAAATCCATTATGTATCAATTTAAACTTAATCGTTAACATAGTGTTATTAACGTCTTAACCTTGATTATACCAGTTTCAAACAGAAAAGATTCAATTCATAACAAGAAATCACATCAAAGCTTCGAATATTCAATATTGTACTTATCTACTTAACTCAGTCTCATCATTGGCCAAAATAGACTTTTACTATCTAACAGTTGGAATCATGCAAATATAAACTAACTGCAACAAACATAGTAAACTAACTACTATTTTTGCGATTTTTAAATTTTTTTTTTTAAACAAAAAAAAAAAACGAATGCAACAACTAAATGTAAATAACCCGAAAACATAACGAACTACAATGTAAATAACTAACTATATGCAATACGACACTAAAATGCCCCCAAACTTAAACTAGACATTGTCCTCAATGACTGAAATAGAAAAAATTAAAGCAGAGGACTTCCCTGAAAATATAGCAATCTTCCTCCTTGCCCGCTAAGTTTGGAGAATAAAGCAAGACATGGAACAAATTGGGCACCACACTTGAATTTGACTTGAATAACTCAGAAACCATGATAGAAGCAATTTTATTAAATCCTAAATAAATGCAAATTCAAAACTACTAATATAAAACTTAATAAAAACTAAAAATAAAAATTAAACTTGGGTTGCCTCCCAATAAGCGCTTGTTTTATAGTCTCAAATTTGACTTCTTCAATTCTCTATCCAATTCCCCTATGAAAGTTGAGGAAACCTCCATCCATCGGAAATAATATAGCTTTTGGTAGGTTCCCATTTACGATAGCCATTGTATTAAAGTCACCTAGCATGCTTTCTTTAGATAAGATCACATTCAAGAACGCCCAAAGATCTAGGTGGTTTCTCCATTGTGTCTCATGCGAATATATTCTCGCATAGAGGCTTGTCGACACAACAATTTCTTCTTCTATCTTCTCTAGCTCATCGCACCATGGTTTCAAGGTGTACTTGCTTTTACATCACAGTAGAGTATTGTCGATTTACATGACTATTAATCGGACAAGGTTTTGCAAATCTAACTTAGGACTCTTGAATCTGCGTGGAGGAGAAGGCACTTGAGTCATAAATAACATTGGCTCATCATCATTGGTTCTCACAATTAGTTCTTCACCGACCTTGTTGTCATTATCCCCACTTGTCTCCTCTTTTTCATCTCGTGGCTCATCCGATTTGTAGATTTGGCTTCTGCTCACCATCGGGCTTGGAATCCATGTCATAGGGCTAGGTGTATTGAGGACGGTTGTTCAACGACGTGTTATCTCATTCCACTTGATTTTCCAAATTCTTGATCAACGCCTTGGCTTTGCAAATTCAAATTTCTACTTGATTCATTTTCTTGTCTTGTTCCTCATTCCTTTTTCGTAAGCTTTAATAAATTTTTCCAAGGCTTCCTCCCAATTTGAATGTTCTTCCACAGTAGTGGAGGTGGACACAAGAAATCCTGTGGGTATGTTGGACTTGGAGCATAAAATTGATCTTGATTGTTACTCCATGAAAATCCGGGTGATACCCCAACTCGATGATAGTTGTTGGGATAGACATAATTATTGGGGTAATCACCACTATATCTTTATCTTCTACAAAACCGATGGTGCATTGATGACTCATATGATTTCCAAAGACAATAATCACAAGTAACCACCATACTTTGACGACGCTGAGCTTCAAAAGCTTCAAACATCCTCGAAAGTGTCTTAATCTGTGCTGACAATGCAGAAAGTTTCTCGAGTCTTTCAATCTCCACTCCTCTTGGTTGAGTCATGTTCGTGTATGGCCATTGATACACAAAGTCATCCATGGCACCTGAAAAGAGAGAAATATAGAAAGATAATTAAAAATAAAAATAAAAATATTTAAATTAAGACTAATTTGATTGAAATTAATATTGGTAAATAATTATTAAATTAATTCCCCGGCAACGGCGCCAAAAACTTGTTGATCGATTTCGCAATCAATGAATACATGCAAGTATACACGGTCAACAAGTAATAAAGTGAAAGTAGAGTATCATTCCCACGAGGAATTATTTAATAAAAATCACCAAGTACTAATTCTTAACCAAACTAATTTTATTTAAACAATCTCAAATCGTGTTTTTTCTAATTAAGAAAACTAAATCAACTAATTAAAACTAAGATTTTAACGAATGAATTCAAATAAATAAAGATTAAGACTTCAATATCCCCAATTATGAATTATAAATCAATTATCCAATTATCCCAATTATTATGCCTCATGAATTGTTAATGTGAATTCTCAAATGCCAAAAGTCCTTTTCCAAGTGATCAATTGCCTTCTATTTAATCCAGATTAATCTTGATATATTCCTATGCAAAATAATTGAATTAAACTCTTTCCAATCCCAATTCCTTACGTGTTACATGCATAATGATATTTCCATTCAATTCACAAACCTAATTTTTCACCATGCAAATAACTAAGTCACATGATATCATGCCCGGCTTCTAACCCTAGAATTCTCTTCCAATTTCTTCTAGAGTAACAAAGTAATTCTCGATCAAATAATTAAGCAATAAGCACAAGACAAGATAAACAACTCACTTTAACATAAATAATTAGAATATAATGAATAACTAATTCATAGCCATAAAAGTTCAATTGAAATCTCAAAAATAGTTAGTTCATAATTAATGAATTAAAACCAAGAATCCACAAATGAATAGACATCAAAAGATAAAAGTAAGATGAGAGAAGAGAATAGAATCTGTTGTCAAACCAAATCTGATGCTCCCCTCTCGCTTTCGCTCTCGATCTTCAATGGTCTCCAAGTTGCTTCAATCTCCAAAACTAATAAGAACTAGGGTTATTTTCTAATCTAAAGGAGTGTTTAATCTAGGCTAAGCTATGTAATCTCTCTTTATTTATGCCTTACATCATGTATTTATAGGTTACAAGTACAATTTTAGTTTAGAACAAACCCAATCCTATTTGGAGTCAAAAGGTGTCAAAATTCGCCCAAAAACGCGGCCCAAACCTTCCTGATCTCTTCTCAGCTGCCTCAAATACTGGCTGTATGCATACTGAATCTGCCTATATAGCGCCCAAGCTGGAAAATGAACTAGAAATAGCGCTGCGTCATGGCCCAAAATCGACATTTTCTACCGACGTCCTTTGGAAAAATGGCCATAACTTCTTCGTCCGAACTCCGATTTTGATGATTCAAGATGTTCCGGAAAGAGGAGAAGTAGATCTACAACTTTAATTCTTTGAGTTTTTCGAAATAATGTCAGGAGCTATAGTCAAATTGGCTCTGAAGTGACTGTTGTGTAAATGGCAAGCCGAAAACGCGAATCTAGTCACCCCAAACATCGATCCATGTAACTTTTGTCCCAATTCCTATAAAATAACATAAAACATGCATGAATAGACACAAACACATAAAAACATCCTAAAAGACTTAAGAACAACAATAAATTAAGCCCGAATGTATCCAATTCATGGGTATAAAACTCACTCATCACATATCTAACCAGATAGTTTTTTTTTCTTCATAGAACCTACATCCACAACCTTAGGGTGTGTGTTGTTACAGAGAGGTGAAGAGTATAAAATAGAGAAGGAAAATAAAGGCCTAATCCACCTCTTGGTTATTCATTGATCATTATTTATAATTAACAAATGAGTTTTAAAACAATTCAAGTACATAGCTTCCTAAACTAACTCCTAAAAATAATGAAACTGAACATACAAAATTCAAACTTTAAATACCAAGTCAAACAGAATCTAACTAATAACAGAAAGATAAAGACATAGCTTGCTCTATTATCTGTATAAACCACCATATGCATGCAATACCCACCCACCACACACCAATTAAGCCCAATAGTAGTAAATTTTATGTGGGTCGCCCTAAGGAGAGCATTTCCTTTGCGGAGTATTGACTTTTAAAGGCACATATCTCTAGGTTTAGTACACTTGAGCTATCCCCTTGGGTTTATCTAACTTGGTAATTTTTGTCATTGTAATTCAAATATCAAGTTTTTCTAAGCTTGAACGTAATGTGTGCCAATTTTTTCATATTAATACTCTTAACCAAAGACTGCCTCGCTAAATACAACAGAAAGATCCTGCTTGTTTCTAACATTATGAAGTTAATCTCCTCCAAGCATCTAAGTACCTATTAATTTTCTATAATTGCATCTCTATTTTGGTGGAGTATATTGAAAGCTAATTAAGGAACGTGATGGTTGATACTGATGTATTTAATTTTTAGTGGAGAGATAGGAGGATATTAGGAGGCCCTGTTATAAACATGAAGTTTAGTTGATTTAGGGGCTGAATGAAAATCAATGTACTCCTGTTTGTATATAGTATAACTTGAAGGTAAGCTAAGTGGGATATGAATGGCATTGGTTGGTAAAGGGACTTCCTGCCGGCATTTCTACTACTGACTTGCACTTGGTTTTTTCTTTACCAACAGGTAGTTTTCTTTGCTCATCAGTTCAGGCGATATTCAACTGTCTCCACAAATACATTTGGTTTATAATAAGATTTATTACCCTGTTTGAGGGATATTGTATTTCGATTTGTTCACATTTAATTTGGTTTTAACTTGGTCGATATCGTTTTGAATGATTGATAATCCATAAATATATCTCGCAAGAGGACTCGACACACTTTAGCGATCATGATATTTTGTTGCTTGGGTGTTGATATCTTGATATCGATTTTTAATGACCGTAATCTTATCCTCTTACTACTTTGAATCACTTTCAGATTTATTCGTCGTTGTAGCTATTAATCGCACTGCGGTCAACTAATATAATAGTTGAGATCAGATCCAATATTTCTAGATTCAAAATCTAAAACTTTACTCGGGTATGAGGTCTAACATTAATAAGATCTTCCTTGATTTTTTTTTTTTTTTTTGCA
Organism: Panax ginseng; assembly: GCA_020205605.1. Classification (NCBI taxonomy): domain Eukaryota; kingdom Viridiplantae; phylum Streptophyta; class Magnoliopsida; order Apiales; family Araliaceae; genus Panax; species Panax ginseng. The sequence goes on along the minus strand of CM035143.1, from coordinate 120,183,908 downwards.
ATTTTAGCTTGACTTAAATTTTGTTGTGTTAACTTCCAAGTGCAAAAGGCTATTAAATATATAAAGCATTAAAGGTAGCTGCAAATTTCAATATCCTTAATCCTAAGTCAATATCTTTATTATTCTGTAGTACTAATGTTGAAGCAAACAACGACCTTATATTACTTTGCTTTTTTTTTTTTTAAAGTTTGTCTCTTACTTGTGATTTGGTTCCTCACAAATTATATTAGTGTAAAAATGAGGAATAGTAGACATTCTTACTTTTAATAGTCGATGCTTCTAAGATGAAATATACTGTGAGACCCCAGATTTTATGAATAAATATTTAATTTTTTGAAATATTTATTTTTAATATAATGGTGTGGATTTGAGATAATGTTATAGTTATGGGTAATATTTATAAATTTTGCAAAGTATGCAAGTTGTCATATTATATTCGATTGGTCGGGAAATTATTTTATCAGGGAATATTCGTGCAACGACACAATCATTGGTAGACCCCACAACGAAAATATTGTCTGATTGAGAAAACGACAAAAATACTTTATGAAAATAACGGCATGGGAAGTTTAACCGTTAATATTGTTGAACTACTCGCTAGTAAAAATAAAGAATACGCTGGCATTGATTGCATAAGAGAAAGCATTACCTGTATTAATTATTGATGCTTAAGTGATAAGTCACCCGGTTTTGTTTTATTGGTATTATTAATGTAATAAAAACAGTAATACTTTTATAAAGTTATTCTATAAATAGAATATATTATATTCTATTATGCATAGTATTTTGCATAGTAAATCTTTTTATATAAAAATGTAATACTTTTATAAAGTTATCTGCTTTTATTAGATAATAATTAGAATATATTATATTTTATTATGCATAGTATTTGCATAGTGCTCTGATAGTATTTGTGATAGTAAAATCTTTTATAAAGTTATTCGTTTTATTAGATTATAAATAGAATACATTATATTTTATTTAAAAGATTTTACTTTAAATATGGATCGTCGATTAAAGTAAATCAACTGGACTGCTCATGAGTTAGTTACATTACGCAAACCCATTTTTCTATAAATAAGCTCATTCCTTCATTATTTCTTATTTAATTCTTTGAAACTCAGAGAGATAAACTATAGAGAAAGAAGAAAAGTATTATGCTACTTCTTACTCATATATCCAAAGACTTTCTTCTTAAGGTAGGGAATATTATTTGTTGTACTCGTAGGAATATTATTTGTTGTACTCGTAAGGGGTACTTTTCTTTTTATTTATGAAGAGAACTTCGTTATTCCATTCTTTATTATTCGTTGAATAACCTATATACGCTGCCACTACCCTATACTTGGTGAAATTCTTTTGTTATTCCATTCTTTATTACTATGTTGAATAACTCGTTTATGCAAAAGTAACGCATACATGGTGAAATTCTTCTAATATTCCATTCTTTATTATTCTCGTTGGAATATCACGTGCATGCGTTTTACGCCTGGACTGGTTCCGATTAATTATTATTCATTTGAATATTCTGTTCTCACATGCGTTTTTGGTGGGACCGTTCCGCTCTTTATTATTCTCGTTGAATATCCCGCCGCAAGTAAATTTACTCGATTCGTTCCGTTATTATTATTCGTTGGAATAACCTGCTGTATATCTGAAGTACCGCATGCATGGTGATTTCTTTTGTTATTCCATTCTTTATTATACTCGGTTGGTTAAAGTTTTGACTTTCAGACTCCATGAAATTAGTGGAATATCCTTGATATTTGCGCTTCATCCAAAGATCTTTTCATGGAAATATTCTTCCCAGCATTCTTGAATTTTACTCTCTAAAGCAAAGATCATGTTGACAATTTGAACGTTATCGCGCCTCGGATAAATTAATTCTTGAACTTGTTTTATTGAATTCTTATATCATTGTCATCATCCTCATGTTTATATTATGTTGAAAGTCATCTGTGTGACCAGAAGGCGTAGATGGACTTGGTATGATTATGACCGAGGGATTATTCGGTATAATCATAACCGTAATGTTACAAATGATGTGGAAAAAGTCCTCATTGGCCCGTAGTGCATTGATGGGACAGCTTTTTGGTATGATTATGGCTATGGATTCTCTTTTGGTAGTAGGCAAAGATGAATTGTTTTATGGCATGATCGGGGACAGATTGATGAAAACATAATTATCTTTAGCCGTAGTGCATGGATAATTCGTGGTCGTGATACTAAAGAATATCCTTGGCCTGTAGTGCAGGGATGATTTGATGATGTGATTATTTATTAAGCTGAGTCTCAGCGATAAAAGGGATGAAAAACCTTTTAAATCATAGAAGATAGTAGATTTTATTCTCTACTTGACTCTTCTAATGGATTGTTTGTTCCGCTGCAGTTAAACTTGATAGTTATTATATTTTATCAGTTTAACACTGTTGAAGGCTAACGATAAATTATTCTACATTATCTTAGTCATAATATTTCTTACTTGGCTAGTTGAGTTCACCCTTTTCTTTCACCTGTTTTCTGTGAAATGAGAACGAATGGACCTAGTCGAGGAGCAGAGTGATGGTCCTAGATGGTGCATTAGTAGTCCTCACTATTCGTGAAATAGTGTGATAATAATTATAATGAGGACTCCTTTTGAGTTTGTATACTCTCTAGTAGACAATATTTGTATTCAAACTCATAGCTTATGTTTTTTGTCGTATTGTACCTACATGCAGTTGTATTGTTAAGTTGTATTTGAATTTTGTACCATGTATCTGGCTACTCAAGATGGGTGATGTATACCTAATTTTGGGGGCGTCACAATTTTGTCCAGAGTAATGAGCATATTTTGTATTCCAAGTGTAAACATAGAACTTTTGCTTACTGTTTACCCACTCTTTATGTGAGTACTATGTTTTGTAATGATGTTATGTAGGAAAAATGGGAAATCTTATCTTGCCATTATAGATGAAGTTTAGAACTTGTGGGTTGATTTAAAAGCTTTGATGTTCTAAATTGTTTTGGTATTATCATGCCTAGATTTCAGGCGATCATTTCCTATACATTGAGGGTGCATCTGCAATCCATCCATCATCATTAAGAAAGGTATTTTGGGATGCTTATTCTGCTTTTCCCTTTCTTGTAAGGACTTCACTGGTAATAAGTAACTATTCTCCTATCATTTTTATTTAGTCTATTCTGTGTTAGCATGTGACTTTAGATGATCATAAGTCCAAGGTATTTGACTTGCCGATTATATAGTGTTCTTCTTCTGGACAACAAGAAGATAAATCATACTTTTAGCGAGCGAGAGTTCATTAAATTTCCAAACACCATTCTTGGTCAAATGGCCTATGCTTACTTTTATCCACCGAGCAACCCAAAGTATCAGTTTAGTAATGAGGAAATCATGATGCCACTAATGATAGAGTTATTGTAGAAAGTGTTGAAGCCACTCTAAAGTAAGTCCATTTATTATTTTTTTAAATTGCATAATTGTTACTTACTTTTGATTTCCTACATAGGTGTTTTGTTTACAATTAATTATTTTACATATGCTTTTTGTGTGATGAGTTAATATTTTTGGTTATTGACTATTTATTCGATTGTTTTAGCCTTATAGGTAATGCTAGCCACCTGAAAATTCTTGGGCTAACTCCATCATATGAATGTATAGCTTGTGTAACTGTAGTTATTATATTGCTTTCTGTAATTCGTGCTGCTTTTTTCTTTCTGGCTATCTTTGATCATTAAAATCGTGTCAATAATTAAGTATCTTACAATGATAGTAAGATAAGTCTGTTATTTTTCACTTCCTTTTCCCATATATCCTTATCCTTTATTGGAGACTGGAAAGGAAACCACGAGATGTTTATGGACATTGAAACCTGTTAGTGGGTGGTAACTATGTAAAATTTATCCAGTGAAGTTAATTATCCTCATGAACTGTTATCTAGCCCAATTGTATTGGAGTAAAGGGCCTTTATATAGTGTAATCACAAGCCATGAGGCCTCATTTGGATAGCAGGAATGGATAGGAATGATGTTCTCACCTCATTATAAGTTAGTGATGACGTCATTAGATGAATCCATAAGAGCATAGTTGGTATGGAAAAGATATTTTTCATTGTAGATATCTAATAGCTATCTAACGTATTGGTATTTCGGTTAGAGCGATAAACACTATATTGTTGGTGATATTTTTGAGTTCCTCACACTTCACTCTCACCCTTACACATCTCTCTCACGCACACACGACTCTGTTCTTACATGAATTTCGCAGCTCTACATGAATTTGATTTTTGACCTACTAACATATTGTCCAAATTATGTATTGGTTTCCTTAGTCATTTTTACATATTATAGATTCTTAGTTAATTTTCTTAATTTTTTTGTTTCCCCTTCGTAAATTGCTACGTTGTGTTTACTTGCAGTAGATTAATGCAATTTCTATTAGGGATTTGAAATTATATTAGTTCGCTAGTTTTTTAATTTATTTCACACATCACTTCCTATCTTAGGCTCCCGCATCAAATTTCTCTTCCTCTAAAATTAAGGCCCAAAGCGCCGATAGTAACAATATATTGAGAAAGAGCCGATAAAAATTGCATCAGGGTGAACAGAATAAACTAAACTGCATTGTTGACAATTTTATATTCACAATTGATAGTAACAATATATTGGCAGAAAGGAATTTTAAATTACTAATACTGTGAGTCCCATTTGTCCTTTTTTACCCTTTTCCTTACACCTTGGTTTTGAGTTTTTAAAACTTATTAAATAAATTCCAATGTTCGCCTACAGCCTGAATCAGCCTCTGGATGTCACAAAGCAGGAAAACTAAAAGCGTTTCCCCCAAGGAAAAGTAGGTTCCCAATCTAAATTGCAAGCCACCAATGTGTCTGAAAGCTGGAGAGCATGCATGTTTCCTCCAAACAGTGAGACAGAGCTTCAGAGATGGTTCCTGGATGCCTACCTTGACCCAAAACAGAAGATATACATACTCAAGGTAAGCATGGCCGATCCTATTCTTTTGCACTGATGCTGTCATTTCATGTTTCACAAGTGGTTGAACAAGTTGGATTCCTTCTTGGCTCAGAGATATGAGATATAAATTGTTCTAGCGAAAGGCTTTTGCAACCAAGGTAAGATTCTCATGGCTCAATCAAATTGTTTAGCTCTCCAGAATCCACTGCTCTTTGAAATTTGTTCTTTTCATCAGTAAACAAATCATCGAAACCGATTTGGACTCCTGTAGAGAAAAGTAGATAATAAAATCGGACCAGATTGAAGCAATACAACCAAATAAAATAAAATTAGGCAAACACATGATTTAAGGGTGAAACAAGATTTAGTGGGCAAAATTTAATAATGAAAGAGACAAAGGCAACGTCGCCAATACTAGACATAATCTTTTGAATAGTCTCCTCTAATACAGTTGAATCTGAGAAATTTGTGCTTTGTACTTTGTTTACATGAACCATTTATTAATTATTTTACCTGCCATTTATAATTCAGGGTAAAGTAAGAGTTCTTATGTTTCGAATTTTCAGTTATTTTATTTTGACTCACATATTTCAATAATTTTTATATTTCAAATATTTTCAGGTATACATTGAAGGATACTTGGTGTAAGCTGTAAAGTAATGGGTCTTTTGCAACATGTTTCTCTATTTTCTGCCCATTTGTATTTTTTTTGTTTCGTCTTTTGTAAAGATAATTAATTATACATGGTTATGGTGATTTTTGGGTATGGAATAATGGTTTTTTTGGTGGTTTGGATATGTATCGATGATTGTAAGTTTTGTAGACAGGTTTAGAATTTTTTGGATATCTATTTTTAAAGGAAACTCTGCTGAAATTTCGTGAAATTAGTACCAACTAGCTCGATGTTTTGGTGGTTGGATATGTATTGATATGATTGAGTATGTATGTCTTTAGATAATGTAATATTTTTTGAATTTTAATTTAATTTTTCGTGGAAGGCAAAAGTAATTAAATATGTGTTGAAGAAAAGATTCAGTACTCTAAATATATCGTACAGATGCTTCTCCTATTTGTAAAATAATTTTATGAAGAGCAGATGGTGGATAAGCGGTTAGAAGCTAAAATTCAAGATATTATAATTTAGTTCCCGAGTTTGGGTGGGCGTTCCAGTTCTTTATGATTGCATTTCAACTATACTGGGTTAGTAATAAAGTAGGATGCTCAAAAGTCTTGCTTGAAAAATGGACTAGAAAATAATATCCACACATGTTAGTGATTCCAGGTTGGTTTGTTTGCGCAGGATTATCTTTGTCCAAGCTTAAAGTACAAAAAGTAAAGTGCGGGTTGGGTGAAAGTATGTATTGGTAGGTTTACTGAAGCAATGTCTTTTCCATGAAAGTTTATTCCTTAGATTTTGACAGGGATTAATTATTTCATATGTTCAATTTAGCAACAATTGCAAAACTTCAATTGTTGACTTACACAGAAGCTGTCCACAATGTTCTTATGATCTTTGCCTTATTTGTTGCCGGGAGATGCGTGATGGATGCCTGTGGGGAGGTCAAGAAGAATTGATAATGCAATTTATAGACCTTGGGGTGGACTACTTGCATGGTGGAAATCGTTGTCAATTGACACAACCAAGATGTGGACAGTCCAATTATCAAAGTGACACAACCAATATTTAGGGGGAGGGGGGATAAAGAGAGAATAACATTATCAAAGTGCCTTTAAATCTCTAAATCTCCATCTAAAATAGCTAAAGAGGACAGTCCAATTTGGTTAGGTTTCCCAATTTTTATTTGGAAAAGAATTTTGCTTAACATATAATTTTTATCATAGAATTGTGAGGTGCATCTCATTCTTTCAGTTTGAATATGTATTAATTCAGTTTCAAACATGTAATCCCTATTTCATGAACAAAAACTCATTTAAACTGCACAAAGTATAAATGTTACAGGACATGATAATTTGGAATAGTCTGCTTCTTAGTCAATAAACAGTAGTGAAGTAATTTGATTTTCAAAGCAGATTATGCAGAATAGTCAATAAACAGTAGTCCATTTCTGTAAGACCCCAACTTATTATAAATAAAATCGAATTTCCTCTAATTATTATTGTGAATAATAAGGTATTAATTTGATATAATTCTCTGGTTATGGGTGAAATGTGCAAATTTTGCAAAATATACAAGTGGTTATAAAATAATCATTGTTGTTTGGGAATATTCATTTGGTCGTGGAATATTCTTGTTGTTTGGGAATATTAAATTTACCTGGCAGTTTGATCATTTGTGGGCCCCATAACAGAATAATTGTCGGATGAAGAAAATGACTAGTTTGAGTTTTTATAAATAACGACGTAGTTGTTACCGTTAACATTGTTGGAATACCCGGTGGTTAAAATACAATAATACGCGTGGATGCACAGTATTGATGAATTATTGATCCTTACTTAAGAAGACACTACTCAATAATTGTTACAGTAGTTACTATTCAATATTTTATTTTAATGATTCAATAATTGTTGCGTTGATATTTTATATTATTGTTGTTTCAATAATTGTCACTGTACAGTATTTTCCATTATCAGATCAATAATTCATATTATTTGAATAATATTATTAGATAGCATTATTGGCAATGTCTAGAAAGTTACGTCAAGGAGAGGTTTGGTCACCTAATCATACTTCAAAGAAGGAGAAATTCTTATTGGAAAGCCCTCTTTCTCAGGAACGACTTGGTTGTCATAAATGTGATTCTCGTAATATTATTTGTGAATAATTAATTATTGATTCATATGATAAGGAAATATTTATTTTATGTGGATATAAATGTTGGATATATTTATTGTGGTTAAAAATGAAGGAATTAATATTGAGGTATTTTATTAGTATTTTGTCGGATTGGAGGTATTAAAAATCAAACCAGTGTTTTTGAAATATATTATGAGAGTTATAATTTTTAATCCAAACCGTTGGATCGTTGTAATTTTTGGATATATGTTATACATATATAAGTTGAGTATATGTCCACAAATTTTGAACCGTTAAAATGAGCGTATGATTTGTTATGAATTTTAAGAGGTGGGTGATTCAAATCAAAGTTATAAATCATTTTGGTGGAAAATTCTAGAATTGGTGGGCCCCACTCTTGGTTGGTGAAGAAATGTTTGAGATTTTTATTCAAATGTGGTGGGTAGGAATAGTAGCATGTAAAGCCATCAAAGTTGCAGAGTTTAGTCTGCCTTAAGATGCTAACATTTTCCTATAAATAGAGGCTAAGTTAGAATTGAAAATCACACCGTAAAACAAGTTTTTCTTTCTCTCTAGATTATTGAGTGTATTTTGTGAGTATTTAGATACTTTGTGAGTTTCTATTCATCGGTGCAAGTTTCCTTCACCTTTATACCGATATTCCATCGTAAGATCGATATTTTGAGGTAAAGGGGTGTTATATTCTTCTTAAAATGATATTTTCTTCAATATCATTATACCGAAATATTGGTATGAACTTTTTATCAAATTTGGAACTTTTTGTGTCAGGTTACTATTCACGATACTAAGACTATTCACGTAATCTCGACATTATTCACTTAATCGACACTATTCAATAGAAAAATGAAATTTTTTTCTTTTTATCCAAGATGTCTATTATGGTTACTATCTTTGATTGTATCCATGTTTTGATCTTTATTCTTGAATTTTGCTTGTAATTGGTTATTATGGAGTATTATTGATCTTGGATAAACCGTTATACTAATCCTTACTATTTGTCCTTCCATCTCCATTTGGATTCATTTTTTTAAAAATATTTTCATCATCCTCACCCTAAATGATGATATTATCGAATATCTTTGGCTCAGTAGTGCGCAAAGATGAATGATTAACTCGATGAATATCTTTGCCCAGTAGTAGTGCGAAGATGAACATGTGTTGAGATGAACATGACCAACTGGTGATACAAAATGAATATCTTTGGCACGTAGTGCAGAAAGATGAATATTGATTAAAGATGTATATTGATTGTTGTTATGAGGGATAAAATTGATGATGAACTTTTAAATCTTAGAAGATAGTAGAACTCATTCTCTACTTGACTCTTCTAATGGATTGCAAGCTTCACTGCAGCAGATTGTTGATCTAAAACTTGTTATCTATTATATTTTATCAGATTTTTCCCTGTTGAAGACTAACGATAATTTGTTGTATATTATCTTAGTCATAATATTCTTTACTGGGCTAGTTGAGCTCACCCTTTTTCTTTTTATTCCATTTTTCTCGTGGAGGTGAGAACATAGCGAGAACTACTAGTCGAGTGTAAGTGATGGTTCTAGAAAGATGTTTTAGCAAATCCTCACTATTTCGTAAAATAGTTTTGAATAATTGTAATGAGGACTTATTTGAGTGTGGATATTGTCTGAAGACAATATTTGTATTTAAACTCACAGTATGTGTTGTCGTATTTTGCACGACAATTGTATTATTAAAGTTGTAGTTTGCTTTCTGCACCATGTATTTGACGACTCGGAATGGGTGTTGTATACCTATTTTGGGGGCATCACAATTTCTGCTCAATATTTAAAGCAGATTGTGATTTTCTATTCAACACAAAAAATTGCATACTTTTAATTTGAAAGTTCATACCTCAAAACTGAAAAATTGTATCAAAAAAACTTGGAACTTTGTCATCACATTTAGTATATTTTCAGGTATACATTAAAGGATACTTGGTGTAAGTGGTAAAGTAATGGGTCTTATGCACAACATGTTGTTTCTCTATTTTCTGTATGTTTGTATTTTTTGTGTTCCGTCTTTTGTAAAGTTAACTAATTATACATGGTTATGATTGATTTTTTGGATATATTTTTAAAGAAAATTTTGCCGAAATTTCTTGAGAGTAGTACCGACTAGCTCGATGTTTTGGTGGTTGGATATGTATTGATGATTGAGTATGTATTAATTGTTGTGGTGGTATGTATCTTTAGATAATGTAATATTTTTCAAATTTTAATTTAATTTTTATTTTTTGTTACGACGTGCCTTCAGGCACGGGTTATAGCTAGTATATATATATATATATATATATATGGCTTAAATATGATTTACTACCCTAAACTATAAGCCATATTCCACTTCGGTGATTCACCTTTCAATTTTGTCAATTAGATAATTAAACTATTAATTTTTTCCACTTCAGTCCAATTTAAGTTACCACGTCATAAATTGATGACGTGGCACGCTGACTAAGCAAACTAATGCCTATGTGTAATTAAAAAAATATTATTTTAATTATATTTTCTAAACATCAAGGGTAAATAGGTCAAATCATAAATAATATAAATTATAAAATCATAAGATATATAAAATTAACATTATTATTCATTAGGGCCATTTCGATGATTGAACCTTTCTCGAGTCGGAGAAAGCTCGCTTTAAGCCTTTCTTGAGTTCTAGCAAGCCCTTCTTCGAGGGCATTTCATGAGTTGATTCTACACCCATTTCGGGTATTTTTCGCCACATCTCATACCAGTAAATTCAGGGTCTTGACCACGCAATAATCAAAGGCGTTAAAAGGTCTCTCGAAGTTGAATATTTTTTATGTGCAGGACCTTCCGCTTTCACACTTGAGAAAAAAATATATATATAGCTAGCGACATAATCAAGCAAATTACAGGATAATTACACAAGAAACATAAATTAAACTTAATAAATTAACAATTAAACTAAACTAAAATATAATTAAACAAAAACGCCATCGCTGGAGATCAAGTGGAGATGCCATCGCCGGAGAACTCCAAACCAGATCCAAAACTGCCATCTTCAAACAAAACCGAAGCTCCTCCTCCATCACCATGTCCCCTCCTTCATCTTCTCTCTCCAAAATCACCACCACCATAACCAACAATTTCAACCATCACAACAGAAAACCCTCATCAATTTTGTCGTACCTCATCAGCTCTGAATCGAAAACCTCCGCCGTCCATTACCTGCACATGCCATGGTTGTCGGCGAAAGAAAGAAATCAAAGGATAACAACACAAACCAATCTGAATATGCACACAATCCAAGATTTTGAAACTAATACGAGATCAGATCAAAACAAAAATCACGGGAAGCCATATCGGTAAAAGAAACCCAATCGAAAACTAAACTAAGCAAATCAGAAAACAAAACATGAATCCCCGATCGGAAGAAACCTTGATCGGTAGGACCAAGTCAAGATCAAAACCCGTAATCAAAACCAGGAATAATAGGAATATGTAGAGGTTTTCGGCGACCAAATCAAAATAATATATAAAAAGCATAAATCTATTAACAGTAGAAATAGGTCCGAAGACCCCATCCCTGCAAAGCAGAGGACCCCAAAGCCGTAGCCAGTAAACCTATAGTAGAGACCCAAAAATTGAAACAATACAAAATCTCAGATTTCACAACCATTAATCGTGATGGATCTCGGCGGCAACACAGAGAATGGGAGCGATGGACTGGAGGGAGGCCGGGACCACCTCGTTGTCGGAAACCTCCATTGAGAGCGATGGACTGGAGGGAGACTTCGGTTGAACTAGGGTTTGCGATTTGGGGCTTTTGTGTTCGATCGATCGATTGTTGATTATCTTCAGTTCTTCGCCCAAGTCCGGTTGTTCTAAGTTTTTCCTATCGAGAATTGGGGAAGAGATTTGATCGACGAATTTGATTTTAAAGTGTCTGATTATCAGTTTGTCTGATATGTTTCTTTTAGTTTAATTAGGGCTTTGACGATTTTGCCCATGCTGATAAAATAATTAGATTTTGTAATGAATAATAAATTATTTATTTGACACGTCAGCTAGTTAAGACCCCACTTCAATTAGCCACGTCAGCAATTTCTGACGTGACGTGTTCAATTTTGTCAATTGGAAAAAATTGATAGTTTAATAACCTAATTGACAAAATTGAAAGGTGGATCACCGAAGTGGAATATGCCCTATAATTTAGGGTACTAATTCATATATCTATATATATATATAGAGAGAGAGAGAGAATCCGAATCCTATCCGTGATCCTGGACGGTACTAATATATATATATATATATATATAGTTTTTTTTAAAAAACAAATAAATTAATAAATTAATTCTATATTTTAATAAAATTTGGGAGTCCGGATAGGATCCTGACTATATATGTATATATATCTTCTTGTTATAAATCGGCCCGACAAGTCTTGTCACTATTTAAATTTTTAATATTTTTTTTGTTCTTACAACTTTAGTAATAATATTATTTTATTTTTTATATTGATTTTGACCTTTTTATTTAATCATATTCTCTAGATGTTAGAAAATTTTTATTTAAACCCTATATAATTTACATATACATCAGTTGTGTATGCCACCGAGTGCTGCAACATATAAATTGGTGATTCATTTCACCATGTTTTTTACTGGGTGGAAACGACCTTTTTTTATGATTTACTAGGTAACTAGGCTACCGGCCTACCGCACATTCATTCTTTCATGCGGCATCACTTGTCACCCTTTGGTCTAATATTTACTAAAATATAAATTGATATAAATAATTATTTTAAATTATCTAAAGAATAATATTAATTATAGCATTTTTGTTGTTTTTAAAACTAATTAACATAAATCACATCACATCACTTTTCAATTTAACAAATTATTTCATAAAGTCAAATAAAAACTCTTTTTTATGAGAGTGAAAGTATATTTTTAAATTCATGTTCATGAATGAAAAAGAATATTTTTTTTCTTTTTTTTTTAATTTGCATTAAAAAAATATTAAATTAATCGAGGGATTGTATTTTCGAGAGTCTCTTATCATGAATTTTAATTTTGTCAATTGATCAATAATATTGAGAATAACACAAGTCTTGCGTGTAGAAGAGCCTAATTGATCACGTGAATTTAACTGGATAACCGAATCTATATTTTCTCTCTCTCTCCATAATAGAATAACATACTCCATAATAGAATAACATAAGTTTGCGTGTAGAAGACATTGCACGCCAAATCCAACCAGACGCAACTTAAAGGATAAAGAGTATTATAGACATCACGTCACATGGCCAAACGTGCTGCCTGCCTTGCCTGGTTGCTGCTACCCAACCCAAACCAACCCAAGTGCCGGTGGAATGTGGATGGATCACCGTCAGCCGATCAAGATTAAAGATATAATTTAATTTTTGAAATTAAATTACGGTATATTAAATTTTAAAATGGGTATGATTTATAAAAATTTTGAATGAAATAAATTTTGTGATTACTAATTTTTGTTATATACTATACAATTATAATAATTGTATTACCTAAAATTAAATAAACACACCAGTTTGAAATTTAATATCATTAAAATCAAATTATATTTCTAATTTGTTTTGTTCATAATTTGAATATGTCGAAGAAAAAATCTGCTAAATTAGTGCAGTTTATTCCATCAATTCATTTACAAGCGCCATCCTCTGTCCGGACACACGGGCAATAATAATGAATCAGAATTGAGTGTTAAATATTACAAGGAAATAAAATGGCTATTTTTTTTCTTCTATCTGTTTCCTAAATCACAAGTTTTTGTACATGATTACAATTACAACCCAACCCAAATTTTAAACTACAATCTCTCCGGCTGGCTAATTTTAGAGGGGATGGGGATACTTGGATTGATGCTGAGACCAGTAGGCGTGGGCACCCAAGACTCTGTCCAATAGCTCTTGTGGCACAGGCTCTCCCCTCCGTTGCTGGGGGGCAATGCTGGCTGTATGGACCAATGTTTTCCACTTATCCTGTTTAAACAAAAATCAAACGGTTGGTTGGTTATAAACCTAATTCATACTCTCTATTAACGAATAACGATTAAGTAACAGTTGAGAAGCCATGTATGTAAACTAAAGAAACCATTTCAATTCTCATCAATGAAAGAAACTACACACACTCAATCTCAAACCCACCGCCCTATATTAAATAACATTCCAGCAATGAAGATAGCATGCTGATTTCATACCTTCAAGTCCACGTAAGTTCGATGATTTGCATCATCAAAGCCACGCATTTTAACATCACGCCACCTGCAAAATTCACTGGGTGAAAACCAACTTCTTTCAATTAAACCAAAGAGAAATCAAATACTAGTAGTTGTTTATTCTGATGCAGGACCAGTCCACGAAATAGCAGGTTGGATTTTGCGTTTGCATGAAATGTTAGAGCTCTAAAAGCATAACTATCAACAACAGTGGTAAACTTAAATTTGCACACCTTCCAGTTCCAAGTTTCTCAACTGCTTCAACTAGTGCTTCAACTTCTGAGACAGAGAATGGTCTCCTAGTTCTACGCTGAGAAAGCTCTGATCGCTTAGTTTTCGGGTTCACATGAACCATAGCAAGTGCCTCTGCACTCATTGCCGGAATAGCAACCAATGCTTTGGAATCTGGCACTGTTCCCTCTGTGGATACATCGGTAAGGGCAATTTCATGATTACTTTCAACATGGTTGTCCAAATTAGTCACTGGAGCTTGATCAAATGAGAAGTTAGAAAACCCTGAATCCAAAATGGGGGCTGGTAACCTGAAAATAGAGAAACATAATATTAGTCAGCATGAACATGGCAGTGGCAATGGAACTGAAGCTTCTGGTGCAACACTAGCAACTCTCAAGCAAAAGAGCTTAAAATCAGCTACTATGATCACCATAAACACAAAAGACGTGATTTGTACTATTTACATAAATAAGGCTGTGATTGCAAAAGAAATTTTACAGAAATCTTAAATTAAAATAAATCATATGCATTATGACTTATGAGAAACATCATACAACCCTTAAAAGATAACTTTTCATATTAAAAAGTAGGAAACAAAGATATAAATATATAGTTACAGAATAAAGATGTTAAACAACGAGAAGATAAATAAAAACTAAAATAATAATCAAGCATCCCACTAATTGAAGCATTTCCTCTTTATATATGTGTGTGTGTGTGTGTATATATATATATATATATATATATATATATATATATATATATATATAAAGAACAGAGAACTTAAATTTGTCTTTCAGTTGATGCTATAAATTTGGATGCAATACAATTTTACCACGAAACAATTCGTCCACAACAAACATGCCTAACCTGGAAGACTGCTGATGAGTTTCACAAGGTAGCCGAAGTGGAGGATCTTTGTGAGATAGAGGTGAAGTAACTTGAACGAAATTAGGCTCCAACGTAAAACCTAGAGTTTCAAGGTCCTCATTTTGAGAAATACCAGTCTGCTGTAGAGTTCTGTTGTCATCTCTAACTTTCTTCCCTTGAAGAACTAGACCTACACGTAATCCACCTCCAAGTATAGCAGTGACAGCCTCCATAACAGTCCTCTATGGAAAAAAATACGGCCATACACAAAATAAGACTATGTAAAACCTCGATGAACTCACAAAAATTTAGCAACATTCACCATTTTAAACAGAAAATCTGGAGTTACAGTTCTAACATGTAGTGCTTGTGATTAAAAAAAAGAAAAAGAAAAAGGATCGATCCACCATAAGAGGGCCACAGTGCAGCCATAAGGATGAAGAAACCAATGGCTCATGTATATAATTAAACCTCGTATGGTTGGGTCTCAAGTCTCAACACTGAGATGGTTAATGGTATATTTGGTAAAACAACCTCAATATCCAATAAACATTTCAATTATAAAAATAAGACAAATGGGGATGTTAATCATGTTACTGGCCACGTCATAGACTCATAGTTTCATATTACATACGGTAAGAAAACAAAAAATAAATAAAATAAAATATATGGAAATATTCATACCTTCAGTGAACCAACAGTTGCAGTTTCTGGCACCTCAATATAAAGCTCAGGCACTTTGAAGGACTTGATGCTAAGCTTCACTGGATTCAAGGAAACATAAAGCATAAGAACCTCTTTAAAGCAATGAAACAACAGATCCAGAAACCAAGTCGAAGGAGAAAATAACATATTACAAGATGAGGAAAAACAAGAAGGGGAGATTGAAAATTATTAAGGGCTGTGATGGAGAGACATTACTACCACGAGTATCCGTGGACTGAAAGGATGCTTTATGACCTACACCTGACGATGAGACTCCAGTTGCTGCAGAAATGAATTATGTTTCTTTAGGAGATTGATAAACACTATATCACATAAATCCCACAAATGAATAAAAGTACGGACCTCTATGCAAAATTGCAGGTGTACCACTCTTGTCTCCCTTCACGGCCTTCTCAGGGGAATTAGAAATACTTTCACAACTTGCCTCCTGATCGTATGCAACTGTTGCTCTTTGGTCACCCAAGCGCCTCCTTTTAGAATGTACATCATTTTGACATCTTTCTCGTGCATAAATGGTTTTCCTTTTGTGATAGAAGGGCCTACCTCCCCTACCTTAAATAGAAAAGTTTGTAAGCATTAAATCAGAAAAACATTAGACTTGAGTATACATCAGAAATTCTAAGAATATAGTACAAGGACTGCATCAAAGATAAAGGCCTCTACTCACCAGTGTTAGAAACTTCATAATCCTTCAATTTTGGAGCTGCTTTCCAATACTTAGATGTCAGCATCTTCCTTATTCTTCGATATCCAATATGTGATTGTGGCCTAAAGGCCCTTATCTTAGTGTTAAGTTGATTATGCCTAAAGTAATTTTCGTCATTGTCTCTATTAACTATTTTTACATCATTCCTATGCCTGGGAAAAGGAGAATTAGGAACATGGGCCCTGTACAAGGGCAATTTTACACTACTCTCTGAATTAATCAGCATATTAGTATTATTCACATATAACTCCATCGGATCCTTTGAACCGCTGGTATTAACCACATTCAAGTGTCCAGCCCGTTTCCCTACAACCTCTACCTGTCTTTCAGCTTCTTTCCCTAAGTTACCATCATATAATTTCCCATCACTATTGAAGCTCCCCTCTGCTTTACTGGGGATACTTCCAACAGCATTGTTACTCGTGTATTTTTCCAACTTGTCATCACAGCCAACTTTCTTCAATAAATCAGAGCTTGAAACAACAGAGGTGCATCCAAAATCACTCTCAAAATGTGGAAGTTCATTCAAAGGAGACTTTAAATTCCGCTCTAGAGCTGCAGACTCAGAGACGAGTACACTCTTGATGCAGCTTCCTTGATCAAGACAATCTGATCTCACATCTTTCCCATCTACTTGATCATTTTTAGTACCATCCTTATGAATCCCAAGCTGCTCTTTTCCTTCTGCTGCATTACTTGAAGCAGAACTTTCACTCTCCTGCAACAACTTGCCAGCTACAGCTGCCAGCAATTCAAATGCACAAATTTGGCCATCATCTGCTGATTTCTTTATCAAATCCCTCCTCTACAACCAATAAACAAGACATGTTAATGGATGTTTTCCAGTACATAGGAATAAAACAGTATTAATTCAAGTAAATACTTGCCCTTAGAGATCTTGGAGCTCTAGGTATAACAGGGACCTGGTAGCCATAAAATCCATATTCTTGCCTCTTCTTCAAAACCATATCTCAGGCATGCATGCGAATAAGAGATCATCAAATGCAATGTACGGGTATTCTAAGAGCCACCTTAGTCTGTAAACATGTTATTTAAATAATTAATTGAATTGCAAAACAAAAACAAAAAATTTGTTCTTTCAACAGAGATTTATAAAGCTCCTAAAAATGCATATATCCAGGTGCAACAAACATGATTCTAATATTAAAACAAAAATGAACTATCAAAGATTGTGAACCACCACTCGCAATGTGATACCACTAGATCAGTAAAATTTGGTGTTTTCATTTTTAATACTCCTATTGTAGCAAGACATATTAGCAAAAGACCAGCGGAGCTTTCTAGCAAGGTTCCTCTAGACATCTTTCAAATTCCAGACAGCTTGACTCATCAAATATCTGTTGTACAATTGGCTTATGTCTTCAATATAATTGTAATAGATCCGAAACTAGAAACTGATTATTATTTTTCCAAAATGCGCCTCTTAGGATTCATGCCTGGGAAGATATAAATGGAACTAGGATCTAATCACAGGTTGAGCTTAGAGTTGTTACAATTTCAAAAGTTCATTTGCTTTATTGAAATTAATATTACCTGATCCATATTTTGTTAACCAGTGGCACCTAACCTATGTGAGGAAATTCAAATTTTATTCCAAAAAATCAGCTCCACCTAACTAGAATCAGATTATAACACCTTGATCAGCAGAAATCTATACAAGTACACAAAGAAGGGCCCATAAAACAGAATCAGATGCCCAAATTCAAATCAAAAGTTTCATAGGAACTAACTAAAAACAAAATCCTTGATGTTAACCAAATTATGTACTAACCACTAAACGCAGTTCCAAATTCCATTGTTTAGTTGTTTAAATCACCATTAATTGCATTGCTAAATTTACCATCACAGATCGCAGTCCAAAACAACAATTCTAAGCAAACATTCAATCCACGCTATCAAATAAAAACGGACAAATTACGCAAAATCTGATCCGATCTCCATATGATCAAAAGCGGAATTCTCCGGCAAAACATCGATTGTCGAGAACAAGATGAGAGTAAAACATCCAAAAATCAAATTTTCGAGGTAATTCAAACGATAAACATCACCAAAACACGATCCAAACAGAAAATTCGAATCAACAAAAAATATAGACAGAAAATATGATCAGAATTACCTCTATAAAAACTGATGATAACTGCGCAAGTCTGTACAGATTCGTCGTCAAATGTAGAAAGAAATTCGAAATTACGTGACGAAAGTAAATTAAAAAGATGATGAGGAGAATGAAGAAAGAGAGATAAGATTGTGGACAAGAAAAACTAGAGTTGAATTAAAATTTAAATTAAAAACCACCTAAAAAGAGAAAGAGAGAGGAGATAGGAGAGATAGAGAGAGATGAGTGCTTAAACCCCAATGATGTGATAATGAGTTTTATTTATTTTATATATAGTAGTCTAAGTGAGCGGGGAACCGGAGCAGGCAGTAACAATAATGTGCGGACGGAGCATGTCACCATAAACCTCTCTAATCTCTTGGTTTTGGAGTTGGGACAGGTGGACCACTTCTCTCTCACCACCACTCCCTCGCCTCTCCCTCGCTCTCTCTTTCTAAGATAACTTTTTGCCACGTGGATTCATTTTATGAATATTCCCTTCCTTTTTACTCTATATTGTCTACTTTTATTTATCTAATTAATTTTATTAAACACAATTTTCAAAGAAAAAAAGAAATGTTATAACGTCTAAGGTGGTGTTTGATAAAAGTGAATGAAATAGTTATGAATATTTAAATAATTTGAATGAGCTGAATGAAGCAGAATTCTGAATACGGAAGGAAAACGTTGTTTGATACTCCCTTTGAAAAAATTAACATGTATGAAACATCTTAATAACAAACTTTTATTATTTTATCCCTCTTAAAAATTCAAAATTATTTTAAATTTGTTTAATATTACTTAATATAATAGTTAATATTGTATATATATATATATATATATATATATATATATATATATATATATATATACACACTTCATTTAGCAAAGTAACATGCTTACAACTACTATGTTTGATGTCACTGGGAGTCGAACTCAAGACTTTCGAGTTTACGATCGATCCCAAATCTTCTCTGAAACTACATGAATCAAGCAAAGGTAATCTGTTGCCAGGACGCCCCCAAAATTAGGTATACATCACCCATCTGGGTCGCCAGATGGATACGTGATGTAATTCAAATACAACTTATTAATACAACTGCTGTAGTATACAATACGACAAAACATAAAGCCGTGAGTTTGAATACAAATATTATCTACTAGAGATTATACAAACTCAAAAGGAGTCCTCATTACAATTATTATCACTTTATTTCACGAGAATAAAGTGAGGACTACTAATCTTATCCTCCGACCATCACTCCGCTCCCCGACTCGTCCTCAAATTTATATTCTTATTTCAAGAGAAAAAGTGAAAGAAAGGGTGAGCTCAACTAGCCCAAGAAGAAATATTATGACTAAGATAATGCGAATAAATTATCATTAGTCTCCAACAATGTTAAACCGATAAAATATAATAGACATCAAGTTTAAGCTGCGGCAATGAACAAGCAATCCATTAAAAGAGTCAAGTAGAAAATAAAATCTACTATCTTTTATGATTAAAAGGGTTTTTCATCACTGTTATCGCTGAGACTCAGCTTAATAAATATTCCACATCATCGAATCACCTCTGCACTACAGCCAAGGATATTCTTTAGTATCACGACCACAATTATCCATGCACTACAGACCAAGAATATTTGTGTATTCATTAATGGTCATGTGTTGGGTTTCGGCACTGAAAACGCAGCGGAAATTGAACAATTCAAAGTAATTTCCGAAACCCCAAAACAGGATCCATGCAAAAATCAATTAATTCAGAGGATAGAAATTTTACCGATTTGATTTGCTAGAACCGATCCTATTCGAATCTCCAACGCAATTCAAGTGGATTGCGCTCTACTACGGTATCACACAAACGTTATGCACGCAATCGTCCCCACGATCTGCGGAAGAAGGAAGTGTGGTACTAGCCACCAAGGATGGATTTTGATTTTTCTCTCTAGTCTCTCTCTAAAAAAGTGGCTAGGTTTGGATTAATGAAGTGAATTCTATTCAAAGTGGAGGCTACATATCATATATATAAATAATTAAAACCACTATTCAAAACCCTAATTTGTAAAATCCTGATTTATATATATATATATATATATCTTAATTAAGTCTTACTTAATTAATATACCTATATATATATAAATTATCCTATTAATTTAAATTGTAATTTAAATACTATCAATCACATTGATATATTTAAATCCTTTAAATTAATTCCCTTTTAATAACGTTCTATGTGTGATGACTTATAGGTTATTATTACGTTGGCAATAATTTTAAAATCATATTATAAAATTATAAAAATGTGAAATGCATCTAGTAATGCATCACTGCTACCCAAGTAATAATAAGATCGATGATTCGATGCAACCTTTTCGTGACCAATGTTTCAATGTAATCTAATCCTTTTAACCTTAATATCCAAGATTAAACTCGAGTCATGGAATCTGTCATACTCTTCATAATTTAATCGAAGTTTTCGATCAATGAGTAGACTATATGAAACAAATCACTATTTGAGCATGGTTATGCATTTTCATAGTCCTACTCAATCAAGAGGCCTATGGATATCATCACTAATATATAGGAAGGTTAAATTCCATCTAGATCACTCATATTCCTCACACGATTCATGATGTACCCAATAATCACCTTTATAGTCCACCTCGTTAAAGGTGACATTTGATGATATCAAAGTGCATAAATTTCGTGTAGTAATATAGTGATTTCAGTTGGAGGACCATTACATCATTGTCACTATGAGAATTGCTAAATGACATTTTACAAAATATTCCACATAGAATTCTCATGGTGGGTCCGCCCAAAGACATCGTTTTCAACATGTATTTATGCATCGACTTAATATCTCATATATTTATGACCATCGAGATTTGGCCATCATCGATCCACATACTAGTCTCAATGCATTATTGTTGTCCCATCAACAATGATACTCGATTAGGGACATTTAAAACAATTGATACTAATAGTAATTATATAATCTCATGTTCAAGTCACATACTTGCAACTATATAATTTGTATCACTATTCTAAGGATTTTATTATGTTGTCATTTATATAACGTGATAAATAAAATCATAATAAAAGCATTCATTTATGCAATCAAATGTAATATCAAAACGTTAAGCAATTATATCAAATAATTGGCCTCACAGGGCATAATCTCTAATGGTCAGCCTCCCACTTGCACTCAGAGCCAATCACTCATGTATCTAATACCCATGCAACTAGTGCACCGTCGTGCGTCTCTTCGCGTGACAAAGCCTTGGTCGGTGGATCTGCAACATTATCATCGTTGGTACTCTTTCTATATGTACATCTCTCTATCAATGATTTCACTTGATGAGATGGTACCGCTTTAAGTATATGCTTGGATCGTTGGTGAAATCTCGGGTTCCTTAGCACTGCAGTAATGGCTCCATTGTTATCACAAGATAACTTAAGCTGGATCAACAATAGTTGGAACAACACCTAGTTCGATGATGAACTTTTAATCCATCACCTCCTCGCTGGCGCATCTAGAAGCGACAATATACTCAAATCTCTGTTGTAATCCGCCATCGCCTCTCTCGCTTAGAACTTTTCCAATAACAACGCCACCATTAAGGCAAAATACAAAACCGATCGAGATTTATAATCATCATTATCACCGAAACTAGCATCCGTGTAACCCTTTATTGCTAGTTCGTCTTCACCTCCATATACCAAGAATGAATCCTTAGTCCTTTTAAGGTACTTGAGAATATTCTTAATAATAATCATTCGATTGACCTTCACCTTGGATTCGATCAGTATATCCGCTTCGTCATGCTCAAAGCATACGAGACATCCCGGACGACAGTACATATCATTGCATACATGATAAATCCAATTGCCAAGCATAAGGGATCTTTCATACGCTCCTCATCATCTTGTGATTGAGGACAATGGGCCTTAGAAATCTTTACACCATGAGTCATGGGTAAGTGCCCTCTTTTTGCTCTCTCTTGTCATGTGAACTGCTTCAAAGACTTTATCAATATATGTACTCGACTTAGGCTAATCATTTTCTCGATCTATCTCGATAGATCTTGATACCTAAAATGTAAGTTGATTGCCTAAATCTTTTCATGGAGAAACATTTTCCTAACCATGTTTTTACAAATTTTGTAATGAAGGAATGTCATTCCAATAATTAATATGTCGTCAATATATAATATTAGGAATACAATGTGACTTCCACTAACCTTTTTATATACACAAGGTTCATCTTCATTTTAATGAAACCAAACTTTTGATTACTTCATCAAATCAAGATTCCAACTCCAGAGAGGCTTGCTTCAATCCATAAATGGATCGTTGCGTACTACATACCTTTCCAACATCCTTGGAATGACAAAACCCTCAAAGTTGTGTCATGTATACATCCTCAAGGAGATTTCGCTATGAAGAAGCGCTTTTGACATCCATCCGCCGATTTCGTGAATCATAAAAAAGTTTAATAGCAAGTAAGATCCCGATGGATTTAACCATTGCCCTTTGAGAGAAGGTTTCATCATAGTCAACACCTTGAATTTGTTTAAAACCTTTTGCTACCAGTCGACCTTTATAGGTTTGTACATTACCATCCATGTCAGTTTTCTTCTTGAAAACCCATTTGCACCCGATTGGTTTTACCTTCTTCGGGTGGATCAACCAAAGTCCATACTTGGTTAGTATACATGGATTCCATTTGGATCTCATAGCTTCAAGCCATCTCTCGAATCTGGTCCATTCATAGCTTCTTGGTAGAAGCAGGCTCATCCCGATCTATGAGCATCACATCGCCATTTTGAGTCACAAGATATCCATAATATCTCTCGTGCTCATGGCGTGTCCTACCAGATCTACAATTTCTTGTGTAATTTGAAGAGTTCTCTTCCACAACATCTTGTGGTTCCCGCTCATGTTCCAACTCGAGTTCAATGATATTCATTGTTCTTGAATTTCTTTAAGTTCTACTTTCCTCCCACTATTTCCTTTAGAGACAAATTCTCTTTCTAGAAAAATACGGGCCGAAAGCAACAAACACTTTGTTCTCGTAAGGTTTGTAGAAATAATACCCTTTTGTTTCCTTTGGGTATCCCACAAAACTACATTTGTCGATTTGGGGTCCGAGCTTGTCGTAATTCAGACGTTTTACAAACGCCTCGCAACCCCAAATCTTCATGAACATACATACTAGGACGCTTCCTACCCACATCTCATATGGTGTCTTCGAACCATTTTGTAGGAACACACGGTTTAGTGTGAATCGCAAATTGCCTCTAGGCATGACCCCGAGAAGCTTATTCGAAGATCCGCATGACTCATCATTGATCGTACCATGTCCAACAAGGTTCGATTCCTCCTCTCGGATACACCATTCCATTGTGGTGTTCCGGTGGAGTGAGTCGTGATATAATACCACACTCCTTTTAGAAGGTCATCAAAGTCTTGGCTTAAGTATTCACCTCCTCGACGGATCAAGAGCTTTTATGCTTTTGCCAAATTGGTTTTGAACTTCATTTTGAATTCCTTAAACTTTTCAAAGGATTCGGATTTGTGTCTCATAAGATATACATATCCATATTCACCAAGTCGTCAAGAAATGTAATGAAGTAATAAAACCCACCTCTTCGCTAATCTAACTCATGGGTCCACATACATCACTATGTATAAGTCCCAATATATCGCTAGCCCGCTCAATCGTGTCCAAATGAAAGGAGCTTTAGTCATCTTTACTAATAAACAAGATTCGCATTTTCATATGATTCAAAATCAAATGAATCCAAAAATCCATCTTTATGGAGTTTTGATATGCGTTTTATTTATATGGCCCAAACGACAATGCCAGAGATATATGCTTGATTTAAATCATTTGATTTAAATCATTTTGTATTTATGTTATAGATAGGCATTTCCAAATCAAGAATATAAAGACCGTTAAACAATGGTGCAACACCATAGCAGATATCATTTAAGTAAAATGAACAACGATTGTTCTTAATTACAAATGAAAAACCTTTCTTGTCCAAACAAGAAACAGAAATAATGTTTTTGCTTATAGCAGGCACAAAATAACAATCCTCTAATTCTAATACTAGCCCAGTGGACACGTAGGTCAACCTCGCCTTTTCCCAAAGTCCTACTTCTTTGAAGTTCCTGCACATTTACACATATGTGAGAACCACATCCAAAGATATCAATACCCATGATGTAGAAAATAGGCAGTTAATTTCTATAACATATATACCGGTTCAAGTCACACTTCCTTTAGATTTCTTCACTTCTTCGAGATAAGCATAACAATTCCTTTTCCAATTGTCCGTGTTTTTTCCATGTAAGTGACAATCACCTTCTTTAGCTACTCCCACCTTTAGGCTTTAAAGCCTGTTTGGTTCTGGGATTAGGTTTAGCGCTTGATTTAGATCCTATCTTCTTCTTGGCCTTCCAATTTCCCTTAGCATTACCCCTTTGTACCATCATTATGGTAGCGGTGTCTTTGCCTTTCTCACGTTGTTCTCGGTATTCTTAACATGCTCAACAACTCAAGAAGGGTTTTTCAATTTCGTTCATTAGATAATTCATAACAAATTGAGAGTAAGCTGCTGCATTTAATGATTGTAAAACTAGATCGATTTAAGCTTCGCAGTGATTGGAAAACCCAACCTATCAAGGTACTCAATATACCCAATCATTTTAAAGACATGTGGACCAACCGGGTCACGCTCACCCATCTTGCAGTGATACAATGCTTTTGCTTGTATCATACCTTTCTTGTCGAGCATGCCCTTGAAACAATTTCTTGAGATGCTCGATCATCTCATAAGCATCCATCAACTCATGCCGCTTCGAAGCTCGTGGGTCATGGTTGCTAACATGATGACAACTTCATGTCCAGAAAGCATCATCTTGATGCTTTGTAGAAGATTATGCTCTCTGACGTGGTGCGATGGATTTGGAGCTTCGTGAATCGGCCCATCAAGGACATATAGCTTTACGCTCTTGTTTGAGGAAAATCCTCAAATTCCCCGTGCCGCGATTTAGGAAATTAATCCCACTCACCTTTGTCCTTCTCAAGGATCGATCGCATGAAAGACTACTTGTATTGTTGATGTTTGCCATTTGATATCTACAATTTATAAGTGCCAAATGATAAGTCAATTTGCAGAGTTGATATTATGTAATTTGATAATAGTATATTCAAAATATACTCCCCATTATTTTATTCAAATTAATAGCCCTCACCATTAACTCGAAAATCATTTTTCTATTAAATCTTTCTAGTGAGCCAAGATCCATATTTCATTATGACTTAAGTTAGCTTTGGCTAATCTCTTAAAAACACAATTATTTAGGTGAGACAACGTTTTTGTCAATTATATCATATATAACTCTTGGATAGTTTGGTAAACAACATTTGTTTCTAGTCCATCTAATGGTACCCACCAAACTCTATGCCTCTAAGTCCTCAATCCTATTGAGATAACTTAGTTAAGTCGTGCCCAATGATTTTAACGGTTTGGATATCACAATTATCCTATCGCATCTTACCAAGATAAATAGGGTACTTTGCTTTGGCAAACCTACATCTATTGATCAAAGTCTTGATGAGTGTTTTCATTGGAAGGCATCTGATTTAGACTTAATAATTTAATGAGGGATTTTATTAATTAATTCAGATCTCACCAATTTTAATCTCATTAAACATACACATTATTTATCACATCATATCACATATAAGCATAAATAAAGTGCAAAATTAAATGTGTCACAGTTATGGCCCAATCCACTGTCAATCTTTTCAAGCTAATGAAAGATTGAAGGTCAATCTAAGGTGGTAAAAGACTTTAAAATAAAACGCTTCCTCAAGCATGTGCCTCCTCTCCATCAACACATCTTTTCATCGTGTTCTCCATCTCGACATCTTCATCGATTCTGATTATTACATGACATAAAGAAACCTCGAGTTACATTCTAGGGATTTAGATGAGAAAAGAATATTACATTAGAGTTTATAGAAAGGCACTACACGCAAGTCGTATTTTAAAACCAAAACCACTAACCTATGGGTCAAAAGGCCATAGTGCACCACGCATATCACAATAAGACATAACAATTTATATATAATTAAAGAAAACTATATATAACATGTAGGGGATGTGACGCCCCAAATCCAAAGTTCTCACAACCTCGATTCAAAGGTTTCACGATCCAAGGAAAATCCAATTTTCAAACTTTTCTTATGAGATTACCGGACATTGAAAAATTTAAAATAAATCAAAACCATATATCGTTATTATTGGGGACACGACCATCATATTTAACACGCACCATCGCATGCGCTACTGACTGAGGGTCCAAGGGGGAGAAATCTCCCTGGCGGTGGTCCATATATCCGTATTACAGATTTTTTTTTTTTTTCATATATTTTAATCCACCAAAACCGCTATAATAATAAAGATACTTAAAGACATATCATATATGTCCAGATTCAATGAATCATATTAAACCGAATCAAGAAAAAATGTAATATCATATATTCAATTTTAGATCAGTAAAATCAAATCGGAAAAATTTCAGATCGATAAAATCAGATCATCATATATCATATATATCGATTCCAATTTCAGATCGGTAAAATCAGATCGAAAAAGTTTCAGATCGGTAAAATCAGATCATAATATATCATATATATCGATTCCAATTTCAGATTCCGGTAAAATCGGATCGAAAAGTTTTAGATCCAGAAACAACATATATCAAATATATCTATTCAATAAACACTTAATCAATCAATCGATTTCGCAAGTAGCTCGATACCACTGTTGGGTTTCGCACGTAAAACGCAATGCTGAAATGAACAATTCAAAGTAATTTCAAACCCCAAAACGGGATCCATGCGAAAATCAATTAATTCAGGAGGATAGAAATTTTACCGATTTGATTTGCTAGAACCGATCCTATTCGAATCTCCAACGCAATTCAAGTGGGCTGCGTCTACCAGATTCACACAAACGCTTATGCATAGATAATCGGCCTCACGATCTGCAGAAGAAGGAAGTGTGGTACTAGCCACCAAGGATGGATTTTCGATTTTTTCTCTAGTCTCTCTCTAAAGAGTGGCTGGGTTTGGATCATGAAGTGAGTTCTATTCAAAGTGAGGCTACATATCATATATATAATAATTAAAAACCACTATTCAAAACCCTAATTTGTAAAATCCAATTTATATATATATATATATATATATCTTAATTAAGTCTTACTTAATTAATATACCTATATATATATAAATTATCCTATTAATTTAAATTTAAATTAATTCCCTTTTAATAACGTTTCTATGTGTGTGACCCTATAGGTTATTATTATGTTGGCAATAATTTTAAAATCATATTATAAAATTATAAATGTTGAATGACATCTAGTAATGCATCATCGCTACCCAAGTAATAATAAGATCGATGATTCGATGCAACCTTTTCGTGACCAATGTTTCAATGTAATCTAATCTTTTAACCTTAATATCCAAGATTAAACTCGAGTCATGGAATCATCATACTCTTCATAATTTAACTGAGAGTTTTCTTGATCAATGAGTAGAATTATATGAAACAAATCACTATTTGAGCATGGCCATGCATTTCATAGTCCTACTCAATCAAGAGGCCTATGGATATCATCACTAATATATAGGAAGGTTAAATTCCATCTAGATCACTCATATTCCTCACACGATTCATGATGTACCCAATAATCACCTTTATAGTCCACCTCGTTAAAGGTGACATTTGATGATATCAAAGTACATAAATTCCGTGTAGTAATATAGTGATTTTGGTTGGAGGACCATTACATCATTGTCACTATGAGAATTGCCAATGACATTTTACAAAATATTCCACATAGAATTCTCATGGTGGGTCCATCCAAAGACATCGTTTCTCAACACGTGTACCTATGCATTGACTTAATATCTCATATATTTATGACCATTGAGATTTGGCCATCGGTCGATCCACATACTAGTCTCAATGCATTATTGTTGTCCCATCAACAATGATACTCGATTAGGGACATTTAAAACAATGATACTAATAGTAATTATATAATCTCATGTTCAAGTCCACATACTTGCAACTATATAATTTGTATCACTATTCTAAGGATTTTATTATGTTGTCATTTATATAACGCGCGATAAATAAAATCATAATAAAAGCATTCATTTATGCAATCAAATGTAATATCAAAACGTTAGCAATTATATCAAATAATTGGCCTCTCAGGCATAATCTCTAACATCATGATCATGCCAACAATCGTCCATCAATGCACTACGGGCCAATGAGGACTTTTACCACATTATTTGTAACATTACGGCCATGATTACACCGAATAATCCTCGGTCATAATCATACCAAGTCCATCTATGCACTACTGAGCCATGATGACTTTCAACATAATATAAACATGAGGATGATGACAATGATATAAGAATTCAATAAAACAAGTTCAAGAATTAATTTGTCCAAGAACTACTAATGTCTAAATTGTCAACATGATCTTCGCTTTGAGAGTAAAATTCAAGAATGATCGGAAGAATATTTCCATGAAAAGATATTTGGATGAAAGCGCAGATATCAAGGATATTCTACTAATTTCATGGAGTATAAGTCAAAACTTTAACCAACCGAGTATAATAAAGAATGGAATAATAAAAGAAATCACCATGCACGCGCTACTTCGCATAGACAGAGTTATTCTAACATAATACTAAATAACGGAACCGAGTCGAGCAAAATTCGCACTTGCGACGGATGTTCCAGCAGAATAATAAAGAAAGGAATAACAATGAAATCACCATGCATACGGTGCTTCAGATGACATAAAGTTATTCCAATGAGAATACTAATAAGGGCGGAATCAGTCCGGCGTAAAACGCATGCATGTGAGGATATTCAACAGAATAATAATAAAGATGGAACCCGGAGTCCGGCGTAAAACGCATGCAGACGAGGATATTCCAATGTAATAATAAAGACGGAATCAGTAGGTGTAAAACGCATGCATGAGGATATTCCAATGTAGATAAGAAAGGCGGAATAATAGAAGAATGTCACCAAGTATAGGTAAACCAGCGATATCTGAGTTATTTCAAATGTAATAATAAAGAATGGAATAACATAAGTTCTCTTCCTAAATATAAAAGAATAACACCCCTTACGAGTTCAACAAATAATATTCCCTACCTTAAGAAGAAGAGTACTGGATATATAAGTAGTGAAGTATGGTAATACTTTCTTCTTTCTCGCTATAGTTTATCTCTCACAGAGTTCAATTGAATTCGTAAGAAAATAATGAAGGAATGAGCTTCTATTTATAGAAAAATGGACTGCATAGTAACTAACTCATGAACGGTCCAGATTGATTTACTTTAATCTGAAGGTCCATATTTAAAGCAAAATCTTTTAAATAAAATATAATATATTCTATTTATAATCTAATAAAACGAATAACTTTATAAAAGATTTTTTACTATACAAACACTATGAGCCTTTATATGCAAGTACTATGCATAATAAAATATAATATATTCTAATTATTGTCTAATAAAATGATAACTTTATAAAAGTATTCTGCTTTTATATAAAAGATTTTACTATGCAAAATACTACGCAGCCTTTATACATAATAAAATATAATATATTCTATTTACGAATAACTTTATAAAAAGTATTCATTTTTATATAAAAGATTTTTCTGTATTATTACATTAATAATACCAACAAAGTTTGAGTGACTTATCACGTAAGCATCAATAATCAATACTGAGTAGTGTACTACTAAATCTTATGCGATACGTGTATTATCAGCATTTTTAACACCGGTGTTTCAACAGATTAACGGTAAAACTTCCGCCCGTTATTTTCATATAAAGTATTTTTGTCGTTTTCAATCCGACAAAATGAATTCCATTGGGGTCCACCAATAATTATCTTGGTATGCTGAATATTCCCCGTTAAAACGAATATTCCCGATCAATCGAATATTATATAACAACTTGCGTACTTTGAAAAATTTATAAATATTACCCACAACTATAACATTATATCAATTTCACTCCATAATATTCAAAATTAATATTTATAGAAAATTCATCTTTATTCAAAAAGTTTGGGGTTTTACAATCTCCCTTAACATGAAATTTAAGCCCTCGAAATTAGGGTGCACGTACCTAGTATGTCGAAGAGGTAAGGATACATTGATTTCATTTCAGATTCTAACTCCCAAGTCATTTCCTCAACATCGTGGTTTCTCCATAAAACTTTCACTTGAGGTTTAACCTTGGTGCGTAGAATATGTTCCTTCTTATCCAAGATTTGAACAAGAACCTCTTCATACGTCAAATCTTCCACTATTTCGTCCGGTTCCAACTCAATAATGTGGTTCGGGTCTTCTACATATTTACGTAACATGGATATGTGAAAAACGTTATGAACACGAGACATATTTGGCGGTAAAGCGAGTCTATAGGCCACAGTTCCTACTCGATCAAGGATTAAAAATGGACCGATGAATTGAGGATTGAGCTTTCCTCTCTTTCCAAATCTTCGTAACTCCTTTCCATGGAGCAACACGTAACAACACATGATCTCCTATATCGAATTCCACGTCCTTTCGATGAAGATCAGCATAACTCTTTTGTCGATCTTGTGAGGTTTTTATACGCTTCGGATCATTTGAATCTTCTCCGAAGTCATACGCATTTCAACTCGTCCCAACAATGTTGCTTCACCCACCTCATCCCAAAGATATCTTTGGAGAATCGACACTTTCTTCCATACAACGCTCGAATGGAGCCATGCCAATACTTGCTTGATAATCGTTGTTGTAGGAAAACTCCACCAATGGTAAGAACTTGTCCCAACTTCCTTGAAATCAAGGACACGTAATCTTAATAGATCTTCAAGAGTTTGAATAGTCTTCTCCACCGTCCGTAAAATCCGAGGATGATATGCCGAGCTAAATTGTAAGTCTGTGCCCATAGCTTTTTGCAAACTAACCCAAAATCATGAAGTGAATCTTGGGTCTCGATTAGAAACTATGGATACCGGCATACCATGCAGTTTTACAATCTCATTTATATACATCTGAGCAAGACGTTCAAGTGTATAAGTTTCTCGATTTAGAAGAAATGAGCAGATTGGTCAATCTATCAACAATGACCCAAATCGAATGTATGCCTTGAGAAACTTTGGGAAGACCAAGAACTTAAATCCATGGTAATGTGCTCCCCACTTCCATTCTAGAATTTCAAGTGGTTGCAATGGACCTTTTGGTACTTGATGTTCGCCTTTAACTCGTTGACATCGTTAGACACCTTGAGATAAACAAATATGCTCTCTCTCTTCATATTGCCCCACCAAAATATATGTCGAAGATCATGATACATTTTGGTACTCCCTGTGATGGATTGCATTGCAAGTGTGTGTTATGCGCGCTCCATCATGATTTTATACTTTAAATCGTGGTCGTTAGAACACAAAGTCCGGAGTTGACTCGAAGTATTCCTTCTTCATCGATTCTCGCTTCTTGTGATCGCACCTTCTTCCACTTTCTTCCTCATACGCATTAGCTTCGGATTCAGAACTTGAGCAAACTTTAATTTTATCAATTAAAGCTCGGTTCTACTCGTATATTTGCCATCATCACGTGGGTCCTCGGAGTCTTTATCTATATCTCCATCCTTTGCAAGTCATACAAAATGGGCCTTTCGTTGACAATATTGCACTCGTGACCGCGATATGATCTTCTACTCAATGCGCCGCCTACCACGTTCATTTTTTGGGATGGTATTGGATGGTATGATCATAATCTTTCAACAGATTCAAGCCAACGTCGTTGTCACATGTTAAGTTCCTTTTGAGTGTGAAGAAATATTTGAGGCTTTTATGATCCGTAAAGATCTCCACTTTCTCCCCATACAAGTAATGCCTCCAAATCTTTAGTGCGAAGACAACAAAAACGCCAACTCTAGATCATGAGTAGGATAATTTCTCTCATATTCTTTGAGTTATCGTGAGGCATAGGCTATGACCGCATCCCATGTTGCATGAGAACACTTCTAACCCTTTGCCGAAGCATCATCGTAGATGACAAATCCCTCCGAACCGGATGGTATTGTCGTAGCAGTCTTTGAAATGAGTCTCCTCTTGAGTTCTTGAAAACTCTTCTCACATTCCTCGCTCCAACCGAACTTTGTATCTTTCAAAGTCAATTTGAGTTAGTGGAGTAACAATTCGAGAAAACCCTTCTACGAATCTCCGATAATAACCAAATGTTCGAGAAAGCTACGTGATTCTATCATCGATTTAGGTTGCTCCCTCACTTTGAATAGCTTCAATCTTTGCTAGGTCAACAGATATTCCATGACTTGATACCACGTGCTCAAGGAATGCTACTTCCTCAAGCCGTAACTCGTATTTCTTCAACTTGGCATAAAACTTATATTCACGAAGCTTTTGGAGTATCGACTTCAAGTGTTGCTTTCATGATCTTCACGGGTTTTGGAATATATGAGGATGTCATCAATAAAGACGACCACAAAGTGATCCAAATATTCCTTGAATACTCGGTTCATCATATCCATGAAGGCAGCAGGAGCATTAGTCAATCCAAAGGACATGACCAGGAATTCATAATGCCCGTATCGAGTTCTGAAAGCCGTCTTTGGAATGTCATTGGTTCTAATCTTCAATTCGGAAATGGGTTTTGTACCGGGTTCAAGTTCGATACAAAATTCAATTTCACGCTCTGGGGGTAGGCCAGGAAGTTCTTCAGGGAATACGTCAGGAAATTCATTAACAATGGAAATATTATTTAAAACTGACGTATTTTTGTTTAGATCTGTGACATGAGCTAAGAAAGTTTGACATCAGTTTTTTAATAAACGAATAGCTTTATGGCTTGAGATGACAGTGATTGATTTTAATGGTTTGGTTGCTTGAATTAGCATAATAGGTCGATTAGGAATATGAAAGCTAATAACCTTACGAAAACAATCAATTTTTGCATGATTAGTAGTTAACCAATTAATCCCTAGAATTACATTAAATGCAAGTATTTTTAATGCAATAAGATCGATAGGTAATGTGTGGGTACCAACTTGAACCAAACAAGACTTATAAACCGTGGATGTAATGAAGGTTTCTCCAAACTGAGTTTCCACAGATAAGTCAAAGTCTAATTTCTCCGAGTCAAATTTAATCGTTGGAAATGCAAGTAGGAGAAATAAAAGAATGGGTAGAACCCAGATCAAATAAAGTGTAGACTTCGCTAGAGTTTATGATAAGCTTACCGTGATGACCTCATTCGGGTTCTTTGCTTTCTCGGGAGGTCACAACAAACGCCTCCCTTGACTACCAAATTTTGACTTTTCCGAATGACCTTTTGGTGCCTCCATCCTAAATTTGAATTTGTCTTGGTGAACGACAAAATCGGGCTAAGTGACATTCTCTTCCACAATTATAACATGCTTTGACGGCATCGCGCAATTTGGTGATGTGTCCCTCCTCCGCATTTGAAGCATATGATAGGTGGTCTTTTTCTTCTTCCTTAACAACGGTCTTTGGTCTTTGACGCTCTTTCCATCATTGTTGAATCTCCTCTTCGAAATGTCCATTCTTATTGTTTTGGCCCGATTACCACATCAAGTGGTTACCATTTCGGCTGTTGATTCCCTCTCACGCTTGTTGTCACCGCTTCGATGATCGCTTCTCACTAGTATTATCATTTTGTAATTTACCGCTTCTTTTGGTTGCATTGACTCGTTATCGCGCTCCACCAATCGAGCCTTATTTACAACATCCGAATACAAACACGGTTTTATGAGAAATAAGATGTTCGACGTATCTCGGGCTTCAAACCTCTTAAAAACATTCGCGCCATTCTCTCTTCATTATCCACCAAGTGGAACGCAAACCGGGATAGCTCCGAAAATTTTGCCTCGTATTGCGACACGGTCATATTGTTTTTCTCCAATTTGATAAACTCCACCTCCTTCATGTGACGAATATTTTCGGGAAAGTATTTGTCGTTGAACAGCTCTTAGAACTTCTCCCAAGACATCTTTAGTACGGCAGGTTGAGTACGTTTTATCGATTCCCAACTGTAATTTGCCTCTCCGGGCAACATAAAGGTGACAAAGGGAACCTTTTGCTCCTCGGAGCATCCCAAGACATCAAATATCTTGGTGATCTGCTTTATTCATGCTCGCTTATATAAGTGGTTTTGGCTCTCCTTAAACTCTGGTGGTCCAGGCTCCTTGAACTGTTTAATGGTGACCGCCCGAGAGTTTCAAGTGTTTCCACCTACATTTGGAATGAGAGCAGCTCTACTGTTGTTGTTGCATGAATTGCATAAAGCCTCCGAACAATCCATCATTCATCATTTGGTCGGTGTTGTTGTTTGCATGAGGATTGTCGCCTTCCGATGCACATTCTCCCCGATTATTGTTATGTGGAGACTCAACGGCCTCTCGTGCTCCATTGCTATTCTCAACATTTTTCGATGTCATTTTGAGACATCGCCATAAAACAAAGGTTAATTGACATATAACATAATATCTCTAAACTCGACCAACCAATTTAAATACAAAATAAATTTAAGTAAGTCATACTAGCAAAGAATTCCCCTCTCCCCTCCTAGTTCTAGTCTCACATCTTAGCCTGTGGATCATATCCCTAAGCTTTGATACCAACCGTGGACGCCCCCAAAATTAGTTATACATCACCCATCTTGGGTCGCCATGATACATGGTACGTAATTCAAATACAACTTATTAATACAATCACGCCGTGGTACAATACGACAAAACATAAACCGTG
Source organism: Panax ginseng (assembly GCA_020205605.1). NCBI lineage: Eukaryota > Viridiplantae > Streptophyta > Magnoliopsida > Apiales > Araliaceae > Panax > Panax ginseng. The sequence continues at coordinate 120,148,357 of CM035143.1, read as the reverse complement.
AGTTTGAATACAAATATTATCTACTAGAGATTATACAAACTCAAAAGGAGTCCTCATTACAATTATTATCACACTATTTCACGTAATAGTGAGGACTACTAATGCTATCCTCTCGACCATCACTCCGCTCCCCGACTCGTCCCAACTATATTCTCATTTCAAGAGAACGGTGAAAGAAAGGGTGAGCTCGACTAGCCCAAAGAAGAAATATTATGACTAAGATAATGCGTAATAAATTATCATTAGCTTCCAACAATGTTAAACCGATAAAATATAATAGACATCAAGTTTAAGCTGCAATGAAAAAAGCAATCCAAAGAAAAGAGTCAAGTAGAAAATAAAATCTACTATCTTTTATGATTAAAAGGGTTTTTCATCATCTGTTATCGCCGAGACTCTCATTTTAATAAATATTCCACATCATCGAATCACCCGCATTTCTACCAAGGATATTCTTTAAGTATCACGCACCACAATTATCCATGCACTACGGGCCAAGAATATTTGTGTATTCATTAATGGTCATGATCATGCCAACAATCTGGCCCATCAATGCACTACGGGCCAATGAGGACTTTTACCACATTATTTGTAATATTACTACCATGATTACAATCAATAATCCCTAGTCATAATCATACCAAGTCCATCTATGCACTATGTGCCACAGATGACTTTCAACAAAATATAAACATGAGGATGATGACAATGATATAAGAATTCAATAAAACAAGTTCAAGAATTAATTTGTCCAAGAACTACTAATGTCTAAATTGTCAACATGATACTGCATTGTAGAGTAAAATTCAAGAATGATCAGAAGAATATTTTCATGAAAAGATACTGGATGAAGCGCAAATATCAAGGATATTCTACTAATTTCATGGAGTATAGAAGTTAAAACTTTAACCAACTGAGTATAATAAAGAATGGAATAACCAAAGAAATCACCATGCATGCGGTACTTTGCATGGCAAAAGTTATTCCAACAGAATACTAAATAACGGAACCAAAGTCCGCGAAATTCGCCAAGCGATGTGATGTTCCAAATGTAATAATAAAGAATGGAATAACAACAGAAATCACCATGCATGCAGATTGCAGATGTAAAAGTTATTCCAATGAGAATACTAATAAGGATTTGAATCAGTCCCGCCAGAAACGCATGCAGATAGGATATTCCAATAGAATAATAATAAAGACGGAACCAGTCCGATTTAACGCATTTTACAGACGTGATATTCCAATGTAATAATAAAGAGGCGGAATCAGTCCAGCCAAAAACGCATGATAGGATATTCCAATGTAATAAGTAAAGACTTTAATAATAGAAGAATATCACCAAGTATAAGGTAGATCAGCGTACACAAAAGTTATTCCAACAGAATAATAAAGAATGGAATAACATAAGTTCTCTTCATGAATACAAAAGAATAACACCCTTTACGAGTTCAATAAATAATATTTCCTACCTTAAGAAGAAAAGAATTTGGATATATAAGTAAGTGAAGAAGTAGAATACTTTCTTCTTCTCTCTCTATAGTTTATCTCTCTAGAGTTCAAAGTGAATTCATAAAAAAATAATGAAGGAATGAGCTTCTATTTATAGAAAAATGGATCAGATAAGTAATTAACTCATTTAAGCGGTCCAGATTGATTTACTTTAATCTGACCATCCATATTTAAAGCAAAATCTTTTAAATAAAATATAATATATTCTATTTATAATCTAATAAAACGAATAACTTTATAAAAGATTTTACTATGCAAATACTATGCGAGGCCTTTATACAAATACTATGCATAATAAAATATAATATATTCTAATTATTGTCTAATAAAGCAGATAGCTTTAGAAAAGTATTCTGCTTTTATATAAAAAGATTTTCAGATTATTACATTAATAATACCAACAAAAGTCGAGTGACTTATCACATAAGCATCAATAATCAATACTGAGTGTGCTACAATGCAACCACGCCAGATTATTATACTTTTAACACACCGGGTGTTTCAACGATTAACTCAGAAACTTCCGCCGTTATTTTCATAAAGTATTTTTATCATTTTCTCAATCCGATAATAATTCCGTTGTGGGGTCCACCAATGATTGTGTCGTTGTATGAATATTCCCTATTAAAACGAATATTTCCCGACCAATCGAATATTATATAACAACTTGCGTACTTTACAAAATTTATAAATATTACCCACAACTATAACATTATATCAATTTCACTCCATAATATTCAAAAATAATATTTATAGAAAATTCATCTTTATTCAAAAAGTTTGGGGTTTTACAGTTGTCATCGCGAGTTTTATAAATAAAGAGAGATGTTTAGTTTGGGAAAGGAAAATTATTTGTTATCGCATCCATTTTACAAGTTATTCTCACAATAATATCATGTACAATATTTTAGGATCCGGTTACCATGAAGTTAACTTCATGGTAAGTTAGTCAATTGACCAATACAGTGCTGACACGCTGAAAGAGATGTCACCTCCTGACATATGTGTCGACATTTTATTGATTAATTGACTAAAATCAACTTCATACTAACTATTCTCAATATTTTATAGTATATGACTATAGGAGATAGATAATTAACGATTCTTAAATAAAAGTGCTAATTGTTAATAGTTAATACACACTACAAAAAGTTGGTATTCTAAGAAAGTGTATATCCCTCCCCTACTTTTATCTATTTTTATTTTTAGAAAGGATGGTGGTATCTGGCTTTGCATAAAATTTGTATAGCTTTAAACAAAAACCTTACTTTCTATGCACATGTTTAATCATGAGTCATCCTATATAAATTACGAAAATTTTCAGTGAAATTAAAATTGTAACGAATGTGCATATATGAGATATATAAAAATTAAAAAATATCTCACTTTAATTTATTTTATCTTATCGCATATACTTTCACTTTGATCGCAATCCAACTTTGTTACATATTTATCGACATATAAATCATTTTCCTTTAATCATTCATAAATACATATAATAAAAAAAGGGGTTATGTTACATATTACTTGGGAAAATGTTAATTTTTGTTTAAGTGGACACAATGATTTTTAATTTTTAGACTATAAATTTGCACTTATAAATTTATATATAATTGCAAATTTATATTTACTTGGCGCAAAAATCAATATATATTTGTTGTAAGATATTAATTTTTTATTTAATTAAAGACATTGATATCATGTGTACCCTAGCCTAGCCTTGAAAACAATATTTGATCCATATCTTATAAATAGGGGTGAGCATGATGAAGTTTGGTGTGGTTTGAAGTCCAAACTGCACACAAAATCGTCTAGGTGCAGTTTCACAAATTCAAAATCACACATGAAACCGCTTGTGATTGGTGCGGTGCGGTTTCATTTGATGCGATTTCGGTTCTCCAAGACCAATTGAAACGACAAAATTTTATGCAATTTAAATTAATAATTTAACATCACACAATATTAAAGTTGTAAAAGATATCAAATTTTATCCCTCGTTCTACACATCCAAGAAGGAAAAACAAGCAGCAAGGAAGAATATTCAGTACTACTTCATCCAACACCGAATTTCAGAAGCACACTGATAACTCAAGAGGGTTGCCTTATGATTTGCCTAATTTCAATAACTTCAATTCTTTTAATCATAAAAGATATTGAATTCAAATAATTAAATATATATATAATTTATGAAGTATATATGCTCAAGCAGTGTATAGTCCAATTGTGACGCCCCCAAAATTAGGTATACATCACACATCTTGAGTCGCCAGATACATGGTACAGAATTCAAATACAACTTAATAATACAATTGTCGTGTACAATACGACAAAACATAAACTGTGAGTTTGAATACAAATATTGTCTACTAAAGAGTATACAAACTCAAAAGGAGTCCTCATTACAATTATTATCACACTATTTCACAGAATGGTGAGGACTGCTAATGCACTATCTTGGACCATCACTCCGTTCCCCGACTCGTTCCAACTATATTCTCATTTCCTGAATAGAACAGTGAAAGAAAGGGTGAGCTCAACTAACCCAGTAAGAAATATTATGACTATGATAATACGTAATAAATTATCATTAGCCTTAAACAAAGGTTAAACTGATACAATATAACAAACATCAAGTTTAACTGCAGCGGAAAAAGCAATCCATTAAAAGAGTTAAGTAGAGAATAAAATCTACTATCTTTTATGATTTAAAAGGTGTTTCATCACTTTTATCGTTGGGACTCAGCTTAATAAATAATCCATATCATCGAATCACCCCTGCACTACGGCCAATGATATTCTTTAGTATCACGACCACAATTATCCATGCACTACGGGCCAAGAATATTTGTGTATTCATTAATGGTCATGATTATGCCAACAACTGTCCATCAATGCACTACGGGCAAATGAGGACTTTTACCACATCATTTGTAACATTACTACCATGATTACACCGAATAATCCTCGGTCATAATCATACCAAGTCCATCTATGCACCACTGAATACACGATGACTTTCAAAAAAATATAAATATGAGGATGATGACAATGATATAAGAATTCAATAAAACAAGTTCAAGAATTAATTTGTCTAAAAACCAATAACGTCCAAATTGTCAACATGATACTGCTTTATATAGTAAAATTCAAGAATTCTCAGAAGAAGATTTTCATAAAAAGATACTGGATGAAGCGCAATTATCAAGGATATTCCACTAATTCATGGAGTATAGAAGTCAAAACTTTAACCAACTGAGTATAATAAAGAATGGAATAACAAAAGAAATCACCATGCATGCGGTACTTCGCATGTGACACCCCCAAATCCGGGTACTTCAATTCCACGGGATTTGGTGTTCACTGTATAAATATCATCTAACTATCTACCCGTAATAAATGCAAACCATGCAATAAATAGAAATAAAATCTTCCCCTTATGGGGTTACAACATCCGAATAATAAACATCATCCCAGGTTGAACTAACCTTAAACATCTGTGCGGAAATATAAATAATAAGTCTTAAACAACATCATTAACTCAAGTCTAACATAAATACATCATCAAATAAAATAACAAGTCTTCATCATTTGCTAACTTTGCCCTTGCCATTAATAGTTGAAGGTTCATCAGTTCTTTCGTTCTTAACTGCAATGTTATTATTAAGCAAGAGTGAGCAATATTGCCCACAAGTATAACAATGAAATAACAGTATAATAACATACGAGTAAATCAAAGACATCTGAATAAAAGCTCAACTTTTGAATCAAGAATAAATAGCAAGAATCAAAAAGAATTCGAGGGTCATAAGACCTTGAACTATGTCCCAGGTTATCAAGGGTTATACTTGAAACATTTAATACCCTATAAGACTATGAACCTTTCTCGCTCGCATCAGGGGATCACTTCTTAAGTACCATACATCGTAATAATATCTTAACGCTAACGCATAAGTAAATCCTTTGCAGGGGGTTGTTCATCTCGATTTGACATTCAAGTCCGCACCAAAGGAAGTTTGGTTTGGATAATTCATCAAGGGTTCTGAAATTTAGAACGCTCATCAACTATGGACTAGTCGAATCAATAAGGGTTCGCTAGTCTAATAAGCTTCAATAATATTGATATTCAAATTGAATAATAATCTTAAGGAGTATACAATAGAACGATTATTGTATAACAAAATCATACTTGAAAAGATAATCAATCTTTAATATAATAATTCGAACTTGAATAATAGTAATGATAATTTACTCGAGGTAAATAATAAACTTGAACAATAATGACAAGTAGGGTTAGGAAACTTGCCTCGTGCGTAGATTACACTTTAACTAAGTACGCTTTTTTGAATTTAATCCCACGCATCACCATTCACATTCACAATACCGCTTAATTATAACTTAACTAATCATCAAAACTCATCCTCTTTGTCTATTTTGATTACTAACTATACTTAGTTAATTTACCACTTTGTCACATAATTTATACTTCATGAATAACAAGTTAATTATGTATTCAATAATTCGATCCACATGCAATTATGTTATTTACATGTTAAACAACTATTTTAACATCTCATTAAACTTCTAACATGTTTACATGTTCATTAAATTAAGTTACTAACACATTGCTAGACTTAAATATTTTAAAATTTCCATCTCGAACTTTTTACAGAGAGTGGCAGTATGGGCGCCTAATCGTTACACACTGATTTTATGCTACACAGAAGATCGCATTGATATACATATAAGTCATGCTGTATGCCACTATTAGAAACTTGGCCATGCACATGGATGTTTAGGCGTGAGACTAAGCATACACATGCATGAAATAGAAACTCATTTTGCAATTCGCGAAAATTGCAGAACACAGCCAAAAACTCCAATTTAAAATATTAGTACACGAATTTAGACATACCCACATGTTATAATTCATGTATAATCATAACCCAACATTTATATAATGGTTTTAACCCATTAAAACACATAATCATAGAACTAAAATATGTGAATTTCACTGACTTTGATGTTCTTGGAGGTTTTGAAAATAAAACATGAAAATTGTCACTACGGATTCGTTATAACATTAGAATCCGCTTATTTAAACTTTGGTCTCTTCGTATCAACATGCATAATAATATACGAGTGTAAAATTTAGGAATAATATACGATCAATACATAAAATATCACGTATAAGGCCATAAGGCCAAAACCCATACTCTGTAATTTTGTAGAAATCATATACGACATGTTTTCATGAATTTGATGATATGGCTTGCATAATATATATAATTAAATATGATTTGACAACATCTTAACCTATATATGCACATAAGCCTTACAATTTCCCATCATAGAGACTTTACAGAAAATTGTGAAAGCCATTTTTGTAAAACTCAAACAACATAAAATAGAAATTGGGGAAGGAGAGATTACCCTGTAGAGTATAAATTAGTAGGCTTAGATTCCTCACTCTCAAATCTCTTTCACAGACTCACAATATCTCTCTGACAACTCTCTCTGATTTTCTCTCTGTGAATAGTTTATAGACTTAACAAAAATAATAAAAGGAGAATACGTAGAAATATCAACTGAGCCTTTATGCGCAGAGTTGAGGTCAGTTGCTCCATACGTGGTTTAACTGCCCTCAACTCCCCTTAAGGCCTCATTTGGCTAGCCTTAAAGGCTTATACCCAATTAATTTAATAAACTCATTTATCATATAGTTTAAATGATGTCACACCCACTTGCACAATAAATCAAATATCTTATTTAATTTAAAAATATAAAAATTTCTCATAAATTCACATAGTCATATAATTAATTTTCTCATTAATAAATAATGTCAAATTATTAACTCTCTAATTAATAATTAAATTAATTAAAATACCAATATACTTATTAAATATTTCTTTTAATACAATAAGCTCACATAATCACATACTTTGATAATAAAAATTCTCTATATTAATTTAATAAATGTAACACATATAATTAAATTAATCTACCACAATTGCATCAATTAATTATTTAATTCAATAATTAAATCATCGAAAAATATTTATTTAATTCAATAAATATTAAAATTAATTTACAAAATCTCGTTCGTCACATCTTTCCCCCCTAAAAAGGATTCTGTCCCCAGAATCACGACTCAATAAATTTCGAACCGTTACATTCTCTCCCCTCCCCCCTTACAAAGATTCTGTCCCTAGAATCGCTTACACATAACTAGGTAAATATATGAGGGTAATTCTTCATCATATTTTCTTTGAGTTCCCACGTAGCTTCTTCAGCGTTGTGGTTCCTCCAAATTACCTTAACAGAAGGTATAACTTTATTTCTGAGAACTTGTTCTTTTCGGTCGACAATTTGGACAGGAATTTCTTCGTAAGATAAGTCTTTCTCAAAATGCAAAGGTTCGTATTCAATTACATGTTTGTAACCGGCTTTGTATGGTCGTAATACAGAAACGTGGAAAACGTTGTGGACATTCTCGAGTTCTAGAGGTAAGGCTACCTCGTACGCAACTTCTCCAATTCTTCTCAGTACTTCAAAGGGTCCAATGAATCTTGGGCTCAATTTTACTTTCTTTTCGAACCTGATCTTCCCCTTCTAGGGAGAGACCTTCAAAAAAATATAACTACCTGATTCAAACTAGATATTTTTACAATGTGAATCAGCGTATTTCTTCTATCGATCTTGAGCCGCTACCAATGTGGTCTCGGATCACTTCGACTGATTATTTCTGGTCTCATTGTACCAATTTTGGCCCTAGCAATTGTATTTCACCAACTTCATCCCAATAAAGTGGAGTTCGCGACTTTCGTCAGATAACGCTTCAAGTTTTTAAGATGCCAATACTAAGCGTGGTAACTATTGTCGAGCTTTAACTCTACTAATGGTAGGTGATCATCCTAATTTCCTTTAGAGTCCATCACACGTGCTCTTAGCATATCCTCTAATGTTTGAATCGATTGCTCTCGCTCTCGTCCATCTGTTTGAGGGTGGTAAGTCAGACTCATTCGCAATCACAGCACTCCATGCATTCCTCGTGAGACGCTTCCGTAAGTTCGATATAAAACGCAGATCTCTATCGAAACAATTGACATCGGCAGACCGTGTCTCAAATAATTTCTTTTACGATAGCCTTGCTAACCGATCCAAGTTGAATCTGATTTTGATAGGAAGGAAGTGTGCGGATTTCGTCGATTACCATTAACGATAACCCATATCTGCGTCGTAGCCTTTCTCGAAGTCGTCGAAAAGCCAACCACGATGTCCATTGTAATATGTTCCCATTTCCATTCGGGATCTCTAACGGTTGTAGCAATCCACCTCGCCTCTCGATGTTTCGCTTTCACTTTCTAACATGTAAGACACTTGGTAACACATTCTCGCAACATCTTGTTTTAAATTTGGCCACCAAAATGTTGTCAAGATCTTGGTACATTTTGGTACTACCAGGTGAATTGAATATCGTGAACTATGAGCCTCGCTTCAAAATTTCTTCCTTAATCTCAGATCTTTGGCGGTACCCAAATTCTAATCTCAAATCTCAATATTCCTTCCTTATCCATCTTAAATCCCTTGCCTTGGTTCCTTCAGATATCTTCTTTGTCACCTTTTTTATATTCTTCGTCCCAAGTCGAGCCTCCTTTACTTTATCTAGTAGAGTTATACCAGATTGCATCCGAAATAGCTTCTCATCGATCTCCATAGGATACTTCACTTCCAACTCCCAGCTCCATTTTCGTAATTAGCTCCTCCCGAGCGCTTAACATCATCAATTTCTCACGACCCTTTCTACTTTAAGCGCTTCAGAAACACATTTACTTTACCCGGATGGTAAAAAATCTCACAATGTAGTCCTTAATTAACTCCAACCACCTTCTTTCGACGATATTCAAATCTTTCTGCGTGAAAATATATTTTTAACTCTTATGGAATTAGTATATATTTCACACTTCTCCCCGTAGAGGTAGTGGCTCCAAATTTTCAAAGCAAAAACAATCAGCAATTTTAACTCTAAGTCATGGGTCGATATCCCTTCTCGTAATCCTTCAATTGTCGTGATGCATACGCAATAACTTTGCCGTTTTGCATCAGCACACAACCAAGTCCTTTATGCGATGCATCACTATAAATAACAAAATTTCCTGTATCATCCGGAAGGGATAACACAGGTGTCATACTCAATCTCTTCTTCAATTCTTGAAAGCTCTCATCACACTTCTCCGTTCAAACAAATTTCACAACTTTACGAGTTAAATTCGTTAACGGAGTTGCGATCTTGGAAAAGTCTTGTATGAATCTTCTATAATGTGAGACCCCAGATTTTATGAATAAATATTTAATTTTCTCGAAATAATTTTTTTGAATATTATGGTGTGGATTTCATATAATATTATAGTTGTGGGTAGTATTTATAAATTTTGCAAAGTACGCAAGTTGTTATATAACATTCGATTGGTCGGGGAATATATTTTTTTTTTTTTTACGTATCGACGTTACGTAAATATGTGGACGACCCGAACCACGTTATTAATTTAGAACCGGACGAGATAACGGCTGATTTAACGTTTGAGGAGATACGTGTTAAAATCTTAGATAAGAAGAATCGTATTCAACACTCAAAGGTTATACCTCAAGAATTAGAATTTGAAATGAAGTCGAGGTATCCTCACCGCTCAAAGATACCAACGACGACGTAAATTTCGAGGCTTAAATTCCATAAGGAGGAGATTGTGAGACCCAGATTTTATGAATAAATATTTAATTTTCTCGAAATAATTTTTTTGAATATTATGGTGTGGATTTGATATAATATATTAGTTGTGGGTAGTATTTATAAATTTTGCAAAGTACACAAGTTGTTATATAACATTCAATTGGTCGGGGAATATTCTTTTTGTCGGGGAATATCCGTACGACGGTACAATCATTGGTGGACCCCGCAACGGAATTATTGTCGGATTGAAAAAATGACAAAAATACTATATGAAAATAATGGCGGAAGTTTTACCGTCAACTGTTGAAACACCCGGTGTTAAAAGTACAGTAATACTCGTGGTTGCATAGTAGTACACGGTATTGATTATTGATGATTACGTGAGAAGTCACTCAGTTATACTCAATTATTGCTACAGTAATTGTTGCATCATATCTTTCATATTATTGATTCAATTATTGTTACAGTATCATCTGCATAATATTTTATATTATTAAATCAATAATTGAGACGACAAAGTTATTCATATTATTATTTGCAATATTGACAATGTCTAGAAGTTCTGTCAAGGAGAGGTTTGGACACCTAATTGCGCGCCAATAAAGAAAAATCATTATTGGAAAGCCCCCTCTTTCCTAGGAACGACCTGGTTGTTAAATATTGTGAGTTATAATATTAATGATGAATGTTATTAAAATTGAAGTTGTGTTCGGAGTTGAATTTGGAGACGCGAACGTGATATTTGAGTCCGGGACGATGAAATTAGTAAAAATAGTCTATAAACACAAAATTTTCCGGGATTCACTATTTGGTCAAAAAGTCAACAATTGACTTTTTTGGGAAAAGTCAAACTTCGAAATTTCAAAATTTATATTGTTGATAAAAATAGTTTCATTATGTTGGAATTGTTTGTGTTAATGAAAATCGACATCTATTCCGATGATAATTGATGTCTGGGGGTTATATTGATAAATTGGGTAATTTATCGGATAAATGAGTAATTAATTGCTACTAATTCACATGCTTATATAACTATTTGTTCAAATGTGTTTGAATCACATTCTTGTACTATTAGGGGAGTAGTGCAAAATTGATAATACTTGCATGATTAAGTTAAAAATAGAGGTATAGATGGAGGTACTATACTGTAATTATTTTTATCACATGATTAGAACTATTGAGTCACATAATTTACTATTGATTCACATTATTTTCTATTAGGGGAGTTGGTGCAAGTTTGATAATACTTGCAGGACTAAATTAAAAATAAAAAAAGAAGAAGGTATTATACTGTAATATTTCGAGCCCCAAAACGTGCAAATATCGAAACTATGTTTTCCTATAAATAGAAGCTCATTCTTATTTCATTTCTCACCAATTCACAAAAGCTTTAGAGCAATTATTACAGAGAAAAATTATAGAGAGAAAGAAGAAGAGAAGTCTACTACCTCACTATTCCAGTATCCAGTTTTTTTTAAGGTAGTGAATATTATTTGTTGTACTCGTAAGGGGTGTTATTCTTTTGTATTCATGAAGAGAACTTATGTTATTCCATTCTTTATTATTCATTGGAATAACTCAGATACGCCGCTACCCTATACTTGGTGACATTCTTCTATTATTCTGCTTTTACTATTCTCGTTGGAATATCCTGTTTGGCGCTTTTACGCTGGACCGATTCCGTCTTTTATTATTCTCATTGGAATATCCATGCTCAGGCATTTTAAGTTTAACTCGGTTCCGCTTTTTATTATTATTTCATTGGAATATCCTCGCATGTATGCGCTTTTACGCCTGGGACCTAATTTAAATCCTTATTAGTATTCTCATTGGAATAACCTGCTCATGCCAAGCACCGCATGCATGGTGATTTCGTTGTTATTCCATTCTATTATTATTCGTTGGAACATCCCGCTTTGGCGTAATTTCACCGACCGTTCCGTTATTTAGTATTCTGTTGGAATAACTCGCCTCGCATGCCAAGCACCGCATGCATGGTGATTTCTTTTGTTATTCCATTCTTTATTATACTCGCCAAGTTAAAGTTTTGACTTCTATACTCCATTTAATTAGTGGAATATCCTTGATAATGCGCTTCATCCAAAGATCTTTTCATGGAAATCTTCTTTTCGAGCATTCTTGAATTTTACTCTATAAAGCAAAGATCATGTTGACAATTTGGACGTTATTGGTTCTTAGACAAATTAATTCTTGAACTTGTTTTATTGAATTCTTATATCATTGTCATCATCCTCATGTTTTTATTTTTTGAAAGTCATCCGTGGCTCAGAAGTGCATAGATGGACTTGGTATGATTATGACTCAGGATTATTGATTGTAATCATCACCGTAATGTTACAAATGATGTGGTAAAAGTCCTCATTGGTCCGTAGTGTATTGATAGACAGTTGTTGGCATGATCATGACCATTATTGAATACATAAATATTCTTGGCCCGTAGGTGCATGGATAATTATGGTCGTGATACAAAAGAATATCCTCGTCAGTAGTAGTGGGGGTGATTCGATGATGCGGATTATTTATTGTCGAGTCCCAATGATAAAAGTGATGAAAACCTTTTAAATCATAAAAGATAGTAGATTTTATTCTCTACTTGACTCTTTTAATGGATTGCTTGTTTCACCGTAGTTAAACTTGATGGTTGTTATATTGTATCGCTTTTAACACTATCAAGGCTAACGATAATATATTCTCGCATTATCTTAGTCATAATATTTCCTCATCGGGCTAGTTGAGCTCACATTTTGCTTTTATTGTTCTCTTCAGAAAATGAGAACGTAGCAGGGACTAGTCGGGGAACGGAGTGACGGACCAGATGATAGCATTAGTAGTCTTCACTATTCAGTGAAATAGTGGAAAATAAATGTAATAATATTAAATTTGAGTTTGAATATTGTCTAGACGATAATATTTGTATTAAAACTCACAGCTTATATTTTGTCGTATTTTACATGCAGTTGTATAATTAAGTTGTATTTGTATTCATAGATGTATTTGATTGACTCGTAATAGGTGATGTATACCTATTTTGGGGGCGTCACAGTTGGTATCAGAGCTTAGGGATATGATCCCTGGCTGAGATATGAGATAAGAACTAGGAGGAAAAAGACGGGGAATTCCTTCGCTAGTATGACCTACCTAAGTTAATATGTGATGTTAATTAACCCTTGTTTTATGGCAAGGTGTTTAAAATGGCATCTGAAAATGTTGAGATAAGCAATGGAGCACAGGAGACCGTTGAGTCTCCACAGATTAATAATCAGGACAATGTGTAACAGGATGGCGATAATCCTCCTATAAACAACAACATCGATCAATCGATTTAACGACCAGACGCTTAGGAGCTTTTTAGAATTCATGCAACATCAGGCGAAGGTGGCTCATGTTCATAATGCAGGAGGAAACAATGGCAACCCACGGTTGGTCACCGCTAAGCAGTTCAAGGAGCTGGGACCACCGGAGTTTTTGGGAAAGCCAAAACCACTTAAGGCGGAGACGTGGTTAAAGCAGATCACCAAGATATTTGAGGTCTTGGGATGCTCCGAGGAGCAAAAGGTTTCATTTGCTACCTTTATGTTACGTGAAGAAGCAGATCATTGGTAGGAATCTGTCGCACCCAGACTGACGCACTCAAGATGTCTTGGGAGAAGTTCCAAGAGCTGTTCAACGACCAAGTACTTTCCCGAAAGTATTCGTCACATGAAGGAGGTGGAGTTCATCAAGTTGGAGCAAAACAATATGACTGTATCGCAGTACGAGGCTAAGTTTGCCGAGTTGTCTCTGTTTGCATCCCATTTGGTCGATAATGAGGAGCGAATGACGCGAATATTTTTAAGAGGTTTGAAACCCAATATACGTCAATAACTCATTTCTCACAAACTTTGTTTATATTCAGATGTTGTGAATAGGGCTCAGTTATTGGAACGCGATAATAAGTCAGCACAGCCAAAAGGCAACGACCAACAACACGATAATAATCATACCAGTGGTAACGGCCATCGGGACAATGATAACCATCGTGGAGGAAATTATCATGCCAAGAATGGTAACCACTTCGGTGGTAATCATGGCCAAGATAATAGAAGTGGAAATTTCACGAAGAGAAGGTTCAATAATGATTTAAAAGACAAAGCAAAGACCAAAGACCCGCTTCAAAGGAAGAAGAACGACCACCGGTCGATGTTTCAAATGGATGGAGGACACATCCGTTCAAACTATACGCAAAGAATCCAAAGCGTGTTTTAATCATGGAAGAGAAGAACACCTAGCTCGATTTTGTCAGATGTCAAGTTAATTCCAATTGGTATAGTGATGCCAAAGGATGTCCGCATAAGCCAAAGCCTAGAGTTTAAGAGAGCATTTTTTTTCGTGACGAGGAACCCGAATAAAATTATCACGGGTATGTTAGTCATAAACTCTTGCAAGTCTATACCGTGTTAGATAACCTGGATTCTACTCACTCTTTTATTTTACCTAGTTGTGTTCAATGTTTGAATTTAACTTCGGAGAAGTTAGATTTTGATTTATCTGTTGAAACTCGGTTGGGAGAAACCTTCAAGACTTCCACTATTTATAAATCTTGTTCAAATCAACACTTTCACGCTTATTCGTCGATCGTATCTCTTTGAAAATACTTGTCTTTGATGTGATTTTAGGAATCGATTGGTTAACTACTCATCATGTTTTTCGTAAGGTTGTTAGCTTTCATATTCCTAACCAACATGTTATACGAATTCAAGCAACCAAATCACTAAAGTCAATCATGGTCATATCAAGCCATAAAGAAAGAGCCCCCATTCCTTTCGTTGTTGACTTCTTATGTGGAATGCACCGAAGCTTTACTTCTTCAGAAGCGTAATACCGTGAATGACGATGGCAAGTTGATAGGTATCAATGTGATGTGTTACCCAAGTCTTGGATAAGAGTCACAGTTTTGAATGATATTTCTATTGTTAATAAATCCTATCCCTAGAACGTGAAATCAAATTTGTATTGACCCCAGTACAAAACCCATTTCTAAAACCCTTAAATATTTCTTCAAATAAAACGAACGTATAACGTGCCAAAGACGTTGACTCGAGCTGTTGAAGATTACGATCGTACCATTTAATACCATCGTGGAAAGCGAACGTGGTAATGACGGCCGTTGAGTAGAAGATCGTGCATGCTACACGAAAAGCGATGTTGTTAACACAAAGACCCATTTCGACGACTTACAAATGATGAAGATAGAGTTAAAGACTCTAGAACCCACGGAAGATAACGAATATACGAGTAGAATTAATCGACTTTTAATAGATAAAGTTAAAGCCGCCAAGCTACACAACCTTGAAAGTGATGAATGTGAAGAATTAAGAAGGTTCAAGAGGGCGTTATTCTAGAAGCAAGAATCGATGAAGAGAGAAAATCTCAACCCTCGATTTAATTGACCCATTTGAAATCCTCGATCGAGTAGGAACTGTGGCTTATAGATTTGTTTTACCGCAAAGTATGTCGCGTGTTTATAACGTATTTTTTTTACGTATCGACGTTACGTAAATATGTGGACGACCCGAACCACATTATTAATTTAGATCCCGACGAGATAATTACCGATTTAACGCTTCGAGGAGATACGTGTTAAAATCTTAGATAAGAAGAATCGTATTCAACACTCAAAGGTTATACCTCAAGAGTTAGAATTTGAAATGAAGTCGAGGTATCCTCACCGCTCAAAGATACCAAGTACGTACGTAAATTTCGAGGGCGAAATTCCATAAGGAGGGGAGATTGTGAGACCCCAAATTTTATGAATAAATATTTAATTTTCTCGAAATAATTTTTTTGAATATTATGGTGTGGATTTGATATAATATATTAGTTGTGGGTAGTATTTATAAATTTTGCAAAGTACACAAGTTGTTATATAACATTAGATTAGTCGGGGAATATTCTTTTTGTGGGGAATATCCGCATTTATCGGCACAATCATTAAGTGGACCTCAAGAACGGAATTATTCATTTGATCGAGAAAACGACAAAAATACTTTTTATGAAAATAACGGCGGAAGTTTTACTCATTAACCTGTTGAAACACCGGTGTTAAAAGTACAAAGAATACTCGTGGTTGCAAGTAGTAGTACTACGTGATTGATTATTGATGATTACGTGAGAAGTCACTCGCTTATACTCAATTATTGCTACAAAGAATTGTTGCATCATATCTTTCATATTATTGATTCAATTATTGTTATAAAGATCATCCGTGATAATATTTTATA
Source organism: Panax ginseng (assembly GCA_020205605.1). Classification (NCBI taxonomy): domain Eukaryota; kingdom Viridiplantae; phylum Streptophyta; class Magnoliopsida; order Apiales; family Araliaceae; genus Panax; species Panax ginseng. Next base: position 120,131,839 of record CM035143.1, on the reverse strand, counting down.
TTATTAAATCAATAATTGAGACGACAAAGTTATTCATATTATTATTTGCAATATTGACAATGTCTAGAAGTTTACAATCGAGGAGAGGTTTGGTCACCTAATTGCGGCTACCAATAAAGAGAAATCATTATCTGGAAGCCCCCTCTTTCGGGAACGACACGGTTGTTAAATATTGTGAGTTATAATATTAATGATGAATGTTATTAAAATTGAAGTTGTGTTCGGAGTTGAATTTGGAGACGCGGACGTGATATTTGAGTCCGGGACGATGAAATTAGTAAAAATAGTCTATAAACACAAAATTTTCCGGGATTCACTATTTGGTCAAAAAGTCAACAGTTGACTTTTCCGGGATTCACTATTTGGTTAAAGTTTTGACTTCTATACTCTATTTAATTAGTGGAATATCCTTGATAATTGCGCTTCATCCAGTATCTTTTCATGGAAATCTTCTTCTGAGCATTCTTGAATTTTATTCTACAAAGCAGTATCATGTTGACAATTTGGACGTTATTGGTTCTTAGACAAATTAATTCTTGAACTTGTTTTATTGAATTCTTATATCATTGTCATCATCCTCATATTTATATTTTTGAAAGTCATCTGTGGCCCTCGTAGTGCATGTAGATGGACTTGGTATGATTATGACTGTGGATTATTCTTGTAATTATGACCGTAATGTTACAAATGATGTGGTAAAAGTCCTCATTCGTCCGTGAAGTGCATTGATGGACGATTGTTGGCATGATCATGACCATTATTGAATACACAAATATTACGGGCCCGTAGTGCATGGATAATTGTGGTCGTGATACTAAAGAATATCCTGGCCGTAAAAGCAGGGTGATTCGATGTTGTGGATTATTTATTAAAAGAGTCCCAAATGATAAAAGTGATGAAAAAACCTTTTAAATCATAAAAGATAGTAGATTTTATTCTCTACTCGACTCTTTTAATGGATTGTTTGTTCCTCACCGCAGCTTAAACTTGATGGTTGTTATATTGTATCGTTTTTAACATCGTCAAGGCTAACGATAATATATTCTGCATTATCTTAGTCATAATATTTTCTACTGGACTAGTTGAGCTCACCCTTTTGCTTTTATTGTTCTCTTCAGGAAATGAGAACGTAGCAGGAACTAGTCGGGGAACGGAGTGACGAACCAGATGATAGCATTAGTTGTCTTCACTATTTAGTGAAATAGTGGAAAATAAATGTAATAATATTAAATTTGAGTTTGAATATTGTCTAGACGATAATATTTGTATTAAAACTCACAGCTTATGTTTTGTCGTACTTTACACGACAGTTGTATAATTAAATTGTATTTGTATTCTGTACCATGTATTTGATGACTCAGAATAGGTGATGTATACCTTTTCCAGTACTCTGGCAAATGTGTTTAGTTGAAACATTGATACCTTGCTGTACACCCAAGGCTTTAGTCCTTGTTCGAATCTTCTGGCTTTTCTCTCGTCAGTGTGTACTTGGTACGGAGCGAACCTTGCCAACTCGTTGAATTTAGCTGCGTAGTCAAGTACACTCATGTTTCCTTGCTTCAGTTCTAGAAATTGAACTTCCATCTGATTCTGCGAACTAGTTGGGAAATACATTTCGAAAAACATTTCTTTAAATCTCTCCCACGTAATTACACCTTCACCTCCTAGTACTTTGTTTGTTTGCCACCAGTAGCTAGCCTCGACTTCATAAAGATAAATGTTGCAAAAAGCGGTCTTCCGTCTTCTAACCCTAAGAACGCTAAAAACCTTCTCCATTTCCATAACCCACGCTTTGAGCCTCGATTGGGTTCATGGAACATTTGAACTCTGGCGGCCCCACCGCCTTTGAAGTCTTTAAACGTTGTGTTTGGTGGAGCTTCATGTTGATTATTCATGGCTCCAATAAGAAGTTAACCAACTCAACGCTGCGGGATTAGCGTTGGCATTATTGTTATTATTGGTTGATTTCTTCCCGAGCTTTAGGTTGATGTTGTTGTCTTCTCCTGGCGGCATATTTTCATTAAATAAACGCTTATTAGAACTTTATTTATTTCTCTAAATAGTTAAGATATTACTTAACAATTTAACATATTCATTTAACACATCATTTCAACAACTTGATATATTTGCATTCAAATCAAAGTTTTAACATTAAACGATAATATAATCGCTTATTTACATCAATTATCCTCGAATAAAGAATCCATGAGATTTAAAACATTCAAATATTCTTTCGTTCATAAACACGTCAGAATTTACATCAAAAACTAATTAAGTTCTTCACATAATTAAATAAATCATATCACTGTCGGTCAAGGTACTGATTAACCTTGCTACGCTCCTCTTCTAAGGTGCGATGCATCGTCCTACGATCTATCATGTACAATGGTAGTCCTTCGAACTGGATTGGGTACCTCAAAACTCGATCTTGGGTCTCATTTATTGCCTTGTTAAGTGTAGAGTACGTTTCCCCAATCTTTGCTTTCTTTGCACGACTATCATCCTCTACACGATCAGCTCGACGTGATTCTCTTACCCAGCCTTCCTCTGCTATCTTTAGTCTATCGGAGGTTTCCTTTAGTTCCTTCTTCAGTTTCTCTATCTCCTCGGTCTTATCTTCAGTTTGACCCTTCTCATGGACCAAATCCCATTCTACATTTGCCAGTCGAGAGTAAAGAGTTGAAATCTCCTCTTTCGCTTCTCAGAGTAATACGTCAATAACCGCCATTTCAATTAAATCCTCGACCTCGTCTCGTAACTCCAATGCTACTAGTAGTATAACGTGTCATACATCTCAAAGATCAACGGTGTACCGTGGTAACTCCTCTTCTTCCTCTCTTCGCCTTCCTCTTCAAATTCTTCCTCGTGATCCTCCTCAGATCGGGCCTCGAGTTCATGCTCCCGACCAACAACGTGATCAAATGGAGATGATTCCTTTCGCATCAAATTGCTTCCCCTAACAACATGAATGTCTCTTGGCTCCTCCTCTTCTGCAGACTATAGGTACCCGGGGTTCCTCCTCAAGAGGTATATAAGTACTGAGGTTCTTCCTCCCCAAACTTGACTAAATTTCTCCAACATTCGACATCCCCGACAACAAAATTTTAAGTTTTAGTTACTAAGTCAGATCATCTAACGATACTTTAACACATAAACACATAAGGTCTTTTATTATCTTCAATAAATTACATAAATTCATTTCTTATAACTCAATAAGAGTTTTCCATCACTATCTTCTTTCTATAAGGCTACTACCTAAGGTTGTTCCCCACCTAAGGTTCATAACCTATAGCTTTGATACCAACTTGTGACACCTCAAATTCGAAAGTAATTTTAATTCCACGGATTTGGTGTTCATTTGATAAATATCATCTATCTATCTACCCGTAATAAATGCAAACCATGCAATAGATAGAAATAAAATCTTCCCTTATGGGGTTACAACATCCGAATAATAAACATCATCCAAAGTGTTGAACTAACCTTAAACATCCGTGCGTAAATATAAATAATAAGTCTTAAACAACATCATTAACTCAAGTCTAACATAAATACATCATCAAATAAAATAACAAGTCTTCATCATTTGCTAACTTTGCCTTTGCCCTTACTTATTTAGTGAAAGGTTCATCGCTTCTTTCGTTCTAAATCGCAATGTTATTATTAAGCAAGAGTGAGCACTATTGCCTACAAGTATAACAATGAAATAACAAAGATAATAACATGCGAAAGTAAATCAAAGACATCTCGAATAAAAGCTCAACTTTTGAATCAAGAATAAATAACAAGAATCAAAAGAATTCTGGGGTCATAAGACCTTGAACTATGTCCTAGGTTATCAAGGGATATACTTGAAACCTTTAATATTCATAAGACTATGGACCTTTTCGTCAGACTTAGGGGATCACTTCAAGTACCATATTGTGCACAATATCTTAACGCTAACGATAAGTAAATCCCTTTGCAGGTTGTTCATCTCATTGACATTCAAGTCCGCACTCAAAGGAAGTTTGGTTTGGATAATTCATCAAGGGTTCTAAAATTTAAAACGCTCATCAACTATAGACTAGTCGAATCAATATGGGTTCGCTAGTCTAATAAGGTTCAATAATATTGATATTCAAATTGAATAATAATCTTAAGGAGTATATAATAGAACGATTATTGTATAACAAAATCATACTTTGAAAAGATAATCAATCTTTAATATAATAATTCGAACTTGAATAATAGTAATGATAATTTACTCGAGGTAAATAATAAATTTGAACAATAATAATGACAAGTAGGTTTGAAACTTGCCTCGTATGCGTAGATTACACTTTAACTAAGCACGTTCTTTGAATTTAATCATACATACCATTCACATTCACAATACCAGTTAATTATAACTTAACTAATCATCAAAACTCATCCTCTCTGTCTATGTTGATTACTAACTATACTTAGTTAATTTACCACTTTGTCACATAATTTATACTTCATGAATAACAAGTTAATTATGTATTCAATAATTCGATCCACATGCAATTATGTTATTTACATGTTAAACAACTATTTTAACATCTCATTATACTTCTAACATGTTTAAATGTTCATTAAATTAAGTTACTAACAAATTGCTAGACTTAAACATTTTAAAATTTCCATCTCTGAACTTTCTGGAGAGTGGCGATGCGGCGCCACTGTTACACTTGATTCTTTACATGGCTACTGCATACCATGCAATGGATTACATGGCGATGGCGTAGCAATGTATGCTACTACTGAAACTTAGTCATGCACAATAATGTTTAGGTGTGAGACCTGAAAAAGCATGGCCATGAAATAGAACTGCTCGCAATTGATTCGCGAAAATTGCAGAACACAACCAAAACTCCAATTTAAAATATTACTACACGAATTTAGACATATCCATATGTTATAATTCATGTATATTCATAACCCAACATTTATAGAATGGTTTTAACCCATTAAAACACATAATCATAGAACTAAAATATGTGAATTTCACTGACTTTGATGTTCTTGGAGGTTTTGAAAATAAAACATGAAAATTATCACTACGGATTCGTTATAACACCGAATCCGTTTATTTAAACTTTGGTCTCTTCGTATCAACATGCATAATAATATACGAGTGTAAAATTTAGGGATAATATACGATCAATACATAAAATATCACGTATAAGGCCATAAGGTCAAAACCCATATTCTATAATTTTGTAGAAATCATATACGACATGTTTTCATGAATTTGATGATATGGCTTGCATAATATATATAATTAAATATGATTTGACAACATCTTAACCTATATATGAACATAAGCCTTACAATTTCCCATCATAGAGACTTTACAGAAAACTGTGAAAGCCATTTTTGTAAAACTCAAACAACGTAAAATAGAAATTGGGGAAGGAGAGATTACCCTGTAGAGTATAAATTAGTAGGCTTAGATTCCTCACTCTCAAATCTCTTTAACAGACTCACAATATCTCTCTGACAACTCTCTCTGATTTTCTCTCTGTGAATAGTTTATAGACTTAGCAAAAATAATAAAAGGAGAATACGTAGAAATATCAACTGAGCCTTTATGCGCAGAGTTGAGGTCAGTTGCTCCATACATGGTTTAACTGCCCTCAACTCCCCTTAAGGCCTCATTTGGCTAGCCTTAAAGACTTATACCCAATTAATTTAATAAACTCATTTATCATATAGTTTAAATCATGTCACACCCACTTGCACAATAAATCAAATATCTTATTTAATTTAAAAATATAAAAATTTCTCATAAATTCACATAGTCATATAATTAATTTTCTCATTAATAAATAATGTCAAATTATTAACTCTCTAATTAATAATTAAATTAATTAAAATACCAATATGCTTATTAAATATTTCTTTTAACACAATAAGCTCACATAATCACATACTTTGATAATAAAATTCTCTACATTAATTTAATAAATGTAACATATATAATTAAATTAATCTACCACAATTGCATCAATTAATTATTTAATTCAATAATTAAATCATCAAAAATATTTATTTAATTCAATAAATATTAAAATTAATTTACAAAATCTCGCTCGTCACATCACATGTATAAAAGTTATTTCAACAGTAATACTAAATAAAGGAACCAAGTCGCAAAATTGCAGACAGATGCAGGATGTTCCAATGTAATAATAAAAATGGAATAACAAATGAAATTACCATGACGCAGATTGCAGATGTATAAAGTTATTCCAATAGAATACTAATAAGATTTTAATCAAAGTTTAAGATAAAACGCATGCATGTATGTGATATTCCAATGTAATAATAAAGACTAATCAGTCCAAAGATAAAACTAATGTATGTGATATATTCCAATGTAATAAGTAAAGATGTAATCAAGTCCCACAGTAAAATGCATGCATGAGGATATTCCAATGTAATAGTGAAGACGGAATATTAGAAGAATATCACCAAGTATAGGTAATCGCAGATACCGTTATTCCAAAGAGAATAATAAAGAATGGAATAATAAGTTCTCTTCATGAATACAAAAGAATAACACCCTTATTTAGTACAATAAATAATATTCCCTACCTTAAGAAGAAGAAGATCGGATATATAAGTAGTGAAGTAAAGTAATACTTTCTTTTTCTCTCTATAGTTCATCTCTCTAGAGTTTCAATGAATTCGTAAAGAAAATAATGAAGGAATGAGCTCTATTTATAGTAAAAATGGACCTGATAAGAATTAACTCATGAACTATTCGCATTGATTTACTTTAATCTGACTATCCATATTTAAAGCAAAATCTTTTAAATAAAATATAATATATTCTATTTATAATCTAATAAAACTAATAACTTTTTAAAAGATTCGACTATGCAAATACTACGATAATAAAATATAATATATTCTAATTATTGTCTAATAAAAAATGTATAACTTTATAAAAGTATTCATTTTTATATAAAAAGATTTTACTATGCAAAAACACAATGCAAACACTACGCAACACTATGCATAATAGAATATAATATATTCTATTTATAGAATAACTTTATAAAAGTATTCTGCTTTTTATATAAAAGATTTTTCAGATTATTACATTAATAATACCAACAAAACTTAGTGACTTATCACGTAAGCATCAATAATTAATACCGTGCTACATGCAACCACGCCAGACATTCATTTTTTTTAACACCGGTGTTTCAACAATTAACGATAAAACTTCCCGCCGTTATTTTTATAAAGTATTTTTGTCGTTTTTCAATCCGGACAATAATTCCGTTGTGGGGTCCACCAATGATTGTGTCGTTGTATTTAATATTCCTTGTTAAAACGAATATTCTCCGACCAATCGAATATTATATAACAACTTGCGTACTTTGCAAAATTTATAAATAATACCCACAACTATAACATTATATCAATTTCACTCCATAATATTTATAGAAAATTCATCTTTATTCAAAAAGTTGGGGTTTTACACCAATAATTTTCTACAATTAAGAGATAATTGTATTCGATTTGTATGGTGATGGTGATCATGTTGATCGATACCATCCAAAATCAGAATTAGTAGTTTAATTTTCATGGGATGTTCATTAGACAAGGATAAATGAAACATCTTTCCTATAATAAGATTGTATATGTGACGCCCCCAAAATTAGGTATACATCACCCATTCTGAGTCGCCAAATACATAGTACAAAATTCAGATACAACTTCATTTATACAACTTCATTTATACAACTTCAGTTAATTGTGAGTTTTAATACAAATGTATGTAACTCTCATGGTGCCTCGACCACAACCTTACAATGGTACTTTACATAAAAGTATAGTCAAAGACTGTTTTAGAAATTAAAATCTTTAGGAAGTGCTCAAGGAAACCTTCGTACATGGGAGGCCATGCGTCTAGGTTATAATAGATATCATATGGCCCATTGTAATTATCCTGGTTGATCTAATAGATCCCTAAAGAAAAATGAGAAGATTACTATCATCTTCTTTCCAATGGTGAGTCTTCTCGACATATAAATATCTCTGTTGTCTCCAAGTGAAAATTATATTTCAAATATACTCCAAGATCATATAGGTAGTGCCCGTAGATATATTCAAAGAAGTGGATGCGCACAACCCCGCCTTATGATAACACGAGGTCAGATGTCATTAGACATCTTATGATGATAGTGGCAAAACACCCTTCCAAAGTTGGGTTCGCTTTCACCCTATTTGATTCACCAAATATAACTACTAAATGATGTATAGAATACAACACACACTTTTCTATACTATTTAGGAGAACCTCCACAAACTAGAGACCACATCGTTCTATTCCCTCGTTATCCCGGCTTGACCCAAGAACACTCTTACTAAGAACACTCTTATTACTCCGAAAGGAATTTCAAGCAGAAAGGGTGAGCACAACTAGCCCAAAGAAAGAATATCATGACTAAAGATAATTAAATTATCAATAGCTTTCATCAATAATAAATCGTAGATTTAGAACATATGGTAGATGATAAAACTTTTCAACCATAGTCATAAATGAACAAGCAATCCATTAGAAGAGTCAAATAGACCATCAGTTTATTATCTTCCATGTTAAAAGTCCACCAATAATGTTTTATCCTCGTAACATCAATCAACAATTCACCCCACAATCATATGAATAACTCATAATCATAATTGTGATTCTCAATTCCCTTTCGCACCTGTGACTAAGATAATTTTCATCACATATTTTCACCAAACATCAAAAATCATGGTTATACCAAATCATAATTCATTCTCATAATTATTAAATCATCTTTGCACTACTACCAAAGATATTCATTATTATCACATCCATGAATTAATATTTCATTCTTCGAGACTCATTTCAATAAATAATTCACGCCATCGAATCATCCCCGCACTACATGTGCCAAGGATATTCTTTAAGATCACGACCATTTAATTATCCATGCACCACGGCCAAAGATAATCGTATTTTCATCAACTGGCCCCTGATCATGCCATAAAATAATTCATCTTTCCACCTTGGTCAAGAGAATCCATAGCCATAATCATACCAAAAACCCGCCCATCAATGCACTACGCCAATGAGGACTTTTTTTCATTAAGATCACAACCACAAATTATCCATGCACTACGGGCCAAAGATAATCGTGTTTTTATCAATGGTCCTGATCATGCTATAAAATAATTCATCTTTGCACCCTTGGCCGAAGAGAATCCATAGACATAATCATACCAAAAATTGTCCATCAATGCACTACGGGCCAATGAGGACTTTTTCCACATCATTTGCAATATTACGGTCATGATTATACCGAATAATCCCTGGTCATAATCATACCAAGTCCATCTATGCACTACATGTCACAGATGACTTTCAACATAATATAAACATGAGGATGATGACAATGACATAATAATTCAATAAAACAAGTTCAAGAATTAATTTATCCAGAACCAATAACGCCCAAATTGTCAACACGATACTTCTTTCAGAGAGTAAAATTCAAGAATGCTCGTAAGAATATTTTCATGAAAAATATCTTTGGACGAAGCGCAAATATCAAGGATATTCCACTAATTTCATGGAGTATAGAAGTCAAAACTTTAACCAACCGAGTATAATAAAGAATGGAATAACAAAAGAAATCACCAGCATGTGATAGATCGCATGATAAAGTTATTCCAATGTAATAATAAATAATTTTAATTCAGTCATGCAGAACGCAAAGATGTGGATATTCCAATGTAATAATAATTAACGGAACCGTGTCACGCAGAAAGACACACATGGATGTTCCAACAGTAATGATAAATAATGGAACCAGTCATGCGAAAGAAAGCTATGCATAGGATGTTCCAACAGAATCGATAAATAATGGAACCAGTCACGACATAAAGCATGCATGTGATGTTCCAATAGAATGATAAAGAATGGAATAATAGAAGAATTTCACCAAGTATAGGGTAGTCGCGTGATACAAAGTTATTCCATGCAGAATAATAAATAATGGAACTGTGTCACGCCACGTAATACATACATGCATGTGATGTTCCAAATGTAATAATAAAGAATGGAATAATGTAAGAATTTCACCAAGTATAGGGTAGGCTACATGATCAAAAGTTATTCCAGCAGTAATAATAAAGAATGGAATAATGTAAGTTTCTTCATGGATAAGAAAGAAATAATACTCCCTACCTTAGAAGAAACCGGATATGAAGTGGTGAAGTAATGTAATACTTTTCTTCTTTCTCTCTATAATTTCTCTTTATAATAATTGCTCTATAGCTTTAGTGAATTAGTGAGAAATGAAGGAAGAATGAGCTTCTATTTATAGAAAAATATAGTTTCGATAATTGCACGTTTTGGGGCTTGAAAAAATTACAGTACAATACCTCAAACTTTTCTTTCATTTTTAATTTAGTCCTGCAAGTATTATCAAACTTGCACCACCTCCCCTAATAGTAAATAATGTGAATCAATAGTTCAATCATGTGAATCAATAGTATAATCATGTGAAAATACTAATTACAAAGATAAGACCTCCATCTATACCTCCATTTTAACTTAGTCATGCAAGTATTATCAATCTTGCACCAACTCCCCTAATAGTACAAGAATGTGATTCAATAGTACACACATGTGAACAAATAGCTATATAAGATGTGAATTAGTAGCAATTAATTGCTCATTTATCCGATAAATTACCCGATTTATCAATATAACCCCTGACATCAATTATCATCTAATAGATGTCGATTTCCACTAACACTAATAATCCCAAAGACAATGGAACTATCAAAATTCATTTTTAATCAACACAACTTATTCATCATTAATATTATAACTCACAATATTTAACAACCGTGTCGCTCCCTGTGAAAAGGGATTTTCGATAAGGATTTCTCCTTATCAAGCCAGCAATTAGGTGACCAAACCTCTCCTCGATGTAACTTCAGACATTGTCAATATTGTAAATAATAATATGAATAACTTTGTCGCCTCAATTATTGATTTAATAATAATAAATATTATGCAGATGATATTGTGATAATAATTGAATCAATAATATGAGAGATATGATGCAAAGCAATTATCAGAGTAATAATTAAGTATAACCGAGTGACTTCTCACGAAGATCAATAATCAATACCGTGTGCTACTATGCAACCACGCCAGACATCGCATTTTTAAACCGGGTGTGTTTCAAACAGATTAACAGTAAAACTTCCGCCGTTATTTTCATAAAGTATTTTTGTCGTTTTCTCAATCCGACAATAATTCCGTTATGGGGGTCCACCAATGATTGTGCCGTTGTACGAATATTTTCTATTAAAACGAATATTTTCCGACCAATCGAATATTCTCCGGCACAACGAATAACAACTTGCTTACTTTGCAAAAATTTTCAAATATCACCCTTAACTATAACCTTTTATCAATTTAACCATTTACGAAATAAAATAATAATTATAAAAAAAATTGAATACTTTTATTTCATAAAATTTGGGATCTCACAGTATAATTAATTAATTTTCATGGTGCGGTTTTGTTTCAATTTTATGCGTGCGGTTTTGGCTAATACAAAACCGAAACTGTAAATTTGGTTTTTCAACTCACCTAAAACCGTCATACTCTGGAACAGTTGGCGCGGTTTTAATTGGTGCAATTTGTGCAATTTTTGGTGCGGTTTCGGTTCTAATTTAGTTCCTTACTCAGCCCTACTTATAGAAACAAAATAATTTTAAAAATAGATATTTATACATAACTTTTTGATATTTTCATAAGTGTCGCTATAGATGTATAGTGACAGTAAAAATTATCGCCATAAAATTTATAACGATAATTTTCATGTGAAAATATCAAAATATCTAATGAAATGGATTTCAAAATAGGGTAAAAGTCTAAAATCACGAACTTTTGGAACTCTAAATAAAATAAAAATCTGAAATAATTAAATATGCATAAAATAAATACATATCTAAATTCACATCATCGTGAAGCTTTCGGTCTAATATTTAATTCAAACCATGTGTATTAGATCGTGTATAAACAGGTGAGATGAGTTTATCATCCACCCTTAGCAAAATGATATCACATGTTTGGGTCTATTATGTGGTGTTACAATATATGTAATCATAAAAATATATCTAATTACTTTAAAACTATTTTAAAATAATCTTTTATTTAATTTAAAAAATTATTAAATATTTAGTACTATGCCTTATGCAAAACCTTAATAATTAAAAAGAAAATAATTTATATTACGACATTTTAATTTTTTTTATTGTGAGTTACGTGAATAAATTTAATTAGTAATATATTTACGATGTATTTGATACAGTTGACCAATTTTATAATCTTGTCGCATTGATATACGTCATAATCGTAATTCGGCTGAAATCTTTCATAATATATAACATGACTCTAATTAAAAAAAAATGTCGTCTATTATATAAATGGAGGGCAAAAAACTACCATTCTTAAATATGTGTCGCTCTATTTCTCTTTCTTTTTCACTCGTATTCCTATTTTTATTCTTCCACTCATAATTGTTGGAAATTTAGTAATAATAATAAGATGAACAGAATAATAAAATTAAAACAATTTATCTGATAAGCGAATGAAACTGATGTGTAACAAAAATTTGATGTATAAAAGTATAGTTTTATATAATTTTTTTTATATTCCTATTCATTTTAGCAGCCAGACAGCTATCTATGCTATGTAGGTCAATTTTTAAATTTTTTTTATGCTTATTAGAATATATCTATGCGGATAAGAATTTTGGATTGAAAAATTAAACTGAAAGAATAAAATTAATTTATTCTCGCAAATAAATTGATTATACTGTCTAATTATTCGTTGAAACAAATTAATTTTATTCTTTTAATTTAATTTTTCTGTCCAAAACTCATGTCCACATACAAACACTTTATTTATTAACATCATCAATATTCAATCAAACGGGTTCGACGATGATACCAAACATGATTAACAACTTTTCATCAAACAAGCAGTCAATTGTCAAAACCTTGGATTAACACTACTGGCAGCTCAAAGTTATTATTTATATAAAAGCATGTAGTTAAAAATTGAAAATATTAGATTTTTTTCGTCTCATATATTATGATATTTTAAATTATTATTTTCTTTTTAAATTATTTAATATTTTATATAATCTAGAAAAATTAACCATAATCTTTCTAAAATTATCTATTATAGAAAAATATTACAGATGAGAGAGATGAAAAGTATAAGATAAGCATGGTAAAAAGTAATACACCCGTCCATTAATATAAGTCGTTTTAGAGAAATATTTGTGTCTCTTAATTTAAGTCGTTTGTAAATTTTAAATAAGCATTAATTGTTTAGTTTCTAATATTATCTCCAAGTATTAAATATAATTTTAGTTCTCTCATTATTTTTTATCCATAAATAACATTCTCTTTTTCCAATACAAAGATATTATAGACAATTGATATTATATTTAATGATATATAATTATTTCTTTAATATTTGTACAGAATTCTAAAACGACTTATATTAAAAAAGGAATGAAGTATTATAGATTTGATATAATTATTTTTTTAATTTTTATTCACAATTCTAAAACGTGATATATTATAGGAGAGAGAGTATTCCTATCTTAACTAGCTTGTCTTGTCTATGCATGCTCATTGTTTTTCACAGGAAAATATTTATTGTGTAATTAATTATATCTACAAATTATGACATGCACTAATTGAATATTTGATCAAAAGTGAAGAATTATATTTTGTATTTTTTTTGTTTCGCGTTAAGCATTAAAATTATTGAGTATTTAGTTTAATAGTGATAATATTATAATTGTTGGGCCATAATATTTTTCGTATTGGGTCGGACCGAATGGGCTCTTCCTTTGGATCATGTTATGTTTTACCTTTTGGGCCGAATAGCTTGGGTCAAATTATTTGATTGTTCTATTGAGTCATTTCGGTTGGATTCGATCAGATGGGTCATCTTTATTGTATTGGGTTTAGTCATTAGATCGGTCCACTATGCAAATTGTCTCTTATCCTATCTTTAACCGATAATCATGACAAAAGATAACAGTTGACTGTTATCTCTGCCACCGACTGCATGACATTAATGAGGATGTGACTGTAATAACAGGCGGTGGACAAAGGTAATGGAGGAGCAGGTGAATCACCGGACGTGGGAGAGGGTTGTGTCAGGGATAGTGGGTGACACGGTAAACCGGGTTTTGAAGTGCTTATGGGACAACGATCACACAATCTAAAGGTAACAAATCACTTATCCAAATTATTATCTCTCAAGCACTAGACATATTTTTCTTCCATTGTTAACCTTGTGATCGCTGATACTGACTCTCACGCCGGAGTTATCCCCCGACGATCAAGCCGTCAAACTTTTGGTGTTGACTTGTTGAACTGTGCAGGATATCGAACGCGTCTTTGGTGATTGGGACGTGGGAAAAGATCTTGGCGTTAACAATAATAAATTTAAATATATTATGCCATTTTAAATTAAAATCAGAGTGTTCTAAAAAATATTATTAAAATACTGGGACTTCTTTTTTAGAATAAAAAAAAGTTGGTCTCTTTTTTGCGGACAGAGTATGTTTTATGTATACTAAGATTTGTTATATAATTTAATATTTTTTTTTACTAATATCAAACTTTTAAACTAATTTATTGTTTCAAAATTATATTAATTTTTTTTACTTTAATTCAAAATATATTAATGTGTAAAACTTGAATAATAAAAAAGTCAAATATGCACCGCCTAGGGATGTAAACGGATATATACGAATTTGAATATAAGAGTATATGTATCCGTTTATTTACGGATACCTGTAAACCGAATACGGATAATATCTGTATTTTTTTTCGAATACGAATAATATCCGTTTTTTCCGAATACGGATGCAGACAAATACGAATTTTTCGATTACTATTTATCGTCCTAACTATAACTAGAATAAAAAAATAACGAGTTTTAAAATATAGTTTATTAACGAATGAATGTTAATAATTTATTTATTTTTAATAAATACTTAAATACAATAATTAATGTTCTAAATTTCAATTCAAATAAATTTTTATCATTTTTGAAATCTTAGATTTCAAAATGAATGTTCTAGCCTTTACCTATTAATGTTTAGATGTCCATTAATTAGTAGATGTCAATTTCATGTGTGTGAAATAATATTGTGGTGTATATGAATATTTATAACTTATAATTAGATTCAAAAGTTTAAATTGAATATTTAATTATTTTTTCTCAAATAATTGATTAAAACATTAATAATATGTTTATGGGGACTTTTATTTATAATTTATCCTCAATACATAGATTACAATTTAGTTATAAAATTTTATTTTATCTCATTATATTTATGGAGAGTGGGAGTTATAATGTATATGTGATAACTGACAACTAGTTAATCCAATTTGATCCAAAATTTACTTTAGAGTTACTTTAAATATTTGGACTTTTAATTTCTAAATAATTGAGCAAATGAAAGAGATAAATATTCCCTCCACCAGAAAATTCATAAACGTATATTAATTATTCAACCCCCTTCTAGATTAATATTAAATTAATTTGGACTTAAACACATTTTAACAACAAAATTATAAGTAAGTTTTGTTCATTATTCCCGCATTCTAACATTGTAAGTAAGTTTTGAAAGTAAAAAATTTATAACAAGCTAATAGTTATAGTTTTATTCTTCTAGAATATAATTTTCTTGTTAAATGATACATTTTAAATATTTTAACTTTATAATAGTAAAAATCTATTAACTATACTTAAATCAATTTGTTTCAATTTATTATTATTATTATTATTATTATTATTATTATTATAATAAAAGTGTTATTTCCTATTTTTAAAAGTGAAATGATATATATTTAAAATAATTTTAAGTATGATAGTTTAAACTAATTATTATATAAGAAATACCACTTTAAAAAAATTATTTTACTTATTATATAATTAATATATATAAATTTCGAATACGAATTCGAATTCGAATATTTACTATCTATCGGATATATTTACAATCGGATGTTAAACGAATACGTCTATATTCGTATTTGTTTATTTATAGATATTTTTAAGCTGAATAAGAATATATTATTTTTTTAAAATGAATAATATTCGTTTTTTTCGAGTACGAATCGGGAGGAATATGAATACTTTTTTCTATTACTATTTACAGTCCTAGCAGGCCCACAGGATACAGACCAATGATTACTTTCAAATTTTTGGATAAGGTAGGCAGGTAAAATTGTACTACATATTCTGGCTGGCTTAATCAGGCGGCTTGACTTTGGCCCGTCAAGAAAATCATTTTCATTTCTATGGATAACTCAAAAAAGAGAAAACTATGACTCCGTCCTCCTCCCAAAGCTAAAGTAAAATATTTCAGCCCAATTATGATTATACATAATTATGTATATTTTATTATATATAATTTATTAAAATTAAATTTATATATATATATTTTAAAATAATTTTTTTATATCAAAAATCAAAAATAAATATGTTAAAACGAAATAATTTTGACAAGATGCGGTGAAAACAAAATGCGGATTTGTGTTGTGTGAATGATGATTATTAAATTTGAATCCGTCTGTCGGTTTAATCGTAAAAAAATTAGAAACAATCGGTATTTGAGTTCAATTTTATTAATTTGGTCAAATTTCGATTGGTCCATTGGTTCAACCAGTAAAATGGGTTAATTTACCACCGACTTGATTTTTCATTTTTTTATATAATTTTTTTAATATTAAAATTAATCACTTTTAATAATATTATAACTCAACTTTATTATGTTTTAGTTCATAAAAAATAAAATTTTATTAATTACTAATAATATATATTTTTATATATTAATGACGTCACTAAGTCAATAACGATTCGACCAATGACCCATCCACTCGATACCTTTTTTGATTCGATAATCGGTTCGAGTCTGAAAAACATGATGTGAATAATAATGTATAATAATCAGTGGTGAAGCCGAAAAGTTTTTAAAGGGGGTCAAAATAAATCAGTAAAAAAAAAATTATTTATTGACGCTTAGAATGCTTCTTTTGGTTGTACGACTGAGAGAGATAACTGTATTCTGTGACTCTGCATAGTTTGAAAACGTCTCAAATTTTTTATAAATATCAAAATTTATATATAATTTTTTTTAATTTCATGTAGAAATACGTGAAAGGGATTCATGTAGAAATATTATTTTTTATATGAAAATATCAATTTTCTATATATAACAAAGAAAATTAATCCAGAAAGAAATCAACAAAGGGGAGAGTCTCTGAAGTAAATTAATGATATTTTAAAATATAAAATGTTTATAAAAAATAATTTGGTAAATAAAGAACTTGGTTTTTGTGATCATTCTTCAATCTCAAGTAGCGACCTAAATTTGATTTTGTTTAAAAGTTCTTTCATTTGAATTTAATTGTAAAATAAAATTTATTCTATTTTTTAATTTATGGAGCGCATGCAAAAAATTTTGGACTGCTATTATAAACTACTATTATTATACATATATATGTGTATATAAATATATATATATATATATATATATATATATATATATATATTGACTATTAATAAATGTATGCTATTGACTATTAATATATGTATTAATATATAGTCTGTATAAATTTTGTAGGAGTTATATGACCCCACTCCCCCCTAGTTTTTCATTATATGATGATAATACTTTTAAGAACGTATGTAATTAATATGATGAGCTAATTTTATAATACTACCAAAGAGTCTTGTTATATATTACGAAAGATTTGAGCCGAATTACATATATCAATACATGATATAATTAGATAAAATTAAAAAATTAGTCAATTGTATCAAATGCATCGTAAAAGTATTGTCAATTAAATTTATCTACGTAACTCGCAATAAAAAAGTCTACATGTAAAGTCGCAAGATATATCATTTTCCTACTACTCAATTTTATATATTGATATATGTGGTAATTGTAATTCAACAACAAAAAAAAACTTTCATAATATATAGCACGACTCAAACAAAATAGTAATTACCTTTTTTTGTCTATATGGAGTGTTTTCCCATCAAATATGTTCAAAGAGTACCGTTATATATTATGACGATAAATTTATATTTATAAAAAATATAGACGTATGTGAATATATGAGACATGTAAGAATTAAAAAAGAATTCAAACACTATTATTTTATCTCTTAAAATTTTACGTTAGTCGTAATCTAACTTTATGATAATATTTGTCGACATATATATCACTTTTCATGCGTAAATTATTAGTTTATAAATTATCAAGCTCAAAGTTATTTGAGGAGTCGTGTCAATTTTTATTGAATTTTATTTTAGTGAAATATGTTGGGGTGGACAAATATTTACATAATGATTAATTTTGAGAAAATGACAATTATTTTGCTATAACAAGATGACCATATATAAAAATGGAAGGGGAATATATAATTTTATTACATTCTTATAAAAAAGAATATGATAGCATTGTTATACATAGTTCTTTGTTTGAGTTCTCTTCATAGGCGCACACCTGTATAGACGGGCCCAATAAGTATGTTAGATCACCTACTTACCTAGAAGGTTAACCTATTAGGTTGAGGCTCTACCATACTTATTAAGTCATCTACACTCTTGAATTTATCCGATGTGGGATTCATGTGAAATATCCAAACAATCTCCCACATTTCACTTGAATACCCATCAACGTGTCTCAGTAACTTTTACTCAAATCATCATGTGCTCCACCCGATTCAACTCTATTTGCTCCACCCATGAGGTCTTGCGAATTTACCCTCGCACCCCCCTGACTTTATTTGCTCCACCCACGAGACCTGCGAATTTTACCCTCACATGTTCTTGGGCCCATCGAACCATTGAGCTTTGATACCATTTTTGTAGCGGAATTGTACGATCCATCACACATTAATTCATCACCCTAGCAGACCTGTGTAGACGGACCCAATAAGTATGTTGGACCACCTCCTTACCTAAAAGGTTAACATATTAGGTTGATGCTTTACCATACTTATTAATTCATACACTCTTGAATTTATCCGATATGGGATTCATATGAAATATCCAACATATACCTTAATCATGTTTATATAGGGAATTTTTTTTATTACTATAATTACATTTATTTGATTTTAATTACTATAATTACATTTATTCGTGGTATGTTAATCTTCAAGAGACAAATTACATTTGTGGTATATTATTTATCAAAGTGTCAAAATTCGTGGCATGTTGTTCATCAAATGAAAAAAATTTGTGGTGTGATACTCACAAAACAAGTTTGATAACCTGGTGCAAGTCACGAGTTAGTTTATATCATTTTTCTTATAAATATTTGATAATTTCTTATTGACATATGTTTATAATTTTTATTTATATAACACATATAATATTAAAGGATATTCTACTACAATTAAAGAGAATTTAATTACTTTTATTACTTAGTGATAAAAATTACAAATTAATTGTCAAGAAAGAAGTCTCCATGTTTGTGACGCCCCTAAAACAGGTATACATCACCCATCTTGGATTGCCAGATACAAGGTACTGAATACAAATACAACTTAATTATACAACAGTCATATGAAATACGACAAAACATAGGCTGTGAGTTTTAATACAAATATTGTCATCTAGACAATATCAACACTCAATGGAGTCCTCATTACATTTATTATCACACTATTTCACATAATAGTGAGGACTACTAATGCACCATCTAGGACCATCACTCTGTTCCCCGACTAGTCCCAACTACGTTCTCATTTCCTGAAGAGAACAGTGAAAGAAATGGTGAACTCAACTAGCCCAGTAAAAAATATTATGACTAAGATAATGCAGAATAAATTATCAATAGCCTTCAACAGTATAACAACTGATAGAATATAATAGACAACAAGTTTTAGATCAAAAATCGCAAATGAATAAACAATCCATTAGAAGAGTCAAGTAAAGTATAAAATCTCATCATCTTCTATGATTTAAAAAAGTTTTCATCAACTTTATCACGAGACTCGACTTAATAAATAAAATCGAATCATCCTCGCTCCACGGCCAAGGATATTCATATAATCATCAATGGTCATGCGACTATACCGAATAATCCCTCGTCATAATCATACCAACAACCGCCCACCAATAAACTACAGGTGCCAATGAGGACTTTTATCACATCATTCGTCACATAACGGCCATGATTATCTTCAATAATCCCTAGTCATAATCATACTAAGTCCATCTATGCACGTAAGCCAAAGATGACTTTCAATATAATATAAGCATGAGGATGATGACAATTCAATAAAACAGGTTCAAGAATAAATTTTAAAGATTTATAAGTTAATTTATTCTCAACTCAATAACGCCCAAATTGTCAAACATGATATCGCTTTGCATGCGAAAGAAAATTCAAGAATGCTCAGAAAAAAAATTTCATGAAAAGATACTGGATGAAGCGCAAATATCAAGGATATTCCACTAATTTCATGGAGTATAGAAGCCAAAGCTTTTAACCAACTAAGTATAATATAATATATGAAACTGTAAATGAATTTTCACCCGCCATGCGGTAATCCACATATACAGATCATTTTCACAATTTAATAAGGAATGAATACACATGATCATTCACCATGCATGTGGTGATCCACATGACAAAAGTTATTCCAATGTAATAATAAAGAATGGAATAATGAAGGATTCACCATGCGCGATAGATCATCGCATTTAAAAGTTATTCCCAATAGAATAATAAATAATAGAACCAGTCCCATGTGAAACGCATGTATGTGATATTCCGACAAAATAATAAATAATGGAACTGTGTCACAGAAAACGCATGTACGAGGATATTAAATGTAATAATAAATAATGGAACTGTGTCCCACAGAACGTAAACGCACGTATACATGATATTCGGTGTAATAATAAAAGAACGGAATATTAGAAGAATTTCACCATGTATGCGGTATTTCAGATAAACAAAAGTTATTCCAATGTAATAATAAGGATGGAATAATGTAAGAATTTTACCAAGTATAGGGTATCCAGCAGATACAAAGTTATTCCAATGTAATAATAAAGAATGGAATAATGTAAGT
This sequence comes from Panax ginseng, assembly GCA_020205605.1. Classification (NCBI taxonomy): domain Eukaryota; kingdom Viridiplantae; phylum Streptophyta; class Magnoliopsida; order Apiales; family Araliaceae; genus Panax; species Panax ginseng. The sequence continues at coordinate 120,110,629 of CM035143.1, read as the reverse complement.
TCTCTTCATTAATAAGAAAGAAAGAATACCCTTTTGAGTACAACATATAATATTCCCTACCTTAGAAAAACTCGAATATCAAGTAGTGAAGTAGCGTATAATACTTTTCTTCTTTTCTCTTTAGTTTCTCTCTCTAGAGTTTCAAAGTGAATTCATAAGAAATAATGAAGGAATGAGCTTCTTATTTATAGGAGAATGGACTGAATAGTAACTAATTCATGAACGGTCCAGATTGATTTACTTTTAAACAGACGGTCCATATTGGTTTACTATTAAAACTTAAAGCAACGGTCCATACCGATTTACTATTAAAACTTTAAACTAGCGATCCATATTGATTTACTATTATACTTTCCACCAGCGGTCCATATTGATTTACTATTATTTCTTCAACCAACGGTCTAAAAAATTAGCACATCTCCTCATAGAATAATATTGTACCCAAAAATGATATATGATATGGAAAAATATATCTTACTGGTGAATAAGATTCGTGAATAGTAGATTCCACACCTAAAAGTGTCCCTAATACCCAATTGAACAATATAACCTCCGGACATCAATTATACTTACACAAATAAGTCCAACATAATGGAACTATAAAATTCATCTTTAATCAACACGAACTTATTCATCATTAATATTATAATTCACAATATTTAACAACCAGTCGTCGCTCCTGTGAAAGAGGGCTTTCCGATAAGGATTTCTCCTTATGGCGCCGCAATTAGGTGACCAAACCTCTCCTTGATGTAACTCTAGACATTGTCAATATTGCAAATAATAATATGAATAACTTTGTCGTCTCAATTATTGATTTAATAATATATCATATTATGTAGATGATACTATAACAATAATTGAATCAATAATACGAGAGATATGATGCATCACCATCGTAGAGCAATAATTGAGTATAACCGAAAGTGACTTTCACAAGCATCAATAATCAATACCGTAAAGCTATCGCGGCAACCACGCCAGACATCGCATTTTTTACTACCGGGTAGTTCAATGCTTTAACAGTAACACCTCCGTAGTTATTTTTATAAAAATAATTTTGTCGCTTTTTTAACTACGACAATACTTCAATTTATGGGGTCCACTAATGATTGTGTCGTCGCATTTAATATTCCCTCGTTAAAACGTAATATTCCCCACCAATCTAATATTATATAACCACTTGCTTACTTTGCAAAATTTGTAAATATTACCCATAACTATAACATTATATCAAATCCACACCATAATAGTCAAAATATATTTCGTGAAAATTATTCTTTATTCATAAAAGTTGGGGTCTTACAACCTCCCTTCTTATGAAATTTCGTCCTCGAAATTAGGTACATATACCGTATGTCAAGAGATGAGGATACCTTGACTTCATCTCGATTCTAACTCCCAAGTCATTTCCTCCACATTGTGGTTTCTCCACAAAACTTTGACTTGAGGTATAACCTTGGAGCGTAGAACATGATCCTTCTTATCCAAGATTTTAACAGTAACTCTTCATACGTTAAATCTTCCTCTATCTCGTCTCGGTTCTAACTCAATAATGTGGTTCGGTCTTTTTACATATTTACGTAACATAGATATGTAAAAAACGCGTTATGAACACGAGACATACTTGGGTCAAAGCGAGTCTATAGCCACAGCCCTACTCACTCGAGAATTAAAAATGGGCCAATAAATCGAGGATTGAGCTTTTCTCTCTTTCTAAATCTCGTAACTCCTTTTCATGGAACAACACGTAACAATACATGATCACTAATATCGAATTCTACGTCCTTTCGATGAAGATCAGCATAACTCTTTTGTCGATCTTGTGAAGTTTTTATACGTTGCCGGATCGTTTGAATCTTTTCTCGTAGTCATACGCACCAACTCCGGTCCCCAACAACGTTGCTTCACCCACCTCATCCCAACATATCGAGAATCGACACTTTCTCCCATACAATGCCTCAAATGGAGCCATGCCAATATTTGAGTTGATAACCGCTGTTGTAGAAAAACTCCACCAACAAGAAGAAGAACTTGTCCCAACTTCCTTTGAAGTCAAGGACACGTAGTCTTAATAGATCTTCAAGAGTTTGAATAGTCCTCTCCGATCGCCGCCATCTGGTCTCGAGGATGATATGCCGAAGCTAAATCAGAACTGCATCCATAGCTTCGCAAACTAACCCAAAATCGTGAAGTAAATCTTGGGTCTCGATCGTAAACTATGGATCTTGGCATACCATGCAGTCTTACAATCTCATTTATGTACATATGAGCAAGACGTTCAAGTGTATAAGTTTCTCGTATAGGTAAGAAGTGAGAAGAATTGGTCAATCTATCAACAATGACCCAAATTGCATCTTTGCCTTGAGAAACTTTGGGAAGACCAGTAACGAAATCCATGGTAATGTGCTCCCACTTCCATTATGGAATTTCAAGTGGTTGCAATGGACCTTTTGGTACTTGATGCTCCGCCTTGACTCGTTGACAACTTAAATACCTTGAGATAAACTCCGTTATCTCTCTTTTCATATTACTCCACCAAAATGTATGTCGAAGATCATGATACATTTTGGTACTCCCAAGATGGATTGCAAAGCTGTGTGTCAGACGCCTCCATCATGATTTTATACTTTAAATCGGTCGTTAGAACACAAAGTCCGGAGTTGACTCAAGTATTCCTTCTTCATCGATTCTTGCTTAGGAATAACACCTTCTTGCACTTTCTTTTTCTCATACGACGGCCTGTGTGTCCGTAGCTTGAGCAACTTTAACTTTATCGATTAAAGTCGGCTCTACTCAGATATTCACCATCATCACATGGGTCCCCGGAGTGTTTAACTCTATCTCCATCCTTTGTAAGTCATACAAAATGGGCCTTTGTGTTGACAATATTGCACTGCACCGCATATGATCTTCTACTCAATGTGTCACCACTACGTCGCTTTTACCAGATGGTATTAAATGGTATGATCATAATCTTTCAACAGTTCAAGCCAACATCGTTGCCGCATGTTGAGTTCCTTTTGGGTGAAGAAATATTTGAGGCTTTTATGATCCGTATAGATCTCCACCTTCTCTCCATATAGGTAATGCCTCCAAATCTTGAGTGCGAAGACAACAGCTGCCAACTCTAGATCATAAGTAGGATAATTCCTCTCATATTCTTTGAGTTGCCGAGAGGCATATGCTATGACTTTCCCATGTTGCATGAGAACACATCCTAGCCCTTTTGTTCAAGCATCACTATAGATGACAAATCCTCTCGAGCCGATGGTATTGTCGTAGCAGTCTTTGAAATGAGTCTTCCCTTGAGTTCTTGAAAACTCTTCTCACATTCCTCGCTCCAACCGAACGTTGTATCTTTTCGAGTCAGTTGAGTTAATGGAGTAGCGATTCGAGAAAATCCTACCACGAATCTCCGATAATAACCAGCTAAGCCGACAAAGCTACGTACTTCGGTCACTGACTTTGGTTGCTCTCAGCTTTGAATTGCTTCAATCTTTACTGGGTCAACAGATATTCCATGATTTGATATCACATGCCCAATGAATGCAACTTCCTCAAGCCAGAACTCACATTTCTTTAACTTGGCATAAAGCTTGTTTTCACGAAGCTTTTGGAGTATCAGCCTCAAGTGTTCTCATGATCTTCACGGCTTTTGGAATATATGAGAATGTCATCAATAAATACAACCACAAAGTGATCCAAATATTCATTGAATACTCAGTTCATCATATCCATGAAGGCAGCAGGAGCATTAGTCAATCCAAAAGACATGACCAAGAATTCATAATGCCCGCATCGAAGTTCGAAGGCGTCTTTTGGAATATCCTCGATTTTAACCTTCAAATTGATGATATCCGTAACTAAGATAGATCTTTGAAAAGAATTGTGCTCCTTGCAAACCGGGTCAAACAGTCATCAATGCGAGGTAATCGGATACCTATTCTTGATGGTGACATGGTTCAATTTCTCATTAGTCAATAAAAAGTCGATACTCCCATCTTTCTTCTTCACGAATAGTAAGCAGAGCACCCCCAGGAGAGACGACTAGGACTTAATGAAACCAATGTCTAACAATTCCTCAGAATTGGGTCTTTAACTCCGAAGTTCAATAGAGCTATTCGATATGGGCTTTTGAAATGGGTTTTGTACCGTGTTCAAGGTCGATACAAAATTCAATTTCACGCCTGGGGTAGGGCGAAAGTTCTTCGTGGAATACGTCAGGATTTATTAACAATAGAAATAACATTCAAAACTGACGTATTTTTGTTTAAATCTGTGACATGAGCTAAGAAAGCTTGACATCCGTTTTTCAATAAACGAATAGCTTTATTGCTTGAAATGACTGTGATTGATTTTAATGGTTTGGTCGCTTGAATTCGCATAATAGGTTGATTAGGAATATGAAAACTAACAACCTTACGAAAATAATCAATTTTTGCATGATGAGTAGTTAACCAATCAATCCCTAGAATTACGTCAAACGCAAGTATTTTTAAAGAAATAAGATCGACAGGTAAGGTGCGGTTACCGATTTGAATCAAACAAGACTTATAAACCGTGGATGTAATGAAGGTTTCTCCCAATGGAGTTTCAACTGATAAGTCAAAGTCCAATTTCTCCGGAGTCAAATTTAAACGTTGAGCGCAAGTAGGAGAAATAAAAGAATAGGTAGAGCCGGTATCAAATAAGGTATATACTTCACTAGAGTTTATGATAAGCTTACCCGTGATAACCTCGTTTGGGTTCCTTGCTTTCTGGGAGGTTAAACAAACGCTCTCCCTTGAACTACCGGTTTTGTCTTGTCTGGGACTGACTTTGATGCCTCCATCCTAGCTGGACTTGACTTTGGTGCACGACAAAATAGGGCTAAGTGACCACCTTCTCTTCCACAATTGTAACATGCTTTTGATCGTCACTGCGCATATTTGGACCGATGTGTCCTCCTCCAGATTTGTAACATACATACGCACCGCTTATCGCTTCTCCTTCCTTAACAACAAAAGTCTTTGTAATCGACGTCCTTCCATCATTACTAAATCTCCTCTTCTTGAAACTCTCACTTTTATTGTCTTCGCCATGATTACCACCAAGTGGTAACCATTTCGCATGTTGATTTCTCCACGCTTGTTGTCACCGTCGATGATCAAGTTACTAATGATATTTTCATTCTCAATTTACTGCTTTTCTTGGTTGTATTGACATGTTATCGCTCCAATAACCGAGCCCTATTTACAACATCTCAATACAAACACGGTTTATGAGAAATAAGATATCGACGTATTCCCGCTTTTTAAACCTCTTAAAACATTCGCCATTCGCTCCTCATTATCAACCAAATGGGATGCAAACCGTGATAACTCCGCAAATTTAGCCTCGTAGACATGACGACTCGGTCATATTGTTTTGCTCCAACTTGATAAACTCCACCTCCTTCATGTGATTTAATACTTTCGGGAAAATATTTGTCGTTGAATGTGCCTCTTGGAACTTCTCCCAAAGACATCTTGAGTGCGCCACGTCGGGTAATGCGTTTTACAAATTTCCACCAAGAACCGCCTCCCTCGCAAACATAAAGGTGTCAAAGGAACCTTTTGCTCCTCGGAGCATCCCAAGACATCAAATATCTTGGTGATCTCGCTTTATCCATGTATCCGCTTTTAAGTGGTTTTGGCTCTCCAATAAACTCCAGTAGTCAGGCTCCTTGAATGCTTAACGGTGACCGTCCGAGAGTTTCAGGTGTTTCCACCTATATTTTGGACAGAGTTTCTCTTGCTCGATGTTGTATTTAATTCGCGTAAAGCTCCTAAACATTCCGCCGATCGCCATTCGTTTTTTGGTGTTGTTTTTCACTGAGGATTATTGTCTTCCTGTTGCACATTATCCTGAGTATTAATCTGTGGTGACTCCACGATCTCATGTGCTTCATTGCTTATCTCTGTAAGACCCCAACTTTTTATAAATGAAATTTAATTTCCTCTATTTATTATTTAGAAATAGTAAGGGTTGAATTGATTAATGTGGTTAGTTATGGGTAAAATGCGCAAATATTTTTAAATAAGCAGGTGGTTATAAAATATTCATTATTGTCGGGGAATATTCGTTTGGTCGTGGAATATTCTTGCTATCGGGGAATATTTGTACGACGGCGCAGTCTTTTGTGAGCCCCATAACGGAAAGCGATTGGATGAAGAAAAACACAAGTATAAGTTGTTTATAAATAACGACGTAGTTGTTACCGTTAATACTGTTGGAATACCCGGGGGTTAAAACACAGTAATATGCGTTGTTGCATAAGAAGACACCAGATTGCACCAATTATTGATTCTTACGTAAGAAGGCACTACTACTAATAATTATTACAGTAATTACTGCTCAATATTTTATTTTATTGATTCAATAATTACTACGTTGATATTTTATATTACTGTTGTTTCAATAATTGTCACTACACAGTATTTTTCATTATCGAAGCAATAATTCATATTTTCTGAATAATATTATTAGATAACATTATTGGCAATGCCTAAAAAGTTCTGTCTAAGAAGAGGTTTGGTCACCTAATTGCGCGCCAGTAAGGAGAAATCCTTATTGTTAATATTGTGATTCTGTAATATTATTTGTGAATAATTAATTATTGATTTATATGATAAGAAAAATATTTATTTTATGTGGATATAGATGGAGAAATTTTTTTAAAGTGACAATTGTTGAAAATCGATATTTTATCTTTTCTGATAAAATAATATTTTATTATATTATTATAATATAATAATGATGATACTGTTTACAATGAATGTGGGATATATGAGTATATGAGGCGGAAGAGTATTTTTGTTGCCAAAGTTGTTTAAAACATGTTAAACATGTCCGTGGGCCCATTTTTTGACTGAAATTTGATTATAGCTTGTAAAATCGTCCGTTTGTGGATTTCGGTCAATTTCTGTTTGGAATTTGGAAAAACTTTCTTCTGCAAAGTTGTATATAGTGGAGTTTCCTATATAGAGACATAAGGTTCGATTTTTTTTGACAAAAGAGCTATTTATTATGAATTATTGAAGTTCCGGATTAATTAATTATTATTATTTGGAGTTTTAAATAAATTAATTGAGAAAAATGTTTTTCTTATTTATCAGGTGGGTGGGTGGTCATGTGTTGAAATGGTGGTAAAAGTGAGGAAAATTTAATATATATATTAATATTTTATTAAATTTTCTACTTTGGTGTTCTAAGCATTTTCCTATAAATAGGGTGCTTAAGTTAGAATTGAAAATCACACCAGAAACTAAAATCTTCTTTCTCTTTCTCTCTCTATATTATCGAGCGTATTCTTGTGAGTATTTTAGTACTTTGAGTATTGCTATACTAATGGCAAGTTCTTTCAAAGACTATATTCAAAGATTCAAATTAAAAGTACTATCCTTTTGAGATAAGGGATGTTATTTTCTTCGTAAGTGATATTATTTCTTCAATATCATTATGCCGAAACATTGGTTGGAACTTTTTATCAAATTTGGAACTTTTTCATGTCAGGGTTACTATTCATGAGTTACTATTCATGAGTTACTATTCACGAAGCATGATGATTTTTTTTTGTGAAATTTCTATCTTTTAGTGTTTGAGTTACTATTCACGATATTTATTAATTATTCATGAATATTTACACTATTCACATAAAATTAAATTTTCTTTTATATGTCCAAGATTGTCTCGTTATAATTCCTATCTTTGATTGGATCTATGTTTTGGTCTTCATTCTTGAATTTTACTCCACTCAAGTTATTTATGAAGTATTTTTTAACTTGATTGTTTAAAAAAAGTACTAATCCTTAATATTTGTTCTTTTGTTTCATTGGATTCGCTTTTCTTTTAAAATATTTTTCATCATCCTCACCCTAAATGATGATATAATCGAATATCTTTGGCCCGTAGTGTAAAGATGAATGATTTTTGATGAATATCTTTGGCCCGTAGTGCAAAGATGAACATGTGTTTAGATGAACATGAATTAATCGATGAATATCGTTGGGCTCAGAAAGTAAAAAGATGAATATTTGATTCCGTATATATATTGATTGATGTTACAAGGATAAAAGATAGACGATGAACTTTTAAATTCATATAAGAAGATAGTTGATTTCATTTTCTACTTAACTCTTCTAATGAATTATTTTTCCGTCATAATATTGATTTAAAACTTATTGTCTATTGTATTCTATTAGATTTTTCCCTGTTGAAGACTAACGATAATTTGTTTTATATTATCTTAGTCATAATGTTCTTTACTGGGCTAGTTGAGCTCACCCTTTTCCTTGTTGTTCCATTTTTCTCTCTCGTATGCGTAGAATGTAATGTAGTACTAGCCTGGGTGTGGAATGATGGTTCTAGAAGTGGTTCTAGTAGTCCTTACTATTTCGTAAAATAGTGTATTAATAATTGTAATAAGGACTTATTTGAGTGTGGATATTCATTTCAGATGACAATATTTGTATTTAAACTCACAGTTTAAGTGTTGTCGATTTTGCACGATAATTGTATTAATAAAGTTGTAGTTGTTTTCACGTATCATGTATTTGGCGACTTTAATGAGTGTTGTATACCTATTTTGGGGCGCCACGGTTGGTATCGTAGCTTAGGATATGGTCTCCATGAGATCTGGGGAATAAGACTAGGAGGGGAGAGACGAGTAATCCTTCGCTAGTGTGTCATACCTAAGCTTATTTATTGGTCAAAGCATATGGTTAATATGTGATATATTAAATTATTTAATTAGCCCTTGTTTTATGGCAGTATTTAAGAATGGCAGCTAAGAATATTAACGGTGGAGTTAATGAGACCGTAGAAACACCCTTAATCACCACCCAGGGGAACGTACAACAGGAAGGCAATATTCCTCCTGTAAACAACACCATTGAGCAAACAATGAACGACGGGATGTTTAGGAGCTTTTTGCAGTTCATGCAAAACCAGACGAAGGAGACTCGTGTACAGAATACGGGTGGAAATTATAGCAACGCGTGGCTTGTCACAGCCAAGGAGTTCAAAGAGTTGGGACCACCAGAATTCATTGGAAAGCCGGATCCGATCAAGGCAGAGACGTGGGTTAAACAAATTACCAAGATATTCGATGTCTTGGGATGCACGGAGGAACAGAAGGTTCCATTCGCCACCTTTATGTTCCCGTCGAGGCAGATTCATCGGTGGGAGTCTCGTGAAACGCATCAAACCGCCAGACTCAAAGATGTCTTAGGAAACGCTTTTAAACTTTTCAACGAAAAAATACTTTCCCGAAAAAGTATTCGCCATATGAAGGAGGTAGAGTTTATTAGACTAGAACAAAAAACAATGATTTGTCCCAATACAAGGCTAAGTTCGCAGAGTTATCTGTGCTCAGACCTCATTTGGTAGAGAATGAGGAACGAATGACGAGGATGTTCCCGAGAGGTTTAAAACCCAAGATTCTAATATCTTATCTCTCATAAATTTTTTTTATATTCAGATGTTGTCAACAGGGCTCAATTATTAGAGCGAGATAATGAAAGTACGTTTCAACCAAGGGACCGCAACTGAGGTCATACCGGTGCAAGAAATCATCTGAGCAATGAAAACCGGCGTGGAGGAAAACATTCAGATTAAAAGCCAGAACCACTCGGTGGTAATCGTGGCCATGAAAATAGAAGAAGCGAAGCCTGGGGAGATTTTAAAAAGAGGAGATTCAACAATGACAATGTGAAGACGCCAAAGACCAAAGAACAAACCGGTTTTAAGGAGGAGAACGACCACCCGGTCAGATGCTATAAATGTGGAAAAGAGGGACATATCACCATTCAAACTATCCACAACAGCTCAAGGTATGTTATAGTTGTGGAAAGGAAGGACATATCGCCGAGATTGATCATCAGAGCAAAACCAAGTCCAAAGCAGGATGGTGACTCAAAAGGTCGTCCCGTAAAAGTCAAAGTCAACTGCCTCGGAAGAGCATTTGTCGTGGATCGGTCAAAGTGAAAGGAACCCAAACGAGGTGATCACGGGTAAGCTAATCATAAACTCTTGCGAAGTTTATACCTTATTAGATACCGGTTTTACCCATTCATTTATCTCTCCTACTTGTGCTCAACGTTTAAATTTGACTCCAGAGAAATTAGACTTTAACCTATCCGTGGAAACTCCGTTAGGAGAATCTTTCATCACATCCACTGTTTATAAATCTTGTTTGATCCAAGTTGACCTTATCTCTTTAAAGATACTTGTTTTTGATGTGATTTTAGGGATTGATTGGTTAACTACTCATCATGCCAAAATTGATTGTTTTCGTAAGGTTGTTAGTTTTCATATTCCTAAACAACCTATTGTTATAATTCAAGCAACTAAACCATTAAAATCAATCACTGTTATATCAAGTCATAAAGCCATTCGTTTATTAAAAAATGGATGTCAAGCTTTCTTAGCCCATGTTATGGATTTGAATAAAGACACGTTAGATTTGAATAATATTCTCGTTGTTATCGACTTTTCCGACGATTTCAAGAACTTCCCGGCCTACCCCTAACGTGAAGTTGAATTCTTTATTGATCTTGAACCGGTACAAATCTCATTTCTAAAACCCCATTTCGAATGGTCGCTATTGAACTTCGTGGAGTTAAAGGTTCAACTACAGGAGTTGTTGGACATCGATTTCATTCGCCTTAGTACATCCTCTTGGGGTGCTCCCTGTTTTATTTGTAAAGAAGAAAGACTAAGTATGCGACTATGTATCGACTATCGAGAATTGAACCATGTCACCATCAAGAATAGGTATCCGCCACCTCGTATTGATGACCCGGTTTGACTAGTTACAAGGAGCGCAATTTTTCAAAGATCGATCTTCGCTTCGGATATCATCAACCAAGGTTAAAACCGAGGATATTCCAAAGATCGCTTTCGTAACTCCCCAGACGGCATTATGAATTCTAGTCATGTCTTTTGGATTGACTAATGCTCCGCCGATTTCATGGATATGATGAACCGAGTATTCAACGAATATTTGGATCGATTCGTTGTTGTCTTTATTGATGACATCCTCATCTATTCCAAAAGCCGTGAAGATCATGAGTATTTATTTGAAGTCGGTAATCGCAAAGGCTTCGTGATAACAAGCTATATGCCAAGTCAAGAAATGCGAGTTCTGGCTTGAGAAAGTAGCATTCCATGGGCACTTGGTGTCAAAACATGGAGTGTCTGTTGACCCGACGAAGATTGAAGCAATACAAAGTTGGGAACAACCAAGACGTGGCCGTGATCAAAATACGTAGCTTCGGGCTTAATGGTTATTATCAAAGATTCGTGGAAGGATTTTCTCGAATCGCTACTCGCTAACTCAAATTTGACTCGTAAAGATACAAAATTCGTATGGAGCGAGGAATACGAGAAGAGTTTCCAAGATCTCAAGAGGAGACTCATTTCCGTACCTGTTTTGACAATACCATCTGGTTCGGATGGATTTGTTATCTACAACGATGCTTCAGGCAAAGGGTTAGGGTGTGTTCTCATGCAACGTGGGAAAGTCATAGCCTATGCCTCGCGACAACTTAAAGAATATTAGAGGAATTATCTTACTCATGATCTAGAATTGGCAGCAGTCGTTTTCGCGCTAAAGATCTGAAGGCACTATCTATACGGGGAGAAAGTGGAGATATATTTAGACCATAAAAGCCTCAAATATTTCTTCACCCAAAAGGAACTCAACATGCAGCAACGACGTTGGCTCGAGCTGTTGAAAGACTACGACCAAACCATTCAATACCATCCTGAAAAAGCGAACGTGGTAGCTGATGCGATGAGTAGAAGATCATATGCGGGAACGAGTGCGATGTTGTTAAAACAAAGGCCTATTTTATGTGATTTACAAAAGATGAAGATAGAATTCAAGACTTCGGGGACCCATGCAATGATGTCAAGTATACGTATAGAACCAACTTTAATCGAAAAAGTTAAAGTTGCTCAAGCCACGTAATCTTGAAATGATGCGTATGAAGAAGAAAGTGCAAGAAGGTGCTATTCCGTAAGCAAGAATCGATGAATAAGGAATACTTGAGTCCAATCGCAGACTTTGTGTTCCTAACGATTTCGATTTGAAGTACAAGATCATGATGGAGGCACATAATACACCGCTTGTAATCCATCTCGAAGTACCAAAATGTATCGTGATCTTCACATACATTTTGGTGGAACAATATGAAGAGAGAGATTGCAAAGTTTATCTCGAGGTGTTTAACTTGTCAACGTGTAAAGGCGAGCATCAAGTGCCTAAGGGTCCATTTCAACCACTTGAGATTCGAAATGGAAGTGGGAACACATTATCATGGATTTCAAGCACGGGTCTTCCCACCGTTTCTCAAGGCATAAATGATATTTGGGTTATTGTTGATAGATTAACCAAGTCCGCTTCATTTCTTGCCGATACGGAGACTTATTCCCTTGAACGCCTTGCTCATATGTATGTAAATGAGATTGTGAGATTGCATGGCATGCCAGTATCCATAGTTTCGAATCGTGACCCAAGATTCACTTCAAGATTTTGGGTTAGCCTGCAAAAAGCTATGGGGACGGATTTACGATTTAGTTCTGTTAGAGTTTATGCCCTAGAGGCCAATTATTTGATATAATTGCTTAACGTTTTGATATTATATTTGATTGAATAAATATATGATTTTATTATGGTTTTATTTATTCGCGTAATATAATTGTTAACATAATAAAATTCCTTAGAATAGTGATATAAATTATATAGTTTCAAGTATGTGACTTGAACATGAGATTATATATTACCATTAGTATCGTTGTTCTTAAATGTCCCTTGTCGAGTATCATTGTTGATGGGACAACAATGATGCATCGAGACTAGTATGTGGATCGATCGATGACCAAATCTCATCATTGGTCATAAATATATGAGATATTAAGTCAATGCATAGGTACATGTTAGAGAACGATGTAATCGGATGCAATTCCACCATGAGAATTCTATATGGAGCATTATGCAAGTGTCATTAGCAATTCTCATAGTGACAATGATGTAATGGTCCTCCGACCAAATCGCTATATTACTACACGAGAATTTATGTACTTTGATATCATCAAATGTCACCTTTAATAGGGTGGACTATAAAGGTGATTATTGGGTTCATCATTAATCGTGGTGAGAAATATGAGTGATCTAGATGGAATTTAACCATCCTATATATTATGGGTGATATCCATAGGCCTCTTGATTGAAAGTAGGACTATGAAATGCATGGCCATGCTCAAATAGTGATTTGTTTCATATAGTCTACTCATTGATCAAGAAAACTCAGATTAAATTATGAAGAGTATGACACATTCCATGACTCGAGTTTAATCTAGGATATTAAGGTTAAAAGGATTAAATTACATGAAACATTGGTCATGAAAAGGTCAGATCGAATCATCGATCTTATTATTATTGGGCAAAGCAGTGATGCATTACTAGATGCCAACGCTTATAATTTTATAATATGATTTTAAAATTATTGCCAACGTAATAATAACCTATAGGTCACACACATGTAACGTTATTTAAAGGGAATTAATTTAAATTTTAAGGATTTAAATATATTAATATGATTAATAGTATTTAAATCACTTAATTTAAATTAAAAGGATAATTTGTATATATGTATATTAATTAAGTAAGACTTAATTAAGAGATATATATATATATATATATATATATATATATATAAATTTGGATTTTATAAAATTAGGTTTTGATTTGATTAATTCCTTTTAACTACTATATATATATGATATATAGCACTACTTAGGGTAAGATATCATAATTGAAAAACCCTAGCCATTCTTAGAGAGAGACTAGAGAAAAGCAGTTTCAAAATCCATTCCTTTTGGTGGCTAGTACATCATAAGTCCTTCTTATTGCAGTAATCGTTCGACGGTTCGTAATGCTGCTCGTGGATAATGAATGTAGAGGTAATCTGGTTTGTATCATGCGTTGGAGATTCGAGGCGCAATGGCTTTTGATTCTCATTTTGTTTATATCCGTATAATCTCTAAACCTCAATTAATTGATTTTAGCATGGATCCTGTTTTAGGGTTTCAAAATTGCTTTAAAATTTTAATTTCACTGCATGCGTTTGCGTCAAGCCCAACAAGTTTAAGCATACCATCCTCAAACCAGACGGACAATCAGAGAGGACTATTCAAACTCTTGAAGATCTATTAAGACTCTGTGTTCTAGACTTCAAAGGGAGTTGGGATAAGTATTTACCATTGGTGGAATTCTCCTACAACAACAGTTATCAGGCAAATATAGGTATGGCTCCATTCGAAGCATTGTATGGACGAAAGTGTCGCTCTCCAATATGTTGGGATGAGGTGGGTGAAGCAACATTGTTGGGACCAGAGTTGGTACGTATGACTACGAAAAAGATTCAAATAATTCGACAATGTATACAAACGGCACATGATTGACAAAAGAGTTATGCGGATCCTCATCGAAAGGATGTGAAATTTAGTATTGGGTATCATGTATTGCTGCGTGTGGCTCCATAGAAGGGAGTTACAAGATTTGGGAAGAGAGAAAAGCTCAATCTACGATTTATTGGTCCATTTTAAATTCTTGAACGAGTAGGAAATGTGGCATATAGACTCGCGTTACCTCCAAGTATGTCTCGTGTTCATAACGTTTTTCACATATCTGTGCTTCGTAAATATGTGAAGGACCCGAACCACATTATTGAGTTAGAACCAGACGAGATAGCCGAAGATTTAACGTACGAGGAGGTACATGTCAAGATCTTGGATAGGAAAGAGCATGTCCTACGCACTAAGGTTATACCACAAGTTAAGGTTTTATGGAAAAACCATGCTAATAAATGACCTGGTAGTTAGAATCAGAAATGAAGAAGAGGTATCCTCACCTTTTCGAAACACCATGTACGTACGTCAATTTCGAGGATGAAATTTCATAAGAAGGGAAGGTTGTAAGACCCCAACTTTTTATAAATGAAATTTAATTTCCTCTATTTATTATTTTAAAATAGTAAGTGTTGAATTGATTAATGTGGTTAGTTATGGGTAAAATGCGCAAATATTTTTAAATAAGCAGGTGGTCATAAAATATTCATTGTTGTCGGGGAATATTCGTTTGGTCGTGGAATATTCTTCTTGCTTGGGAATATTCGCATTTGCTGCCAGCAATTTTTGTGGGCCCCATAATGGAAAGCGATTGGATGAAGAAAAACACAAGTATAAATTGTTTATAAATAACGGCGTAGTTGTTACCGTTAATACTGTTGGAATACCCGGTGGTTAAAACACAGTAATATGCGTTGTTGCACAGTAGCACATGGTTTTGCACCAATTATTGATTCTTACGTAAGAAGACACTACTCAATAATTGTTACAGTAATTACTGTTCAATATTTTATTTTATTGATTCAATAATTGCTACGTTGATATTTTATATTACTGTTGTTTCAATAATTGTCACTACACAGTATTTTCCATTATCGAAGCAATAATTCATATTATCGAATAATATTATTAGATAACATTATTGGCAATATCTAGAAAGTTCTGCTCAAGGAGAGGTTTGGTCACCTAATTCTGGCGCCAAAGAAGGAGAAATCCTTATTGGAAAGCCTCCTCTTTCCTGAGAACTGCCTGGTTGTCAATATTGTGATTTTGTAATATTATTTGTGAATAATTAATTATTGATTTATATGATAAGGAAAATATTCATTTTATGTGGATATAGATGGAGAAATTTTTTTAAAGTGATAATTGTTGAAAATCGATATTTTATCTTTTCTAATAAAATAATATTTTATTATATTATTATAATATAATAATGATGATACTTTTTACAATGAATGTGGGATATATGAGTATATGAGGAGGAAGAGTATTTTTGTTGCAAAAGTTGTTTAAAACATGTTAAACATGTCTGTGGGCCCATTTCTTGACCGAAATTTGATTATAAATTGTAAAATCGTCTGTTTGTGGATTTCTTGGCCAATTTCGCATTTGAATTTGAAAAACTTTCTTCTTCGCAAAGTTGTAGATAATGAAATTTCCTATAGAAAAAAATAAGGTTCAAATTTTTCTGACAAAAGGGCTATTTATTATGAATTATTGAAGTTCCGGATTAATTAATTATTATTATTTGGAGTTTTAAATAAATTATTTGAGAAAAAAGTTTTTCTTATTTATTGTGGGTGGGTGGCTGATGTTGTGAGCTGGTGGTGTGCGTAGGAAAATTTAATATATATATATATATATATATATTAATATTTTATTAAATTTTCTGCTTTGGTGTTCTAAGAATTTTCCTATAAATAGGGTGCTTAGGTTAGAATTGAAAATCACACCAGAAACTGAAATCTTCTCTCTCTTTCTCTCTTTATATTATCGAGCGTATTCTTGTGAGTATTTTAGTACTTTGAGTATTGCTATATACTGCAAGTTCTTTCAAAGACTATATCCAAAGATTCCATTGTAAATCTTATCCTTTTGAGGTAAGGAATGTTATTTTCTTCGTAAGTGATATTATTTCTTCAATATCATTATGCCGAAACATTGGTTGGAACTTTTTATCAAATTTAAAACTTTTTCATGTCGGGTTACTATTCATGAGTTATTATTCACGAAAGTACTATTCATTTAAGCATGATGATTTTATTTTGTGAAATTTCTATCTTTTAGTGTCAGATTTTTATTCGTATATCACGACATTATTCACTTATCACGACACTATTCACGTAAAAATTAAATTTTCTTTTCTATGTCCAAGATTGTCTGTTATGATTCCTATCTTTGATTGGATCTATGTTTTGGTCTTCATTCTTGAATTTTACTCTACTCTGGTTATTTATGAAGTATTTTTTTTAACTTGGATTGTTTAAAGTACGAATCCTTAATATTTGTTCTTTTGTTTCACTGGATTCATTTTTTTTTAAAATATTTTTCATCATCCTCAGTCCTAAATGATGATATAACTGAATATCTTTGGCCTGTAGTGTAAAGATGAATGATTTCTGATGAATATTTTTGGCCCGTAGTGCAAAGATGAACAGGTGCTTAGATAAACATAACCAACTGATGAATATCTTTGGCCCGTAGTGCAAAGATGAATATTTGATTCCAGATATATATTGATTGATGTTACAAGGATAAAAGATAGACGATGAACTTTTGAATTCATATATAGAAGATAGTTGATTTCATTTTCTACTTAACTCTTCTAATGAATTATTCTTTCCGCTTTGAATATTGATTTAAAACTTATTGTCTATTGTATTCTATTAGATTTTTCCCTGTTGAAGACTAACGATAAATTGTTTTATATTATCTTAGTCATAATATTCTTTACTGGGCTAGTTGAGCTCACCCTTTTCCTTGTTGTTCCATTTTTCTTCTCAGGAGGCGAGAATGTAGCGAGTACTAGTCGGGGTGTGGAATGATGGTTCTAGAAGTGGTTCTAGTAGTCCTCATTATTCTGTAAAATAGTGTATTAATAATTGTAATAAGGACTTATTTGAGTGTGGATATTATCTAGATGACAATATTTGTATTTAAACTCACAGTTTAAGTGTTGTCGTATTTTGCTCGACAATTGTATTAATAAAGTTGTAGTTGTTTTTGTACCATGTATTTGGCGACTCAGAATGGGTGTTGTATACCTATTTTGGGGGCGTCACAATCTCAACATTTTCAGATGTCATTTTCCAAACTGCCACAAAACAAGGGTTAATTAATATATCACACATGATCCCTATACTCTGACCGACCAATTAAATACCAAATAAACTTAGGTTGGTTATACTAGCGAAGGAATTCCCCGTGTCTCCCCTCCTAGTTCTTATCTCACATCTCAGCCAGGGATCATATCCCTAAGCTTTGATACCAACTGTGACACCCCCAAAACATGTATACATCACCCATCTTGGGTCGCATGGGATACAAAGTAATCGAATACAAATACAACTTAATTATACAATGATCGTGTGAAATACGACAAAACATAGTTGTGAGTTTTAATACAAATATTGTCATCTAGACAATATCCACACTCAATGGAGTCCTCATTACATTTATTATCACACTATTTCACATAATAGTGAGGACTACTAATGCACCATCTAAGACCATCACCTGTTCCCGACTAGTCCCAAATTACGTTCTCATTTCTCAAGAGAACAAAGTGAAAGAAAAGGGTGAGCTCAACTAGCCCAAAGAAGAAATATTATGACTAAGATAATGCGTAATAAATTATCAATAGCCTTCAACAAAGATAACAACCGATAGAATATAATAGACAACAAGTTTTAGATCAAAATTGCAATGAATAAGCAATCCATTAGAAGAGTCAAGTAAAGTATAAAATCTACTATCTTCTATGATTTAAAAAGTTTTTCATCAACTTTATCGCTGAGACTCAACTTAATAAATAAAATCGAATAATCCCTGCTCCACGGCCAAGGATATTCATATAATCATCAATGGTCATGACTATACCGAATAATCACTGGTCATAATCATACCAACAACTGTCCACCAATGAACTATAGGCCAATGAGGACTTTTACCACATCATTCGTCACATTACGGTTATGATTATACCGAATAATTCCTGGTCATAATCATACCAAGTCCATCTATGCACGTAAGCTAAAGATGACTTTCAATATAATATAAGCATGAGGATGATGACAATTCAATAAAACAGGTTCAAGAATAAATTTTAAAGATTTATAAGTTAATTTTTTGAACTCAATAACGTCAAATTGTCAACATGATATCGCCAGGCAAAGAAAATTCAAGAATGCTCTAAAAAAATTTCATGAAAAGATATGGATGAAGCTTAAATATCAAGGATATTCCACTAATTTCATGGAGTATAGAAGCCAAAGCTTTTAACCAACTAAGTATAATATAATATATGAAGCTCAGAATGAATTTTCACCGCCATGCAGTAATCCACATATCTGAGATCATTTTCACAATTTAATAAGGAATGAATACACATGATCATTCACCATGCATGTGGTGATCCACATGTAAAAAGTTATTCCAATGTAATAATAAAGAATGGAATAACATAAGGATTCACCATGCGATGCGATAAATCGCGCAAACATGTTATTTATAACGTAATAATAAATAATGGAACCCAGTCCCCGGCGAAACGCATGCAGATGTGATATTTGACTGTAATAATAAATAATAGAACCAGTCCGTGGCCAGAACGCACGACGTGATATTAAACGTAATAATAAATAATGGAACCAGTCCCAGAAACGATGTATGTGATATTCCGGCTGTAATAATAAAGTACGGAATATTAGAAGAATTTCACCATGTATGCGGTACTCAGATAAACAAAAGTTATTCCAATGTAATAATAAGAATGGAATAATGTAAGAATTTTACCAAGTATAGGGTATCCCACAGATACAAAAGTTATTCCAATGTAATAATAAAGAATGGAATAACAAAAGTTCTCTTCTTCATGAATAAGAAAGAAAGAATACCCCTTATGAGTACAACAAATAATATTCCCCACCTTAGAAAATCGAATAATTGAAGTAGTGAAGTAAGAATACTTTTCTTTCTTTCTCTATAGTTTCTCTCTCTAGAGTTTCAGTGAGTTCGTAAGAAATAATGAAGGAATGAGCTTCTTATTTATAGGAGAATAGACTGAATAGTAACTAATTCATGAACGGTCCAGATTGATTTAGTTTTAAACGGACGGTCCATATTGGTTTACTATTAAAACTTAAAGCAACGGTTCATACTGATTTACTATTAAAACTTTAAACCAACGATCCATATTGATTTACTATTATACTTTCCACCAGCGGTTCATATTGATTTACTATTATATCTTCAACCAACGGTCTGAAAAATTAGCACATCTCTTCATAGAATAATATTGTACCCAAAAGAAAAGAAATATATCTTACGGGTGAATAGTATCCCGTGAATAGTAACTCGTGAATAGTACTCCGACACGAAAAGTGTCACGAATACCCAATTGAACAATATAACCTCCAGACATCAATTATACTTACACAAATAAGTCTAACACAATGAAACTATAAAATTCATCTTTAATCAACATGAACTTATTCATCATTAATATTATAATTCACAATATTTAACAACTGTGTCGCGTTCCGGAAAGAAGGGGCTTTTCGATAAGGATTTCTCCTTATGGTAGCCGCAATTAGGTGACCAAACCTCTCATCGATGTAACTTCTAGACATTATTAATATTGCAAATAATAATATGAATAACTTTGTCGTCTCAATTATTGATTTAATAATATATCATATTATGTAGATGATCTTATAACAATAATTGAATCAATAATACGAGAGATATGATGCAACAACCATTATCGAAAGTAATAATTGAGTATAATCTGAGTGACTTTCACGAAGATCAATAATCAATACCGTGTAGCTACTTATGCAACCAATGCCAGACATTCATTTACTTTTACTAACGGGTAGTTCAATGCTTTTTAACGGTAACACCTCCGCCGTTATTTTTATAAAAAATAATTTTGTCGTTTTCTAACTACGACAATACTTCCGTTGTGGGGTCCACCAATGATTGTGCCATCGTACGAATATTCCCTGTTAAAATGAATATTCCCCGACCAAACGAATATTATATAAACACATGCTTACTTTGCAAAATTTATAAATATTACCCACAACTATAACATTATATCAAATCCACACTATAATAGTCAAAAATATATTTCGAAAAAATTATTCTTTATTCATAAAAGTTGGGGTCTTACAATGTTTCTATGTTCACAATTTTAGAAAAATTAATTACATTTATTTGATTTTAAAATTACATATAATTTGTAGTATTTCAAGAAAAACTTTCTATATTCTTCCTCCATAATTTACGAAAAATTAATGCTAATTATCAGTTACCATAATAAATATAATATTGATCGTTCGAACTAACTCATGACCACCCGAATTAATTAATTTTAATAGACGAGTTAACTCGAATAATTATGAGATACACATATAATTATACAAAATTTAATAGAGTATAATTGTATAAAAAAGTATATTAATCTTTTAGTTTAATTTTAAAAATGAACTC
This sequence comes from Panax ginseng, assembly GCA_020205605.1. Classification (NCBI taxonomy): domain Eukaryota; kingdom Viridiplantae; phylum Streptophyta; class Magnoliopsida; order Apiales; family Araliaceae; genus Panax; species Panax ginseng. The sequence continues at coordinate 120,089,476 of CM035143.1, read as the reverse complement.
CATGAATCAATTTTTAGGAAGTCAAAAAAGAGTATATCCTATGATTAAGGCTGTAAACGAGCCAACACAGTTCGGGCTCGATTCAGGATCGACTCGAAAAAATACGAGGGAGACTCGAATTCGTTAATAATATGATCCAAATCTGAGCATTAAAAATAGTTGAATAAAAATATGAGTAGAATCGAAAGAAGGTTATACTCGACTAATTGCTTAAGATTTAAACTACTCGAATTTTTTATTGTGATTTGATACATACTCGGTTAATACATATTCGATTAAATGTTCGATACATTCTCTTATAATATATAAAAATTTAAATCAAATTAGGATAATTAGTTATTATTTTGTTTTGTTTTTAATTTTAATTGTGATTTTATATTTGTAAAGTGTAATAATAAATATATTTTCTCATTTTTAAGTAAAATAACAAATTCAATTTATAATTATATTTATTATAAAACTAGTTATTATATGGAGACTCGAATTCGAGCTTGAATTTGAAGCTCGTGAGTAGTTTGAATAAATATTCGAGTCGAGTTGGATCGAATTCGAGTAATAAATATTCGAGTCGAGTCGAATCTGAGTAAGATTTTTCAAATATAATTCGAATTTTGTTTAATTCGAGTATTAATTTATCATTTCGAGTCAAATTAGAGTAGCTCTCTCATTCTCCTCAGGTTCGACTCGTTTACACCCTTATCTATGATACTACTTATACGCAGTGTTTTTAGGTTCGCCTTGATGAGAGCATATATGGCAGAAGATAAGGTAAACTGGATAGTAATATAACTTCGAGAAATATGAGCCGCATCCCGCCTGACACATTAAATAAATAAGTCATTTTAAAGAAATGCTTTTGCTCCTAAATATAAGTCGTTTTAAAATTTCAAGTAAGCAATAATTATTTAGTTTTTAATATTATTCCAAATAATAAATATAACTTTGGTTCTCTCACTATTTTTTGCTCAATGTAGTAAATAACATTCTCTTTTTTCAATACAATGACAATATAGATAATTGATAATATATTTAATATTTTAAAATTATTTCCTTAATACTTGTGTACAATTCTAAAATAACTTATATTAAGGAACGGAGGAGTAACGTTTTGGAGTTATGCACAAAAATTAAAAAAATAATTGTATAGCATTAAATATAGTATTAATTGTATATAATACTACCCTTTATCATATACTCCCTCCGTCCATTAATATAAGATTTTTTAGAGTTGTGCGCAAATATTAAGAAAATAATTGTATAACATTAAATATAAGAGTCCTTCTATGGAGATATTTTTCTAGTGACATTCTAGTGATTTTTTTTTTGTTTTTTTTAAAAGTACCTCCCAAAAAATGTATAGTATTTATTCTAATTAAAATTTTTATAAAAACAGTGTTTTAGGTGTAATTTGGATACATACAACATACATGATATGTACAGTCTGTACAACCCTATTTCTTGTATGTACGTACAGTCTGTACACCTAAAACACTGTGTCAGGAATAAATATGTGAATGATATTCCTATTTAATATATGATTTGATTATGATATATATGTGAATGAATATGCAAGTATGCTTGCATTAAGAAAAGCTATAAAGTCCTTTGATAGATAATAGAAGTATATGTACAAAGACTTAGAATGAATTGATCAAATATGTTAGGTTGATCCTACATAAGAAAAACAGCTTTGTAAAGTCCATAAAAAGAAATGATGTACATGGACTATAAATATAGAAAGATCAAGCTTGTTAGGTTGATCTTATGATATAATAGATAGGCTTATCTGATCGTCAAGCACTTTACCAGAAGTCGTAGTCTACCAGGAGAGTCAATGTTAACTCGAGAGCTATCGAGGCAGAATAGGAGTATGCAAGATAAGTAGATCTCTTGAGTTCGTAGACTCTGTGGGAAACAAAGAAGGATTGTAGTGTGTCGAGTAGAGCTTCTCCGGGATAGTGTCTTTGAGGAAGTCATGTTCGTAATCGTAGAAAAATTTCGCCACGTAAGCCGACGGCCATCCGCCAAGCCAAGTCAGAAACAGACTACACTCGGAGTCGTAGAGTCCACTGATGCCGAAGCTATGTCAAGGATCGTAGACTACACCCTGAGTTCGTAGAGTCCATTGATTACATGCAGAGATCGTATTTGAGCAAGATCAGATGAAGACAACAAACACAAGGCAGAAATTATAGAGTGTCAAGATCTGATCTCGGGATCGTAGTGTTCCATGACAAGTTTCAAGTCGAATCGTAGAATGCAGAACTACGACCTCAATAGAAGTGCTCACAATGCCAAGGTTAACTCGTAGAACATATACAGTTCTCAACAAATGAGCATTCCCAGAATATCCAAAGGAACGAAGCCTCTTGTTCAAGCTGCAAGCTACATCCAAGGAAACCAGAGAGCACTCAACGAATGGCATGCAGGCTAACAGAAGATCTAAGCACCAACCTAATCAGCATCGAGATTGAGTTGTAAGGCCATTCGTGATGAAGTCTTCCACAAGGAGATCCAAAGAAGACTTCAGAAGCTGACTGAGGAAAGTCAGCTAATGCAGTAGCTATCAAGTGAACAAAAGACAACGATTTTGGAAGCAACCAAGATCGTAGTGTTTGCCAAACAAAGAAGGAACTGATGGAAGGTGAACTGAGATACTGGTCAGCCTCTGAAGAACAAGGCTAAAGTGATTAAGTGCAGGGTCAGTTCATTAATGATAAGTGAACGGGAGATCACAAGGAGAAAGCAAGCTGGACACGCCACAAATCTGAAGTGTCTTGATATTTAGAAGGGGATCAGAGCAAGGAATTAGGCCATCGGGTCTCGAGAGCAAATGGCAAATGTGAAGTATCAAGCACTGCACAATACAAGGAAGAGGTGTTCTACATTGAAGACCCAATCAACACTCTTCAAGATCGTAGTGTTAACTCTACCAGTCAATGAGCAACACTCAACAAGACACTACGATCAAGTCCTTGAAGATGTGCATCAGAATCGTAGAGTCCGAATAACTGAAGACTGAAGCATTGGCAACGGTTCAATCTGAAGGATAATATTCGGACAAGTGCTTATTGAGAGCATCGATGCAATAGGACAACCTCTAATCAAAAAATCAGGAGGAAATAAAGTCTTTGACCTGCCCAAGACATTAAAGTGATACATCTAACAAGGTAGGTGAAATAGTAGACTGTAGCGTCAAAAAAAAGTATGACATGTCACATCAAGCAGTCTACCTCAAGCAACTCGAGATCTGTGAAGAGATTTGAATAACCTTCAACGGCTACTTTCCAACGGAAGGATTGGGAAGAAGTATAAATGAGAAAGAGCTTCAAAGATCAAGGGTTCTTTGGAGTCACTGAAGTTTGGAGAGAAGGTGGGTGATCTAAACCATGTGAGATAGTGAGTCCAAAGGCTCACTCTACGATCTACCAAGAACACTCAGAAGACAGACAAAGAAAAAAGTAGAAGTGTGAGTTCTACTATGTAGAAGTGAGAGTTCTACTACATGAGGAGTGTTCTGAACTGCCGAGAGAAAGAAGAGCATCATGTTATCTTGATGTCCATCATGGGAAAACTCTAAGTACAATAGAGAAGAGCTCACAGTCATCTTAGCAAGTCCATCATGAGAAGGCATCAAGTATTAAGAAGGGAGATCATAAATGCCATCTTGGTGTCAAGCGTGAGAAAGCTTCTAAGTACCTAGAAGAAGAAATTACAGTCAGCTTAGAAGCCTCTCATGTGCTTCCATCAAGTACCGATAGGAATGATCTTCAAGGCAGTTCATCGAGGGGTCATCCGAAGTGGTTGAGTAACTGAAGAAGCTGAACATCATGCAACACTCAACTGCTCTTCAAGGATGATCAAACCAAGCTGTTAAGTATAGAAGATGCTCAGAGCATGAAGACATCTTAACAGCTCAGCACCGACTCCAACAACAACAAACAAACAAACAACTCAACAAAGTCAGGGCCTGAGGGGTCCTTGTCCGAAGGGACTAAACAAAGCAGGGCCAGAAGGGTCCTTGTCCGAAGGGACTAAACGAAGTTTCAAGCCTGCTGGGCTTAAAGAGTTCCTAGGGAACTAGAGGAGTTCCAAGGCTGCTAGCCTTGAAGAGTTCTTAGTGAATCAAGTCTCAAGGTCTTTGCTCCTTGAAGGAATCTTAGTGATTCAGTGGTGCCGCCTTCCTTAGTGAAAATCCTGCTAGTTAAAAGCAGAAGAGTGGATTAGGAGCTTGAGTCTCTGAACCACTTAAAACCCCTTGTGTCTTTTATATTATGTCATTTACATTATGTACTATAACTTCTATAACTGTTATGTATGTTTTAACTGCTTACAACTAAACTAACTCTCGAACAATGTATGTATGATTATGAATATATCAATGAAGGGGATCTTTTACTTATTTCGCAGTGCTTGAAAAGATTCTTATGTTTGTCATATGCTAATTTAATAGCAATACAAAATAAACCTGAAAAGTATTTGAAATAAAAATGATCTATTCAACCCCCCCTTCTAGATCTATTGTGCCCTCTGGGAACTAACACACTGTTTTTTATAAAAATTTCAATTGGAATAAATACTATACATTTTTTGGGAGGTACTTCAAAAAAAATCCAAAAAAGGGTCACTAGAAAAATGTCCCCCTAGACTTATTGTAAATATAATACTTTCTCCGTTCCTTAATATAAGTCGTTTTAGATAAATGTTTTTGTTCCCAAATATAAGTCGCTTGAGAATTTCAAGTAAGCATTAATTGTTTAGTTTCTCATATTATCCCAAGTATTAAATATAATTTTGGTTCTCTCACTATTTTTTGTCCAATAAATAATACCCTTTTTTTCCATATACAAGGGCAATATAGACAATTGATAGTATATTTAATATTTTACAATCATTTTCTTAATACTTGTGCACAACTCTAAAACGACATATATTAAGGAACGAAATATCAATTGTCTATATTACCTTTGTTTTGAAAAAAGATAATGTTATTTACTGGACAAAAAATAATGAGAAAACCAAAGTTGTAGTTAATATTTGAGGTAATATTAGAAAATAAGCAATTAATGTTTCTTGAAATTCTAAAACGTCTTATATTAAGGGACGGGGGAAATAATACTTATTTTATGTGTAATATTTTTCTGCCATGAGGAGTGATTTTGAAAAGAGATTGAGTAATTCTCTTTAGATTATATAAAATATCAAATAATTTAAAAAAATAAAATTATCTAAAACGTCATTTATTATACCAGGGAGGGAGTAGAACATAACTTCAAATTTGATGGATAAATTCATAAATTATTCTATGTGAAATATTACCAACTTGGCCTATTGGCTAAATTTATCACATGGATGCTTAAGATTCTATCTCTTTGCAAAACAATCAATTTGTTTCCTACTAAATGAAACTAAGCTATAAATTATATTGTACTAAATCTTTGTTTCAGATTTGGCCTATTAGCTCAGCTGGTTAGAGCGTCGTGCTAATAACGCGAAGGTCGTAGGTTCGAGACCTGCATGGGCCATTAATTTTGCTAAAATATTTTTTGGACGAGAAGTCCTCAAACAAAACTTTTCAATAATCAAATTAAGGTATCATAACTTCAAGTTCTGAATCACTTGATACGAAAGGACCTGTTTATGTGTTTTATTATGTGAATAAAGGAAGAAATGTGAAGAGAAGATTGTTTCTTCCCATCTTTATGGAAATAATGAATTTTCATTTCATCCTTTCCTTCTCAACTAAGATAAAATCACAAATAAAGCGATAAAACGAAAGAAACACTTAGAAATTTCGATTAAATGCTTTCGCCGACTAAAAATTTGATTCGCGTTTTAATTTAAATATAAATGATTCAAATATGAGCAAATTTTAAAGTTCGATAAATTACTCGAACCTCCTCAGATTGTAATTTTCTATTATTGATATTCGGATCATATTCGTTTGAAAAGTTCAAATTGATCGGACTCGATTCGAGATCGTGTTCGACTCGGTAGCTAAACGAGCCTCAATCAAACTTTATTTTATACTCGATAAACTTTGTGAACCAAATATGAACTCAATAATCGGCTCGACTCGGTTCATTTATACCCTTAAATTCATAAACAAGGTATAGATGTTTATTAATAATGCATTTATTGATATAAATACATTATAATGGAATGCTATAAAATGGGTTTGTCATACTTTAATTATTGCACATAAAATGGCCAAATGATGTCGGTTAGATTATTAACTAATTACTCCTTAGGTCCTTTAATATAAGATTTTTTAAGAGTTGTATACAAATATTAAAAAAATGATTATATAACATTAAAAATAATATTAAATGTCTAAATTGCCTTTATATTGGAAAAAAAGATTGTCATTTATTGGGCAAAAAATAGCGAGATGAACTATAACTTGAGACATTATTTTGTAAACTTGAATATTTTGCAAACTTTTTTCAGAAAGTTCTAAGAGTAGCAATCTAAAAACATACAGCAAGTAAATCAATATATTTATGCACGAGAGTTTAGTAGTCACTGGCTGCATTCTGATCCTTGGGCAAAATGGGAATCTAATAATGCATTTCATTTCATTGGACTATTTCATATTGTTATATATTACTAACAGCCTGTTACTTCCATTCCTTACAAAAAGAAGAGAGAATATATATCTTCCGCTTGGGTTGTACTCGTTTATCTCTCTTAAAGCTGCTGTCACTGCCTTGGACGCTCCATCACCGACTTCTTTCTCCAAACGCTTCAGTTTTTATAATTACTTCCTAAACCAACCATAACAACCAATCTTAATTAAACATGAGAGGAAAAGAAATGATAACAGGAAGCATTATATTATATTGTGCTTGCCAACTTCCAAATGAAAGAAAGAACCTGATGTTTCCCATCAACATTGATGACTTTAAACGGATGCCAATCAGGATCTCGGAGGTACTCCTCCCACAATGAGCACAGTTCAGAACTTCTTTCATCTGCTTCTGATTCATCATACTTCCTCTTCATTGCATCATGGAATGGTTTATTGTCCAGCTCCCCCATTCTCTTAACACCAATATGAGGATTTTTTGGCAGTTCTGACAAGACCTACAAAGTAACCAGATTAGTCTTTCCTCCTGAGGATGAGTGGCCACAAATGATAGAAAGCTTTAACAATTATAGTAAACTAAAGATGCATATATTTTTGTTTAGTATTGTTATTGGTTATGTTTTTTTTAATTTGGTTTTTCCTTTTTTGGTGACAAATAATGAGCCACAAGTTTTTACAATAACAATTAGCGCACAAATTATTTCTCACAAATGATATCCTAACAAGTATCTTAATAAATATAATTTTGTCCCATAACAGATCACCTTACCAAGATAAGTTTATAGTAAGTAATGGATGAGAGAGAGAGAGAAAACGTATAAAGGGGAAAAACAAAATTACAGAAAAATATACATAGGTTATTTCAGTTATGACCTCAGTCACTCCCTTGCTCAAACAGGAACAAATAAATTACAAAGCATCATTATCAGATATAATTTAAATTAAAAATAAAATTATAAATATATACTGCATTTGTACAAGTAATTGCTGAGGGTTATACATATGTATATATATAACCCTCGGCAATTACTTCTACAAATGCAGTATATATGTATATACATATATATACACACACTATACACAGAGTTCCTTTTGCCATCATACATTAAAATCAATTTAATTATCTGAATCAGTTACTATAAGTGACATGTAATGTGCCACAACCTATAGGACTAGCAGTATTCCATCAGGCAGTCTACACTTGCAGATGGCCTCAAAAGAGAAGCAGAAAGGTTTAATTTTTATAGATGGCACATTGATACAAACGAAAAAGAATGCAGAAATTGAAGTTAATAAATAAAACTTACATTAACCAATTCTTTACGAGCATCCTGCAGCTCGTCATTGCTTTTGCGTTACTTCACAATTAGAGTTTGGTTCAATGCTTCTAAATATTCATATTCTTCTTCCTTCTCCCTCAGCGATTGGTGTATATCCTCCACCTTTTTCAGAATTTCCATATCCCCATCATCTCCCATGTGCTTCATAACATTTAATGTTCCTTTCAATTGCTCAATTTCAAGCACTACTGCTTGTTTTGCATCCAGTTGTGTTTGCAGTTGAAGTATCCTCTTGTTGAGATTCTCTTTTTGTGTCTGAAATTAAAAATTGAATCAATACCACAAGTTTTATGATATTTGAACTTGACACTGAAACATTGAAACCACTATTCAAACAAAATAATAAAGAATCCACACCTTATGGTCTCCTGCTAGTTTCATCACATTTTCATCGGCCTTCTTTTGTTCATCAGCTGCCATTTTAAGGGCACTATTTCTTATAGCATTCTGGGACAAAATGATATACACGGCTCAATCATTTGTCAAACTAAACTAAAAACATTTCAGCAATTTGATTTTAACAACAAACTACGATGTCTGTCGCAGTCAAATTCAATGTGAAGGAAAGTAATTTTGGTATTAAAAAAACATATGGTACCAAATTCCCATTTATAAAAAGTTGTCGAAAAACTTAAAGACACAAGTTACATAACTACGATCTATATATACCCTTGCACATATTCATCATAGTTTAGTAAAAGTACAACAGGAATCTCGGTGTTTAAGCAGAAAGCTATTCATTGTGTGAGAGTGGCAACTGCCTACGTCATATTTTCCCAAATATTTAGTAATATCATCAAGATCAAGTTGTTTCCAGCAACGAGCTAGGATACATCAAGGCATGCACGACAAGGTTATGACATGATACATGCAGACACGATAAATTTTACTCCCTCCGTCCCAGGATAGAAGTCCGGACTTTTCACGCATATTAAGAAGATGAATAAAATGACAAAATTGCCCATAATAATATCATTAAATATGGAGAGAGAATTAGAATAAGAAAAGTATGAGATATTTAATGTTACGAGTATAATAGGAAAATATGTGTAAAAGTTTGGTTATTAAAGGAAAATAAACATTTAACATGGGACTACTCAAAATAGTAATAAGGACTTTTATTATGGGACGGAGGGAGTAATAGAGTAGGACAGTTCAGAACATGTCAACAAATATATATTTCCTATTTATAAGATTTGAGTATCATATATATCTAGGCCTGGAAAAATATAATTTTGGTTTGGTTATGGTTTACAAAATGTAGATATGGTTTTATTAAGAACTAAAACCATATAACCTATATTTAATATGGGTTATGTGGGTCGGAACCAAATGATTATAGGTCCAATATGGGTTGACTATTTTCCAAATCTCAAGTTTACTATTATATATTTAATATCTATCTTCCTTTAACTTCTCTCTCTAATTTTTTTATACACTCGCTAAAACATTCATACTCTCAATGTTTTTATACCTCTCTCTCAAATTTTAATACATTCAGCCATTCTAGAAAGTTGAATTTAAACAGTAGTGACACAATCAAGTTTAGCTAGGTGTTTGTCTTGTCTTCCAAGTTATAGCACAATGTGAAGCCAACTGCCCACCACGTAGATTAACCCCCAAATCGGGTCTGATCCTAGCATGTCAGTTAACATGTCTCTAAAATAGTTTAAGTTTGGAAGGAATAATTACGGGGTCAGAAACAGTTAACTGGGTTCAACCTATTTTCTTTTTGAAAATAGGTCCAAAGGTAACCTATTTAATTTTAAAGTAAGTTAAAATGTCAAATGGTTCTAGTAAGTATAGATATATGGATTATAAACCAAATTGTCAGGTTTATATATGTAATAAAATGTATGAACCGTAAATAACACATAATTATAATGATAACTAAAATTAGCCTCCCATGCCTATCATTTTAAAAGTTCTTAATGATACTCTTTCTTCTATTTTAAAGTTCTTCCGCCTCTTTTTTTATTTTTAACAAATATGCTTCCTCAATTACTCAAAAAATATTGTATCTTAGGTATTTGTAGACATATTTAAGCAACGAGTGTCGGGCACATTTCAACAGAAAAGGAAGAAAAAAAAAAGACAACAAAGTATGGACACATGAAATGATTTGTTTTGGCTCGTGCTCAACAATGTCCAAGAATTATGCGCTTTTACATCAAGTATTTGCATTTATTCGTTGACCTTATGTGAGAGTTGGTGCCTCCTAGCAAATAAATATACTAGAACGGATTTCTATATAAAGAGAACTTGAAATGTAGTCCATTTAGCCACATGGCAATGATATACAAAAAATGGGGGTAAAGATTCATATAATGTAACCTATATGTTATACAATTTCAAAGTAAGAACCCTTTTGTTTTAAACATCCAATGGACATAATAAGTAACTCAAGTGTCTTAGATGGACACCTAGATCAACAGAATTTTGGGTCTAGTAGGTAAACTTAACTAAACAATATACAAGCATTTAACAGAGATCATTTGACTAGCTCAAGTCCCAAAGTCTGTTTTCAATCATTCAACTTCTTATAAGATTACCACAACCACTTAAATCAATATGCACCAGTGAGGGAGATTAATTTGTTGCTCTCTAAAAAATCATTGAGCTATCAGTGTAAGAGTTAAGTCATTTCCAAGATGTATTAGTAACGATGAGACTCCCTACTTCACTTATTACTTCAACTTGCAAGGGAGAACTACTTCGGATAAATATACTAAAATGCAATAACCAGGTAGGAAATGGTTAACCTCTTCAATCTCTTCAGAAAGCTTTTTCCTTTCATATTCATTTTGGGTCTCACGCTTCTCCAATTCTTTACCCCGGTGCTCAAGCTCTCTCTTTTGAGTTTCCAGTTGCAGCTTATTCTTTTGGTGGTCCTTAAAAATCTTCTGGAAATGCTCCCGAGCATTCAACTGAATTTTCTTTATCTCTGGATGGTAGAAACAAGCAGTCAAAAACTACTGTCATAACAGCTACTTAATATCATTTTACATATACAAAGTTAACACAAGCAAATTGTGGAAGTCCACTTTTAACCCGGCTACTTCTCTTCAACTACTACAAAATCAGAAGATAATGGCACTAGAATAATATTCCCCTTAAATCTTAATCTACCCAAAGTGAAACATATTATTACCTTCATTCAGTTCAGTAAAGTAAATAGGGGCCACATGCAGTGTCGTACTCAGGTTGAAGATCACACAACTGCAGTTTAGAATCTGAAACAGACTGTTTTGTACAAATAATGGAAGGCTAGCTCTGTATTCAGTTCATGCCTTCCCAGCACCCTCAATCATTGAGGTTGAACTGGGTAAAAAGGACTTTCTTAACTATGAAAAGTAAATACAAAAGGTAACAGAAAATGATAACAGCACACACTTTCATTATAAGATTGGTGAAGCTTATCTTTTTCCTCAATTAACTTGCTCAAAGAATTAGAAGTCTCCGCAAATTTGCTCTTCATCTCTTCTAAGTGCTTCTGCTTAACCTCAATCACGTTTGTTAAATTTGATACAAGCTTGCTTGTTTTGTTATCTTCTTCCACCATTATATCAGAAATAGTTCTAAGGTCTCCAATCTTACGGAGATGTTCCGAAATAATGCCACTGGAGTTGTAGTCATCAGCACGAGCAACCCATCCATAAAGATCAGACTTCTGGCTATTACTTACCCGCCAGTCTCTCTTCCCATGATGATCAGCCTCATAAGCTTTCTCAAACGACATTGCGTTAGTGAACCCAGACCAGTCTTTATTAAATTCAATGATAGCAGTGCCTGAGTGGCCCCCAAAATTCCACAAAGGATGAACTCTAGTGGGATTGAAACCTCTGCTTGCCAGTTGGTCCCTCAGGTTAGAACCACTTTCCCCCACAAAGCGCCCATCTTTCCATTCAGTTGGAATGTTAACTACAATTCCGATCCACGGCCACACAAACATCTCATCACCATCACATTCTGCAGGAGCATTAATCTTGGTCAAAGGTTGTGATGGACCAGAAATACCTGCTAGATCTGTTTCCAAGTATTTAACCAATGCAAGATGATTTGCCTTGTCTCTTACACTTCGCTTTTATGAACCACCCTTGCCTACCCCCTTGGCATGTTGTAATAGTTCCTTATAAAGGTAATCTCGCTTCCTTTTTTTACTTGGACAGTACGGGCAAGTAAAAGTTTCATTAGATACTTTAAAAGGTTGGTTTCCACTCTTCAGTTCTTCATAAGATTTATCTTCATACTCCTCAATTTTAGATTCACTTATGTTGGTGTCTTCTCCAGAATTATTAGCCATTGAACTTCCTGTCAAATCTATCAGAGAAAATTACAACAGAAATTAGATTGCCGTTACAGGTAACACTTCGTACTTGCATCATTAAAGGGGGGAACTATAAAATGTGTTATACAACAATTGATAAACCATAGTCATCTGAACAATTTACTAGGGATGCTGGAAACAGAGAATTGACAACCTATCGTCATTAAAATCTACGTTACCAGGACACTATAACCAAAACCATTGATCACAAAATTTAGAATTACCATGCATCAGCTGTGTTTGAGGCCGGGCTAAAATACCCTGAAAGCCAATGTTCTACAAATTTCCCCTCTCTTTCTATACAGAGTGAGAGTTAGAATTGCATTGTCGAAGCCAACTCCCTTAAAATTGTAAAATAAGTTGCTAGCTGTTTTGGGTTTCTTCTTTTCTTTTCTGTTTTCATTATTTTTTCTGTATACAGATCAATTAACCATACAATTAGACATGTCTATGCAGTTCATACACAATTCGTTTTCTCGCATTTTGACAAACTAATCAATGATTATCAACGTAATATCACAAAATAAATGAAAAAGACTATCAGGTAGCTTCGCATGCAACATATAATTGCAAAAAAAACAAACTCCATCGTTTACTCAGAATCAGAAGATACAAACAATGTAACTCTAATCAAACAAAATAATTAACCAAAAAAAGAGCATCACGGTAGTTATAGTCGAATAACAGCATGAATCAGTTTTGAGTCTCGTGAGAAATCTCAACATGCAAAGACGAATAGAGAGAATACTTACTTCAAATTGCATGAATTGCAAGCTTGTTCTTTCAAATGTGGACTATGGAATAGAATAAAAGGGGGTCTAGGGTTTTGTTGAATTTGATCAAAAGGGAAATGGTCGGAAGTGAAGGAAATGGAAATGGTGGTACTGTCTTTAATATGTTCTTTAAACGAAAGATGACGTGTCTACGTACAAAAGTAGAGTTATCTGTATGCCACAATTTTAGTAGAAGACGAATCCACGCGAATCCTGACTATTACATTATATATGGATTTTTTTATATAACTTTTAATAAATTTTATACCATATTGCTAGTGTCTTTTAGAATCTGTGAACCTCAACAATAAAAATAAGAAACTAAGTTATAAGTAAAACTCGTATTGGTTCGATTCGAATTCGATTCGAAATATAAATGATTTAAATATGAATAAATTTTAAAATTTGATAAATTATTCGAGCGTACTCAAATTATAATTTTCTACTGATACTAGCATTATATTTGTTCAAAAAGTTTAAATTGATCGAACTCGATTCGAGATCGCGTGATCATTTGATGCATTAAACCGATATTTTAAAATTTCAATCAAACCTTATTTTATACTCGATAAATTTTGTGAACTAAATTTGAGCAACTCAATATTTGACTCGATTCGGTTCATTTACATCCTTAATTATATAATTAAGAGTATATTTTTTGAAGTCCGACCATTATATGATGTTTAGAGTTTGCGCATAAAAAAAAGTTAAATATAGAAAATTGTGAGATTTTTTGATATTCTTATAAATTATCACTCACGAGTTTAGATTTTATTTACTATTCACCTAAGGAGGGAGACTTAAAATATCAAATCTCTAAATATATGTTTGAGGTTGCTTAAAATTTGTGATATAAAAATAACTTAAACTAATAAAAAGTAAAAAATGTTTGGTATAAGAAAATTTGCTAATCATTGTAAATTGCTACTAAAAATGAATGTTTTGAAAAATATGAATAATAGATGAAATTATTATAATAAATAAGGATAAATTAATAATATATTTGGTCAAACTTAATTATTAGATTTAATAAATAATTAAAAGTTTTAAATTAAAATTTCTACTTATTTTCATAATAAATGATTATAAGCAATTTTAAAATCAAATGCGGCATCGATGGATAATATTTCGTAAGATGCATGACGACCATCGATGAATACACAATATCCTGTAGCCAGAAAGTGTGCATTTGGATAATTGTGGTCATGATACTACCTAATATCCTTCGTCCGTATAAGTGGGATGATGGATTATTTATTGCCGAGTCTCAAATATAAAAAGTAATGAAAACCTTTTAAATCATAAAAAGATAGTAGATTTTATTCTCTATCAATACCTTTTTGAATTGGATTGTTCGTTCTACCGGCAAGTTAAACTTAATGTTTGTTATATTTTATCGGCTTAACATCACAAGGCCAATGGGATAATTTATTCTGCATTATCTTAGTCATAATATTTCTTAATCGGGCTACTGAGCTTCATTTCTTTCTTTCACCTGTTTTCGTGAATCAGAACGAAGCTCTGACCAGCTCGTGAAGGGAGTGACATTCCAGATAATAAAGATATTAGTAGTCCCTTACTATTCTCGTTAAATACAAGGTAAAAAATAAATATAAAGAGGACTCTTTTTTTGAGCGTTCATATCGTCTCAGATGACAATATTACATTGTTCTCTCAATTTACGCTTTGTCGATTTTTGTACTCTAGCAAATTGTATTATTAAGTTGTATTTGAATTTTGTATCATGTAATTGACTCACTCAAGCATGGAAAGAGTGTATACCTATTTTGGGGGCGCCAAAAGGGCTAGTTTATCAGTGAATTATCAAGTTCGAAATAATTGATTTTTTTTAGTTTTAAATGGTTTTAATATGAAAACGCTTTTTTCGTGATGTCAGCATTTGTTTGGGTCGATGTTCAGGATTCAAAAAGGGACATAAGAATTTAAGAAAATATATTTATATTTTATTAAATTTTCTCGCTTTCGTGTTCCAAAGATTTTCCTTATAAATAAAGTTAGGTTAGAATTAAAAGTCACACCGTAAACAAGTTTTCTCTCTCTCTATATTATCGAGTTTATTCTTGATACTTTGAGTGTTGTTATATTATGCCGCAAGTTCCCTTCATCACTATATCCAGATTCAGTAGTTAAGTGACTGCCTTTTCGTATGTAAGCGGATATTTTTTTAAAATGATATTATTTCTTTTAATATCATTATGCCGTAATATTGGTAAGATTTTTCTGTGTGAAATTTTGTCTTTAGTGCTTGTAAGGTTATCATTCACGATACTTGATTATTCAATGATATACACACTATTCACGTATCACTAAGACTATTCACGTAAAATAAATTTTCGCTTTTTTGTCCAAGATATCCATTATGGATACTAGTTTTGATCAGATCCATGTTTGACCATTCTTAAATCTCATTTCTACTATGATTATTTATGAAGTATTTTGAACTGATTGTTTTAAGTACCTAACTTAATATTTGTTCTTTATTTCAATCGATTCGCTTTTTTTAAATATTTTTCATCATCCTCATATTCTAAATGATTATATTATCGAATATCTTTCGCCTCAGTAGCAAAAGATGAATTAATTTTCCTCGATGAATATCTTTGGCCCAGAAGCAAAAATGAATAGTGCTGGAGATGAATACGCATTAATCGAGCAGATATCTTTCGGCCCGTAGACTGTGAGTCAGTAAAGCATTTAATATTTTATCTTAAGATGAGTAGTCATCAATGCTATATGGATAAAATATTGATTATGGACTTTAAATTTATAGATATTAGTAGATTTCATTCTCTACGTAACTTTTCTATGCGAATTATTATTTCCATTGCTAATATTACTGACGTAAAATTTGTTGTCTATTGTATTCTATCGCATTTTTTTCCCTGGCTGAGGACTAACGATAATTTGTTTTATATTATCTTAGTCATAATATTCTTTTATCGCTAGTTGAGCTCAATTTTTTCTTTTTTGTTCCATTTTCTTCCTCGTGGAGGCGGTATGTAAATGTATCGAAGACTAGCTCTGGGTAATTGAACGATGGTTCTGTAGTTGTTCTAAGTAGTCCCTCAATATTTTATAAAATAAAGTGTATCAATAATTGTAATGAGGACTTACTGAAGGTTGATATCGTCATAGTAAGACAATATTTATTTTTAAACTCACGCTTACGGTTGTCATTTTGCAATTGTACAATCGTAATAATAAAGTTATAATAAGCTTGCACTCATGATTTAATCTAATTAAAATAGGTGTTGTATACCTATTTTGGGGACGCCATGTATCTGGACATTCGATTCATTTACATCCTTAATTATATAATTAAGAGTTCATTTTTTGAGGTTCAAATCCATTTTATCATACATTTGTTATAAAATAATAGATAAAATAATATGTATATCAAATAAAATATATATATTAATAATATCTTTGTATTTAATTGGTCATCCACAATTCATTTGATATATATCTCAAAAATCACGCATGAGTGTGTCTTCTCACTTTACAATTTCAGATATTAATGTCAACCTGCCTTGCTACTTCTATTCTTCCACTTCTTCTATCTGATATATATGGCAAATAAAATATGTTAAATTAGTAAAAAGTATAAAGTGTTTGGTATAAGAAAATTTGCTAATCATTGTAAATTACTACTAAAATGAAAGTTTTGAAAATATGAATAATAGATGAAATTATTAAAATAAATAAGGATAAATTAATAATATATTTTGTCAAACTTAATTATTAAATTTAATAAATAATTAAAAGTTTTAAATTAAATTTCTACTTATTTTCATAATAAATAATTATAAGTAATTTTAAAATCAAATTATCAAATACGCCAACAATGTGCTCTCCAATCTCCATATATATACAATAGAAACTCTATAAATTAATACTTGATAAATTAATAATATCTCTAAAATAATATTTTTTTTCGGGTTCAATTAGGCTAATTAATAAATTAATAATTTTGATAAAATAATAATTTTTAAAAATACCCTTATATAAATATATATGGTCTCATCAAAATCATAAATTAATAATTATTTTAAATTACAAATATATATAGGATAATCTTATAAAATATAATTATATTCTCGTTTGTTTTGTCTTGAAATTATTTTATCTTTAATTTTTCTTTAAATCAAATATAATTTTTTCATCCTTAATATATGGTCCCATCAAAATAATATTTTGTCTTAAAATTCAAATCTAATTGAATATATTTTGAAAAAAAATGTGAATATAATTTGAAAAGTGGATACAATGAACATTATTTAATTATTAAAAATAATTAATATCATTGTATCTATTATTATTACATTAATTTAATAAGTATGATATATTATATCAAAAAAAAATGATATAAATATCAATAAAATACAATAATTTTAATGTAATTAAATTTATATTAATTGAATAGAAAAACACTCTTTAAATTAATAAATTATTAATTTATCAATTAAATAATAATTATCTAAATTAATAAAAAATTTTTAATCTCAACTGTATTAATTTATAGGATCTATTCTATATATATTACGGTCAATAATGATAACAATGATTATTTTTACCTTATTTCTACAAATAACATCCTCATTTTTAATTAGAATTTAATTAATTCCATAATATAATTCACTGTATTTATTTAATAGAAAACTTACGATGTTAGCCTTCCTATTATCTCATTATCACCGGCATTCCAAACAGTCCCTTATTGGTACTTGCCATCTCCGATCACCTCCTGCTTACCCGTCTTCGCTCTCCACTAACAAGAACACATCGACAGTGTTCCCCATCACTATATATATATATATATATTTATATATATATCTCGAAATCTGAAACTGGAAAATGTTCCCGCAATTCGGTGCAACGGCAGACTCGCTGAGCAAAGCATCGACGATGGTATTTCGATTCGGCACCGACGCTCACCTCTACGATGATCCTGAAGACGTCAGCATTGCCCCTCTTCTCGACAGCCGATTCGACTCAGAGAAATGCGAAGCTCTCAAGCGATTGCTCGCCCTCATTGCCCAGGGTTTTGATGTCTCCAATTTCTTCCCTCAGGTCAAATATAATATACTTCTTTTTCAAAGCAAAATAATAGAAATTTTAAACATAATCGGATAATTGAATGATTAATTTGAACAGAGATTGTAATTGATTTGATTAAAGTTTGGCCTGGAATAAATAAAAAGATTGAATTTTTATTACGCTGCTATTTAAATATATGAATTAATTTTATTTTTAGTTATTATGTAGATAATTTAGCTCAATTACGGATATGTTGGATTTTTTTATGGAACTACAGGTTGTCAAAAATGTGGCATCTCAGTCTCTGGAAGTGAAGAAACTGGTTTACTTGTATCTGCTGCATTATGCTGAAAAGTAAGTCTAACAGTATTATCTGAGCCACTTAAATTTCAGTAAAATCAGCTGGATTGCTTCCAGAGAATGCATTGGATAAATAATGCGTATAACTGCTTGTTAGGTTAGACTGAAGATGGACTGAATTTGATGATATAGTAATTTCAGTTTCTCATTGGTGATAATGGTTGACATTCTGAACTTCTATCACATTGCTGGATCAAACTTAAAAATAATAAAACAGAAAAATAGGATGCATACTTGAGTTTGCCATGTGCTCAATGCGTATGTTTAGAGTGCGTGAGTATTGGAGACGAACAATTAGTAAATGATAAAATATCTTAAAAATTTACCATACCAGTACGTTAATGTTGTATGTATATTTTAGGCGTCCGAATGAAGCATTGCTCTCAATCAATTATTTCCAGAAGGACTTGGGGGATCCAAATCCATTGGTGCGAGCATGGGCACTCCGTACCATGGCAGGAATACGTCTACATGTGGTTGCACCTCTAGTTATGGTTGCAGTGGCAAAATGTGCAAGAGATCCATCTGTATATGTTAGGAAGTGTGCTGCTAATGCTCTTCCCAAGTTGCACGACTTGTGCTTGGAGGAGAACACTGCGGCAATTGAGGAGGTAGGGTAAACTAATTTATGTATGTGTCTATTTGATACTATAATCATCATTGGAAATCCATTTTTATTTGTTTAAATGGAATTCAATGGAAACTGTATATAACTTTGACCATTTGCGTATTATTGTTTGCCTTCCTGAGCTCTTTCAACAGAATTCTAGTTCAGTTGCTTTCATTTATTTCTTTTTCCATAAGCATAGCTTTTTGTGCAGTGCAGTGCCCCTCCTAACACTATATTATCCTCATAATATGATGTGCACACATGCATGTTATACCCTCTCATTTCAAACAGTTCTTTCTTCTTAAGGTTTATCCTTTAAGGCTCATGTCCTTAAAAGTGTTTAGAATGCACATTGCAATTTTTTGTTTTGGATTTTATACATGTCTATGCTTCTTGTTGAGATAGAGGCAATCTGGGCTACTTCAGGTTATTCCAATCATGTATTTTCAGTGTAGAGTTTGGCACAATCTGAAAATATTAGGTTTGTACATGAAGTCTTTAACTGCCCTAGCCATAACCTGTTCGGTAAATTAGAATATCTTGAAAGACATTTTAAAAACTTTAAATGTTTGAATGAAGGCTTATCTGGAATCTTATCGCTTAAAATTCAGATGATTTATAATATATATATATATATATATATATATATGTATATGTATAATACCCATTAATACAATGTAATGTTATTTTATACAGATTGTTGGAATATTGTTGAATGATAATTCTCCTGGCATAGTTGGAGCTGCTGCTGCTGCATTTGCTTCTGTTTGTCCGACCAATTTGCCTTTGATTGGTAGAAACTATAAAAGGTTATGTGAGATACTCCCTGATGTGGAAGAGTGGGGTCAGATTGTCTTAATTGGGATTCTTTTGCGCTATGTAATTGCGAGGCATGGGCTTGTAAGAGAATCCATTATGTTATCTCTTTATTCTGAGTACTATAGTTCTGAAAAGGATGGTTTAGATATGGACTTTGCAGTAAAAGAAGAAATAAATGACCTTGGCAGCGGGATACATCAGTCTAAATTAGTAGACATGGTCTCCAAGAGTTACCTTGAAGGACCGGAGAAATATTTATCACGTTCAAGTTATGCAGATAAAAGTTCCTTACAATTGGATTCTACAAATTTTACATCTTCCAAAAATGATGATGTAAAGATCCTGCTGCAGTGTACTTCACCTTTGTTATGGAGTCAAAATAGCGCAGTGGTACTTGCTGCTGCTGGGTTGCACTGGATTATGGCACCAAGAGAGGACATTAGAAGAATTGTCAAACCACTCTTGTTTATCCTGAGATCATCTCGCGCTTCAACATATGTGGTACATTACACATCTTTTTAGTATTTTTTGTTGGTTGAAATTTCAAATTTGCATTGTGTATGCCTTGAACCCATTCCTTTTTCTTATGTGGATTCGGATTTTGGGGATATTTCCTCTCATTCTAAGATTAGGTTTTCCTATCTTATTATGGATCAAGTGTTTCCTATTGCCTATGGCTAATTGGCTATAGCCTATAAGTATGTATTCTATTTCTATTATTAAAGACAAGAGACCATGATATTCAAGAGAGCAGAGATCTCTAGTTAGTAAATAAGAGAATGAGAGATCTCTAGAGTGCCGTCAAACACAGAAAACCAACTCATCACCATTAACACAGCTGCTCAAGCTCCTCTCAAACTAAATTCTTCCAACTATGCTTCCTGGAAAATTCAGTTCGAAACTCTCTTTGTCGGCTACGATCTTCTTGGTTACGTCAATGGATCAAAGTCGTGCCCACCACCAACCCTCACAACTAACGACACCACTGCTCCTAATCCTGCCTATAATTTCTGGGTTAGGCAAGACAAACTCATCCTGAATGCTCTCATCAACAGTATCTCTCCCCCACTTATTTCCTTTGTGGCGCGAACCATCTCTTCCCATGAAGCGTGGAATGTTCTCGTCACCACATATGCAAAACCTTCTCGTGGCCGTATCAAACATGTGAAGAGTCAGTTGAAGAGTCTCACCAAAGGTACCCTGAGCATCACATATTTTGTCTATTCTGTAAAATAAAGATCCAATGAACTCGCTGTCCTTGGTGCTCCCATGGACACCGAAGATCTTACTGAAAGAATTTTGGATGGTTTAGATGATGACTATAAGGAGCTTGTCCGAACTGTCCAAGCCCGAGATGTTGCTATCTCCGTCGATGAGCTTCATGGGAAGCTTCTCTCGTTTGAAGCGTCGCTTCAAACCCAGTCGTGTTCCTCTATTCTTGGACCTGTTACTGCCAATCCCATGACTCGGACCTTCAACAACAACAACTGGCGACCCTCCAAAAACAACTGGCGACCCTCGTTCTCTCCAATGGGGAACAATTATCGTCCATCATCCAACACCAACTTTCGGCCTGCCATGCCCAACACAAACCAGGCCAGGAACAGTCGACCTGCACGTCCCTATCTGGGACATTGCCAAATCTGTGGAACTCAGGGACACACTGCTAAACGATGTCCCTCATTTCATTTGGTGCCAGTTCAAGGTTCTAATAATGCCAACTCCTCTTATGACATGACACCATCATGGCATCCCCGGGCTAATTTTACTTCTCAAACCCCATCCACCAATGCACCGTGGTTACTGGATAGTGGAGCATCCCATCACGTCACTGCAGACTTGGATAATCTTTTCCTTCATAAGCCTTACACTGGTCACGACGATGTTATGATCGGTGATGGTACCAACCTACCCATAAGTCACACTGGTTCCGTATTTCTCACTACACCCACCTCTTCCTTTCACTTAAAAGATGTTTTGTGTGTTCCAAAAATGCAAAAAAATTTAATTTCCATTGCTTTGTTTTGTATAACCAATAATGTCTCTATTGAAATTTTTCATACTTGTTTTCATGTGAAGGACCTATGGATGGGGGAAATCCTTCTGCAGGGCGGAACTAAAGATGGAGTTTATGAATGGCCAGTTGCAAGCTCTCCCTCGTCTCCCATTCTCGCCTTCTCCAGTGTTAAAACAACAACATCCATTAGACACCAGCGACTCGGTCATCCAGCCTCATCTATTTTTAACCATATTCTATCATTTAAATTTTTTTTCCCAAAAGGATTTATGTTGTAATGAATGCTTAAGCAATAAAAGTCATAAACTACCATTTTCTACATCTACCTTGAGCACAACTCGTCCTCTTCAATTTATATTTTCTGATGTTTGGAGCTCTTCCATTGTCTCACATGATGGATACAAATACTATCATTTTCATTGATCATTTTACCAAGTACATATGGTTCCATCCATTAAAACGAAAATCTGATGTTCAAACAGTGTTCAAACGTTATAAAGCAATTGTTGAAAAATATTTCCAACAAAACATTGTCACCCTTTATTCAGATAACGGTGGTGAGTACATCACTCTCAAAACGTTTCTTTCAGAAAATGGAATAAGTCATCTCACTTCTCCACCACACACTCCCGAACATAACGAATATTCTGAACGGCGACATCTTCACATTGTCGAAACAGGCCTTGCACTCCTCTCTCATGCCTTCATTCCAATCATATTCTGGACTTATGCTTTCATCACCGCAATTTACTTAATTAACAGGATGCCTACTCCCACGTTAAACATGTCTTCTCCATATGAGTCCATCTTTCACAAGTCCTAATTTTTCAAAACTAAAAGTGTTTGGGTGTTTGTGTTATCCTTGGTTAGGTCCATACACATCTCATAAACTTGATCCCAAGTCCAAGCCTTGTGTCTTTCTTGGCTATTCACTTTCTCAAAGTGCATATCTATGTTTTGAACAATCCACTCGAAAAATACATGTTTCACGTCTGTGCAATTTGTAGAGTCTGTCTTTCCTTATAACTCTTCTACCACTGAACCATCAAGTCTTTCATTTCCTGTGTCTGACTGGATTCCTCCACTCATTACTGTCTCTTCTACACCTCAGCAGCAACTGACTCTCTCAACTCCATCTTCACAACGTCTTGCAGATGTTTCTCCTTCTATGGGCTCTTTATCGTATCCTTCATCATCTCCATCTTCCACTGCCGAAGCTCTGCCATCTATCACCTCTTCCCAACAAACTATGCCGCAGGTATCCTTCCTCTCATATCAACTCTTTACTTTCCCAACCGCCTCTAGCCTCTCAACCACCTCCACCACCACCTCCACAAAATCCCCAACACTCCATGATCACTCGGTCCAGAAACAATATTAAGAAACTCGTCCAAAAACTCACCCTTCACACCATTACATCAGCCAACTCCCAAACCGAACCTTCCACCACTTCTCAGGCCATCAAAGATCTCAACTGGCGTAAAGCTATGTCTGAGGAATATGATGCTCTTGTTCGCAATGGCACGTGGGAACTTGTTCCACCTGATGGTATCACAAATATTGTGGGATGCATGTGGGTTTATCACATCAAAAGAAACTCTGATGGTTCCATTCAAAGGTTTAAAGCACGTCTTGTTGCTAAAGGCTTTCACCAGCGTCCTGGAGTGGACTATCATGAGACCTTCAGTCCTGTTGTTAAACCAACAACTGTTCGTTTGGTGCTTAGTCTTGCTGTCAGCCGAGGATGGTCTCTTAAACAGTTGGACGCCAATAATGCCTTCCTTCAAGGCCGCCTCTCTGAAACAGTGTACATGGCGCAACCACCTGGGTTTGTTGATCGTGACAATTCCTCCTTTGTTTGCAAACTCCACAAAGCCATTTATGAGCTTAAACAAGCGCCCCGGGCCTGGTACTATGAATTGCGCCAATTTCTGTTGGCTTCTGGGTTCCGCAATTCCCACTCTGATACTTCTCTGTTTATTCTTAACAGTGCTCAACATGTTTTATATTTATTGGTTTATGTGGATGACATAATTGTCACAGGAAGCAACGATGATATTCTCTCACAATTTGTTTCCAGCCTTGCCAAACGTTTCTCCCTTAAAGATCTTGGTGATTTGTCCTACTTCTTGGGTGTTGAAGTCCTTTCTCACAAGCATGGACTCTTACTCTCTCAACGCAGGTACATCAATGATCTCCTCACTCGCCTGAACATGCTGGAAGCCAAACCAGTCCTCACGCCTATACCAAACACTGCCTCTGCTGTTTCCTTATTGCTTGGCTCGCCTCTACCCGATCCCACCATTTATCGTGAAGTTGTAGGGAGTCTTCAATATCTCTCTCTTACAAGACCGGATGTGTCCTTCGCTGTGAACAAACTGTCTCAGTTCATGCATAGACCAACTGATGCACACTGGACTCTTGTCAAGCGCATCCTGCGTTATCTTCTTGGTACGCTCAACAAGGGCCTCCTTCTGCACCGTGACTCCTCCTATTCTCTTCATTCTTTTGCTGACAAGCTTCATGCCTTTTCAGATGCTGATTGGACTGGCAACAAGGATGATTATTCCTCCACCTGTGCCTATCTAGTCTATCTTGGGAGTAATTTAATTTCTTGGAGTTCGAAGAAACAAAGGACCATTGCCAGGTCCTCAACAGAGGCTGAATTTCACTCAGTTGAAGCCACTACTGCGGAGCTAAGTTGAGTATGTTCGTTGATTAAAGAACTTGGCGTTACTCTTCCCTCTTCTCCTGTGATCTATTGTGACAACATAGGGGCGACTCAGTTAAGTTCCAATCCAATTTTTCATTCTCGTATGAAGCATGTTGCAGTGGATTATCACTTTATTCGTGATCAAGTTCAATCTGGTCAGCTTTGCGTTGTTCATGTTTCTTCTACTGATCAACTCGCTGATCTTCTAACCAAACCACTATCCACCTCTCAATTTCAACTGTTTCGTGACAAGATTGGCCTCTCTGATCGTGGCCTATCTTGAGGGGGCATGTTAGCCAATGTATTTCCGTGTATAGTTGTAACAGATAGTCTATGACTCTGTTATAGTTTGAGCTGATAAGCTCTCAGTTTGTAATTCCTTAGGACTTGGTCTCCCTGCTGAATAGTAGGAACTGGTTAGTATTTGTAAATTGTAATTATTTATATGCCTTCCATTAATGAAATCAGTAAGCAATTCTCTCTCAAAGCTTCAGATCTATCATAGAGCTTGGCTTATGTGTGTCTATCTTTGGTGGCGGTGGTGGTGTTGATGAAAGCTAAAACAATGTAAAAATAGGTAGTGAACATAAATTTGTAACAAGGACTTTCAACAGCTTCAGTTTGATATATGCACGAATGCATATGAAGATGTTATTTAGTATTCAATTTTTTACAAACATAAAATATTTTTTTGATTGGCTTGTTATTAGATAGACTATATGAATAAATACAACTTTCATGTTTTCTTCTTGATTAGCTCTTACTGTCTAGTTATGCTTATATAACCAAGCACAAGCAGTGACAAAGCTAGGGTAGTGTCCTGTGTATGTATTGGGTTTTCCTTGTTCATGAACTTATTCAGTTTGATTGAATCGATTTCACATGAACTTGGTAATGATTTAAGTTGAAGCCAAATCTTTTTGTTGGTTGGATATTAAAACCAAACTACCGATAATCATAAACGGTAACTAAAGCAATAACTCTAAAGTTGTTACTTTTCCAGCCCTAATTTTGGTTTCTCTATAGTTTACATGCTTTTTTGTCTTTCTCTTTTTTTGAGTGAAGATCTTCTTGTGCCATTACTTTTCTTTGCATTTCTCACTTCTATATGTGCTATGTGTTGAATCATATGACCCTATCAGTTGTTAACGTTGTCAAACAGTAATACAAAAGTTTCAGAATTGACATTTTGAATTACTGTGATACTATTATGATGTTGTCAGTTACCAGACATATTAATAATGCATATGATATAATTATGCAATATATGTTGTTTTATAGTATTAACCTACTTACAAGGGTGTGTTGACCTACTTTCTACATTTGTGCAACAGAATGGGTGATGATACCACTAGAATTGGTATTTACGACTTCATTAGTTGCTAGTCTAGAATATTACTTTTAACGCTTACCAAGCAGCATTGATGGTAATATATACGATCTTCCAAGTTTCTAAAGATACAAGTGATTAGTAAAATTAAGTGAGTTTTTTGCTCACTTGTGCATTTTGGCATTACATGTCTTCCCTACTCCTATTGTCATGGCCTTAATTTTGGTTTATATTGTTGTATTCTTATTTATGTAGATGCTCTGCAATATTCAAGTGTTTGCTAAGGCGATGCCTTCTCTCTTTGCTCCCTATACCGAGGACTTCTTCATAATTTCTTCAGATACTCGTCAAATAAAAGCTCTGAAACTTGAGATCCTATCTTCCATTGCTACAGATTCATCTATCTCGGTTATTTTTCAAGAGTTCCAGGTATGCCATGGCTGTATAATTTTGTGTTTATTTCTTTTTCTATCAAGATCCAGAGGTAACTGTTTGATTAATAACCTCTAAATTAGAGTATGTCTTGATTTGGGAATTCTAATGCAGTTGTAATGTAAAAGGTCTTTTTCACTCTGGTCAAAGAAAACTATAGGGTCTAAAACTGGTTGACTTCAATCATGGCCTATTTTTATTATTAATCAAAACATATGTTTTTCTTATATTCTACATAGAGAGCTTTATATCCAAAAGGAATATCTTCTAGCCCTTGCAACCTTTATCAAATTAAAAAGTTTGACATGTGAAATAAACTGAATATTAGCCAAAAGAAAATAAAACAACTATGTAGTCCTTTGGCATCTCGCCTAACATTATATACTTATAGTTCTAGTTACTTTGTAAGAATTTAAGTGATACAAAGTGCTCATGAACACATCAAGGCTCAGGTTCAGCCTCTGAAGCTTGTCTTTTTCAACATGAGATTGTCAAGCGAAACTTGAAGTCCTGATTCTTGAATGAGGTGAGCATGAGCATCTCCAAGCTGGGTCTGCCCGCTTGTGAGAGGGTTATGACCCAGGCGGCTCTGGGTTATTGTCTTAACCAAGTATCCATAAGGACCATGACCATCATTATTGACTTGTCTCATAGTTGACATTTTCAACAAGCAATCAATCAAAATATAAGTGAATAAAAAAAGTTCTAGTTACAACGTTTGGTTTATGCCTTAAAGGATGCCAAACTCTATTTCTTCCCAATGTCAGAAATGCATGCTTATATCTCAAGTTCCAATTAGTTGTGATATTCCCAACGGTTTCTTTTTGATCAAGAGTGTTTCTTGTTATTGGTGAAGCTTGAAAGAACTGATTTTACAACCGAAGTCGCATGCAAAATTGTAAAAAGCGCACCAAAGAAACCGCATCAATGGTTTCAGTGGCATATTGTGGTTTTTTAAGTCGAAACCACACCCCTTATGGTTGTGGTTTTGGTATAGAAAGCACACCTCTTAAGAAATCGCACCCATTTAGAGTTCTAATTTTTTTTAATATTTCTCATGTTTTTGTGTATGTTTAAGAGTTTTTGAAGTTCTATTTATGTATAGTTGTAAATTTAATTTTGGAATATGTAATTTTGCATGGTTTAAAACTTTAAGTTTAAAACAATGGTTACATTGTAGTAATGTATGCATCTTCATAATTTGTATGGTACTAAATTTTAACTTTTCAATTTGAGAAATTATAAGTTTTAACTTTTTGTAGTTGTGTGATATTTACTAGTAAGCCACCAATGTTTAGATTTATTTGGAATTTAAAAAGTATGACATGTTTATTATTATTTTGTTTAATTGGTTTTTGAAGCGAAACTGTACCATTTGAAACTGCAGAGCCTTCTTAGAAACCGCTTCGCATCAATCCAATGTTACGGTTTTTAATTTAAGCAACCGCGTCAAAGTGGTTTCATCATTTCATGTGCAGTTTTTTGTTCAGAACCGCACCATGCTCAACCCCTACGGGTAGGTTTAGGGCAGAATTAGGGTTCTTATATTGCATTATATAAGGAGTAGATTATTCATTGTATTATGTTGGATATTATGAGATACTGAGACCGTAGAGTCCCCGCTTTCTCTTTGTTATTGTTTTCACTCATTGTGTATTGTCATTCAAGTCAAAATATTCAAAATGTTCCATAATCTCTTCTACTACCAAGATTACCTACATAAAATTACAGTCGTAATATTCATATTTGAAGTGAGAATAGAGAGATTAATAATTTTGTTTTGTTTTCACTGGTGATTTCTAGTTAGACAAAAAAAAATTAGCCATGCATAAGGAGTGTTTCTTGACTTGCAAAAAACATTTAATGGATCAAGTGTCAAGGTAGATCCAATGGAAGACATCTGTAGTGAGTTGTCAGTCCCACACAGTGGAACTCAGGCTTAGTTTGAGTTCAGTCAAGGAGCAAATCTAATGAGTAAAAGTTGGTATAGGAATCCCTGTGATGAACACACCTACTCCATGGTGTTGAAAATAATGCAGATGAGAAAATATCATAATTCACTACGCTTGGAAGGAGATAGGTTGCTAGTTATATGTTTTGAATGACAAGTTGGCTAGTCATTTTACTTTTTGTTTGGCCACTTCTAGCAATATCCTTGTAATATAGGACTGAATCCCCTATCCGTAAATTACATAATTGGATTCTTTCAAAACCTTCGGAGGCTTCAAGATAAACTAATCATAACCAATTTTAGAGTATCCTTAACACTTGATGATTACAGCTCAGTGCCACAATGTTTTATCTTATGAGGGATCTATGTGTTTCTGTTTATAATTATTTCTTTCTTGTTAGCCCTTTTTGTTTTCACATATTATGATAACTAGGCGTACTTTACTTTCGGCTATCGCGACTGTTGCAAGTAATCTACCTAACCCATTCAATTACTTGTTATTATGTATCATCATTTCTTTGTTTCTTTTTGCTTTGCCTTGGTCCTTTTGATTGATCTACATAAATCAATGCTCACTATTGGTCTATTGATAGGATCATGTTAGAGATTCAGATAGAAGATTTGCTGCGGATACTGTAGCTGCAATTGGCTTATGTGCACAAAAGCTTCCAAAAGTAGCAAACACCTGCTTGGAAGCGCTATTGGCTTTGACTAAACCTAGTAAGTCACAATTGTTTTATTGTATAGAATCTATACGATCTGCAGAAGAACTTTCATTTTATATAAAAAAAACTTATTTATAAATAAATCCTCTTTCTTTCTTCTTAAATCTTTTAACGTAAATCACGCCATTGCAGAATCTTTGAATAATGAGATCGGGTCTTCAGATGGAGAATCAGTTGTTTTAATTCAGGCAATCATATCTATCAGAGCAATCATAAAAATAGATCCACCCAGTCATGAGAAGGTATTCTTGACACGTTCCTCTTTTCCTGTTAAGCTAATATATAGGTTCACTCCCTCCCCTCCCCTCCCTCCCCCTCCCCCTCCCCCTCCCTTTCCCTTGTCCCCAGCTTATTCGATCTGAATATATAAACACTATTTAAGCAGAGATTATACTTAATATCACTTATGACTTGTCACATAGCAGATAGCAATTAT
This sequence comes from Panax ginseng, assembly GCA_020205605.1. Lineage (NCBI taxonomy): Eukaryota > Viridiplantae > Streptophyta > Magnoliopsida > Apiales > Araliaceae > Panax > Panax ginseng. Next base: position 120,059,996 of record CM035143.1, on the reverse strand, counting down.
GAGACCACAAATTTTTTTTTTTTTTTTTTTTTTTTTTTTGCTTTTGTGCGACTAAAATTTCTCTTTAATCGCAGTAGTTAATGTATCAAGGTGTAAAGTGTAATCAGTTTTTCGACCACTTGTAAATATAGTTGTCTTTTGTTGATCCACTAGATGTAGTGGGTAATTTTAAGGTACTTTAAGGTACTTTCTCCTCTACAGGGGGTTCATTTATTTTATTTCCTCTAAAATTTACAAATTATATATATATATATATATATATATATATATGAAAACTAAAAATGAAAAAATTCAGTGGAGTCAGCTGAGCCCTAAACACCTCTCTTCATAGTTCATACCTGCTCTAAGCCTTGATAACCCATATACTAAGGAAACAAGACAAATGGGTTGAATCTACAAACCATGTCTAGAAAAGTATATTTTCCCAAGATAGCGGCAGATTTGAAACATAAGAAATTCTGTGTAAATATGATCCAGAGAAATTAACAAATGCAAAAGTAATATTATGATGCTTGTTCATTAGTCACGAAAGCTCATTGCTCAATAGGCTGTATTTAGAGTCATGAGGTGCTATAAATGATCTTTTAGCCTCCTTTTGATAACGTATTTTACACTTCTGTGCTCTGTATAATTAATGGTTCTGCAGTAAGAAACAAAATAACTTCCTTTTTTCATTTGATGATTCATTTTCATTTTTCTACTAAAGGTAATTGTTCATTTGGTGCGATCTTTGGATTCAATTAAAGTGCCCACAGCCCGGGCCATGATTATCGGTATGGTGGGAGAGTACAACTCCATCGGACACATTCTTCCAAAGATGTTACCGACTGTACTTAAGTATCTGGCTCGATGCTTCACTACAGAAGCACTTGAAACAAAGCTCCAGATTCTAAATGCTGCTGTCAAGGTAATTCAGTTACTTTTCTCATTTCTTGTCATTTATATTCGGCAGAAGTATCAAAATCAACGCCAATTTTTGTCAATGTCTACTCTGTATTATACAGTGAAGTCAGAGTTTCCTAGTTCCAACTCTCAATTGATTACACTAATTTTCTTTCTTTCTTTTGACAAGTTAGATTTGAGGTTTAACATAGAACTAACTTCTGAGTGCAATTTTTGCTACTGGTGCTGAACCTCCTTACTTAAAAAACAGCTTCTAGTAGAAGTGATTCATATAATGATAAGCAGATATTAATATTTCAAGTAGAATCTCATTCTAATTGATCAAATGAGAAACTTTATCTAAGTAACCTTTAATTATAGAGCACATATCTATTCATTTGATGTAGCCATTTGGCTTTCACTGGTCATAAGTGGCCCTTAGTAATTTTTTTACAGCTAAATGCTAACCCCTCAAAGTGAATGGAATGTGCTGTGGCCTTTCCCTAGAAGAAGACCCTTTAATTAAATACGTTTATCGCGCACAACATTTTATTTTAGCTGTTTGAATTTGTATCAGATTAATTTTTGATCAGTAATTCAGAATTTCAAATCCATAGATTATGTAAATGTTTATGACTATTTGATTGACTTGACCATGTTGACTGGTCATTATTCTAATTTCTATCAGCACTTCACCATGACTATGAAATTCATAGTTTAATCATATAGGAGCTGTGTTACTCGGACTCGCCATTTTTGGCGGAGTACCCGTGTCGACACAACACGACATTGGTACGGGTGCGGGATCCGGCCACAGAATCCGAATACGGCTGTTCATTGGAGAAGAAGAAGAGACGAAAAAGGAGGAAGAAGAAAGAGGAAAGATCGAAGAAAAAGGTGTGAGAAATTTACCATCGTCGCCTTTTTCTTCTTCTCCAACGAGATTGTCTGCGTGAGATTCCAACGAGTTTGGTAAATATCTTTGCAAAATTACAGTTAGGTATCCCATAGTTTTATAATATTTTAATTTAGTCCCTCAGGTTTTCTGAAAGTTCAAAATAGCCTTGGAAAATTACATATCTGTTCTTTTACTTTTGTTTTCTTTCATTTTAGCCCCTAAAGTTTTAGTAGTTTCAATTCTGCCCCTGTTTCTTTATATTTTTGCACTTCAACCCCTGAAGTTTCATGATAAATGCATGTATATAAGAATTTGGACAGTATAAACATTATTATTAAAAAATTATAATATACCGTATCCCCGCACCCGTGTCCAAATTTAGATCCATATCCGCGTATCCTCTATTTTTGACTTCACGTGTCCGACACTTACATTCGTACCCGCACCGAACACCCGCACCCGAGTCCAAGTAACACAGTATAGGAGTTATGTAGAATATACCTCGTAATTAAAAAGATGGTTTCCTTGTTGATCATCTAAAAATTTTCCACTCTTTCTAATTGATCACAAGATACAAGACTACACATCCCTAAAATAATGTCAATGTAATGTAATATCAGAATCCCTTTGTTAATGCATATATGATATGGCTATATTGAAGTCTCAAACCAAAGAATTACTTGCTGCAAGCCTGCAACTAAGAAAACCCTATTATCAGGCATTTGTATATAAGACATTTTTTTAATGTACTGCTTACTTTTAAGTCTTAACATGCAACCAATTGTCTCCTGTAGTGCGGTCTATCCTGTTAATGATTAAAACATATCACCCTAAAAAGTAAGATAAACATCTATGCCCTAAACAATGATTAATAGTTTGGACATCTCAAGGAAAAATAAACAATGTTCTATTGTTTGAATCAATCAAATAACGAGACTTAATTTCTTACTGCATTTCAATGTGAAGGGCATAACTTAGGTATTTATTCCAAGAAACCATTATACTTCATTAACCATTGTCCTTTTAGTCTAGTAAGCCTAAGAAAGCAAATAAAAACTAGTTGCGTTTTTCCTTTAATAAAATTTCCCAAATGTTTTGGACTAACATTTTTGGGAATGGAAAACTCCATGACTAGTATAAAAATCTAGTTCCACAGAGTTTGTGGAAGACATTTCTTGTTTTTGCCATGATTTGCACAAAATGGTGACTGATCAGTAATCATAGAAGTAAAACAAGCTTTTCCTCACGATTTATAGAAGTGGTGATTAGTCATACAAGCAAAACAATCTTTTCCTCACAATTCACACAAAGTGGTGACACCTCATTTAATAAGAAAACTTTCTCTTGAATTCCCCACATAATGAAGTTACAAATTTGTTCCTAAACTTTTCATTATGTTTGAGTATTGACTCAGAAGAACATGTAAAGACTTGGAGTGTTTTTTGTAAACTCTCGTTCTTTTTTTTCCCGATACTATACCCTGGTTTAAAATAATATTTTCTCATTCTACAATTTCACCTTTCTTTGTATCTTGGCCGGTTGTGCTCGTTTTCCTTTCTTGTTTTGTAACCTTCCTATTTTTTACTCGTCAACTTTAAGAGTTTCTGACAGATTTTTCTTGAACTTGTTTTCAAGTTAATGGTGTGTAAGAGAATCTCATCTTCCTTTGAATTTAATTGGTTTGGGAACCTTGTCTTTACTCATTGGTCCTTTTCCAGGTCGTGTTATGTGCAAAAGGGGATGATCTGTGCACTCTCAAAAAAATCTTAAGCTATGTGCTTGAACTTGCCCAATGTGATTTGAACTATGATATCCGTGACCGGGCTCGCGTTCTAAATAAACTTCTTTCGTGCTACATAGGCTCTCATGAACTGGAGGAAGAATCAAAATGTCAATCACAAAATAAGAACCTGTCTTGTCTACTTGCAGAAAGAATATTTGGTGAACAACAAAAACTGATGTCAACTGAACCCACTAATTATCGGTTTTATCTACCTGGATCTCTTTCACAGATAGTTCTCCATGCAGCTCCAGGGTATGATCCTCTACCTGAGCCCTGTAGTTTGACTGGTGATGAAAATAGTTTTTGTTCAAATATTACTGGGGGAGTCACTCATAGTGACTCATATGAAGTAGATGACCCTGAAAGAGCATTAGGTTCTTTGGATGAAGAAAACTCCTCTAGTTATGGTTCTCAAGTTTCTGAAACTGCCTCAAGTGGCAGTTATGAGAGTGGATCTGCAAGTGAAGGTGATAACAAAACTGGTTCATTTATAAATTTTTCAGATGTTGGTAATAGTGCCTATGGAAATCATAATGGAAATTTAGAGGTGCATAATGCTCAATCCAGCTCTAATGATTTTGGTGAATTAATGTCGAAGAGAGCTCTTGAATCATGGTTGGATGAAAACCCTGGTTCGAGCCAGAATGCATCTAGGCCAAGTAGTCTCCAGAGATCATCGGCCAGAATTTCTATTGGGGGTATCTCTGAGAGAGTTAAACCGAAATCTCATACACTCCTAGATCCTGCAAATGGAAATGGCTTGAGAGTTGATTATATATTTTCATCTGAGATTTCAAACAAATCTCATTTTGTATGCATTGAAGTTTACTTCACAAACTGTTCCACCGAGCCTATATCAAGATTATTTCTGTGTGACGAGGAGATGAAAGGAAGTCAAAATAATTCAGAGCAAGCATTGACAGCAAATGATAGGTGATTTCTTGCTATAGTTGTGGGAATTGTCTGTTTTCTTATTTCTGTTTTTTCTGGTCTGAAGGTTTAATTCCTTATGCAGCTTCCTTTTTAAATTGGTAACATGTTTCATCATTAAATGTTGTTTTAATATGTAGCTGTCTCCCAAAATGTATCTAGCACTTATACTTGCTCTATTTTGTTTCTTCGGGCGGCAGGTAACACACACATACTTAGCTCCCTACTGAGACTTGAAAAAATGCACATAACTGTTTATTGATGGTGGGGTATATATCAATAACTTGTGCTAGCAAGTTATTTTGTATTATGTACTTAAACAGTCCGACTCCATACCTACAAATGGTATAATTTGTGACTGATGGTCTGCTCATGCCTTCTAATTATAAAAACAAATATTATGGTTCAAGGTCAAAGTTCATCTGATCCTTCCACAACTTATTGGTTGGTAAAATTTTCTTTAGTTTATTTAACTTCAGTACATTTTAGGGGACAAGAATTAGTTATCAAGGATATGATCTTTCATGTTTGAGGCAACTTCGAAGACTTTCAATAAATTTGAACTTGTCGTAACTGCCCCTTTTCACCTTTTTTCTCACTCTGAGAACCCTGGTGTATTGAAAATTTAAGTCAAAGTACAACTACTAAGGAAGGTGTTACAGGAGTTTGATTTCGTACCTTATTTCATTTCTTCATGTGATTAACAACAATATTCTAAGCGCCTATTAACAACAATGTGATTAACAACAATGTTCTATGGGAGGCGGGCAGCCAGGGGGGCCTAAGCGCCTATTGGGCCTAGGCGGAATTTTTATATTTTAAGTCAATTTTAATATTTTATCTTATATTTATCCAAACAAAATAATAATATAAAGCAAAACAATCTATAATAAAGATAATAGAGGTCTTTGCTTAAAGTTCAAACACATATCTTTAACGTATTAGTTTTATTCATAAACAAGATTGCTATTAAATAATAAAATTTAAAATTTCAAGAATTCAATTCAATATTAAAACTTAAGAAATTAAACATAAATTTAAGAATTATATTTAATTAAACTAAATATTACAAATGTATCATCGTTTATATAATTTGAAGTTGGTACAAGTTCAAAATATTACATCTATAATACAATTATCCATTTTGACTTGATCTTTTTCACTTCTTGTTCTGATTTGATATGTTACAACCTGTATCATGAATATGGTAAATTATTAGAAAAATAAATATATCAAGATCTTGGATAGTTATTAAAAAAAAAACTTCTTCGCCTAGGCCTCGCCTTGCCCGTCTAGGCCCCGCCTAATTTTATGGAGGGATTTTTTGGTATAGGCCAGGCGCCATGCGGGACCGCCTAGGCCGTTTCTTAGAACACTGATTAATAGGTAAACATATGTTTTGGACTATCAACCTGTTACTTTCAGCCTTTTAGGACTATGTTTACCTTATTTTTGTATGAAACCAATAGATTATCCTGATCAATATTTCAGCTATTCTGTGATTCTACTCATTCACAAAGTTTAAACCTAATGGGTTATTGTTGGGAAATATTGTGATTCCAAATTTCAAATTCCTTGTAACTTACATCTTGGCTACTTGATGACTAATAAATGTTATAACTGTTCATCTTGATCTGCAGTCCCTTGACATTGGATGACGATGATATGCAAAATGTAGTTCCTATGGAAGAAATTGCTAACCTTGAACCTGGTCAGAATTCAAAGAAAATTATCCAGGTTCACTTCCATCATCATCTTTTGCCTCTCAAGCTGATTCTATGGTGCAACGGGGTGAAACTTCCTGTTAAGTTGTGGCCTGACATAGGATATTTTGTGAAACCTCTACCGATGGATAGTGACGTATTCTCCAGCAAAGAATCTCAACTCCCTGGGATGTTTGAATATAATAGGAGGTCAGTTGTTCGGTTACATGTTTATAGTTGCAATTCTAGTAATCATATTTTTCTGTTAGCTCGTTCTCTCTCTCTCTCTCTCTCTCTCTCTCACACACACACACACACACACACACACACACACACACACACACACACATGTGCATTACAGTGCCACTTGAATACGTATGTTACGCTATTTTTATCTGCAATACTGATAGATGGGATAATTAGTCCTTTATTTAATTCATGAACGAGAAGTTATTATTTTTAAGGTCATATGATACACAATAGGTGTACTATATAATACCAGCTCCCCCCTTGGGATTATTAGTCCATCATCAGATAGCCTTAAAAATGAAAAAAAACATAGTTAGTGGTATTAATTATAGAACTAAGTAAAGGATTAAATAGTGCCCGAAGGTGTTAAACTAGTACATATAGTCTGATTACAGTCTGTCATTATTGCAAACAAACTTAGCCTTAGAGATCAGACCAGTTTTTATACATATTTCCTAGAAACTGAAACCTATTACACTGATTACATTACTGGATTGTCTAGTTCATATTAAAGATGAATACAACAAAATATAAACATAAAATTTTGAAGCTACATTTTTAATAATCTAACTTAAAATCTTACACTATTTTATTGTGACATGATGCTGTAGTCCCATGTTTTGACAGATGTTTTGTTGAAAAAAACCCATAAAATTGCCCATGACGTGAAAATTGAATTTAGTATGGACTTCACTTAATACTTCCTTTTTTTTTTTGTATTTTGGTAAGTACTCATATATATTAAAGCAAATCCGCGTGGGCAAGCAACCCTCTGTGTAACTGTCTTATCCTTTAAGTAATAGATTTAAAATTATTATTATAATATAATTTCATATTTTATTAGCTAACTCTCTTATCCTTTAAGTGATAGATTTAAAATTAAAATTATAATACAATATCATATTTTATTAGCTTTCAAACCACTTGTACTGAATGGTATAGTATGCCTTTTGCTGATGGAGAGGGTAGGAATGTCTATTATTTGCTTGTCTCTCATGTGCCCACCAAAGCATTTTTTTTTTAAAAATCTGACTTTCAGATGAGTTGAAACAAGGTTTTCACTTAGATCTCAGTTCTATAACCAAAAAATAGATAAATTAATAAATGTATTCATTCTTGGAGTTAAATATTATGTAATCGTTTGCAACAGGTGTACCTTCACTGATCACATTAGGGAGCTGAAAAATGGGGATGATACACTGACAAGTGACAAGTTTCTTGTCATCTGTGAAAGCCTAGGATTGAAGATGCTCGGTAATGCAAATGTTTTTCTCGTTTCTGTGGACATGCCTGTTAGCACTAATCTAGATGATGCATCAGGTTTGTGCTTACGGTTCGGCTGTGAAATTCTGAGCAATTCAATGCCCTGTTTAATTACTGTTACCCTTGAAGGTAATTGCTCTGAACCACTGAATGCAACTGTAAAAGTCAACTGTGAAGAAACTGTATTTGGCTTGAATCTCCTGAACAGGATTGTCAATTTCTTAGCTGAGGCCCCTCTAACTTGCTAAGGACCTGAAAGGATGATGGATATTTTGGTATTTGTCGTGTGGTAGAATTACACAAGTGTGTGCTTTCATATCCAAAAAGAGCTTGGGCATGTACATTTTCTTTTTTATAATTGTTATACAATAATAGCTTTCTTCATCTTCATTATAAGGAGTTTTTTTTTAAAATATTTTTTTTTAATACAAGGTGTTATACCCATGTTGTCTGCAATAGAAGATGGATAAGATAACTAGGGTATTTTAATTCATTAGCAAATAAATGGAAGTTTTAGATTCTTGTTAGAAGTTGGAAAAGATTCCGTTTAAATTAGAGATATATTTTTGCTAATTTTTGGAAATTGATTTATAAAATTTTAAAACTCAAAATTGATATATATTTAACAACAAATATGATAATTGTTAATATTTTATAGTTAAAGTTTATAATTATTATATTTGTAATTAAAATTAAATAACTTTATATTAATTTTGAATTTCGTAATTTAATTTTAAAATGTTAAAATATAAATAATTTTATATTAATTTTGAATTTTTAGTTTTAAAATGTCAAGAAACATCTTTAATTTTGAAATGGAATGAATGGAGGCAGTATTTGTATAGGGTTGTAAATGGAATCGAACCCACGACCACGTGGTTAAAAGCCACGCGCTCTACCAGCTGAGCTAAGACGGCTTGTTTACATTCTATCCGAACAAGAGAAGTTGATAAGAACAATGGACTTGGTATTATCCTGTTTGGATTAGGAATTTTCCTCCCATACAAATTTAGTGACACGAATATGACATTTAGCGACAATAAAATTCATCGCAAACAATTAGAGAGAAAAAAATTGTCGTAAACAATTGTGTTGTTGAAAGTATGGTAATAAATATGTATCGGGGAAATTAGACAATAAGTGTGATGGAAGGAATCCTCCGTAGAATAGAATTTATATAAAGGAACTCTAAACTTATCAAATTAGTATTTCAATTTAAGAGTTGTTGACTAAACTAGTCTTTGTTTCTTTATTATTTGATCACAATATTTCCTAACTCCCAATTTAAATTGTTTTTCTTTGAACTTTTACAAAGCTAAACTAGTGTTAGAACTAGGTTTAAAATCCCAAATTTCCCTCTATAAAATCATATGTCAAACTTCACTATCCCCTCAAGATAAGGGGGAAATGATAATTAATATTATAATAAACTAAAACTTAATTTGACATGATTTTTGGAGGATTCGGATCTCCTCCATTACATATTTTCTTTAATTTCGTCCAATACACTAATTATTTTATTTTAATAATTTTTTTAGTAATAATCAAAATATGTTTATAGATAGTTGATGATATTAAGATCAATCTTACAAAAAATTAGAATCATAAATTTTTTTTACTCACGAGGCATGACCCAATTAGAAGCTTATGAATTTCGATGTAAGATAATTATTTACCCTTTTTTTACAAAAAAAATATTTGAATAAATATTAAAATGAGACTCAATATTGCACACAAGTATTTTTTAGTCATGTGTTGCTGCCATGTCCTCAATTTTCTGACGTGACAATATCAATTAGACATAATCGAAAAAAAATTAAAAGTTTAATCTTCTAATTGAAAAAATTGAGAAGACAATCCCTAAAGTGAAAAAAATTAAAAATTTAATATCCTAATTGAAAAAATTGAGAAAACAATCTCCAAAGTGATTTTTTAAAAAAAATTCAGGGTATTAATCCATATTTATGCTTTTTTTAACAACTAAATATACTTTTAATCGATGTTTAAAAATTCTCTGTCTAGGTTCGATTAATATCCACCTAGGCGTTAGGCGGTCCTCTACCGCCTCCATTTGGCTAAGCACTTAGGCCCGTGCCCAAGTAAAATTAGATCTCTACTTTAAAATTCTACAATACTTAAAATATGTGCTAATATATGCACACCTTAATTAATAGTTGCACACCCAAATACAAGATAGTGAATAATTCACCATATAATGGGACCCCAATTCAGTTGTTTATCATTTTTTTTATTTGAAAAATAATATACATAGTCAATAAATATTTGACGAAATTAGATTACGATCAACGTAAAATTAAATGCGATAAGATAAAATAAATTAAAATAAAATATTTTTTAAATTTTTATATATTTTATTTATACGGTATATCATGGTTGACAGTTGACCCTATTACACATAGCTACTAGAAGAAAATACAACTTCCAAATATTAGCAAGTACAATGATTATATAAGTTGGATCAAGAGTACATAGTTCTTATCAAAATAAAGATAAATTCATAATTGTATTCCTAAAAAGTACTATTATAAAATTATCATATTTTCCTTTAAAAAAAGAAAATTCGATAAAAAATATATATTAAAATATAACCTTTTTAAAAAGAAAAAATAAATCAAACTTTTCTATTTTGTCTGCCATCGTGATGAACCTACATAAGTATTAATCTTTTTCTTAGTTAATACACGTAAACTAATGCCAATTTTTTAGAAAAATAACCATTTGCATTCTTAAAATCGGCTATATTTTTTTTGGTCACTATCAAACTATGTACATTTATTTACTTATTAACATAATATATGAACTCCAAAATTAAATGACAAAAATATAAAATTTTAGCTACTGTTTTATTTTTTCAAATTTTTATTAATAACTAATCATGCTTATAAATTAATAGCCTACAAATGGTAAATAAATAATTAGGGGTCTAATTTATTAATGGTAAATTAGTCACTTTTTTATAATAAAAATATAATAATCCGCATAATAGTATTTTTTTGAGTCATCTTAGCTCGCCACAGACTCACCCAAACTGAAAGTATTATTGTTAATAACTTTATTCTTTATATACAAACAATTTTTTACCATATTTTTCGATGCGAGACTAGGGTGTTATAGTGCATATATTCAAGCCCAAAATGAATTTGTTAGTATTAAAATATTATCTTTTGGGTAATGTTTCATGTAGAATAATTTTTTTTTTTACATATAAGTTATATGCTATAATGAGTATGTACAGTAGATGCGCTCTCTGGTCAATTGGTTAATGCAGCAACTTGATGGGCTTATTCTGGATTTATATAGATTGTGTTGGTTATGCTTCAAATTTATTGATTTTTATCAAAGTCCCACATTCTTTGTGTATATTAGTAAATATTGGTTTGAGCTTAGTAACTTGGTTGAGAAAAAGGGATGGGTTCGCGCATATGAGGATGGCTAAAAAATTTGACTAGGCCTTCTTCTCTCTAAATAATCTGTTTATATATATTCTATATTAACTTTTAATTGGGCAATTACGCAATTGTGGCTTCGCTGTTGAATCCTGGAGGGTGAACGTCGTGGAGCTCAACTATACCAAGGTTTATAACCAGTGAGAGCGGAATCACTTTTTAAGACAGTAGCTTTGCTACGCCTCGGCTTTCTTTATATACCAGCTAAGTTGTTCCAATTTACTCTATTGCTCGTGTTGTTAATTCTGCTCAATATTCCAACAGATTGTAGATCAAGACTGAGTTTTGTTGAGGTCAAATTTTCAGCTAAGTGCTTCTCACTTCTCAGGCTGTCTAGTAGCTGAAATTCTGATCCTAGGAGTTGAGAGATGATGAGTGAGTTGTGTGTTTGTGTTTGTGTTTGTGTTTGTGTGAGGGAGAGGGAGAGGGAGAGGAAGAGGGTCTTTGTAACTTTTATATTCCGTGCAAAAATGTTATATTGTGTGGGAGGGAGGGTTTTGCAGCTTTTATTCCGTGTAAAAAGTTGTCGTGGTATTATGTAACCTCAAATTTTAGGGCGTAAGACTTGGGAAGATTATTGTAAGCCCATTATATTGATATAGTAGAGCTTCAGAGTTTGACCTGTAATTTTTCCCTTCAAGGGTTTTCCACATTAAATCTCGTGTTGTTTTATCTCGTTTTATTTTATTGTGTGGTTTGTGTCGACTTATTTCCCAACAAAAACTAAATGCAGGATTATATAAAGTTTAATTATTTTTTTTTCGTGGAATATGCATCGGTCAAGCTAGAATTTTAGTTATTGTATAGATATCCAAATCTTGTGATTGGATTTAGATATCCCAGTACTGACACTGATCACAGGTGAAGATTGGGAACAATTGCAAAAGGCAGGACTTATTTTCTAGTAAGGACTTATTATTAAGGCAGCCTTTGGTCACACAATCCTACAGGGCCAAAATTCTTAATTCAAGTTGTATTTTATGCCAAGAGGCCTCTGTTTTTGTCTTTGATTCACTGGTGTACAAATGTTTGATTGTATGCTGTTCATGTTCATTACTGAAGTATGTCGAAACAGGAGCTAGCATTCGATCTAGCTAGCTAGAAACAAAACGTACTAATGAATGAATATCAAATGAAATATATAGCACTTGCAACATATATATGTAAATTACAAATTGTAGTTAGAATAGAATGATATTATTGAATAACACTACAAATGGCATTGAATTTCTACTCATTACAGGGAGTATATGTTTTTCAACCCTTTATCTTATACTAGTAGTACACAACAATAAACTGAATCAATCTAAATTACTAGAAGAAAAAAAAATAATGGAAGACCGTGCAATAACAAGGAGAGAAATCAGTCTCCCATGCAGGTAATCACATCAGAATTCATTTCTGTACCAGTATACTCCTCTCGTCTCACCTTCATCTTTCTCAACGTAAATGCATTCCTTCATTTCTCTATACATGGCCTTCACAATTGGAGTTCCATCATATTGATAATAATCACCTAATATCGGCTTCATTGCCTCCGTTGCTTCGAGTCCGTGATAATGAGGGATCATGGAGAATATATGGTGACAAACATGAGCATTGCACACATTATGGAACACCTTGTTCAAAATCCCGTAATCTCTATCAACTGTGCATAGAGCTCCTCTCAACCAATCCCACTCCGTAGAATCATAGTAAGGCAAAGAAGGATGAGTGTGATTAAGTATGGTAATCAACACGAACCATCCGTTAACAACAAGCAAAGGACCTCCATACACACAGAAAACCCAAGCAAATCCTTTGAGTAACACGAGCCGATATAGACCATATATGACGGCAAGAATAGCAATATCAGAAATAACAATTTCCTTGCGCTCACGGTCAGAGTAAAGCGGACTATGAGGATCATAATGGGAAGTCCACCTTCCGTACTTGTGTCCAGATACATTGAACATCAAGTATAAAGGAAAACCAATAATAAGGGTGGTGAGCCACACGAGCACGCGGCCCGGAGGATTGTTGAGCATTTTGTAGTAGTTTCGGATATTGGACTTGAATCTCGGGACATAGACCTCGTCATTGTCAAGAGATTGAGTATTGGCGTGGTGACGACGGTGGCTAATTTTCCAAGAGAAATAAGGGACCAATAGGGAGGAATGGACTATTAGGCCCACGAGGTCGTCGACCCATTGGTAGTCACTAAAGGCGTGGTGGTCGCATTCGTGGCCTATGACCCAAGCTCCGGTTAGTACACAACCTTGGACGGCAATGTAAGCGGCCCAGCCTAAGTAGTTGAGGGGATGGGGAAGGTATTGGTCGATGTAATTGGTGGCAATGTAATAGAGGGAGTAGGCCATGAGGAGATCTTGAATGAGGTAGCGGAATGAGGTGACGAGAGATTTTTGGAAGCAATGGGCTGGAATGGCTTTTTTAAGGTCTCCTATGGTGAAGGGAGGTTTGTCGTGAGGGGCGCGGCGAAGGGCTTCGGCTTGGGTCTTCTTGTTGGCATTAGAGGGAGCTGACATACGCCCACCTGCACCCATTTTCTTGGGTTTATTGGCTTGCCTGAAATTAGGAAAAGAGAATAGTACCTGAAAGAGAAGAGAAGCTTTTTGCTAGTCTCTCTGCTTCTTCCTTTGCCTTTGTTTATGTGTTATGCTGCTGCTGCACTCGGTATTTATATAGAAAGGTTTTGTAAGTTATGAATGAACCCGCCCGCCACTCGGTTGCTCTTAATTTAATAGAGTAAAATATACTCCTATATTCCTCCTATATCTTGATTGATTTGTGAGAGTCAGTGGGACCGATTTCTTTAGTCCTAATGGGCTGCTTAGGCTTAGGCTTACTACTACAATTTTCTCTCCTCAGTCCTCGTAGGCGGCTATTTTTTTATTTAATTTTCTTTCTCACCTACATTGGTCATGCATTGGGGGTTCCCCACCTCCAGGGATACGACTTATGACCAATCTTCACTAATATTTACTTTTAAACAATTTAATATTAAATACATAAATGAATTATGTTTAAAAATATTACAATAAATTTTGATATTTCATTTCTTTTTTCTCCATGCTACATAGGGCGCCTTAAAAAATCTATGCAACAATAATAAAATAATGTTAGAATTTTAAAATTTTTGATCTCAAATGACATTACATTACCAATCACATAATGACACGTAATTTGAAATATGTACTTGACACCAAATATTAAGAAGAATGTTTTTCCCCCGGACAGGACACGGGCTTAAAGTATCAATACTAAATTGTAAAAGTGCATTTGATATCTTATTATTACTAACTTTTTCTTTTGTATGTACTTGCTCCATTTTGCAAATGATTCTGACTAGTAGACTATCCTTACTTATAAACAAATTTACAGCACACCTAATTTGACTTTAAAATAAATGGATATTTAATTTTGTAACAGATTAAAAAATATATATATATATATATATATATATATATATAATTTTAGAAACAAATAGACTATATCCAAAACACGAAATTACTATCATTATATTGATTACAATTAGATGAAATTTATATTAATTTTAAATTTAAAATATCTAAACTTAATTTTAAAAAGTCAATTAATAGTATTAAAATTGGCTTTGTAATTAAATACTATGTACTTGCTCGATTTTTCAAATGATTCTGACTAGTAGACTATCCTAACTTACAAACAAATTAAGAACACCTAAATTGACTCATTTTTTTTATAAAAAAAATGTATACTTAATTTTATAATGGAATAAACAAACTTCTCATAGTCATAATGATAGAAAGAAACTCATCTAAAACATTACTCTTTAATTACCGCTAGGCTAAGAGGTAAAAAATATATCTCTAATTTTGAAAACAAATAGAGTATATCAATTTTATAAATTTAAAAATATCTCGAATTAACTTTAAAAAATTAATAATAATTTAATAATTTAATAATTTAAAAGGGATGAATAATTAATTTAAACTTATTTGACACGTGGGCCTGATCTACCAACTGAATAATGTACCAATAAATTATTTGAAATTCTCATTCTTGATTGACGCAATGGCAATGGCAATGGCAATGGCAATGGCGTGCTCTGGTCAGTCAACTTTGGTGTACTAATTTGACAGGAGAGTCTTTTGAAGTTTGTGAATAAACTCACTCTAACTCAACACACCTACGTAGAAGTAGCAGTAGGCCAGGGCATGGGGTGGTACCATTCACTTCAGCCTACCACATTTATATATAACACTACAACCCAAAGTGAACTTTAGGCAAATCAAGCCTAACAACAACCAAATCCACCAACAAAGCTAGAGAGAACTAGCAAGCTTGTATTCCCACAAGCAATTACCCCATCCAACAATGGGTAAAGGTGGCCGTATGACCGTCAGCAACCACGGGAAGCATATCGACAACATCCATCGAGTTCCTCATGAAAAACCACCATTTACCCTCGCCGATATCAAAAAAGCTATTCCACCCCATTGCTTCAACCGTTCCCTCCTCCGCTCTTTCTCCTACCTCCTTTTCGACCTCGCGGTTTGCTTCCTCCTCTACTACATTTCCACAACCTACATTCCCCTCCTCCCTAAACCCCTCTCCTACCTCGCTTGGACCGCCTACGTCTACGTCCAAGGTTGTTTCATGTTCGCCGTCTGGGTAGTGGCCCACGAATGCGGCCACCACGCCTTCAGCGACTACCACTTGCTAAACGACACGCTTGGCTTCATTCTCCATTCCCTTCTCCTCGTCCCTTATTTCTCCTGGAAAATTAGCCATCGTCGCCACCACGCCAACACGAATTCTCTTGACCGAGACGAAAACCATGTCCCCAGATTCAAAAACACAATAAGATCATATTACCATCACTTCAACAACCCACTTGGCCGCTTCTTCATTATTGCATTCACTCTAACTTTAGGATGGCCTTTGTACTTGATTGTAAACATAGCCGGACGATCTTATGACCGGTTTGCATCTCATTTTGACCCGTATAGTCCTATTTACTCGCAACGCGAGCGGGCTCAAATCTTGCTGTCAGACATTGGTTTTCTTGCTGCTGGTTATGGACTATATCGGATTGCACTAGTAAAAGGACTTTCATGGGTAATGCTTGTATATGGAGCTCCATTACATGTGGTAAACGGGTTTCTTGTGATGATCACACTACTGCATCACACTCATCTTTCGTTGCCTCACTACGATTCGTCTGAGTGGGACTGGTTGAGGGGAGCTCTAGCTACGGTGGATAGGGATTATGGAATTCTAAACAAAGTATTCCATCACATAGCAGATACTCATGTGCTCCACCATTTGATCTCTAGCATTCCTCATTATCATGCTCAAGAGGCAACTGAGGCCATAAAGCCGGTATTGGGGGATTATTACCATTATGATGGAACTCCATTCTACAAGGCAATGTGGAGAGAGGCAAAGGAGTGTCTCTATGTTGAGGCAGAGGAAGGTGACAAGAGCAAAGGTGTTTACTGGTACAAGAACAAGCTTTGACTTCAATCCATAGAAATGATCAATGATTTTATCTTCTCTTTAGAACTAAAAGGGTAGTACTGCCCTTTGTTTCTAATTTAATTTGTTTTCCGGCCCTTAAAAGTGAAGGCCTTGTAAATGTAGAACAATTTTTTTGTACTCGTGTTGATGGTAATATTAAAGCTACACTAAATTTCACTTCTTCACCTGAGATTCTAAGCATGATAAAATATTGTTATGGGTCGGTTTTTGTTTTGGTTTATAAAATTTGGTTATAGTTTTATTTAATAACTAAAACCATACTAACTATTTTTAATATGGGTTGTGTGAATTGGATCCATATAATTATGGTTCAAATATATGTCAAACCATATTTTAAATTTTAAATTTACCATTATTATGATCCAATTAAATAAATTATTAAATTTAAATTATTATTAGATATATCCTGTATATAGGGATCTAAAACATACCTCTTAAATAACTTACCTTTCTTAAATAGCATATCTGTAATAAAACTACGTCCTTTTGAAAAACAAAATAATATTAAAAGAGACTACTCACACTTGCTTTCATTTTATTTACAAAAATGTCACTCATGACCCCACTTGTTTTTTAAAAGAATCTTCAAAACAGCGTAGTTTAATAAAAGTATTTTATTTAAGATATGTATGTTATTTAAGAGGTATGTTTTAAATCCGTCCTCCCTATATACATATATGACTTGTGTGACATTTCAATTAAAGAACTTGAAACCTTTATTCAGGTCTTCACGTATATAAAACTTCCGTAATATAATAAACATAAACTTAATAAAGTAATTACATCAAAGTTCTTCTAATTCCAGGTACGCAAACCTTTAAGCGTTTATTACATGATAGTTTAATATTTATAAACATGAAAACTATCTATTACAACACTCTTCAGCTATTCTCCTACTTTTCCTTTTCCCTTGTCTTTTTCCGCATCTTTTCGCCCGAGTCTGCGCCAAATTGAAAACATTTAATAAAACAAGTATGAGCATTTAATTGCTCGAAGTAATAACATTCTTTAAGGCTTAAAAAAAAATAAATGTTTTCTTTGAAGCATGCTTTAACAAATGAATCAAAAGCGTAAAGCAATAAATCTTAAATCATTCACATTTTTGAAATATCATAACATCATTGAATAACCGAGAGGTTTTAAGACCATGAACATATTTTTTTTTTCTTGAAAAGGTTCAATCGAAATATTATCGGATGAACCGCCTTAATCTTACTTAACACGTAGGGTGATCGACCACTTTATGCCCCTGTATTGATCAATACTATCTTTTCCGTAACAATTTTCATGTTCTACATCACCACTCCCCAGAAAGTGCAATAAAAATATCCCATTTAAGGGTATGTTCATTCTCGCTTTTAGATTCCAACTACAACAATATAGTTGGATGATTTTAAATCATAAAGACAATAATATTTCAAGATATAATATAAAGAAATTGAAATATTTACATCTATGTCCGCCGTAAGAAATGGCTCGAGATTTCTACGTAATTTACTCATGTATATTGAATATCATTTGATACACAAGATAATTCATTACCCAATCTTTTGAAGTCGATTGGAATAAAAGATTATTCAATCTTATAATATTCATAAATAAGGAAAGACAGTTCAAAATTAAGGAACTCACAACATATGAATAATCTCCAGAATACTTGCTCAATAAAGAGTAAGATTTAGATACTTGCCTTGTTAAGTAGACTATTGATAAAATTCAGCTTAACTTGATCTCACAAAACCTACACAATTATATTTGCATGTACAAGTATATTAGCCAAACATACAAGTCATATAGTTTGTATTTTCACATATCACATAATCACATTGATTATATTTTTAGTTTATATTTTATATTTGAAATATTTTTATACATTTTTCAAATATCTCATCCATGTTCTTAAAACAATCATTTCTTTCTATTATAGAGTCTGACATAATCTTTTGCTCAAGATTTTTCTAGAATCTTAGTTCAAATATCTTTTCTAAGTTATGACAAGTTAGTTAGTTTCATCATGAGTTTAGCAATTCTTTACATTACACTACTAGCCTAAACTTGGCTTAGCAACCTTAAAAGTCTCATCATAACAACCATTGTTTTATAATAAATTACGTGTTTTAGATGTGACTAAAACTTGTTTGGACAATTTATAGTTCTATTCGTTTGTAGTTTCAATTTTTCTTTTTAACTAAGATGCTAAACATTCTTGTTTACTTTAAAAATGTCAAAACCGCCCCTTCGTGTGGTAATCAAACTATGTCTAGCCCTGTGAGGCTTGGCTAGGCCTTGACGCCCCTAGCCGAGCTTAGCAACCCTTAACCCGAGCAACACTTTCCAATTTGCTTAACCTTATCTTATAATATGTTAGCCCATTAGTATTTTAAAAAATTGCATTATCGCTTAATCGTCTGTTGCTAACGTCTTTGTCAAAGACAGCAGCTTTGCTCCTCTGATTAGCCCTCTGTTTTATAACTTTATAACTTATGCTGTGTACAATTATGTAAACCCAAGTTTTAACATAAATGTTTTATATATTGGCAGTCTATTAATTATGCTTTCCAAGCTATTTAAACTACTAGCAAGTGCTCCTTTCTACCACTGCTGTCCGTGAGCAGCAGTAGTCTCCCCTTCCCTGCCTATTGATTCAGCCATCAACTCAACCATTATCAATATAAATATAGGGATGTACAGTTATTAATATCTAGACACAACAGTTGAGGAGAATTTTATAATCTAACTATATTCAACACAAATTCATCAAAGAAAGCATTATCATTCGTGCAACCATGCGCACTGCTGCTGTCACAAAATGGGCAAAAAATCTGCCTTTGCTTTGAAAAACAAAATTAATTAATATGCTACTTGTGACACACCTCTTGATATAAAAAAAATGCCAGCGACTTAAAGCTATTACTCTAGCTGCTGCAACACACTTGTTGTCACCCAAGTACAACAACTGCATTCCTCCTATCAAGCCATAAAATAACTCCTTTTAAGCAAATCAAAGATGATGCATTTATTTGATAAAATACCAACAATCAGGTAATATTCAGCTACTTAAACACAATGATTATTAGCCCCAAAAAAAAAACTCCGGCCATGGCCCAAAAGGTTTATTGTTGTTGACACGCTGCTGCCACTGGGCAGCAGCTACTCCCTTTATTCTTGACCCTATTGTGCCAAGTGTTGAGCATTACATGAATCATATGTATTTGTATTGCAGAGAAGTGATACACAAACATGTTTAGTAGTTTAATGTTTGCCAAACTAGAGCTCAAAGAGAGTCTCAACTGATGCTTAAGATCATTGCTACTTTGTGGGAAGAAATTTGACCCACCAACTACAAACATCTTTGGCTTGAATTTGAATATTCATTACCATTTTATGCTCTTAAACTCTTCATTTTATTAGTATATGTAAAACATTTGGTCATCCAAAACTTAAGTTTTGCCAAATAACTGACTTTAATCTAAAACAGTCCACTTGGGACTTTTGTCAAGCATATGGGGTGCACAATTTTATATTACCAAATTCAAAGCTAATGTTTTATATCATAAACCCATATTATTCTCCTTATTACTCCACAACCACTTATCTCCTTGCCTAAATTTGGTGAAGCACATAACCAAAACCATATATACTCAATGCATTAACAATTAATTAGTTCATGTTGAGGTTATATTACCCCACTAAATTCAACTTACTGCAATAAAACAGAGCATGGATTTCAAACATAACTCAGCTATATAATATCTCAAAGGTTTCACCTTAGTTTAAGCAACCCAGTTGACTAACTTGTTTTTTTTTTAACATAAAATATAAGAGAAAGAACCAAAATACTGATTTAATAAATTCATACCTTCTATTTGACGTGTTCCCGCTCACCCCACAGCTTCAAGCTACCGAAGTTCCTCCTCCTTAACAACTCGAAACTTGGGTATTTTCCCAGTTCGTAGAAATTATAGAGTTTCACTATTTTTGTTTTTATAACACTTTCTGTGTGGGTTTAAGAAATAAACTGCTTGTTACAACCTGAAGCTCTGTTTTATAAGAACTCTGGCTATGTAAAACACGTTATAGGCAAACTGAGTTGTAAAGCTAAGTTATTGTATAATCGCCAGCACCTGCTAAGCTAATAGATTATCTCCTGTTTTAACAGCCACGTATACGATAATAAGCTGAGTTTCATTTACTATTAACGTTAATTCATAAGGCTGTGTTCAGCGAGAAAAATAACATTTACTTCTCTTTCTGCAATTAATGCATGCTTTAAATATACCAAAATACATTTCAATTTTTTTTAATAGAATATCCATACATCATTTCCATCAAAACAGAGGGTATTTATTAAATATAATAACTATTAAATATTATACATGACAAAACATCTCATCACAAAATACATTGCACATGATAATATAATAAACACATATGTAAGAAAAAAAATTACTACATTACGTAAAAATCTTATTTTATTTACTCAGAAAATGCGATTCGCTATATTTTCCCTCCCTTATAAAGATTCCGTCCTCGGAATCGAAAAGTACAATTACCCAAACAAATGTGGATAATTCTTTTTCATTCTTTCCTCCAACTCCCACGCTGCTTCTTCAATGTTGTGGTTTCTCCACAATACTTTTACTGAAGGTATTGTCTTATTCCGCAAAATTTGCTCTTTCCTATCCAATATTTGCACAGGAATCTCTTCGTAGGTTAAATCTTTTTCAAATTGGATAGGCTCATACTCTATCACATGTTTATGGTCTGGTTTATACGGCCGTAAAACTGACACGTGAAACACATTATGAATATACTCTAGATCCGGAGGTAAAGCTACTTCGTAAGCTACCTCTCCCACCTTTCTCAAAACTTCAAACGGTCCTATAAAACGAGGACTCAACTTTCCTTTCTTTCCAAAACGTACCTTCCCTTTCTAGGGAGATACTTTCAGCAACACATGCGATCCGACTTCAAAATCTCTTTTCTGTCTGTGCAAATCTGCATACTTCTTTTGGTGATCTTGAGCAGCTATTAGTCGCATTCGTATCAACTTAACTACTTCTGCAGTTTGATGTACTAGTTCAGGACCTAGTAAACGACGTTCACCCACTTCATTCCAACACAAAGGTGTTCTGCATTTTCTTCCATACAACACTTCATAAGGTGGCATGCCTATACTAGCGTGATAGCTGTTGTTGTATGTAAATTCTATCAAAGGTAAGTGATCATCCCAACTTCCCTTGTAGTCCATAACACATGCACGTAGTATATCCTCCAAAGTCTCAGATTGTTCTTTTCGCTCATTCCATCCGTCATGCGTGGATGATAGTCAGACTTAATCTTAACTGTGTCCCCAGATGTTTTGTAAACTTTTCCAAAATTTGAAGTAAATCTTGGATCTCATGCGAAATAATGGATACCTGGCACTCCATGCCGGGAAATAATCTCCTT
Source organism: Panax ginseng (assembly GCA_020205605.1). Taxonomy (NCBI): domain Eukaryota; kingdom Viridiplantae; phylum Streptophyta; class Magnoliopsida; order Apiales; family Araliaceae; genus Panax; species Panax ginseng. The sequence goes on along the minus strand of CM035143.1, from coordinate 120,037,847 downwards.
GATGTAGAGGTTAGCTAACCGATCTAGATTATATCTAATCTTGATTGGCAAAAAGTGTGCCGATTTTGTTAATCGATCAACTATAACCCAAATCGCATCAAATCCCTTTGGCGTCCTCGGGAGTCCTACCACAAAATCCATTGTGATATGTTCCCATTTCCATTTAGGAATTTCCAAGGGCTGTAAAAGACCACTAGGTTTCTGATGTTCAGCTTTTACTCGCTGACAAGTTAAACATCCGCCGATATACTCGCGAACCTCTCTTTTCATATTTGGCCACCAAAATGTTATCGGAGGTCTTGATACATTTTGGTACCGCCAGATGAATTGTGTATCTTGAACAATGAGCTTTTAGTATTTCTTCTTTCGATTTCCATTCTGCTGGAACCTAAATTCTTCCTTCAAATCTAATAATCCCATCCTTATCGATGTTAAAATTTCCTTCTTTTCCTGATGAGACTTTCTCTTTCAATTTCTCACATTCCCTATCTTTAAATTGCGCTTCCTTGATTCTATCGAAAAGAGTTGAACAAGTCTCTATTAAATATAACTTTTCATTTGATTTTTGTGGTAGTTTAACTTCTAACTCCATCCTTTCCATAGTTGTTATTAACTCATCTTGAGCTTTCAATGACATCAATTTATCGCGACCTTTTCTACTTAAGGCGCCAGCTACCACATTTACCTTACCTGGGTGATAAAGGATTTCACAATCATAATCCTTAATCAATTCCAGCCATCTTCTTTGTCTCATGTTTAGCTCTTTCTGTGTGAAAATATATTTTAGACTTTTATGATCTGTATATATTTCACATTTTTCTCCGTACAAATAGTGCCTCCAAATTTTTAAAGCAAACACCATAAAGCTGCCAATTCTAAATCATGAGTAGGATATCCTTTCTCATAATCCTTTAGTCATTGTGGATGCATATGCAATAACCTTTCAATCTTTGATAAGGACACATCCTAACCCTTTATGTGATGCGTCACTATATACTACAAAGTTTCTCGTTTGGCATTTGTAAGGACAACACCGGAGCATTACTTAATTTTTCTTGAGTTCTTGAAAACTTTCTTCACATTTCTCATTCCATACAAATTTAATCTGTCTTCCTTGTCAAAGTTAGTTAATCAGGGTGGCTATCTTTGAAAAATCTTGAATGAATCTCCGATAATATCCCGCTAACCCCAAGAAGCTACGACTTCAAAGATGGGCGCCTTCTACCGCCTCCCGATTCATAATCGCTTTACCTTCGGCCGGATCCACAGATAATCCATCTTTGTCAATCACGTGACCCAAAAATTGAACTCTTTCTAGCCAGAATTCACATTTAGTGAATTTCGCATATAACTTTTCTTTTCTTAGTGTTTCCAACACTACTCTCAAATGGTCAGAATGATCGTTCTGTGTCTTGGAATAGATCAGAATATCATCTATGAATACTACCACAAACTTATCCAAGTATGGTTTGAATATTCTATTCATTATATCCATGAATGCAAATTTGGTGCATTCGTTAATCCAAAAGACATAACCAAAAACTCAGAATGACCATAACGAGTTGAATCTCGTCTTTGGAACATCTTCATTTCTTACCTTCAACTGATGATATCCAGTTCTCAAATCTATCTTCGAAAAATATTTCGCCCCTTTCAGTTTATCAAAAAGATCATCGATTCTGGGCAAAGGATATTTATTCTTGATCGTCACTTTATTTAACTCTCTATAGTCAATACAAAGTCTCAACGATCCATCCTTCTTCTTTACAAACAACACAGGGGCTCCCCAAGGAGACGTCTTTGGGTCGAATGTATTTTTATCCAAAGAATTCTCGCAATTGTATCATCAATTCCTTCATCTCTACAGGAGCCATTCTGTACGGTGCTTTTGAAATCGGTGCCGTACCAGGTGCCAAATCAATAACAAATTATATTTCCCTGTCTGGCGGAAGGCCCGATAACTCGTCAAGGAAAACATCCACAAACTCATTTACCACCTTAATATCTTCTATTTTTACTCCTTTTTGCTGAGTATCTACTATATATGCAAGATAACCCACACAACCTTTTTGTAACAACTTCTTTGCTTGCATCATCGTTAAGCATCGCGACTGCTTTGGTGATTTACTGCCGTAAAACACGATCTTCGATTGCTTTGCAGGTTTAAAACTCACATATTTTCTTTGGCAATCGATGGTTGCTCCATGTTTAAACAACCAATCCATTCCCAAAATAACATCAAATTCCCCGAGTTGTATCGGAATTAGATCTACTGTAAGTTCACATTCTCCTATCTTAACGCAACAATACTTATAGACATGCTCTACAGGAATCACTTCCTTATTAGCCACTTCTATAACCATGGGTATTTCTAAATTCGATAAGGGCATTTCTATGCGCTTAGCGAATTCATGTGATACAAAAGAACAGGTTGCCCCATAATCAAATAATACATAGGCATTAATATTGTTGATAGGGACAATACCTGAAACCACATCCTTAGATGTTACCGCATCCTTTCTTTGTCATCGCACATATGAAGGGTTCGGCAAATATTTATTTGGTGTAAATTTGCACCAATTGAAGCGCCTAGTGCATGCCACTGTTTCCTTTACCACTGCTTCCTCCCTCTACTCCTTTCTTCGAACAATTTCTAGCAAAGTGATCCATCGATCCACAAACATAACACCCATAATTTTTCTTTGGATTTGGACAGTTAGGAGAAATGTGTCCCTCCTGTCCACACTTATAACAAACCGTCTGTCCTTTTAGACAAATGCCCATATGATTCTTTCCACACTTCTTGCACGCTTCAATTTTCTTCTTTTGCTGCCCACCTTGAACACTACTCGTGTTCCCAACATTATTCCATTTCCTTTTCTTATTCCACTTACTAGTACCTTCTGATTTAACCAATCCTTCAGACTGTCCTTTATTCTTCTTATCTTTATTATATCTACCTCCTGTTTCACTACCACTTTCTGCTATAATTGCTTTCTCAAGGAGAACGGCATAAGTTCCAATCTGCAATACTGACAGCTTATTGTAGATCCAAGGCTTCAAGCCCAACTCAAACCGCCTCGCTTTTTGTTCTTCTGTGTTCACTTGATGTGGAGCGAATCGTGCCAACTCATTGAACTTGGCAACATACTCAGATACAGTCATATCACCTTGTTTAAGATCAAGGAATCGGACTTCCATCCTACTTTGCATTCCAGGAGGGAAGTAATTTTCAAAGAAAAGTTTCTTAAATTTGGACCACCTTATTACACCTGCACCGGCTCTGGTTTTATTTGCTTCCCACCAAAAATTTGCTTCCCTTTCAAAGACATATAAAAGAAATGAAGTTTCTCGCTCTTTACTTACCCTAGTTATCTCAAAGGCTTTCTCCATTTCTTGAATCCATGATCGAGCCTCAATTGGTTCTAGAGTCCTCTAAACTCGTGGAGGTCCTACACTTTAAAATCTTTGAAGTTAGCCCCGTGAATAATTGGTGGTGGTGGTGGAACATTCGCGTCGGTGGTGGAGCATTCACGCTCAAAAGCTTCCATCATAAAACGTGCAAATTGTCAGATAGGATTCTCTTGGGCTTCATTCCTATTTTCATTTTCATTATGAACCTCTTCATTTCTATTCTAGTGTTAGTTCCACATTAGCATTTCTTCGCACTCCTAGGTACTCTTCCTCCTCTAATTCAGGTGGCATTTTATATCCGTTTAATAACATTCATATAATTAAACCATTTATTACAAGAACATTCATACAAAATGTTAAAACAATAACATTCATAACAAACATATTTAATGTTATTATAAATTAAACATGCTCTTACATGTGCCTTGATCATTTCTATCTTTGTAAACTCTTTCCGCTATTACATATTCACAATTACTATTTACATAATTACGCGTACTATTTTCATAACATTGCTAGCAAAAGCTTTACATATACTAATCCTTAACCACTATCAGGTTCGGATTTCCAAAAGATATCCCCAAAGAACTACCAAAAGTGGGGTACATTCACATACTACACATACAAACCCATTTATAGTATTTATATTATCATAAATATACATGCCATAAACATCTCCAGACTGACACTTAAATATCCCTATCCCCGGACCTGGAGTGATGGAACGACGCGCTCCTCTTCAGTAATAGCCATAACCCTGGCTCGCGAAATAGAATATCTAGTCTGTCCTAGCTCTCGGGGTGATTCTGCATATGATTCGGACCCTTTCCATGGAATGAATATATACAAAATTCATTATCTCCTTTTGTCTTTTGCACTCATCCAACTGACCCTATAAATGGTGAATATAATCATTAGAGGTTGTTAAAATATTCTCCATTCCATGTCGTTCTTTATGCAATCCCTGGATCTGTACTTCCATATTCTGGACTTTGTCTTCAGATACCTGAAGTCTAGCTAGCAATTCATTGTTCTGATCCATCATATAATGGATCATTACCCCTAACTGTATCATTGCTTCTTCCATTTCGCTCGTTGAGGCCCATCATCCGTCTCATTCACCTCCTCCTCTCGGATCCTCCTCTTCTTCTATAGGTTCTGGATCTAAATCTATTACTTGCACTGGGGCTACTGGTGGTCGAGCGATCTGCTCCTCAATAAAAACTAACTCCTCCTGAATCTCTGTCATCCTACACAAAACAAATAACCTGATTAATACATAATACAAGTTATATAACAAATAACAAATAACAGTTATTTTTAAATTATTTATATTTATATTTTAAAATGAACTTCCACAGTTCACCTTCTTGCAACTCTATATGAGTTATTTATTTCATGTCTGTCTCTCTAACTTAAAGTTATAACCCCAGGTTCCCATCCTAAGGCTTCTAACTTAAGGCTTTGATACCAACCTGTGACGCCCCCAAATTTGGGTACTTGAAACCCTTATTCAGTGCTCACGATATAAAACTTCCAGAATATAATAAACATAAACTTAATAAAGTAATTACATCAAAGTTCTTCTAAATCCTGTGTACGCAAACCTTTAAGAGTTTATTACATGATAGTTTAATATTTATAAACATGAAAACTATCTATTACAACACTCTTCAGCTATTCTCCTACTTTTCCTTTTCCCTTGTCTTTTCCGCACTTTTTCCGCCTTGAAAGTCCGTCAAATTTGAAAATATTTAATAAAACAAGTATGAGCATTTAATTGCTCAGCAAGTAATAGCATTCTTTAAAGATTAAAAAAAATAAATGTTTTCTTTGAAGCATGCTTTAACAGTGAATCAAAACTGTAAAGCAATAAATCTTAAATCATTTACATTTTGAAATATCATAACAACATTGAATAACAGAGGTTTTAAGAATGAACATATTTTTCTTTTTCTTGAAAAGGTTCAATTAAATATTAGACTTAACTTACGAACGTAGGATGATTTTTATGCCCTGTATTGATTTTCTTTTTCGAAAAAGGTTCTACATCACCACTCCCCAGTGCAATAAAAATATCCCATTTAAGGGTATGTTCATTCTCGCTTTTAGATTCCAACTACAACAATATAGTGGACAAATTTTAAATCATAAAGACAATAATATTTCAAGATATAATATAAAGAAATTGAAATATTTTACATCTATGTCCGCCGTAAGAAATGGCTCGGACTTCTCGCAATTTACTCATGTATATTGAATATCATTTGATACATATGATAATTCATTACCCAATCTTTTGAAGTCGATTGGAATAAAAAGATTATTCAATCTTATAATATTCATAAATAAGGAAAAGATAGTTCAAAAATTAAGGAACTCGTCAACATATGAATAATCTCCGAATACTTGCTCAATAAAGAGTAAGATTTAGATACATTTGCCTTGTTCAGTAGACTATTGATAAAATTCAGCTTAACTTGATCTCACAAAGCCTACACAATTATATTTGCATGTACAAGTATATTAGCCAAACATACAAGTCATATAGTTTGTATTTTCACATATCACATAATCACATTGATTATATTTTTAGTTTATATTTTATATTTGAAATATTTTTATACATTTTTCAAATATCTCATCCATGTTCTTAAAACAATCATTTCTTTCTATTATAGAGTCTGACATAATCTTTTGCTCAAGATTTTTCTAGAATCTTAGTTCAAATATCTTTTCTAAGTTATGACAAGTTAGTTTCGTCGTAGAGTTTAGGAATTCTTTACGACACTACTAGCCTAAGCTTGGCTTAGCAACCTTAAAAGTCTCATCATAACAACCATTGTTTTATAATAAATTACGTGTTTTAGATGTGACTAAAACTTGTTTGGACAATTTATAGTTCTATTCGTTTATAGTTTCAATTTTTTCTTTTTTTTACTAAGATGCTAAACATTCTTGTTTACTTTAAAAATGTCAAAACCGCCCTTCGTGTGGTAATCAAACTATGTTCGCCCTCTGTGAGGCTTGGCTAGAGCCTCATGACCCCTAGCCGAGCTTAGCAGCAAACCCTTAACCTTTGAAAGCAACACTTTCCAATTTGCTTAACCTTATCTTTATAATATGTTAGCCCATTAGTATTTTAAAAATTGCATTATCGCTAATCGCTCGTTGCTAATGTCATTGCCTTTGTCAAAGATAGCAGACTTTGCTTCTATGATTAGCCCTCCTGTTTTATAACTTTATAACTTATGTCGTGTGTACAATTATGTAAACCCAAGTTTTAACATAAATGTTTTATATATTGGCGCCTATTAATTATGCTTTCCAAGCTATTTAAACTACTAGCAAGTGCTTCTTTTCTACCCTCGTCTGTCCGTGAAGAAAGCAGTAGTCTCCCTTCCCCGCTTATTGATTCAAACCCATCAACTCAACCATTATCAATATAAATATAGGGATGTACGATTATTAATATCTAGACACAACAGTTGAGGAGAATTTTATAATCTAACTATATTCAACACAAATTCATCAAAGAAAGCATTATCATTCAGGCAACCACGCCAAGATCTGCTTCATTACACAAAATGGGCAACAAATCTGCATTTGCTTTGAAAAACAAAATTAATTAATATGCTACTTGTGACACACCTCTTGATATAAAAAAAATGCTAGTGACTTAAAGCTATTACTCTAGCTGCTGCAACACACTTGTTGTCACCCAAGTACAGAAGCTGCATTCCTCCTCTCAAGCCATAAAATAACTCCTTTTAAGCAAATCAAAGATGATGCATTTATTTGATAAAATACCAACAATCGGGTAATATTCAAATTTACTTAAACACAATGATTATTAGCAAAAAAAAAACTCCTACCATGGCCCAAAAGGTTTTATTGTTGACACGCACGCTTAATCGGGCAAGCAATTACTCCTTTATTCTTGACCCTATTGTGCCAAGTGTTGAGCATTACATGAATCATATGTATTTGTATTGCAGAGAAGTGCTACACAAACACGTTTAGTAGTTTAATGTTTGCCAAACTAGAGCTCAAAGAGAGTCTCAACTGATGCTTAAGACTGCTGCTACCGTGGGAAGCAGCTGACCCACCAACTACAAACATCTTTGGCTTGAATTTGAATATTCATTACCATTTTATGCTCTTAAACTCTTCATTTTATTAGTATATGTAAAACATTTGGTCATCCAAAACTTAAGTTTTGCCAAATAACTGACTTTAATCTAAAACAGTCCACTTGGGACTTTTGTCAAGCATGTGGGGTGCACAATTTTATATTACCAAATTCAAAGCTAATGTTTTATATCATAAACCCATATTATTCTCCTTATTACTCCACAGCCACTTATCTCCTTGCCTAAATTCGGTGAAGCACATAACCAAAACCATATATACTCAATGCATTAACAATTAATTAGTTCATGTTGAGGTTATATTACCCCACTAAATTCAACTTACTGCAATAAAACAGAGCATGGATTTCAAACATAACTCAGCTATATAATATCTCAAAGGTTTCACCTTAGTTTAAGCAACCCAGTTGACTAACTTCGATTTTTTTTTTTAACAGAAAATATAAGAGAAAGAACCGAAAATACAGCTAATAAATTCATACCTTCTATTTGACGTGTTCCCGCTCACCCCACAGCTTCGAGCTACCGAAGTTCCTCCTCCTTAACAACTCGAAACTTGGGTATTTTCCCAGTTCGTAGAAATTATAAAGTTTCACTATTTTTGTTTTTATAACACTTTCTGTGCGGGTTTAAGAAATAAACGGCTTGTTACAACCTGAAGCTCTGTTTTATAAGAACTCGCTATGTAAAACACGTTATAGTAAACCGAAGTCAGTAAAGCTAAGTTATTGTATAATCGCCAAAGACTCATTAAGCTAATAGATTATCTCCTGTTTTAACAGTGCCACGTATACGATAATAAGCTGAGTTTCATTTACTATTAACGTTAATTCATAAGGCTATGTTTGGCGAGAAAAATAACATTTACTTCTCTTTTTGCAGTTAGTGCATGCTTTAAATATACCAAAATACATTTCAATTTTTTTTTTTAATAGAATATCCATACATCATTTCCATCAAAATAGAGGGTATTTATTAAATATAATAACTATTAAATATTATACATGACAAAACATCTCATCACAAAATACACTGCACATGATAATATAATAACACATACAGAAGAATTTTTTTTTTTTACTACAGATTACTACAGAAAAATCTTATTTTATTTACTCAGAAAATGCGATTCGCTACAACTTGTGTCTCTACTCTAACCATTTTATTATGTTTTGACTTTTTAGCAGAACTTTTGAAAAATGAAATTGTGATCGTCACAATTAAATTAATTAAGTAATAATATGGTTAAAAAAATATTAATATAAATGATAAAATGCTAAAAAATTATACTAAATTTTTTTTAAATTGAATTTATTAATACCCTTCCATATTTAAATAATTTCACTCCATCTTAATTTTTCAATTGAAAGTGAGAATTAACCGTTTCAGCATATATAAATACTAAAAAAATTATAATACTATCACTCAAATAAATAAATATATCAAGATCTGGTTTGGGTAGTTATTAAAATAAATAAAAACTCTCTCGCTAAGACTTCGCTTTAGGCCTCACTGAGGCACTAGGGGGGTTTAGCTACTAAAGTGGGAGCCCAAGGGGAACTAGCGCCTGGGTGGGGATTTTAGAACATCGAACTTGTATGGACCCATTAGGAACCCATGAAGTCTGCAACCCATAAATAGCTTAGACAATCAGCACAACATCACATCCAATACTATAAGATGCCATGAAACCAGCCACAAGCACTCCCAATGTTTCAGCAGACACAAACAAACTCATCAGACAATGACAAACTGCAGCCAGACGGCAGCAAAAGCAGGCAACATACACCCTCAAAACATCATTTCAGCATATCATATCAGCACACCAGACACCTATAAAATCCAAATTTCATTACAAAGATTTCAAATGATTTCATTACAAAGACCGTAAAATAAATTTCAACCCAAAGACAGACTAACAGCAGACATAAACTTTAGTCCTTTACTATAGAAACCGTTATTTTGTAACTAGAATACTAGAACAGCAACGTAAGTGCATAAATGACCAAATTCTCCCATAAATACTTCACTAGACATAATTTTTATCCCACCATAAAATTCCTTTTAACCCAATGCAAATAATAAAGAAAGTAGGCCTAAAAAGCACCTACATCGCAGAGCACGAAGCCAAAAAAGTGGAATAAAAAAGGGTCTTTTTCATGCCTAATGCACATGTACAGAACTAAAACTCAAAAAAAACATTTCAGTAAGCCAACGACCAACCCTTCTTAAGAAAGTCATTTATTCGTCTAGTCTTCCATTAACATTTGTTTCAGAGCATTACACATTTATGTATTAAAAAATTAAAAAAATGAAAAACTAAAATTTAACAGACTGTCAGATACAGAACAACAGTAGTGTATGTGTGTATGTGACAAATCAACAGTAACCAATAATAAATACCGAAAGGAACTAACAAATTTACATAAAAGAGACAAAAATAACAAGATCAAATATAGTATACATGTTTAAATAATATAATTGCTCACCCAAATTGTGTAACGTTCTTAATCCACCCTACTTTCCATGGTATCAAGTCCAACAACTATAAGCTTGATGTCAACGATTAATTCTTCATCTTCCTCTTCTTCTTTATCATGTCCAGTGGCTATATTTTAAAAAATCAAAATCAACAAATAAAGAAAGTCAAAATAACAAAATTTTAACATTTAACTTAATCAAGTTTTAAGATTTACCATCTGAGCCATACAACCAATTCCGAGTACATAATAAAGCTTTCGCATTCTCAGGGGTGATTAAGCTATGATACTTGGTTATAATATGTCCTCTAATGCTAAAAGATGACTCTGAAGCAACATTAGTAATCGGAATACTCAGAATGCCTCGTGTCATAATTGATAGCACTGAGTATCTAGTTCTATTTGCTTTCCAATAATTAAGAACATTCAGATGCATCTTTCGGTTAAGACTACTCTCTTCCAAATAAGATTCCAATTGCGACTTACCTCGATCAAAACCATATTTTTTACTTAGAAAAGAGTCAAACTCCTACATAATTTTCACAATCAGTAAAAATAAACAAATAAGCGTAGATATGTAGATATATAAACACATATCATCTTCATAAGAAAATAAACAATACTTACACCCATATCATCAATATCATCTTCATTATCTCCATAAAAAGTTGGATGAGATGAACCGGATGTAGAAAAATAAATTGAAAAACGACAATAATCCTTATAAAGGTCACTCAACTTATCACGAACCGATTTCACTCTTTCATTGTATGTCCCTGGATATAGTTTCTTAAAAACAAATTCCACAAACTCCAACTTGAAACAAGGATCCAAGATGACGACAAATGACAACACTAATTAAACTACACTCCAATATTTTTCAAACTTCGCATTCATTTCAATTGGCATATAATATAAAATGCTATTTGGATCATCCATCTCCCTATAAATAAGGGATCGTATCTTCCATACCCTATGAAAATAAATATTAGTTGTAGGGTATTGAGTTCCTGAGAAAAGAGTAGTGATATCATGGAATGGTTTTAAAAATTTAGCTATCTTTTCAACCGTTTTCAATTCTTCCTCCGTTGCACAATCCTTGAAATTTGAGTCCACTAACTATAATTAATAAAATGCAAGTTTGTATGTCAAAGTACTATCAAGCATTAAGTAAGTTGAATTCCATCTTGTTGGAACATCTTGCTGAAGTTTCTTATTACACTTCAATGAGAGTTGAGCAACACATTCAACAAATTTTATCAATATTCCTTTTGTCCCTTTCACATATTTCACATTTTCTCTAATTTTGTTAACACATTTTCAATCACCTTAAGACCACTTTGAACAATTAAATTCAAAATATGTGCACCACAATGCACATGAAAAAATTCCCCTTGGTAGAGTAATGTACCGGTCAAATTCAAACGACTCTTTACAACATCTACCAAGCCATTATTTGTCGATGCATTATCTAGAGTAATGGTGAACACTTTCTTCTCAATCCCCACTTTCTTAACAAACCAATTACCTTCTCTGCTAATAAAGGTCCACTATGTGGAGGAGCCAAAAACTTTAAATTTAAAATTCTTGCTTGCAGTATCCAATTCTCATCCACATAATGCATTAAAAGACAAATACTCATCCAAAGTAATAGAAGACCATAAGTCAGATGTTAAACATATCCTACCAGAAACAGATTCTAGAGCATACTTAAGACTATATCAAAATCCAAAGCCACAACCTGTTTTCACACACAAATAAGACCCAAACTCATTACAAACTACCAACAAGTGATTATGCTTATCAGGATATCATTAAAGCTAACAGAATATTTATACAGACTCCCAACAGAGCATAACATCTACATATTTGCAGATTGCTAGTATTACTAACACAACTAACAGAACCAAAGTGGTAGAACTTGTTGAAGACTTTTTAGCAGAAGTTGCTGTTCGAAATGGGTTTGATAAAATATATATTTATATGTTCAAATCCATTAAGAATTGAATGAGAAAATTGAAGGCTTGCCCAATTGAGGTTTGGTCTGGGTTGGCCAGGTCTTGATATATATTTGTTTTAGAACAAAATTTATTATCAATACTAACGGTTTGTGCTCAAATAGCAGTAATAAACCGTGTAATTATTCTATAAATTAACGAATATGGGCACGCATTAAAGACACAGACCTGTTTTTCCTTCCTGTTCCTGTTCTTATTTTTTCTCGTTCTATACACTGTTTTTCTGCCAAATTTTGACAGACAAAAAACAACATAGTGCAGTGTGTACTTTTGACAGACCACATAGGCATACTTTTGACAGACAACATAGTGCTTCTAATTTACTTTTTGACAGACAAACAAAAGTAAGATTTTTCTTCCTTTTCAGTTTATTTTTTGCATGCGTCATCATTATTATTATTATTCATGTTCATGTAAGTTTAGTACATAACATATAATTTGGTTTAAAGTGTTCTTAATTTTGAAGTGCTTCTAATTAAGAACTGGAAATCCGTTTTATCTTGGGAAGCAATTATTTAATTAATCCTTAGCACTTGTGAGGGAATAAATTTGCTTTAAGGAGACTTTGTGAATTCAAAGGACTCGGATTTATTTATTAATATTTTTTGTGTTATATACATATAAAATTCTGTTATGTTTTATTATATTTAAATATATTAAATAATACTATATATTACAGATAACAATTGCTAGTGACAAAGATCTTAAATAGAGCACATTTATATCGCTTGCAGATATGGTTGTGGCAGCATCACTAGAAACACAAAGAAGCTTTGATGGTATTTAAGGCCTACTCGGGAATGACTTATTTTAAATGACTTAAAATATAAGTTGACTTAAAAGTTTTTTAAGTTGTGACTTATAAGTAAAAGTGTTCCGTATCAATTTGACTTATATATCAGAAATTAAGTTAAAATAAGTTATGAATATGTTCGGCTCATAATTTATAAGTTAAAATCAAATGGAAGACTACTAAAAAGGAAATTAACAAAAAGATGGGCAAAATAGATATTACATTTGGTCAAACTAACTTATTTTAAACTAACTCATTCTCGAATAGGCTCTTACAGGGCAATAAGTATGTATTTAGACAAGCACACATTTAACATAATCCGAAAAGAAGAGGTATGCAAGGTTTTTGACTTGAACAAGATGTCCCCATAAGGTATTAGGTTACAAATAAAAGTCCACAAACCCAAAAGCACTAATCTACGGATATTAAGTTAAAAGCACATAACTGTTCGTAACTTTAAGAAGAGATTAGAGAAACCCAAAAGTAAGTGAAAGAATTTGGGGATAAAGCTTAATAAAAGACGAACTACAAAAGGACAATAAAAACTGAAATGAAAAGGGCAAAATACACGAGAGAATAGAGCTTCGAACTTGTCGTAAAACCAACACTAAATCAACGTTGATTTGGGCGCCAAGAGTGAGATTAATTAACAGTCATACTCCATTGAAGAGTCACGAAAGGAAAATTGAAGATCAGAAGAATAATCTTATCGACTGAAGATTCACGAAGGAAGATCAATGCGCGAGTTCAAACCAAGCATTGGCTAGGTCTTCTCCCCTCCACAAAAGTGGAATGCCCCTTAAGACCCAAAGCCAAGATAAACTTCATTGTATATAAACTCATTCAAACTTTAGTTCTTAACCGATGTGGGATTTAGCTTCCCACGAGTATTTATTATCATTTTAAAGGGTGATCTTTGGGAGTTAATTTCTCATTCATTATCCCATAAATTTGCGCTTTCAAATACTTAATTTTAATCTAATAATGGAGTAGAACTCATTGATATGTGGATTTATTTCAAATGATTAATGAAACCCACTACAAATTTGGCTCAAATTCTAACAATTTTAAATTTTAAAATTGATACTAGTCCATCTAACTTTAGCACTACAATTATAAATATTATAAATTATTTAAAATGTATTATTAATTACAAGATTTAATATTTTCAAAAACAAAAGTGATTCATGTCAAAAAATTGAATTTTTGAATTTTTTGAAAGTCATTATTAATCTTATATTGTCAAACAAACGGAGGAAGTATTACATTAATCTTAATTTAAGATTTCATAAATTAAATTATGTTGTGAAATGAGAATATATATATATATATATATATATATATATATATATATATATATATATATATATATATATACACACCCATCGGGATCAAGAAAGATTCTCCTTAAATAGCATTTCTCCTTAAATAGCATTCTTTTATTAAAACTAGGTATGAAACAAAAGTTAAAAAGTTTAGTGGAAGCAATGTATCAAACACCTTGTGTGAAACACTTACAACACTAATTTTCTAATGAATAAATTGAAAACAAGAAGATGACACATGCAGAGCATTTACTTACCTTTTTCCAATCGAGCAGCTGGAACAAATTTGGGAATCCAAATCTTAATATTTTCTTTGATCTTAGCGAGAGATGTTAGGAAATGATAGGATAGATTGAAGAAATGTAAAGAAATTTGATTTCTATAACAAAACACAACAATAGGGGCATTTTTGGACTTCTCAAATGTCATGAATCGGATTTCACCTCCGTCACAGACATTGAAAGAGTACAAGTTTGATTTTAATAAATTTGAAAATAGAACCTTTTGCAATGCCTACCTTAATTAATCACTTGTAGGGGTGTAAATAAATTGAATCTCAACAAAGAACTTAATACTCAGATTTGGTTCGATTTAAAAAAATTGAGCTCGGATTCGATAAGGAATTTCTAATTTTGCGCTATATTCGACTCGGATCATTACTTCTGACTTACTCATTTCGTGAAATCTTTCAACTCGCTTTTACAAACGCAGTTCTTCGTGAAAGCATTCAAATCGAGTTTCGAATATGAATCATTTCACTTAATACTGAACCACTACATACTAAATTGATTATTGAATTAATATTTATATATAAAAGTTTTTTACTTTTATTTATGTAAAGAAATTACAAATAATGTAATACAAATTGACAATCAATTCATTGATTTATTTAAGTATAAGTTTACACAATTTAATAATACACTTTATAAACCATAAAGATTGATACAAATATCACATATTTAACTTGTTAGTATGGATTAGACCAATATTTGAATATGTTCCATCGGTCATGTATCGAGGATGGTTCGAGAAAAAATGAAATACTCGAACCCTAATCTGAGCGTACACTGGTATACTCAAATTCGATCCGTGTATCATTAAACAGAAAACGAGTATGGATCAGATTCGACTCGAATCAACTTCGAATTCGAGTTTTGGATCATATTTTCGAACCGATCTCGAGTAGAGTACCGAGGTACTTGGCTCAACTTGACTTACACCCCTAATCACTTGACTAACCACTAAAATAAATTCATAGTTTAAGGGCAGGGAGAGCCGCACTCGCATCTCTATTAGTCTTCGATCACTAATTAAAAAGCTTTAATACATTAAACGAGGCCTCAAAGCAGATAGCCTACAAGAGACAAAGGTTGTAAAAATGGTGATATTGTTCCTCCATTGATCAAGAATTTCGATTGACTCTCTTTCCATTCTTATCTTCGATTAGTAGACGATTGTCGTAACGATTTTATTTCGACTTTTAAAATTTGAGCGAAGATGTGAGAAACTTATAAATCTCATCTTTATTTTTAGGGAATTGATATTTACACAAATAAAAATGATGATTTTACAAGTTCTCTCACATAAATAGTTAATGGGTCCCACACTTGTGCATATGAGGGAAATTTTGTGAAAATATCAATTTTTACTAGTAAAAATAACAATTTCCTATTTTTATTTTTTGTTAGTGTACTTGTGTGGAACGATTACAATTACCTGACAATCATATTGAGACGATGGAGATTCGTATTAAGAAATTGATCGAGGTACATACCTAAGGGTTAGGGTTAAATATTTTTTTAGTCACTGTACTATATGTTAACTTACAGATAGATAACTGAATTTTTTTTCTTTACAGTCAACTCACTGAACTCGACTTTTCTAGCACAAAATTAAAAAAACCGTTAAAAACTTTGACTTTAATGGAAAATGACAACTAAGCAGCTGAGTTGTCCGTTAAAAAGTTGATGTGGTGTCCTTGTGTGACGTGACAGTGATTATGTGGATTTGGAGGAAATTTTTTATGAAGAAAATGAAAAATATTTTAAAATATAATATAAATTTAAAATTTAAAGTGTGCCAAAAAAATAAGAAAATAAATAAAAATATATATTTAATTATTTTTGTAATTAATATCAAATAAAATTTTATTTATAATTAAGCCATTTATAAAATATAAAATCCAAAAATATGCTAATTAAAATTAAGGGAATGTGAAATATATTTAGGGGAAATGAAAGAAAATTATAATAAAATCAGAAAATTTAGCAAAAAATACATGGTAGTAATTAAAAAATAAAATGAGTTATTTACTTATTTTTGTAATTAAAAGAAAATGTTTTTATATAATTAATAATAAATATAATTAAGGAAATTATAAAATTAAAATATTTTAAAATTAAAAATCTTTTCAAATTCGGACATTAAAATTATAATTGAGTCAATTTGGTGATAGTTTTTCTTTTCTTTTCTAACTAGAATAAATAAATTTATACTTTTACATGCAAATAATTTTTATATATTTCTAACTAATAATTTGATGGACCGACCAGTTACCACATTAATGACTGCTTGAGTGTAATATCAAATTTTTATAAGATTACCACGTTATAAGATTTTTAATTTTAAAATAATTTTAATTTCGATTCCAACTAGATGGACCGACCAGTTACCACGTTAATGACTGCTTGAATGGAACAATTACAATTACCTGACAATCATATTGAGACGACGGAGATTCGTATTAAGAAATTGATCGAGGTACATAACTAGGGGTTATAATAATAGGTTTACCAAGTACCGCTCGGCCGGCAGCTTGGCCTTGGTCTAGTTTCATTGGTTTCGACTATGTATTCTTAGGTTTGTGGATATATAGATGGCGATTTATTTGGAAGTAATTCTACTGAACCACTGTTATATTTTCCTTATGATGCCAAGAATAAAGTGATGACACTACCTTTTGGCACAAAGAATGGAAACTGTTACTACTATTATTATATACTCCTCTTCTTTTATTTGATCATATATTCTAAAGGCTCCACTGATAGAGGGAAGTGGATTCATAAGTAAAATTTGTCCTCTTACATTAATTGCATGGTATGCAACTATCATGTTAAACCCATTAGTAATTGCACGAGCTTATTTCTATTGATCAGCTATTTAAGGTGAAAAATTCTATGACCATGCACAGCAAATGACATTGAATTGTTAGAAAGATATTCTTGAACAACACAACAATTGACATTGAATTGTTGTTTTTCAACACTTTTATCTTATAATACAATGTTGAATGAAACAATCTAAACTGCTAGAAGGAAAATTCATTATCACACTCCCCTCCCTCCAGGTTATATATGCATGGCATGTAATCACAAATCAGAATTCATTTCTGTACCAATATACGCCTCTGCTCTCACCTTCATCTTTCTCCACATAAACGCATTCCTTCACTTCTCTGTACATGGCCTTCAGAATTGGAGTTCCATCATACTGATAATAATCACCCAGTATCGGTTTCATTGCCTCTGTCGCCTCGAGTCCATGATAATGCGGGATCATAGAGAATATATGGTGACAAACATGAGCATTACACACGTTATGGAACACCTTGTTCAAAATTCCGTAATCTCTATCAACGGTGCATAGAGCTCCTCTCAACCAATCCCACTCCGTAGAATCATAGTAAGGCAAAGAAGGATGAGTGTGATTAAGTATGGTAATCAACACGAACCATCCGTTAACAACAAGCAAAGGACCTCCATACACACAAAACCCAAGCAAATCCTTTGAGTAACACGAGCCGATATAGACCATATATGACGGCAAGAATAGCAATATCAGAAATAACAATTTCCTTGCGCTCACGGTCAGAGTAAAGCGGACTATGAGGATCATAATGGGAAGTCCACCTTCCGTACTTGTGTCCAGATACATTGAACATCAAGTATAAAGGAAAACCAATAATAAGGGTGGTGAGCCACACGAGCACGCGGCCCGGAGGATTGTTGAGCATTTTGTAGTAGTTTCGGATATTGGACTTGAATCTCGGGACATAGACCTCGTCATTGTCAAGAGATTGAGTATTGGCGTGGTGACGACGGTGGCTAATTTTCCAAGAGAAATAAGGGACCAATAGGGAGGAATGGACTATTAGGCCCACGAGGTCGTCGACCCATTGGTAGTCACTAAAGGCGTGGTGGTCGCATTCGTGGCCTATGACCCAAGCTCCGGTTAGTACACAACCTTGGACGGCAATGTAAACGGCCCAGCCTAAGTAGTTGAGGGGATGGGGAAGGTATTGGTCGATGTAATTGGTGGCAATGTAATAGAGGGAGTAGGCCATGAGGAGATCTTGAATGAGGTAGCGGAATGAGGTGACGAGGGATTTTTGGAAGCAATGGGCCGGAATGGCTTTTTTAAGATCTCCAATGGTGAAGGGAGGTTTGTCGTGAGGGGCTCGGCGAAGGGCTTCGGCTTGTGTCTTCTTGTTGGCATTAGGGGGAGCTGACATACGCCCACCTGCACCCATTTTCTTGGGTTTATTGGCTTGCCTGAAATTAGGAAAAGAAAAATTTACCATATTAATCACGGAGCTTAATTAAGCGGGTATACGTTTATATGTGCTATTAAAGATAGAGGCACCCAAAGAAATTTTTAAAAAATAGCACACATGCAAAGTTTAACGATGGTGCATAATAGGAAAATGTTGCATATGTCGAACTTGTTTTGTTCCAACGGATGCAACTTTCAAAGATTTTATTAAGAAAAGTTGCATCCGCACATACTATTGTTCCAAAATTTCTTCTGGTACATGTAGTTTTATCCATACATGAAATTAATAAAATATATGTCTTGAAAAGCTCAAATATATATATATATACATACTGTTTGGCAAGTGTAATTAAGAAAATAGTACCTGAAGGAGAAGCTTTTTTGCTGGTCTCTCTCTCAGCCTCTTCCTTTGCCCTTGTTTCTGTGTAATGTTGCTTCTGCTCTTATTAAGATCCCCACAACTTCACTACTATTTATATAGAAAGTTTTTGTAAGCTGTAAGTCGACCCACTAGGTGATGACTAATGAATGAATGAATGAAAAGCCAAAGCGCCCGCCAGCCCGCCACTCAGTTGCTGTGTGTTGCCAAATAATATAATGTACTACTATAATATCCACTTTTCAGTCCTCATTGGTGGCTACTTGTTTATTATATTTTAGTATTTTTCTCAGCTACTTTGGTCATGGTCATGCGTTGGGGGTGTAATGGAATTGCAGCACCCATCCCACATCAAATCATTAATGACTCCACAATATTTATTAATTTATTTATACTTATACTCTTGAATTTATCGATTCATGCGAAATTTTCTAACAATTTCCACCATACTGATTAATTCATCAACCCAATAAATATATATGTTAGATTACCTACTTTCCTAAAAAAATTATATCTCATGTGAAATATCCCAACAGAGGATTCCACCTCCAGGGATTTGGTCAATCTTCACTCATTTAGTGCATCCGAATTTCAAAGTTCCAAAATAAATGTTTTATATATATATATATATATATATATATATATATATATATATATATAAATTTGTTAGTAATCGAGAGTCTCTTTTTTTTTCTTTTTAAATTTCGGGTTGGAACTCGGAAGAACGAAAATGAAAGTAAAACAAAAATAATCTTAATGCACACTTTTTCTTTTTACGCTATCCAAAATTAATTATCATGCTTTAAATAAAATTTGGGTGCATGAGATCTTAGAATTTATTTTTGCTGAAGACAAGAATATTAAATTTCAGTCGAATATAGCAAAAAAAAAAAAAAAATTGTCAAAAAGTACGTACCCGAAGGAGAAGCTTTTTTTGCTATGTCAATAATCGAATCTCTCTTTTTTTTCTTTTTAAATTTCAGCTATGTTGGGAAAGTAAAACAAAAATTAATTATTAATTAGCATACTTTAAATAAAGATTGGGTATATGAAATTTTAGGATCCATGCTGAAGGCAGGAATGTTAAATTCCATTTGAATATAGCAAAAAAATTTTTTGTCAAGAGTGGTGGCTGTCAGCCTCTTTCTATATAAGGCATGATTACCAACGATTAAAGAATTTTCTATGTAAGTTCGAATCAACTAATAGTATTAAAATTGGCTTTGTAATTGAATACTATTCGCTAGTATGTACTTGCTCCATTTTGCAAATGATGCTGACTAGTAGACTATCCTAACTTGTACACAAATTAAGAACACCTAAATTGACTCTTTTTTTAAATGTATTCTTAATTTTGTAACATATTTAATATATATAATTCGCTTCCTATCGGGTGATCCGCATGTGTACCACCTTTAGCGACGGACAAAATCGTCTCTAAACTCATCGCCATAGGGTCTGAACTGGGCTATAGCGACGATTCTATGCTATGACGATTTATTCGCATCAGTATGGCGGATTGTTTTAGCAGCAGCTTTGTCCGTCGCTAAAAGTGGTCATTCGCATATCTGAACCACCCAAGAAAAAGATCTTTGTATATATATATTGGAAAATATATATACAAATGATTATGTACATACGTAATCATGACGATGATTTTTTGAACTATAAGAGCAGTTCACCCGTAGCTATAGCTTTTTTTCAGTATATGATGACGGGTGAACTGGTCGTTATAAGCCAAAAATTATCATTATATGTACATTGTGTGTATATATACATATAATATATGTGAAAATATATATATATATATATATATATATATATATATATATATATATATATATATATATATATATATACTTTTAAAGTAAATGGAGTATATCCAAAACATAGGATACAACTTTAAAAATTACTATCATTATATTAACTACAAATAGATGAAATTTATAATAATTTTAAAATTTAAAATTTCTTGAATTAACCTTTTTTTTAAAAATAATAATAGTTTTATAATTTTAATGGATGAATTATTAGTTTGAACTTATTTCACACGTGGACCTGATCTCCCTACTGAATAATGTTCCAACAAATTATTTGATTGAGGGCAATGGCGTGCTCCAGCACTGGATGGTCAGTCAAGTTTGTTGTACTAATTTGACCGGGGAGTCTTTTGAAGTTTGTGAGTAAACTCACTCTCCACTCAACACATGCAAGTAGAAGCCATATATATATAACTACAACACAAAGTTGTGAACTTCAAATTAAGCCTAACATCAACCAACTCCAGCAACAAACGTAGTAGAGAGAACTAGCTAGCTTGTATTTCCTCAAACAAAGCCAAATATAATTATCCCATCCAACAATGGGGAAAGGTGGCCGTATGTCCGTCGGCAACCACCAGAAGCATACAGAGAAAAATGACAATAACAACAACACTAATATTATCCGTCGAGTCCCTCATGAAAAACCACCATTTACCCTCGCTGACATAAAAAGAGTCATTCCACCCCATTGCTTCAACCGTTCCCTCCTCCGCTCTTTCTCCTACCTCATTTTTGACCTTGCAGTTTGCTTCCTCCTCTACTACATTTCCACAACCTACATACCCCTCCTCCCTAAACCCCTCTCCTACCTCGCTTGGACCGCCTACGTCTACGTCCAAGGTTGTTTCATGTTCGCCGTCTGGGTAGTGGCCCACGAATGCGGCCACCACGCCTTTAGCGACTACCACTTGCTAAACGACTCACTTGGCTTCATTCTCCATTCTCTTCTCCTCGTCCCTTATTTCTCCTGGAAAATTAGCCATCGTCGCCACCACGCCAACACCAATTCTCTTGACCGAGACGAAAACCATGTCCCCAGATTCAAAAACACAATAAGATCATATTACCATCACTTCAACAACCCACTTGGCCGCTTCTTCATTATTGCATTCACTCTAACTTTAGGATGGCCTTTGTACTTGATTGTAAACATAGCCGGACGATCTTATGACCGGTTTGCATCTCATTTTGACCCGTATAGTCCTATTTACTCGCAACGCGAGCGGGCTCAAATCTTGCTGTCAGACATTGGTTTTCTTGTTGCTGGTTATGGACTATATCGGATTGCACTAGTAAAAGGACTTTCATGGGTAATGCTTGTATATGGAGCTCCATTACATGTGGTAAACGGGTTTCTTGTGATGATCACGCTACTGCATCACACTCATCTTTCGTTGCCTCACTACGATTCATCTGAGTGGGACTGGTTAAGGGGAGCTCTAGCTACGGTGGATAGGGATTATGGAATTCTAAACAAAGTGTTCCATCACATAGCAGATACTCATGTGCTCCACCATTTGATCTCTAGCATTCCTCATTATCATGCTCAAGAGGCAACTGAGGCCATAAAGCCGGTTTTGGGGGATTATTACCATTATGATGGAACTCCATTCTACAAGGCAATGTGGAGAGAGGCAAAGGAGTGTCTCTATGTTGAGGCAGAGGAAGGTGACAAGAGCAAAGGTGTTTACTGGTACAAGAACAAGCTTTGAGTTCAATCCGTAGAAATGATCAATGATTTAATCTTCTCTATAGAACTAAAAGGGTACTGCCCTTTGTTTCTAATTTATTTTGTTTTCCGGCCCTTAAAAGTGAAGGCCTTGTAAATGTAGAACAATTTTTTTGTACTCGTGTTGATGGTAATATTATAGTTAGGGTAAATTTCAAGTAGAACTTTACCGTTTCAAAAGTCAACACTAATTTATAGTATTGAGTTTACAACGATATTATTATGACATAAAAAAGGCTAGAAACACACATGCATATGTGGGCCCCCACCTTACATGTGGGACCCACAAATGTCTGAGTATTAGCCACCATTATGTGATAGTAGCATTATTTTTTAGTTCAAGTGAAAATTCATTTTCCATCTTTAACTCTGTTAGTTATAGTGTGTATGTACATATTTACCCTTATTACTGGACCATGACTCAAAATTTATCTATTTAGTCCATCGTGGCCAAATTCATGTTCTGCTTCATATACTTCATCTATCCTTAAATGACATTTGGATATATATGAACATCTTTATGTAGATTTGAACATTGTTTTTTTTAACTTGAAATATAGAATAATTTTTTGAAGTATTACAATATTGTTCTAGCCAAGTTACTTCTTCATTCTTAAACCGAAAGGGAGATTTTCATTCCTCATGGCCTCTTTTCTTTTCAAAATATTTGTTGCCACGTCCCTTAGAAATAGAGAATTTATATGTCCAAGTGTTGGGAATAATTTTTTCTGTTGCCTGTTGGGATTATTACCCAATTCAAGACCTGGGCATTTCATAATAGTGTTCTGGAAACAGTGCTAAATAGGCGTAAGAATTGTCAACGAAATAAATACATTATTCAAATGAAGTTTAATTAATAAAAATACACAAAATATGATTAAGATAAAAGGTTATCATGCACATGCACAAAAGATTCATAATCAAATCATAACTTTATTATCATTATGTCACAGTAGCTAATAAATGGCATGAGAGTAATTTACTCCAAATGCAAGGTTAATTTGATTTTAGTAGGAATTATAGATGTTAGGATAATTCAAAAAGGAGCCTTATTACTCATGGGGATATCGGTGTTATGATCCTCATACCCAAAAGATATATGTCACTCTGGATGTTTCTTTTCATGAAATGGAGCCTTATTACTCATGGGGAGTTTCTCAAACTTCTCTTCAGGAAAAGTGATATTGAAGAAAGTTTTGAATTAGAAGAAAGAAATGAAGATGATGTCCAAGACCAGAACTCTAACGCGAACAAAGAAACAATTCTTGACACTCTTGATCAAATAGTAGATATCCCAGATTTGCCCTTGTTAACACCAGCATCTGAAGAATCAACCTAGCCCGAGCATGTCCTTCCTCAGGTAATCTCACAACCCATACTGAATGAGTCGAATATGATTCCTCTTGCTCCTGCAGAAAACATAGCTTCTAGGTATTCATAAATATCAATTTTCCTGCTGCTAGGTAGGAATTATAGATGTTAGGATAATTTCCTATATATACACTCATTTGTATAGGGGAAGGAATGAAATATCAATTTTCCTGCTTCTTTCATTTCGTTTATTCTGTCCTTATCTGTTATTTCTTTTTCATCTTGTTCAATGTCAATTCATGAATTTTTTTGTTATTACCCTTGCTTGACTAGTTATATGAATGTTTCAAACCCATTTCCTCATAATTATAGTGTCATGGCTGAGTCCCAAGCTCCTCCAGGTCTAGATGGTTCGACAGTCATGAAACCAGATCCTGACAAAGGGGTATCAAAGGATCGTTCCTCGGCGACTTCCGACCATGGGAAAGGGAATATGATTCATCGATGGTAATTCCTGCATCTAACTTTTCAATTCAACACTTTCATATCCAAAATATTAGTTCTCTGTCCATGTATCAAAGTGGTATCCTGCATGTAATTAGATGCCTGCACCTAAGTACTTTGTTTCACCTGAAAATCAGTCAAACATTACACCTCTCATCTTCAATTCATCTCACCAAGTTGTTTCTACTTCAATTTCTGGGTACACTACACCTGAAACCCCCTTTGTTTCTTCATCATATCTAACACAATTATCATCTTGTACCTTTCACACTGCTACACCAACAACACAACAGTCTCCTATCTCTGGATTTACTAACCAAATACTGAATTTAAACGATGAGGCCCAGATGTTTGAAGAAAATCTTGAGAGAAAATTTTTGAATTCAGAGTCTAACGTCAATATTAGTGTGATGAAACACTTTGTGAAGCATCAACAATCTAATTTCATTGCGGAGTATGCAGAGGAATTTTCAAAAACTAAGTGTTGGGCAGAAACCTTTTATAAATTTGAGTTCAATGAAGAGTTTGTTGTTCACCACTTCATTCTTGGTCTCAAGGAGGAAATTCGAGAAGCCCTCATGTTGTGATCACTCACCACTTTGCATGGGTCAATCAATTTAGCAAAATTTTAGGAATCTCTAAGCGAGGTCAGATTGCTTGTTGAAGCAACTGAACAAAAATTAATTGATGAATTGAAACAATTGGAAAGTAATCTAGAAATGAAAATGGATGCAAAACATGTTTCCATTTTGAATATTGAAGCGAGTGAGAATAGTTCAAAAAATATTGATGAGAAGGGACGCAAAACTGTAACAGATGATAAGGTTATCGATGTGGAAACATGTCACAAAAAAGACTTTAAATCTAATAACTACAAGGTTGCTTCCAGTACCAATTGTAGTGATAACTTAGGACTCTCTTTTCAGCATATGGTGGGATATTTACAAGAATTTAACCTACCTCTTCACTATTAGTCTCTACTCTTTTGGCTAGCTTATGAGGTAAAGACAATGATTTTGACTTTTTTGAATGGTGACATATGTAATTCTTTTTCCCAGTCCTTCCTCATAGAAGACAAAATACAACATGAAATATCCCATTCTTTTAGAGCAATGGAATTATGTGATGATGATTTTGAGGGCAAAGATTCCAATTATCATCACACCGGTTTGTTAGGCTCTCTTTTTGTTATTGACAATGGTATGGGAAATGAGATTGAGAGTATAAGGGTTGAAATTAATCTCAAAATGAGGAATGGGAATAATTGTGATGAAAAATTGAAAAATATTGAGAAGGGTATTCCCGTAAATATGGAAATTCATTATGCCTTAAAGAACGAGAATGAGGATGAGGAACTGAAAAAGAAAGATTGGGATGCTAACATGGAGAATATTTGGAAGGCACATATTTTGATAGGTTTAAGCATGGTTGGCTACATGTCAAACAAAAAGATGATGGAGATCTCACCTATGGGTCTAGAAAGAATGGAATTCGTTGAGTGTTCCTTTGATGTTGCAGTTAATGGTGAGTTGATGGCTCAATATCTTGTTCATAGCGAGATGGAGTCCAATGAGGCAGTTTACTTGAATACTTTAATTTTGGGGTATGCTCAAAATGGGTATGACAAGGAAGGAACCAAGTTATTTGGTTGCATGGTTGAGGAAGACTTTAGGTGGAATGGGCACACAAGTGTTGGTGTGGGTGCTTATAGTTTGGTTGTCGTGGTATGTGTTGCTAAACTTATTGTCAATGGTTCCCCGACATTTGTTCATTCTCCGTCCGTTCGTTGTGGGCTTATATTTGACTATTTTTGTACGAAAAAGAGTCAAACATCAAATTTTTCCGTGGTTATTTTAAGGAGATTAATGGTCACGTTGTTTGTGTTGCATTATTTCAGGGATTTTAACATAAGAAGCTCAAACATATACAACTATGGCTTGGAGGAGGATGTGATTCATCAATTTTTTATGGTTGTAATGACGACTTTTCTGGGTGTGGCTCTTGGGAGAAGGCTTTCAGGGGGAATCAAATCAAACACAAATTTCATCGAATCAATTATACTTTTCTTATGGGAATCAACTCTACTGTTCTTGACTATTTCTCATACGCTGCTTCTAAACAAGGATAAGCCAAGAACAACCTCAAAGATGAAATCTTGGCAAATTTATGCACATGCTGGTGTTATGAATTTATCAATTTGGTTTTACCATGAAACAATCTTTGAAGCTCCCCACAGGTGTAATAGTATACCTCCTCCATATGATGGTTTATCGTTGGGCTTCTATAATCTTATCTGACTACTAATTCCATTATCATGTACATACCATTCTATGGTCATTAAAGTTGCTCGACAATCTGTCAATGACATTTCCAATTATGACTTCATGGCATCAAAATTTACGTGGCCATCATGGGTGCTGGTTGTTGTATTCCTCTTCTCTGTGGCAAAAATTTTGTCCACCATTCCTATTAAAGACGTTGATTATGATGCCTCAATTAGGAAAAGAAAGAAAAGGAAGATCCAAGCGTTGAAAGTGACTAGCTTTTGTGTTATATTTAGAAGAATTATAATTAAAGGTTTACTCTGAAACAAGGAACATCCAATATTGATAAGTTGGCA
The DNA here is from genome assembly GCA_020205605.1 of Panax ginseng. Taxonomy (NCBI): domain Eukaryota; kingdom Viridiplantae; phylum Streptophyta; class Magnoliopsida; order Apiales; family Araliaceae; genus Panax; species Panax ginseng. Next base: position 120,010,749 of record CM035143.1, on the reverse strand, counting down.
TGGTTTAATGCAAATCCTTTTATTGTTTCATTGCTTCTATGGAGTCATTGCTACCATGAGTTCAACAAAGACAGTTATAAAAAAAGTTATCCCAAGTGAAGTAGTTGTTCACTATGATTCAAAGGAGTTTGAAATTCTGCAGATTTTCAATTTTGAAAAAAAGATGGGTTCTCAAATTATCCAGAATGTTTTGAAGGCATGTGTGCATGCCATTATTTCTAATGTTGGAGTAAGTGGAGCTGTTGTGCTTACTAAGATGTTGAAGCAAGATGAACTTGATATTAGATATGGTACAACACTCTTGGTATTTGATCCAGGGGGATTTTGGAAGGTTTACAAATTTTCGCAACCCATGAAAGACAAATCTCTTATGTTTCGAAACAATGAAGCTCACATCAAATTTAGGATACATGGTTGGATCTCAAAATGTAATCTTTGTGGACAAGGTTTATTTTCAAGGAATGGGAAATGTCACAGTAGCTACTAAATGGCATGAGAGTAATTTATCCAAATGCAAGGTTAATTTGGTTTTAGTAGAAATTATAGATGTTAAGATAATTTCCTTTATATACACTCATTTGTATTCAGAGAGGGGAAGGAATGAAATATCAATTTTCCTCCTTACATTTCGTTTATCATGTGCTTATCTGTGACTGGTTATACGAATGCTTCAAACCTATTTTCTTATAATTATACTGCCATGGCTGAGTCCCAAGCTCCTCCAGGTCGATGGTTTGACAGTCATGAAACAATCACGACACATTAAGTTGTGACAAAATTGTAAAGACATGTAATCCACACATTGTTCAACCACATCACTTCAATGAAAAATCATGTTAAGAATGAGCCAGAGCATTGCATATATGGTGATGAAATTTTATATTCATTAGATTCACACTAGTAAGTTCTTTATTGACACCTTATTATCTTCTCAAAGAGTACCCAAATTAAAATTAAGGTCTCGTTCCGCAAATTAATAACAAACACGGACTGCAAATTCAGCCCTATATCACTTCATCTTCCAACATTCATGACAAACATGTACAAAATGATGCTCATATTCCTAATTCCCACTAATAAATGATACTACCTCCGTTCTTAAAAGATTGTCGTTTAAGATTTTGGCACATGGATTAAGAAAGTACTCCTTCCGTTCCTAAAAGATTGTCGATTTATGAGAAAAAATTTGTTCCAAAAAGTTTTTCGTTTACAACTTTCGAGAAGAATAAATTATTTAATTTCCTATATTACCCCTACTTTCTCTCATTGTCCCAAAAAATTATCTCCCTTATATTAATAGTTTTCAATTTCAAACAAAGGGGTAGTGATGGAATTTCAAACAAATTTTACTTGGTAAATGACCCATCCTTAATCCATGTGTCAAAACCTTAAACGACAATCTTTTAAGAACAGAGGAAATATCATTTACCAAGTAAAATTTGTTTGAAATTCCATCACTACCCCTTCATGAGAAGTTAAAAACTATTAATACAAGGGAGATAATTTCTTAAAACAATGAAAGAAAGTAAGAGTAATATAAAAAAGTAAATAATTTATTCTCCTCGAAAGTTATAAACGATAAACATTTTGGAACAAATTTTTTCTTCTAAAACAGCAATCTTTTAAGAACAGATAGAGTATAAATTTAGTAAATTACACTACCCATTGCTACAATTTGAGCTCTCAAGGCTACTGTTCACCAAGCCTGAAGTAAAAGACCTAATCAAAGAGTTTATTGAGGCATATATCATCCATCTTCACTACACCCAAAAATAGGAATGTAATTGAATGAGCTTGCGATTCAAAACATTTTGTATTCTCTATAGGTATAATCAGTCCCTGAATCCAAAGGTTTTTTCAATATCCGATCTTTTGCAAATCAATTTTAAATCATTACTCCCTTCATTCCTAAATAACTGACGTTTTGAAGGTTTTCACACTTATTAAGGAAGTCATTTATTACTCCAATTTTGTCATTAAGATTGATATGTATTACCACAATTACCATTGCCTTAATTAAGAAAAAATGTACTCCATATAGTTGTCTAGATAAATGAAATACTCCATATAGTTGAGGGCAATAGAGAAAAAATTGTAATTAATGCTTCCTAGAAACTTAGTAACGTCAAATATATTAGGAAATTTTGAACTCCCTATAACGTCAATTATTTAGGGATGGAGGGAGTATCATCCATCAGTTCGCAAGAATCACTAGAGAATTTCTCCGTTTTACAGAAACCCTAACTAGCACAAATCTGAATATTGAAAAATGTAGATCAAAAATGAAATCATTTAGTTACATACCATAATTTATCACCAATTTATAAAGAAAGCTAAAACGGAGTCAAATTCAAAATCCAAAACTTAACCACCAAATCCATATAAAGTCCTCCCCTGCCTCTTCAAGGCATAAACAACATCCATGGCGAAGAAGTCTTCCTCCTAGCGTGTTTCGAGTTGTAGGTCACTGCATCATGAATCACATTCTCCAAAAAAATCTTCAAAACTCCTCTTGTTTCCTCATAGATGAGCCCACTTATCCTTTTTACTCCGCCTTTTACGCCGACCTCAATTCTTAAGCTTGGTAATCCACGAATGTTGTCAGGAGAACTTTACGGTCTTGAATTTAGCTCGCCTTTGCTCGATTTCTTTGCCACCTTCGCCTCTCGACGACATTTACGAATTGGATAAAGAAAGAAAGGATATGATTGAAAATCTAGGTCTAGCGTTTGTATTGGAGGGATTCGATTTGGATTTTGCTGTGAAAGTGAGGCCGTGGAAAGAGGTTTATATAAGTAGGGAAATTTGAGGTGAGGTTTTGAATTTAGGCGAAGTGCCGAGTGGGTGTTAATTTTTGGAGTTGTAAGCGATCCGTGTGGTGTGTATTGATTGATTTTGAGACGTTGAATGCTATGGGAATCGGCGGTTGAGAGTCAATTGTTTTAGGACGTGGATCGGTGACGTGGCTGGTTTAGTAAGCGATGTTTCGCTTCCTTTTTCCGAATTTTGTTGGAGAAGTTTTTAAAAAAACGTGTCACAGTATAAAATTTTTTTATTTAATGTTAGGTATTACTCCCTCCATTCCTTAATATAAGTCATTTTAGAGAACTATTTTTGTTCCTAAATATAAGTCGTTTTAAAATTTCAAGTAAGCATTAATTGCTTAGTTTCCAATATTACCCCAAGTAATAAATGTAACTTTGGTTCTCTCACTATTTTTTGCCCAATAAATAATATTTTCTTCTTCCAATATAAGGGCAATATAGACAATTGATTGTATATTTAATACTATTATACAATTATTTTCTTAATACTTGTGCACAACTCTAAAACGACATATATTAAAGAACGGATGGAGTAATTAATATTGTTTAGTTACATGGTTTATTAGACAATATAATTTTAAAATGACATTTTTTTTCTTAAATATACGTGTAAAAAGTAAATAATCCTCTACGTCTCTCAAAAGCTGACTTAATAATTTTTTTAATTAAATTAATCAATTTTATAATAAATATTAGACATTATTTTAAATTTCAATCCCATAAAATTGAAAGTAGTAATAAATTCAATGCAATTTCTTATTATTATAGTCCTTGCATATATATTTAAAAGAAAATTATATAAATTTTAATTACGAAAATTGTCAATTTGATTTGAAAAGACAAACTAAGACAATTTATGAAGGCAAGAGGGAGTAGAAGTACAACAAAGGTGAGGCAACGAGTCATAGTCTCATAGACGATAATTTACTTATTTATATAATAATCCAATAATATACAAAGATAATAAAAGCTTAACCTTGTAATTATGTGTATGTGCACACCTAGAGGGAGGGTGAATAGGTGTTTAAGCTAAAAGTTGTAAAACCCCAACTTTTGAATAAAGAAGAATTTTCTATAAATATTATTTTTGAATATTATGGAGTGAAATTGATATAATGTTATAGTTGTGGGTAATATTTATAAATTTTGCAAAAGTCACGCAAGTTGTTATATAATATTCGATTGGTGGGGAATATTCGTTTTAACGAGAGAATATTAAATGCATAATGGCAACATAATCATTGGTGGACCCTACAACGGAATTATTGTCGGATCGAGAAAACGACAAAAATACTTTATGAAAATAATAATTGGAAATTTTACTGATTAAGCTGTTGAAACACGGTGTTAAAAAATGCGATATCGTGTGGTTGCGTAGTAACTGCGGTATTAATTATTGATGCTTACGTAATAAGTCACTTAGTTTTGTTGGTATTATTAATGTAATAATACAAAAAATCTTTTTATATAAAACAGAATACTTTTATAAAGTTATTCTATAAATTGAATATATTATATTCTATTATGCATAGTGTTGCATAGTGTCTGCGCATAGTATTTTGCATAGTAATTTTTTTTATATAAAAGTAATATTTTTATAAAGTTATACATTTTATTAGACAATAATTAGAATATCTTATATTTTATTATGCATAGTGTTTGTATAGTGCACTGCATAGTGTTTACATAGTAAAATCTTTTATAAAAGTTATTCATTTTATTAGATTATAAATAGAATATATTATATTTTATTTAAAAGATTTTGCTTTAAATATGGACCGTCAGATTAAAGTAAATCAATCTGGACCGTAGTTCATGAGTTAATTCTTATCTGATCCATTTTTCTATAAATAGAAGCTCATTCCTTCATTATTTTCTCACAAATTCTTTGAAACTCTCTAGAGATAAACTATAGAGAGAAAGAAGAAAGTATTTCGCTACTTCACTACTTATATATCCGAAGATTCTTCTTCTTAAGGTAGGGAATATTATTTGTTGTACTCGTAAGGGGTGTTATTCTTTTGTATTCATGAAGAGAACTTATGTTATTTCATTCTTTATTATTCTGTTGGATAACTTGTATACGCGGGCTACCCTATACTTGGTGACATTCTTCATTATTATTCCGTCTTTACTATTCATTTGGAATATCCTATTCTGGCATGCTTTTTCTGTGGGACTGATTCCGTCTTTATTATTATTGGAATATCTTCTTATGCATGCGTTTTCTGGCGGACTGATTCCGAATCCTTATTAGTAATACATTGGAATAACTTTGTCTCATGCCAAGTACCACATGCATGGTGATTTACATTGTTATTTCATTCTTTATTATTCATTGGAACATCCCGCCGGTGTAATTTCATTCCCGACTGGTTCCATTATTTAGTATTCTGTTGGAATAACACATACATGCGAAATACCGCATGCATGGTGATTTTTTTGTTATTCCATTCTTTATTATACTCGGTTGGTTAAAGTTTTGACTTCTATACTCCATGAAATTAGTGGAATATCCTTGATAATTGCGCTTCATCCAAAGATATATTTTATGAAAATATTCTTACGAGCATTCTTGAATTTTACTCTACAAAGCGAGTATCATGTTGACAATTTGGACGTTATTGGTTCTTGGACAAATTAATTCTTGAACTTGTTTTATTGAATTCTTATATCATTGTCATCATCATCATGTTTATATTTTTTGAAAGTCATCTGTGGCCTGTAGTGCATAGATGGACTTGGTATGATTATGACCAGGGATTATTTGGTATAATCATGACCGTAATATTACAAATGATATATGAAAAAAGTCCTCATTGACCCGTAGTGCATTGATGGACAGTTGTTGGCATGATCATGACCATTAATGGATACACAAATATTCTTGGCTCGTAGTGCATGGATAATTGTGGTCGTGATACTAAAGAATATCCTTGGCCGTAGTGCAGGGGTGATTCGATGATGTGGATTATTTATTAAGCTGAGTCCTAGCGATAAAAGTGATGAAAAACCTTTTAAATCATAAAAGATAGTAGATTTTATTCTCTACTTGACTCTTTTAATGGATTGCTTGTTCCGCTGCAGTTAAACTTGATGTTTGTTATATTTTATCAGTTTAACACTGTTTAAGGCTAATGATAATTTATTCTGCATTATCTTAGTCATAATATTTCTTACTGGGCTAGTTGAGCTCACCCTTTCTTTCACTGTTCTCTTCAGGAAATGAGAATATTGTGACGCCCCCAAAACAGGTCCATTTCACCCAACCTATTCTGAGTCGCCAAATACATGGTATAGAAAACAACTACAACTTTATTACAATAATTGTCATACAAAATACAACAACACATATGCTGTGAGTTTGGATACAAATATATATCAACTGTTACTCGTGTCCCAACCGTAATGTGCCAAATGTCCCATCAGTGGACAACACCTCACAGTGATACCTACATAAAAGTATAGTCAAAAACTGTTTTAGAAATTAAAATCTTTGGGAAGTGCTCAAGGAAACCTTCGTACATGGGAGGCCATACGTCTAGGTTATGATAGATATCATATGGCCACAGAATTATCCTTAGTTGTTGATAGACCCCTAAAGAAAAACGAGAAGATTACTATCATATTCTTCCCAATGGTGAGTCTTTCTCCGACATATCATTATCTCCCTTGTCTCTAAATGAGAATTATACTTCAAACAAACACCAAGATTATATAGGTAGTGCTCAGTAAATATACTCAAGCAAGTGGATGAGCACAACCCCATCTTATGATTACACGAGGTTGTATGTCATTAGACATCTTGTATGATAATGGCAAAACACCCTTCCAACGTTGGGTTCGCTCTCTCCTATATGATTCACCAAATATAACTACTAAAAGATGTATACACACACACTTGTCTATCTTTGTTTAGGGAGAACTCCACACTTAGAGACCACCTTTCATTCCCTTGTTACCCCAAACATTGAATGCCTACACTTTTATTACACGAAAGGAATTGTGAAGCAAAAGGGTGAGCACAACTAGCTTCGATAAAGAATATCATGACTAAAGATAATTAAATTATCAATAGCCTTCATCAATAACAAATCGAGTAGATTTAGAACATATGGTAGATGATAAAATTTCAACCATAGTTGCGGTGAACGAACAATCCATTAGAAGAGTCAAATAGACAATACGATCTATTATCTTCTCCATGTTAAAAGTCCACCAACAATGTTTTATCCTCAGTAACATCAATCAGCAGTTCCTTTCCACAATTATATGAATAACTCATAATCATAATTGTAATTCTAAATTCTCTCTTGCATCCAAGACGAAGATAATTTTCATCACTTTGTCTTTTACTCGAAACATCAAAGATCATGGTTATACCAAATCGCGATTCATGTTCATAATCATACTAATAAATTCATCTTTGCACTACGGGCCAAAGATATTCGTCAACAGTTCATCTTTGCACTACAGGCCAAAGATATTCAACAACAGGTCATCTTTGCACTACGGGCCAAAGATATTCAACAACAGATCATCTTTGCACTACAGGCTAAAGATATTCATATCTCAAATAAATATATAATCATTTCAAAATCTATATAAACCATAATTATAACCATGTTGATCAATTCACCTTTGCACTTAAGCTAAAAATATTCAATTGTAAATTCAATGGTCATGATCATACTAGTCACAATTCATCTTCACACTTTGGCCAAAAGAGAACCCATAGTCATGATTATACCAATAATCTACCCATCTTTACACTCAAGTCAAAGACAATTTTTTCACCAAGATTATAAAAATGTTATATATGATAATAAAACCATAACATCAAAACATGGATTTAATTTCAAGAGTAAGATTCATAAATCAACGATAATTTGGTGAGGAAAAAGAAACCAATTTTATTGTGAATAGTACCGTGAATAAGAACTCATGAATAGTAACTCGTGAATAGTAACTCATGAATAAGTACTCAAGTATTTTACATAGCACCGTATCACGTAAATAATGTCATATACATAAATAGTGCCACATACATAAATAGTCTGCAAGTATCGTGAATAAGACCGTGATATCGTGAATAGTACCATATACGTGAATAAGTAACCCCGACACAAAAGGTAGAAATTCCACAATAAAATTCATAACAATATTTCAGTATAATGATATTGAAAGAATAACATCATTATGAAAAAAAATAACATTCCTTACAATCCCTTACAATCTCTTAAATCCCCTTACCTCAAAAAGAGCAAGAGACTTACATTTGGATATCGGATATGATATTTGAAGGAAACTCTTCAGACCGATGAATATCAACTCACCAAGTATCTAAATACTCACAAAATACACTCAATAATCTAGAGAGAGAAAGAGAGAAAACTTGTTTCTAGTGTGATTTTCAATTCTAACTTAGCCCTCTATTTATAGGAAAATTTTAGCAGACTTGACCTGCAACCTGATGGCTTTACCTGCTACTATTCCCACCCACCGCATTTGAAATAAAATTCAGCACATTTCTTCACCAACCACAAGTGGGGCCCACTCAATTCTAGAATTTTCCACCAAAATACTAAATTCGGATACTTCAACAATTTCTGAACCATTCACCTCTTAAAATTCATAACAAATCATACGTTCATTTTTAACGGTTCAAAATTTGTGGACATATACTCAACTTATATATGTATAACATATCCAAAAATTACAACGATCCAACGGTCGGATTAAAAATTATAACTCACCTTAATATATCTCAAAAATCTTTGGTTTAATTTTTAATACCTTCATTAAAACAAAAATCTTGATAAAATACCTCAACATTAATTCCTTCATTTATAACCACATAAATAAATTCATCATTTATATCCACATCAAATAAATATTTCCTTATCATATAAATCAATAATTAATTATTCACAAATAATATTACAGAATCACAATTATGACAACTAGACCGTTCCCAGGAAAGAGGGGGCTTTTCAATAAGAATTTCTCCTTACTGGCGCGCAATTAGGTGACCAAACCTCTCCTTGACAGAACTTTCTAGACATTGCCAATAATGCTATCTAATAATATTATTCAAATAATATGAATTATTGATCGATAATGAGAAATATTGTGCGATGATAATTATTGAAACAAAAATAATATAAAATATCAACGCAGCAATTATTGAATCAATAAAATAAAATATTGAACAATAATTCTCGTAAAAATTATTGAGTAGTTCCTTTTACGTAAGGATCAATCATTCAACAATCTTGTTGCGTAATATTGTGTCATCGCAACCACGCCAGACATCTTGTATTTTAACCACCGGATATTCCAACAAAGTGTTAATTAACAAATAACTACGCCGTTATTCAATTTTGTCGTTTTTTCTTCCTTATGGTTATCCGTTATGGGGCCCACAAAATAGGCTACTGGCCGCATGCGAATATTCCCCGACAGAAAAAATATTCCACGACCAAACGAATATTCCCCGACAATAATGAATACTTTATAATCACTTGCGTATTTTGAAAAAAAATTCATATATCACCCTTAACTTTAACTTTTATCAATTTAACCATTTACTTAATAGAAAAATTGAATACTTTTATTTCATAAAATTTGGGGTCTTACAAATATAGCTAGAACGAGTCGGGAAACGGAGTGATGGTCCTAGATGGTGCATTAGTAGTCCTCACTATTCTGTGAAATAGTGTGATAATAATTATAATGAGGACTCCTTTTGAGTTTGTATACTCTCTAAGTAGACAATATTTGTATTCAAACTCACGATTTATGTTTTGTCGTATTACATACCATGTGTATTATTAAGTTGTATTTGAATTCTGTACCATGTATCTGGCGACTCAAGATGGGTGATGTATACCTAATTTTGGGGGTGTCACAAAAGTGATAAACGCTGAAAACTTTTTGAAATTTTCTACTACAGGTTTAATTCAGACAGCTACACCTGTCTGCTTTAGTGTTTGTTCTTCGTTTATGATTATCAGACAGCTAGACCTGTCTGCTTTCGTGTCTGGATTAACGTGATGAACAAAAATGTACAGAACGTGAATGACAATTAAAGAGATAAACAGAAGTAAAAATCACACCAAGATTTTTACGTGGTTCAGCCCCTATCCTCTAATCTAGTGGCCTAATCCACGTCAAATCCCAACTAGGATTGGAGACACTTTTTATTAAGATTTAAACCTCAATACAAAAAATAACTCCTTGTTACAAAGACGCTTCAATTCTGATGTTGGACACCAATGCCCCCTTTGCATATCTGCAACTTGTACACCTCTGCACCTGTTCTCACCTCAGAAGCCTTTAAAGCTTCCTTTGAACAGACCCACTAAACTCTAGAAACTCTAGACCACCAAAGCTAATGATTTTGTTTTTGACATAATGATGGTGATTCCAATGGAATATCAACTTTCTAGCCTAAGGATAACAGGACATTGATTGCTAGAAAGACTATTAGAAAGCTATAAGAATTAAGAAGAATGAATTGATGCTTTCCAATTGTTGGGTCACTTCATAACCGAGCATGATGAAGCTTTATATAAGAAGAAGGCCAACAACAATAAAAGATGTTAGCTAAGAAAACTCAAATCCGTTAGAAACCATCCATGATTTCAGCAGCTTTGTATAACTAAAAAGATAATATGTAATCTGCAACAACTATACGAATTTGAAGTAACTAAAATAAAGGAAAGAAACTCCTATATCCAGTCAACTGTTTTAAACAAGAGTAACAAGGAGATAAGATAAGACACAGTAACTTTAAAAAATTTCTGTAAGACTCCTTTTTCAATTAGAATACAAAGTACCACTAATGGGCCCCACCAAGTAAAATTATATCCTTAAATACTATTTTAGTTCAATTGACATATGCTGTAGAACTAAATTTGGGTGAGCTGGAAAAAAATAATTAATAACATAAATCCATAATATTTATCATTATTAAAAATATAAATACCAACATTCTCCCCCTTTTGATGATGACAAAATATTATCCCATTTATATGTTCTCCCTAAATATATGCTCCCCCTACATTTATGCATATAAGATTTCCATAACAAATAGGGAAACAAATAAGTCAGATATAATATCTAACAAGAAACAAATAAATAAGTCCAAAATGATATTCAACATGTAACAAATAGATATCATATCCCAAACTAACAGATAACATATTTTAAACTTGATTAAAGGAGATTGAAAGGATTTGTTAAAGATCTGTTAATACATGTTTTCTTAATAGATGGACATTTTTAAAATCAAAACAGATTTCTTAAAATACCAACCTTCCTTAATAAACTCCAATTCAAATTTGAAATTATTTTAAACCATTCCAACTTACCAACTGAAGGAAATCAGCAACAATACTTAAATTAGTCATCATTCAAAATATAATAAAATCAAAAACTAACATTCTTCCCCTTTTTGATGATGACAATTTATGCACCACTTTAACCAACATGCTCCTCCTTTGGCATTTTCAAAAAGAGACAAATCATCAAGTTATATCTCTCCTCCTATGTCATCAACAAAAAATAATTCATATAATTAGTTATCTCACCCTATTTTTCAAATTGAAAAAATTAAGCACAAAGAATGGCATTGGAGCAAGGTTATAACAAAATCATATATAGCAAGTAAACAATATAATCATACCTTTGTGATTTGTTACCTATATATTAACATTTTGTTACCAATAGAAATCTTGATAGCTGTGTTCCTTAGTGTAGATTTGACTTTTGTATATGAGTTACATAAGTTGGAACCAAATAGTTATCTATTAATAAGATAGAACCCAATTTAAATTTGGGCGGGAAAACACAATGACGGTTCAGATTCATTCTAATTGATTTGGGTGGAAAAACACAAGGACGGTTCAGATTTATTCTAATTTTCAGATTGTTGAAAGAGAGAGAAATAATTTTGTTACGTCGTGTCTTCAGGTACGGATATCTATTAATAAGATATAACCCAATTTGAATTTGGACGGGAAAGCACAAAAACGGTTCAGATTCATTCTAATTGATTTGGGCGGAAAAACACAAGGACGGTTCAGATTTATTCTAATTTTCAAATTGTTGAAAGAGAGAAGAATAATTTTGTTACGTCGTGTCTTCAGGTACGAATAATTACTAATAAGACTAATATAGGTGAACTCATTTTTCAAAACTTAAAGACTATTGTTATGACCCAATAAAACAAATTACTTAATATATTAATTTTTTTTATCTTCCTTTTAACTTATCTCTCTAAATTTTTTTAAACACACTATCCCCTAAAAATTTTACTCCCTCTCTCTCTATAAAAATTTACACACTCTTTCTCTAAATTTAATTACTCGTGGTGCTAAATATCAATAATAAGCCGTGATAAAGGCGAGGAAATTGAAGGATACTTCTGCAACAAATCTAACAACTTGCTTGGAGTCAATATAGCATATTTCCTTTATCCCAATTGTTATGAAGAGCCCACAAATTAGAGGAGAGCAGATTCTTTATCCTTATTTTGCCTCTTTTTTTTTTGTCTTTCACCTAAATTTTTGACACTTCATCTTTTATTTAACTCCAATTAGCTCTAACTTAACAGTTTTAACTTAACACTAACTCTGTTATCTCCTAATAAAAAGAATAGAATTCCAAAACGTTTACATTTGCAACTTCCCTCACGTCAATCTTTTCATCAACGACATCATCTACGAGAATCCCTCTGATTAATTTTTCTTTCATCCTCATAACTCACCGATTCAAATCAAATGTTTTGGGTTTGGAGAGCAGATCCTCTACCCCATTTTGTATGTCCCCCTCGTTAATTGGTGTTAACTGTTAAATAAGAGGTCAGGTATCAAAAATTTATGTGGGGAACAGGCAAAATGGAGACAAAGGATCTGCTCTCCAAATCCAAAGCATTTGATTTGAATTGGTGAGTTATGAAGATGAAAGAAAAATTGATCAGAGAGGTTCTCAGAGATGATGTCGTTGATGAAAAGATTGACGTGAGGAAAGCTACAAACGTAAACATTTTAGAATTTTATTTTTTTATTAGGAGATAACAGAGTTAGTGTTAAACTAACACTATTAAGTTAGAATTAATTGATATTAAATAAGAGATCAGGTGTCAAAAATTTAGGTTGAAAACAGAATGAGACATGCAAAATGAAACAGAAGATTTTCTCTCAAATTAAAGGGCATGGTGAAAGGCAGAGGGATAATAAACTTCAATATAAATAAATACTTCTTGTTAAATAAATACTTTATTAATGAAGTGTTATGAGCTTAATTTAAAAAGGTCAAGCAAATTTATTACTTTTACGAAAAAGTTTTAAAAAAATCGTATGTTTTTATCAGCCCATTCAAGACAACTTCAAAGGGATGAGGAAGATGAGCAAAAGGTGGTTAATACAAAAAAAACTCGCATCAACAATTTATTTTTCATATATTAATCATATACCAAATGACCGTCTGTAAAGACTGGGAATATAATCTACTTCTTTCCCATTTATATTACACTGTAATATCTCATAAAAGCTTTAATCCACATAACCATAAACTCCGGATTCTAGCCTCTCTCAAGAAAACTCAGTTCTATCATTACCAAAAGTCAAGCGTTCCTTTGGATTCCAAGCCTCTTGCGGAAATCTTCTTCCATAAGAGGAAGGCCATCGCGCAACTTAATCTTGGGTTCCCAACCTAGCAACTCCTTTGCCTTTGTGATATCTGGCTTTCTCTGGCGAGGATCATCGGGTGTGTTTTCCACTGTTATGATCTTAACTTGTGGATTAATAAGCTGCAAAACGTTGTACAGTTAATTCCCTTTCCTACTAACATTTGAGCATAAGATATTATAGTAGTGGGGAGTTGAGGGAACATTTTCTTCAGTAAATCCACTGGTTTGTTTTTTTTGCAGGTTTCATAAGCAAATTTAGAACTTACCTCCTTCACATTCTCAGCAAGTTCCAGCATTGTGAATTCACCTGATTTAAAAGGCCAAGGTTTAGCAAGGAATGATCATTTTTTGATAGAAAGTATGAAGAAGATAATTTTGCTGCATATGGTAGTTCAATAAAGGAAAAAAATGAGAACTAAAACCTGCAAACGGAAAATAGATCTTAAACTAACTACCTGGATTCCCAATGTTGATTGGCCCGGTGTTATTTCCTTCCATTAGTTGAATGAGACCATCAACCTTCAACAGTTGGCAAGATTAGTTATTTAACAAACACAATAGAGATACAGTGAAAGTAGTACAATATCTACAAAACTTGATTACATACCATATCAGAGACATAACAAAAGCTGCGAGTCTGTGTTCCAGGTGATTGAACAGTTAAAGATTCATTACTGCATTATTGGAGCAATTAGTAATGGCTACATAAAAGAATCTCAATATGCAGGAGATCTAGATCAGCATGGTGATGTCGCTAAAAATGTACATATGAAGAGTGGAGACAAAATGAACAAGTGGTTGAATTGTTCAGAAGGTTCAGAAAAGCTAGCCAAGTGGTAAAAGAAGTTACCGAATTGCTTGAGCAATGAAATTGCTGACGACACGGCCATCATCAATATTCATCCGGGGTCCATAAGTATTGAAGATCCTAGCTATCCGTATTTCTGTTTTGGGTCACCATTTTGACACAATGAAATTGCATCACAAAATACTTTAAACATAACATAATCACCAAAGTAGTCAGTATTTGGGGGCACCAAGTGCATTTACCTATTCCATGCTGCCTATGATAATCAAACATCAAAGTTTCAGCTACTCTTTTTCCCTCATCATAACAACTCCGGACTCCTGCACACAAGATACAACATGATACTCTTGACATAAAAAACCTTAAAGTATGCATGGGGCAAGACTACGAGTAAAACTGTTTTATGATGTGCCAAATCAGAATAACATGATGTTAACATTTATGTATGTAGATTACAAAACCAAAAAAAAAAAGAAGAGAAAATTCAATCCATATTTACATAGAAAACATATGGTGAACATGTGTATGCATACATGTGGATTTACATACTCTGATTATATGAATGTATGGCTGTATGCTTTGTCTTTAATTTATAAAAGTATAATAAAGTAAAACTAAGTGCTCACATATAACATTTTTTATCAGAAATTGGCAAGTGTACAAAATGCAAAGGCCACATCTTTGACATTACGAAGTGCTCAAAACATTTTCGCACGTCTCCAGAAGTGCTTGAGAATGAAGAACAGCTTCTTTTCTAGTACACTTACTAGGCTTCGTTAGCTGCCATATTGCTATTGTACTTTGAATAAAAACATTCATAGGTTTACGGTAATATTATATGCTCCCCATTCTGAAATTGAGAATCAAAATCTCCTTTGGGATGTGCCCAAAAATGAGCATCCTAATTCAAAACCAGTGTACCAAGCATGTCCGCAAAGACTAGTTGCTTTTAGAGTTTTATTTTGCCTGAAAATAATGGTCATGTCCCCCAGATTAATAGTTATGAATCAGAAAGTGAAAGGAACATTGGTTTAAAACAACTATACGGTACTTTTATTAGACCCCATCACCCCACATATATTCAATCATTATCTCAAATGATGTGATGTTTGATAGATTTTGATGGAACCACTAGTACAAGCAAGTGTTGGTGTTGACCGTTGAGGTACTACTGGAATGTTTCTTAACTTTTTTTAAGACTCAAGTTTTGGATTTCAAGAGGTGTTGCCTCCAATTTGTGTAAAATTATCAAAAGCTACTATCTTTGTTCTGAGGGAGTGTTGACTTGGTTAAAAGTCGAACTTTTTTTATAAAAAAAAATAGGCTATAAAAAGTGGGCTCTCACGCCTAGGATGGAGGTCAATTACCCAAAGCAGTTCAACTCAATATTTTGAATCAAGATGCAACCCACTAACTGCATAGATTTAAAGACAGAAAGACAGACCTATGCAAGTAAGATAGTAGATGTAGCTAGTCCCTTTTTCCTCTTCCATTTTCTTGAAAATTTGAAGACCAAAATAATCATAAACAATCAATCTCATAACCATCCCGCATCTAGAATTAGATTGTTGATTAAAGTCATCAACCCAAGAAAAATTGTACCAAATATTTAGTGGAAGCCCCTAAGCTGAAAGCATAGACTCCTATTTGAAAATGACAGCAATTACATCTTATAAAGAGAAACCAAGTTAGAACACAGCTCAGGTATATATACCTATAGGGTTTACATTTCCCCAATAGCTCTCATCCTGAGGATGCACAAGAGGATCCCCATATACCTCTGAAGTTGAAGTCAGCAAAATCCTGTATGTACACAGTAAAGATGGTCAAATGAGAGAATATAAAAACACAAAAATATTTGTATGAAATAGTTGTTTCAAACCTTGCTCCAACTCGCTTGGCAAGTCCTAACATGTTCAATGTCCCAATCACATTTGTCTTAATTGTCTGTCAAGTATCATATGGTTACAAGTTAGACTCGCTGAATTCATATATACACCCTGCCAAAACCTATTTCTGGAGACATAAATGAAACACTTGAATAAAAGCTGTATCAAAAGAACTTTTTCCCCAAAAAACAAGGTTTAAGGGTGTAAATGTACTGCCTATTTCAAGGTAAAGACACAATCTTAAGATTTAATGAAATAGGTAAGGTAGGATGATTAACGAATCAACACATAAATATAGCATGCCATCATTTAGCCATTTATATTAACTTAGAGCAGAGAATAGATCAATAATAACTCTGCTTGAGAGAAGAGCATCTTCTATTCAATTTTGGCAACAGTGAAAGTGATATTTATGAGTTTCTGGGAAATTCTACAAGATTAAAACAAATAAACAACATTTGAGAGTGTCTTGAGAACAAAGGGTGCAATCTAAAACGATATAATGAGAATGCAACACCAAAGGATCATAAGCGTGAGGGGAAAAGAGTTGGTTGCATTTATTTGGCTTGCATAGGAGGATATGTTTCCCAACAAAGGAAAGTATCAGTTGGCACCTTAACAGGATTGTATTTGTAGAATATAGGGGAAGCTGGACAAGCAAGATGATATATTTGATCAACTTCAATCAACAATGGCTCCGTGACATCTGCATGAAAAGAAAGACAAAATGTTGCTATAAGAAAACACCAAACTGAAAGAGATTCAATTAAAATAATAAAGAAGAGAATGAGGGTCACGATAGCAAGTTGTGTTACATAGGAAACAGAAGGGTGGATGATGTAGATCAATTAAACAATTAGGTACCCGTATACTGAAAAGTTAAGCTAGTCTTTAATAAAACTCGGGCACAAAAGCATATAACATGAACTGATGACTATTAATTGCACTTTAAATGACACTGCATTTACAAACCCTTTTCCCTTCTATTCCAAGACATGGTTACGTTTTTCCTTCTTTACCAGTATGAAAAAGTCATTGAATGATGTCACCTTTTCCCTATAAAGTGCAATAACCTCAGTTTTTTCTAAAAAATTAACAGAATCAAATATGAATTTTAGGTAGAATAATCAAATATGAATTTTAGCTGTTTAAATAAAAAAAGCTAATGAATCATCTAATCATGCTTATCAAGTCGTCGCCTAGGCGACGCTTAGTCGTCAGGTCGGTGAGAAGAATTAAGTCGTCTTGGCGACTTGGTCGAAAGTCAGAGAGTCGAGCGCTCAGTCAGAAAAGGCGTCGCGTTGGACGATTTAGCAGCAACATGGACGACTGAATTTCAGATCGGGCGACTTGGATTTATGGGTCAGGTATGGTTTGACTAGAACTTAACTGGGTTATATAAAAAAAAATTAAAGAAGCTAAAACCTTAATCATCGTCCGATCAATTGCAACTCGCAAGCCAACAAAATTTATACAGAAAGAGAGAAAGGAGAGAGCAACAAAGAGGGAGAGCAAGCAACTTACCCGTCGACTCCGACAACTTCGGCGACTTCGTCTTCGGCGACATCGTCGGCTTCGGCAACATCGGCTTCGGTGCCTTCTATTCTATTTCTCTTCTTCTCTTCTCTACTTCAGTCTACTCTTCTTCTTCTCATTCCTTTGGGTGATCTTCTTTTTGAGAGAAACAAAGAAGGATAGCCAAGAGCTCTCTGTATTTTTTTTTTGGTATTCTGTTTCTGTCTTCTTTTTTGGTTGGGGTAATCCGACTTCTTTTAATTTTTTTTATATGATATATGCTTACTTGCTTAGACCATGGTACACGTGCCAACTTATCTAATTGTTATGGTCCTGCACTGTCCTACTTTACGCATGCATGAAGTAAAGTAATTACTCTTTTTTTTGGTATGGTCCAGTCCTGTGAAGAGCCAATTCAATTATAATTCAAGAGATTAAAGAAAAAAAATAGTTTTATAATATTGTTTGTCTTGTGCTTATATTGAATTAAACTAAATATTAGTATATTACAAATGTATCACCATTTATATAATTTGAAGTTGGTATATAAATATTACAAATCATTAGAAATATAAATATATAAATATTCATATAAATGTTAATATATATAATTTTATTCGTATAAAATTTATATTGTTAACGACTTGTCGACTTGTGGACGACTAGTCATATGCGCCTTGTCGACTAAGCGCTTAAGCTCCCGGCTGTCGCCTTGCCTCGACTTGGCGCCTTGATAACTATGCATCTAATTATTAACTACTTTAACGGGCTAAACCGAAGATAGAACAGCAACTATTTAACTGAGCATAGCAAGTAGCATGCTATCCTCTCACTTTATTCCATTCTACCTACGGAAAGGGCAAAAGGGCACGAGATAAAAAATGGGAATGCAAACAAGCTACTCAAATTTCCAGGACTTTAGCTCCCACTATTTGCAACATGAGCAGGTCTGCAAGACATGATGACTTGGCCTTGGTCAAACCCATTTGACATCCTTTTTTAATAAATGTCTCGTAAAACAAACCTTTCAACTGATTCAAACAGTGTAGTAAATGACCATGTTTTTATGAAATTTGCTATGCTGGAGTCCAGAATAAAAATAAAAGATCATAACGTACCAATGGGGAGGGTTAGTAAGGTTCAGAATGGCATTGAGCCAAGGAGAATGTTCACCAAGAGTCGGCATTATAATCTATATATCATTTTTACTTACTAAGAACCAAGAATTATCGTAACTATTTAACATTATTGCAATGAAGATACATGTTAAAATAAATAAATCAGAGATTAAGTGGGTAATTGAAGCTTTTAAGTAGGAATACCTACCTCTAGTCTAAGCAATGGGCATAGGCTTAAGAGTGAAGGCAGACCACCTGCTTGGTGGGGTGTTTTTTTTAAGGGGGGAGGGGGGCTCCATTGTGGGAAACAGGAAACCTGACTCTACGAAACCCAAGGAAAAGAATGTGAATAGCAGTAGTAGGGGCGTTTAGAACGGAGCTTCTGTAGTGTTGGCAGGAATGCAAGTGAATGAATCCAATCCTTTAGCGAGTGAAGTACTTGTGCCCCTTTAGAGATAGGGGAGAGTGAAGGACTTATGCCCCTATGGAGGTAGGAGCGAGTGAAGGAGCTCTGTTTTGTCCTTTTCTAATTTTTCACTAGACATAAGCCCAACCTAGATGAAATAAGATCATCGAAATGGTACCAAACTACCAATAAGCTCACAATTTCACCCTCCATGTTAATTCTATTTGATACAAGTATGGCTGAAAAAGCTTGTGTCTTCTGATGTTACCTCTGTGGCTCTGTTTTATTCCATGTTTTTTTCTTTTATTCTTACCATCTTTGATTTTTCTCAAAACCATTTTCCCCATTTCTTGTTAAGAGAGAAACTAAACATGATATTGGAGTAGTATACCATCCTATCCTAGGTAGACTGGCAGATCATTTTACGAAAGGATGGACAGCAGTCATGAAAACATGGAACTAAAGAAGCTAAAAACTAATGCAAAACTGCACAAGCTTAAAAATTGGGCGATAATCCTAATAGATGGTGTATTGGACATGAGAATTCTAAGGATGATAAAACAACTGAAACGAGTTTAACTGTTTAAGAGTCCATATAAAATATTATGTAGTAGTCTTGGCAGCTGCATCTAATCAACAGCCAATAAAAGAACATATACCATGTCGAATAAGCTCGAATCTAGGATGACCAATCCATTGACTTAGGTTGTCCTTTGAGCCGGTAAAGTAGTTATCCACCACAATCACCTGAAAACAAAAAGAACTTGCATCACACAAACATGATCTTGAAAAAAAATGAACAAATCTATCCAGAAACTTCCGTCTAACAAAAGCATCTACCTGCTAGTATTACCCCTTGTTGCATGACTATTAACATATAGCAGAACATTATGGCAGAAAGACTTTACCTCATTCTTCTCATTTTGCATCAGTCTATCCACTAGGTGAGAGCCAATGAACCCAGCTCCTCCTGTAACCAAAATTCTCATGTTGGCCTGTCACCAGTAGAGCTATTTTTCAATATAATAACAGGTGCGGGAAATGACATGTATCAATTGGAAAATATTCTCTCCTAACTATCAAGGGAAATTTGAGTGACAACAGAGGGAAGTTGGGAGAGGTATGAAGAAAGGAAGTACAGCAGGTCTATATGAACTAAAGATAAATGAATATTAAAGTAGCCCAAAATTTGTTATACTGATCATTGGTTCTTCAAATTAAACTTGACCAAAATTTTTTGCATGTAGGCCAACAAATTTCCTATGTATGCGTAATGGTGAAGAATTACTGCATGGACCTAAATAGCTGAATAAGGCATATAAAAGTTATAGGAGTACAAATTATACTTGCATCATATGATTCATTAAAGCTCCATGCTCCATCAGGACAGATTTTATTTTTATTTTTTAAATGAAGGAACTTGACAAGGTAAGGAACACATAAGTCAAATAACTCCATTCATACAAGTAAAATTGTTGGTTGTAAAAATTTTTAAATTCAAATAACTACATTCATCATGATATATCAATCTACGTATTACAAAACTTAATACCACTTGTTCATCTTTCTACAGTCTACACCCTTATTGAAACTAATATCCCAATTCAGCCTAAATGTTAATTCAATGGAAAAATATAAATTCAAAACAAATATGATTTTACAAAAAATACATTCTTTACACATACATATGAGCACTCGAGATTGAATTAACCTGAAAAAATTTGGCAGTACGCAGCGGAGAAGGAGTTGGAGGGGGTTTGGTAGATCCATTAGCCACTTCCTTAGCCATCTTTTTCAGATCACTTGTTGAATTCCTGAAGCCAAACCAATCTAGACCATAAATAACCATCAAACCATTCCGATTAAATCAACAAACCCAACAACTTTACCCAGTGTAAAAATTAAAATTAAATAAAAAAACGCTTCAAATCAAATCAATGATAGAGAGTGAATCAAGTAGTTCAACAACCTGATCGGTTATGAATTTTTTTGCTCGGATAATGAGAATTAGTAAAGATTGGAGCTTTATAAAGAACGAAAGAGAGAAGGTTGAAGCTTCAAAAACACGAAGAGTAAGGAGTAATCAAAGCTCAACTGGTAAGAAAGCGGAGGCCCACAACTATATATCAGTACAGATTTCAGATCTGAATCTCACTCCCAAATTTTACAACTTTTAATTCAAACAAACAAACAAACATATATAAAAGCAAGGATTAAGAACAGTGATTAGAAATGTAGGATTAGATATAATTAATTAATTACCTCTAATGGGTATAATAAATGACAATATTATTTGTAAATTGTAATAATTCTTTATAGCACCAGAACTGACAGAGATAAAAAGAGATTGTATAAGGTTTTGTGATTAGCGTTAAATACGTTAGTAACTGAAACCATTAATTCCGCGAACTTGTCTGAAAGGTTACGTAAGCTCCTTGGATTCATCTGCCACGTCAATCACACATAAGGAGGACTCTTTATTTAGGGGTTGTTTGATAAAAATCGAATGAATTTAAATTTGAATGAGTTTTATCTGAATCTGAGTCTGAATAAAAATAGTTATCTAATAATTGACATGTTTGAAACATCTTAATAATAATTTTTTATTATTTTACCCCTTGAACAAGTATACAATTTTATTTGAATATATTAAAAAAATTAAATACAAAATTTATTGATGAAAAAATAAATACAAAAAATGAAAAGCAAAAATCTTTGCTAAATCTATTAAAAGTTGGAGTCCATTTTGTCATTATAATTAAAAATAAAACTTTATTTGGAAGGGTAAGGCTTAGATTTGTACATGATCAGGATAGAGGGTGTAGCACCGCCATGGCTGAACCAACAACAGTTGCATCTGAAATGTCATCTGATTTGTTGTCCCGCCAAGATACGGGCCAAATCCACAATGCCCTAATTTGCTCAAGAAATTCATGTTGGAAATTGGTTTGACAAAATAAATATTAAAACTTTTTTAGGCTTAATTTAATGTGGGATCCACACTCCAAAAATATCGGGTCCATGCACCAATGCGTTCTCCTCCGCGAGGAGTATAACGTGGTATACTTATTTGTTCAAATCCATTAAGAATTAAATGAAAAAATTGATTCCAAAATCACATACTTGAAATGTTGTAAATTATAAAAGTCCCACATAGGACATTAGAGGGAAAAATGAAGAATTTATATATGGGATGTTTGTTCAATGGGAAGGGCCCCAAGGGACACCCCATTTTTGTGAAAGAGAGAGGACCTAGCCAAAGCTTGGTTCGGACCTGTCCGGTCGAACGGGTTGGGGCTAAAAAACAAGTTATTATTTTATTATATACTATTTCAAGTTTTATTTTAATTATATATCTACATTTCATAGTATTATTATTTTTGTATATAATATATATAATCATATAGTTGCTCAAACATATATATTTTTTACTTTTTACTTTTAAATATCAAAAGTTAATTAGTGAATATTTTTATATGTAGTTGATATATATTAAAATTATAATAATGTTATCTTAATTTTAATTAGACATATATTCTTATATTATTTGTTAAAATTAGTTTTTTATTTTGATTTTTTCATGTAAGGTGGAAGATTAGATGAAAGGTGTACCACGTAAATGCCGCAAAATATGGGGAATTGAAGTTTACAAATAATTATTGAAGATTGCATATTTTTTTTGTTGTTGTGGTTTTTTCTCAATTATTGTTTACTTGTTTAGAAACACTCTTGAGTTGTGTCTTCTTTCTTTCAATATTGTGTTGGTTGTTGATGTAATTGCAATTCTATTATAAAAAGAGTTAACTAGTCTGTTATAAATGTCATTATCCATGTTTTAGGAACCTTTTTTATTATTAATAAATTTTAATCGGCACAAGCGGATACGGTGGTTTAAAATATAAATCGGGTGGTGCGATTTTGTTATAGAAAAATCTTTAGACTGTTGTTGATAAAGTGTGGTTCCGATTCAAGAATTTTTAAGACCAATACGATTCTAAAACATTGAAAATCAGAATCGTATGCCATCCCTAATTATCAATCTATCTATTTTGTTAAAGAATATAACCTTTTTTTTAGAGTTGTGTTACTTTTTTCTTTATTTCTTTCTTTATTCCTAATTTCGCTCTCATATTTTCTCATCAGCGTGTGCTACTAAAAAAAACAGTCTTTCAACACTAATCGGGAATTCTGATCGGTCTAGTGACCGATCCAATTTTTTTATTTTTGCTTTGACTCTCAAAAAATGTTTAATATTTTTTTCAACTAGAATTTTTTACAGAATCCAATGATTTAGGTGTAATTTGAATACATATAAAAAGCAGTGTTGCACAGACTGTACAAAGTGATTTTTTATATGCATCTAAATTACACCAAAATCACTTGATTTTGTAAAAAATTCAGTTGAAAAAAATAATATATATTTTTTTGGAGTCAAAACCAAAAAATATATATTTTGGACCGGTCGCTCCCTAGGATAATTGAAAAAAAAAAAACCTAACACTTGTAAAAAAAATTAAAAATAAATACTAATATAGTTTCAACAACTATTGAAAAAAGCGACTTATGTTGTCAAAACAATCAACCTACAAAAATAGCGGGTTATTTAAGATTTTTTATTTTAGGCTTATTTGAATAACTAACCTCTTTATTTGGTAAAAGTAGAGGTACATTATTAATCATTGATTTTTATTATTTTTTTGGTTATTCAAAGTTTGCAATATATCCTACTAGTATTTAACTAATAAAGTCAGTATTGAGATTTATAATAGACAAATTAATATTTCATCAGTTTGGATTTTTTTTCTTTTTTAAAAAAATTGAAAGGAAAAAGTGAGATATATGAAATAAAGGTATGGTTAAATCTATTTTATATGTATGTAATAGATATTCAGTAAATTGTGGCTGTAGTTTAGTGGTAAGAATTCCACGTTGTGGCCGTGGAGACCTGGGCTCGAATCCCAGCAGCCACATGTTTTTTCTGTTTAAAAAAATAAATTTCCCGTTTGTATTTTATTTTCTTAATTTTTAACAAAACTAATTTTCTTTTTTTCCTTTTCCATCTCCTCTTTTGCCCTTGTGTTCGTATTTTATTACCTACAAAATACCTTAATTGATTCCACCAGCGACCCCTCTCTCTCCATTTGATCATCAACGAAACTGAGTTTGATTTTGTAGGTTTAGTTTCTAGAAGAAGCAGAAGTTGGGATCAACCAGAAAAGGTCTGTGATTCTCTCTCTATATACTTATGATCTAGTATACTGTGTTAATCGATGAAGTTAGATCCATGATCTATAACCACTGATCCTGAATCCTAGATTTGTTTTCATTCATTCATTCATTCATTGAAAATGCTACGGACTATACTTAAGCTTTAGGGAAATTGTAAAAATATATCTAGGGTTTGGTTTATGTATAGTTAGATCTGAAACCCTAAAGATTGCACTTTTAGCTATATCGAGTGATTTGCTTACTGGGTAGTCTGTGTTAATTTATTCGATATGAACGGTGGTGCAACATATGTGGGGAATAATGGAGGTAAAAGTGCTTGTGTATGTCAATATAACCTTAGTTACAGTAGTGAATTTTACACGTGTTATGCGCCAATACTTCACAACGGGAATGATCGCCTTGGTTTACCTACACGTATAGTTTGTTATGATTAATTGGTGTGCGTGGTAGTGGAGTATTGTGTGCACCCAGTGGTTTATCCGGGCTGGAGCTCCACCCTTGACCCCAAAAAAATGGTCAGTTACCTCCAGAGTACCTTGAGTATGTCAATTCATTAGAAAGCAGGCTTACTTTCCTTTAGATAGGGGTTGTTAAGGTCTTCGCACCGAAAAAAGAATTGAAAATGGAATTGCTGATCTTGATACGATAGACTTGAGTCAATGTATATTCTGAAAACATAGCTAATTTATTGAGTCATGAAATACATGCTAAATGAAAAGATGGTACTTTGGTTGGCGATTTTATCCATTTGAGTGGTGGATGAAATAGGTCATATAATGTGTTTTGGTTATTACCATTGTGCTAACCTTTACTGTTTTGGCCATGTTACGGCGTTAGCTTACTCAATACTTCTATGTATAATCCATCAACATCTCTTTCAAACTTGCATTTCAATGCTATCAAGGAGAATCTTAAACTGAAAATTGTCATTTTTCCTTAAAACTTGTACAATTTTAGTATCCTGAACAATATTCAGTTCAGTTGCTTATTAGAAAAAGATGAGAGTTCAAAACTGGAGCAAGGCATTATTAGCCATCTTTTTCTTTAATGCAACCTGTGGGACTTTTTTTGGAATATTTAAGCATACTACTCACCCCCTGGTTTATTTGCTCCAACAAGCCAGCTATATTATGATATCAATTGTGCAATGCACATACACCGTTCTCTCTTTCTTGATTTTTTTTTATTATTACCCATTTTGAGTGAAAGATGAAATGGGCCGCTTGGAATGCATCAGATGAACCAACTTGTTAGTATTGTTGAATACCACCTTAGTATTCTTTTTCATTTTCATTGGATGAAGTAGGCTCTTGCAATAAATACCATAAGTTCTCTCTTGTAGAGTTATTTGACCCTGTATTACGAATTCAGATTAGAGTGCACTGGCTACTTCCCTGTAGACCACCTGCTCCTTCCAGTCCTGCTTGCATGCTTGCAGGAATGTTCAAAAGATCTAATATGTACCATCTCAAACATACCACTTTTCGATTGAAATCGAATGAAATATCATTTTGGTTGAGGTCTATAATTGAGTAATAATGACAATGTGTGAATTTCACTGATGCTCGAGGTGCCATAATCTTCTTTTTGAACTCAAGTTTTTTAACAATTGTTTCCAAGTTTAAAGTCATATATGGTACTATTTCTGTCAATGTTCTAAAAGGCGCTAAAGGGAGGCAATGTGTATGGTAGGGGGCCTAGCGCCTAGGGAGCTTAGGCGAGATTTTTTATTTTAAACCAATTTTAATATTTTATCTTACATTTATCCAAACAAAACAATAATATAAAGCAAAATAATCTATAATAAAGATTATAAAGACATTTGCTTAAAATTCAAAAACATATTCATATTGCCAATGTCAAAGTTCAAACAAAATTGATTGTTCAAAGTTCAAACACAAACAAATAATCAAAAATACAAACTAATAGCCCTCATCTCCATATCCTTCCATATCTCCAACTCTTCTTCTCCATATCCCTCCAAGATAATGTCTCCGTTGGACTCACACTCATACTCCTCATCTCCCTCTTCCTCCGTGTCATCATCAGACACAAAAATCTTCTTCATGGAGTTCTCTTACTCCAACATTTCTACTACTTCTCCTAGGCTCTAGCACGCTATCCGCTCCGGATGCTTCACCAACAGCCTCCCAAGTAAGGCCCGAATAACCCTCAACTTCATCATCACCACCTTCAACAATCCATCCTTGTGCTTTTGAAGCATCACTTGCTAGTAGCACATCTATTTTCCTCTCTTTCTCCTGTTGCTTTTTGTTGTTAAACCTTGCATTAAATTGGACATAGACTAGATTGTTCAACCTTGTTGCGTCTAGTCTATTCCTTTTCTTTGTATGAATCTACAAATTTTTTAAAAAAAAATCAACAAATTATATATTTATATTAGATTTTACTTAATAAACCACATCCACTTACTAGTTATTATATACTTGATAGGTGATACTTACCCCCTCAAAAGTACTCCAAATTCTCTCGCACCCGGATGAACTAGTAGTCAACGAAAGTATTCTTTTTACCATCCTTTGCAAGTTGGTTGTATTATTTTCATAATTGGACCACCATCCAACTAGTTATTAAAGAATCAAAATTAGTAACAAATATTTTAACAAGTATTAAATAGTAAAGAAAGATTAAATAATAAATATTTATACCCGGATCATAATTCTCATCATTTGTTGCACATCCCGCCTAAACAATAAATATTTATATCCAGTTTGGATAGTTTTTAAAATAAAATAAAAAACTCTTCGCCTAGGTCCCGCTTGCCCCGCCTAGCCTGACTAATTTTCTGGAAGGATTTTTTCGACGCCTTGGGCCTAGGCAAGGTGCCAGGGGGGCCTAGCACCTAGGCGCCGTCTAAGCGACTTTTTAGAACACTGATTTCTGTAAATGGGGTACTGACCGTTTGATTAATGATTGTTGTATTACAGATGATTGATGATCAAGACTTGGGATTCATCGCCAACTTCCTTGGCATTTTTATATTTGCTTTGGTAATTGCTTACCATTATGTGACAGCTGACCCCAAGTATGAAGCCAACTAAAGACTTGTTTTCAATGTTGGTGCAGAGATATGCCTTAAGAGTCCCTCTTAGTCAAGTATAAGATGTTTACCATTATATAGTTCATTTTCAACATTATGGTGGAATATTGGATCATTCATTACCTGTACTTTGATTGTTAACTATATTTCTTTCTAGTCTTCTCCTTTCAAGTCTTTCTGTAGTTCAAATTGAAATGTTGGATTGGAGTAGCCAGTTCTTAGATGCTGAAAAACAAGTGGGGTGTTTTTTGAAGCACGCTCACCTTTGTTCATGAAAGAGAATTAGTTTGTTCATGAAAGAGAATTAGACCAGGTTACGCCTAATTATGAGTCTTGTTACTTTCTAGATGGTGAACAAACCAAAATGTTTGTTAGGGTAATTAGGGTAAATGAGCTGAATCGAAACAAACAAAAAGTTATTTGGATTCGATTTGGAAAGTAATTTGTTTACTCTAGTTCGATTCGGATTCAAATTGTATTTGAAAAATTCTTTTTAGATTCGACCCGACTAGGATATTTATTACTCGAATTCGATCCGACTTTGATTGAATTATATTCAAACTACTCGCGAACTTTAAATTAAAGTTTGAATTCGATTGTCCACATAGTAAGTAACTTTATAATACATATAATTAGGGGTGAGCATGGTGCAATTTAAAATTTAAATCACACTCGAAATTGCTTAGGTGTAGTTTGACAAATTTAAAATCGCACATGAAATCGCTTGTGATTGGTGCGGTGCGGTTTTAAACTGTGCGGTACAGTTTCATTTGGTGCGATTTTGATTCTAAAATCAATTAAAACAACAAAATTTTATGCAATCTATAGAAAGACCAAAAGAATCAAGATTCATATAAGTTATTCCCTCTTAAGAAAAGGAAACAGATAATTAGCTCACCATATGTACTCTAAAACTCATAATTCATTCATAATAAGTCTTCAACTGCCAACCAAAATAACCAACCTTCTTTTCCATGGGCTATTTTTGAAAGCTTTGACTATTCTTTAAGAGAATTTGCCGAGGTTGAGACAACAACAATCTCAAGTCTCAACTCCACTAGATAATGTTCCTTTATACATAGTACAGAAAACATGAGTTTCAATTATGTTGCTAAAATCCTCACAGGCTGTTTCTAGCTAGTCCGGTTCAGCTTAGGTATAGACTACTCTTGTACTCCATCCACCCCTGCATACATATACATACACCGTGAGGTTTTAGTTTTATGAGTGTGGTTTTGACTAGTAACCAAACTGAAACCATAAATTTGGTTTTTTCAACCAACCTAAAATCGCAACATACGTCGGAACCGTTGGTGCGGTTTGTGCGGTTTTGATTCCAATTTGGTTACTTGTTCAACCCTATATATAATTATCAATTGAACATATTATTTTACTTTAAAATTAGAAAACATATTTAAATTACACTTTACAAATAAAAAACTACAATTTAAAATATAAAAAATAATAATTATAACTACTTGTTCTAATTTTATTAAATTGTGCATATATTATAAGAGAATGTATCAAGTATCTAATCAAATATGTATCAATCTTGTATGTATCGAATCATGATCAAGAATTCAAATTTTAAACGAGGCAGAGTATAATCTTACTTAGATTTTACTCGTATTTTTATTCGAATTATTTTTTTAAACTCAAATTTGGATTATATTATTAATAAATTCAAGTCGTTCATATTTTTTTGGAATCGAGCCCGAACTGTTGTTTGGTTGGATTTACAACCTCACTGGCAATCATTCAAGAGCCAGGTTAGGCTAAAAAGTAAAACTATCCTCCAGTTTGTAACATTTTTGCAAACAAGTTCCAACTTTCTTTTAGGCAAAATTCTCTGTCAAAGATTAGTTGAGCAAAATGGACCCCAAGCCTTTTTAAGTTGGGGGACTATTGTCATTTCATTAGTAGACGGCACAAACACTTTAGAGAGTTTCTTTGCCAAAAAAAAAATAATTAAAAAAAGAAGAAAAGGTTGGAGGAATAACTTGGCAAAAACAATACAAAATAGAGGTCACTTTGTATTTCAATTTGCCAGATTACTGGCAAGAACTTCTGAATATCCAAAGAACAAACTTGTCCTAGAGCCCATTTGGGGAATCATTTGTGTTGATTAAAAGTATTTTTGGAATAAATATTCAAGTGTTTTGGTATTCAATAACTCAATAAATTTAGCTGCAACAGAAATGTGCTTTTGACCGAAGTAAAAGTACCAAATTATTCTTAAATTGTTGAAAATAATTAAAATTTAACTTTTACCTTAAATTTGTTATTAATATATCCAAATACACTTTTATAATAATGTAAACACTACTTATTTTTTCTTATAAAAGCGCTTTTTCCAAAAGCTCTACAAGGTGATTTATTTCACCTCCACCAAACAGACAGTTAATATAACAAGGAACTGGTGGTAACCAAAGACTGCCAAAGCACATTTATTAGGAAAGTGGTTAACATAAGTTATCTTTTGTCGATCGACCAATACAGAATCAACACGCTCGGGATGCAATCTCTCTCTGCGTGAAAATCTTCATGATTGATCGATTCGATTACTTCTTACTATAAAATTAAAACGATAACCATGAATCCATTTATTAGTGTACCCCCCTCGGTTAGATTCTGCCAGAAAAAAACCCAAGATTTAGAAAAGCCTTCAAATGACATCTCTATTGCTTGTTCGTACAGCTTATGAATGAATTGCATTAAGAGGCAACATTTGAAATGAAATTGCAAAGATTCCCTTTTAGATCTCTTACAAAGATCAAATAATGTCGAAAGCAGGGATCATGGACATGCTGCAGGGTACTAATATTTATACACTTCTTAAAAAAAAAAAGAAAAGGATTTTAAGATACCACAATACTGAGTTTGAACCTGAATCTTATTCATAGTGAAAATTATATGCAGATGTTCATGTGACTACTGTCATAATTTTGAAAGAAACCAACAGTAGCAAATAAAGTTCGCCCATGAACCATTTTACCATTACAAGAAAGGTATACTTCCAGCGTGGTGCACTCCCTGCATGAAAGAAATTAATATCCAAAAAATGACCACAACAATAATAGTTCTAATTACTAGTTCCGTGCTTCTGCTCATGCTAGTATCAGTATGATAGTAGAACTGATGTGAACTAACATTCGCATCATTTTTAAGATCCACGCTTGGGCATGTCTGGATGATTTCTTCATTCTTATCATTTCCGATATCTTCTCTTGGCCTAGTCTGGATGATTTGTTCATTCCCACTTGGCACATCACCGAGGACTGAACAATTTGAGCAGGAGCACATACCACCAAGAAAAAGAGGCAGTGACCGAAGGAATTCAGAGAGCACTTCTTTGTAGTTTTCCCCTATAATCCTCAATTTTTGCCTAGTTGCGGGTTTGAGAACCTGCATAAGTGATATTTTATTAGACGAAAGAATATTGAATTCCATCCGGAAAAGTGTGACATCGTATTACCACCACTACTAAAGATGGTTAAGTATTTATGCAAATGCAATTAAGTTTTCAAAAACTAATGCTAGCCAGTAAGAGTTCAATACACAGAGATAGACTGAGACAAAATTTTCATGTAGACTATTACCTAAGAAGACCCACAAAATTTTCATGTAGACTATTACCTGAGAAGACCCACAAAAAGCGGTTCCCTGTCCGCAATTGCATTATTTGCCAGAGAGCAGCACACAACAAAGTATGATGCACAATTTTAAGTTCAAATTTGAAAAAGACAAGATCAGAATACTATGAAAGAAATTTTGATTACATCCATTATGTTGGTAGAAGTTACAATTCTAGCACAGAAGAATAGTGGCAGGCAGGCAGCGGATATCTTAGGAAAGAAAGTTTAGATTCTTCAATCTATTTCAAAGCTTTAAAAGTTCTAAAGCATATACTTCAGCACCAGAATCTAGAAAAATTATAAGAAAAACCCAAGACCTACACCGGAAAAATCCCCCAAATCTGGGAAGCGAGTAGCTTAACCAGGTTGTCATATTCATATATTATTACTCTCCATTCCATATATCAGTCGCTAAAAGAATATGCACACTTATTAAGGAAAACAATTAATAGCTTAGTTTTAGGAGGAAAATTATAAGAAAATGACATTATTGTCCTTATTAGAGTACCCTACTATTCTCCATCTTCTTCCTCGGTCACAGATATTTTTTTAAGAAAAAATAATCAGCCATTAAATGCTCCATAACAAATGTAATAGAAAAAAGGAGAGAGAGAGAAAGAAGGAAAACGTAATTGGGAAAAGGAGAGAGAAAGAAGAGTAGTTTGATTTAATAAAAATATAAAATATCTTTAAAAAGAGGAGAATCAGAAGATAAATATGGGTATTATAGGAAAGAGAATTTAACATTCTCCTAGATATAAAACGACAATTATTTTGGAACATACAAAAAAAGCTAAAACGTCAGAATGAAAGGAGTATATCGCAGACTAGCCACGGGTCAGATAATGCTGCCAGCGATATAATAAAATTTATTCACTAACACAACCATCATGTTGTGTCAAGAAAAAAGAAAAAAGACAAAAAGAATTCAGAAACCCTAAAGAGCAGACTTGCCTGAAATAAAGTTTGTGTTATCACACGGGCGACTGCAGGAAGCCGTATGACAGCCAAGCAGCCAAGACGTCTTGGGTAATGATCTTGCAGTAGTATAGCACAAGATCTCAACATTTGCATGGGGAAACCAAAGGGTGATAGTCCCTTACAATCCATCAAAACTGTAATCTGAGGATGTTCCTTATCAACAAGGTTCATAACCCCGTGTTCTATCTGGGAAACTAAAGAATCAACAAATCATCCAGTGATGTTAGAAATGAATATAATTTAAATGAAGAAAACCAGATGAAGTATTGTCAAATTTAGTGAAAATGCTTAAAATAGGACTAAATAATAGGAGACCAAAAATTATTAAATTTGACTACTATATAACATGAACTGTTATGGAATGACTGTTTAGTGAATTTCTTGGCAAACATTACAGGGAAGTTATAAAATTAGGGCAGAAAAATGAAGCAAGCCCACCCCCACCCCACACACACAAAACCACAAAGTTTGTTAGAGATCATTCAAGATCAACTCCTAAGAAATACAGTTCATGTTTTATCACTCGCTTTTAATCTCTTCAATTAATTGAGGTCAACTTAAGATCTACTTGATTTAACTAATTACTTCTCCTAGAACAACATAAAAAAGTAGAGCTACCCAAACTAGACTGGAAAACAGTTTGTTCAAAGGAGAGTTTAAGATCAGCTCACAAGATAAGCAAGCTTGTTCATGAAATCTACTGAGTAATCCAGATGTGACAGATGATACTTCTACCAGAAAAAAATGCTTACCCACTGCTTTAGCAAAGAGAGGCCTGTTATTAGAGCTCAAGTTTGAGCAAGCGAGTCCAAGGCGTATAATGAGACAAGGCCTTAGCTTCACATCATAACTGTGCCAAAAGACGAAGCGTGACCAAGCCTCAAGTTCTTCCTGTGAAAGAATACTGCAAGTCTGCCTCCAACGGATTGTCTTCTTCACTGATGATATAAACCTTGAGAATTCACCATTTGCAGCAGCATAAAATCTATGAAGCTCATCCTCATCAAGCCTGTACAGGCACTATTTATTTTCAATACATTTAAGTTGAATTCTACATAAATTAACAAAGAAACGAATGCTGGGTGAAGATGAATATGAAGAAAAAATAACCTCACATGAGCTCCTTAAACTCTTTCAGTTTTGAACACGACAGAAATGGCAATTTCGAGGAAGAACATAGCACAACATTGTATTGGTAAAGTTACCTTTCTGGTAAAGTCAAACCCTGCTTATCAAACTCTTTGTGAAGATCTAGCAACCACTTTTTAGAAGCAAGAATTTTGGGACCTTCATTGCTGGACCTGAAAAAGAACATTGCGGAAATGATTAAAACAAATAAAAAAAATGAACAGAACTTTAAAAGACAAGAAGACGAGCGATTAATGAAATAGAATCTGAATACAAAAATCATACTATCATAATGATGAATCAATTTATGCTTCATATTACACGAGAGTAAGTATTGTATGTAGTACAATACAGTAGATATTATTGCTAATGAGCTCCACTATCTATGACGGTATGACCTTGACACATTTGATCAACTAACTACAGCTGCAAGATGCTATAGGTATTCAAGTAAGTGGCAGCCATTTGAGTTCATTCACTTAAAAGCGAGTTCCAGTCTTTCAAAACAAAAAGTGCCTGTACCTGACACTAACTTCCAGTCTTTCAAAACATGTTCCATTCCTGTGGCTTTAAAAACCTAGACAAAGAACATTCAAATGAGAGGCAGACCAGACGCGATTGACAGATAAGCGGACATTAATAGCATGTCTAATTCCCGATCATTGTGGGTATATGGTAGATGACCGGGACCAAGTGAAATATATACTCATGAGGTGGGGTGATGGGGACGGGTCTTGGGACACGGGATAATATCATATAGATAATTCTCACGCAAAACTCAATCAATTAATCATTCAATATCTCCAAATAATAAAGTACATCACTATTTATAATACTCCTAAACAACTTTCCTAACCTAAATTGACTCTAATACGATAACTACAAATTAAAAAAATTAATTTAAATACAACTTCTAATTCATATAGGCTTCCAAAGCCTTTTATATTGTTCTAACCAACTTTCACGGGCTCGTCCTACATTATTTCTCCTTCGCTGAAAAAACTCGACTCCGTCGAGTTATCAACACAAGAACAATCACGTCGAATCACCAAGGAAGTCTTTGCAAGCTTTAAATGTGGCATGTCGAGAGCACAAGTAAAAGTGAATTTGGTATTGCCTTTGATAATCGAATAGATATTAGCACGAGTATCATGTTGCGCGTGACGATCCGATAGCCATTTACGCCCTAAGATAATATGACAAACTTTAAGGGGTAAAACATCACACATAACAGTATCCTTAAGCTTACCAACGGAAAATGTAACCATACACCTCTAGGTAATCCGCAACTTTGTATTGGTAATCCATGCAACATCATACGGCTCGGCTCCGGGTGAGGCTCAACTTTTAACCCAAGTTTCTTAACTGCTTCCTCAGAAATAACATCCGTACAACTCTCAATATCAATCACAAGAGAGCACACCTGTCCTGCACACATAACTCTCGTCTGAAAAATTCGCCCGCAATGGATCTTAGGATCATCCTTATGTTGTTGGTCTACAAATAAAGGTCGAAGAACACCTAAACATCCTTCCAAATGAGCCTCAACTTCTAAATCTTGCTCATCGAGCTCATACTCGTCGTCTATCGGCTTGCAAACCTCTTCGTTTAAGTCAGCTTTTCCGCACGCTTTGTCAACAATAACAAGTTTCCTAGAGGGAGAAGAAGCAACATTCATCTTTGGGGAAGGACACTCAAAAGACATGTGACCAAAACCACGACAGTTATATCATCTAGACGAATTGTTGTTGCTAGCATTAGAAGAACTCGGGGTACGATTAGGCATGCTAGTAGCTAAAGGGCTTGTTAACGATCTTTCCATTGGCCTATTTAAAACAGACTCCACAAAAGTATGCTCCCTCCGAGTTTGGACTTGTATTGGAGGTCTAACAAAATTTCTTTTCAAATTATCCTTTATTTGGGTGGCAACTTAAACAACATCATCTAAGAGAAAGAGTTTACATGTAGCTACACCACATGTAATCTCTCAATCCTCGACGGTACATGGAAATTAAAACTTCTTCAACCCAAGAAAATTCAGACCGTGTAACCAAACTGTAGAACATTGAAGTATAGTATACTCTGCTACTTGTACCAATTGATTTAATCGCAAATACTTTCACGCTTATAATCCGAAAGTACAAAACGCCGTGTCATTGCAACTTTCATATCCTCCCATCTTCTCGCAGCTGTATACAAATTTCGCTGATGTTGATCCCACCAAATCCGAGTTGTTCCTTTCAACTTCGCTTCAGCAAAAAAGAGTTTCCTTTCATCGGATAATTCATACCAATGAAAGAAGCTCTCCAAACTATGAATCCAATCGAAAAATGTTTCGGGACCATTATCGCCATTAAAATCTCCAACATCTAATTTTGTTCCTCTATCCACTGCATTCATCCTAGGATCTGGAACATGGTGATTAACTCGTGGAATAGGGTCATGCTGTTGTAGTCTCATACGATTAAGATCCGGGATGGGGTCTTCAAATTTCTTAAGAGCATCTTCTTGTCCTTTATCTACGCGTTCCGTGAGTACATTAACTTTTATTATAAGTGTTGTAATAGAGGCCTGAACATTTGCAGTAAGTGTTGTGATTAAGTCTTCAATCTTCTTGAGACACTCATCTTGTTGTAACATAATTATCAAGCTTGGCGTTGATCTCTCCAACATTAACCATAGTTCCTGTGAATACAAATATAGAGTACTTTTTTCTTCTTTTTGCTCAAAGGATTTGAGTGCAGGAAATATAAAAAAACAGGGGCTAAACTAAAACTGTTGAAACTTCAGGGGCTTAAATGAAAGAAAATAAAACTAGAGGACTGATATGTTAAATTTCAAAGGGTATTTTGAAATTTAAGATAAATTAGGGACTAAACTATAAAGCTATAAAATTTATGGAGTACCTAACTGTAATTTTTCATGATATATTTTGTTGGTGCGGGAGAGTAAACAGATCTATTTGATCCTTATCTCTTTTCCACAAATAAAGATACATATTGGGACTCCCCATTCCAAACAAAGAGACTTGAGAAGAAACAACCTTGAGGGGATATAAGGCTGCAACAACAACAAGAAAGAAGAGGTGGCGATGCAAAAGTGGTGGCGTGTATGAGGAAACTAAGAAGATCTTGATGGTTATTTCTTCCTCTTCTACTTCTCTTTTTTTTCTCTCTTCTTTTGGATTTTGTTTAGAAGTTAGTTGGGGTAGTTCGATATTGATGGCTAGGGTTTTAGGAGGTTTTGGGTGTTCAATTTGGTATATGGCAGTGACTATTAGGACATATTATGTTGGTTTGTTTGTGTACTGTTGATGGCTCAAGGCAGTGAATAACAACTACATGTTTCTGCAATGGTTTAGGGTTTGGGTTAGGATTTGTTTGGCTGGATGATTAATATATGTTGGTTGTTTTGGCAGCTTAAAGGCTTATATGAGAGGGTATGTTTCCTGTTTTCCTGGGCAGCGACTAATTGTCATATTGTGGCCGGTTTGTGGGCAATAAATTTGGGATGCTTTGAAATTGAAAATTGAACAAAAATGAATTAATAAAATTGCAAATTATTTGAAACCAAAATGCTTTGATACCAAAATGATATGGGGACGAGGTCTTGGGACAAAGGATAATATTACACAGATAATTCTCACGCAAAACTCAATCAATTAATCATTCAATATCTCCAAATAATAAAGTACACAACTATTTACAATACTCCTAAACAACTTTCCTAACCTAAATTGGACTCTAATACGATAACTACAGATTAAAGAAATTAATTAAAATACAACTTCTAATTCATATAAGTTTCCAAAGCTTTTTATATTGTTCTAACCAACTTTCACGTGCTCTTTTATGAGCTCATTTTACATCATGGGGCAAGCTCTTCGCGCCGCTATGCCCCGCTCCTCTGCCACAGCCCCCAGGCTATCAAGGCCGAGGGGTTTGCAAGGGAACCTTACCTTCTCTTATCTATTCGATATGCCTGTTACTTTTGAGCTGGAACTTTCTGTGTACTGAATGGTCGGTGAAAATTAAGAGGGTGTTTGGAATTAATTATAAACAATCAAACTTGCTTATAATCAATTTTAAAAAAGTAGAAAGTGTTTGGATAATTTTAAATCTGTTTATAATCAATTTTAAGAAGTATAAAGTGTTTGGTGAATTGATTTTAAAGCTCATTTATAATCACTTTTTATGGAAATAATTAGAACCTCCAATTTGGAGCTTTTGATTATTTGTCAAATCTAATAACTTCAGATTTGACCAAGTATATTACTAATCTATCCTTATTTATTTTAGTAATTCCATTCATTATCCGTTTTTACTTTTCAAAACATTCCTTTTAGTAATTTACACTTGAAATAAATGATTAACAAATTTTTATACCAAACATTTTCACTTCTTACTAATGCAAGTACTTTTTATTTTATACACAAACTACTTTTTTAAAACTAATAATAATTAAAAGCAATAATCAGAATCACTAACCACATTTTTTAAGTCATTCCAAACATACTCTAAATAAGATATATTAAGCAAGCAGAGAAGTCAAAATTCACAGTTCTTTAAAAACTGAATAATAATAAAACTTTTATATATATATATAATCAAAATCACGGACTAAAAATGACTTTTTTTTTAAATTTTTTAAAAACAACTCCAAACATACTCTAAATAAGATGTATTTATGTTTGTTATAGCGTATCCAAATCACGCCCCAAAACATCAGATATAAAAAAAAAATTCACAATTAAATTTTTTTAGTGACAAAAAAAAAAAAACCATTCAAGCATTTTAAAACTCCGGATATATATATATATATATATATATATATATATATATATTAAAACCAACTAGAGGTGAACCATAGTTAACCAACAATGAGATGACATCCTATGTGGCATATGATGTGAAAATAAAAAAAATAAAAAAAATTATAAAAAGCAAATATTTTCACACAGAAAAATAAATTTAATTATTTAAATAAAAATATGTTATAAAATTTTAAAAATTATTATTATTAAAACATCAAATTTATAATAACTCTAATATAAAATATATGATAACAAAAATATATAAGTAAATAAAATATTTAAAAATAAATTACACGCATTTTACTTAAATATTTCCGCACAAACAAACAAGTTTAAAATTAGGGCATCATATGCTTTGGTTAGCTCATTGTATCAATAAGTAATGCTTTGGTTACTTAATTTAATTAAAATAAGCATTAAAACAAGAAACCAAGGAAATCTGCATAACTTATGCATAACATATCCCATTTACTTATAGTTTCACATCTACAACATCGCACCCAATTTGCAAGATCAAAAGCCAAATCATCCGATAATTTCCAAGCCAAACAAAAGAGAAAAGGGAAAAAGAAAACAGAGAAAAAGAATGTGTTGCTACCGTTGATTTTCCTTTCAATTTTGACATGCATGCTTCATCCATTAGGGCTAATTTTTTGGGGGGTTTAGGGCTAAACTTCATCCCTGAAATATACAAGCTAAACAAATTTTTCAAAAATGGGAGGAGACATATCTCATTGGAGATGATAACTGTGTTCGGAAACAAGAACGGTTCCTACGCCAATTTCCGACAAAGGTAAGCAATTGCGGCCCCCGTTTCTTCTTCTACCTTCCCTTTCTTTTTTTGTTCTTTTTTGAATTTGCTTGCTGCTGAGAAAAAATTATTGTTGCAGATCTACTAATGTTTGATGATTATGAGTGATGGTTGTAATGGGTTGTAGGATGGGTGGGGTGAGACAGTTGAGGCATGGGAGGCAGAGGTTGGGGAAGGATTATCGGGGTTGAGGGTGGGGTGGGGTGGGGTGGGGTGGGGTGGGGTGGATGGGTGACGGATACGGGACTCTTTTGCCGCCTGCAGATCTGTTTGTTGTTATTAAAATTGTTTTTTTATTAATTGTTTAAAATTATTTGTAAGTAACAATTTTTTTGTTGGCTTGAAATGCCACGTAATATGCTACATCAATATTGGTTACACATTATATGCCATGTAGGATGCCATCTCAGTGTTGGTTAACCAGGGTTCACTTTTGAGTGGTTTTTGGGTGCTTTTTGCCCAATTATTAGAACTGAAAGGTTTTTTTGTGAAAAAGAAGAAGTTCAGAGGTTAAATTGAAAAAAAATATAAAGTTCAAGGGTTTTCTTTTTTGTCATTAAGTCGTTCTTTAATATCACTCCAGGAATATGCTAAAAAACAAAAGACTTTAATAACTGGGAGAATGGTTTCTTCTAAGGATCACGAAACATCAAGATACTTAGCAAATGAGGTAATCAAATATCCTTCTTTGCCAAAGCTTTTGCAATAATAAGTATCGACGACTTGGATGCAGAAATCCTAAAACTTATACAAGCTAATTCTTCGCTTGATTTTTGAAAATTCCTTTCACTGATCATGAAAACTAACAACTTCTTACATTTAAGATAAGCATAGTTATATAGGAATGATTCCATGAAATAAATTCACAAAGATATGCATCCAATGTTGTTTATAAGAGCTTTAAAAAAAATGTTGTTTTTAAGAGCAGTGCTTATAAAATTACAAAATACGTCTCTTTTACCAAGAACAAAGCAAGTATTTTGTTACCTTGTGTCCAGATCTGATAAATTGGAAGGTGACTGTGATTGTGATTCAGAATTTTCTTGCGAGTCATTGGAATTGTTAGATGAAGATTGATCAGAGAAAACTGTTGCGATTGAGAGGGCTAACATTGGCCTTGACAATGCCTGGCAGAATAAACAAATTATCACTACCAAGAAATTAAAACAAGTAAACTATGTAATAACAAAATAAATTAATCGAATGAAAAAAGTAACTAGCAGGTTTTAGAGAAAACCTTAAAAACATTGTCAAGGCCATTTGTAATCATATGATCGAGTTTTTTGAGTTTGTAGAAAGACAAGAACCCTCCAGTTTTCCAAGGAGTTGAGAAATTGCATCTCCATATTCCATCAAGTAAAAAGCAGAAACATGGAATTTTACTTAATTATAAAGCTTATGTCGTCTATCATGTAAGGCAAATTGGAAGATCCTCTCAATTACAATGAAAATTTTAGTGTGAAACAGTTTTCCACCATGATGATCCAACGCTGAACAATGGACCTGATCAGACAATCAGCAAACAGCTATAAAAGTGGATGCTCTGTGACTTGAACCAGGGCCTAGTAAAAATGTGCCCATCAGCCTATTCATGACTCATTAGAGAAGACATACGGATAACCCGATTTCTATTTATAATATGAATTTGATATCTACAATTATAAGTGGCCCCCTCCCCCATAAACTTTGTAAACTTTCAAATTCTTCTTTTTTATAGGTAATTTTGGTCAAAAGTATTTATGGGAATTGGAACCAAGGACCTTGAAGCCTTGTTATACTTGCTAAGCAAATTAGTTGCTTACTCTTGCACAAACTTCATGTTTACAGCTAAGATAGAGGAACTGGAAGGGCCCGGTTTACAGGATAAAGGGAAGGGAAAAGTAAGAGAGGATGATAAATAAATAATAATGTGTCAGTTAATGAATAATTAATAATGTAATATTTTGAAACTAATGTATTAGTCCTTGTTGTGTAAGTAAGACTTGAGCATATGTATGTGTAAATAATGTAAATAATAAATGCCATTTTCACATTCCTAAGGGTTTTTAAGGTGTACAAATTATACAATACAGAATGAAGTAACTCTGAAATATGCCATTTTCCCAGTAGATTGGACTGTATCAACACGATCACAAACAAATGAAACAATGCATCCTCAAATTTAGTCAGTATTTAGGGATTTATGCAATTGGGTTTTTAAGTATGTTATAAAATTAAATAAAATGCTTAAAAATCTGAAATTGAAAGGGAAAAAAAATATAACCATAAAAAGAATATAAGAAAGTAAAAACCCAACCTCCATATTCTTAACCAAGCCCTTGAAAGGAGTCCATCTTTGGATCCACCGAAGTGGTGGATAGCAGAAAAGTTGGAGAGCCTGAAGTCCATGCCAAACAAAAGGACACTTGGCTTTTGAGAGCCTCCGCACAATCGCTAATGCTGCAGTTGTAAGCAGAAACACTCCTATATCACCTGCCGCCCCATTTCCCAGTATACCTTGTTTCATTGAAGCAATACATTGCAAAGACTTCTTTGAGAAGCCCTTTGGGACCGAAGCAACTAAACAACCTTTTACCACCTTTGTAGTAGTGATGACCCTTGGCTCCGAGCTCTTGCTTGAATGAGATACACGCAAAGAGTCTCCCATAACTAACTTTTTCGTAAAGTCAATTCATATAAGATCTCAATTCAACCAATACGTTACTTTTAGACTACAAAAGTACCAAATATCAAAACTTTGCATCAATCTATTTCATCTATATATGCTAATTTAAAACCATATACCAAACATTTCATGTCAGACCTGTAAAGAACATCTTAACACTAAAACAAGACCTGCTAAAATTTTCTGGAATAATCCCAAAGGCAACCTGCATAGGCAATGCACTCAATCATTAAATGTGTTTGGGCATATTACCAAGTTATATTACTCAGTTAAGACAGTTACTCCCACCCCAATGAGAGTTCAGTTTTTCTTTTTGTACACCCAAAAAGGAGCCCACTTTCAAAATATAGACTAAAAGGGCAGAGAATCTTTCAAAACAAACCTCAATCAAAAGTGACTAAACCTAGCCTTTAAAACTATCAATATTATTAGCAATTATAAGGAGTTGCGAGTTAGGATAAGAACAGAAAAAACATATTCTTAAAATGCATTATTTTTTAAAAGTGGACTCCAAACTATGAACGGGAGAGTAACACTCCCTCCGTCCTCCAATGGTTTTCAAAAGTACATTTTTCATTTATGTCATTTTTTCCAAAAAAACAAGCAAAAAATTAATACAAAAGACAATAATTTTTAAATGGACAATGGTAAGCACAACTAAATATGTCCACGTTACAAAATTTTCAGGTTAATATTGGAAATGCTGTCATAAACTAGCATTTTGTTTTTCAAAATTGACTTCCTTAATATGTATGAAAAATATACTTATGAAATCTATTAGAGGATGGACAGAGTATATATTAGACAAACTTCACTTAAAAAATCTAACTTAACCTCTTTTTATAAATTTAGAATAGTAAAAAATGAAAGGAGAAAAAAAACTGCGCTGCAAGTTTTGAAGCAAGCGCCAATGAATAGCAGACAACTGATAAACTAGTTATTATGATTGTGTTGAGCTAGGCATATTATTTATAAAATATTTACCTAGAAGAACTGAAGGAACTGAACTCTCAAAAGACCAAATTTAATGCCCATATGGCCATAACAATTAACGCATTAACTCTCGTGGATTTCATCAAACTATTCTACACTGTTCCAGCTACACTAAAAATTATGAATACAATACCAAAATATAAACAGTGTGAACCCAATTCCATAAATTCAAAACCTCTATATGAACATCGAATTTTGCTAATTAGATCGATAAAAAGAAAAAGTAATTTTAAGAAGAAAAAAAATAGTATAAAAAATGAAAATAGAACGGTGTCGATATACGACCAAATTAATGTATGGATTACCTTAATTACACGTCTGAATTAGCGATGTCATTTGGACGATTTCACGAGGTTTTCTCAGATCATTAAATTAATGAAGGGAGGTTAAGATTAGGGTTTTGGTTTGGAGAATAGAGTGGAAGAGTTTGTTGAATTTGTTTGATTGAAGAGAGAGAAAACACATGAAAAGGGTGAAAATGACGGAATGAAAGGGACCAGAAAAGGAGGGAACGTACACACGTGACTTTCACGCACCCACTTTCTTGTCACTCTAAAAACCTATTTATGCACGTGTCATTATGTTATTTACTCCCTATTTTGCTCAAACAAACCTACAATGTCCATGGCTTCCCTTCCATACAAAAAGGAGTCCATTATAATGGCCATACATAATTATATATATTTTATTTATACACATAATCTGTCAAAATTACGTATTTTGATAGATTTATTTTGTGATTTTGATCCGAAAAGAGAGAATATGTTTTTTAAATAAATTTGTCAAATAACACGATATAGTTTTGATAAAATATACATGTAGAAATATAACTATATATAAAATAATTATGTAAAAAAATTACTCCTCCATACTAAAAAAATAATTATGCAAAGAAATTACATCCTAAAATACTAAAAAAGATAGTAAAAAATTTAAAATTTATCTTTAATTATCACACAAAATTATATAAAAAAATGAATATTTTTTTAAAAAATTCTAAATTGGTACCTTTTCATTTACATACAAAATTATATAAAAAATGAATATTTTTAATCATTCTTTTGAAGACAGAAATAAAATTTTATTTTCGTCAAAAAAAATTATTATAAAAATATTTAATCTTATGAAGATAGATGATCCAAAATTTAACATAAATGCTAATATGCTTCCTTCTTTCATATGATTAACCAAAGAATGAATAATATTATGCACAAATAATACACAAAAAATAGGATTCATGCATTGCATATCAATAAAAAAATTATTGAAAAAATATAATAACAGCTTCTTGTTTTTTCTCCACAATCTTTTGATCTAATTAAAATATATTTAAATTAAGTTTTTATTATGGGGATGTCATGAAAAAAAGGGAAGAAAAATTGACTTATACGCGTACTATTTGAAATTTATTACTCGATCTGTTAAGAATAAAATATTTATTTATTTATTTTAAATATTTTAATGTACATTAAAATTAATGAACGTATAATTAACATAAAAAATAATTATTTTCACAAGGACTTATTAATAGAGATTTAATTGATTGGGTCAGCTGGGATAATTCATGTGACATTGTTTGGACATAGATTGAGCATACTAATCTGCTTCCAATTAACTTCCTTATTTCTATTTATTTTATTTTTATTGTTAATCTTACAAATATGACTTGGAAGGTTTCCACATTTTTTGCTCTAATAGCCGGAAAATGCTTCTTCTGAATTTGCTTTTGTGAATGTCAAGATCTGGGTGCGCATGTAGTTTGCCTGTTATCTGGATGTTCTCTATTTATATTAGGGATAATATAGGATACTCATTTATTATTTCTTTATTTTACAAAAAAAAAATGTTATATTTTTTATTAATGTGTTTCATTGAAAATGGTTGGTTTGTTTTTTCATGAT
The DNA here is from genome assembly GCA_020205605.1 of Panax ginseng. Lineage (NCBI taxonomy): Eukaryota > Viridiplantae > Streptophyta > Magnoliopsida > Apiales > Araliaceae > Panax > Panax ginseng. Next base: position 119,966,275 of record CM035143.1, on the reverse strand, counting down.
AATTAAATGACATAATATATTTTTTTTATTTTTTTTTATAGAGATGAGTTTTCCGGCCTTGCGATCGGACTATGTCTCTCAGTCTCTCCTCCTCACCCAATACTTGATGTCAGTGAGAATCGAACACAATACCTCCGGGTTTACGGGGCTGGTACCAAATTTTTCCTTAAACCTGAAATAGTTAATTTATAGTGATTTATTTTTTCCATATCTTTCTATACATATTTTTAATATAAGAAGAGATTGCTTGTTCTTCCCCTTTTCATTTTGTATATTGTGATACTCAATATTCCTATTGTGATTATGAATTTATTATTTTGATAAATTGGGTCGTCTTTCTAACTACCTGTACTAATTTTATGTCAAAAGAATAACCAGTTGATACATAATCGTAAATAAAAGCATATGTCTAAATTAATTAATAATTTTTCATTTTTAATAGTATATTGTGAATTTTAGGAGAAAATGAAATTTACCAACAATATTTCTCAAATTAAATAAAATAGTTATTTATTCAGCATTACTAAGACAGTCTTACTAAGACTCCACCCCAACCCATAAAACTCGGAGTCTTGCTACATATGACCACAAATTTATGTTGATAGTAAATATTGACTTATGAATTCTGTTAGCATGAAGTGAACTTCATGGAAAGTTCACTTTATATTCAATATAATACTGACATGCAGGCGGAGTGTGTCAACACTATATTGAATATGAAGTGAACTTACCTACAGTTCACTTCATACTAACCAGTTCCTCGACTTATGCGTACACATGAAATAAAAAAAAATTAAGAATGACTAGGGCTTAATTTGACTTATCTTATGAATAGCAATTCAATCTCATTATAAATTTGTCGGATTCCTCTATAAATCGTCACCTGACAAAAAATAAATACACAACTCTCATATGCACAAAATGACAAGAGCAGATCCTATGTTTCCAATTTTTATGTCCCCTTGTGTCCCTCCACTTAAATTTTGACACAGTCTCTTACTTAACACTAATTAATTCTAAAATTAAATAAAAGGACATGTGCCAACATTTAAGTGGGTGGGTGGGGCAGGGAATTTGGAGACAGATGATCTGCTCTCCAAAATGACACTCCATTATACTTCATCCGTCTCTAATTATTTGACGTTTTAAATGTGAACACAAGAATTAAGATAATGATTAAAAAACATTAAATATAGTACTCAAATTTTGTTGAGATAAGGAGAGAAAAAGAGTTTAAAGTATCAAAAAATAGGAAGAGTAATGAGGGTAATTTTGAAAAAATTGTCATTAATTCTCCTAGATTTGAACAAACATCAAATAATTAGGAACAAATGAAAAACTCTAAAACATCAAATAATTAGGGACGGGAGGAGTAATAATATAAAATCAAAATCAAAACATTTTCTTTTTTGTCTCTCCTTTATAGATGAAAACGAGAGCCGTTGATTACAAAAGAGGCGACTCTAAATCCCGAAAGCAAAGACGACATTCCCAAAAACAAAAACCCAACGAATCCCAAGCCAATCGATATATCCAACTGCACACAAAACACGCTACTGGTCGTACACGTGTCCATCTGTTTGAGAGTTCGAGCTAATTACATTTCATCGAGTTTCTTGTGAGAATGAGATATAAGCAAATACCTATTCCAAAAATCACATATTCAATTAAACAAAAAAAAAATTCTAAACCAAATGAATGCGAATAAAAGTAGGGATGACAATTTAAATGGGATAAATCAATTTTTGGTACCTGTACTGGGACACGACTTACAATTTGATACTCGAAGTAAAAAAAGTTACAAACTAGTGATTGTACTCAAAAAATGTTACACTCCGTTAAACATTAGGGACACGACTTACAATTTGGTACCCGAAATGAAAAAAATTACAAACTGGTGATTGTATTCGAAAAATGTTACACTCCGTTAAATAGTAGGGTTTCATCTTTATTTTGTTTGAAAATTAGGATTCTCTTCTTCTGTCCTTCTTCTCTCATTCTTCTTGTCTCGATTATCAATTGATTACTGGTTCCCATATATTTATTACAGGGTTTTCAGTGTTTAATTGAAAGGATGAGCTCGTCTTGGAGTGGAATCGTAAATGAAATTGGGAAAGAAGATTATAGTTCATGCAACAAAAATGAATAAATTACACCAGAGTTACCAAGTCGGTGCCACTGTGGAGCAATGGTGCGAATGTGGGAGGCAAGAAAAGATGGAACAAAACATCGAAGATCTTCTTCGCGCCGACTTCGCTTCTCTCTGTATGTTTGTCTCTCCTGTTGGATCAATTTTAACGATTATTTAAAAATTGAAAAGTACAAGCACCAAATTACAAAATTTTTTGAGTACAATAACCAGTTTGTAACTTTTTTCACTTCGGGTATCAAATTGTAAGTCGTGTCCCTAATGTTTAATGGAGTGTAACATTTTTCGAGTACAATCACTAGTTTGTAACTTTTTTCACTTCGGGTACCAAATTGTAAGTCGTATCCCAGTACAGGTACCAAAAATTGATTTATCCCCAATTTAAATTGAAACCGATCAGACACGAGTTAAACTGAAAAGTTCAAATTGCTCGAACTCGATTCGAAATTGTGTTCGACTCGGTAGCTAAACGAGTTTCAATCAAATTTTATTTCATACTCAATAAATTTTGTAAATCAAATTTGAACAATTCAATACTCGATTCGACTCAGTTGATTTATACCCTTAATTGTTATGCTTGGCACCCCAATAAGATATTCGAGTCGAATACAATTTCGAATCGAGCCCGAGCAATTTAAACTTTTCGAGTGAATAAAATCTGAATATCAATAAAAAAAAATTATAATTTAAAAATATTCGAGTAATTTATCAAAGTTTAAATTTGCTCATATTTTAATTATTTATATTTTGAATCGAGTTCAAATCGAACTTTTAGTTGAATGAGTACGAATCGAGTCCAAACAATTTGATTCATTTTACAATCTTAATAATAGTTTATTTTAAATAATAATAATCGACAATCCTACGACAACAATTAAAAAAAAAGATAAATTGTGCTTTTTAGTTTTCACTATATAAAAAGCTGGATTTTAAGAAAAATGTTCCAAACATGATATCCAACTTATTAAAAATAGTGCTTAAAATAAGTTGTTAAAAAAACTAAAAGCAAATTAGGTCTAGAAGGGCAAAAAGAGTGTCAAGTTGTGAATATATATATATATGTGTGTGTGTGTGTGTGTGTGTATGTGTCTGTGTCTGTGTGTGTGTGTGTGCTAATCCATGACAACTGGTTGCCGAGATCACTATTTCAACAACCAATATGTCAGTCGTAGATCTATTAAATGGAAGGTTGAGATCGAAAATAATATATACTAAGCCGCTACATTTTAATAAAAGTCAAATTAACTTAATTACGTAGGCCCATATTGTCAAATAGCCATTTAAAAAATGAATTTATTTTTTTATATATCAACCGCTACAGGCTTGTAGCAGCTTGGTCATATTATTTTTTATAACGTGAGCCCATTTTTGAGAAATAGAATGATAAAAATAGAATATTTTTTTAATATACCAACTACTACAGCTTGTAGCGGCTTGGTCATATTTTTTTGTGTCATCTGTTGTCCCACTTTGTTGGTAAATAGTGTTATTACTTAATTTTTTATTACTAATATTAATTAAATGAGAATTAAAAAGGGAATTAATATTACAATAATATTTTTCCATCTCTCAATTTTCTTACAACGAAAGGCATTTAAAAAAAACTCAAGCCTCTACATCTTGTAGCAATTGATAATAGTGTTATTACTTGCATTTTTATTACTAATATTATAATCGTAGATTAATTAAATAGAATGTTGAGATCGAAAGTAATATATACCAAACCACTACATGTTGTAGCGGCTTCTATTTTAATAAAAGTCAAATTAACTTTCTAACGTGAGCTCATATTGTCAAATAGTTATTTAAAAAATGAATTTATTTTTTTTATATCTCAAACGCTACAGCTTGTACTGGCTTGGTCATATTTTTTTATAACGTGGGCTCATTTTTGAGAAATAGAATTTATATTTTTTATATACCAACCGCTACAGCTTGTAGCGGCTTGGTCATAATTTTTTTTTTTTGTCATCCGTTGTCCCACTTTGTTGATAATAGTGTTATTACTCGACTTTTTATTACTAATATTAATTAAATGAGAATTTAAAAGGCAATTAATATTACAATATTATATTTCTATCTCTCAATTTTCTTACAATAAAAGACATTAAAAAAAAAAAACCAAACCGCTACATCTTGTAACGATTGGTAATAGTGTTATTACCAATTTTATTACTAAAAGTCAATTACTAATATTATTACTAAAAAGGCAATTACTAATATTATTACTAATATTATAGTATTAGTAATAAAAAACAATTAATATTAGTAATAAAAAAACAAATAATAACACTATTACCAACCGCTACAAGATGTAGCGGTTTGCTCTCTTTTTTTAATGTCTTTCGTTGTAAGAAAATTGAGATAGAAAGATAATATTGTAATATTAATTGTCTTTTTTTTGCCTTTTTAATTCTCATTTAATTAATATTAGTATTAGTAATAAAAAGTCGATTAATAACACTATTACCAACAAAGTGGGACAACATATGACAATAAAATAAAAAAATTTATGACCAAACCGCTACAAGCTGTAACAGTTGGTATATAAAAAAAATATAAATTCTATTTTTATCATTCTATTTCTCAAAAATGAGCTCACGTTAAAAAAATAAATAACCAAGCCACTACAAGCGGTAGCGGTTAGTATATACTCCATCCGTCCCATGATAAGTCTTTATTACTATTTTGGGTAGTCCCATGTTAAATGTCCATTTTGTTTTAATAATCAAACTTTTACACATTTTTTCCTATTATACTCGTAGTATTAAATATCTCATACTTTTTTTATTCTAATTCTCTTTCCATATTTAATAAGTATAATTAGTTATGTGTTAAAAATATTTTGAATTGAAAAGCTAAAAAGTCACTCTTTCACCTACATTGAAAATAATTAATGATATTATTATGGACAATTTTGTCATTTCATTCCTTTTCTTAATATGCGTGAAAAGTCCACCAGAACTTTTATTCTGGGACGGAGGGAGTAAAAAAAATAAATTCATTTTTTAAATAGCTATTTGACAATATGGGCCCACGTTAACAAGTTAATTTGATTTGTAACGGCTTGGTATATACTCCCTCCGTCCCAAATTAACTGCTGTTTTAGCAGAAAATTTTTATCCCACAATATCTGCTTTTTCAAGATTTCAATGCATTTTTTTTCCTTTGTTTTTCAAGTTTGCCCCTTTACCTTAATTGTTGCATTTTTGTTTTCATTCAAGTCTCTCCTCTTTTTAAGCATCCTTTTCATATTCCCACCAATAAGAATGTGATTGCCAAAGTTATGCTTCTTAAAAGACTTTGGCACACTCTTCCATGGACAATATCTTTTTACTAAAGCCTTAATTGCAGAAAATAAAAAATTAGCACATAAGGGTATTTTAGTATTTTTATCACACATATGGTATGTGTATACAACTCTAGAACAGCTTCGATCTCAACATTTCATTTAATTGATCTACGGATTGGTTGCTGAAATAGTGATCTATGCAACCTATTGCCATGAATTTGCACCCTGTATATATCTATCTATATATATATATATAGATGGAGAGAGAAAGTGAACCTGATCATGAGCAAAGTCGAACCAGACTTGTAAGATTTCAGGGAAAACAGTGGCACCTCTTGAAATCTCCCAAACAGAAGCTCCCATTTCAAAGAGCGAGTACACGGCCACTATTGCATTAGCAGCAACAACGAATCTGGTGGAAATTTTGTTTTTAATTTCGTCATTACGCGAGTAAACAAAAACCCTAGCCTTCTGTTTGCTTGCTATAAAAACCAACGGAACGGAAAATAAAATCTCAAAATCTAAAAACAAATTTCCTTCCGTACAAATTTCAGCAGAAATAAAAAAATTCACTTGTAAATTATGAAATCAAAGTACCTGAAGGCATCAAAATCGTACCAGTGAGGAGAATTGGAGCCCCTAAAATTGGTGAGCATGAAAATGGTGGAGGCGAGCGAGAAGCAAAACGCAGCGAGGCGGAAGACGAAGATGAGGGTGTTGAAGCGCCGGAGCTTGCGGACGGAGACGGTACCGGTGGAGTAGAAGTGAGGAGGGTTTTCAGGTTCAGGTTGGATTCGAGGTGGTCGAGCCAACGGAGCGTCAACATTGCCATTTCGGAGCGACCGAGGGGACCGCATATCTCTGTAACTCGTACTCTTAGCTCCTATAGAGAGTAGTGATTATAAGTTAGAGTTGGAATAAAGAGGAGAGAGAAAGAGAAAATTCATGAGAAAATGTAGAAGAAGAATTAGACAGAGGAATTACATTTCTCTTTTTATGTGTGTAGTAGGAAGGAAAAGGAGATGGAAGGTGGGGAAATGAAATTGAAAGGGAAAACCGAAAGGGGGTAGAGTAGGCCAGTAGGGTAGTGTAGATAAAGAACCGAGTGAGGGCCAGGGGATGGATGGGTGTGACTAGGGACTAGGGACTAGGGAGAGCCTTTTATCACTTTCTTTCTTCTTTCATTTTTCTACATGTTTTTTCATTTCTTTTTTTTGGAGCGACAAAAGTATATTTAGCCCACAAACATTTAATCGACAATATTTTTAAATTTAAAATTAATATTAATTTATTTAGTTTTTATTTAATATAATAATAAATATTATAAATTATTTAAAATTTATTACTATTTATTGTTTTATAATTTTTAGTGAATGGTCTCAATTTTAAATTTAAAAATATTTTAAAAATCAACAATGATCTTATAATTCGAAACTGAAGTAATAAAAATTGGAACACTATTACAATCTCAGATTTTTTGTCAACATCGTCTACATGTTTATGCCAATGCATTCTTACACAACATTTCATTACAACTTGGTGTAAGCTGGTTTGTGCCTAATTCAAAATATAAATACTTCCAAAGGAATTATAAATATAGGATATTAAACGGGAATTTATATAATTTTGGCTTAAATTTAATTTAATTTATTACTCTAAATTATAGGTTATATTTCACTTTTAATTTTGGCAATTAGATGATTGAATTATTAATTTTTTCTAATTTCAACAAATTGAGTCTGCTACGTTAGAAATTGCTGACGTGACTATCTGGGTGGCGCATAAGGCACCTGATGTGTGTAAAAAAAATAATTTTTTATGTTTTGATTAAACAAATTTGATATAGGGTAAAATGGTCAGAAAATACATTCGAACCCATTAAATAAATCAAAATCTTCAAAACAATAAGATCAAAGAATTACTTCATCAAAGCACATAAAATAAAACTTTTAAACACTACAAAGAATAAACCCAACAGATGGGGAAAACTAAACTATGGCATGAAAATCTTTAAAGAAACAAATAACATTGAATAGCTTACATATATTATAGTGTAATTTTCAGCATCAGATAGAAAATGTTATAGTATTAAGAGAATTAATTTTCAATCTTCAAAAAAGCTTGGTTTAATTCGATAATTTCCCCAGAGCTGTGGAAGCCTCATTATACTTACGCTTCAATTTATACTTTTGGTTCTTCACATCAACCTCTTTGGCCAGAACAGCCAATTAATGTTGATGCTCTTCAACAATCTCATTCTCCATTTAGAAAATTGAAATAAGATCAGTTGAAATCGAGAAGAAAACTAATAAATTATTTGGGTTGGAGCTCGTCGACCTGTGTCAAACTCTCTAGTCGAGGCTTTGGGTTGAAATTGCACTCTTCAATTTTCGATAGATTTCTCCGGAATAATTCAAATTTCTCGAAGATATATATTTTTGAGGAGATCTTGTGGTTTTGCAATTTCATCCATGGGAGTTTACATGAAGATCAACTTACATATCTAAAAATTGAATTAATTTTATTGAAATAAACCCCCTAACCTACTTTAATTTTTTTCCTCTGTTTAATTGTTAGTCGATTTGCTTTATCAGGATCAATCTAGGGCTTTTTGGACGATTTTGGGACTAGATTTTGATCGATTGTTATTGTTTTTGAAGCTTTTCGTTTGTTTAATTAAATGAATGGAAAATGACCATTTTACCCTCCATTATATAAAAAGTGTGATCAATAAATAAAAACTCTTTTTATTACAACTCAACTCGATTAAATTACCACCCAAGATAGTCACTCAAGCAATTTCTAATGTGATAAACTCAATTTGTTACCATTAAAAAAAATTAATAGTTCAATCATCCAATTGTCAAAATTAAAAGGAGGATCATCGAAATAAAATAAGACTTATAGTTTAGGGTAGTAAATTATATTTAAGCATATAATTTTATCCTTTGACATTTGCAAAACTCTCTCATCATTTATCTCCTTCCCAGAATATCACGTCACCAACACATGTCAGGTGGGAACCCACAATATGTATGTTTGTACGTGAATATTATGTAACCCTTTTTTAGTGATAGTAATATTGTTATAATTATAATGACTAGTGTGTATAAGGTAAATTCACAAAAACAAGTCACTTATTTTGCGTATCAACTTATTTTAAAATTTGCCTATCCTACACCATCTTTTCCATGATTTTTTAAGAGAAATGATTTATATGTCAATAATGACACTGTAACTCTAAACAATATCCCAGAAAATACACAAAACGAAGTCAATGACATTTGAATTGTCATGTAATCAATGAAATTCTCAAATTAAATGGTGTAATCAATCTACCAATGACCATGCTTTAAATCAATATTTTCAACTAAAAAAGAAAAACATGTAAAAAGGTACTCCAAATTTAAAGAAACATAGACCTGAAATATTAGAAAAGGCAGCAACACAAGTTAGAGAGCAGTTAACAAAGAAGTCAATAATATCACCAAATTAGATAGCAAAGCCTTTCTGTGACAGAAATTCTTAAGTGTAAGCTAACAACAAAATATGACTGCATGCAAAGAAAGAATGAAAAGAAGAAAGCATAGGCCAAGGGATGTAGACAAAGGTCTCGACGGTTGCAATTCTACAAGCGCGATAACCAGTTCACACGTGCAATGTGATTCTTCTCGGCAGAGTAGTCGAACCAAAAGATAGTTCTGGCAGTTTACATCATTTCCTGTGACCGTCTCACACACCGGCTGACTTTCTTCTTGAAATCGTCTCTTCTTTCTCTCCATTCTTTCTGCAATTAAACAATCAGGGGATGGGATGAAATAAGAACATTTTGTATTACGAGATCCAAAATTTTCACCCTCGTCATAATCAGAACATTCCATGTTTTTCTTTAATCTAATGAAAACAATGTATCAAGATACACGTCGACCAAGACGGGGAAGAAAGAAATGAATGAATGTTCTTTTGGGTAAATGTAGAATAAGACACCTATCGAGACAAAAGCCAAAGGCGAGTCTCGTAGATGGACGTATTAAACCGAAATATAAGATCTCAGATTAACATCTTGATACACTGATTTACCATAATAATAAATATAATCAATGCCGACTCCGCCGTGGAAATATAAGCAATTGGAAGCACAAGAACAAAGTATTCATATTCATATACAAGAAAAAAGGATAGTCTCACCTCACATTTTAATTGCTATCTTCTCTATGAAATTTCACAATTAAATTGAAACAATTCCAAATATCATTGTATATTTACTATAATTTACTACATTACCATTGGTTCTCAAAGAAATAGAAAATTGAGTTGACATATCAACTACCCCGCCTAAGGATACAAGTGGAAAAGAAAATATGCATTTTTTTTTTGCGTTTTGGTCCATGCATATGTTTCGTACCATGTCAACTAAAATGGAAAAACAGGAAAACTCCATTATACAGATTTCTCTAAAACCTAATCACTACAAATTTATATCCGAAATGTAGCCCTTTTATATGTTCTTCTCACCTCCACAAAATTATATCAATCAGATTGTCCTTTCAACTTTTTATTAACATTTAAAAGACGAATATGAAATCATGATACAGTATAATTCTAAGGTAATGGTAACAAACCATTACTCATCTCGACCTTTCTATCTGTGTGGACTCTCTGATCAAAACTTATCACCCATTCTCACGTACTGAGAATAAAATAAACTACTTCAGTGAAACCCTGAGACTTGTCAAAAAGTCAGGCTTGTGAGACCATTTTTCGTTGAATTATCAGAACAGATAAAACAATGAGACTAGGAAAGATGCTCTCAGATGCATCCCGACAAATTTTAGATGTTGAGCTCATCATTTATGAGCAGTGGCTTTTACTGCAGAGCATCTACTCCGCAACACATAATATAGATTAATTAAAATCACCTAAATTTGATCATCACCAAAGATAAAGAATTAACTTTAGCATTTAGAAGACTATGATTCAGCACAAACTTGTGGCAAATGCTGTTTTCCAAAATCAAAAGTGAAAGGAATATAGAATGACCATCAAATTATAAAAATATAGAGAATGGACAAAGACATTACCGCAGCTTCCACATTTGCAGGAGACTCGTCATTTGGACTTGAAAGCATTGATATAATACTCAAAACTATACTCTCCACCTGCAAAAGAAAATCTTCTTTTAAGATGCAAGGTTAAATGTGAACCAGACATCAGCCTAACCAAAAAAATAAAAAGATCACAAACAAATTGAAATACTGATACAACAATCAAACAAATGAAGAATAATAAAAAATCATACATCAATTAACCATGACATGACAACTCAACTCCCTAAATAGGAAGAGGTTTAATTCATATTTCTCAAGATCAAAAGACTATTAATCATGCACATGTTGGCCTTGTCAAAATGTTTGTGTTTTCAAGTGAATGAAATTGTGTCAACATTGAAAGATCCTTTCTAATGATAATTGTGGTACAAGTCACATTCTTCCATTTAGGACCACATTAATCCAACAATTTTCACTTTCTGCTATCTTTCTCCCCAGTTATGAATACTAGGTGAGGACAAAATTCAAGGTTGCTAACTAAATATTGATATAACACTGCTCCCAAGAAATTCCTTGCCGTTTGAAAGATAAATGTTAAAATATAAGAAGTGAAATAAAAGCGTAGAGAAAAGTTATCAATGACGTTGGTACATATTATGTCACTTAGCTACCAACATTTAATTTCAATCGTGAGATAGGATGACTATAATAAATAGCAAGGGTAGATGGTTTTGTAACTTAGCAGGCAAGATGAAAGAATATATACAGCGAGTATAATAATAAGAATCATCAAGAGTAGCTAACTCAGTAATATAGTAGGCCCAAGAAAAAAGAGCTATTCTTACTTTCCACCAATTGCTAATTCCGACAATCTACTATTAAAATGTTAAAATCTCATAAACTCTTAAAGTATTTGACATCTGGGAATGTCATTATGTTAAAAAGATTTGGTTGGGAATGTCCTCCAACCAAAAAGCTCCCTCCCCTTTAAATATAAAAAAGGAGAGGAGATAAACTGTCAATTTAATGTAATATCCAGTGTGAAAATTAATATCCTGAAAGCACAACGTTGATCCCTTGTGTTTCTATGTGTCCCATGTGAGATGTAATACTATGCAACCTGAAGCCAACTCAAGCTGGACTCTTCCAAACCAGAATAGCGCTAGAATTAGAAAGGAGCACCTCAATCTGGGCTTTGGTTGAATCCCACAAAGTCGGTGCATGGATTAGTCCAGCAATATTCTCAATAAGGCCATCACATCAACCTACCTCGTCCAAGTTTCACTGCCAATGAGAAGTGACATAAGATGGACAGGTAACAATGGAAATCATACATAGGATACAAAACTACCACATGCTTAGTTCTTTCAATGTACCCTTTTTGCAAGAACCATTCACTATACTGAAACTATCACGGGGAAAAGCACTACGAACCTCTAAAGTGAAAGGTTCCAAAGTAAAGGGAGGTCCATACCAGCTTGATATTAAAGAACAATTAAAAGTTCAAAACATGAACCAGCAATAAAAAACTCACCTACATCCACATGATTTGGAAGCAAATAGAGAAGAAACAATACTGGAAAATCACCTCAGCATATTTACCCATATATTGCGATCACTTATTCAAACAAAAAATTAGCACATTTTTTAACCACTAATGCAAAATCATGAAGAGATCATATAGAGCAAACACATCAAATAAAAATCATTGCTACAGAGAAAAATGTAATCCAATTAGAAGACAAAGTAAAAGACTACCCAATAAATAACCTACACAGGTAGTGTAGACTGTAGATCTTATCTACAGAAGTCCAGCATGCACAAAATTGATGGAAAAAGGTGAAGGTTAGAATAAAAATGAAAAAGAAAAAATATTGCCATATCGCAACATTCGCAACAACATTTACTCTAAGTACAGAATCCTGAATAATTGAACGGATATTGAAGCAACTACTTATGGTCATACCGTGTGGACCGGTGTCCAACGCTCACTAGCAAGCTCATAGCCATTAGGATCATCACCTGGGGGGTGAAGTATTGAAATGCAAACCTTCCCATCAGCATAAACTGCAATTCATACAGCATTTTTAAAGCAATTAACAAGCATAAAAATGATTTATTATTTTTAATTTTTTATACATTATAAAATACAAAAAAAGAGATTTAATGGGAAAAACAAGACGACAGCAATCCAAAAGCAGGCTAATGTTTACCCCCAAAAAAATGAAAGAAAAGAAAAAGAAGCAGCAGACTACTAACCATTAGGATGCCATATTTCTGAGGTAAATCTCACACTTGGAGGGCTGTTGGGGTAATTTTGTGGGAACGTCATAATGGCATTAAAGAAACCTCCATCACTGCAAGAATATAAATTACACACTCCGATAATTTACATTTGTCCAGAAGAATGTGCTTAGTTTGCAGAGAAAGCTGGCACCATAGAGTCAAACTACCATTCTGACTGAACTGAAATTCTGAATAACAACTAAACGAACAAAACTGACTCGTGTTTCATAAAATATCTCTGAAAGAGGATAACTACAACTTTAGTTGTTGAGACTGCTGTTGGAACTCATAATAATGTACTGGAAATATGGTAAAATAAATTCATTCAATTAAAGTTGACCTATCCAAAAAATATATTCAATGCAGACTAATTATCCTACTGGTACAATAAATAGTTAAATACACCATATCCATAATTTAGACCAATATAAAAATTTTCCTAGTATTTCAAAGAAGCAAACAGCTTCAACAATCAAACAAACAATGGTTTTGATACTAGACCGAAGACTCACATGCCTAAAAATACACAAAAAAAAAAACTATTCAGCTAACCCAATTTACAAAGAAAACAATTAAATCCCAAAATATAACCCAAAGTACGAACCTTTAATTCATTCAATTACAGGATAAACAAAACAAACAAACTACAATCAAATTGAAGAGGGTAACGAACACAAACATATAAAATTTGAAACTTTAGCCAAATAATGAACAAAAGAATTACTATAAGGTATCGGGTGGGCCAATAATTGTGACACTCCATTCGAACAGGTTGCTTTCATCGACCAAACCCGCTGAAAATCCATCCACAGGGTTTTTACAGAGATCTGAAAGAGAACAGAGTTCGATCAGCAATAGAACCTAAAAGTTAAAAAATAAAACCCTAAATTTGAACCGATCGTTGATTAAATTTGGTGGGTAGGAAGGATTATAGATGATGAACTACCTTTGAGCTGTTTCTGAAGGAGGAGACTGGCTTGTGATGGGGAAGCCATTGATGACATAGCAAAGTTGTTTTAGGTGCTGATAGAGGTAAAGAGGAAGGAGAATTAAAGAATACCGTATCGATATATAACCGACAGAATTCTTTATGGAGATAAAGATAGGGTCCCTTCATATAAATAGTTTCAAGTTGTGCCCAAATTGTAAAATATTAAATATAATATTAATTATTTATATTATTTTTATATTAGAAAGAGAGTTATTTATTGGCTAAAAAATAATGAGATAATTAAAATTATATTTAATAATAAATTAAAAATTAAATAATTAATATTTATTAAGAGGCAAAAATTTCAAACGAATTATATTAATAAACGGAGAAAATACTATTCCTAAAAGATGATTTATATTAATTATATTTTGGAAATAATTACAATATAATGCTTATAAAATATTGACATAATTAAAATGTGAATTCCCCGGCGCTGATCTCTCCCAATTTCGAGTTAGAATTTAAAATTTTGTAAGTTTTACTGTTGCTTTTGTGAATTTGTTGCTGGAAATGCAAGATATACATTCACATTCAAACGATACATCTTGGCAACTCATTCCAGGTGAACTTCTCTTCATTTGTTCTCTCTATAAATTTGTTTTCTAAGCAATTTTCCTAGTTAAAATAATGTGACCATGGAGAGTCAGATATCGATACATTTATTCTCAACTGTATGGCATTCAACATATATTTACTTATAAGCCAAAAATTATCATCTCATCTTTCCTATTTATTTTTCGAAATTACGATGTATGATTGTTGAGTTAGGATTTTGTTTTGAATCTTTTGGTCCTTATTCCAAAGCAGTAAACAATTCAGATCAAGGTAAACAAATCTTCATATTAAGGTAACAAAATCTTCATATCAAGGTAACCAATTCACATCCATATCTGCAGTTTTTTTATAATGCAGTTGGTAGCCAAACCTTCAAATTAAGGTAACCAATTCAGTTTTATTAAGTTACCAATTTCGTTTGAATGTGATGCAATTGGTAGTCAACCATTCATACAAATGTAACCATTTTAATATTTATGAGTAACAAAATATTCATAAAAAATTTCAGAACAGTAAAAGTTGCATATATTTATTTTTAATTTTTTTTTAAGGCGAATCTTCTTCTTCTTCTCATTGGCGTTTTGGACAACGGAGATTCGCGGCGGTGAAGCGGCGGAGTAGTGGAAAAGAAGTTGGCGGGAAGAGAAACTAAAAAAGTAAAAACTGAAATAGAGCCCAATTTATATGTACATATATTTTATGGCAAAACTATATTTTTCACCACTATACTTGACAAGTTTTACTTAATACACCATTGAACTTTTAATTTTTTGAATTACCCCATTAAACTAATTAAAATAATAAAATTAGGTCATTTCGTTAAAAAAAGTTGACAGACATTAAAATATTGCTTATGTGGCGCTGACGTGGCAAAAAAATAAAAACACATTGCTTATGTGGCAAAAAAAAAATCAAAAACAGATTTTAAAAATAACAAAATTAACATTTTAAAATTTTAAAAATAACAAAAACATAATAAATAAAACAAAAAAAACACAAAAATAGGTTTTTTTAAAAAAGATTTTTTAAAAGCATTTTTTAAAAATGTAATTTATAAAAAATATAATTTTTTTAAAAATAGATTTTTCAAAAAAAAAAGAATTTTTAAAAAAGTAGTGTAAGACCCCAACTTATTATAAATAAAATTGAGTTTTCTCTATTTATTATTTTGAAATAAAAAAGTGTTAATTGATATAATACTTTGATTATGGATTAAATGTGCAAATTTTATAAAATAAGCATGTGGTTATAAAATAATCATTGTTGTCGGGAAATATTCGTTTGGTCGTGAAATATTCTTTTTGTCGGGAATATTCGTACGACGGCGCAGTCAAATGTGGGCTCTATAATGGAATAATTGTCGGATGAAGAAAACGACAAGCTTGAGTTTTTATAAATAACGGCGTAATTGTTACCGTTAACACTGTTGGATTACCTAGTGGTTAAAATACGAATCTGGCGTGGTCGCACAAGAAGACACTACCGGTATTGCACAATATTGTTGAATTATTGATTCTTACGTAAGAAGGCACTACTCAATAATTGTTACAGTAATTACTGTTCAATATTTTATTTTATTGATTCAATAATTGCTACGTTAATATTTCATATTATTGTTGTTTCAATAATTGTCACTGTACAGTATTTTCCATTATCAGATCAATAATTCATATTATTTGAATAATATTATTAGATAATATTATTGGCAATGTCTAGAAAGTTCCATCAATGAGAGGTTTGGTCACCTAATTCAAGGCGCCGATGAAGGAGAAATCCTTATTGGAAAGCCCCCACTTTCCTGGGAACGGCCTGGTTGTCATAATTGTGATTCTATAATATTATTTATGAATAATTAATTATTGATTTATATGATAAGGGAATATTTATTTTATGTGGATATAAATGAAGGAATTTTGCATGAAATAATTGTTGAAAGTTTGGCATATTTTCTGTGAAATTATAATTATTTCTCCGATAAAATATTTATTCATATATAATATTATAATAATTGTTTAATAATAATATTATTATAATATATACGCATGTGGTTAATATTTGAATACTTTGTTGTAACATTGAAATGGTGGGTGGAAGATGTTATCTGCAAAATTTATTCCAAATGGTGGACCTTACCAATTGTGATTAATTGCTATGTTAAGCATTGAAAAGTGAGAAGCTTGGCTTTGATCTCCTTGTTTTTCAAAAACCGGGTATTACATTTCTTCCTTTTCAAAAACATGTACTGATTTCATTTGTTTCTCCTGCAAACTCATTACATATTTCCTATGTCATGGGCCCTCAACCAATAAGAGTTAGGATGTTAGGAAATGAATTTTCTGCAAAGTCATTATGTGGGCCCAACCATTGAAATAAGAGAAAGTTAGGCAAAAGGTTAGGCGGGAAAGAAATTAAGCAATTGCCTTCGTCCGAATTTTAGTATAAATAGAGGGGTAACCCTCCTTCCTCATCACACCATTCTCAAATTCAGAAATTAGTATTGCGAGTATTTTTTCTTGAGTATAAGAATATTTTGAGCGTAGTTTTTTGTAAGATTTTCCTCAGAATAATATCCGATATTCCAGTCAAATCCAGTTTCTACCAAGGTAAAGGATATTATTTTATTTCAATACTCGTAAGAAATATTATTTTCTTTTATACTCCATAGTATGAAAGGGATAATATTTTATTTCATATTTCTAAATTTGAACTTCTTATGGTAAGTATTGTTTTTATAATTCTTGAAATGATTAGAAATTTCGTTTCATCTAATATCATTTCATAAGATTATTGGTCTGAACTTTTTATCAAATTTGGAACTTTTCATGGTTGGGTATTGTTCACTTAAGATCGCTTTTTTTGATTCATTGTTCACGAAAGCATCGTTTCATGGTATCGCATTCACAAAAGAAAAAAAAATTTATTTTTCTTCTTCCAAGTTATCTGTTGTGACCCTTATTCTTGAAATTAAATCCATGTTTTGATCTTCATTCTTGAATTTTACTCCACTATAGTTTATTATGGAGTATTATTGATCTTGGATAAGCGTTATATCTGAATCCTTAATATTTGTCCTTCTGGCCTCACCTGGATTCGTTCTTTAAAATATTTTTCATCATCCTCTGTCCTAAATGATGATATTACTGAATATCTTTGGCCTGTAGTGCAAAGATGAATGATTAACTGATGAATATCTTTGGCCCGTAGTGCAAAGATGAACATGTGTTGAGATGAACATGACTATTTGGTGATACAAATGAATATCTTTGGCACAGTAGTGCAAAGATGAATATTTGATTAAAGATGTATATTGATTGATGTTCTGAGGATAAAATATTGATGATGGACTTTTAAATCTTAGAAGATAGTAGAACTCATTCTCTACTTGACTCTTACAATGGATTGTTGTTTCATTGCGATTGTTGATCTAAAACTTGTTGTCTAATATATTTTATCGATTTTTCCTGTTGAAGACTAATGATAAATTGTTGTATATTATCTTAGTCATAATATTCTTTTCTTGGGCTAGTTGAGCTCACCCTTTTCTTTTTGTTCCATTTTTTTTCTAGGAGGTGAGAACATAGCGAGGAACTAAATTTGTGGTATGGAGTGATGGTTCGGGATAGATGTATTAATAGTCCTCACTATTTTGTAAAATAGTGTATCAATAATTGTAATGAGGACTCCTTTTGAGTTTGTATACTCTCTATTAGACTATATTTGTATTCAAACTCACAGTATGTGTGTTATCGTATTTTGCACGCACAATTCAGACATGAAGTTATATTTATTTCTGTACCATGTATTTGGCGACTCGAATGGGTGATGTATACCTATTTTGGGGGCGTCACAGTTGGTATCAGTACTTAGGGATATGGTCTCTGGCGGAGATCGGGGAATAGAACTAGGAGGGGAGAGATGAGTAAATCTTTCGCTAGTATGTCCTACCTAAGCTTATTTGTTGGTCGGTCATAATATATGGATATAATGTGATATGTTAATTTGTTTAATTAACCTTGTTTTATGGCGAGATTTAAGAATGGTCTTTGAGAGCGTTAACAATGGAGTGTATGAGGCGTGGAACAACCTTTAGTCACAAACCAGGAGAGCGCATAACGGGAAGACAATATTCCTCCCGTAAACAACACTACCGAAAGCAAACGATGAGCGATGGAATGTTTAGGAGCTTTTTGCAGTTCATGCAAAATCAGATTTGAGGAGACTCGTACACAAAATACGGGTGGAAATGCTAGCAATGCGCTGACTTGTCGTGACCCAAACAGATTCAAAGAGTTGGGACCACCGAATTTAAGGGAAAGCCGGATCCGATCACGGCGAAAAACGGGTCAAACAAATTACCAAGATATTCGATGTCTTGGGATGATACGGAGAACGAAGGTTCCATTCGCCACCTTTATGTTCGCGGCAGTGGCGGATCATTGGTGGGAGTCGTGAAGCGTGCACTGACCAAACTGCACTCAACATGTCTTGGGAAACATTTGTAAAACTATTCAATGACAAGTAATTTTCGAAAGTATTAAATCGTATGAAGGAGGTGGAGTTTATCGACTAGAACAAAACAACATGGCGGTGTCCCAAAGACGAGGCGAAGTTTGCAGAGTTATCTGTGTTTGCACCTCATTTGGTCGAGAATGAGGAGCGAATGGCGAGGATGTTTCGAGAGGTCTAAAGCCCGATATTCGACAATATCTTATCTCTCATAAATTTTCTTTATATTCGGGATGTTGTAAGCGAGGCTCAATTATTAGAAGCGAGATAATGCGTATATTCAACCAAGGAACACAACCGAGGATAATATCTGGCGGTGGCAGCGGTCATCGGAACAATGAAAACCAACAGGGAGGAAAATATTCGGACAAAAGCGGTAACCACTCGGTGGTAATCGTGGCCATGATAATAGAAGGAGGCGAGTGGGAGGAGATTTCAAAAAAGAGAAGGTACAACAATGATAAAGTGAAGACGGCAAAGACACACATCAACTGTTTTTGGGGAGGAGACGAGCAGGTCATTTGTTACAAATGAGGAAGAGGGACACATCACCAAACCCGCGCACAATAATTCAAGGTGTGTTATAACTGTGGAAAGGAAGGTCATATAGCTAGAGATTGTCTAGTTGCGAAACCAAGTTCAACAGGGATGGTGACTCCAAAGGTCATCCCAGATAAGTTGAAATCGCTGGTTCTGGAAGAAGCGTTTGTCGTGGTGGCCAAAACGTGAGAACCCGAATGAGGTGATCGGGTAAGCTAATCTTGAACTCTTGCGAAGTTTATACCTTACTAGAATCTGGGTTCTACCCATTCTTTTATCTCTCTCCGCTTGTGCTCAACGTTTAAACTTGACTCAGGAGAAATTAGACTTTGATTTATCGGTGGAGACTCAGATTGGGTGAAACCTTTGTTACATCTCTGGTTTATAAATCTTGCATGATCCAAGTTGGCACTATCACATTACACATTGATCTTATCTTTTTAAAGATACTTGCTTTTGATGTGATTTTAGGAATTGATTGGTTAACCACTCATAATGCTAAAATTGATTATTTTTGTAAGGTTGTTAGTTTTCATATTCCTAACCAACCTGTCATACGAATTCAAACTACTAAACCACTAAAATCAGTCACTGTCATATCAAGCCATAAAGCTATTCGTTTATTGAAAAACGGATGCCAAGCTTTCTTAGCTCATGTCAAAGACTTGAACAAAAACACGTCAGATTTGAATAAAATTTTTGTTGTTAGTGATTTTCCTGATGTATTTCTTGAAGAACTTCCCGGTCTACCCCCAGAACGTGATGTTGAATTCTTTATTGACCTTGAACCAGGTACAAAACCCATTTCTAAAACCCCATATCGAATGGCTCCTATTGAACTTCAGGAGTTAAAAGTCCAACTACAGGAATTGTTAGACATCGGTTTCATTCGTCCTAGTACATCTCCTTGGGGTGCTCCTGTTTTATTAAGTAAAGAAGAAAGAGGCGGGAGTATGCGACTTTTGTATTGACTCACGAGAATTAAACCATGTCACCATCAAGAATAGGTATCCAGATTACCTCGCATTGATGACTGTTTGACCCATTGCAAGGAGCACAATTCTTTTCAAAGTTCGACCTTCGATTCGGATATCATCATTTCAAGATTAAAAGCGAAGATATTCCAAAGGCGCCGAAACTCTTCGATGCGGACATTATGAATTCTTAGTCATGTCTTTTGGATTGACTAATGCTCCTGCTGCTTTCATGGATATGATGAACCGTGTATTCAAAGAATATTTGGATCAGTTCGTTGTTGTCTTTATTTTTGACATCCTCATCTATTCCAAAAGCCGTGAAGATCATGAGCACCATTTGAAGCTGATACTTGAAAGGCTTCGTGAAAACAAGCTATATGCCAAGCTGAAGAAATGCGAGTTCTGGCGAGGAAGTAGCATTCCTCGGGCACGTGGTGTCAAAACATGGAATATCTGTTGACCCGCGAAGATTGAAGCAATACAAAGTCGAGGAACAGCAAAGTCGGTAATCAAAGTGCATGTAGCTTTACGGGCTTAGTGGTTATTATCGAGATTCGTGGAAGGATTTTCTCGAATCGCCACTCAGCTAACTTCGTTGACTCGGAAGGATACAAAATTCGTATGGGCGAGGAATGCGAGAAGAGTTTCCGAGAGTTCAAGAGGAGACTCATTTCAAAGACTGCTCGCAATACCATCCGGATCGGATGGATTTGTTATATCATGATGCTTCCGTGCAAAGGGTTAGGATGTGTTCTCATGCAACATGGGAAAGTCATAGCCTATGCCTCACGACAACTCAAAGAATATGAGAGGAATTATCCTACTTATGATCTAGAATTGGCAGCAGTCGTTTTCGAGTTGAAAATCTGGAGACACTACCTGTATGGGGAGAAAGTGGAGATCTATACGGATCATAAAAGCCTCAAATACTTCTTCACCCAAAAGGAACTCAACATGCGGCAACGACGTTGGCTCGAGCTGTTGAAAGATTATGATCATACCATTCAATACCATCCTGGAAAAGTAAACGTAGTAGCTGACGCATTGAGTAGAAGATCGTATGTGGGTACAAGTGCGATGTTGTTAACACAAAGACCCATTTTGTACGATTTATAAAGGATGGAGATTGAGTTAAAGACTCTAGGGACCCACGTGATGATAGCAAATATACGAGTAGAACCAACTTTAATCGATAAAGTTAAAGCTGCTCAAGCTACGGACCTGGGGCTAATACGTATGAAGAAGAAAGTGCAAGAAGGTGTTATTCCAGAAGCAAGAATCGATGAAGAAGGAATACTTTGATTCAACTCTAGACTTTGCGTTCCTAACGATTCTGACTTGAAGCATATAATCATGATGGAGGCACACAACACACCGTTTGCAATCCATCCCGGGAGTACCAAAATGTATCATGATATTCGACACACATTTTGGTGGAATAATATGAAAAGAGAGATCGCAGAGTTTATCTCGAGGTGTTTAACCTGTCAACATGTAAAGGCGGAACATTAAGTGCCAAAAGGTCCATTGCAACCACTTGAGATTCCGAAATGGAAGTGGGAACACATTACCATGGATTTCGTTACAGGTCTTCCCAAAGTTTCTCAAGGTATAGATGCGATTTGGGTTATTGTTGATAGATTAACCAAGTCTTCTCATTTCTTACCGATACGTGAGACTTATTCCCTTGAACGCCTTGCTCGTATGTACGTGAATGAGATTGTGAGATTTCATGGCATGCCGGTATCCATAGTTTTGGATCGTGACCCAAGATTCACTTCAAGATTTTGCGTTAGCTTGCAAAAAGCTATGGGCACAGATTTATGATTCAGTTCGGCATACCATCCTCAAACGGACGGACAATCAAAGAGGACTATTCAAACTCTTGAAGATCTATTAAGACTCTGTGTCCTAGATTTCAAAGGGAGTTGGGATAAGTACCTACCACTGGTGGAATTCTCCTACAACAACAGTTATCAAGCAAATATAGGCATGGCTCCATTCGAGGCGTTGTATGGACGAAAGTGTTGTTCTCCAGTATGTTGGGACGAGGTGGGAGAAATAACATTGTTGGGACCAGAATTAGTACGCATGACTACAGAAAAGATCCAAATGATTCGACGACGTATTCAAACCTCACAAGATCGACAAAAGAGTTATGCTGATCTTCATCGAAAAGACGTGAAATTTAATATTGGGGATCATGTATTGTTATGTGTTGTACCATGGAAGGGAGTTACAAGATTTGGGAAGAGAGGAAAGCTCAATCCAAGGTTTGTTGGTCCATTTGAGATTCTTAACCGAATAGGAAATGTGGCCTATAGACTCGCATTACCTCCAAGCATGTCTCGTGTTCATAATGTTTTTCATATATCTATGCTTCGTAAATATGTGAAAGACCCGAACCATATTATTGCGTTAGAACCAGACGAGATAGCCGAAGATTTAACGTACGAAGAGGTACCTGTTTAGATCTTGGATAGGAAAGAGCATGTCCTACGCACAAAGGTTATACCACAAGTTAAGGTTTTGTGGAGGAACTAAGCTATTGAGGAAATGACCTGGGAGTTGGAATCGAAAATGAAAGCGAAGTACCCTCACCTTTTCGAAACACCAGGTACGTACGTCAATTTCGAGGACGAAATTTCATAAGTAGGGGAGGTTGTAAGACCCCAACTTATTATAAATAAAATTGAGTTTTCTCTATTTATTATTTTGAAATAAAAAGGTGTTAATTGATATAATACTTTGGTTATGGGTGAAATGTGAAAATTTTATAAAATAAACAAGTGGTTATAAAATAATCATTGTTGTCGGGAAATATTCGTTTGGTCGTGGAATATTCTTTTTGTCGGGAATATTCGTACGACGGCGCAACCAATTGTGGGCTCCATAAAGGAATAACTGTCGGATGAAGAAAACAACAAGCTTAAGTTTTTATAAATAACGACGTAATTGTTACCGTTAACACTGTTGGATTACCTGGTGGTTAAAATCTGATGAATACTGGCGTGGTTTCTTGCGATAGCGCGGTAGACGATGATTATTGAATTATTGATTCTTACGTAAGAAGGCACTACTCAATAATTATTACGATAGAATTATCGCTCAATATTTTATTTTATTGATTCAATAATTCTTTGCGTTGATATTTCATATTATTGTTGTTTCAATAATTGTCACTGCACAGTATTTTCCATTATCAGATCAATAATTCATATTATTTGAATAATATTATTAGATAACATTATTGGAAATGTCTAGAAAGTTCTGTCAATGAGAGGTTTGGTCACCTAATTGCGCGCCAGTAAGGAGAAATCCTTATTGGAAAGCCCCCACTTTCCTGGGAACGGCCTGGTTGTCATAATTGTGATTCTATAATATTATTTATGAATAATTAATTATTGATTTATATGATAAGGGAATATTTATTTTATGTGGATATAAATGAAGGAATTTTGCATGAAATAATTGTTAAAAGTTTGGCATATTTTCTGTGAAATTATAATTATTTCTCCGATAAAATATTTATTCATATATAATATTATAATAATTGTTTAATAATAATATTATTATAATATATACGCATGTGGTTAATATTTGAATACTTTGTTGTAACATTGAAATGGTGGGTAGAAGATGTTATCTACAAAATTTATTCCAAATGGTGGACCTTACCAATTGTGATTAATTGCTATGTTAAGCATTGAAAAGTGAGAAGCTTGGCTTTGATCTCCTTGTTTTTCAAAAACCGGTATTACATTTCTTCCTTTTCAAAAACATGTCTTGATTTCATTTGTTTCTCTCCCGCAAACTCATTACATATTTCCTATGTCATGGGCCTCAACCAATAAGAGTTAGGATGTTAGGAAATGAATTTTTTCAGAAGTCATTATGTGGGCCCAACCATTGAAATAAGAGAAAGTTAGGCAAAAGGTTAGGCGGGGAAAGAAATTAAGCAATTGCCTTCGTCCAAATTTTAGTATAAATAGAGGGTAACCTCCTTCCTCATCACACCATTCTCAAATTCGTAAATTAGTATTGCAGTAGTGTGTTTTCTTGAGTATAAGAATATTTTGAGCGTAGTTTTTTGTAAGATTTTCCTCAGAATAATATCCGATATTCCAGTCAAATCCAGTTTCTACCAAGGTAAAGGATATTATTTTATTTCAATACTCGTAAGAAATATTATTTTCTTTTATACTCCATAGTATGAAAGGGATAATATTTTATTTCATATTTCTAAATTTGAACTTACTATGGTAAGTATTGCTTCTATAATTCTTGAAATGATTAGAAATTTCGTTTCATCTAATATCATTTCATAAGATTATTGGTCTGAACTTTTTATCAAATTTGGAACTTTTCATGACTGGGTATTGTTCATTTAAAATCTTTATTGCAGATTCCATTGTTCACGAAGTCATCGTTTCATGGGTACTGTTCACAAAAGAAAAAAAAATTTATTTTTCTTCTTCCAAGTTATCTGTTGTGACCCTTATTCTTGAAATTAAATCCATGTTTTGATCTTCATTCTTGAATTTTACTCCACTATAGTTTATTATGGAGTATTATTGATCTTGGATAAATCTGTTATCTGAATCCTTAATATTTGTCCTTGATTCTCCTTGGATTCGATTCTTTAAAATATTTTTCATCATCCTCTCATCCTAAATGATGATATTCTTGAATATCTTTGGCCCGTAGTGCAAAGATTAATGATTAATCGATGAATATCTTTGGCCGTAGTCAAGAAGATGAGCAGTGTTGAGATGAACATGACTAATTGGTGATATAAACGAATATCTTTGGCTGTAGTGCAAAAGATGAATATTTGATTAAAGATGTATATTGATTGATGTTATAGGGATAAAATATTGATGATGGACTTTTAAATCTTAGAATATAGTAGAACTCATTCTCTACTTGACTTTTCTAATGGATTGTTGTTTCCGCTGCAGTTGTTGATCTAAAACTTGTTGTACAATATATTTTATCGATTTTTTCCCTGTTGAAGACTAATGATAAATTGTTGTATATTATCTTAGTCATAATATTCTTTACTGGGCTAGTTGAGCTCACCCTTTTCCTTTTTGTTCCATTTTTCTTTCTAGGAGGTGAGAACATAGCAGGAACTAGCCAGGGTATGGAGTGATGGTTCAGGATAGATGTATTAATAGTCCTCAATATTTTGTAAAATAGTGTATCAATAATTATAATGAGGACTCCTTTTGAGTTTGTATACTCTCTATTAGACTATATTTGTATTCAAACTCACAGTATATGTGTTGTCGTATTTTGCACGATAATTGTATTACTGAAGTTATATTTATTTCTGTACCATGTATTTGGGGACTCAGAATGGGTGATGTATACCTATTTTGGGGGCGTCACAAGTAGAATTTTTTTAAAAATGAAATTTTTTTAAATAATAGAATTTTTAAAAAAACAACTTTTTTTTAAAATCAATTTTTTTTTAAAAATAGATTTTTTTTAAAAAACATAATTTTTAAAAAAGTAGAATTTTTAAAAAACGAAACTTTTTAAAAAAGAATTTTTTAAAAATAAAATTTAAAAAAATAATTCTATAAAAAAATAATTTTTTTTTAAAAAGATTTTTTTTAAAAATAGATTTTTAAAAATAGATTTTTTTATAAATAGAACTTTTAAAAAACATAACTTTTTTAAAAATATATTTTAAAAAAAACAAATTTTATAAAAATATAATATTTTTAAAAAAAGATTTTTTAAAAATAGAATTTTTAAAAAGCGGAACTTTTTAAAAGCAGATTTTTTAAAAAATTGCTTTTTTTAAAAATAGATTTTTAAAAAAAAAGATTTTTTTAAAAAATGCAATTGCTTTTTAAAAAGTTAGCTTTTTTTTAAAAATTCTATTTTTAAAAATAAATCATTTTTAAAAAAATATATTTTTATAGAATTCTCTTTTTGTATTTTTTGTTTTATTTTATTATGTTTTTATTATTTTTAAAACTTTAAAAAGTTACTTTTTTTATTTTTAAAATCTATTTTTGATTTTTTTTTCCACATTAGCAATATTTTTTTATTTTTTTTGCCACATCTGTGCCACATGAACAATATTTTAACGTCTGTCAACTTTTTTTAACGGAATGACCCAATTTTAATATTTTAATTAGTTTAATGGGGTAATTCAAAAAATTAAAAGTTAAATGGTGTATTAAGTAAAACTTGCCAAGTATAGTGGTGAAAAACATAGTTTTGCCTATATTTTATTTATTTATTTACTTATTTATTAACTATTATTTCAAAGTGTATTTGAGGGGGATGAAGATTTGAATTTGAATTTGTTTTTGTTGTTAGATCCTAAATATTTGAATTTGAATTATTAATTATGACAGTTATTTCTCCTTGATTTTAGGTTTCCTTATTAATTTGAATTGTACTATTTTTGTAATATTGGTCCTAATTACACTATTTTTGTAATTATTTTGTTGATGCACTAATGATGTAATTACTTTATAATTGTTGTATATTTCTGTAAAGAACCCGACTAATTATTCCCATAGGCTCGCCCACGATGGGATAAGAAAGTTTTGGGTAGTTAGGAGATTTGGGGGTTGTTTGATAAAATTGAATAAAACGATTAGATAGTGAAAGTCTAGTAGTCGAAAGCATCACTAGCTTACGCTTCTAACCCCATGGTGGATCTCACTTTAGGCGGTAAATAATTATTTATTTGAATTTTTGGGAGTTAATTTTTAATTTGATTTTGATTTTATAAAGTGTTTAGTGAAAATAAAAAATTCAGATAAAAAGAATATTAAATGTATTATAGGGCTCGGGCTCGGGGGTCTTGGATCTTGGGTCTTGGGCGGGTCATGATATATATTTTTTTGGACAAAATCTGTTTAATAAATTATCAAATTTTGTTTAAAGTTATATCAATACTACGTAGTTTTGCCTACGGTTTACATGCCAACGGTAATATCCCAACTTATCATGATACTACGTGGTTTTGCCTACGGTTTACATGCCACGGTAATATCCCAACCGCGCGGAAAGGCAACGGTAATATACTAACTGCGCGAAAATATTCTATAAATAATCGATGTGGGAGTAGAAGAAAGATAACTTTTTTCTCCATTCCCGTTCTACACAATATTTTCTGTTCCGTTCTACAGTTCTGTTCCGTTCAACAGAAATCCCGTTCCTTCCCTTCTACAGAAATCTCGTTTTGTTCTGCTCTTTTCTGTTGCAGTAACGTTTTTTGTTCCGTTCTGCTTCTTCCCATTGCAATTCTTGTTTCTGCAAATAGTTTCATTATTGTGCAGTATGTTCTTTATGTTTTCTGTATGCATGCATTATTATTCATACAGTTCAGTACATAACATAATGTTGTGTTCGTAGTGTTCTTAATTTTGAAGTGCTTCTAATTAAGAACTGGAATCTGTTTTTATCTTGGGAAGCAATTATTCAATTAATCCTTTTACTTTTGTGAGGAATAAATTTGCTTTAAGGAGACTTTGTGAATTCAAAAAGGACTCAGATTTATCTGTTTATATTTTTCATATGTTATAATTATGTTCTGTTTTATTATAACTATATATATATATATATATTAAATAATACTATATATTACGAAATACAGGATCCGCCTCTGCTCTTACCCGAGTAGCATAGGGCACGTGGAATCCCATGTGAATCAACAAGAATCACCTTGCAAGGCTAAATACTCCTGGGTGACCGATAGAGAAGTAGTACCGTGAAGGAAGGGTGAAAAGAACCCCATTGGGGTGTGATTTTAAATGTTTAAGCAATTTGAATGAGCTGAACTGAATATTAAATACTGAACGAAAAAACTTGTTTAATAATTAATATGTCTGAAACATCTCAATAACAATCTTTTATTATTTTATCCCTCTAAACTATGTTGAATAGACTTTTGAACAACATTTTTATATAAAAGTATATATTACTAATTAAATAATACTATATCCATTACATAAAGAATTCCGTTTGTAAATTTAAAAAAAATGTTCCAAAAGATCTCATTTTATGGTAATTAAAAATGACATAGTGTAATATATATATATATATATATATATATATATATATATATATATTCAATATGGTCATACACAACTGTGTATATTTTATTTGTGCATAATCTGTCAAAACTACGTCGTTTTGGTAAATTTATTTTAAAAAAAAACATTTTCTCTCTCTCAAATAAAAATTCAAAAATAAATCTGTCAAAGCGACGTAATTTTGATAGACTGTGCACAAATAAAACATATACAATTGTGTATGAATATTATTCCCTATATATATATATATTTATGTGTGTGCAACTGTGTATAATAAAAGAAAATTATTTTATATAGTTCAACCTGGCCCTTTATTCTTTATCTGTAATTGTTAGAGGAAAACAAATTGGTAGCATGCTAAAATGTTCATATTTTCCATTTCATATATTAAAAAAATAAAAACAACAGTGCGCATATATAGGAACAGAACAGAAACTTTGATCGGAGAGGAAGGAGACCGTCATTTCAATGTGAAAGGGGGCATCTATGTAAAAATTGAATCAGCTGATCAACTGAAAGAATACGCATGGCTAATTAATTAGGCTGATTCGGTCAGATACATTCTGACTTATTCAGATCCTACTTAACCTAAACAACCAATCAAAAGTACATATCAATTTAGATTTTGGGTTATTCGAACCAATTAAGTGGTAAACAAACACACCCTTACCCTTGTTACATAGGTTAGTTATTTTATAAATGGGCAAAGGTCCAAAAATGCCCCTGATGTTTACCCTGATATCCCACTTACACCCTAAACTAAATTTTTTTCCAAAAGTACCCTTAACGTTATAAAATTGGGGTCAATGGTGCCCCTGCCCCTAACGGATATGCCACATAGACTAACTCCGTTAAAACGTGAACAATATTTGCTGACGAGGCATGAAGAGAGAACAAAAAGGGCAAAAAAGCCCTAATTTCAAAATTAAACTGTAATTAAAAAACTTTCATATTTTCAAAATTAATCTTTAATAAAATACAATAAAATAAAAATATCCAAGTTTTCTCTCATAAACTCGTCAGATCCGGATCTAATCTCCTTTCCAAACCTTCGATCTATGCAGCAATCTCCATTCATAGTTGGTGAAGAAAATGAAAAAAAAAACATAAAGCCCCGTCTCTTTCTCTCTCCATTTCTTCCAAACTCCATTTCCCCCATTTTCTCTCTCTAAATTTCAGTTCTCTCTCAATCACAATTTGTTCCTCCAAACTTAGTACTATAATCAGATCATTTTCAGTTCCACCACCATCGCCAACCACAAGAAAAGAAAGAGGGGGAGTTACCCAGTTGGGTTTGCTCTGAGTTTAGATCTGATCGGGTTTGCTCGGAGTTTAGATCTGAGAAAAATGGTGGGTTTAGAGAGAGAAAATGGATATGAATTTTTGGTAACAAAAATTTGTTTAGATTTTAGTATTTTAATGATATAAATATGTTATGATTTTAGTATTTTAATGATTTAATTTGAATTTTAGTTGTTTTGATTAATTAACAAAATAATTTGAATTTTAATATTTTTGAATTTTTGTATTTTTGAATTGATTTTTTTTTTAGTATTTTAGTATTTTTTTAATTAGTATTTTATTATTTTTTTAATTAGTATTTTTAGTATTTGAATTAAATATGTTATGTTTTGAATTTTAGTATTTTGATTAAATAATGTAAATATGTTATACAACTTATTTTATTTAATTAGTTGTTTTGATCGATTAACAAAATAATTTGAATTTTAGTATTTTGATTAAATGATGTAAATATGTTATGTTTTTTTATTTTAATATTTTTTGTTTTGATTAATTTTAGTATCTTGATTAAATGATTAAATGATATAAATATAGTTTTTTGTTTTGCACACGTCAGCAAATGTAACCACGTGTCAGTCGCATCATAAATAAATTAATACACGTTTGTCTAGGTGGCATGTTTGTTAACGGGAGGGACAAATGCGACCCTAGTTTTGTAACATTAAGGGTATTTTTGGAAAAAAAATTAATTTAGGGTGTAAGTGGGATATCGGGGTAAACGTCGGGGGTATTTTTGGACCTTTGCCCTTTTATAAACACCCCGTTCAGCAAGTACTTATTTTAAAATGAGTTGTTCAAATTTAAATTAATTTATAAGTTATTTTAAGTTGTGACTTATAAATAAAAATGTTCGAGCAGATTGACTTATAAGTCAAAAATTAAGTTAAAATAAGTTGTGAATGTGTTGAGGTGATAATAACTTATAAATTAAAATAAAATATAAAAACTATTAAAAATAACATTAATAAAAAAATATATTGATTCAATATAATATCATAAAAATCACCATTTTTTATTAAATAAAACACTAAACAAATAAATATATTATATTGTATTAATATCTTATGTATTGTTCATGATTTATAATATACGGACAAATTATAGCTTTTAAATTGCTTAATATACCCATTTATGTAAACTGTTTTGTTAAAACCCATTATGTTTTCAAGCAATACTAAATGCATTATAAAACAATAATGACCCCATGGCGGCCTTTGTTGGCTTAAATGAAATTTTCAGAGCTTCGAAATATTTCACTTTGTTATTTTCCCATTCTCAACTCGTTAATTCAAATTCTATTAAGCTTTGGTTATGTTGTAGATTATATACCCGTCTACTTTTACTAACTTATAAACTAACTTCACGGTTACACAAACAAGCTACAAAAAAATGCATGTCAAATTGCTTGTCGCTTCGTCAGTAACCGATCACATCGATGTTGCCGTGGGCGTGAGTAGCTCACGTCAATACGGCTTCTTTTACAATTTCATATCTTTTAGCTCATAACTCGATTACAACCAATTTTGGATATATTGTAGACACCATATTAGGATATATTTAGAAAATATAATCCACCTATTTTGGACATCATAATAATTCCAAGCAGTAACCCCAAAAATGATTGGTCGTAATTGTTTTTTAATTTTTTTCCATTTTACCTCTCTCACTAAAAACAAGTCATAACTAATTCGTTTTAAAACATTTTTTTGAGTGATTCTAGCGCCCCATGAAGCTAACTTCGTGGCTACAACTCTTATTCAATATCATTTCCAAATTCTGCACCCATAATTCCAAAAAATCCGCGCAAGGTGTTGGTCAGAATCTGATTTCCAGATTTTGGACTGATTCGACACAGCCACTTTAGAATGCCACAACTCCCTCTTCCGAAGTCAGAATTAGTCCATTTTGGAGACTACGAATAGCTGGGATGGCACACTACAAGACCCCAGAAAATTATAATTTTCCAAAAAATCTAACTAGCCGAAATAGTTAGCCCAAAAATAGCTTGACACACTAACTTTTGATTTTTTGTTTTGGCTTAAAATCGCTTTTCTTTCTAATTTGATTTTCCCAAACCCTTTAATTATGTACATATAGTGTATATATATGTAGCCTTAGCCTCGGCTTCACCTAATTCTTTGTTTTTAACAAAAACAGTCCTTAGAGGACTTTTATCGAACGTGTGGTGTGCGTTGCTTTAAAGCTAAAATTTCATAGAGTTTGGTTTATGTTCTAGCTGATTTTTGCCACCTTATTACTCCGCATAACCAATCCTATACTCCTTGGCTCTAATTTCAGTCAATATCAATCATTTTCATAACAAATTCATACATACATACCGACTATTTTTACTAACTCCATATAACTAACTGTTAAAGAAAACTAACTTTCATTACCTTGCAAAAATGCTTAATTAGCTTAGTTATTGCTCAATTGCTTGATCCAAGTTGTCTTGAAATCCTCTCTTAACAACACTTCATTCCAATTCCCCCTTCAATTCGTTTGCCAACTAAATCTATGCAGGGACAATTAGCATTATAATTTATATATATATTTTAAAAAAATTTAAAATTTAAAATTGTTATTATTAATATTATTATTACTACTATTATTTTGAAATTATTATTATTAGTTTTAGAATTATTCAGCTCAATTACTAATAGTTTTGGAATTATGGTTATTATTATTACACATACATGATGCCACTTAATCGCCTCCTTGCATTTCTGCCCTCCACGCCAAAATAACGGGCCAATATGCACAGTCAACATTCCGTCCATTTTTTCGGACGGAAATCATAAGTAATGATCATTTTGTAATTTTTGAGAGTACAATTATTCGATTGTAACAAAAAAGTTGCGGTAACCACAATGAAAATCGGACCCTAGTACAGTGACCAAAAAGTGTATTATCTCTTATCTTAGTCATAATATTCTTTACTAGGCTAGTTGAGCTCACCTTTTTCCTTTTGGTTCTATTGTTATTCTCAGGAGGCGAGAATGTAGGTGAGACTAGTCGGGGAATAGAGTAATGGTCCAAGATGGTTATTATAGTAGTCCTCATTATGTTGTGAAATAGTATGAAAATAATTGTAATGAGGAATTTATTTGAGTTTGGATATTGTCTACGAGACAATATGTGACGCCCCCAAAATTAGGTATACATCACCCATCTTGGGTCGCCAGATACATGGTACAGAATTCAAATACAACTTATTAATACAACTGTCGTGTACAATACGACAAAACATAAACTGTGAATTTGAATACAATTATTGTTTACTAGAGATTATACAAACTCAAAAGGAGTCCTCATTACAATTATTATCACACTATTTCACAAAATAGTGAGGACTACTAATGCTATCCTCTGGACCATCACTCCGTTATGAGCACGCGACATACTTGGCGGTAAAACGAGTCTATAAGCCACAGTTCCTACTCAATTGAGGATTTCAAATGGGTCAATTAAATCGAGGGTTGAGATTTCCTCTCAAAGAACTCTTGCTTTCAGAATAACGCCTCTTGAACCTTCTTCTTCACATTCATCGATTCGCATGGTATGTGCTTGGCGTCTTTAAATTTATCGATTAAAAGTCGATTTTACTCGTATATTCAATTATCTTTACGTGGGTCCCTAGAGTTTTTAACTCTATCTTCATCATTGCAAGTTATACAAAATGAGTCTTTGTGTTAACAACATCGCACTTGTAAACGCATCGATCTTCTACTCAACACTAGCCTACCACGTTCGCTTTTCCACGATGATATTGAATAATACGATCGTAATCTTCAATAGCTTTCGAGTCAACGTCTTTGGCGCATTATACGTTCGTTTTGGTTGAAGAAATATTTGAGGTTTAAGAAATGGGTTTTGTAATTGGTGTCAATACAAAATTTGATTTCACGCCCGGGGTAGGCTAAGAAGTCTTCGAGAATACGTCAAGAGATTTATTAATGATAGAAATATCATTCAAAATTGTACTTTCATTCAAGACTTGGATAAGACGTCACATTGATACCAACCATGACTTCTATCCCTTAACCTAGATAGCACCTCACAATGATACCTATCAACTTGTCATCATCATTCACGACGCCGCCTAGAAAGTCCGGCTTTGGTGCATTCCACACCGTGAAGTCATCAACAAAAGGATCGGGGCTCTTTACTTATGGCTCGATATGACAATGATTGAATTTAGTGGTTTGGTTGCTTGAATTTCGCATAATAGGTTGGTTAGGAATATGAAAGCTAACAACCTTACGAAAAAATATGATGAGTAGTTAACCAATCGCTTAAAAAAAACCACATCAAAGGCAAGTATTTTCAAAGAGATAAGATCGACAGTAACATGAAAGTGTCGTTTTGAATCAAACAAGATTTATAAGCGATTGGAGGTAACGAAGGTTTCTCCCAATGGAGTTTCAATAGATAAATCAAAGTTTAACTTCTCCGGAGTTAAGTACAAACATTGAACACAACTAGGTGAAATAAAAAGAGTGAGTAGATCCCAGATTCAACATGGTATAGACTTCGTAAGAGCTTATGATTAACTTACCCGTGATAATTTTATTCAGGTTCCTCGTCACGAGAAAAAAAAATGCTCTCTCTTAAACTACCGGCTTTGGCTTGTCTGGGACATCCTTTGGCATCACTATCCTAGTTGGACTTGACTTCACCATACGACAAAATCGAGCTAGGTGGCCTTCTCTTCCGCAATTAAAACACGCTTTGGATTGTTGCATACAGTTTGGACGGATGTGTGCCTCTGGTCCGCATTTGAAATATACGACCGATGGGCGTTCTTCTTCCTTTGAAATGGGTGCTGGTGCCGACGTCTTCACGTCATTGTTGAACCTTCTCTTCTTAAAATATCCATTCTTATTATCTTGGCCATGATTACCAATTTAAATGGTTACCATTCTTGGCGAGGATAATATCCCCACGATGGTTATCGTTGTTTCGATGACCGATTGCCACGATATGATTATTATCGTGTTGTTGGTCGTTCTTGCTTGTTGGTTGTCTTTGACTCATTTTCGTGCTCCAATAACTGCGAGCCCTATTCACAACATCCGAATATAAACAAAGTTTGTGAGAAATGAGGTATTGACGTATATCGGGTTTCAAACCTCGCAAAAACATCAAGGCGTCATTCGCTCCTCATTATCGACCAAATGAGATGCAATCGGGATAACTCCGCAAACTTAGCCTCGTATTGCGACACTGGTCATATTGTTTTGCTCCAAATTGATGAATTCTACCTCCTTCATGTGACAAATACTTTCGGGGAAAGTACTTGTCGTTGAATAATTCTTGGAACTTCTCCCAAGACATCTTGAGTAAGGCCGTCGGTGAGTGCGTTTACTGATTCCCACCAATGATCTCCTTCTTCACGCAACATAAAGGTGGCGAATGGAACCTTTTGCTCCTACGAGCATTCCAAGACATCAAATATCTTGGTAATCTGCTTTATCCATGTCTCGCCTTAAGTGATTTCGACTTTCCCAAAAACTCCGGTGGTCCCGACTCCTTGAAGCGCTTAGCGGTGACCAACCGTGAGTTACCATTGTTTCCACCTGCATTATGGATGTGAGGCGCGCTTCGCCGTTGTTGCATAAATTGCTCCTTAAAGCGCTTAAGCGGTGGTGGTCCCGAGAGTTATCGGTATTTCTACCGCATTTTGGACAGAGCGCCTTCGCTTTGTTGTTGTATGAATTGCATAAAGCCCTCGACCATCCCATCATTCACCATTTCGCCGGTGTTATTGTTTTCATGAGGAGTATTGTCCTCCAGTTTGCACATTATTACGATTATTGATGCGTGGAGACTCAGCGGTCTCACGTGCTCCATTGATAATCTCAACATTCTCGGATGTCATTTTTAAAACACCGCCACAAAATAAGGGTTAATTAACATATCACATATTATCCCTATACTCTGACTGACCAATTAAATACCAAATAAACTTAGGTAGGTCATACTAGAGAAGGAATTCTCTGTCTCTCCCCTCCTAGTTCTTATCTCACATCTTAGCCAGGGATCATATCCCTAAGCTTTGATACCTACTGTGACGCCCCCAAAATTAGGTATACATCACCTATCTTGGGTCGCCAGATACATGGTATGTAATTCAAATACAACTTATCTAATACAACCTGCCGTGTACAATACGACAAAACATAAACCGTGAGTTTGAATACAATTATTGTCTACTAGAGATTATACAAACTCAAAAGGAGTCCTCATTATAATTATTATCACACTATTTCACAAAATAGTGAGGACTACTAATCTTATCCTCCGGACCATCACTCCGGTTCCCAGGACTCGTCTAGCTATATTCTCATTTCAAGAAGAGCGGTGAAAGAAAGGGTGAGCTCAACTAGCCCGAAAGAAGAAATATTATGACTAAGATAATGCGAATAAATTATCATTAGCCTCCAACAATGTTAAACCGATAAAATAAAATAGACATCAAGTTTAACTGCAGCGGAACAAGCAATCCATTAAAAGAGTCAAATAGAGAATAGAATCTACTATCTTTTATGATTTAAAAAGTTTTTCATCACTTTTATCGCTGAGACTCAGCTCAATAAATAATCCACATCATTAAATCATCCATGCACTACAGGCCAAGGATATTCTTTAGTATCACGACCACGAATTATCCATGTACTAAAGGCCAAAGATAATCGTGTTTTCATCAACGGTCCTGATCATGCCATAAAACAATTCATCTTTGCTCCCTTAGCCGAAGAGAATCCATAGTCATAATCATACCAAAAACTGTCCATCAATGCACTACGGGCCAATGAGGACTTTTAATTTTCACATCATTTGTAGCATTACGGTCATGATTATACCGAATAATCCACGGTCATAATCATACCAAGTCCATCTGCACGCACCACATGATGACTTTCAACATAACATAAACATGAGGATGATGACAATGATATAAGAATTCAATTAAACAAGTTCAAGAATTAATTTGTCTAGGAACCAATAACGCCCAAATTGTCAACATGATACTTCTTTATAGAATAAAATTCAAGAATGCTCAGAAGAATATTTTCATGAAAAATATTGGATGAAACGCAAATATCAAGGATATTCCACTAATTTCATGGAGTATAGAAGTCAAAATTTTAATCAACCGAGTATAATCACAAGAATGGAATAATAAAAGATATCACCATGCATGCGGATTGCGCAGATGTAGGCGGTTATTCCAACAGAATAATAATAACGGAACGGTCGGGTGAAATTCACAACCACGAGGATGTTCCAACAAAATAATAAATGCGGAATAATAAATGATGGAACCAGTCCCACAGATAAATGCAGACGAGGATATTAAAGCGTAAAAATAAAAGACGGAATAATAAAATGGAACCAGTCCGCAGATAATACGCAGACGGGGATATTCGGATGCAGAATAATGAAGAATGTCACCAAGTATAGGGTATTACAGATATACGGGTTATTCCAACAGAATAATAAGAAATGGAATAACTACGATTCTCTTCATGAATATAAAAGAATAATATCCACTACTAGTAAAATAATACTTGATATAAGAGTAGTAAAGTAGCGAAAAAACTTTTCTTCTCTCTCTATATACTCTCTCTATAGTTTTCTCTCTCAGAGTTCAATTGAATTCGTAAGAAAATAATGAAGGAATGAACTTATTTATAGGAAAATGGAATGCATAGTAACTAATCCATGAAGCGGTCCAGATTGATTTACTTTAATCGGCGGTCCATATTTAAAGAGAAAAATATTTTAAATAAAATATAATATATTCTATTTATATAAAAAGATTTTTTTACTATGCAAACAATATCTGGGCACTATGCAAACACTATGCATAATAAAATATAATATATTCTATTTATAGAATAACTTTAATAAAGTATTTTTCTTTATATAAAAGATTTTACTATGCATAATAGAATATAATATATTCTATTTATAGAATAACTTTAATAAAGTATTACATTTTATATAAAAAGATGTTTTATTTTATTACGTTAATAATACGATTAAAACAAAACTTCTAAATCAACAATAATTGAATCAAATAATGTGAGATCTATGCAAAGAACTATTGTAGCAATAATTAAACAAAACTGAGTGACTTCTCACATAAATATCAATAATCAATCTGGTGTCTTTCTTATGCAACAACGCATATTCTTCGTATCACTTTTACTAAAAGTAGTTCAACAAAGGTAACCAGCGGTCAAACTTCGCCGTTATTTTCAATAAAATATTTTTGTCGTTTTCAATCCAAGACAATAATTGGTTAATAGGGGTCCACTAATGATTGTGCCGTCATACGAATATTTTTCATTTAAAAGCGAATATTCCCAGAACCAATCGAATATTATATAACAACTTGCGTACTTTTGCAAAATTTATAAATATTACCCACAACTATAACATTATATCAATTTCACTCCATAATATTCAAAAATAATATTTATAGAAAATTCAACTTTATTCAAAAAGTTGGGGTTTTACACAATATTTGTATTAAAACTCACATCTTATGTGTTGTCGTATTTTGCACGACAGTTGTATTAATAAAGTTTGTATTTGAATTCTGTACAATGTATTTGACGATTCAAAATGGATTGTATGGATCTATTTTGGGACGTCACAACACCAATGTGTTCAACTCCCCCTTCATTTTTATACTTTGTTTCTTTAATTTGTTAGTTATTCATAATGGGTAATCTATAAATTATAAAATGTTTATTTTTGTTTTTTAGTTTCATTGAAATTATTTATGTTTTGAGTGAAAATTTTGTCAAATTTAATAATCAAATTTTATTCTATTTGCTAAAAATCACAAATAAGAAAATTGAATAATTTTTTTTCCCGCTTTTTTTCACTTTCCTTTTCTATTTATTTTAAAACTCATAAACACAATACTAAAGAGAGAGAGTAAATTATGGAAACCAAAATATATAATTGGCATGTTAATAATTAAAATTAAATAAAAAGTTTCCAAAAGAAAAGAAAAAGATTTTTCTTCTAGAAACCAAAATTTATGATAGGGAAATTTTTTAGAAAGCTAGAAAGGGTAAGAAACCTCTAGAAGGAACCAGAATCGGAAAGACTCCCCCACGAATAAGGAAGACAAAAAAAGTGCGAAACCGTTCACACGGGAAATTAAACTAGAATATTCTAGACACCAATACGACAGAAAACGCTCTATATAAGGCCACCTTATTTGCATACAATTCACACGAAAATCTTGCTGCACATTCATTCATTGAGGAATCCTTTCTCTCTTCTTTTTTTTCCTTACAATTTCCTATTGTGATTTGTCAATTTAGTTGAAATAGTTGAAGAATGGCCGGAAAAGAAGGACCAGCTATCGGCATTGATCTCGGCACGACATACTCTTGTGTCGGAGTTTGGCAACACGACCGCGTTGAAATCATCGCCAATGACCAGGGAAACAGGACGACGCCGTCTTACGTCGCGTTCACTGATACTGAGCGTCTCATCGGCGATGCAGCCAAGAATCAGGTCGCTATGAACCCTATCAACACCGTCTTCGGTGAGTACTCTATCCTTCGGTCTTTGAATCTAATCATACATAATGATTGTCATAATTACAGCTTTATACATTATAAATATGGTCTCTGATCTCATGATACTTAATTAACTTTATACATTATAAATATGATTTTATAATTATGTAATACATTTTTATTGTATATAGCTTTGGATTGTTGGCAGCTGACTTACTATTGGTTAATTGAGTTAAATTCTCATTACTATTAGATATTTGGCAATTATATATTGGATTGAGCTATATATGATTGTTTTATCTATTTTTTGTTGTTATAGGATTGCGCAATGATTATTTTATGGCTTAAATATTGGATTTATATAATTGTCTTGATAAATATGTGGGGATTCAATATACATATAGTTATTTATATGTTGATTTAGAGAGTATTGGTTGAGGCAAAAGATCTCTACATGGGTTCTTAGAGCAGTACAATAATTAGTAATAACTGAATATTTGGTTTTTGGTTTGTATACCAAATTGCCGGGTCAAGCTTTATATTTCTTATACTTTGGCTTATCTTCTCTCTAACTAGATTATGCAGAGCAGGTGTTTAGTCTGTAAAACTGTAATTGTTAGGTATAATACCTTAATTAATTGTGGACATGTAATCAATTAATGGCTTTTACTTGCAGAGATTATTGGTTGATCTTTTGAATTGTAACTATATTTTGGATAGTTTATACCGGTTTGAAATGCTACATTGTATTACTATAGAACATAAACAACTCTTTTGTTTCTACTGTGTTCATATATATGTACTTTAAATTATACAAAGAAATTTCGCTGGATGGAGTGTATGGTTGGGGATCATTATTTATTTTGCTTTAAATTTGTGACTAATGTTTTGTTTGGTTTGTTCACAGATGCTAAACGATTGATTGGAAGGAGATTCAGTGATTCAACAGTACAGAGTGACATAAAGCATTGGCCATTTAAGGTTATTGCCGGTCCTGGTGAAAAGCCCATGATTGTGGTAAACTACAAAGGTGAGGAGAAGCAATTTGCTGCGGAGGAGATTTCATCTATGGTTCTCATAAAAATGAAGGAGATTGCTGAGGCGTACCTTGGGTCAACCGTAAAGAATGCTGTTGTTACTGTCCCTGCTTACTTCAATGACTCTCAGCGCCAGGCTACAAAGGATGCAGGAGCCATTGCAGGCCCTCAATGTATTGCGTATCATCAATGAGCCAACTGCTGCCGCCATTGCTTATGGTCTTGACAAAAGTCAAGTAGTTCAGGCGAGAAGAATGTGCTTATTTTTGATCTTGGTGGTGGTACATTTGACGTTTCTCTTCTCACAATTGAAGAGGGCATTTTTTGAGGTGAAGGCAACAGCTGGTGACACTCACCTTGGTGGAGAGGACTTTGACAACCGTATGGTGAATCATTTTGTCCAGGAGTTCAAGAGAAAGCACAAGAAAGACATAACTGGAAATGCTAGATCTCTTAGAAGGTTGAGGACTGCATGTGAAAGGGCAAAGAGAACCCTCTCTTCTACTGCCCAGACAACTATTGAGATTGATTCTTTGTACGAGGGTGTTGATTTCTACACAACTATTACTCGTGCTCGATTCGAAGAGTTGAACATGGATCTGTTTAGAAAGTGTATGGAGCCTGTGGAAAAATGTTTGAGGGATGCGAAGATGGACAAGAGTAGTGTCCATGATGTCGTCCTTGTTGGCGGGTCTACTAGAATTCCCAAGGTACAGCAGCTGTTGCAGGACTTTTTCAATGGAAAGGAGTTGTGCAAGAGCATAAATCCCGATGAGGCTGTTGCCTATGGTGCTGCTGTTCAAGCTGCCATTTTGACTGGAGAGGGCAATGAAAAGGTTCAGGACCTACTGCTGTTGGATGTGACTCCTCTGTCCCTTGGATTGGAAACTGCTGGTGGAGTAATGACTGTCCTTATTCCAAGGAATACAACTATTCCGACCAAGAAGGAACAAATATTCTCAACCTATGCCGATAATCAGCCTGGTGTGCTGATCCAAGTATATGAGGGCGAGAGAACAAGAACCAAGGATAACAACTTGTTGGGAAAATTTGAACTCTCTGGCATCCCTCCTGCCCCTAGGGGTGTTCCTCAGATTACTGTCTGCTTTGATATTGATGCAAATGGGGTGCTAAATGTCTCTGCTGAGGACAAGACTGCTGGCCAGAAGAACAAGATAACAATCACCAATGACAAGGGGAGACTGTCGAAAGAAGAGATTGAGAAGATGGTACAAGAAGCTGAGAAGTACAAGACTGAAGATGAGGAGCACAAGAAGAAGGTCGAGACCAAGAATGAATTGGAGAATTATGCATATAATATGAGGAACACAGTCAAGGATGAGAAAATCAATTCCATGCTTTCGGCTGCTGACAAGAAGAAATTGGAGGATGCTATCGAGCAGGCAATCCAGTGGCTAGATGGCAATCAGCTTGCGGAGGCAGAAGAGTTCGAGGACAAGAAGAAGGAGCTTGAAGGCATTTGCAATCCCATCATTGCCAAAATGTATGGTGGTGGTGGTGTTCCTGATATGGCTGGTGGCATGGAAGAGGATGGCCCCTCGGTTGGTGCAAGCGGCACAGGCCCCAAGATCGAGGAAGTTGATTAAGTGCGAAATTTCAATATTTTTTGGTGAATACAAATTTAAATTTCTGTTGAAACATTACATTTGTTTTAAACATGTTTGAAAGTGTTGGCAGTTTTTGTTAAAACTGTTTCTAGTATTATGATTAGGTTTTTGAGTATTTGTCAATTTTTGTTTGAACTGGTTTCAGTAGTATATTGGATTTTGGTCAGAGACATCTTATGATGATGTTGCAATTTCTTAAGGAATCGATTGCAGATGGCTTCAAACACCCTTTTTCTAAACAATGCAGTTTGGTACATTGTGTGTCCGTACAATTTCCTCTCCACACCATTTAAAATGACGCTTGTGTTTTACTGCAAAGATATATTTTTACACCTATGTTGTTGAATTTGACAAGCTTTCTATGCCATTTCAATTCAAGCCGCTTATTTAATTAAAACACAGGGAAATAGCTAGAGCCTAGACATTGATATATTCTTTAATATACTTAGCTAAGGTAGTGCATACTG
Source organism: Panax ginseng (assembly GCA_020205605.1). Taxonomy (NCBI): domain Eukaryota; kingdom Viridiplantae; phylum Streptophyta; class Magnoliopsida; order Apiales; family Araliaceae; genus Panax; species Panax ginseng. The sequence goes on along the minus strand of CM035143.1, from coordinate 119,923,877 downwards.
TGATGCTGATTTGGAACATATCCAATGACCAGAAGATCCAGTTTCTGTTAGTGTAAGCCTTTTGATCTTATGCAAAAGCAGAATACAAATCTTCCTATGAACCCTAACAATCAAGATAAAATTTATAAACAGACAACATACTTTACTTATTCCCTCTTTCATTCTCGATTTATTTCACACTACCAACTTGAGGGAATGATAAGCATAATGCTGATCAAGTTCATCATCTCAAACGATTTATTCCTATTAAAGCGACGTTGTTTTAATTCAAAACAAAAAAAAAAAAAGTTGTGAAACAGCTATTGATTTCTCGACTTTTCAAAAATGTATAATATTTATTTGTTGATTGAAAAGCAGTGTTAGTGTTTTTAAGAAAACCTTCACATATTCTCACAGAGAAATTTTCATAGAGGATCCTGATCCGTTATTTAGGGCATGTCTGTTAGTTTTAATTCGGGGACTTTCCAAAATAAAAACAAACAGACCATTTGGGAGTTTGTTACTTGGAGATTCCTTTATATATTTTGTACAGTTGTCCATATCTTAAACTAGCTTTTTTTACGAGGCAAATTGATTGTTCTTTTTAAGTAATGAGAATCAATTTGCTCTTGTATGTATAGTTCACACCTGACATGTATTTTGGAAATAAAAATTTAAAATCCTATCCCAAGAATAGTTGACTATTAATTTTGGTAGTGAGTGAAAGTATTGGCCTGTTTGGTTTAGGGGCAATGAAATGGGCATTCCAAAACATTCTTATGTTTGGTTACTTAAAAGGGAAGGGAATGAGCATTCCAATAGAATGTCTATTTATCTGTTTAAAATAATGTTTATTCCATCAAGGTAAAGATTGACCATTCCATTCCATTCCAATCTGACAAAATAAATAAAAAATCTATCAAAATCGTGTAGCTTCTTGTTCTGACCAAACATAAGAATAGGAATGCCGAATGCCCATTCCATCCCATTCCCATTCCCATTTCCATTCCCATTTCAATGTTGTAACCAAACAGACCGTAAGTGCTACCAACTAATCAAGTTCAAGTCGCCTACTAAAAATATTGAAACCAGCAATGGACTTGGTCTATTGGTACATTGTATTTTGGAAAGTTGACTCGTGAATTATGGGGTTGAAGGCTATGACTATACAAAATATGTGAATATGTAAGTATACATATTCAGGCAAAGAATAATTCTAAAGTCAACTGTCTCTGCCTCCTGCTTCCTCCTTGATGAAACTCTTATAATGTTGCTTGGTTCACATTCGTTAAATGAACAAAAATCTTATGTTTCTTTCTCTCTGGTTAACTTTCTGATTTCTCCTCAAGTTTTGAAATATATATTTTTTTGGGCAAAATGGGCGGAAAAGGAGAAGGACCTGCAATCGGAATTGATCTTGGAATGACATACTCGTGCGTCGGAGTTTGGCAACACAACCGAGTTGAGATCATCGCCAACGATCAGGGCAGCAGGACGACACGGTCTTATGTCGCATTCACTGATACAGAGCGTCTCATCGGCGATGCTGCATACAACCAGGCCGGGATGAACCCTGTCAACACCGTCTTCAGTAAGTATGCTACGCATATGTTACATTAGATTTTTAGGTTCTCTATTCTGTTGCACGGAGCAGATGATTTTATAGAAATCACAAATTTTGTGCTTTTTATTGTCTATTATGTTAATAATTTTTTCCCCCTCTTGATATTGGAATGCAGTCTGTTTTCTTCATATGTTAGCGAGATGCATGTCATATTGTCATTTAACTTTATGACCAAATATATGACTTGTGTAGTATGACAATAGGGTTTCTTTTGAATTATACAATTAAATTTATTTTATTTTGATATATAATAGCAGAGGATTTCTATTCTATTTAATTAATTTTCTTGAACATTTGTCTGAAACTTATAACAAGTAATTTGGTTTTGTTCAAGATGCTAAACAATTGATAGGTAGGAAATTCAGCGATTCATCGGTACAAAGTGACATGATACATTGGCCATTTAAGGTCATTCCTGGTCCTGGTGAAAGACCCACGATTGTGGTTAACTACAAAGGTGAGGAGAAGCAATTTTCTGCTGAAGAGATCTCTTCTATGGTTCTCATTAAGATGAAAGAGATTGCCGAGAACTATCTTGGATTGACAGTAAAGAATGCTATTGTTACTGTCCCTGCCTACTTTAATGACTCTCAACGCCATGCCACGATTGATGCAGGAGCCATTGCTGGCCTCAATGTCATGCGTGTACTCGTTGAGCCTACTGCTGCTGCCATCGCTTATGGTCTTGACAAGAAGCTGTCTGGTAATAGTACAGGCGAGGAGAAAAATGTGCTTATTTTTGATCTTGGTGGTGGTAGTCTTGATGTTTCTCTTCTCACAATCGAAGAGGGTATATTTGAAGTGAAAGCTACAGCCGGTGATACTCACCTTGGAGGAGAGGACTTTGACATTCGTCTGATGAATCATTTTGTTCAGGAGTTCAAAAGGAAGCACAAAAAGGACATAACTAGAAATCCTAAATCTATTAGGAGATTAAGGACTGCTTGTGAAAGAGCAAAAATGACTCTCTCGTCTGCTGCAAGGACCACCATTGACGTTGAATATTTGTACGAGGGTATCAATTTCTCTGCAAATATCACCCGTGCCAGGTTTGAGGAGTTAAATATGGATCTCTTCAGAAATTGTATAGAGCTAGTGGAGAAGTGTTTGAAGGGTGCCAATATGGACAGGAGTAGCGTCCATGATGTGGTCCTCGTCGGTGGATCTACTAGAATTCCAAAAGTCCAGCAGCTGTTGCGAGACTTTTTCAATGGGAAGGAGCTCTGCATGAGCATAAATCCTGAAGAGGCCGTTGCATATGGAGCCGCTGTGCAAGCTGCAATCCTTAGTGGCGACGGCAAAGAAAAGGTTCAGGACTTAATGTTGCTGGATGTCACTCCTTTTTCCCTTGGGATTGAAATTACTGGTGGAGTAATGTCTGTCCTTATTCCAAAGAATACAACTATTCCCACCAAGAAGGAACAAGTTTTCTCAACCCCTGCAGATAATCAACCTGACCTGTTGATTAAAGTCTTTGAGGGCGAGAAAACAAGGACAAGAGATAATATCTTATTGGGAAAATTTGTACTCACTGGCATCCCTCCGGCCCCAAGGGGTATTCCTCAGATTACTGTCTGCTTTGGCATTGATGCAAATGGGGTGTTGAATGTCTCTGCTGAGGATAAGAGTACTGCTGGCCAGAAGAACAAGATAACGATAACTAACGATAAGGGGAGACCGTCAAAGGAGGAGTTTGAGAAGATGGTACGAGAAGCTGACAAGTACAAAGCTGAAGATAAAGAGCACAAGAAAAAGGTCGAGGCCAAGAATGCTTTGGAGAACTACGCTTATAACATGAGGAACGCCATCAGGGGCGAGAAGTTGAGTTCTAAGCTTCGGGCAGCTAACAAGAAGAAAATGGAGGATGGTATTGAGCAAGCAATGCAGTGGTTGGATGGCAATCAGCTTGCAGAGTTAGAGGAGATCGAGGACAAAATTAAAGAACTTATGGGAATTTGCAATCTTACCATTTCCTAAATGTATGTTCTTAATTTCTCATAATGTACTCCCTCCGCTCATTTTTTAAATGTCGTTTTAGACAAATATTTTTGTCTCTTAATATTTGTCGTTTGAAAATTTTAATTAAGCATTAATTGCTTAGTTTTAAATAGGGATAAGGTGCAAAATTATCCATGAGGTTTGGGCCGAAATCCTACTTAGACCCAAAACATTTTTTTTTTGTCGAAAGTGCCCTTGACGTTATAAAATTCATCTCAACTGCGCCCCTCCCGCTAACAAACATTCCACCTTGACAAACGGATTTGACACCTCATCTAATTTTGCTGACGAGGCTGAAAAGAGAAATTTAGCTCCAACTGAATTTATTATTTTAAATGTTCAAAATTTCTCTCTCCAGCCTCGTCAGTAAAATTAGATGAGGTATCAGCTCTGTTTGTCAAGGTGGCATGTCTGTTAACGGGAGCGGCATAGTTGAGCTGAATTTTATAACGTCAAAGGCCCTTTTGAAAAAATAGTTTCGGGTCTAAGTGGGACTTCGACCCAAACCTTAGGGGCAATTTTGCACCTTATCACGTTTCCAATAGGCTTAAATATGATTTACTATTCTAAACTATATGCCATATTACACTTCGGTGATCCACATTTCAATTTTGTCAATTAGATAATTGAACTATTAATTTTTTCGATTCTATTCAATTGGTCTGTCACGTCAGAAATTGCTGACGTGGCATCCTAATAGGCTAAATGAGTGCTTATGTGTAAAAAAAATATATATTTTTAATGAAACAAAGGACAAAAATGTCAAATAACAAATAAGACTCTAAGAAATTACACAAAAAATATAAATTATAAAATATATAAATTTAACATTAATAGTTAAGCAAATTACAGAAAAAAAAATACATAATTATGAATGATTACACAAATAACTTAACTTTAAAAATTAAAAAAACATAAATTAAACTTAATAAATTAACAATTAAACTAAACTAAACTAAAATACAATTAAACAAAACATACATAATAAACAAAAAAAAATGAAAAAACTAAAACTAAAACTAAACATAAATATCAACATCCAAATCCCAGTTTCCGGCAAGACCAATCCGAACAACGACCAACATCCAAATCCCCCAACACAGGCAAACATCAAGATCTGAAAAACTCCAACCCAAAAAATTCATTCATCCTAACAGATCATAACTTCAAACAGAGAAGAGATGGTGAGCTGTAAGGAGAAAAGGGAGGGGAGATCAAGTGTAGATGCCATCACCGGAGAACTCCAAACCAGATCCAAAACCACCAAGACCCTACAAACCATCCCCAACCAAAATTTCATTCATCCTAACAGGTCATAACTTCAAACAGAGAAGAGATGGTGGGCCGTAAGGAGGAAATGGATGAGAGATCAGGTGGACTGGATGCCATCGCCGGAGAACTTCAAACCAGATCCAAAACCACTAAGACCCTTCCAAGTAATGAATTTGCTCCTCGAGTTGCAGCACCATCAACAGTGGCTATTTCAATGCCAAAGCCATCTTATGGTGGGCGGAGCTCACTTTCAGACTGGATTGCACATGAGACGTTTTGTGACGCCCCCAAAATAGGTCCATTCCATCCAACCCATTCTGAGTCGCCAAATACACGGTACAGAAACAACTACAACTTTATTAATACCTTTGTCGTGCAAAATACGACAACATATATCTTTGTGAGTTTAAAAAACAATTATTGTCTTCTAGACAATATACATACCAAATAAATTCTCATCACAATTATTTATACATTATTTTACAAAATGGTGAGGACTACTAAACAACTCTTTCTAGAACCTTTATTCCATACCCTAATTAGTACTTTCATTACATTCTCGCCTCTCCCGAGAAGAAAAATGGAACAAAAAGGAAAAGGGTGAGCTCGACTAGCCCAAAGAAAGAATATTATGACTAAGATAATATACAACAAAATTATCGTTAGTCTTCAACAGGAAAAATATAATAGAATACAATAGGCAACAAGTTTTAAATCAATATTCGTAGCCTAAAATAATAATTCATTAGAAGAGTTAAGTAGAGAATGCAAACTACTATCTTCTATGTATGAATTTTAAAGTTCTATTTTTTTTCCTGTAACATCAATCAATATATATCCGGGATCAAATATTCATCCTCGCACTACAAACCCGAGGACATTCACCATTTAGTCATGTTCATCTAAACACTGTTGCTCATCTTTGCACTACTGGCCAAAGATATTCATCGAAATCATTCATCTTTGCACTACTGAGCCAAAGATATTCATCATAAATCATTCATCTTTGCACTACAAAGCCAAAGATATTCAATAATATCATCATTTAAGATCGAGGATGATGAAAATATTTTTTTTAAAGAAACGAATCCAAAGTGAAACAAAATGACAAGGATTAAGGATTAGTACTTTTGTTTTATCCACGTCAAAAATACCTCAAAAATAATCATAATGGTGTAAAATTCAAGAATGATCAAAACATGGATACAATCAAAGCTAGTATCCGAATAGATATTTTGGACGAAAAGAAAAAATTTTATTTTTCGATGAATAGTCTTGCAGATTCGTGAATAGTGTCAGATATCGTGAATAGTCAGATATCGTGAATAGTAACTCAAACACTAAAAGATAGAAATTTCACAAAAAACATCTTCACGCCGTGAATAGTCTTCGTGAATAGTAATCGTGAATAGTAACTTCGTGAATAGTAACCCCAACATAAAAAGTTCCAAATTTGATAAAAGTTCCAACCAATATTTCAAGCATAATGATATTGAAGAAATAATATCATTTGAGAAGAAAATAACATCCCTTACCTCGAAAAGACAAAGATTTTAGTTGAAACACCAGGATATAGGCTATGACTTGAACTTGCACCAGTATAGCAATACTCAAAGTATACTCAAAATACTCACAAGAATACACTCGATAATATAGAGAGAAAATTTAGATTTACGGTGTGATTTTCAATTCTAACCTAAGCACCCTATTTATAGAAATTGCTTTAGAACACCAAAGCGTAAAATTTAATATAATATTATATATATATATATCAAAATTTCTCACGCCATTCTTGAATCTGAAAATCTAGAATTCAACCCATTCAAATCACATGTTAGACCCCAAAAAAACGTTTTTCTTATTTTAAATATTTTAAACTTCCAAAAATCAATTATTTCGGAGCTTCGGAACTTCAATAATTCATAATAAATAGTCCTTTTATCAGAAAATTCAAATCTCGCGAGTTTTTATAGGAAATTCAATTCTCTACAACTTTGCAGAAGAAAGTGTTCCCAAATTCCAAACAGAAATTGGCCGAAATCCATAAACGGGCGATTTTACAGGCTATAATCAAATTTCAGTTAATAAATGGGGTCCACCGACATGTTTAACATGTTTTAAAAATTTTTGGTAACAAAAATACTCCTCCTCCACATATACTCATATATCCCACATTCATCGTAAAAATATCATCGATAATATATTATTAAAATAATATATTTAAATGAATTATTTTATCAAAAAAAATAAAATATTAATTTTCAACAATTGTCACTATAAAAATTTTCTCCATCTATATCCACATAAAATCAATATTTTCCTCATCATATGAATCAATAATTAATTATTCACAAATAATATTACAGAATCACAATCTCGGGCAACCGTGTAGTTCAGGAAAGAGGGCTTTCAATAAGAATTTCTCCTCTTCGGTGCATAATTAGGTGACCAAACCTCTCCTTAGGCGAGAAACTGTCTAGACATTGCCAATAATGTTATCTAATAATATTATTCGAGATAATATGAATTATTGGTTCGATCATCGAAAAATCTTTGTGTAATGACAATTATTGAAACAATGAAGAATATAAAATATCAACGCAAACAATTATTGAATCAATAAAATAAAATTTGAGCAGTAATTATCGTAACCATTATTGAGTAGTGCCTTCTTACGTAAGAATTAATAATTGGTGCAATACAGGTGTCTTCTTGTCGCGATAGCAACGTAGACATCGTGTTTTAACCAACCGGGTATTCCAACAAGGTAAAGCAGTAACAACTTCTGTAGTTATTTTTAAACAACTTATTTTTGTCATTTTCTTCCTCCAATCGCTTTCCGTTATGGGGGGCCACACATGGTTGCGCATTTGCGTCAATACGAATATTCTCGACAGCAGTCACGAATATTCCACGACCAAACGAATATTCTCAAACAATAATGAATATTATATCACCACTTTGCTTATTTAAAATATTTGCGCATTTTACCCATAACTAACCACATTAATCAAATCCACCCTTACTATTTCAAAATAATAAATAAAGGAAATTCCTTTTTATTTAAAAAATTTAGGGTCTTTACAACCTCCCTCCTTATGAAATTTAGTCCTCGAAATTAATTAACACGATACTGGTGTGTTTGAAAAGATGAAAATATCTCGCTTTCATTTTCGTTTCCAACTCCAGTGTTATTTCTTCAATAGCATGGTTTCTCCACAAAACTTTAACTTGTGGTATAACCTCTAAGACATAGGACATGTTCTTTCCTATCCAAGATCTTGACAGTACCTCCTCGACGTTAAGTCTTGATTATCTTGTCCGGTTCTAACTTTCAATAGCGTGGTTGAATTAGTCCACATATTTACATAACATCGACACGTGAAAAGCGTTATGAACACGCAACATACTTGGTAGTAAAAGCGAGTCTATAGGCCACGATTCCTATTCGATCGAGAATTTCAAATGGATTAATAAATCGAAGGTTTGAGTTTTCCTCACCTCACCGATTCTCGCTTTTAAAATAACAACTTCTTGCACCTCCTTCTTCAAATTTATCACTCGGTGTGTATCTTGAGCGACTTTAACTTTATCGATTAAATTCGATTATACTCGTATATCATCACGTGGGTACCTAGAGTTTTCATCTCCATCTCTATTATTTGTAAATTATCTGAAATTAGCTTTTGACAATATCGCATTTTCAGACTTGTATCACGATCTTCTACTCAACACGCCAACTACCACGTTAAACTTTTCCAGGATGGCATGGTGTAACATGTCTTTGAAATGAGTCTTCTCTTGAGTTCTTCAAGCTCTTCCCACATTCTTTGCTCCATTCGAATTTTGTATCTCTACGAGTCGGTTGCGTTAATAGCGATTCGAGAATATCCTTCAACGAATCTCGAGATAATAACCAACTAAGCCTGAAAGCTACATATTTCGATTACTGAAACTTAGGTTGTTCTCAGCTGTGACTCACATCCCAATCTTGGATAAGACGTTACAATGACACCTATCGAGTTTACTATCGCATGCGAATATGGTGTCCCCTACGAGAGTCTCGGGCGGTGCATTCCACAAAGGAAGTCACCAGATAGAGGCTCGGTATCAACTTCTACTGATTGTGTTTTTAACTCCACGAAGTTCAATAGGAGCCATTCGATATGAGATTTTAGAAATGGGTTTTGTCCGGATTTAAAGTCGATACAAATTCAATATCACGCTCGGGAGTAGGCAAGAAATTCTTTGAAATACGTCGGGAAAAATCAATAACAACGGGGAATATTATTCAAATCGGCGTGTCTTTATTCAAATCCATAACATGGACTAAGAAAGATTGACATTAGTTTTTCAATAAACAAATGGCTTTATAATTTAATATGAAAGAGTTTGACTTCAATGGTTTGGTTGCTTGAATTGAATAACAAAGTTGCTTAAGAATATGAAAACTAACAACCTTACGAAAGCAATCAATTTTGGCATGATGAGTAGTTAACCTTAAAATCACATCAAAAAAAATATCTCTATAGAAATAAGGTTAACGGGTAATGTGATAGTGCCAACTCGAATCAAGCAAGATTTCTAAACAACGGATGTAATAAAAGTTTCTCTTAATCTGAGTCTCCACGAGATAGTCAAAGTCTAATTTCTCCGTAGTCAAATTCAAACGTTGAGCGCAAGCAAGAGAGATAAAAGAATGGGTAGAACCGGTATCTAGTAAGGTATAAACTTCGCAAGAATTTATAATTAACTAACCCGTGCTAACTTCGTTCGGGTTCCTCGCATTTTGAGAAGTCACGAAAAACGCTCTTCCAAGAACCGCTGATTTCGACTTATCCGGGACATCCTTTTGAGTCACCATCCCCGCTGGACTTGGTTTCGCTACCGTACACTCTCGAGCTATATGTCCTTCCTTTCCACAATTATAGCATACCTGGAACTGTTGTGGGCAGTTTGGACTGATATGTCCCTCTTTCCCGCATTTATAGCATATGACCGGTGGTCGTTCTCCTCCCTTGGAACCAGTTGCTGCTGGCGCTGACGTCTTCACATGGTTATTGTTGAACCTTCTCTTCTTGAAATGTCCACTTGAGTCACCTCTCCTATTATCATGGCCACGATTACCACCCGAGTGGTTTAGCCTTTGTCCGTATTCTTTCCTCCCCCCCATGGTCATCGTTCGATGATAACTGCCACCAAATATGACCACTGGTTGTGGTCCCTCGGTTGAACATACTCGTTATCTCGCTCTAACAAGCTGAGCCACATTGACAACATCTGAATAGAGAGAAAATTTATGAGAAATGAGATACCGACGTATCGGGTTTCAAACCTCTCGAAACATCCGTATAATCACGTTCCTCATTCTCCGCCAAATGAGGTGCAAACTGGATAACTCCACGAACCGGCTCGTGTTGGGACACCGTCATGTTATTCGCTCCGGTCTAATAAACTCCACTTCCTTCATATCTGCGAATACTTTCGAGGAAGTACTTGTCATTGAACTATTTTCAAACGTCTCCCATGACATCTTGAGTGCGGTGGATGGAGTGCACGCTTCATGATTCCCACCGATGTCTGCCTCGTTCACGGAACATAAAAGTAGCGAATGGAACTTTCATTTCTCATGCATCCCAAGACATCGAATATCTTGGTAATTTGTTTGACCCACGTCTACGCTTTAATCGGATCCGGCTTTCCCCAAAATTTCGGTGGTCCCAACTCTTTCGAGCTGCCGTTTGTGACCACCCGTGTAATTGCTATCATTTCTCCTATGTTTTGAACACGAGTCTCCTAAATACGATTTTGCATGAACTTAAAAAGCTTCTAAACATCCGTCGTTTATCGTCTGCTTAGTGGTGTTGTTTACGGAGGTACATTGCTTGATATGTTGCACGTTCTCCTCGTTGGTAAAGACTGAGCATCTCCACGGTCTCATTCACTCCCTTGTTAATATTCTCGATCGACATTCTCAAATCTTGTCATAAAACAAGGGATAATTAAGGAAATCAATATATCACATAATATCCCTATATCTAACCAACTAACAAATAAGCTTAGGTAGGACACACTTAAATGAAGGATTTACTCTTCTCTCCCTCTAGTTACATTCCCGATCTCCGCTGGAGATCATATCCCTAAGCTCGATACCAATATGACACCCCAAAATAGGTCCATTCCATCCAACCCATTACGAAGTCGCCAAACACGCAGATGCGAAACAACTACAACTTTATTAATACCTTTGTCGTGCAAAAATACGACAACATATATCTTGTGAGTTTAAAAAACAATTATTGTCTTCAGACAATATACATACCCAAATAAATCCTCATCACAATTATTTATACATTATTTTACAAAATGGTGAGGACTACTAAACAACTCTTTCTAGAACCTTTATTCCATACCCCACTAGACTCATTACATTCTCGCCTCCTCGAGAAGAAAAATGGAACAAAAAGGAAAAGGGTGAGCTCACTAGCCCAGTAAAGAATATTATGACTAAGATAATATACAACAAAATTATCGTTAGTCTTCAACAGGAAAAATATAATAGAATACAATAGACAACAAGTTTTAAATCAATATTCGCATGATGAAATAATAATTCATTAGAAGAGTTAAGTAGAGAATGCAAACTACTATCTTCTATGTATGAATTTTAAAGTTCATCGTAATATTTTTTTTCCTGTAACATCAATCAATATATATACGGGATCAAATATTCATCCTTGCACTTTCTGAGGCGAGGACATTCACCGATTGGTCATGTTCATCTAAACACTGTTCATCTTTGCACTACGGCCAAAGATATTCATCGAAATCATTCATCTTTGCACTACTGAGCAAAGATATTCATCATAAATCATTCATCTTTGCACCTACGGGCCAAAGATATTCAATAATATCATCATTTAAGGCGAGGATGATGAAAATATTTTTTTTAAAGAAAGCGAATCCGGTGAAACAAAATGACAAGGATTAAGGATTCGTACTTTGTTTTATCCACGTCAAAAATACCTCAAAAAATAATCATAATAGTGTAAAATTCAAGAATGATCAAAACATGGATACAATCAAAGCTAGTATCCGAATAGATATTTTAGACGAAAAGAAAAAATTTTATTTTTCGATGAATAGTTCCAGATTAAGTGAATAGTGTCAGTATCGTGAATAGTCTTGAGTATCGTGAATAGTAACTCGACACTAAAAGATAGAAATTTCACACAAAAACATCTTCACGCCGTGAATAGTACTCGTGAATAGTAGCTTCGTGAATAGTAACCCTAACATGAAAAAGTTCCAAATTTGATAAAAAGTTCCAACCAATATTTTAGCATAATGATATTGAAGAAATAATATCATTTGAGAAGAAAATAACATCTCTTACCTCGAAGGCGATTTACTACAAAAAAACACAGGATATAGGCTATGACTTGAACTTGCAGTATAGCAATACTCAAAGTATACTCAAAATACTCACAAGAATACACTCGATAATATAGAGAGAAAACTTGGTTTCGGTGTGATTTTCAATTCTAACCTAAGCACCCTATTTATAGGAAATTGCTTTAACACAAAGGCGAAAATTTAATATAATATTAATATATATATATCAAAATTCTCTACGCCATTCTTGAATCTGAAAATCTAGAATTCAACCCATTCAAATCACATGTTAGACCCCAAAAAAACGTTTTTCTTATTTTAAATATTTTAAACTTCCAAAAATCAATTATTTCGGAGCTTCGGAACTTCAATAATTCATAATAAATAGTCCTTTTATCAGAAAATTCAAATCTCGTGAGTTTTTATAGGAAATTCAATTCTCTACAACTTTGCAGAAGAAAGTGTTTCCAAATTCCAAACAGAAATTGGTAGAAATCCATAAACCAAGCGATTTTACATTTATAATCAAATTTCGGTTAATATATGGGGTCCAATGAGCATGTTTAACATGTTTTAAATATTTTGGTAACAAAAATACTCCTCCTCCACATATACTCATATATCCCACATTCATCGTAAAAATATCATCGTTAATATATTATTAAAATAATATATTTAAATGAATTATTTTATCAAAAAAAAATAAAATATTAATTTTCAACAATTGTCACTATAAAAATTTTCTCCATCTATATCCACATAAAATCAATATTTTCCTCATCATATGAATTAATAATTAATTATTCACAAATAATATTACAGAATCACAACATCGCAACCTAAAGTAGTTCAGGAAGAGGGGCTTTCAATAAGAATTTTTTTCACTTCTTGCAAGCGCTTGATTAGGTGACCAAACCTCTCCTTAGACGTAACCTTCTAGACATTGCCAATAATGTTATCTAATAATATTATTAGGATAATATGAATTATTGGTTCGATCATTGAAAAATATGTGTAATGACAATTATTGAAACAACAAAGAATATAAAATATCAACGCAAAGAATTATTGAATCAATAAAATAAAATCTTTGAGCGAGAATTACCGTAACCATTATTGAGTAGTGCCTTCTTACGTAAGAATCAATAATTGGTGCAATCTTGGTAGTGTCTTCTTGTGCGATAACGCGTAGACATCGTGTTTTAACCACGGGTATTCCAACGATTGTAACCAGAATAATTCGCCTGATTATTTTTAAACAACTTATTTTGTCATTTTCTTCCTCCAATCGCTTTCCGTTATGGGGCCCACATGGTCACGCTGCTCATAAATCGAATATTCACAAACCCGATCACGAATATTTAATATTCCACGACCAAACGAATATTCTCCAAATAATAATGAATATTATATCACCACCGCTTATTTAAAATATTTGCGCATTTTACCCATAACTAACCACATTAATCAAATCCACCCTTACTATTTCAAAATAATAAATAAAAGAAATTCCTTTTTATTTAAAAAAATTTCGGGATCTTACACGTTTATTCTCCTAGATGCTTGGGGGGACAGGTTTCTTCAGCGTGGGAGGAAGAACCTTCATTCAGAGGAATGGCAAGAAGATTTAATAAATTTTGTTTATGCCTTTTGTTGTTTTAATGTTTAATTTAAAGGGGATTGGCGAATTTACCCTTTAAATGTGTAATTAAAATTTTAAAAACTATTTTTTTGGCACACATCAGTTGGACATGACCCCACTTAGAGGGCCACATCAGTAATTTATGATCTGGCAAGAGAAATTAGACATAAGTGAAAAAAAAATTAATAGTTCAATCATCTAATTGACAAAATTAAAATGTGGATTATCGAACTAGAATATGACATATAGTTTAGGGTAGTAATTTATATTTAAGCCTTTCCAATATTATCTAAAGTATTAAATATAACTTTCGTTCTCTCACTATTTTCTGTCCAATAAATAACACGCTCTTTTTCCAATACAAGTACAATACAGACAATTGATATTATATTTAAAGTTATACAATCATTTCCTCAATACTTGTGCACAATTCTAAAATAACATATATTAAGAGACGGAGGGAGTATATTGGTTTGAAATTTTTGCAAAGTACTCTCTCCGTCCCATAATATATGATATTTTAGAGTTATGCACAAGAATTAAGAAAATAATTATATAACATTAAATATAATATCAATTGTACATAATACCCTTAAATTCTCATAATTACCATACTTATCTCATACTTTTTTTCATTTGTAACATTTTTTCACGAGGAATAATTTTAGGAAGTGTAGTTAATTCTCCTAAATTATATAAAACGACAAATATTTTTTTTAAAAAAAATCATCTAAAATATCATATATTATGGGACGGAGGGAGTATCTATGTAAATGGTTGATTACATTTGGAAGAGATTTGGATTCTTTGAAGCTGTAACATCTTTAATCATACCTAAGTTTATAGTTTTTTTTGGAAATTGATATTTTTACCAAAAAAATTGATATTTTCACATGACCCTACTCATATGAATATTGGTCCCATTACTATTCATGTGGGAGAAACATTGTGAAAATATTAATTTCTTTTTTTTATTGCATTTGTCATCTAGTGCTCATTTGTTATAGCTAGGTAATAACCGAAATCTAGTTCTATTTTATCAAACAAAAAAAAGCATACAGTAAACCACCTTCTCAGAGGGATATAATTTATACTTGTAGAGTTTCAGAGGGATGTAATTTGATAACCAAAAAATTCCTGTTTTAGAACATAAAAACAAGAAAAACAAGCACACCAAACTACATGTGTATTGCCCAAAAAATGGGAAATAAAAAAGAAAGGAAATGAAAAGATACTTCGCTAGATTGAGCGAAACAACTCAGAAAAAAATTATCATCCATCCAATACTGAAGATCTCCGATCCAAAATTTGTCGATTTCGTTGGCGCTAAATGGCTGGGCCGCGACAACTGTGTATTGGGGTTGTTGTTGTTGCTGCTAAGGAGGCGCCTAAGGCGGTGCTTGCTGGTGGAGTGGTGGTAATATATAGGCGGCTGATTTTGGAATTTTATACTTTAGAGAGATGAGAGATCAGACTATCTGAGGGTTGAGGGTAAGATTAGATCTGAGATCTGAAATCGAGATCATGAGATCTGAAAGGGCGACTAGATCATGATCATGAGAGCAGACTATTTTAGAGATAATCGAAAGCCTTTTAGTGAAAGACGACTATTTCAGTGAAAGGTTGAGTGATGTAGCGAAAAGTGAGAGCCTTTGAGTTTGAGTCTGTGAGATAAGAGATGACTAAGGAGAGAGAGATTAGAGAGTAGTGAGATGGTTTTAGAGTTTTTTATTTGTCTTTAATTAATTGAAGTTTCTTCAGATTTAGGAGAATTAATGATAATTTTTTTAAAATTATTCTTCTTTACTCTACTTATTTTTTAATACTTTAAACTCTTGTGCTATGATAAATTAATGATTTAAGGGTATTATAGACAATTGAGTACTATATTTAATATTTTCCAATCATTATCTTAATTCTTGTCTTCATCTCTAAAACGTCATTTAAATAGGGACGGAGAGAATATTATTTAACTTTGAAGCCTTATTTTTTTGAGTTCTTCTAGGGGGATATTATTTTGCTGACATTCTAGCGACATTACTTTTTTTTTATTTTTTTTGTAGTACATTTCAAAAAATGTACAGTATTTATTCCAACTGAAATTTTTATAAAAAATATTATTGTAAGTGTAATTTGGATACATACAAGAAACAGGGTTGTACAGACTATACATACCATGTTTCTTGTATGTATCCAAATTACACCTAAAGCACTATTTTTTATAAAAATTTCAGTTGGAATAAATACTATACATTTTTTGAGAGGTACTACAAAAAAACCTAAAAATAAAAAATAAAAAATAATGTCGCTAGAATGTCAGCAAAACAATGTCCCCCCTAGAATTATTATATTTTTTAATTTCTTATTCGGTTATTTGGGTTAACCAAATAACATAAAATTCAAACCCAAATTCGAACCAGAACCCAAAAATTGGATAAAAATTCAGATATAATCGAATTGCAAAAAATAACTGAATTTACAAGAAATTTCGGTTAATTTTTTTTTTTTCCATTCGATTTTTCGATTATATCTATTTTTTGCTCAGTCCTAACTATAGCAAATATTACATTTGTCATCTAGCGTCTTGTTTGTGGGGTAGCACAAAAGTAATATTTGATACCCCCTCTGTCCATTAATATATGTCGTTTTATAGTTGTAACAAAAATTAAAATGATTGTATAATATTAAATATAATATCAATTTTTTATAATACCCTTAAATTCTCATAATTATCATACTTATCACATTCTCTCTATCATCTATAATATTTTTTAATGAGGAGTAATTTTAGTAAAATTATAAATAATTCTTTTAAATTATATAAAATTAAATTAAATTAAATTGAAATGAGTCCAATCGAATCTAACCATGGTGATTGGTGAGGTGTTGGTATTTGCCGTTAAACCAGTGAGGGATGCGTGAATTAGTTGTAGGGGTGTAAGCCGAGCCAAGTAGTTCGGTACTCGACTCGAGATCGGCTCGAAAATATGATCCAAAGCTCAAATTCGAAGTTGATCCGAGTCGAATCTGATCCATACTCGTTTTCTGTTTAATGATACACGAGTCGAATTCGAGCATACCAGTGTTCGCTCATATTAGGGTTCGAGTATTTCATTTTTTCTCGAACCATACTTGATACATGCTCGATGGATCATATTCGAATATTGATCTGATCCATGCTAGTAAGCTAAATATTTGATGTTTTTATTATCAATCTTTATAATTTATAAAGTGTAGTATGAAATTGTGTAAACTCGTGCTTAAATAAATCAATGAATTAAATGTCAATTTATATTACATTATTTATAATTTAAATACATAAATAAAAGTGAAAAAGTTTTATATATAAATATTAGTTAAGTAACCAATTTAGTATGTAGTGGTTCAGTTTTAAGTGAAATGGTTCATATTCGAAACTCGATTTGAAGGTTCATGAGTAACTCGCTTTGTAAACGAGTCGAGTACTTACGAGCCGAGTTGGTCCGAGTAATGATCCGAGTCGAATCTGGCGCAAAAATATAAATCCCTTATCGAATCCGAATCGAATTCGAGCTCAATTTTTTTGAGTCGGGTCGAATCTGAGCATGAAGGTGTTCACTGAGATTCGACTCGTTTACACCCCTAATTAGTTGTGCACAACATTTTTGAGCCAATATATTTTACATATATTAAATAGTTGTTGGTTGGGTTTGACAACGACTACTGCTCCGCACCATCGCTATTCTTAACCATGGTTAATCTTTTGCTTTCTTAAGTTTTATTTTGCTATTTTTATTGATATTAATATATAAAAAGGGGAATATGAGAAATGCGAGCTTGATTATAATGTAATTTCAAAAAAGCAGAATATAGATATTTTTTTTCTTCTTTCAAAACTATCTCAATATTTTTTTCATCTTTAGAATACATATACTTAAAAATTTGCTACTCCTATATTCTTATGTTTTCTGTGCTTTATTTTTGACCTTTTTGAAGGAAACCACATTATTTTGGGTCATACTCCCCCTCCTTTCCATTATATAAGTTGCTTTAGGAGATTTTTTTGGGGGGAAAAAACTAACGATTTCTTACTTATGTCCCTAAAAAACGAGAAATTGAGAGAGGAAGATTAATTAATTAGTACCCCTTCCGTTTCTTTTTAAATGTCGTTTTAAAGAAATGTTTTTATCTCTTAATATTTGTCGTTTGAGAATTTCAATTAAACATTAATTGCTTATTTTCAATATTATCCCAAATATTAAATATAATTTTGGTTCTCTCACTATCTATGTCCAATAAATAACATTTTCTTTTTCCAATACAAGGACAATATAGACAATTGATATTATATTTAATGTTATACAATCATTTCATTAATACTTGTGCACAACTCTAAAATGACATATATTAATGGACGAAGGGAATACATTGGTAGTACTTCCTCTGTCTCTTAATATATGTTGTTTTATATGATTTTATTTTCCCCCTAATTATTTGTCGTTTTATGCAATCTAGGAAAATTAACTACAATCTTTTCAAAATTATCCCTCATGGAAAAATGTTACAGATGAGAGAGAGAATGAGATAAGTCAAACAATTATGAGAATTTATGTGACGCCCCCAAAATAGGTATACAACACCCATTCTGAGTCGCCAAATATATGGTACAGAAAGCAAACTACAACTTCAATAATACAATTGTCATGCAAAATACGACAACACATACTGTGAGTTTAAATACAAATATTGTCTTCTAGACAATATCCACACTCAAATAAGTCCTCATTACAATTATTCAAACACTATTTTACTGAAATAGTGAGGACTCGCTAAAACATCTTTCTAAAACCATCACTCCGCACTTCATTTAGTTCCTCGCTATGTTCTCACCTCCCGAGAAAAATGGAACAAAAAGGAAAAAGGTGAGCTCAACTAGCCCAGTAAAGAATATTATGACTAAGATAATATACAACAAATTATAGTTAGTCTTCAACAGGAAAAAATCTGATAAAATATAATAGACAACAAGTTTTAGATCAACAACTGCAGCGGAAAACATCAATCCATTAGAACAGTCAAGTAGAGAATGAGTTCTACTATCTTCTAAGATTTAAAAGTCCATCATCAATTTTATCCCTGTAACAACAATCAATATACATCTTTAATGAATATTCATCTTTGCCTTCTGAGCCAAAGATATTCATTTGTATCACCGATTGGTCATGTTCATCTCAACACTCCATTCATCTTCGCACTACGGGCCAAAGATATTCATTAGTTAATCATTCATCTTTGCACGACAGCCAAAGATATTGATAATTTCATCGATTAGGGTAGAGGATGATGAAAAATATTTTAAAGAAAAGCGAATCCGGTGAGACGGAAGGACAAATAGTTAGGATTCGTATAACAGTTTATCAAAGATCAATAATACTCCATAATAACCAATTTTGAAGCAAAATTCAAGAATAAAGATCAAAACATGGATACAATCAAAGATAGTAACCAAAATAGACATCTTAGACAAAAAGAAATTTTTTTTTTTTGATTGAATAGTCTTGTGATTCGTGAATAGGTCAGATATCGTGAATAGTCTTAGTATCGTGAATAGTAACTCCGACACAAAAAGTTTTAAATTTGATAAAAAGTTCATACCAACATTTTGGTATAATGATATTGAAGAAAATATCATTTTTAAGAAGAATATAACACCCCTTACCTCAAAATATCAGTACTTCTGATCGGAATATCGGTATAAGGCTGAAGAAAACTTCCACTGATGAATAGAAACTCACAAAGTATCTAAATACTCACAAAATACACTCAATAATCTAGAGAGAAAAGAGAGAAAACTTGTTTGGGTGTGTGATTTTTAATTCTAACTTAGCCCTCTATTTATAGGAAAATGTTAAGCACGCCAAGGACTTTTAACCTCATGACTTAGATGGATTTACCTGCTACTATTCCCACCCACCACATTTGAAATAAAATTCAGCACATTTCTTCACCAACCAGAAGTGGGGCCCACCAATTCTAGAATTTTCCACCAAAATCATTTATAACCTAATTTCTGAATCAGTCACCTCTTAAAATTCATAACAAATCATACGTTCATTTTTAACGGTTCAAAATTTATGGACATATACTCAACTTATATATGTATAACATATCCAAAAATCCCAACGATCCAACGGTCGAATTAAAAATTATAACTCACGCAATATATCTCAAAAAATACTGGTTTAATTTTTAATACCTTCATTTCAACAAAAATACTGATAAAACATCTCAACATTAACTCTTTCATTTTTAACCACAATAAATATATCCAACATTTATATCCACATAAAATAAATATTTCCTTATCATATGAATCAATAATTAATTATTCATAAATAATATTACTGTAATCACATTTATGACAACCAGTAGTCCTGTGAAAGAGGGGCTTTCCAATAAGAATTTCTCCTTCTTGGCAAGCAATTAGGTGACCAAACCTCTCATTGACAGAACTTTCTAGACATTGCCAATAATGCTATCTAATAATATTATTCAAATAATATGAATTGTAAGACCCTCAACTTATTATAAATAAAATTGAATTTTCCTTTATTCATTATTCTAAATTAATAAGGGTTAATTTGATATAATTCTTTGGTTATGGGTGAAATGTGCAAAGTTTACAAAATAAGCAAGTGGTTATAAAATATTCATTATTGTCGGGGAATATTCGTTTGGTCGTGGAATATTCTTTTTGTCGGGAATCTCGTCATGCGGTAGCCATGCGGTCATTGGTGGGCCCCATAACGAAAAACGGTTGGATGAAGGAAAACGACAAAGATTGAGTTTTATAAATAACGACGTAAATTGTTACCGTTAACACTGTTGGGTTACTTGGTGGTTAAAATACAATAATACGCGTGGTTGCACAAAGTAGCACACGGTATTGCATAAGATTTTGAATTATTGATCCTTACGTAAGAAGGCACTACTCGATAATTATTACGGTGAATTCTTTATTCAATATTATATTTTATTGATTCAATAATTCTTTGCGTTGATATTTTGTATTCTTTGTTGTTTCAATAATTGTCATTACACGTATTTTCCATTATCAAATCAATAATTCATATTATTTGAATAATATTATCGAGATAACATTATTGGCAATGTCTAGAAAGTTACGTCTAAGGAGAGGTTTGGTCACCTAATTGCGTGCGATAAGGAGAAATCCTTATTGAAAGCCCCTTCTTTCTAGAGAGCTACTGGTTGTCGAGATTGTGATTTCAGTAATATTATTTTAAATAAGTAATTATTGATTATTATGATAAAAAAAATATTTATTTTATGTGGATATAGATGGAGAAAATTTTTTAATGTGACAATTGTTGAAAATTAATATTTTATCTTTTTTCGATAAAATAATTCATTTAAATATATTATTTTAATAATATATTATGTGATATTTTTATAATGAATGTGGGATATATGAGTATATGAGGAGGAAGAGTATTTTGTGACATTAAATGTTTAACATATGTTTTGTGTGTGTGGACACAATTCTTGACCGAAAATTGATTATAATCGTAAAATCGTCCGATTTGTGGATTTTTGGCCAATTTCATTTGGAATTTGGAAAAATTTTCTTCCGAAAAGTTGTAGAGAATTGAAATTCCTATGGAAAGCGCGAGTTTCAAATTTTTGATAACCGAGCTATTTTCACTTAATTGTTGAAGTTTCAAAAATAAAATGATTTTTATTAAATCATGGGACCCACTTTTGGTTGGTGGATTAAACATGTGGGTTTCTTGATTTTTGGTCCAAAGATGGCTAGTCTTATTTTCCAAAGAGGCATGCGTGAGGAAAAGAATGAATAAATAATATTATTATATTAGTTTAGTCTCCTTTGGCGTTCTAACATTTTTCTATAAATAGAGGGCTAAGTTAGAATTGAAAATCACACCGTAAACAAAGTTTTCTTCTCTCTCTCTAAATTATCGAGCCTATTCTTGTGAGTATACTTTGAGTGTTCTTTATACTATGCGGGTTTCAAGACTACAATCGCAAAATTCAAATCGGAAATACGGTTATTTTGAGGTAAAGGGTATTATTTTCTTCTTAAATGATATTTTTTCTTCAATATCATTATGCTCAAGTATTGGTGAACTTTTTTATCAAATTTGAAACTTGTTGTGTTGTGGGAGTTTCTTATTCACGATATCAAGACTATTCACGTATACTTGACATTATTCACGAATCATTTAAGACTATTCACCTAAAAATAAAAATTTTTCTTTTTTGTCTAAAATATCTATTCGGATACTAGCTTTGATTGTATCCATGTTTTGATCATTCTTGAATTTTACACCAATATGATTATTTTCAAGTATTTTTTGGACATGGGTAAAACAAAGTACTAATCCTTAATCCTTAATCCTTGTCATTTTGTTTCTTTGGATTCGTTTTCTTTAAAAATGTTTTCATCATCCTCGGTCCTAAATGGTGATATAAATGAATATCTTTGGCTGTAGTGCAAAGATGAACGATTAATCGATGAATATCTTTGGCCCGAAAGTGCAAAGATGAACATATGTTGAGATGAACATGATTAACTGGTGATATAAAATGAATATCTTTGGCACGTAGTGCAAAAGATGATTAAAGATGTATATTGATTGTTATTACGGTGGATAAACTATTTATGATGGACTTTTAAACCTTAGAAGATGTAGAGAATTCTTTCTACGTGACTCTTCTAATGGATTCTTTTTTTCCATTTGCATTTGTTGATCTAAAACTTGTCATCTATTGTATTCTATTAGATTTTTCCCCGTTGAAGACTAACGATAATTTGTTGTATATTATCTTAGTCATAATATTCTTTTTTGGGCTAGTTGAGCTCACCCTTTTCTTTCTTTTTGTTCCATTTTTCTTCTCGTGAGGTGAGAACATGAGCAGGATCGAGTCGGGGTATGGAGTGATGGTTCTAGGAAGATGTTTTAATGTCCTCACTATTTCTCGAAAATAGTGTATGAATAATTAATGAGGACTTATTTGGGTGTGTATATTGTCTGTAAGACAATATTTGTATTTAAACTCACAGATTGTATTGTCGTATTCTACACGACATCCGTATTATCAAAGTTGTAGTTTGCTTTCTATACCATGTATTTTGGCGACTGTAATGGGTGTTGTATACCTATTTTGGGGGCGCCACATGAATTATTGATCCGATAATGGGGAAATCGTGCAGTGATAATTATTGAAACAACAATAATATAAAATATCAACGCGAGAATTATTGAATCAATAAAATAAAATATTGAACAAGAATTACCGTAACAATTATTGAGTAAAGGCTTTCTTTACGTAAGGATCAATAATTCATCAATCTTGCGCATCCACGCCAGTATTCGTGTATTTTAACCACCGGGTATTCCAACAAGTTATTAGCAGTAATAACTACTGTGGTTATTTATAAAAACTCAAACTTGTCGTTTTCTTCATCCGACAGTTATTCTGTTATGGGGCCCACAAATGACTGCGCCGTTGTATGAATATTCCCCGACAACAAGAATATTCCACGACCAAACGAATATTCTCCGAAAACAATGATTATTTTATAACCACTTGTATATTTTATAAAATTTGCACATTTCACCCATAACCAGAGAATTATATCAAATTAATACCATATTATTCACAATAATAATTAGAGGAAATTCGATTTTATTTATAATAAGTTGGGGTCTTACAACCTCCCCTCCTTATGAAATTTCGTCCTCGAAATTGACATACGATACACAGTGTTTCAAAAGGTGAGGATACCTCGCTTTCATTTACGATTCCAACTCCGTGTTATTTCTTCAATAAAGCATGGTTTCTCCACAAAACCTTAACTTGTGGTATAACCTTGGTGCGTAGGACATGCCCTTTTCTTATCCAAGATCTTAACAGTACTTCTTCAGACGTTAAATCTTGACTATCTCGTCCGGGTTCTAACGCAATAATATAGTTCGGGTCTTTCACATATTTACTGAAGCATGGATATGTGAAAAATATTATGAACACGAGACATACTTGGAGGTAATGCGAGTCTATAGGCCACATTTCCTATTTGGTCAAGAATCTCAAATGGACCAACAAATCGTGGATTGAGCTTTCTCTCTTTCCAAATCTTGTAACTCCCTTCCATGGAGCAACACGTAACAATACATGATCTCAATATTAAACTCCATGTCCTTTCTATGAAGATCAACATAACTCTTTGTCGATCTTGTGAGGTTTGAATACGTTGTCGAATCATTTGGATCTTTTTCACGAGTCAAATGCATTTACTAATTGGTTCCAACAACGTTGCTTCTCCTACCTCATCCCAAAGATCTTCGGAGAAACGACACTTTCGTCCATACAACGCCTTAAAAATGGAGCCATGCCTATACTTGCTTGATAATTGTTGTTGTAGGAGAATTCCACCAGTGGCAAGTACTTATCCCAACTTCCTTTAAAATCTAGGACACAAAGTCTTAATAGATCTTCAAGGGTTTGAATAGTCCTCTCTGATTGTCCGTCCGTTTGAGGATGGTACGCCGAACTGAATCGTAAATTCGTGCCCATAGCTTTCTGTAAGCTAACCCAAAATCGTGAAGTGAACCTTGGGTCACGATCCGAAACTATGGATACTGACATGCCATGAAATCTCATAATCTCATTCACGTACATACTAGCAAGACGTTCAAGGGAATAAATCTCACGTATCGGCAAGAAATGGGTAGACTTGGTTAATCTATCAACAATAACCCAAATAGCATCTATGCCTTGAGAAACTTTGGGAAGACCTGTAATGAAATCCATAGTAATGTGTTCCCACTTCTATTTCAGAATCTCAAGTGGTTGTAATGGACCCTTTGGCACTTGATGCTCCGCCTTTACACGTTGACAAGTTAAACACCTCGGGATAAACTCCGCAATCTCTCTCTTCATATTGTTCCACCAAAATGTATGTCGAATATCATGATACATTTTGGTACTCCCAGGATGGATTGCAAACGGTGTGTTGTGTGCCTCCATCATGATTCTATGCTTCAAGTCAGAATCGTTAGGAACATAAAGTGCGGAGTTGAATCTAAGTATTCCTTCTTCATCGATTCTTGCTTCGGAATAGCACCTTCTTGACTTTCTTCTTCATAATACGCACGCCTCTATGTAAAGTAGCTTGAGCATCTTTAACTTTATCGATTAAAGTCGGTTCTACTCGTATATTCGCCATCATCATGTGGGTCCCTGAAGTCATTAATTCTACCTCCATCCTTTGCAAGTCATACATAATGGGCCTTTGCATTGACAATATCGCACTCGTACTCACATATGATCTTTTACTCAATACGTCAGCTACTACGTTCGTTTTTCTAGGATGATATTGAATAGTGTGATAGTAATCTTTCAATAGTTCAAGCCAACGTCGTTGCCGCATGTTGAGTTATTTTTGGGTGAAGAAATATTTGAGGCTTTTATGGTCCGTATAAATCTTCACTTTCTCTCCATACAAGTAGTGTCTCCAAATTTTCAACGTGTGAATACATCACGCTAACTCTAGATCATGAGTAGGATAATTCCTCTCATATTCTTTGAGTTGTCGTGAGGCATAAGCTATGACTTTCCCATGTTGTATGAGAACGCATCTAACCCTTTGCACGAAGCATCACAGATATAACAAATCCATCCGTACGGATGGTATTGCGTAACAGCAGTGTGCGAAATGAGTCTCTCTCGAGCTCTTGGAAACTCTTCTCACATTCCTCGCTCCATACAAATTTTGTATCTTTTGAGTGTTGAAGTTAATGGAGTAGTGATTCAAGAAAATCCTTCCACGAATCTCCGATAATAACCAATTTAAGCCTTAAAGCTACGCGACTTTGGTCACCGACTTTGGTTGCTCCCTAACTTTGTATTGCTTCAATCTTTCTTGAGGTCATCAGATACTCCATGTTTTGACACCACGTGCCCAAGGAATGCTACTTCCTCAAGCCAGAACTCACATTTCTTCAGCTTGGCATAAAGCTTGTTTTCACGAAGCCTTTCAAGTATCAGCTTCAAATGGTGCTCATGATCTTCACGGCTTTTGGAATAGATGAGGATGTCATCAATAAAGACAACAACAAACTGATCCAAATATTCCTTGAATACACGGTTCATCATATCCATGAAAAAAGCGGGGAGCATTAGTCAATCCAAAAGACATAACTAAGAATTCATAATGCCCGCATTAGGAGTTTCAAGGCGATCTTTGGAATATCCTCGGTTTTAATCTTGATTGATGATATCCAAAACGAAGATCGATCTTTGAAAAGAATTGTGCTCCTTGCAATCGGGTGAGCACAGTCATCAATGCAAGGTGGCGGATACCTATTCTTGATGGTGACATGGTTTAATTCTCCTTGAGTCAATACAAAGTCGCATACTCCCGTCTTTCTTCTTTCTTTATTTAATAAAATAGGAGCACCCCAAGGAGATGTACTAGGGACGAATGAAACCTATGTCTAACAATTCATGTAGTTGGACTTTTAACTCCCCGAAGTTCAATAGGAGCCATTCGATATGGGGTTTTAGAAATGGGTTTTGTATTCTTACCAAGGTCAATAAAGAATTCAACATCACGTTCGGGGTAACCAGGGAAGTTCTTCAGAAATACATCGTGAAATTTCTACAATGTAAATATTATTCAAATATGACTTGTCTTTGTTCAAATCCATAACATGGGCTAAGAAAGCTTGACATCCGCTTTTCAATAAACGAATAGCTTTATGGCTTGATATAGCCGATGGTGATTTTAGTGGTTTAGTTATTTGAATTGTATATGAAGGTTGGTTAGGAATATGAAAACTAACAACCTTACGAAAACAATAAATTTTGGCATGATGAGTGGTTAACCAATCAATTCCTAAAATAACATCAAAAGCAAGTATCTATAAAGAGATAAGATCAACAGGTAATGTGATAAAGTGCTAACTTGGATCATGCAAGATTTATAAATTGTGGATGTAACGAAAGTTTCACCCAATGAGTCTCCACCGATAAATCAAAGTCTAATTTCTCCGAGTCAAGTTTAAACGTTGAGCACAAGCGGGAGAGATAAAAGAATGGGTAGAACCAGATTCAAAGTAAGGTATAAACTTTGCAAGAGTTCAAGATTAGCTTACCAGTAATCACCTCGTTCGGGTTCCTCGCATTTTGGCTACCACGACAAACGCTCTTTCAGAACCGTGATTTCGACTTATCCGGATGACCTTTGAGTCACCATCCCCGTTGAACTTGGTTTTGCTATGTAACAATCCCGAAGCTATGTGGCCTTCCTTTCCATAATTATAACATACCTTGGATTGTCAGGATGGTTTAATGATATGTCCCTCTTCCAAAGATTTATAACATCTAAGCTGGCGGTCATTCTCCTCCCCTAGAATTTGTTGTTGGTGCGTTGGTGTGATGTCTTTCCGTCATTGTTGAATCTCCTCTTTCTGAAATTTTCACTTGACTCACCTCTCCTATTATCATGGCCACGATGACCACCCGAGTGGTTACCACCTTTGTTCATATTTTCCCCTCCTCGTTGGTTATCTTCGCTCGATGACTCTTTTGTCACCCGGTATGATTTCAGTTGTGGTCCTCGGTTGAACATACTCATTATCTCGCTTCTAATAATTGAGCCCTATTTACAACATATCCGAATATAAAGAAAATTTATGAGATATAAGATATTGCGAATCTAGGGCTTTAGACCTCTCGTAAAACATCCTTGTCATTCATTCCTCATTTTCGACCAAATGAGGTGTAAACTTGGATAACTCTGCAAACTTCGCCTCGTACTGGGACACCGCTATGTTGTTTTGTTCCATTCTGATAAATTCCACCTCCTTCATATGATGAATACTTTCAGGAAGTACTTGTCATTGAATAGTTTCTGAAATGTTTCCCAAGACACGCCGAAAGTGCGGGTTGGTCAAGTATCGCGTTTTCACGACTCCCACCAAGATCCGCCTCACCGCGGAACATAAAGGTGGTGAATGGAACCTTTTGTTCCTCCGTGCATTCCAAGACATCGAATATCTTGGTAATTTGCTTGACCCACGTTTCCGCCATTCCATCATTCATCGTTTTCTCGGTAGTGTTGTTTACAGGAGGATTATTGCCTTCCTGTTGCACGTTCTCCTGGTTTGTAACTAAAGGTTGTTCCACAGTCTCATACACTCTATTGTTAACGTTCTCAGCGGCCATTCTTAAATACTGCCATAAAATAAGGGTTAATTAAACAAATTAACATATGTTATTTATGTGGTTATAAATGAAGGAATTAATGTTGAGGTATTTTATCAGTATTTTTGTCGGAATGAAGGTATTAAAAATTAAACCAATGTTTTTGAGATATATTGCGTGAGTTATAATTTTTAATCCGACCGTTGGATCGTTGTAATTTTTGGATATGTTATACATATATAAGTTGAGTATATGTCCACAAATTTTGAACCGTTAAAAATGAACGTATGATTTGTTATGAATTTTAAGAGGTGAATGGTTCAAAAATTGTTAAAGTATCCGAATTTAGCATTTTAGTGGAAAATTCTAGAATTGAGTGGGCCCCACTTGTGGTTGGTGAAGAAATGTACTGAATTTATTTCAAATGTGGTGGGTGGGAATAGTAGCAGGTAAAGCCATCAGGTTGCAGGTCAAGTCTGCTAAAATTTTCCTATAAATAGAGGGCTAAGTTAGAATTGAAAATCACACCAGAAACATAAGCTTTCTCTTTTTCTCTCTCTAGATTATTGAGTGTATTTTGTGAGTATTTAGATACTTTGAGAGTTGCTATTTAGTAGAAGTTTCCTTTGATTTTTCATCTGATATTCCAATCAGAAGTACTGCTCTTTTGAATAAAAGTACCATTTATGATAAATGTTTAAATATTCGGCGGTTTTGGCCATATGAAAAATAGTAAATGAATTTTAAAAATTCTAAGAAAAATATATGTTCAATATGGGACTATATTCGCTAAATCTTAAAAGAAATATTTTGGAATGATTTGGTATTTTTCATGAAAATGGACTAGTTATGAATAAATGAGTTAAATATGTTATGTGAAGGAAGAAAATTGGAAAATATGATTTTATGGCTTGAGAATCATATATGTGGTATATCTTGATTTTGATGAGGGTTTTGGTTATTGATGATGAAATCTTATAAGTTTGGCATTTTATGATGATTAAATGCATTATTTAGTAAAGTGTAAACAATTAAAATAAATTGTTTATAAGTTTAAGAAATGTTATTCTTTCAATATCATTATACCGAAATATTGGTATAGATTTTATTGTGGAATTTCTACCTTTTTGTGTTAGGGTTACTATTCATGAGTTACTATTCACGAGTTACTATTCACTACAAAATTGGTTTCTTTTTCTAACCAAATTATAGTTGATTTATGAATATCACTCTGGAGATTAAAACTATATATTGATTTCATTATCAAATATAATATTTTTATAACCCTGATGTTGAAATTCTCTGTCACTGGAGTGTAAAGATGAGTAGATTATTGGTATGATCATGACTAGGATTCTCTTTGGCCAATAGTGAAAAGTTAAATTGTGACTGGTATGATCATGACCATTGAATTTATAATTGAATATCTTTAGCTTAAGTGCAAAGGTGAATTGATCAACATGGTTATAATTATTGTTTATATAAATTCTAAAATGATTATATATTTCTTTGAGATATTAATATATTTGACTTGTAGTGCAAATATGAATCATTAAGGAATATCTTTGGCTGTAGTGCAAATATGAATCTGTTGATGAATATCTTTGGCGTGTAGTGCAAAGATGACTTGTTGTTGAATATATTTGGCCGATTAGTGCGAAGATGAAGCGTGGATGAATATCTTTGGCTCAGAGTGCAAAAATGAATTTATTAGTATGATTATGAGCAGAGGCGTGATTTGGTATAACCATGATCTTTGATGTTTCGGGTAAAGACATGTGATGAAAATTATATTCGTCTTGGAGATGCGAAGAGAATTTAGAATCACAATTATGATTATGAGATATTCCTATAATTGTGGAAATGAATTGTTGATTGATGTTACTGAGGATAAAACATTGTTGGTGGACTTTTAACATGGAGAAGATAATATTTATGTATTGTCTATTTGACTCTTCTAATGGATTGCTCGTTCATTGCAACTATGGTTGAAATTTTTATCATCTACCATATGTTCTAAATCTACGATTTGTTATTAATGAAGGCTATTGATAATTTAATTATCTTTAGTCATGATATTCTTTCTTGAAGCTAGTTGTGCTTCACCCTTTTGCTTCACAATTCCTTTTAGGTAATAAAAGTGTATTTGGGTCGAATGGGGTAACAATGGAATAGAACGGTGGTCTCTAGCTGTGGAGTTCTCCCTAAACAGTATAGACAAGTGTGTTGTATACATCTTTTAGTAGTTATATTTGGTGAATCATATAGGGAGAGGCAAACCCAACGTTGGAAGGGTGTTTTGCCACTATCATACAAGATGTCTAATGACATACAACCTCGTGTCATCATAAGGCGAGATTGTGCTCATCCACTTCTTTGAGTATATTCTGAGCACTACCTATATAATCTTGGTGTTTTGTTAGAAGTAGAATTCTCAATTTGAGGCAAATGGAGATAATGATAAGTCAAGAGAAGACTCACCATTGGGAAGAATATGATAGTAATCTTCTCGCTTTTTCTTTGGGGTCTATTAGGTCAACCAAGGCTAATTTCGTGGCCATATGATATCTATCATAACCTAAAAGCATGGCCTCCCATGTACGAAGGTTTCCTTTAGCACTTCCCAAAGATTCTAATTTCTAAAATGGTTTTTTGACTATACATTTATGTAAGGTGTCATTGTGACGTCTATCAAAGGTTGGGATGAGAGTCACCAGTTGGTATATATATTTGTATCCAAACTCACAGTATATGTGTTGTTGTATTTTGCACGACAATTGTTGTAATAAAGTTGTAGTTGTTTTCTGTACCATGTATTTGTCGACTCAGAATGGGTTGGATGGAATGGACCTATTTTGGGGTTGTCACAGTTGGTATCAGAGCTTAGGGATATAGTCTCTGGCGGAAATCGGGAAATATAACTAGGAGGGGAGAGATGAGTAAATCCTTCGCTAGTTTGTCCTACCTAAGCTTATTTGTTGGTTAGTCATAATATCGGGATATTATGTGATATTTTAATTTGTTTAAATTAACCCTTATTTTATGGCAGTATTTGAGAATGGCTGCTGAGAATGTTAACAATGGAGTGAATGAGACCGTGGGGATACCTCTAATCACCAACCAGGATAATGTGATATCAGGCGAAGAAGGAATTATAGAAATCCATGTGGTGAGTGAAGAATTGATAGTTGCACCCGAGATAGTCGCAGAGGTAACAACTGAGAGTGAGGAAGAAGAGGTACCTGGAGAGAATTTATTAGAGGTATTATATGATCAAAATGTAGAATTGCAAAATCGTGTTCATGAGTTAGAAGAGCAGGCTGAAGAACGACAGGCGGTCGTGGAACAAAAGGATGCAACAATTCAAGCTTGTGTTACCCGATATGTGATGCTTGAACAGAAGCATTCTTTGGGAGAGTATAAGATGATAAAGATGGAATCTGAGCTGAAAGAAGAAAAACTGAACGAGTAAGAATGAGTGATGCATGGGTAAAAGCCACACGACACGTGGATATTGTGGAAAGAGATGTTCGATCTAAGAAGGCTAAAATAGATGACATGAATTTCTCTTTTTGGAAAGCAATTGGGAGAACCCAACATCGAGTTTTGAATTGCCCCTGCATGAAGCGATCAACTGAATTTGATATGAATCAAGATTGATGATTCAAATCATGAATCAGAGTACGACAAGGCGATTGAGGAGGAATATGCCCTATAAAAAAGTATATTCCAACGGTAGTGATGACGTAAATGTCGCCCTGCATAAGTCAAAGCCGGATAGTTTGAGGGATGGCGGTTGTCATGACTTCCCAACAAATGAGGAACCCAAATGAAGTTATCACGGAGATGAGCAATGGAGAAATCATGATGACCAAGGGAGATAGAATCGAAATGGAAGCAAGGTATTCTCAACATTTCGAAATACCGAGTGCGTGAAATTTCGGGGACGAAATTTCATAAGGAGGGAGATTGTAAGACCCTTAATTTTATGAAATAAAAGTATTCAATTTTTTTTATAATTACTATTCAGGTAAATGGTTAAATTGATAAAAGTTAAAGTTAAGGGTGATATATGAATTTTTTTCAAAATACACAAGTGGTTATAAAATATTCATTGTTGTTGGGAATATTCGTTTGGTCGTGGAATATTCTTTCTACTTGGGAATATTAAATGACGACGCATTAGCAGCCCATTTCAGGGCCCCATAATGTAATAATTGTCGGATGAAGAAAATGACAAAATTAAGTTTTTATAAATAATCGGCGTAATCATTCTAATTAACTTTGTTGGAATACCCCGGTTGGTAAAATAAAGTAATACGCGTTGTTGCAAAGCATATACACCAGGTATTACAAGTATTTTGAATTATTGATTCTTACGTAAGAAGGCACTACTCAATAATTGTTACAAAGAATTATCGCTCAATATTTTATTTTATTGATTTAATAATTGCTACGTTGAAATTTTATATTATTGTTGTTCAATAATTGTCACTTCGCACAATATTTTCCATTATCGATCAATAATTCATATTATTGAATAATATTATTAGATAGCATTATTGGCAATGTCTAGAAAGTTCACAAGGAGAGGTTTGGTCACCTAATCATGCGCCAAGAGTGAGAGAAATCCTTATCTGAAAAGCCCTTCTTTCTCGAACCTGCTGGTTATCATTATTGTGATTACGTAATATTATTTGTGAATAATTAATTATTGATTTATATGATAAGGAAATATTTATTTGATGTGGATATAAATGATGAATTTATTTATGTGGTTATAAATCAAGGAATTAATGTTGAGGTATTTTATCAGTGTTTTTGTCGGAATTAAGGTATTAAAAATTAAACCAGTGTTTTTGAGATATATCGAAATATTGGTATAGATTTTATTGTGGAATTTCTACCTTTTCGTGTCAGGGTTACTATTCATGAATTACTATTCACGGGTACTATTCACTACAAAATTGGTTTCTTTTTCTAACCAAATTATAGTTGATTTATGAATATCACTCTGGAGATTAAAACTATATATTGATTTCATTATCAAATATAATATTTTTATAACCCGATGTTGAAATTCTACATCCTTTGGAGTGTAAAGATGAGTAGATTATTGGTATGATCATGACTATGATTCTCTTTGGCCAATAGTGAAAAGTTAAATTGTGACTGGTATGATCATGACCATTGAATTTATAATTGAATATCTTTAGCTTAAGTGCAAAGGTGAATTGATCAACATGGTTATAATTATTGTTTATATAAATTCTAAAATGATTATATATTTCTTTGAGATATTAATATATTTGACTTGTAGTGCAAATATGAACTGTTAAGGAATATCTTTGGCCTGTAGTGCAAATATGAACTGTTGATGAATATCTTTGGCCCGTAGTGCAAAGATGACTTGTTGTTGAATATATTTGGCCAGTGGTGCGAAGATGAACTGTGGATGAATATCTTTGGCTCGTAGTGCAAAAATGAATTTATTAGTATGATTATGAACAGGAACTGTGATTTGGTATAACCATGATCTTTGATGTTTCAGGTAAAGACATGTGATGAAAATTATATTCGTCTTGGGTACGAAGAGGAATTTAGAATCACAATTATGATTATGAGATATTCCTATAATTGTGGAAATGAATTGTTGATTGATGTTACAGGGATAAAACATTGTTGGTGGACTTTTAACATGGAGAAGATAATAGACTGTATTGTCTATTTGACTCTTCTAATGGATTGCTCGTTCCGCTGCAACTATGGTTGAAATTTTTATCATCTACCATATGTTCTAAATCTCTGATTTGTTATTAATGAAGGCTATTGATAATTTAATTATCTTTAGTCATGATATTCTTTACTGAGCTAGTTGTGCTCACCCTTTTGCTTCACAATTCCTTTTAGGTAATAAAAGTGTATTTGGGTCGTTTGACCGGGGTAACAATGGAATAGAACGGTGGTCTCTAGCTGTGGAGTTCTCCCTAAACAGTATAGACAAGTGTGTTGTATACATCTTTTAGTAGTTATATTTGGTGAATCATATAGGGAGAGGAGAACCCAATGTTGGAAGGGTGTTTTGCCACTATCATACAAGATGTCTAATGACATACAACCTCGTGTCATCATCAAGATGGGGTTGTGCTTCATCCACTCTTTGAGTATATTTACGAGCATTACCTATATAATCTTGGTGTTTGTTTGAAGTATAATTCTCAATTTGAGACAAATTGGAGATAATGATAAGTCAAGAGAAGGCTCACCATTGGGAAGAATATGATAGTAGTCTTCGTTTTTCTTTGGGGTCTATTAGGTCAACCGAGGATAATTCGTGGCCATATGATATCTATCATAACCTAGAAGCATGGCCTCCCATGCACGGAAGGTTTCTTGAGCACTTCCCAAAGATTCTAATTTCTAAAAGCAGTTTTTGGCTATACATTTATGTAAGGTGTCATTGTGACGTCTTTATCCAAGGTTGGGATGAGAGTCGCGGTTGGTATATATATTTGTATCCAAACTCACAAGATATGTGTTATTGTATTTCACGACAATTGTTGTAATAAAGTTGTAGTTGTTTTACGTATTCATGTATTTGGCACTCGTAATGGGTTGGATGGAATGGACCTATTTTGGGGTTGTCACACGACGACAGTACAATCATTGGTGGACCCCACAACGGAATTATTGTGGGATTGAGAAAATGACAAAAATATTTTTATGAAAATAACGGCGGAAGTTTTACCGTTAAAACTATTGAACTACCTTCGGTAGTAAAAGCATACGAATGTCTGGTCGTGGTAAAGTAAGTAGACACCGGTATTGATTATTGATGCTTACGTGAAAAGTCACTCGTTTTGTTCAATTATTGCTACAATAATTATTGCATAAGATCTCACTTTACTTGATTCAATTATTATCGATATATTTTATATATTATTAAATCAATAATTAAGATGATGAGTTATTAATATTATTATTTGCAATATTGACAATGTCTAGAAGTTCTGTCAAGGAGAGTTTGGTCACCTAATTACGCGCCAATAGGGAGAAATCCTTATTGGAAAGCCCCTTCTTTCCTGGGAATGAGCTGGTTGTTAATATTGTGAGTTATAATAATATTAATAAATATTGTTAAAAATATTGAGGTAATTTTTATGAGGCATTTGTTGTATTTTTAGACCTCCTATTTATCCATTTTCAAAATAATCGGTAGAAAATTTTTCAGTATTTTAGTGGGGCCCACATATGGGGCCCACGTGTGACTTTGGAAATCTAATCATTTTGGGGGAGTCACGGGAAAGTTTATATATATATATATAAATTTTATTTTATTATTATTATAAATGTAATAAAACAGAAAACTTTTATATAAAATGTAATACTTTTTATGAAGTTTTGTTTTATTTGATTATAAATAGAAAATATTATATTTTATTATGCATAATGTTTGCATAGTGCCTGCATAGTGTTTGCATAATAAAATTTTTTTTATATAAAACAAAATACTTTTTATAAAGTTTTGTTTTATTTGATTATAAATAGAATATATTATATTTTATTTTTTATATGTTTTCAGATAATAGTGTCTGCATAGTGTTTGTATAGTAAAATCTTTTATATAAAATGTAATACTTTTATAAAGTTAGTTATTTTATTAGATTTTAAATAATATATATATATATATATATATATATATATATTATATAAATAGAATATATTATATTTTATTACATAGTATCCTTTTCATTCTCCTATAAATAGGATGCTTAGTTAGAATTAAAAATCACACCGTAAGTTCAGGAGAATTCTTCTTCTATAATCTTAAGCGTATTTCTTTAGAGTTTAAGAAAGCTTTGATATAGAAAATAGTGCAATTTTTCTTCAAGTATATCCCATTTCTACCCGTCACAATCTCTTTCTTCTTTTTAAGGTAAGGGGTATTATTCTTTCGTATTCACGAAGAGAGTTATTTTCTTTTAATACTGTAAGGGTTGTTATTCCATTCTTTATTATTATGTTAGAATAACTTTTATCATGCCAAGTACCACATACATGGTGAAATTCTTACATTATTCCATTCTTTATTATTATTCATTGGAATAACTCCGTCTGCAAGCATGATCTATCACATGCCCTAGTGAATTACGTTGTTATTCCATTCTTAATTATTCATTTGGAATATCCTGTTTGTCTGCGGATTACGTATGATTTGGTTCCATTCTTTATTATTACATTGGAATATCATGTGCATGTGGAGTTACGTGACGACTGGTTCCATTTTTTATTATTCTATAGGAATAATCATGTCATGCTTGATTCATACGCACTGGTGAATTCTTCCTGTTATTCCATTCTTTATTATTCTATTAGAATAATCTGTCTACGAGGTTTACCGCATGGCGGCAAAAATCCATTTGCGGTTTCATATATTCTATTATACTTAGTTGGTTAAAGTTTTGGCTTCTATACTCCATGAAATTAGTGGAATATCCTTGATATTTGTGCTTCATCCAATATCATTTCATGAAAATATTCTTCTGAGCATTCTTGTATTTTACTACACAAAAGAGTATCATGTTGACAATTTGGACGTTATTGATTTCTGGATAAATTAACTTATAAATCTTTAAAAATTTAGTCTTGAACTTGTTTTATTGAATTTTCATCATCCTCATGCTTATATTATGTTGAAAGTCATCTGTGATCTATAGTGTATAGATGTACTTGGTATGATTATGACCAGGGATTATTCGGTATAATCATGACCGTAATGTTAATAATGATGTGGAAAAAGTCCTCATTGGCCCGTAGTGCATTGATGGACAGTTTTTGGTATGATTATGGCTATGGATTCTCTTCAGCCAAGGGTACAAAGATGAATTATTTTATGGCGTGATCAGTACCGTTGATGAAAACACGATTATGTTTGGTCCGCAGTGCATGGATAATTCGTGGTTGTGATACTAAAGAATATCTGGCCTGTAGTGCAGGGATGATTTAATGATGTGGATTATTTATTAAGCTGAGTTTCAGCGATAACATTTATGATAATTTTTTTTAAATCATAGAAGATAGTAGATTTTATGCTCTATTTGACTCTTCTAATGGATTGCTTATTCCGCTGCAGTTGTTGAACTAAAACTTGTTGTCTATTATATTCTATCAGTTGTTATACTGTTGAAGGCTAAGGATAATTTATTCTGCATTATCTTAGTCATAATATTTTCTTACTGGGCTAGTTGAGCTCACCCTTTCTTTTAATGTTCTCTTCAGGAAATGAGAATATAGCTGGGACTAGTCGAGAATGGATTGACGGTCCAGATGGTTGCATTAGTAGCCTCACTATTCTATGAAATAGTGTGATAATAAATGTATTGATGACTTATTTTGAGTTTGAATACTGTCTAGAAGATAATATTTGTATTAACACTCACAGCTCATGTTGTATAATTAAGTTGTATTTGAATTTTATACCATGTATCTGGCAACTCAAGATGGGTGATGTATACATATTTTGGGGGCATCACAGTTGGTATCAAAGCTTAGGGATATGATCCCTGGCTGAGATGTGAGACAAGAACTAGGAGGGGAGAGACGGGGAATTCCTTCGCTAGCATGACATACCTAAGTTTATTTGGCATTTAATTGGTCGGTCAGATTATAGGGATAATATGTGATATTTTAATTAACCCTTGTCTTGCGGCAGTGTTTGAAATATGTGATAGTGATGCCAAAGGATGTCTCAGACAAGTCAAAGCCGGTAGTTTAAGTGAGAGCGTTTATCAAGGAACCCGAATAAGGTTATTATGGGTAAGTTAATCATAAGCTCTTGCAAAATCTATACCTTATTCGATACCGGTTCTACCTATTCTTTTATCTCTCTTGTTTGCGCTCAACATTTAAATTTGACTCCGGAGAAATTAGACTTTGACTTATCTGTTGAAACTCCGTTTGGAGAAACCTTCGTTACATCTACTGTTTATAAATCTTGTTGATTCAAATCGACACTTTCACGTTACCTGTCGATCTTATCTCTTTGAAAATACTTGCCTTTGACGTGATTTTAGAAATCGACTGGTTAACTACTCATCGTGCTAAAATTAATTATTTTCGTAAGGTGGTTAGCTTTTATATTCCTAACCAACCTGTTATACGAATTCAAGCAACCAAACCACTAAAGTCAATCACTATTATATCAAGCCATAAGTAAAGAGCCCCGAGCCTTTATCTGGTGACTTCCTTATGTGAAATGCCGCAAGCCGGACTCTCCGTAGGAGACGCCGTGAATAATGATGGCAAGTTGATAGTATCAATGTGACGTCTATCCAAGTCTTGGATGAGGGTCACAGTTTTGAATAATATTTCTATTGTTAATAAATTTCCTGGCGTATTCTTGAAGACTTAGCCTACCCCTAGAACGTAAAATCGAATTTTGTATTGACCTCAGTACGAAACCCCATTTCTAAAACCCTTAAATATTTCTTCAACTAAAACAAATGTATTATGCGCCAAAGACGTTGGCTCGAGCTGTTGAAAGATTACGATAATACCATTCAATACCATCGTGGAAAAGTTAACGTGGTAGCTGACACATTGAGTAGAAGATCGTATGCATTTACGAGTGCGAATATACGAACCTACGTGAAGATAACGAATATATGATTAGAACCGTCTTTAGTCGATAATGTTAAAGTTGCTAAAGCTACAGACCCGGAGCTGATGAATACGAAGAAGAAGGTTCAAGAAGGTTCAAGAGGGCGTTATTTTAAAAGCAAGAGTTGCTGAAGAGAGGAAATATCAACCCTCGATTTAATTGGCCCATTTGAAATTCTTAATTGAGTAGGAACTGTGGCTTATAGACTTGTTTTACCGCCAAGTATGTCGCGTGTTCATAATATTTTTTTTACGTATCGATATTACGTAAATATGTGGACGACCCGAACCACATTATTGAATTAGAACTAGACGAGATAGCAGAAGATTTAACGTATGAGGAGATACGTGTTAAAATCTTGGATAAGAAGAATCTTATTCGACACTCAAAGGTTATACCTCAAGAGTTAGAATTTAAAATGAAGTCAAGGTATCCTCATCTCTTCGGCATACCAGGTACGTACGTAAATTTCGAGGGCGAAATTTCATAAGGAGGGGAAATTGTAAAATTCCAAATTTTACGAATAAAGATTTAATTTTCTCGAAATATTTTTTTTCAAAATTATGGTGTGGATTTGAGATTATGTTATAGTTGTGAGTAATATTTATAAATTTTGCAAAGTACGCAAGTTGTTATATAATATTCGATTGGTCGGGGAATATTCTTTTTTGTTGGGGGATATCCGTACGACGGTACAATCATTGGTGGACCCCATAACAGAATTATTGTTGGATTGAGAAAACGACAAAAATATTTTTTATGAAATTAACAGCGGAAGTTTTACCGTTAAAACTGTTGAACTAATCGGTAGTAAAAGTAAAGTAATACGCGTGGTTGCATAGTAGCACACGGTATTGATTATTGATGCTTACATGAGAAGTCACTCAATTTTGTTCAATTATTGCTACAGTAATTATTGCATAATATCTCACGTTATTTGATTCAATTATTGTCGATATTTTATATATTATTAAATCAATAATTGAGATGACAAAGTTATTAATATTATTATTTGTAATATTGAAAATGTCTAGAAGTTCTGTCAAGGAGAGATTTGGTCACCTAATTGCGCGCCAATAAGGAGAAATCCTTATTGGAAACCCCCTCTTTCCTGGGAACGAGCTGGTTGTTAATATTGTGAGTTATAATAATATTAATAATGTTGTTAAAAATATTGAGGTGATATTTATGAGGTATTTGTTGTATTTTTGGACCTCCCATTTATCCATTTTCAAAATAATCAGTAGAATTTTTTTTAGTATTTTAGTGGGGCCCACATGTGGGGCCCACGTGTGACTTTGGAAATCTAATCATTTGGGGGGAGTCACGGGAGAGTTTATATATATATATATATATATATATATATTATATACATTTTGTTTTATTATTATTATAAATGTAATAAAACAAAAAACTTTTATATAAAACATAATATTTTTTATAAAGTTTTGTTTTATTTGATTATTAATAGAATATATTATATTTTATTATGTATAGTATTTGCATAGCTCGCATTGTATTTGCATAATAAATTTTTTTATATAAAATAGAATACTTTTTATAAAGTTTTGTTTTATTTGATTATAAATAGAATATATTATATTTTATTATGCATAGTGTTTGTATAGTGTCTGTGCATAGTATTTGCATAGTAAAATCTTTTTTATATAAAATAGAATACTTTTATAAAGTTATTTGTTTTATTAGATTTTAAATAATATATATATATATATATATATATATTATAAATAGAATATATTATATTTTATTGTATAGTATCCTTTCCATCTCCTATAAATAGGATGCTTAGTTAGAATTGAAAAACACACCAGAAGTTCAGAGAATTCATCTTCTATAATCTTGAGCGTATTTCTTTAGGGTTTAAGAAAGCTTTGAGCATAGAAAATAGTGCAATTTTTCTTCAAGTATATCTCCGCCCTACCCGTCAGAATACAATTCTTTTTAAGGTAAGGGGTATTATTCTTTCGTATTCATGAAGAATGTTATTTTCTTTCAATACTCATAAGGGTTGTTATTCCATTCTTTATTATTATGTTGGAATAACATGTCTATGTGAAGTACCACATACATGGTGAAATTCTTCTGTTATTCCATTCTTTATTATTCTGTTAGAATAACCTGTCTGTGCGGTCTATCGCATGCGTGGTGAATTATGTTGTTATTCCATTCTTTATTATTCATTGGAATATCCATGCTCATGCGGATTACGCATGACTGGTGTCATTCTTTATTATTACTTGGAATATCCAAATTACATGTGTTACTGGCGTGACCTAGTTCCATTCTTTATTATTACGTTGGAATAACACATGCATGCGCGGATTACGGACGCTTAGTGAATTCTTCTGTTATTCCATTCTTTATTATTCTGTTGGAATAATCTGTCTACGTAGATTACCGCATGGCGGCAAAAATCTATTTGCGGTTTCATATATTCTATTATACTTAGTTAGTTAAAGTTTTGGCTTCTATACTCCATGAAATTAGTGGAATATCCTTGATATTTGCGCTTCATCCAGTATCTTTTCATGAAAATATTCTTCTGAGCATTCTTGAATTTTACTCCACAAAACAGTATCATGTTGACAATTTGGACGTTATTGATTTCCGGATAAATTAACTTATAAATCTTTAAAAAATTATTCTTGAACTTGTTTTATTGAATTGTCATCATCCTCATGCTTATATTATGTTGAAAGTCATATGTGGCCTGTAGTGCATAGATGGACTTGGTATAATTATGACCAGAGATTATTCGGTATAATTATGATCGTAATGTTACCAATGATGTGGAAAAAGTCCTCATTGGCCCGTAGTGCATTGATGGACAGTTTTTGGTATGATTATGGCTATGGATTCTCTTCGGCCAAGGGTGCAAAGATGAATTATTTTATGGTATGATTAGTTACGTTGATGAAAATACGATTATCTTTGGCCCGTAGTGCATGGATAATTCGTGGTTGTGATACTAAAGAATATCCTTGGCCTGTAGTGCAGGGATGATTTAATGATGTGGATTATTTATTAAGCTGAGTCTCAGCGATAAAATTTATGATAATTTTTTTTAAATCATAGAAGATATAATAGATGATTTTATGCTCTACTTGACTCTTCTAATGGATTGCTTATTCCGCTGCAGTTGTTGATCTAAAACTTGTTGTTTATTATATTCTATCAGTTGTTATACTGTTGAAGGCTAAGGATAATTTATTCTGCATTATCTTGGTCATAATATTTTCTTACTGGGCTAGTTGAGCTCACCCTTTCTTTTAATGTTCTCTTCAGGACTATTCGACTCGAGATCGGCTCGAAAATATGATCCAAAGCTCGAATTCGAAGTTGATCCGAGTCGAATCTGATCCATACTCGTTTTCTGTTTAACGATACACGAGTCGAACTCGAGCAGACCAGTGTTCGCTCGTATTAAGGTTCGAGTATTTCATTTTTTCTCAAACCATACTCGATACCTACTCGATGGATCATACTCGAATATTGGTCTGATCCATGCTAGTAAGCTAAATATGTGATATTTATATCAATCTTTATAATTTATAAAGTCTAGTATGAAATTGTGTAAACTTGTACTTGAATAAATCAATGAATTAAATGTCAATTTATATTACATTCTTTATAATTTCAATACATAAATAAAAGTGAAATTTTTTTATATATAAATATTAGTTAAGTAACCAATTTAGTATGTAGTGGTTCATTTTAAGTGAAATGGTTCATATTCAAAACACAATTTGAAGGCTCATGAGTAACT
The DNA here is from genome assembly GCA_020205605.1 of Panax ginseng. Lineage (NCBI taxonomy): Eukaryota > Viridiplantae > Streptophyta > Magnoliopsida > Apiales > Araliaceae > Panax > Panax ginseng. Next base: position 119,881,291 of record CM035143.1, on the reverse strand, counting down.
CGCTTTGTAAACGAGTCGAGTACATACGAGCCGAGTAGGTCCGAGTAATGATCCGAGTCGAATCTGGCGCAAAAATATAAATCCTTTATCGAATCCGAGTCGAATTCGAGCTCAATTTTTTCGAGTCGAGCCGAATCCGAGCATGAAGGTGTTCGCTCAGATTCGACTCGTTTGCACCCCTAGTTTTGGGGGCGTCACAATGTTCCCATAAGTGATATTATGTCTTTTAGTGGCTGTACAAAATAATGAGTTTTTACTAAAATCAACAATCTCGTTCGACCGATTCTATTACATTCCTGAAGTGAATAGAACCTCATTTGATAATCATAGAAAAAATTATGGTTGTGGTTGTGGTTGTGGTAGTGGACGTGAAAAGAACAATCAATATAGAAAAGGGAATGTACCCATCGTACTCCTAAGCATTTGGTAGATTTGTACCAAGACTCCATAAAAGAAAAGGAAATGGAATTGAAATAAACTTTATTGATCATAATGATCCTGAAGATCCCATGAATTATTTTGACTTTTCAAATGGAGTGGATATAACTAATTTTGATATCTATGGTTTCCTTGATGATATGTTGATAGAAATGTTGTACCAATTAATTATTTGTATTTCAATATATTATGATATTATAATAAGTATTTTTATTATATGTTTTATTTATGTTTCAAGTAATAAAGTTAAATTTATGTTTTGCATATATGAAGTTGTATGGGGCAGAAGCTCATCAAACTTAATTAAAGGCTCTAGAAGAGCGATTATTCATCAAACATAATTGAAGACTCTTGAAGAGTGATTATTCATCAAACTTAATTAAAGTTCCTAGAATAGCGATTATAATATTGTCAAAGGGCACAAAACTTTGTATTGATGATTCTTTATATTCTTCTGAGGCAAGTAGAAATTTTCTCAACTTTAAGGATATACGTTATAATGGTTATTATATTGAAATCAATAACAAAGGCAGTGCAGAATTTCTTTATATGACTTCAATAGTATCGGGCCAGAAACTCATATTAGAAAAACTGTATATTTTTTTTTCTGGGTTATATTATACGAAAATGAAAATTACTTGAAACAAATGTTGTAATACACCAGAACTGTTTGGATCCAAATATTTTTATGATTTGGCATGATCATCCAGGATCAATAATGATGCATTGAATTATAGAAAACTCCCATGAACATCCCTTAAAGAACCAGAAGATTCATTTACCTGTTGATTATATCAAAGTAAATTAATTACCAAACTATCACATTTAATTATTGTTATTTAGTGTTCATCTTTCTAAGAAAGAATTCAGAGTGATATATGTGGACCAATACATCCACATTGTGGTATATTCAAGTATTTTATGTTTTTACTTGATGCATTAACCAGATGGTTATATTTATGTTAAACATCCTGTTGCACATACAAATACTTAAAATGGTATAGCTGAATCACTTATCAAGAGACTTCAATATATTGCTTGGCCTTTGATTATGAAATCAAAATTACCTGTTTATGCTTGGGTTCATGCTATTTTAAATGCTGCATCATAACCTTAACATGTGATTTTTTTAAAAAAGCACGTTTCGAGGATTGTCCTTGTTAATGAAACAGTCTTCCTACCATTAGGGGGAGAAAAGTCGTTGCCTGAAGCATGACGTGAGATTGTTTCCTGAAGCACGACCTGAGATTGTTTCCTGAAGCACGACGGGAGATTAATTAGAATATTTCAACGTTATTTAATATTAATCCTCATACAAATCAATATGAACTAGAAGTTTAAAGGATTATTCATTTGCAATGAATTGCAAATCAATTACCAGAATTATTCACCGATAATAAGAAAATAGTGATATCTCACATTCTAGCTGCTAATACTCTAGCAGGGATTGAAGTCCCTGTAGGACAATCGGTTAATATAGCAGCAAAGTGAATCAAAGTCACACCAGAAACGTGGTAGAATGATCAGTGTTAAAGATAAAATTCTCCAGAAGAAGAAAGTACAAGAAAAATAAGTTGCAGCCTATAAAGAGGTTATACCCATGAAACATGCTTCAAAAACGTATTGATCTATCCAAAACTTATGAACAAAAATCTCCTGTAAATAAAACTCTTGAATAGTTATTCCCTGAAGAAGATGAGTTATCTCCTGAAGAGGATCAGGTACTTGAAAATAACGAGATCTCGATACATTATGTATATATACAGGAGACGAATATATTGGATAAAAATAAAATTGTTGTCGACAACATATTTTCATATAAAGTTGATCTTGATATTACCAGAAGTAATGATCATGAATATGAACCACAAATCGTTGATGAATGTAAAAATATTTGGCCAATGTTGAAAGAGGCGATTTAAGCATAATTAAATTCACTAAGTAAATGTGAAGTTTTTGAACCTGTAGTCCGAACACGTAAATGTGTAATGCATGTTGGATATAAATGGGTATTTGTACATAAACAAAATGAGAAAAATAAAATTATAAGGTACAAAGCGCGACTTATAGCACAAGGTTTCTCACAGAGACCTGATATTAATTATAAAGAAACATATGCTCATGTAATGGACGCAATTACATTCAGATTTTTAATTAGCTTGGTAGCAAAAGAAATTTGGATATGTGATTAATGGATGTTGTTACAACATACATGTATGGATCATTAGATAATGATATATACATGAAAATCCCTGAAGGATATTAAATGCCTGAAGCATATACACTACAAGAAAAATCTATAACAAATACGAAAGTATCTCTGCGATCAGCATATTTTGGCCGCTAATAGCATTAATGATGATAGATATTAATAACGCATATAATCGGTCATTTGAAGGTTTTTCCTCCTAAAAATTTGGCGCAAGATTAGTCCGGCAAGCCGAATAGCGACTGGATCGTAACAGCGATCGCTTTCGGTCGCTAATAAGGCCACATGTTTAAAATTCAGCGACTGCATGCGGTCGTAGATTCTATTTAATCTCAGCAATACCAGGAAGTCAGATAGAAATTAAACGGAGGAGAACGAAAGAGGGGAATGAAGGAGAAGAGTGAGAAGAAGGCAGGGGGAATAATATGTGACACCCCCAAAATAGGTCCACACGACCCATTCTGAGTCGCCAGATATCACACTACAGAAATCAAATACAAACTTCATTTATACAACTGTTGAACTGTCGTGCAGAGTACAACAACACATAAGCTGTGAGTTTTAACACAAATATATGTAACTCTCATGGTGCCTCGACCACAACACCTTACAATGGTAGTTTACATAAAAGTACAGTCAATAACTGTTTTAGAAACTAAAATCTTTGGAAAATAATCAAGGAAACCTTCGTATATGGGAGGCCATGTATCTAAGTTATGATATATATCATATAACTCGAGAATTATCCTTGGTTGACCCAATAGACCCCAAAGAAAAATGAGAAGATTACTGTCATGTTCTTTCCAATGGTGAGTCTTATCTTGATATATAATTATCTCCATTGTCTCCAATTAAGAATTATAATTCAACCAAACTCCAAGATTATATAGGTAGTGCTCATAGATATAATCAGCAAGTGCATGTGTACAACCCTGTCTTATGATAACACGAATTCGTCTGTCATTAGACATCTTGTATGATAATGGCAAAACACCCTTCTAAAGTTGGGTTCACCTCTCCCTATTCGGTTCACCAAAATCAACGGTTAAAATGACGTATAAAATAAGACACACTTATCTGAAATTCTCAATAAAATTATTTCCATACTATTTTAGGGGAAACCTCAATCGCTTTCTGAACCACCGTTCTAATCCCACATTACTCCGGCCGACGACCAAACCTACACTCTTATTATTACAAAGGAATTATGAAGCAAAAAGGGTGAGTACAACTAGCCCAGTAAAGAATATCATGACTAAAGATAATTAAATTATCAATAGCCTTAATCAGTAATAAATCAGAGATCTAGAACATATGGTAGATAATAAAACTTTCCAACCATAGTTGCAGCGGAACGAACAATCCATTAGAAGAGTCAAATAGACCACAATATCAATTATCATCTCCATGTTAAAATTCCACCAACAATGTTTTATCCCTGTAACATCAATCAACAGTTCATGTCCACAATCATGTGAATAACTCATAATCATAATTGTGGTTCTAAATTCCTCTTCGCACCCAGGACGAAGATAATTTTCATCACTGTCTTTACGAAACATCAAAGATCATGGTTATACCAAATCACGGTTCTGCTCATAATCATACTTAATAAATTCATCTTTGCACTACGGGCCAAAGATATTCATCAACCGTTCATCTTTGCACTACATGCCAAAGATATTCAACAATAGGTCATCTTTGCACTACAGGCCAAAGATATTAATATTTCAAAGAAATATATAATCATTTCAGAATCTATATAAATAATAATTATAACCATGTTGATCAATTCACCTTTGCACTTAAGCTAAATATATTCAATTATAAATTCAATGGTCATTATCATACCAGTCAACAATTCAACTTTGCACTACTGGCCAAAGAGAACCCATAGTCACGATCATACCAATAATCTACCCATCTTTACACTCAAGTCAAAGAGAAATATCATCATTAGGATTATAAAAATGTTTTATATGATAATAAAATTAATATGATCAACAACTGCATTTAATTTCAAGAGTAAGATTCATAAATCAACGATAATTTGGTCAAAAAAAGAAACCAACTTTGTCGTGAGTAATACACCGTGAATAGTAACTTGTGAATAGTAACTCATGAATAGTAACTCGTGAATAGTACTCCATATTCGTACATAGTACCGTATATGTAAATAATGTTATATACATAAATAGTACCATATACATGAATATCAACAGATACGTGAATAGTCAGATACACGTGAATAAGTACTCCCAGAACACAAAAAGGTAGAAATTGCACAATAATATTCATATCAATATTTTTGGCATAATGATATTGAAAGAAATAATATCATTTACAAAGAAAATAACATCCCTTACCAACCCTTACTATAATAATGACAATATCCCTTACCTCAAAAGAGCAATATTTCTGACTGGAATATCGGATATAACGCTGAAGCAACTTGCACCGTATAGCAACACTCAAGATATCTAAATACTCATAAAAATAAACGCCGATAATATAGAGAGAGAAAACTTGATTTAAATGTGTGATTTTAATTCTAACCCAAGACCCTATTTATAGAAAATGCTTAGAACACCAAAGCAAAAAATTTAAAAAAATATTAATATATTTATAAAATTTTCACGCCCGCCTTAGAAATCTGATTTCAGCTCATTTAACACACATGTGGGGCCCACCAATAATGAAATAAACGTTTTTCTTTTAAAAAATATTTAAAACTTCAAAAATCAATTATTCCAGAACTTCAATAATTCATAATAAATAGCCCTTTTATCAGAAAAATTCGAATCTTATGTCCTTCCATAGGAAATTCAATTCTCTACAACTTTACAGAAGAAAGTTTTTCCAAATTCCAAACAAAAATTGACCGAAATCCACATACGGACGATTTAACAGGCTATAATCAAATTTCAGTCAAGAAATGGGGTCCACCGACACACAAAACATGTGTTAAACATTTTTTTAAATATTTTTAGTAACAAAAATACTCTTCCTCCTCATTTACTCATATATCTCACATTCATTGTAAAAATATCACCATTATTATATTATTATAATATAATAATATATTTAAATGAATTATTTTATCAGAAAAGATAAAATATCAATTTTTAACAATTGTCATATTTAAAAATTTTCTCCATCTATATCCACATAAAATGAATATTTTCCTTATCATATAAATCAATAATTAATTATTCACAAATAATATTACATAATCACAATACTAACAACCAAGCCGTTCCCAGGAAAGAAGGGGCTTTCCGATAAGGATTTCTCCTTACTGGCGCGCAATTAGGTGACAAAACCTCTCCTTAGACAGAACTTTCTAAACATTACCAATAATGTTATCTAGTAATATTATTAAAATAATATGAATCATTGATCTGATAATGGAAAATACTGTATAGTGACAATTATTAAAACAATAATAATATAAAACATCAACGTAGCAATTATTGAATCAATAAAATAAAATATTGAACAAAGAATTACGAAGAATAATTATTGAGTAGTGCCTTTTACGTAAGAATCAATAATTGGTGCAATACCGTGGTAATCTTCTTTGTGCAACAACGCGTACATCGTGTTTTAACCAACGGGTATTCCAACAAAGTGTTAATTCAGAATAACTATAATCAATTATTTATAAAAACTCATACTTGTCGTTTTCTTCATCCAATCGCTTTCGTTATGGGGCCCACAAAAGGTCAGCGTTGTTATTTAATATTCCCAAACGGGAAGAATATTCCACCACCAAACGAATATTCCTAACAACAATGAATATTTTATAACCACTTGCTTATTTAAAATATTTACATATATCACCCTTAACTTTAACCTTTTATCAATTTAACAATTTACTAAATAGTAATTATAAGAAAAATTGAATACTTTTATTTCATAAAATTCGGGGTCTTACAATTATAGTATAGTACATTCATCTATACCTCCATTTTTAATTTAGTCATGCAAGTATTATCAATCTTGCACCACCTCCCCTAATAGTAATGCATGTGAATCAATAGTTCCATTCATGTGAGCAAATAGTTATATGCATATGAACTAATAGCAATTAATTGCTCATTTATCCGATTAATTACCCGATTGGTCAATATAACCTCCAGACATCAATTATTATCGAAATAGATGTCGATTTCCACTAACAATAATAATCCCAAAACAATGAAAATATCAATTTCATCTTTAATCAACATGAACTTATTCATCATTAATATTATAACTCACAATATTTAACAACCAGGTCGTTCCCAGGAAAGATGAGACTTTTCGAAAGGATTTCTCCTTATTGACGCGCAATTATGTTACCAAACCTCTCATTGACAAAACTTCTAGATACTGTCAATATTACAAATAATAATATAAATAACTTTGTCGTCTCAATTATTGATTTAATAATATAAAATATTATGCAGATGATACTGTGACAATAATTGAATCAATAATATGAGAGATATGATGCAAAGCAATTATCGTCAGAAGTAATAATTGAGTATAATCGAGTGACTTCTTACGTAAGCATCAATAATCGATACTGCAGTGTGCTACTATGCAACCACGCCAGACATCGTATTTCTTTTACTAACGGTAGTTCAGCAGCTTTTAATCAGTAACACTTTCGTAGTTATTTTTATAAAAAGATAATTACATGGTTGCTTAACTACGACAATACTTCCGTTGTGGGGTCCACTAATGATTATGCCGTCGCATTTAATATTTCGTTAAAACGAATATTTCCTAATTAATCTAATATTATATAACCATTTGCTTACTTTGCAAAATTTGTAAATATTACCCACAACTATAACATTATATTAAATCCACACCATAATATTCAAAAATATATTTCAAAAAAATTATTCTTTATTCATAAAAGTTGGGGATCTTACAGCACATATCATCCTTAATTCTAACTTTTTATCAATTTAACACCTTACTATTTTAAAAACACATAAAAAAATTAAATTCTATTAATTAAAAATTAGGGTCTTATAACCTCTCATCCTTATAAAATTTTGTCTCTAAAATTTGACGTATCTGCCATTTCAAAGAAGTAAGAATACTCCTATATTCTTATGTATACTATTATATTACATCAAGTTTCTATTTCGCGAACCAAACCTCACCAAAGTGATTTCAATAATTACCTTGCGCAAGTGTTGAGTTATTTGAAATAACTTAATTCCCTCCGTCTCCTGTTTGAAATAATTCACTTTCATATTAATTAAGTTGACAGGCTCAATGAGTTTGTTAATTAACTTTAATTTGTAATTAAAGTGTATTTTAGAGTTGCTATGTACCGCCTCCGTTACTTAATACAGGACGTTTTAGAATTTCTCAATTATCTATAATTATTTGACGTTTGTTAAAATTTAGGAGAATTGGTTACAATTTTACTAAAATTATCCCTCATCACTCTGCCTAATTTTTTGATAAACTATAGAATTGGATAAGTTATTTTATTAAGATGAAGAGAGAACCAATGAATAAACGAGACTAATGAGTTTTTTTAAGAGAAAATTATGGAAAAATGTGTGAGAGAGTATGAGATAACTATGATAAGATAATATTTAAGGGTATTATATCATTATCTTAGTCACCATTCCAATTCATCCAATACTACCAATTTAATAAGAGGGTTTGAGATTTCTAACAAAAACATAGTGGTAGCGCCTATTAATTTCTGATCATCCTTTTTATTTAACTGTCAAATTTGTGTTGAAATACTTGGACTCCAAATAAAATGGCCGGAGAAGGTGGACATGCCATCGGAATTGATCTCGGCACCACGTACTCGTGTGTCCGAGTATGGCAACACGAACGCATCGAAATAAAAGCAAACGATCAGGGTAACCGAACGACGCCGTCTTACGTTGCTTTCACTGATGAGGAGCGTCTCATTGGGGATGCAGCCAAGAACCAGGTCGCTTTAAACCCTGTCAACACCGTCTTTGGTAAGTAGTAATCCTTGCCATCTCTTTAGGTTCGCAGTTTATTATCTTAAATGCGAACTGCATTTCAAGTAAATCAATTATTTACTTGAAAATTTGCATACTTGTATTTTGCTAATTTTGTTTTGTATACTTTATTTTCTATGCACATTTTAATAATGTGTTCATTTATCTCAGGTGTCATGTACTATCTACTATGTAGAGAAACCTTATTACCAAGTTAATGAATTATTTAATTAAAAATTGTACGATAATTATGAAACTATGAAACTATGGCTGTTTAAGGTCATTCGTGGTCTTGCTGAGAAACCTATGACTGTTGTCAACTACTAAGATTTTCTTAGTTGCTTAACTAGTGACAGATTATTTCTAATAAAATTAAGCTAACTTGAAAAACTAACTGTAGATTAAAGCTTGCTCTTTTGTCTTTTAAGTCTTCCTTGAAATATCATAACTTTTCTATGCACATTTTAATAATGTGTTTAATTATCTCAAGTGTCATGTGCTATCTGCTATGTAGAGAAACCTATTACCAAGTTAATGAATTATTTAGTTAAAAATTGTATGATAATTATGTTGTTAAGTTGGTTTTTTCTACAGATGCTAAACGATTGATCGGTAGGAGATTCAATGATTCATCAGTACAGTGACATGAAACTTTGGCCGTTTAAGGTCATTCTTGGTAGTGATGAGAAACCCATGATTACCATCGATTACAAAGGTGAGGAGAAACAATTTGCAGCTGAGGAGATTTCATCAATGGTTCTCATAAAGATGAAGCAGATTGCAGAGGATTATCTTGGATCAATAATAAAGAATGCTGTTGTTACTGTCCCCGCGCACTTTAATGGCTCTCAGCGCCAGGCTACAAAGGATGCTGGAGCCATTGCTGGACTCAATGTCATGCGCATCCTTGTTGAGCCAACTGCTGCTGCCATCGCTTACAGTCTTGACAAGAAGCTAGCAAGTGGTAGTTCCGGAGTGGAGAAAAATGTCCTAATTTTTGACCTTGGTGGTGGTACTTTTGATGTTTCTCTTCTCACTATCAGAAAGGATATTTTTGAAGTGAAGGCTACAGCCGGTGACACTCACCTTGGAGGAGAAGATTTCGACAATCGTTTGCTAAACCATTTTGTTTGCGAGTTCAGGAGGAAGCACAAAAAAGACCTCGCTTGCAACGCCAAATCTCTCAGGAGATTGAGAACTGCTTGCGAAAGGGCAAAGAGGATTCTCTCTTCAAATGCAGTGACCGCAATAGATGTAGATTCTTTGTTTGAGGGAATCGATTTCTGTGGGAAAATCACTCGTGCCAAACATGGACCTCTTTAGAGATTGTATGGAGCCTTTGGAGAAGTGCTTGAGGGATGCCAATATGGACAAGAGCAGCATCCATGATGTTGTTTTAGTCGGTGGATCTACTAGAATTCCAAAAGTGCAGCAGCTATTGCAAGAGTTTTTCAATGGGAAGGAGCTGTGCAAGAGCATTAATCCTGATGAGGCTGTTGCCTATGGTGCAGCCGTGCAAGCTGTTATATTGAACAGTGGTGGAAATGAAAAGATTCAGGACTTGGTGTTGCTGGATGTTACTCCTCTGTCCCTTGGGATTTATACTGGTTTTGATGAAATGTGTGTTGTTATTCCACGGAACACAACTATTCCCACAACAAAGGATCGCATAGTTGTAACCAGAGAGGATAATCAAACAATTGTGACTTTCCTAGTTTATGAGGGTGAGAGATCGAGAGCAACGGATAACAACTTTTTGGGAGAATTTGAACTCTCCGGCATCCCCCCTGCCCCAAGAGGGGTGTCTAAGATGATTGTCTGCTTTGACATTGATGCAGATGGGTTGCTGAAGGTTTCCGCGGAGTGTATGTCTACTGGGCTGAAGAACAAGATAACAATCACCAACGATGGTGGAAGACTGTCCAAAAGAGAGATTGAGAAGATGATACTCGATGCCGAGAAGTACAAGGCTGAAGATGAGGAGCACAAGAAGAAGACTAAGGCCATGAATGCTTTCGAGGATTGTGCGTATACCTTGAGGGATTACGGCTGATTTTACTTCCTTAATTTGATGGGTACCGCCATAAGTAAGTAGACAAATTAATTTTTAATTTTAAAGCTTCTTTTGTACAAGGGTTTGAATTCCAAGAGACTCTACCAGCACCATCCATTATTTTGGCGATGATGGGGTTGCAAACGCCCTTAAGCTCCTCCATCTTGTTCTCAAATTCTTCCACCTCGGTTAGCCGGTTGCCATCCAGCCGCTCCATTGCTTGCTTGATAGCTTTCTCCATCTTCTTCTTGTCAGCAGGCCGAAGCTTGGACCTCGTCTTATCTCCCCTGATGGAATCCCTCAAGTTATACGCGTAATCCTCGAAAGCAGTCATGGCCGTATTCTTCTTCTTGTGCTCCTCATCTTCAGCCTTGTACTTCTCGGCATCAAGTATCATCTTCTCAATCTCTCTGTAAGGAATAGGTAAGGATATAAAAATAAATATAAGAATTAGTGGGGGCACAATGGTAATAGTGATATTCTAGTAGATATATAGCTTGAGTTGTAATTCTATTGGGATTATTGAATGATAATGCGATATTTCCTTTCTCTCTACGATTGTATTTCTTTATTCTCTTTCGTCTTCTTCTTCTTCTTCACTCTAACTGCTCTCTCTCTCTCAACTCAATTTTCTGTTCTCATTCCCTGAATTCCCTTGATAATTCCAGTCTTGCTTCTCCAATTCATTACAATTGGTATCAAAGTCATTCCGATCCTAGCCATAATGACAGCGGAAAATCAAAATTGTGCAACCCTAGAAAACAATTTGAGAATACTCAAAAATTGATGAAAGGACTGCAGAGTTCTTTGGATGAAGAGTTCAAGCAGGTTATGAAGAAATTTGATGACTTAAGAGCTTCCATTCTAAATCATGATCGAAAAGTACTTATTTGTGGCTATACGGAAGAGGAGGATTGCTTATGTGAAACAACAAATTCCTTAAATTTAGTATACCAAGACATTAATGATGAAGATGATGTGGATCTGGATTTTAAGGAGGAAGAGCCTTCAAACACAATTGCAGATTCACAAAATGTTGGTTCGATTATTCCTGAGATTGGAGGTCATGATGATTTTCTGGCGGGAATTGAAGACCCAATCTCACTCGTCAATTAAGTTTGTACTGAATCAAATTAGGACAAGGTAACTTCGGTTACAAAATGTGAATTCTCATCTCCTAACTTGGCAACAAACACTATGGAAGGGGCGTTCGTTGCAAATAAAAAAAATTTGATGTTGCGTGCAAGGTATTCAATGAAATGTCTCGTACAGATAAATCATTTTGGGGTGTTCTCATTGTTGTCTTAAGTCAATATGATGATTGTTTATGTGTTGTAAATAATCCGAATGAGCCAATGTATAATGATAGTGGGGGTAAAACTAGGACTATGTGTAAGACCCCAACTTTTATGAATAAAGATTATTTTTTCTCGAATTATATTTTTGAATATTATGGTATGAATTTGATATAATATTATAGTTGTGGGGCAAGTGGTTATAAAATATTCGATTGGTCGGAGAATATTCGTTTTAACGGGGAATATTCGTACGACGACACCATCATTGGTGGACCCCACAACGGAATAACTGTCGGAGTTAGAAAACGATAGATTTATCTTTTTATAAAAATAACGGCGAAAGTTTTACCGTTAAACCTGTTGAAATACCCGGTGGTAAAAGAACGAAGAATACGCGTGGTCGTGATAAGTAAGACACATTATTGATTATTGATGCTTACGTGAGAAGTCACCGCTTATACTCAATTATTGCTACAAGAATTGCTACATAAAGATCTCACGTTATTTAATTCAATTATTGTCACATTATCATCTCGCATAATATTTTATATTACTAATTGAGACGAAAAAATTATTCATATTATTATTTGCAATATGACAATATCTAGAAAGTTCACGAGGAGAGGTATGGTCACCTAATTAATTGGCGCAATAGGGAGAAATCCTTATTTGAAAGCCCCCTTTCCGGGAATGATCTCGTTGTTAAATATTGTGAGTTATAATATTAATGATGAATAATTGTTAATAGATTAAAAATGTGTTTATTAAAGATAAGTGATTTGTGGTAAATATTTATTCAATTTTTGATATAAATAAAGGGGTTTGTTATGAGGTATTTGTTATAAGTTTGGCTTATTATTCCATGAGGAGATGTGCTAAATTTTCAGACCGTTGGTTGAAGTTATAATAGTAAATCAATATGGATCGTTGGTTTAAAGTTTTAATAGTAAATCAGTATGGACCGTTGCTTTAAGTTTTAATATTAAATCAATATGGACCGTCCGTTTAAAAGTGAATTAATCTGGGTCGTTCATGAATTAGTTTGTAAGACCCCGAATTTTATGAAATAAAAGTATTCAAATTTTCTTATAATTATTATTCAGTAAAGGGTTAAATTGATAAAAAGTTAAAGTTAAGGGTGATATATGTAAAAATTTTAAAATAAGCAAGTGGTTATAAAATATTCATTGTTGTCGGAGAATATGTGACGCCCCCAAAATTAGGTATACATCACCCATCTTGAGTCGCCAGATATGTAAGACCTTGAATTTTATGAAATAAAAGTATTCAATTTTCCTATTTAGTAAATGGTTAAATTGATAAAAGTTAAAGTTAATGGTGATATATGAATTTTTTTTCAAAATACGCAAGTGGTTATAAAATATTCATTATTGTCGGAGAATATTCGTTTAGTTGTGGAATATTCTTTCCGCTTGGGAATATTAAATGCGGCCTGTAGCAGACCATTTCAGGGCCCCATAATGTAATAATTGTTGGATGAAGAAAACGACAAATTTGAGTTTTTATAAATAACGCAGTAAGTAGTTATTCAAATTAACATCGTTGAAATACCGGTGGTTAAAATACGATGAATACGCCAGAGTTGCACAAAGATTAATTTACCAGATTAAGACAATATTTTTTCAATTATTGATTCTTACGTGAGAAGGCACTACTCAATAATTGTTATAAAGAATTACTTGCTCAATATTTTATTTTATTGAATTAATAATTCTTTGCGTTGATATTTTATATTATTGTTGTTTCAATAATTGTCACTGCGATAAGTATCTCCATTATCGGATCAATAATTCATATTATTTGAATAATATTATTAGATAACATTATTAGCAATGTCTAGAAAGTTTCATCAAGGAGAGGTTTGGTCACCTAATTGCGGCGCCAAGAAGAGAAATCCTTATCGTAAAGCCCTCTTTCGGAACCGCACGGTTGTCATTATTGTGATTCGTAATATTGTTTGTGAATAATTAATTATTGATTTATATGATAAGAAAATATTTATTTGATGTGGATATAAATGATGGGTTTATTTATGTGGTTATAAATGAAGAAGTTAATGTTGAGGTGTTTTATCAATTATTTTGTCGGATTGGAGGTATTAAAAGATCAAATCGGTGTTATTACTGACTTTATTGTGTGAGTTATAATATTTAATCCCGTTGGATCGTTGTAATTTTTGGATATGTTATACATATATAAGTTGAGTATATGTCCACAAATTTTGAACCATTAAAATGAGCGATAATTTGTTATGAATTTTAAGAGGTGACCGATTCGGAAATTAGGTTATAAATGATTTTGGTGGAAAATTCTAGAATTGGTGGGCCCCATTTTGGTTGGTGAGAAATATGCTCAATTGAATTTTCAAATATGGTGGGTGGGAATAGTAGTAGGAGTAAAGCCATCAAAGTTCGGAGTTAAGTCCTGCCTTGCCAAGGTGCTAACATTTTCCTATAAATAGAGGTTAAGTTAGAATTGAAAATCACACCGTAAAACAAGTTTTCTCTTCTCTCTAGATTATCGAGTGTATTTTGTGAGTATTTAGATACTTGATGAGTTGTTATTCTTCAAAGGCAAGTTTCCTTTCGTCAATCAGATATCCGATATCCAATGTCTTTGCTTCTTTTTGAGGTAAGGGATAGTAAGGGATAGTAAGGGATCATAAGGGATTGTAAGAGATAGTAAGGGATAATAAGGGATGTTATTTTCTTTCTAATGATGTTATTCTTTCAATATCATTATACTGAAATATTGGTATGGATTTTATTGTGGAATTTCTACCTTTTTGAGTCGGGGTTACTATTCACATATACGTCACTATTCATGTAAGACCCCGAATTTTATGAAATAAAAGTATTCAATTGTTCTTATAATTACTATTCAGTAAATGGTTAAATTGATAAAAGGTTAAAGTGAAGGGTGATATATGTAATTATTTTAAATAAGCAAGTGGTTATAAAATACTCATTGTTGTCGGGGAATATTCATTGGTCGTGGAATATTCTTCTTGTTGGGAATATTTGTATGACGGCCAGTCTTTTTGTGGGCCCCAGAATGTGAAAAGCGATTGGAGGAAGAAAACGACAAGTATAAGTTGTTTATAAATAACTGGCGTAGTTGTTACAATTAATATTGTTGGAATACTTTATGGTTAAAATACGAGAATCTGGCGTTGTCAGATAAGAAGATGCAGTATTGCACCAATTATTGATTCTTACGTAAAGAAGGCACTACTCAATAATTGTTACTGTAATTTCATCGCTCAATATTTTATTTTATTGATTCAATAATTGCTACATTGATAGTTTATATTATTGTTGTTTTAATCATTGTCACTACATAGTATTTTCCATTATCGAAGCAATAATTCATATTATCCTAATAATATTATTAGATAACATTATTGGCAATGTCTAGAAAGTTCTGTCTAAGGAGAGGTTTGGTCACCTAATTGCGCGCCAGTAAGGAGAAATCCTTATTGGAAAGCCCCCTCTTTCTTGGGAACTGTCTGGTTGTCATTATTGTGATTCTGTAATATTATTTGTAAATAATTAATTATTAATTTATATGATAAGGAAAATATTCATTTTATGTGGATATAGATGGAGAAAATTTTTAAAGTGACAATTGTTGAAAATTGACATTTTATCTTTTCTGATAAAATAATATTTTATTATATTATTATAATATAATAATGATGATATTTTTACAATGAATGTGGGATATATGAATATATGAGGAGGAAGAGTATTTTTGTTGCAAAAGTTGTTTAAAACATGTTAAACATGCCTGTGGGCCCATTTCTTGACTGAAATTTGATTATAGCCTGTAAAATCGGCCGTATGTGGATTTCGGTCAATTTCTGTTTGGAATTTGGAAACACTTTCTTCTGCAAAGTTTTAGAGAATTGAATTTCCTATAAGAAGGCGTGAGATTCGAATTTTTCTGATAAAAGGGCTATTTATTATGAATTATTGAAGTTCTAAAATTCCAGAATAATTGATTTTTGGAAGTTTTGATTATTTTATTCAAGAAAAATGTTTTTTAATGATTAGTGGGTTGTTAAACATGTTGAAATCTGAATTCAAAGAGGCGTAGGAAATTTGTTATATAAATATAATATTTTATTAAATTTTCTGCTTTGGTGTTCTAAGCATTTTCCTATAAATAGGGTGCTTAGGTTAGAATTGAAAATCACACCAGAATCTAAAGATTTCTCTCTCTTTCTCTCTCTATAATATCGAGCGTATTTTGTGAGTATTTTAGTACTTCGAGTATTTCTATACGGTGCAAGTTCTTTTAGCACTATATCCAGTATTTCAGTCAGAAGTACTATTTTTTCTGAGGTAAGGGAGATTATTTTCTTCATAAATGATATTATTTCTTCAATATCATTATGCCGAAATATTGATTTGAACTTTTTATCAAATTTGGAACTTTTTTATGTCGGGGTTACTATTCATGAGTTACTATTCACGAGTTACTATTTATGAGTTACTATTCACGAGTACTATTCACGAAGCATGATGATGTTTTTTATGAAATTTCTATCTTTTGGTGTCGGAATTACTATTCACGTATACGGCTCTATTCACGTATACGTCACTATTCACAAATACGACATTATTCACAGAAAAATTAAGTTTTCTTCTATGTGTCCAAGATTGTCTGTTATGATTCCTATCTTTGATTGGATCTATGTTTTGGTCTTCATTCTTGAATTTTACTCCACTCTAGTTATTTATGAAGTATTTTTGAACTTAGGTTGTCTAAAGTACGAATCCTTAATATTTGTTCTTTTGTTTCACTGGATTCGTTTTCTTTAAAATATTTTGCATCATCCTCAGTCCTAAATGACGATATAACTGAATATCTTTGGCTTGTAGTGCAAAGATGAATAATTTCTGATGAATATCTTTGGCTCGTAATGCAAAGATGACCTGTTGTTGAATATCTTTGGCATGTAGTGCAAAGATGACCTGTTGTTGAATATCTTTGGCCTGTAGTGCAAAGATGACCTGTTGTTGAATATCTTTGGCCCGTAGTGCAAAGATGACCTGTTGTTGAATATCTTTGGCCCAGTAGTGCAAAGATGACTGTTGTTGAATATCTTTTGGCTGTAGAAGGCAAAAAGATGACATGTTGTTGAATATCTTTGCCCGCATGAGGCAAAGATGAATTTATTATTATAATTATGAGCAGAGGCGTGATTTGGTATAACCATGATCTTTGATGTTTCAGGTAAAGATAGGTGATGAAAATTATCTTTGTCTTGGATGAGAAGAGGAATTTAGAACCACAATTACGATTATGAATTATACATGTGATTGTGGACATGAATTGTTGATTGATGTTACATAGATAAAACATTGTTGGTGGACTTTTAACATGGAGAAGATAATAGACTTTATGGTCTATTTGACTCTTCTAATGGATTGCTCGTTCCGCTGCAACTATGGTTGAAAAGTTTTATCATCTACCATATGTTCTAAATCTCTGATTTATTACTGTTGAAGGCTATTGATAATTTATTTATCTTTAGTCGTGATATTCTTTACTGAGCTAGTTGTGCTCACCCTTTTGCTTCACAATTCCTTTAAGGTAATAAAAGTGTAATTTGGGACAAGACGTGGAATAACAGGGGAATAGAAGCGGTGAATTCTATAGATGTTGAGGGTGAAGTGAATTTAACTTGGAAGGGTGTTTTGCCACTATCATACAAGATGTCTAATGACATACAACCTTGTGTCATCATAAGACAGGGTTGTACTCATCCACTTGCTGAGTATATTTACAAGCACTACCTATATAATCTTGGTGTTTATTTGGAGTATAATACCCAATTAGAGACAGTGGAGATAATGATATGTCAAGAGAAGACTCACCATTGGGAAGAATATGATAGTAATCTTCTCATTTTTCTTTGGGGTCTATTGGGTCAACCAAGGATAATTCTGTGGCCATATGATATCCATCATAACCTAGAAACATGGCCTCCCATGTACGAAGGTTTCCTTGAGCACTTCCCAAAGATTCTAATTTCTAAAACAGTTTTTGACTATACCTTTATGTAAGGTGTCATTGTGACGTGCTATCCAAAGTTGGTGTCCAGAGTTACAGTTGGTATATATTTGTATCCAAACTCACAGCATATGTGTTGTTGTATTTTGCACGACAATTGTTGTAATAAAGTTGTAGTTATTTTCTGTACCATATATTTGGCGACTCAGAATGGGTTGGATGGAATGGACCTATTTTGGGGTTGTCACAATTCACTTATACGACACTATTCATGTATATGGCACTATTTACGTATATGACATTATTTACGATACTGATTATGTATGTTGAATCACAAGTACTATTCACGAGTTACTATTCACGGGTACTATTCACAACAAAATTGGTTTCTTTTTCTGACTAAATTATCGTTGATTTATGAATCTTACTCTTGAAATTAAATCCATGTTTTGATGATATTGTTTTTATTATCATATATAACATTTTTATAATCTTAGTGATGAAATTTCTCTTTGACTTGAGTGTAAAGATGGGTAGATTATTGGTATGATCGTGACTATGGGTTCTCTTTGGCCAGTAGTGCAAAGATGAATTATGACTAGTATGATCATGACCATTGAATTTACAATTGAATATTTTTAGCTTAAGTGCAAAGGTGAATTGATCAACATGGTTATAATTATGGTTTATATAGATTTTGAAATGATTATATATTTCTTTGAGATATGAATATCTTTGGCCCGTAGTGCAAAGATGAATTATTGTTGAATATCTTTGGGCCGTAGTGCAAAGATGACCTGTTGAATATCTTTGGCCCGTAGTGAAAAGATGACCTATTGTTGAATATCTTTGGCCAGTAGTGCAAAGATGAACTGTTGATGAATATCTTTGGCCCGTAGTGCAAAGATGAATTTATTAGTATGATTATGAACAAGAATCGTGATTTGGTATAACCATGATCTTTGATGTTTCGGTGTAAAGACGGTGATGAAAATTATCTTCGTCACAGGTGCGAAGAGAATTTAGAATCACAATTATGATTATGAGTTACTCATATAATTGTGGAAAGGAACTGTTGATTGATGTTACAGGGATAAAACAGTGTTGGTGGATTTTTAACATGGAGAAGATAATTGACTTTATGGTCTATTTGACTCTTCTAATGGATTGTACGTTCCGCTGCAACTATGGTTGAAAACTTTTATCATCTACCATATGTTCTAAATCTCTGATTTATTACTGTTGAAGGCTATTGATAATTTATTTATCTTTAGTCATGATATTCTTTACTGGGCTAGTTGTGCTCACCCTTCTGTTTCACAATTCCTTTCAGGTAATAAGAGTGTAGCTGGGTCGAGCGGGGGTAACAGGGGAATAGAACGGTGGTAATCATTTAGTAGTTATATTTGGTGAATCAAATAGGGTGAGACGAACTGTAACACCCCCTTCCCGAAAAGGAAAGGGAGGTCACGTGCAAAGCACAACAAACCTCAAAATAAGTAAACAGAGCACTAATAATGGTGATCCCTTAATAAAGTACTAAATGCAATTCTCCAACTGGAGTTAAAATAATCAAACTTAAAATCGAAACAACCTAAATGGTCAAAGGCAACACTCTCATCATACTAGCCCTGAATCACTACTGCAAACCTGCCGGAAGAAAAACACAGCATGAGCCAATTGCCCAGTACGGATATAATATACAAAAGATATACTGATATACGAAAACAACTGAGACAAAATACTGAACAAAGCCTCAAGTATAAATATTGACGAAAATATAATCTCCAAAGATCTGAAAGAAATATATCTAAATCAATAGAATTGACGAAACTAATAGACGAATGAAGAAATAACGAACTGAAGTAACTAACTCAATGACTTGAACTGAACAGAAATAAACAAAATTAATACAATAAAATAATAGGCTAAAACAAATGGCTGGGGTTATTTCATACCGATTGAGCTCAAAAATATATCTTGCCACACAGGCAAGTCAAACTAATGCCACACAGGCAAATCAAATGATGCCACACAGGAAATCAAAATAATGCCACACAGACAAATCACACATTGGACCGCGAATCCAAATGTATGCAAATCGGATAGTGTGTTTGGCACAACATCACCAATCCGCAGAATAGAAAACTAGGGTTAACCCATACGCCTCCCACAACAAAACACCAAATGACCCACTTCCTCCGGAGCCCAAAAGCGGAGACGCTGTGGACTAATCACACCACACACGGAAAGTGTCATGTCTCTCGTGCCAAGACGACATGCTGTGGTACCCCCACAAGTGGTTATAGCTGTATACCCTACAAGATATTCTAACAAAAAAATATCATGTCACAACACATGCGACAAAATACCAACAAAAGGGTTCTATATGTACATGTTGAACCAAATCAAATTATAATCACAAGGTCTCAAAAAGAAGGTAGCAACATGTACCGCTCTACAATTATCAAAAATAAATAGTACTAAACATGATAACCTAATTCAAAGAGTATAAATACGAGTCATATATATCAAATCCAAATTGAAACTAATATATTTATTTCACAGGAAATAATTATGTGAAATATATAATAACGAAATTCGAACAAGCGACAAAACGAACAAATCAAATTTAACAAGGGTATCACTGAAAGAGTACGGAATACGTACCTGGAATAAGCAACATACGTAATACCCAAAATTTACATAAGATTACGCTAGTCTCTTTCAATCCGATCTAATAAAATAAAATAAAATTTTATTACAAATTTACCCATTAACAACATAATATTGTTAAATTTATTACCAAGTAAATTTTATAATTTTATCAATAAGATTAATTATTTTAAACTAATATACATAATTTTCAATTTGATTAACTAATTAGGTTCGTAAGGTTCATAAATCAAATATGTATTAAAATTAAATATTTATATATATATATATATATATATATATATATATATATATATATACATAACTAGTCAAATCCATCCTATATGTATTAATATGATGACTCTGGTCTTCATAATGATCTCTTCCAATGAGAAACATATATATATATATATATATATATATATATATATATATATATATATACTCAATACTATTGATATACAATTAGTGATGTGGTAGAAAGAATTTCTAAGGAACAAATAATTTCTTTCTGTTTATATCATCTTCCATTCATTGAATGATATACAGAAAATAAAAAGAAGAAAAAACACCTTTTGTTTCTTCTCTTCTATTTCTCTCGCCGCCTCCTTTGTTTTCCTTAATCAATTGTATCAGATATGTGAGCAAGATTAGGTTTTATTTCTCTATTTATTTATTAAAATATCTTATTAATTTTTATTTTTATTATTTTTTTTATAATTAAAATAAGATTTATTATTACCCAAATACGAATTAAACCCACTTAGTTTTTGAGGCCCAATTTTGCCAAATTACTTTGTCCATCACTTACTAATTTTTATTAGGCCACATAAATTAAATAACTAGTTTGACCCAAATAAATGACAAAGTCCAATTAATATGTTTTAAGAATATAAATTTAATATTATTATTATTATTATTATTATTATTATTATTTTCGGGATATTACATTACCTCCCCCTTAAAAAGGATTCCGTCCCCGGAATCAAAAGAATGAATGTACCTAATTATCAAAAAAATGTGGATACTCCGCTCGAATAGACTTCTCTATCTCCCAAGTAGCTTCTCGATCCGAATTATTTTACCACAAGACTTTAACAAAAGAAATTATCTTCCTCAATTTTAATTTAATCAGTTATTTAATTATCTACTAAACGACTTTAATTTTCCAAACAAAACATGGAAGAAAAAAAATCATTTACCTTTTGCAATGTAAAGACAATTGTATTCGATAAAATCAATTAATATTTAATTTAAAAAAATAGGTTATTACACGAACCCAACGTTGGAAGGGTGTTTTGCCACTATCATACAAGATGTCTAATGACATACAACCTCGTGTCATCATAAGACAGGGTTGTGCACATCCACTTACTGAGTATATCTACGCGCACTACCTATATGATCTTGGTGTTTGTTTGAAGTGTCATTCTCAATTAGAGACAATGGAGATAATGATATGTCAAGAGAAGACTCACCATTGGAAAGAATATGATAGTAATCTTCTCATTTTTCTTTGGGGTCTATTGAGTCAACCAAGGATAATTCTGTGGCCATATGATATCTATCATAACCTAGACGCATGGCCTCCCATGTACGAAGGTTTTCTTGAGCACTTTCCAAATATTTTAATTTCTAAAACAGTTTTTGACTATACCTTTATGTAAGGTGTCACTGTGAGGTGCTGTCCACGGTTGGGACATGTGTCATATTTGGTATATATTTGTATCCAAACTCACAGCATATGTGTTGTTGTATTTTGTACAACAATTGTTGTAATAAAGTTATAGTTGTTTTCTGTACCATGTATTTGGCGACTCAGAATAGGTTGGATGGTATGGACCTATTTTGGGGTTGTCACAAGATACATGGTACAGAATTCAAATACAACTTAATAATATAACTGCCGTGTATAATACGACAAAACATAAACTGTGAGTTTGAATACAAATATTGTCTACTAGAGAGTATACAAACTTAAAAAGAGTCCTCATTACAATTATTATCACACTAGTCCTTGATCAAGTAGGAACTGTGGCCTATAGACTCGCTTTACCACCAAGTATGTCTCGTGTTCATAACGTTTTTCACCTATCCATGTTACGTAAATATGTGGAAGACCCGTACCACATTATTGAGTTAGAACCGGACGAAATAACGGAAGATTTGACGTATGAAGAGGTTCCTATTCAAATCTTGGATAAGAAGGAACATATTCTACGCTCCAAGGTTATACCTCAAGTCAAAGTTTTGTGGAGAAACCACGATGTTGAGGAAATGACTTAGGAGTTAGAATCTGAAATAAAATCAAGGTATCCTTACCTCTTCGATGTACCAGGTACGTACCCTAATTTCGAGGGCGAAATTTTATAAGAAGGGGAGATTGTAAAACCCCAACTTTTTGAATAAAGATGAATTTTCTATAAATATTATTTTTGAATATTATGGAGTAAAATTGATATAATGTTATAGTTGTGGGTAATATGTATAAATTTTGCAAAGTATGCAAGTTGTTGTATTATATTCAATTGGTCGGGGTATATTCATTTTACCAGGGAATTTTCATACAACGGCGCAATCATTGGTGGACCCCACAACGGAATTATTGTCGGATTGAGAAAATGACAAAAATACTTTATGAAAATAACGGCGGAAGTTTTACGTTAATTTGTTGAAACACCGGTGTTAAAAGTACATGCGAATCTGGCGTGGTTGCATAGTAGCACACGGTATTGATTATTCATGCTTATGTAAGAAGTCACTCAGTTTTGTTTAATTATTGCTATAGTAATTATTTTCAATTTTGATTATTATTTGGACCCCCCACTTTCCTTTTTAAAAAAAAATTGTCGGTAGAAGTTATCTCAGTTTTCGTTTTATATATATATGAATACATATATATATATATATATATATATATATATATATAAGTATTATATATATACATATATATATATATATAATATTGTTAGTGGAAGGTGGGTGGGGGAAATTAGGCGGAACGGTAGGAGTATTATTATATATATATATATATATATATATATATATATATATATATATATATATATATATGGAAGTTTGACAAAATGGGCGAGAGAGTAAGGAGAATTCACGGGTCTTCCACCGATTTTTTTTTCTTGCACATGTTATAAATATAATATATATATATATATATATATTATATTATATTTTATTTAAAAGATTTTGCTTTAATTATGGACCGTCCAGATTAAAAGTAAATCAATCTGGACCGTTCATGAGTTAGTTACTTATCACGATCCATTTTTCTATAAATAGAAGCTCATTCCTTCATTATTTCTTATTTAATTCCTTTGAAACTCCAGAGAGAGAAATTATAAAAAACTATAAAAAGTATTTCGCTATTTCCTACTCTTATATTCAGATTTTATTTTAAGGTAAGGGTGTTATTTCTTTTGTATTCATGAAGAGAACTTACGATATTCCATTATTTATTATTCTCTTTGGAATAACCAAAGATATCTATGAACTACCCTATACTTGGTGACATTCTTCTATTATTATTACGTCTTTATTATTATTACATTGGAATATCATGTCATGCGCGTTTTACGCTGGACCTAGTTCCATCTTTATTATTATTATTTTGGAATATCTTTATGCAATGCGTTTTAAGCGGACACTGGTTAAAATCTTTGTTATTATTACATTGGAATATCCTCGAAGAACTTACGGCCTACCCCGAGGAAGCGTGAAATTGAATTTTGTATCAACCTTGAACCGGTACAAAACCTATTTCCAAAGCCCCATATCGAATGACTCTATTGAACTTCGTGGAGTTAAAGACCCAAGCTGCAGGAATTGTTATACATTGTCTTTATTCGCCCCTAGTACTTCTCCTTGGGGTGCTTCATTACTATTCGTGAAGAAGAAAGATGGGAGTATGCGACTTTGTATTGATTATCGGGAGTTGAATCATGTCACCATCAAAAATAGGTATCCATTGCCACATATTGATGACCTGTTTGACCAGTTGCAAGGAGCCAAATTCTTTTCGAAGATTGATCTCCGTTCCGAATATCACCAATTGAAGATTAGAACCGATGACATTCCAAAGACGGCTTTTAACTCCGATGCGGGCATTATGAATTCCTAGTCATGTCTTTTGGATTGACTAATTCTCCTGTTGCCTTCATGGATATGATGAACCGAGTATTCAAGGAATATTTGGATCACTTTTTGGTCGTCTTTATTGATGACATCCTTATTTATTCCAAAAGCCATGAAGATCATGAGCAACACTTGAGGCTGACACTCCAAAAGCTTCGTGAATACAAGCTTTATGCCAAGTTGAAGAAATGTGAGTTCTGGCTTAAGGAAGTAGCATTCCTTGGGCACGTAGTATCAAGT
Source organism: Panax ginseng (assembly GCA_020205605.1). Lineage (NCBI taxonomy): Eukaryota > Viridiplantae > Streptophyta > Magnoliopsida > Apiales > Araliaceae > Panax > Panax ginseng. The sequence goes on along the minus strand of CM035143.1, from coordinate 119,856,214 downwards.
CATGGAATATCTGTTGACCTGGCAAAGATTGAAGTAATTCAAAGCTGGGAGCAACCTAAATCAGTGATCGAAGTACGTAGCTTTCTCGGTTTAGCTGGTTATTATCGGAGATTCGTGGAAGGATTTTCTTGAATCGCTACTCCATTAACTCAGCTGACTCAGAAAGATACAAATTTCGGTTGGACCGAAAAATGTGAGAAGAGTTTTCAAGAACTCAAGAGGAGACTCATTTCAGCACCTGTTCTGACAATACCATCTGGCTCGGAGGGATTTGTCATCTACAGTGATGCTTCGGGCAAAGGGTTGGGATGTGTTCTCATGCGATATGGAAAAGTTATAGCCTATGCCTTAAGACAACTCAAAGAATATGAGAGGAATTATTCTACTCATGATTTAGAGTTGGCAGCTGTTGTCTTTGCACTTAAAATTTGGAGGCATTACTTGTATGGGGAGAAGGTGGAGATCTTTACGGATCATAAAAGCCTCAAATATTTCTTCACTCAAAAAGAACTCAACATGCGACAACGACGTTGGCTTGAACTGTTGAAAGATTATGATCATACCATCCAATACCATCATGGAAAAAGCGAGCGTGGTAGGCGACGCATTGAGTAAAAGATCATATGCAATCACGAGTGCGATATTGTCAACGCATAAAGGCCCATTTGTGTGACTTGCAAAGGATGGAGATAGAGTTAAAGACTCGAGGACCCATGTGATGATGGCGAATATACGAGTAGAACCGACTTTAATCAATAAAGTTAAAAGTCGCTCAAGCTCTGGACACGGAGGCGATGTGTATGAGGAAGAAAGTGCAAGAAGGTGCGATCTTTAGGAAGCAAGAATCGATGAAGAAGGAATACTTGAGTCAACTCCGGACTTTGTGTTCTAACGACCACGATTTAAAGTATAAAATCATGATGGAGGCGCACAACACACCGTTTTGCAATCCATCACAGGAGTACCAAAATATATCATGATCTTGACATACATTGTGGTGGGGCAATATGAAGAGAGAGATATTTATTTATCCCAAGGTGTCTTTGCGTGTCAACGAGTCAAGGCGAGCATCAAGTACTAAAAGGTCCATTGTAACCACTTGAAATTCGGAATGGAAGTGGGGCATATTACCATGGATTTAATTCATTGGTCTTCCCAAGGTTTCTCAAGGCATAGATACGATTTGGGTCATTGTAGATAGATTGACCAAGTCTGCTCACTTTTTACCAATACGAGAAACTTATACACTTGAACGTCTTTCTCGTATGTATATAAACGAGATTGTAAGACTGCATGGTATGCCAGTATCCATAGTTTCTGATCGAGACCCAAGATTCACTTCACGATTTTGGGTTAGTTTGCAGAAAGCTATGGGAGAACCCAACATCGAGTTTTGAATTACCCTGTACAGAGCGGTCAACCTGAATTTGATATGGATCGAAGATTGATGATTCAGATCATGAATCAGGAGTACGAAGAGGCAGTTGAGGGAGGAATATGCCCTATAGAAAAGTATGTTCCAACGGTAGTGATGACGCCAAATGCTGCCCCAAATAAGTCAAAGCCGAGTAGTTCGAGGGATAGCGGTTTTCATGACTTCCCAACAAGTGAGGAACCCAAATGAAGTTATCACGGGAGATGAGCAATGGAGAAATCATGATGACCCGGGAGATAGAATCTGAAATGAAAGCAAGGTATTCTCAACTTTTTGAAATACCAGGTACGTAAATTTCGAGGACGAAATTTCATAAGGAGGGGAGATTGTAAGACCCCAAATTTTATAAAATAAAAGTATTCAATTTTTCTTATAATTACAATTCAGTAAATGGTTACATTGATAAAAGTTAAAGTTAAGGGTGATATATGAAAATTTTTCAAAATATGCAAGTGGTTATAAATACTCATTTTTGTCATGGGGAATATTCGTTTGGTCGTGAAATATCTTTCACATGTGGGGAATATTAAATCTGATTGAGCGTGACCTTTTATGGGCCCCATAATGAGAATAAGCGTCGGATGAAGAAAGCGACAAATTAAAGTTTTTTATAAATAACTTGGCGTAATCGTTCATTCAATTATTATCTTTGTTGGAATACCGGATGGGTAAAGTAAAATAATGTACGTTGTTGTTGCGAGTAGCACACGGTTTCTGATATTGTTGAATTATTGATTCTTACGTGAAGGCACTACTCAATAATTATTACGGTAATTCTTATTTAGTATTTTATTGATTCAATAATTGTTGCGTTGATATTTTATATATTCTTTGTTGTTTTAATAATTGTCACTACGGTATTTTCCATTATCGAAGTAATAATTCATATTATCTGAATAATATTATTAGATAACATTATTGGCAATGTCTAGAAAGTTCTGTCTAAGGAGAGGTTTGGTCACCTAATTGCGCGCCAGTAAGGAGAAATTCTTATTGGAAAGCCCCCTCTTTCCTGGGAACTGCCTGATTGTCATTATTGTGATTCTGTAATATTATTTGTGAATAATTAATTATTGATTTATATGATGAGGAAAATATTCATTTTATGTGGATATAGATGGAGAAAATTTTTAAAGTGACAATTGTTGAAAATCGATATTTTATCTTTTCTGATAAATAATATTTTATTATATTATTATAATATAATAATGGTGATATTTTTACAATGAATGTGGGATATATGAGTATATGAGGAGAAAGAGTATTTTTGTTGCAAAAGTTGTTTAAAACATGTTAAACATGTTGGTGGACCCATTTCTTATTTGAAATTTGATTATAGCTTTTTAAAATCGTCAGTATGTGGATTTGGTCGATTTACATTTGAAATTTGGAAAAACTTTCTTACGCAAAGTTGTAGAGAATTGAATTTCCTATAAAAAACTTGAGATTGAATTTTCTAATAAAAGGACTATTTATTATGAATTATTGAAGTTCGAATATTAAAATAATTTATTTTTGAAGTTTAAAAATTTTTTTAAAACACATTTTTTTGTGGTTGGTGGGACCCACTTATTGTTAAGCATCTTTGAATTGAGATCCTTGAATGTGTGCGTAGGAATTTATATATATATATTATTATTATATTAAATTTTACGCTTTGGTGTTCTAAGCATTTTCTATAAATAGGGTGCTTAGGTTAGAATTGAAAATCACACGAAACTGAAGTTTTTTCTCTCTTTCTCTCTTTATATATCGAAAGCGTATTTTTGTGAGTATTTTAGTACTTGAGTATTGCTATCTGATTGCAAGTTCTTTTAGCACTATATCCGATATTCGATGGAAATCTTATTCTTTTCTAAGGTAAGAGATTATTTTCTTCATAAATGATATTATTTCTTCAATATCATTATCTTAGAAATATTGGTTTGAATTTTTATCAAATTTGGAACTTTTTCATATGGGGTTACTATTCATGAGTTCTTATTCACGAGTTACTATTCATGAGTTACTATTCACAGTACTATTCACGAAGCATGATGATGTTTTTTGTGAAATTTCTATCTTTTGATGTCTGAATTCTTATTCACGTATCGACCTTTATTCACGAATCTGACACTATTCACGGAAAAATTAAATTTTTCGTTTTTTTCGTCCAAAATATCTATTATGGATACTAGCTTTGATTGTATCCATGTTTTGATCATTCTTGAATTTTTACTCAACTATGATTATTTATGATGTATTTTTGGACATGGAATAAATTTGAAGTACGAATCCTTAATATTTATTATTTTGTTTCCTTTGGATTCGTTTTCTTTAAAATATTTTTTTCATCATCCTCGGTCCTAAATGATGATATAGCTTGAATATCTTTGGCTTTGTAGTGCAAAGATGAATGATTTCGATGAATATCTTTGGCGAGTAGTGCGAAGATGAGCGGTGTTTAGATGAACATGACCAGGTGATGAATATCTTTGCTTTGTAGTGCAAAGATGACATGTTTATTGAATATCTTTGGCGATGGTGCAAAGATGAGCTGTTGATGAATATCTTTGGCCCGTAGTGCAAAGATGAATTTATCGATATGATTATGAGCAGGCTGTGATTTGGTATAACCATGATCTTTGATGTTTGGTGATGAAAATTAACTTTGTCTGGATGAGGAAAGGAATTTAGAACTACAATTACGATTATGAGTTATACGCGTGATTGTGGATGAGGAATTATTGATTAATGTTCGAGGATAAAACATTGTTGATGGACTTTTAACATGGAGAAGATAATAGATTTTATGGTCTATTTGACTCTTCTAATGGATTTCTCGTTTCATTTATGACTATGGTTGAAAAGTTTTATCATCTACCATATGTTCTAAATCTACGATTTATTATTGTTGAAGGCTATTGATAATTTATTTATCTTTAGTCATGATATTCTTTCTTGAGCTAGTTGTGCTCACCCTTTTGCTTCACAATTCCTTTAAGGTAATAAAAGTGTATTTGGGAGACAATGATGGGAATAACGGGGGAATAGAGCGGTGGTCTATAGATGTTGAGGTGAGGTGAATTTAACTTGAAAGGTGTTTTGCCACTATCATACAAGATGTCTAATGACATCTGACCTCGTGTCATCATAAACATGGGTTGTACTCATCCACTTCTTTGAGTATATTTATAAGCACTACCTATATAATCTTGGTGTTTGTTTGGAGTATAATACCTAATTAGAGGCGGTGGAGATAATGATATGTCATAGAGAAGACTCACCATTGGGAAGAATATGATAGTAATCTTCTCATTTTTTCTTTGGGGTCTATTAGAATTGACGAGGATAATTACGTGGCCATATGATATCTATTATAACATAGAAGCATGGCCTCTCCATATACGAAGGTTTCTTGAGCACTTCCCAAAGATTCTAATTTCTAAAATAGTTTTTGACTATACCTTTATATAAGGTGTCATTGTGACGTCTTATCCAAAGTTGGTGTCGGAGTTACTGATTGGTATATATTTGTATCAAACTCACATAGCATATGTGTTGTTGTTGTATTTTTACGACAATTGTTGTAATAAAGTTGTTTTCTATACCATGTATTTGGCGACTCAGAATGGGTTGGATGGAATGGACCTATTTTGGGGTTGTCACAGTTGGTATCAGAGCTTAGGGATATGGTCTCTGGCGGAGATCGGGGGAATATAACTAGGAGGAGAGATGAGTAAATCATTCATTTAGTGTGTCCTACCTAAGCTTAATTGTTGGTCGGTCATAATATACGGATATTATGTGATCGTTAATTTGCTTAATTAACCCTTGTTTTTATGGCGATATTTGAGAATGGCGGTGAGAATGCTAACAATGGAGTGAATGAGATTGTGGGGATACCTCTAATCACTAACCATGATAATGTGATGTCGAGACGAAGAAGGAATTAGAGATATCCATGTGGTGAGTGAAGAATTGATAGTTGCACCCGAAATAATCGCATGAGAGGTAACGGTGAATGAGTGAGAAGAAGAGGAAGAAGAGGTACTGAGGAGAGTTTATTAGAGGTATTATATGATCAAAATGTAGAAATTTCAAAATCGTATTCATGAGTTAGAAGAAGAAATTTGAAGAGCGACGGTGATGCGTGGAACAAAAGGATGCAACAATTCAAGCTTGTGTTACCGATATGTGATGCTTGAGCGAAGCATTCTTTGGCGAGTGTAAGATGATAAAGATGGAATCGAAATTTGAAAGAAGAAAAAGCTGAGCAAGTAAGAATGAGTGATGCATGGGTAAAAGCCACACGACACGTGGATATTGTGGAAAGAGATGTGATCTAAGAAGACTAAAATAGATGATATGAATTTCTCTTTTGGAAAGCTATTGGGAGAACCCAACATCGAGTTTTGAATTACCCTGTCATGCAGGCGGTCGACTGAATTTGATATGGATCGAAGATTGATGATTCGGAGATCATGAATCGAGAGTCTGTCTGAGAAGCGATTGAGGGAGGAATATGCCCTATAGAAAAGTATGTTCCAACGGTAGTGATGGCGTAAATCTTTGCCCCAAATAAGTCAAAGCCAAAGTAGTTCGAGGGATAGCGGTTGTCATGACTTCCCAACAAGTGAGGAACCCAAATGAAGTTATCACGGAGATGAGCAATGGAGAAATCATGATGGCCGGGAGATAGAATACGAAATGAAAGCAAAGGTATTCTCAACTTTTGAAATACAGTACGTAAATTTGAGACGAAATTTCATAAGGAGGAGATTGTAAGACCCCAAATTTTATGAAATAAAAGTATTCAATTTTTCTTATAATTACAATTGAGGTAAATGGTTAAATTGATAAAAGTTAAAGTTAAAGGGTGATATATGAATTTTTTTCAAAATATGCAAGTGGTTATAAAATATCTTTTTTTGTCGGGAATATTCGTTTGGTCGTGGAATATTCTTTTACATGTAGGGAATATTAAATGCTGCCATGGTATGACCTTTTGTGGGCCCCATAGAGAATAAGCTGTCGGATGAAGAAAGCGACAAATTAAAGTTTTTATAAATAAGCAGGCGTAATCGTTCTGAATTAACTTTGTTGGAATACCGGTGGGTAAAGTAAAATGTCTGGCGTTGTTGCTTGATAGCACGCGTTTTTACAGTATTGTTGAATTATTGATTCTTACGTGAAGAAGGCCTTTACTCAATAATTATTACGATAATTCTTATTTAGTATTTTATTGATTGATAATTCTTTGCGTTGATATTTTATATTCTTTGTTGTTTTAATAATTGTCACTTTACGGTATTTTCCATTATCGAACAATAATAATTCATATTATCTGAATAATATTATTAGATAACATTATTGGCAATGTCTAGAAAGTTACATCTAAGGAGAGGTTTGGTCACCTAATTTGGCATGATGAGGAGAAATTCTTATTGGAAAGCCCCTCTTTCTGAGGAGGCACTTTGGTTGTCATTATTGTGATTCTGTAATATTATTTGTGAATAATTAATTATTGATTTATATGATGAGGAAAATATTCATTTTATGTGGATATAGATGGAGAAAATTTTTAAAGTGACAATTGTTGAAAATCGATATTTTATCTTTTACGATAAAATAATATTTTATTATATTATTATAATATAATAATGGTGATATTTTACAATGAATGTGGGATATATGAGTATATGAGGAGGAAGAGTATTTTTGTTGCAAAAGTTGTTTAAAACATATTAAACATGTTGGTGGACCCATTTCTTGTTGAAATTTGATTATAGCCTTTAAAATCGTAAATAGTATGTGGATTTTGATCAATTTTATTTGGAATTTGGAAAAACTTTCTTACGCAAAGTTGTAGAGAATTGAATTTCCTATAAAAAACTTCATGAGATTGAATTTTCTAATAAAAGGCTATTTATTATGAATTATTGAAGTTACGAATATTCGAAATAATTGATTTTTATTTTATTATTTTTTTTTAAAAAATGTTTTTTTTGTGGTTGGTGGGACCCACTTATTGTTAAGCATGCATTTGAATTGAGGATCCTTGAATGTAATGCGTAGAAATTTATATATATATATTATTATTATATTAAATTTTACGCTTTGGTGTTCTAAGAATTTTCTATAAATAGGTGCTTAGGTTAGAATTGAAAATCACACGAAACTGAAGTTTTTTCTCTCTCTTTCTCTCTCTTATATATCGGCGTATTTTTGTGAGTATTTTAGTACTTGAGTATTATTGCTATACGATCTGCAAGTTCTTTTAGCCTTTATATCCGATATTTCGGTCGGAAATCTTATTCTTTACGAGGTAAAGGAGATTATTTTCTTCATAAATGATATTATTTCTTGATATCATTATCTTAGAAATATTGGTTTGAATTTTATCAAATTTGGAACTTTTTCATGTAAGGAGTTCTTATTCATGATTCTATTCACGAGTTTATTCACGAGTTACTATTCTGATTGAGTTCTTATTATTACTATTCATGAAGCGTGATGATGTTTTTGTGAAATTTCTATCTTTTGGTGTGAGATTACTATTCACGTACGACACTTATTCGTATCGACCTTTATTCACGAATCGACATTATTCACGGAAAAATTAAATTTTAGTTTTTAAGTCCAAAATATCTATTATGGATACTAGCTTTGATTGTATCCATGTTTTGATCATTCTTGAATTTTATTCAACTATGATTATTTATGATGTATTTTTGGACATGGAATATTTGAAATCTGAATCCTTAATATTTATTATTTTGTTTCCTTTGGATTCGTTTTCTTTAAAATATTTTTCATCATCCTCGGTCCTAAATGATGATATAATTTGAATATCTTTGGCTTTGTAGTGCAAAAAGATGAATGATTTCGATGAATATCTTTGGCGATAGTGCGAAGATGAGCGGTGTTTAGATGAACATGACCCGGTGATGAATATCTTTGGCTTTTGTAGTGCAAAGATGACATGTTATTGAATATCTTTGGCGATGGTGCAAAGATGAGCTGTTGATGAATATCTTTTGGCGTAGTGCAAAGATGAATTTATCGATATGATTATGAGCAGAGGCTGTGATTTGGTATAACCATGATCTTTGATGTTTTGGTGATGAAAATTAACTTTGTCTGGATGAGGAAAGAATTTAGAACTACAATTACGATTATGAGTTATACTGCGTGATTGTGGGCGGGGAATTATTGATTAATGTTACAGGGATAAAACATTGTTGATGGACTTTTAACATGGAGAAGATAATAGATTTTATGGTCTATTTGACTCTTCTAATGGATTTCTCGTTTCGCTGCAACTATGGTTGAAAAGTTTTATCATCTACCATATGTTCTAAATCTCTGATTTATTATTGTTGAAGGCTATTGATAATTTATTTATCTTTAGTCATGATATTCTTTACTGAGCTAGTTGTGCTCACCCTTTTGCTTCACAATTCCTTTAAGGTAATAAAAGTGTGTAATTTGGGACAAGCGGGAATATAACGGGGAATAGAGCGGTGGTCTATAGATGTTGAGGTGAGGTGAATTTAACTTGGAAGGGTGTTTTGCCACTATCATACAAGATGTCTAAATGACATACAACCTCGTGTCATCATAAGGCGAGGTTGTACTCATCCACTTCTTTGAGTATATTTACAAGCACTACCTATATAATCTTGGTGTTTGTTTGGAGTATAATACCCAATTAGAGGCGGTGGAGATAATGATATGTCAAGAGAAGACTCACCATTGGGAAGAATATGATAGTAATCTTCTCGTTTTTTTTTTGGGGTCTATTAGATTGACCGAGGATAATTCGTGTGGCCATATGATATCTATCATAACCTAGAAAGCATGGCCTCCCATATACGAAGGTTTCTTGAGCACTTCCCAAAGATTCTAATTTCTAAAATAGTTTTTGACTATACCTTTATATAAGGTGTCATTGTGACGTCTTATATCAAAGTTGGTGTCGAGTTACGGTTGGTATATATTTGTATCAAACTCATGACATATGTGTTGTTGTATTTTGCACGACAATTGTTGTAATAAAGTTGTAGTTGTTTTCTATACCATGTATTTGGCGACTCGAGAATGGGTTGGATGGAATGGACCTATTTTGGGGTTGTCACATTTTGGTATCGAGCTTAGGGATATGGTCTCTGGCGGAGATCGGGGAATATAACTAGGAGGAGAGATGAGTAAATCCTTAGCTAGTGTGTCCTACCTAAGCTTAATTGTTGGTGGTCGTAATATACTGGATATTATGTGATACGTTAATTTGCTTAATTAACCTTTGTTTTATGGCGTTATTTGAGAATGGCGGTGAGAATGCTAACAATGGAGTGAATGAGGCGTAGGGGATACCTCTAATCACTTAACCATGATAATGTGATGTCGAGACGAAGAAGGAATTAGAGATATCCATGTGGTGAGTGAAGAATTGATAGTTGCACCGAAATAGATAATGAGAGAGGTAGCAATTTGAGAGTGAGGAAGAAGAGGAAGAAAGGTACTGAGGAGAGTTTATTAGAGGTATTATATGATCAAAATGTAGAATTTCAAAATCGTATTCATGAGTTAGAAGAAGCGGAAATTTGAAAACGCGGTGGTGGTCGTGGAACAAAAGGATGCAACAATTCAAGCTTGTGTTACGATATGTGATGCTTGAGCGAAGCATTCTTTGGCGAGTATAAGATGATAAAGATGGAATGGAATTTGAAAGAAGAAAAAAAGCTGAGCAAGTAAGAATGAGTGATGCATGGGTAAAAGCCACACGACAGCGTGGATATTGTGGAAAGAGATGTCAGATCTAAGAAGACTAAAATAGATGATATGAATTTCTCTTTTTGGAAAGCAATTGGGAGAACCCAACATCGAGTTTTGAATTACCTGCATGAGGAGGCGGTCGACTGAATTTGATATGGATCGAAGATTGATGATTGAGATCATGAATCGAGAATCTGAAGAAGGCGATTGAGGGAGAATATGCCCTATAGAAAAGTATGTTCCAACGGTAGTGATGACGCCAAATGCTGCCCCAAATAAGTCAAAGCCGAGTAGTTCGAGGGATAGCGGTTTTCATGACTTCCCAACAAGTGAGGAACCCAAATGAAGTTATCACGGGAGATGAGCAATGGAGAAATCATGATGACCCGGGAGATAGAATCTGAAATGAAAGCAAGGTATTCTCAACTTTTTGAAATACCAGGTACGTAAATTTCGAGGACGAAATTTCATAAGGAGGGGAGATTGTAAGACCCCGAATTTTATGAAATAAAAGTATTCAATTTTCTTATAATTACAATTGGTAAATGGTTAAATTGATAAAAGTTAAAGTTAAGGGTGATATATGAAATTTTTTTTCAAAATATGCAAGTGGTTATAAAATACTCATTTTTGTCGGGGAATATTCGTTTGGTCGTGGAATATTCTTCACTGTGGGGAATATTTAAATGACGGTAGCATGACCATTTGTGGGCCCCATAACGAATAGCTATCGGATGAAGAAAGCGACAAATTTAAAGTTTTTATAAATAACTTGGGCGTAATCGTTACAGAATTAACATTGTTGGAATACGGTGGGTAAAGTAAAATGTCGTGTTGTTGTTGCATTAGCTTTACGGTTTTACACGATATTGTTGAATTATTGATTCTTCGTACGTGAAGGCCTACTCAATAATTATTACGATAATTCTTTATTCGATATTTTATTGATTAAATAATTTTTGCGTTGATATTTTATATTCTTTGTTGTTTTAATAATTGTCCTACTACACGTATTTTCCATTATCGAAGCAATAATTCATATTATCTGAATAATATTATTAGATAACATTATTGGCAATGTCTAGAAAGTTACATCTAAGGAGAGGTTTGGTACCTACCTAATTGCTTGTGATGATGAGAGAAATTCTTATTGGAAAGCCCCCTCTTTCAGGAGCTGCTGGTTGTCATTATTGTGATTACGTAATATTATTTGTGAATAATTAATTATTGATTTATATGATGAGGAAAATATTCATTTTATGTGGATATAGATGGAGAAAATTTTTAAAGTGACAATTGTTGAAAATCGATATTTTATCTTTTACGATAAAATAATATTTTATTATATTATTATAATATAATAATGGTGATATTTTTACAATGAATGTGGGATATATGAGTATATGAGGAGAAAAGAGTATTTTTTTGTTGCAAAAGTTGTTTTAAAACATATTAAACATGTTGGTGGACCCATTTCTTGCTGAAATTTGATTATAGCATTAAAATCGTCAGTATGTGGATTTCGGTCAATTTACATTTGGAATTTGGAAAAACTTTCTTACGCAAAGTTGTAGAGAATTGAATTTCCTATAAAAAAATCATGAGATTCAAATTTTCTAATAAAAGGACTATTTATTATGAATTATTGAAGTTACGAATATTAAAATAATTTATTTTGTTACAAAATTTTTTTAAAACATGTTTTTTGTGGTTGGTGGGACCCACTTGTTGTTAAGCATGATTTGAATTGAGATCCTTGAATGTAATGCGTAGGAATTTATATATATATATATTAATATTATATTAAATTTTACGCTTTGGTGTTCTAAGCATTTTCTATAAATAGGGTCTTAGGTTAGAATTGAAAATCACACTTTAAACTGAAGTTTTTCTCTCTTTCTCTCTTTATATATCGAGCGTATTTTTGTGAGTATTTTAGTACTTGAGTATTGCTATACGGTCTGCAAGTTCTTTTAGCACTATATCCGATATTTCGGTCGAAATCTTATTCTTTACGAGGTAAGGAGATTATTTTCTTCATAAATGATATTATTTCTTGATATCATTATCTTAGAAATATTGGTTTGAATTTTTATCAAATTTGGAACTTTTTCATGTCGGGGTTCTTATTCATGATTTACTATTCATGAGTTACTATTCATGATTTCGATTTATTCATGAGTTCTTATTCAGATGAGTACTATTCACGAAGCATGATGATGATTTTTTTGAAATTTCTATCTTTTGATGTCGAGTTCTTATTCACGTATACGGCCTATTCGATTATTTATTCACGAATCGACATTATTCACGGAAAAATTAAATTTTCGTTTTTTACATGTCCAAAATATCTATTATGGATACTAGCTTTGATTGTATCCATGTTTTGATCATTCTTGAATTTTATTCAACTATGATTATTTATGATGTATTTTTGGACATGGAATATTTAAAAATCTGAATCCTTAATATTTATTATTTTGTTTCTTTGGATTCGTTTTTTCTTAAAATATTTTTCATCATCCTCGGTCCTAAATGATGATTTTATTGAATATCTTTGGCTTTTGTAGTGCAAAAGATGAATGATTTCGATGAATATCTTTGGCGATAGTGCGAAGATGAGCAGGTGTTTAGATGAACATGACCGGTGATGAATATCTTTGGTTTGTAGTGCAAAGATGACATGTTATTGAATATCTTTGGCGATGGTGCAAAGATGAAGCTGTTGATGAATATCTTTGGCCCGTAGTGCAAAGATGAATTTATCGATATGATTATGAGCGAGGCTGTGATTTGGTATAACCATGATCTTTGATGTTTGGTGATGAAAATTAACTTTGTCTGGATGAGGAAAGGAATTTAGAACTACAATTACGATTATGAGTTATACACGTGATTGTGGGCGAGGAATTATTGATTAATGTTCTGGGGATAAAACATTGTTGATGGACTTTTAACATGGAGAAGATAATAGATTTTATGGTCTATTTGACTCTTCTAATGGATTTCTCGTTTCGCTGCAACTATGGTTGAAAAGTTTTATCATCTACCATATGTTCTAAATCTCTGATTTATTATTGTTGAAGGCTATTGATAATTTATTTATCTTTAGTCATGATATTCTTTACTGAGCTAGTTGTGCTCACCCTTTTGCTTCACAATTCCTTTAAGGTAATAAAAGTGTAGCTGGGACAAGCGGGGAATAACAGGGGAATAGATGGTGGTCTATAGATGTTGAGGGTGAGGTGAATTTAACTTGGAAGGGGTGTTTTGCCACTATCATACAAGATGTCTAATGACATACAACCTCGTGTCATCATAAGACAGGGTTGTACTCATCCACTTGCTGAGTATATTTATAAGCACTACCTATATAATCTTGGTGTTTGTTTGGAGTATAATACCTAATTAGAGACAGTGGAGATAATGATATGTCAAGAGAAGACTCACCATTGGGAAGGATATGATAGTAATCTTCTCGTTTTTCTTTGGGGTCTATTGGGTCAACCAAGGATAATTCTGTGGCCATATGATATCTATCATAACATAGAAGCATGGCCTCCGTCTCCCATATACGAAGGTTTCTTGAGCACTTCCCAAAGATTCTAATTTCTAAAAGCAGGTTTTGACTATACCTTTATATAAGGTGTCATTGTGACGTCTTATCCAAAGTTGGTGTCCAGAGTTACAGTTGGTATATATTTGTATCCAAACTCACAGCATATGTGTTGTTGTATTTTGCACGACAATTGTTGTAATAAAGTTGTTTTCTATACCATGTATTTGGCGACTCAGAATGGGTTGGATGGAATGGACCTATTTTGGGGTTGTCACAGTTGGTATCAGAGCTTAGGGATATGGTCTCTGGCGGAGATCAGGGAATATAACTAGGAGGGGAGAGATGAGTAATTCCTTCGCTAGTGTGTCCTACCTAAGCTTAATTGTTGGTCGGTCATAATATACGGATATTATATGATACGTTAATTTGCTTAATTAACCTTTGTTTTATGGCAGTATTTGAGAATGGCAGCTGAGAATACTAACAATGGAGTGAATGAGACTGTAGGGATACCTCTAATCACTAACCATGATAATGTGATGTCAGACGAAGAAAGAATTAGAGATATCCATGTGGTGAGTGAAGAATTGATAGTTGCACCCGAAATAGTCATAGAGGTAACAACTGAGAGTGAGGAAGAAGAGGTACCTGAGAAGAGTTTATTAGAGGTATTATATGATCAAAATGTAGAATTTCAAAATCGTATTCATGAGTTAGAAGAAGAGAAGTGAAGAGCGGCGATGAAAGGTCGTGGAACAAAAGGATGCAACAATTCAAGCTTGTATTACCCGATATGTGATGCTTGAACAGAAGCATTCTTTGGCAGAGTGTAAGATAATAAAGATGGAATCTGAAAAAGAAGAAAAAAAAAGAAGCAGTAAGAATGAGTGATGCATGGGTAAAAGCCACACGACACGTGGATATTGCGGAAAGAGATGTCCAATCTAAGAAGACTAAAATAGATGATATGAATTTCTCTTTTTGGAATGCAATTGGGAGAACCCAACATCGAGTTTTGAATTACCCTGTACAGAGCGGTCAACCTGAATTTGTTATGGATCGAAGATTGATGATTCAGATCATGAATCGAGAAATCTGAAGAAGCGAGTTGAGGAGGAATATGCCCTATAGAAAAGTATGTTCCAAAGGTAGTGATGACGCCAAATGCTGACCCAAATAAGTCAAAGCCGAGTAGTTCGAGGGATAGCAGTTGTCACGACTTCCCAACAAGTGAGGAACCCAAATGAAGTTATCACGGGAGATGAGCAATGGAGAAATCATGATGACCCGGGAGATAGAATCTGAAATGAAAGCAAGGTATTCTCAACTTTTAGAAATACCAGGTATGTAAATTTCGAGGACAAAATTTCATAAGGAGGGGAGATTGTAAGACCCCGAATTTTATGAAATAAAAGTATTCAATTTTTCTTATAATTACAATTCAGTAAATGGTTACATTGATAAAAGTTAAAGTTAAGGGTGATATATGAAAATTTTTCAAAATATGCAAGTGGTTATAAAATACTCATTTTTGTCAGGGAATATTCGTTTGGTCGTGAAATATTCTTCCTGTCGGGGAATATTCATACGACGGCGTAGCCTTTTGTGGGCCCCATAATAGAATAAGCGCTTGGATGAAGAAAAGCGACAAATTAAAGTTTTTATAAATAACAGCTGTAATCAATTCACAATTAACATTGTTGGAATACCTTGGGTAAAGTAAAGTAATGCGTTGTTGTATTAAAGAAATTACACGGTTTTACACAGTATTGTTGAATTATTGATTCTTACGTAAGAAGGCACTACTCAATAATTGTTACAGTAATTACTGTTTAGTATTTTATTGATTCAATAATTGCTGCGTTGATATTTTATATTACTGTTATTTTAATAATTGTCACTACACAATATTTTCCATTATCGAAGCAATAATTCATATTATCTGAATAATATTATTAGAAAATATTATTGGCAATGTCTAGAAAGTTCTGTCTAAGGAGAGGTTTGGTCACCTAATTGCGCGCCAGTAAGGAGAAATTCTTATTGGAAAGCCCCCTCTTTCCTGGGAACTGCCTGATTGTCATTATTGTGATTCTGAAATATTATTTGTGAATAATTAATTATTGATTTATATTATGAGGAAAATATTCATTTTATGTGGATATAGATGGAGAAAATTTTTAAAGTGACAATTGTTGAAAATCGATATTTTATCTTTTCTGATAAAATAATATTTTATTATATTATTATAATATAATAATGGTAATATTTTTACAATGAATGTGGGATATATGAGTATATGAGGAGGAAGAGTATTTTTGTTGCAAAAGTTGTTTAAAACATGTTAAACATGTTGGTGGACCCATATCTTGACTGAAATTTGATTATAGCCTTTAAAATCGTCTGTAGATGGATTTTTGGCCAATTTTCATTTGGAATTTGGAAAAACTTTCTTCTGCAAAGTTGTAGAGAATTGAATTTCCTATAAAAAACTCACAAGATTCGAATTTTCTAATAAAAGGACTATTTATTATGAATTATTGAAGTTCCTGAATATTGGGTCTGAATTTATTTTGTTACAAAAATTATTTAAAACATATTTTTTGTGGTTGGTGGAACCCACTTGTTGTTAAGCATGGCTGAATTCAGATCCTTGAATGTGTGCGTAGGAATTTATATATAATATATTATTATTATTATATTAAATTTTTCGCTTTGGTGTTCTAAGCATTTTTTTTATAAATAGGGTGCTTAAAGTTAGAATTGAAAATCACACTTTAAACCCAAGTTTCTCTTTATTTCTCTTTATATATCGAAAGCGTATTTTTGTGAGTATTTTAGTACTTGAGTATTGCTATACTAAGACAAGTTCTTTTAGCACTATATCCGAAGATTTGAGATGGAAGTACCATTCTTTCTGAGGTAAAGGAGATTATTTTCTTCATAAATGATATTATTTCTTCAATATCATTATGCCAAAATATTGGTTTGAATTTTTATCAAAGTTGGAACTTTATCATGTCGGGGTTACTATTCATGAGTTACTATTCACGAGTTACTATTCATGAGTTACTATTCACGAGTTACTATTCACGAGTACTATTCACGAAGCATGATGATGTTTTTTGTGAAATTTCTATCCTTTGGTGTCGGAGTTACTATTCACGTATACGGCACTATTCACGTACACGACACTATTCACGAATACGGCATTATTCACAGAAAAATTAAATTTTCGTTTTTCGTCCAAAATATCTATTATGGATACTAGTTTTGATTGTATTCATGTTTTGATCATTCTTGAATTTTATTCCACTATGATTATTTATGATGTATTTTTGGACATAGAATAGCTGAAGTACGAATCCTTAATATTTATTATTTTGTTTCACTGGATTCGTTTTCTTAAAATATTTTTCATCATCCTTAGTCCTAAATGATGATATAACTGAATATCTTTGGCCTGTAGTGCAAAGATGAATGATTTCGATGAATATCTTTGGCCGATGGTGTAAAAGATGAACAGGTGTTTAGATGAACATGACCAACTGATGAATATCTTTGGCCTGTAGTGCAAAGATGACATGATGTTGAATATCTTTGGCCAGTAGTGCAAAGATGAACTGTTGATGAATAACTTTGGCCCGTAGTGCAAAGATGAATTTATCAGTATGATTATGAACAAGAACTGAGATTTGGTATAACCATGATCTTTGATGTTTCAGGTGATGAAAATTAACTTTGTCTGGATGAGAAAGGAATTTAGAACTACAATTACGATTATGAGTTATATACGTGATTGTGGATGAGGAATTATTGATTAATGTTACAGGATAAAACATTATTGATGGACTTTTAACATGGAGAAGATAATAGATTTTATGGTCTATTTGACTCTTCTAATGGATCGCTTCGTTCTACCGCAACTATGGTTGAAAAGTTTTATCATCTACCATATGTTCTAAATATCGATTTATTCTTTGTTGAAGGCTATTGATAATTTATTTATCTTTAGTCATGATATTCTTTTTCTTGAGCTAGTTGTGTTTCACCTTTTGCTTCACAATTCCTTTCGTGTAATAAAAGTGTATTTGGGACAAAGTGGGAATAAAGGGGAATAGATGGTGGTCTATAGATGTTGAGGTGAGGTGAATTTAACTTGGAAGGGTATTTTGCCACTATCATACAAGATGTCTAATGACATACAACCTCGTGTCATCATAAGACAGGGTTGTACCCACTTGCTGAGTATATTTACAAGCACTACCTATATAATCTTGTTGTTTGTCTGGAGTATAATACCCAATTAGAGACAGTGGAGATAATGATATGTCAAGAGAAGACTCACCATTGGGAAGAATATGATAGTAATCTTCTTGTTTTTCTTTGGGGTCTATTGGGTCAACCAAGGATAATTCTGTGGCCATATGATATCTATCATAACCTAGAAACATGGCCTCCCATGTACGAAGGTTTCCTTGAGCACTTCCCAAAGATTCTAATTTCTAAAACAGTTTTTAACTATACCTTTATGTTTGGTGTCATTGTGACGTGCTATCCAAAGTTGGTGTCCAGAGTTACAGTTGGTATATATTTGTATCCAAACTCACAGCATATGTGTTGTTGTATTTTGCACGATAATTGTTATAATAAAGTTGTAGTTATTTTCTGTACCATGTATTTGGCGACTCAGAATGGGTTGGAAGGAATGGACCTATTTTGGGGTTGTCACAGGAAAGCTCAATCATCGATTCATCGGCCCATTTTTAATCCTTGATTGAGTAGGAACTGTGGCCTATAGACTCGCTTTACCGCCAAGTATGTCTCGTGTTCATAACGTTTTTCACCTATCCATGTTACGTAAATATGTGGAAGACCCAAACCACATTATTGAGTTAGAACCGTACGAAATAGCGGAAGATTTGACGTATGAAGAGGTTCCTGTTCAAATCTTGGATAAGAAGGAACATATTCTACACTCCAAGGTTATACATCAAGTCAAAGTTTTGTGGAGAAACCACGATGTTGAGGAAATGACTTGGGAGTTAGAATCTGAAATGAAATCAAGGTATCCTTACCTCTTCGATATACAGTGCACGCATTCTAATTTCGAGGGCGAAATTTCATAAGAAGGAGAGATTGTAAAACCCCAACTTTTTGAATAAAGATGAATTTTTTATAAATATTATTTTTGAATATTATGGAGTAAAATTAATACAATGTTATAGTTGTGGGTAATATTTATAATTTTGCAAAGTATGCAAGTTGTTGTATTATATTCGATTGCCTGGGGAATATTCGCTTTAATCGGGAATATTCATACAATGGCAATAATCATTGGTGGACCCCACAACGGAATTATTGTCGGATTGAGAAAATGACAAAAATACTTTATAAAAATAACGGCGGAAGTTTTACTGTTAATCGTTGAAACATCTTGTTGTTAAAAATGCGATGTCTGGTGGTTATAATAGTAGCACTACGATATTGATTATTGATGCTTACGTAAGAAGTCACTCAGTTTTGTTCAATTATTGCTATAGTAATTATTGTCAATTTTGATTATTATTTGGACCCCCCACTTTCCTTTTAAAAAAAAAATTGTCGGTTGAAGTTATCTCAGTTTTCGTTTTATATATATATGAATACGCACGCGGATCAAGAGTAGACCTCTTAAGTAGTAGAACTCTCTTAAATAATAGAACTTTATCAAAAGCAACGTAGTTTTGATAAGAGGCATGATGGCATTTTGTAAATACCATGCCACCGCCAGTATTTTAAAAATGCCATCGCTGCGTCTTATCAAAACTACGTCGTTTTGATAAAATTCTATTATTTAAGGCAATCATTATTTAAGAATTCTACTCTTGATCCTTTCTCGTATGAATACATATATATATATATATATATATATATATATATATATAAGTATATATATATATATATATAATATTGTTAGTGGAAAGGTGGGTGGGGGGAATTATGGTGGGACGGTAGGGTATTATATATATATATATATATATATATATATATATATATATATATATATATATATATATATATATATATATATATATATGGAAGTTTGACAAAATGGGTAGGAGGAGTAAGGAGAATTCACGGGTCTTCCACCCGTGATTTTTTTTTCTTGCACATGTTATAAATATATATATATATATATATATATATTATATTTTATTTAAAAGATTTTGCTTTAATTATGGACCGTCCAGATTAAAAGTAAATCAACTGGACCGTTCATGAGTTAGTTCTTATGCGGTCCATTTTTCTATAAATAAGCTCATTCCTTCATTATTTCTTACGAATTCATTTGAAACTCTAGAGAGAGAAATTATAAAGAAACTATAGAAAAGTGTTTTGCTACTTTCCTACTCTTATATTCGGTTTGTTTTACTTGTAAGGGTGTTATTTCTTTTGTATTCATGAAGAGAACTTACATTATTCCATTATTTATTATTTCATTGGAATAACCAAAGATATGTGAAATACCCTATACTTGGTGACATTCTTCTATTATTACATTGGAATATCACATTCATGCGTTTTTTATGGGACTGGTTAAAATCTTTGTTATTATTCATTTGGAATATCCCACTGCATGCGTTTTACGCTTGGCACTGGTTCCATCTTTGTTATTATTTCATTTGGAATATCCTCGAAGAACTTCTGGCCTACCCCAGGGCGTGAAATTGGATTTTGTATCGACCTTGAACCCCAGACAAAACCTATTTCCAAAGCCCCATATCGAATGGCTCTATTGAACTTCGTGAGTTAAAGACCCAACTCCGTAGGAATTGTTAGACATTGGCTTTATTCGTCCTAGTACTTCTCCTTGGGGTGCTCCTGTTCTATTCGTGAAGAAGAAAGATGGGAGTATGAGACTTTGAATTGATTATCGGGAGTTGAATCATGTCACCATCAAAAATAGGTATCCATTACCACGTATTGATGACCTGTTTGACCAGTTGCAAGGAGCCAAATTCTTTTCAAAGATTGATCTTTCTTTTGAATATCACCAATTGGAGATTAGAACCGATGACATTCCAAAGACGGCTTTCAGAACTCGGTACAGGCATTATGAATTCCTAGTCATGTCTTTTGGATTGACTAATTCTCCTGTTGCCTTCATGGATATGATGAACCGAGTATTCAAGGAATATTTGGATCACTTTGTGGTCGTCTTTATTGATGACATCCTTATTTATTCCAAAAGTCGTGAAGATCATGAGCAACACTTGAGGCTGACACTCCAAAAGCTTTGTGAATACAAGCTTTATGCCAAGTTGAAGAAATGTGAGTTCTGGCTTGAGGAAGTAGCATTCCTTGGGCACGTAGTATCAAGTCATGGAATATCTGTTGACCCGGCAAAGATTGAAGCAATTCAAAGCTGGGAGCAACCTAAATCAGTGAC
This sequence comes from Panax ginseng, assembly GCA_020205605.1. Lineage (NCBI taxonomy): Eukaryota > Viridiplantae > Streptophyta > Magnoliopsida > Apiales > Araliaceae > Panax > Panax ginseng. The sequence goes on along the minus strand of CM035143.1, from coordinate 119,835,031 downwards.
CGAAGTACGTAGCTTTCTCAGTTTAGCTGGTTATTAACGGAGATTCGTGGAAGGATTTTCTCGAATCACTACTCCATTAACTCAGCTGACTCGGAAAGATAAAAAGTTCGGTTGGACCGAAGAATGTGAGAAGAGTTTTCAAGAACTCAAGAGGAGACTCATTTCAAAGACTTACGACAATACCATCTGGCTCGGAGGGATTTGTCATCTATAATGATGCTTCGGGCAAAGGGTTGGGATGTGTTCTCATGCAACATGGAAAAGTTATAGCCTATGCCTCAAGACAACTCAAAGAATATGAGAGGAATTATCCTACTCATGATCTAGAGTTAGCGTACTATAATCTTTTGCACTTAAAATTTGGACGCATTAGTTGTATGGGGAGAAGGTGGAGATCTTTACGGATCATAAAAGCCTCAAATATTTCATCACTCAAAAGGAACTCAACATGCGACAACGACGTTGTCTTGAAGCTGCTGAAAGATTATGATCATACCATCCAATACCATCCCAAAAAGCGAACGTGGTAGTGGCGCGATTGAGTAGAAGATCATATGCAAGTACGAAAAGCGATATTGTCAACGAAAGGCCCATTTTGTGTGACTTGCAAAGGATGGAGATAGAGTTAAAGACTCAGGGACCCATGTGATGATGGCAAATATACTGAGTAGAATCGACTTTAATCGATAAAGTTAAAAGCCGCTCAAGCTCTGAGACTGGAGTCGATGCGCATTATGAGGAAGAAAATACAAGAAGGTGCGATGTCGGAGGCAAGAATCGATGCAGAAGGAATACTTCGAGTCAACTCCAGACTTTGTGTTCCTAACTACCTTGATTTAAAGTATAAAATCATGATTGAGGCGCGCAACACACCGTTTGCAATCCATCCTGGGAGTACCAAAATATATCATGATCTTCGACATACATTTTGGTGGGGCAATATGAAGAGAGAGATAGCGTTGTTTATCTCAAGGTGTCTAGCGTGTCAACGAGAGTCAAGTGAACATCAAGTACCAAAAGGTCCATTGCAACCACTTGAAATTCCAGAATGGAAGTGGGAGCACATTACCATGGATTTTTCACATCGGTCTTCCCAAGGTTTCTCAAGGCATAGATGCGATTTGGGTCATTGTTGATAGATTGACCAAGTCTGCTCACTTCTTACCAATACGAGAAACTTATACACTTGAACGTCTTGCTCGTATGTACATAAACGAGATTGTAAGACTGCATGGTATGCCAGTATCCATAGTTTCTGATCGAGACCCAAGATTCACTTCACGATTTTGGGTTAGTTTGCAGAAAGCTATGGGCACAAATTTACGATTTAGCTTGGCATATCATCCTCAGACGGACGGACAATCGGAGAGGACTATTCAAACTCTTGAAGATCTATTAAGACTCTGTGTTCTTGATTTTAAAGGAAATTGGGACAAGTTCTTACCATTGGTGGAGTTTTCCTACAACAACAGTTATCAAGCAAGTATTAGGATGGCTCCATTCGAAGCGTTGTATGGAAGAAAATGTCGATTCTCAAAGATCTTTGGGATGAGGTGGGTGAAGCAACGTTGTTGGGACCGGAGTTGGTATGTATGACTACGGAAAAGATTCAAACGATCCGGCAACGTATAAAAACCTCACAAGATCGACAAAAGAGTTATGCTGATCTTCATCGAAAGGACGTGGAATTCGATGTAGGAAATCATGTGTTGTTACGTGTTGCTCCATGGAAAGGAGTTACGAGATTTGGAAAGAGAGGAAAGCTCAATCCTCGATTCATCGGCCCATTTTTAATCCTTGATCGAGTAGGAACTGTGGCCTATAGACTCGCTTTACCGCCAAGTATGTCTTGTGTTCATAACGTTTTTCACCTATCCATGTTACGTAAATATGTGGAAGACCCGAACCACATTATTAAGTAAGAACCGGATGAAATAGCGGAAGATTTGATGTATAAAGAGGTTCCTGTTCAAATCTTGGATAAGAAGGAACATATTCTACGCTCCAAGGTTATACCTCAAGTCAAAGTTTTGTGGAGAAACCACGATGTTGAGGAAATGACTTGGGAGTTAGAATTTGAAATGAAATCAAGGTATCCTCACCTCTTCGATATACCAGGTACGTAGCCTAATTTCGAGGGCGAAATTTCATAAGAAAGGGAGATTGTAAAACCCCAACTTTTTGAATAAAGATGAATTTTCTATAAATATTAATTTTAAATATTATGGAGTAAAATTGATATAATGTTATAGTTGTGGGTAATATTTATAAATTTTGCAAAGTATGCAAGTTGTTGTATTATATTCGATTGGTCGGGGAATATTCGTTTTAACAGGGAATATTCATACAACGGCGCAATCATTGGTGGACCCCACAACGGAATTATTGTCGGATTGAGAAAATGACAAAAATACTTTATGAAAATAACGGCGGAAGTTTTACCGTTAACTGTTGAAACACCCGGTGTTAAAAGTACAGTAATACGCGTGGTTGCATAGTAGTACACGGTATTGATTATTGATGCTTACGTAAGAAGTCACTAAGTTTTGTTCAATTATTGCTATAGTAATTATTATCAATTTTGATTATTATTTGGACCCCCCACTTTCCTTTTTTAAAAAAAAATTGTCGGTAGAAGTTATCTCAGTTTTCATTATATATATATATGAATACATATATATATATATATAAGTATATATATATATATATATATATATATATATATATATAATATTGTTAGTGGAAGGTGGGTTGGGGGGGGGAAATTAGGTGAACTGTAGGAGTATTATTATTATTATTATTATTATTATTATTATTATTATTATTATATGGAAGTTTGACAAAATGGGGAGGAGTAAGGAGAATTCACGGGTCTTCCACCCGTTTTTTTTTTTTCTTGCACATGTTATAAATATATATATATATATATATATATATATATATATATTATATTTTATTTTATTTAAAAGATTTTGCTTTAATTATGGACCGTCCGATTAAAAGTAAATCAATCTGGACCGTTCATGAGTTAATTCTTATCGGTCCATTTTTCTATAAATAGAAGCTCATTCCTTCATTATTTCTTACGAATTCACTGAAACTCTAGAGAGAGAAATTATAAAGAAACTATAAAAAAGTATTCTGCTACTTCCCTACTCTTATATTCAGTTTATTTTACGGTAAGAGGTGTTATTTCTTTTGTATTCATGAAGAGAACTTCATTATTCCATTATTTATTATTCTCACTTGGAATAACCAAAGATATCTGTGGACTACCCTATACTTGGTGACATTCTTTCATTATTACTCTTTATTATTATTACGTTAGAATATCCTATCTACGCGCTTTTACGCCGACTCAGTTCCATCTTTATTATTATTATTCATTTGGAATATCACATCATCAGACGTTTTCTATTTAGACTTGGTTAAAATCTTTGTTATTGTTCTTTTGGAATATCCTGTCATGCATTTTACGCCGGACCGGTTCCGCCTTCTTTGTTATTATTCATTGGAATATCCCTGAAGAACTTCCGCCTACCCTTAGAGCGTGAAATTGAATTTTGTATCGACCTTGAACCCGGTAAAAACCTATTTCCAAAGCCCCATATCGAATGGCTCTATTGAACTTGTGGAGTTAAAGACCCAACCGCAGGAATTGTTAGACATTGGCTTTATTCTGGCCCTAGTACTTCTCTTTGGGGTGCTCTCATTACTATTCGTGAAGAAGAAAGATGGGAGTATGCGACTTTGTATTGATTATCGGGAGTTGAATCATGTCACCATCAAAAATAGGTATCCATTGCCACGTATTGATGACCTGTTTGACCAGTTGCAAGGAGCCAAATTCTTTTCAAAGATTGATCTCCGTTCCGAATATCACCAATTGAAGATTAGAACCGATGACATTCCAAAGACGGCTTTCAGAACTCGGTACGGGCATTATGAATTCCTAGTCATGTCTTTTGGATTGACTAATTCTCTTGTTGCCTTCATGGATATGATGAACCGAGTATTCAAGGAATATTTGGATCACTTTGTGGTCGTCTTTATTGATGACATCCTTATTTATTCCAAAAGCCGTGAAGATCATGAGCAACATTTGAGGCTGACACTCCAAAAGCTTCGTGAATATAAGATTTATGCCGAGTTGAAGAAATGTGAGTTCTGGCTTGAGGAAGTAGCATTCCTTGGGCACATGGTATCAAGTCATGGAATATCTATTGACCCAGCAAAGATTGAAGCTATTCAAAGCTGGGAGCAACCTAAATCGATGGATCAAGTCGTAGCTTTCTCGGTTTTAATTTGGTTATTATCGGAGATTCGTGGAAGGATTTTCTCGAATCGCTACTCCATTGACTCAGTTGACTCGGAAAGATACAAAGTTCGGTTGGACCGAAGAATGTGAGAAGTGTTTTCAAGAACTCAAGAGGAGACTCATTTCAGCACCTGTTCTGACAATACCATCTGGCTCGGAGGGATTTGTCATCTATAGTGATGCTTCGGGCAAAGGGTTGGGATGTGTTCTCATGCAACATGGAAAAGTCATAGCCTATGCCTCAAGGCAACTCAAAGAATATGAGAGGAATTATCCTACTCATGATCTTGAAGAGGACTATTCAAACTCTTGAAGATCTATTAAGACTCTGTGTTCTTGATTTTAAAGGAAATTGGGACAAGTTCTTACCATTGGTGGAGTTTTCCTACAACAACAGTTATCAAGCAAGTATTGGCATGGCTCCATTCGAAGCGTTGTATGGAAGAAAATGTCGTTCTTCAGTATGCTGGGATGAGGTGGGTGAAGCAACGTTGTTGGGACCAGAGTTGGTATGTATGACTACAGAAAAGATTCAAACAATCCCAAGAACGTATAAAAAACCTCACAAGATCGACAAAAGAGTTATGCTGATCTTCATCGAAAGGACGTGGAATTCGATATAGGAAATCATGTGTTGTTACGTGTTGCTCCATGTAAAGGAGTTACGAGATTTGGAAAGAGAGGAAAGCTCAATCCTCGATTCATCGGCCCATTTTTAATCCTTGATCGAGTAGGAACTGTGGCCTATAAACTCGCTTTTACTGCTAAGTATGTCTCAGTTTTCGTTTTATATATATATGAATACATATATATATATATATATATAAGTATATATATATACATATATATATATATATTGTTAGTGGAAGGTGGGTGGGTGGGTGGGTGGGTGGGTGGGGGAAATTAGGGTGGACGGTAGGAGTATATATATATATATATATATATATATATATATATATATATGGAAGTTTGACAAAATGGGCAGAGGGAGTAAGGAGAATTCACGGGTCTTCCACCCGTGATTTTTTTTTCTTGCACATGTTATAAATATATATATATATATATATATATATATATATATATATATATATATATATATTATATTTTATTTTATTTAAAAGATTTTGCTTTAATTATGGACCGTTCGATTAAAAGTAAATCAATCTGGACCGTTCATGAGTTAGTAACTATGCAGTCCATTTTTCTATAAATAGAAGCTCATTCCTTCATTATTTCTTACGAATTCACTGAAACTTTAGAGAGAGAAATTATAAAGAAACTATAGAAAAGTATTCTGTTACTTCCCTACTCTTATATTTAGTTTATTTTACGGTAAGGGGTGTTATTTCTTTTGTATTCATGTAGAGAACTTCTGTTATTCCATTATTTATTATTCTGCTGGAATAACCAGTATACGCGGACTACCCTATACTTGGTGACATTCTTCTATTATTCTGTCTTTATTATTATTCTGTTAGAATATCCTGCATGCGCTTTTACGCGGGACGCTCCATCTTTATTATTATTCATTTGGAATATCACATTCGCACGTTTTACGCTGACACTCGGTTAAAATCTTTGTTATTATACATTTGGAATATCACGCTCATGCGTTTTGCCGGACTGGTTCCGTCTGTATTATTTTGTTGGAACATCACCGTCGGTGCGAATTTCACCGACTGGTTTCGTCATTTATTATTCATTGGAATAACTTTGTCTCATGCAAGTACCGCATGCATGGTGATTTCTTTTGTTATTCCATTCGTTATTATACTCGGTTGGTTAAAGTTTTGACTTCTATACTCCATGAAATTAGTGGAATATCCTTGATATTTGCGCTTCATCCGAAGATCTTTTCATGGAAATATTCTTCCGAGCATTCTTGAATTTTACTCTACAAAGCGAGATCATGTTGACAATTTGGACGTTATTGATTCATGGATAAATTAATTCTTGAACTTGTTTTATTGAATTCTTATATCATTGTCATCATCCTCATGTTTATATTATGTTGAAAGTCATCTCGTGGCACTGTAGTGCATAGATGGACTTGGTATGATTATGACTGAGGATTATTGATTGTAATCATGATCGTAATGTTACAAATGATGTGGAAAAAGTCCTCATTGCCGTAGTAGTGCATTGATGGATAGTTGTTGACATGATCATGACCATTAATGAATACACAAATATTCTTGGCCCGTAGTGCATGGATAATTGTGGTCGTGATACTAAAGAATATCCTTGGGTAGTAGTGTAGGGGTGATTCGATGATGTGGAATATTTATTAAGCTTAGTCTCGTGATAATTTGATGATGAAAAACCTTTTAAATCATAAAAGATAGTAGATTTTATTTTCTACTTGACTCTTTTAATGGATTGCTTGTTCATTACCGCAGATTAAACTTGATGTTTGTTATATTATAGCAGTTTAACACTGTTTAAGGCTAATGATAATTTATTCTGCATTATCTTCATCATAATATTTCTTCTTGGGCTAGTTGAGCTCACCCTTTCTTTCACCATTTCTCTCTTGAAATGAGAATATATTTGGGGACGAGCCTGGGAAGCGGAGTGATGGACCAGATGATAGTATTAGTAGTCCTCACTATTATGTGAAATAGTGTGTTAACAATTGTAATGAGGACTCCTTTTGAGTTTGTATAATCTCTAGTAGACAATAATTGTATTCAAACTCACAGTTATGTTTTGTCGTATTGTACACGATAGTTGTATTAGTAAATTGTATTTGAATTCTGTACCATGTATCTGGCGACCCAAGATGGGTGATGTATACCTAATTTTGGGGGCGTCACAAATGAGATATTCAAATGAATAATAATAAAAGGCGGAACCGAGTTCTACAGTAAAACGCACAAAAGCGGGATATTCCAACAGAATAATAAAGAGCGGAATCAGTCCGACGTAAAAGCGCATATGCATGTGATATTCCAACAAAATAATAAAGGCGGAATAATAGAAGAATGTCACCAAGTATAGGGTAGCAGCAGATACAAGTTATTCCAATGAATAATAAAGAATGGAATAACATAAGTTCTCTTCATGAATACAAAAGAATAACACCCCTTACTTAGTACAACAAATAATATTCCCTACCTTAAGAAGAAGAGTCTTGGATATATAAGTAGTGAAGTAGCAGAATACTTTCTTCTTTCTCTCTATAGTTTATCTTTTTAGAGTTTCAGTGAATTCGTAAGAAAATAATGAAGGAATGAGCTTCTATTTATAAAAAAATGGACTGCATAGTAACTAACTCATGAACGGTCCAGATTGATTTACTTTAATTTGACGGTCCATATTTAAAGCAAAATCTTTTAAATAAAATATAATATATTCTATTTATAATCTAATAAAACAAATAACTTTATAAAAGATTTTACTATGCAAACACTATGCAGGCACTATGCAAACACTATGCAGGCACTATGCAAATACTATGCATAATAAAATATAATATATTCTAATTATTGTCTAATAAAAGCGAGATAACTTTATAAAAGTATTCTTTTTTTATATAAAAGATTTTACTATGCAAAACACTATGCGACACTTTACGCAACACTATGCATAATAGAATATAATATTTTCTATTTATAGAATAACTTTATAAAAGTATTCTTTTTTATATAAAAAGATTTTACGTATTATTACATTAATAATACCAACAAAACCGAAAGTGACTTATCACGTAAGCATCAATAATTAATACCGTGTGCTACTATGCAACCACGTGTATTATTGTACTTTTTTACACGGTGGTGTTTCAACGATTAATCTGTAAAACTTCCACTGTTATTTTCATAAAGTATTTTTGTCGCGTTTTCTCAATCCGGCAATAATTACATTGTGGGGTCCACTAATGATTGTGCCGTTGTACGAATATTCCCCGACCAATCGAATATTATATAACAACTTGCGTACTTTGCAAAATTTATAAATATTGTGACGCCCCCAAAATTAGGTATACATCACCCATCTTGGGTCGTCAGATACATGGTATAAAATTCAAATACAACTTACTAATACAAGCTAGGTACAATAATACGACAAAACATAATCGTGAGTTTGAATACAATTATTGTCTACTAGAGATTATAAAAACTCAAAATGAGTCCTCATTACAATTATTAACACACTATTTCACAGAATAGTGAGGACTACTAATGCTATCCTCTGGACCGTCACTCCGTTTCTCGTTAGTCCCTGTTATGTTCTCATTTCTTGAAGAGAACAGTGAAAGAAAGGGTGAGCTCAACTGGCCCAGTAAGAAATATTATGACTAAGATAATGTAGAATAAATTATCGTTAGCCTTCAACAGTGTTAAATTGATAAAATATAACAACATCAAGTTTAACTGCAGCGGAACAAGCAATCCATTAAAAGAGTCAAGTAGAGAATAAAATCTACTATCTTTTATGATTTAAAAGGTTTTTCCATCACTTTTATCGCTGAGACTCAGCTTAATAAATAATCCACATCATCGAATCACCCCCGCACTATGGCCAAGGATATTCTTTAGTATCACGACCACAAATTATCCATGCACTACGCCCGAGGACATTCGTGTATTCATTAATGATCATGATCATGCCAACAATCGTCCATCAATGCACTACGGGCCAATGATAACTTTTACCACATCATTTGTAACATTATGGTCATGATTACAAGAATAATCCTCGGTCATAATCATACCAAGTCCATCTATGCACTACTGTGCCACGTAGATGACTTTCAACATAATATAGACATGAGGATGATGACAATGATATAAGAATTCAATAAAACAAGTTCAAGAATTAATTTATTAAAGGGAACTAATAACGCCCAAATTGTCAACATGATCTTCGCCAGAGAGTAAAATTCAAGAATGCTCGGAAGAATATTTCCATGAAAAGATACTAGATGAAGCGCAAATATCAAGGATATTCCACTAATTTCATGGAGTATAGAAGTCAAAACTTTAACCAACAGAGTATAACAACGAATGGAATAACAAAAGAAATCACCATGCATGCGGTACTTGAATGAGCGAGTTATTCCAACAGATTAATAAATATTGGAACGGAGTCAAAGTAAATTACACCGACAAGATGTTCCAGCGAGAATAATAAAAAGACGGAACCAGTCCGCCAGAAGCGTATGATGAGGATATTCCAGCAGTAATAATAATAAAGAGCGGAACCGAAGTCCGTACAGAACGCCTTGAGAATAGGATATTCCAATAGAATAATAATAAAAACAGAATAATAGAAGAATGTCACCAAAGTTAGGGTAGTCGCGATATCTTGGTTATTCCAATGAGAATAATAAAGAATGGAATATCAGAAGTTCTTTTCATGAATACAAAAGAAATAATATCCCTTACATTAGTAGGAGATTGAATATTGAAGTAGTGTAGTAACAAAATACTCTTCTTCTTTCTCTCTTATTCTCTCTATACTTTCTCTCTCTATAGCTTGAATGAATTCGTAAAAAATAATGAAGAACTAGGCCTCTATTTATAGAAGATTTCTAGCTTAGCACTTGCAATGTGAAAAGGCAAGTGGCTTGACGACTGGTGATGTGAAAAGAAAAGTGGTTTGACGCCTGTAATGTGAAACAACAAGTGGTTTGATGCCTGTAATGTGAAACGACAATTGGTTCGACGGCCTGTAATATGAAACGGCAAGTGGTTTGACGTCTGGTAAAAGTAATTACTATTGACGAAGGTAATTACTATTGACGAAGGTAATTACTATTGATGAAGGTAATTACTATTGACGAAGAGACTCTTAGATGATGACATATGGGCTCCCCATAAAATAACCAAACTTACCACAAACGTCTCATAATAGACTCTTTATATACATCAAAGATTGAATAAATATTACCACAAATTATTTTATTTTTAATCAACACATATTTAATCTTTCAACAATTATTAATCATTTATAACTTGTCGTCTCAATTATTGATTTAATAATATAACATATTATCTGAGATGATATTGTGACAATAATTGAATCAATAATATAAGAGATATGATGCAATAATTATCGTGAGTAATAATTGAGTATAGGTGAGTGACTTCTCACGTAAGCATCAATAATCAATACCTTGTGCTACTATGCAACCACGATACATATTCTTTGTACTTTTACTACTAGGGTAGTTCAACGGTTTTAACGGTAACACCTCGCCGTTATTTTTTATAGAAAGATAATTTTGTCGTTTTTAACTACGACAATACTTACATTAATGGGGTCCACCAATGATTGTCTTGGTCGCATTTAATATTCCACGACAAAAGAATATTCCTGGACCAAACTAATATTTTATAACAACTTGCTTACTTTACAAAATTTATAAATATTACCCACAACTATAACATTATATCAAATTTACTCCATAATATTCAAAAATAATATTTATATAAAACTCATCTTTATTTATAAAAGTTGGGGTCTTACAACCTCCCATTCTTATAAAATTTCGCCCTCAAAATTAGGGTACATACCTGGTATGTCGAAGAGGTAAGGATACCTTGATTTCACTTCAGATTCTAACTCCCAAGTCATTTCCTCAACATCGTGGTTTCTCCACAAAACTTTGACTTGAGGTATAACCTTGGAGCGTAGAATATGTTCCTTCTTATCCAAGATTTGAACAGGAAACTCCTCATACGTCAAATCTTCCGCTATTTCATCCGATTTTAACTCAATAATGTGGTTCGGGTCTTTCACATATTTACGTAACATGGATATGTGAAAAACGTTATGAACACGAGGCATACTAGCAGAAAGCGAGTCTATAGAAGCACAGTTCCTACTCGATCGAGGATTAAAAATGGGCCGATGAATCGAGGATTGAGTTTTCCTCTCTTTCCAAATCTCGTAACTCCTTTCCATGGAGCAACACGTAACAACACATGATCTCCTATATCGAATTCCACGTCCTTTCGATGAAGATCATCATAACTCTTTTGTCGATCTTGTGAGGTTTTTATACGTTGTCGGATCGTTTGAATCTTTTTCGTAGTCATACGTACCAACTCCGGTCCCAACAACGTTGCTTCACCCACCTCATCCCAGCATACTGGAGAACGGCACTTTCTTCCATACAACGCTTTAAATAGAGCCATACCAATACTTGCTTGATAACTGTTGTTGTAGAAAACTCCACCAATGGTAAGAACTTGTCCCAACTTCCCTTGAAATCAAGAACACAGAGTCTTAATAGATCTTCAAGAGTTTGAATAGTCCTCTCCGATTGTCCGTCCGTTTGAGGATGATATGCCGAGCTAAATCGTAAGTCTGTGCCCATAGCTTTTTGCAAAGTAACCCCAAATCGTGAAGTGAATCTTGGGTCTCGATCAGACACTATGGATACGGCATATACCATGCGATCTTACAATCTCGTTTATGTACATCTGAGCAAGACGTTCAAGTGTATAAGTTTTCGATCGATAAGAAATGAGCAGACTTGGCCAATCTATCAACAATGACCCAAATCGCATCTATACCTTTGAGAAACCTTAGGAAGACCCCAGAATTTAAATCAATGGTAATGTGCTCCCATTTCCATTCTGGAATCTCAAGTGGTTGCAATGGACCTTTTGGTACTTGATGCTCCGCTTTAACTCATTGACAAGTTAGACACCTCGAGATAAATAGCGTTATCTCTCTCTTCATATTGCTCCACCAAAATGTATGACGAATATCATGATACATTTTGGTACTCCCAGGATGGATTACAAACGGTGTGTTGTGCGCCTCCATCATAATTTTATACTTTAAATCAGGGTCATTAGGAACAAAAAGTCTAGAGTTGACTCAAAGTATTCCTTCTTCATCGATTCTTGCTTCCGGCATAGCACCTTCTTGCACTTTCTTCCTCATACGCATCAGCTCCAGGTCTGTAGCTTGAGCAACTTTAACTTTATCAATTAAATTCGATTTCTACTCAGTATATTCGCCATCATCACATGGGTCCCTCGGAGTCTTTAACTCTATCTCCATCCTTTGCAAGTCACACAAAATGGGCCTTTGCGTTGACAATATCGCATTCACACTTCATGCGTATGATCTTCTACTCAACGCGCCGCCTACCACGCTCATTTTTCCAAGATGGTATTAGATGGTATGATCATAATCTTTCAGCAGCTTCAAGCGGCACGTCGTTGTCGCATGTTGAGTTCCTTTTGAGTGAAGAAATATTTGAGGCTTTTATGATCCGTAAAGATCTCCACCTTCTCCCCATACAAGTAATGCCTCCAAATCTTTAGTGCGAAGACAACAGCTGCCAACTCTAGATCATGAGTAGGATAATTCCTCTCATATTCTTTGAGTTGTCTTGAGGCATAGGCTAAGAATTTTCCATGTTGCATGAGAACACATCCCAAACCTTTGCCCGAAGCATCACTGTAGATGACAAATCCCTCCGAGCGGATGGTATTGTCGTAGCAGTGCCGAAATGAGTCTCTTCGAGTTCTTGAAAACTCTTCTCACATTCTTCTATCCAACCGAACTTTGTATCTTTCCGAGTCAATCTGAAGTCAATGGAGTAGCGATTCGAGAAAATCCTTCCACGAATCTCCGATAATAACCAATTTAAACCGAGAAAGCTACGATTTGATCATCGATTTAGGTTGCTCCCACTTTGAATAGCTTCAATCTTTCTTTGGGTCAATAGATATTCCATGACTTGATACCATGTGCCCAAGGAATGCTACTTCCTCAAGCCAGAACTCACATTTCTTCAACTCGGCATAAATCTTATATTCACGAAGCTTTTGGAGTGTCAGCCTCAAATGTTGCTCATGATCTTCACGGCTTTTGGAATAAATAAGGATGTCATCAATAAAGACGACCACAAAGTGATCCAAATATTCATTGAATACTCGGTTCATCATATCCATGAAGGCAAAGAGGAGCATTAGTCAATCCAAAGGACATGACTAGGAATTCATAATGCCCGCACTCGAGTTAAAGCCGCCTTTGGAATGTCATACATTCTAATCTTCAATTGGTGATATCCGGAACGAAGATCAATCTTTGAAAAGAATTTGGCTCCTTGCAATCGGGTCAAACAGTCATCAATACGTGGCAATGGGTACCTATTTTTGATGGTGACATGATTCAACTCCCGATAATCAATACAAAGTCGCATACTCCCATCTTTCTTCTTCACGAATAGAACAGGAGCACCCCAAGGAGAAGTACTAGGACAAATAAAGCCAATGTCTAATAATTCCTGCAGTTGGGTCTTTAACTCCTGAAGTTCAATAGGAGCCATTCGATATGGGGATTTGGAAATGGGATTTGTACCGGGTTCAAGGTCGATACAAAATTCAATTTCACGTTCTAGGGGTAGGCCAGGAAGTTCTTCGGGGAATACGTCAGGAAATTTATTAACAATAGAAATATAGTTCAAAACTGACGTATTTTTGTTTAAATCTGTGATATGAGCTAAAAAAGCTTGACATCCGTTTTTCAATAAACGAATAGCTTTATGGCTTGAGATGACCGTGATTGAGTTTAATGGTTTGGTCCCTTGAATTCGCATAATAGGTTGATTAGGAATATGAAAGCTAACAACCTTATGGAAACAATCAATTTTTGCATGATGAGTAGTTAACCAATCAATCCCTAGAATCACGTCAAATGCAAGTATTTTCAATGAAATAAGATCGACGAGTAATGTGAGGGTACCGATTTGAACCAAACAAGACTTATAAAGCAAGTGGATGTAATGAAGGTTTCTCCCAATGGAGTTTCCACAGATAAGTCAAAGTCTAATTTCCAGAGTCAAATTTAATCGATGGCGTAAGTAGGAGAAATAAAAGAATGGGTAGAACCCAGATCAAATAAAGTATAGACTTCGTTAGAGTTTATGATAAGCTTACCCGTGATGACCTCATTCGGGTTCCTTGCTTTCGGGAGGTCACAACTAACGCCTCTCTCAGACTACAATGGCTTTGACTTTTTCGGGACGACCTTTGGCGCTCCATCCTAGGCCGAATTTGTCTTGATTGAACGACAAAATCTGCTAAGTGACCTCTCTTCCACAATTATAACATGCTTGGACGCAGATCGTGCAATTTGACTAATGTGTCCCTCCCTCCGCATTTGAAGTATATAATAGGTGGTCTTTTCCTTCCTTAACAACGGTCTTGAGTGCGACGTCTTTCCATCATTGTTGAATCTCCTCTTCTTGAAATGTCCATTCTTATTATTTTGGCCTCGATTACCAATCAAGTGGTTACCATTTCGTCTGTTGATTCCTCCACGCTTGTTGTCATTAAGTTCGATGATTGTTCTCATTTGGTATTATCATTTTACCGGCTGCTCTCTTTTAGTTGCGTTGACTCGTTATCGCACTCTTCTAACTGAGCCCTATTTACAACATCTGAATATAAACATAGTTTATGAGAAATAAGATGTTGACGTATCTCCGGCTTCAAACCTCTTAAAAACATCTGTGTCATTCTCACTTCATTATCCACCAAGTGGGACGCAAACTGGGATAACTCCGCAAATTTAGCCTCGTATTGCGACACGATCATATTGTTTTGTTCCAACTTGATAAACTCCACCTCCTTCATGTGACGAATACTTCTGGGAAAGTATTTGTCGTTGAACAGCTCTTGGAACTTCTCCCAAGACATCTTCAGTACGGCAAGTTGAGTACGTTTTACCTATTCCCACCAGTAATTTGCCTCTCCGCGCAATATAAAGGCGGCAAAGGGAACCTTTTGCTCCTCGGAGCATCCCAAGACATCAAATATCTTGGTGATCTACTTTATCCATGCTTCTGCCATAAGTGGTTTTGGCTCTCCCTTAAACTCCGGTGGTCCCAGCTCCTTGAACTGTTTAGCGGTGACCGCTCGAGAGTTTCCAGTGTTTCCACCTGCATTTTGGACAGGAGCCGCTCTCGCCTGCTGTTGCATGAATTGCATAAAGCCCCTGAACATTTGATCATTCATCATTTGGTCAGTGTTGTTGTTTGTATGAGGATTATCGCCTTCCTGATGCACATTTTCTTGATTATTGATATGTGGTGAATCAACGGTCGCCTGTGCTCCATTGCTATTCTCAACATTCTCGGATGTCATTTTCAGATACTGCCACAAAACAAAGGTTAATTGACATGTAACATATTATCCCTAAATTTTAACCGACCAATTAAATACCACATAAACTTAGGTAGGTTATACTACCAAAGGAATTCCCCTTCTCTCCCTCCTAGTACTATTCTCACATCTTAGCCAGGGATCATATCCCTAGGCTCTGATACCAATTGTGATGCCCTCAAAATTAGGTATACATCACCCATCTTGGGTCGTCAGATACATGGTATAAAATTCAAATACAACTTATTAATACAACTGTCGTGTACAATACGACAAAACATAACTGTGAGTTTGAATACAATTATTGTCTACTAGAGATTATACAAACTCAAAATGAGTCCTCATTACAATTATTAACACACTATTTCACAGAATAGTGAAGACTACTAATGCTATCCTCGTGACCGCTACCCGCTTTCCCGATTAGTCCTCGTTATGTTCTCATTTCAAGAAGAGAGAAAAGGAAAGAAAGGGTGAGCTCAACTAGCCCAAGAAGAAATATTATAACTAAGATAATGCAGAATAAATTATCGTTAGCCTTCAATAAGTGTTAAACCGATAAAATATAACAACATCAAGTTTAATCATAGCGAATGAACAAGCAATCCATTAAAAGAGTCAAGTAGAGAATAAAATCTACTATCTTTTATGATTTAAAAGGTTTTTCATCACTTTTATCGCTGAGACTCAGCTTAATATATAATCCACATCATTGAATCACCCCTGCACTATGTCCAAGGATATTCTTTAGTATCACGACCACAAATTATCCATGCATTACAGCCAAGGACATTCGTGTATTCATTAATGGTCATGAGCATGCCAACAACTGTCCATCAATGCACTACGGGCCAATAATAACTTTTACCACATCATTTGTAACATTATGGTCATGATTACACTGAATAATCCCTCGGTCATAATCATACCAAGTCCATCTATGCACCACTGTGCCACGAGATGACTTTCAACATAATATAGACATGAGGATGATGACAATGATATAAGAATTCAATAAAACAAGTTCAAGAATTAATTTATTCAGAACTAATAACGCCCAAATTGTCAACATGATACCGCTTTGTAAAGTAAAATTCAAGAATGCTCGGAAGAATATTTCCATGAAAAGAGATTTGGATGAAGCGCAAATATCAAGGATATTCCACTAATTTCATGGAGTATAGAAGTCAAAACTTTAACCAACCGAGTATAACAACGAATGGAATAACAAAAGAAATCACCATGCATGCGGTACTCGTGACATGACAAAGTTATTCCAACAGATTAATAAGTAATGTAACCAGTCGTACAAAATTCGCACTTGCAAGCGGGATGTTCCAACAAAATAATAAAGACGGAACTGTGTCAAATTGTAAACGTATGCATGTGATATTCCAAATGTAATAATAATAATGATGGCGGAAAGAAGTCCCACAGAACGCATTGAATATGTGATATTCCAATGTAATAATAATAAAGAGCGGAACCAGTCCGGCAGAACGCACAAAACAGGATATTCCAATGTAATAATAATAAAGCGTAATAATAGAATAATCTTACCAAGTATAGGGTAGTCCGCGTATACTGGTTATTCCAGCATAATAATAAAGAATGGAATATCAGAAGTTCTTTTCATGAATACACAAGAAATAATATCCCTTACATTAGTAGGAGATTGAATACTGCAGTAGTGTAGTAACAAAATACTCTTCTTCTTTCTCTCTTATTCTCTCTATACTTTCTCTCTCTATAGCTAGAATGAATTCGTGAAAAATAATGACAAACTAGGCCTCTATTTATAGAAGATTTCTAGCTTAGCACTTGCAATGTGAAAAGGCAAGTGGCTTGACGACTGGTGATGTGAAAAGAAAAGTAGTTTGACTCCTGTAATGTGAAACACCAAGTGGTTTGACGCCTGTAATATGAAACACCAAATGGTTTGACGCCTGTAATGTGAAATGACAATTGGTTCGACGCTTGTAATATGAAACGGCAAGTGGTTTGACGTCTGGTAAAGGTAATTACTATTGACGAAGGTAATTACTATTGACGAAGAGACTCTTAGATGATGACATATGGGCCCCCCATAAAATAACCAAACTTACCACAAACGTCTCATAATAGACTCTTTATATACATCAAGAATTGAATAAATATTACCACAAATTATTTTATTTTTAATCATCACATATTTAATCTTTCAACAATTATTAATCATTTATAACTTGTCGTCTCAATTATTGATTTAATAATATAACATATTATATAGATGATACTGTGACAATAATTGAATCAATAATATAAGAGATATGATGCAACAATTATTATAGCAATAATTGAGTATAGCTGAGTGACTTTTCACGTAAGCATCAATAATCAATACCGTCTGCTACTATGCAACCACGCCAGACATCTTACTTTTACTACCTGGGTAGTTCAACAGTTTTAACGGTAACACCTCCGTCGTTATTTTTTATAGAAAGATAATTTTGTCGTTTTCTAACTACAACAATACTTCCAGTAGGGGTCCAATTAATGATTGTGCAATCGCATTTAATATTCCCCGACAAAAAGAATATTCTCCGAACAAACGAATATTTTATAACAACTTGCTTACTTTGCAAAATTTATAAATATTACCCACAACTGTAACATTATATCAAATTTACTCCATAATATTCAAAAATAATATTTATAGAAAATTCATCTTTATTTATAAAAGTTGGGGTCTTACAAATATTACCCACAACTATAACATTATATCAATTTCAACCATAATATTCAAAAATAATATTTATAGAAAATTCATCTTTATTCAAAAAATTGGGGTTTTACAGAATATTCGTTTGGTCGTGGAATATTCTTGTTGTAAGACCCCGAATTTTATGAAATAAAAGTATTCAATTTTTTTTTATTTAGTAAATAGTTAAATTGATAAAAGGTTAAAATTAAGGGTGATATATGAATTTTTCAAAATACGCAAGTGGTTATAAAATATTTATTTTTGTCGGGGAATATTCGTTTGGTCGTGGAATATTCTTTCTCTCAGGGAATATTCGTACGACGACGCAACCATTTGTGGGCCCCATAATAGAATAACTGTCGGATGATGAAAATGACAAGTTTGAGTTTTTATAAATAACGACGTAGTTGTTACTGAATAACACCGTTGAATACCGGTGGTTAAAATACAAAGAATACGGCGTGGATGTAAAAGATTGATAAATTATTGATCCTTACGTAAGAAGGCACTACTCAATAATTGTTACAGTAGTTATTGTTCAATATTTTATTTTATTGATTCAATAGTTGCTGCGTTGATATTTTAAATTATTGTTGTTCAATAATTTTCACTGCTTAGCGTCTCCATTATCAGATCAATAATTCATATTATTTGAGTAATATTATGAGATAGCATTATTGGCAATGTCTAGAAAGTTCTGTCAAGAAGAGGTTTGGTCACCTAATTGCGCGTCAGTAAGGAGAAATCCTTATCGGAAAGCCCCCTCTTTCCTGGGAACTGCCTGGTTGTCATTATTGTGATTCTGTAATATTATTTGTGAATAATTAATTATTAATTTATATGATAATGAAATATTTATTTGATGTGGATATAAATGATGGATTTATTTATGTGGTTATAAATGAAGGAATTAATGTTGAGGTATTTTATCAGTATTTTGTCGGATTGGAGATATTAAAAGATCAAATCATTGTTCTTACAGCTTTATTGTGTGAGTTATAATTTTTAATCTGACCGTTGGATCGTTGTGATTTTTGGATATGTTATACATATATAAGTTGAATATATGTTCACAAATTTTGAACCGTTAAAAATAAACTAATGATTTGTTATGAATTTTAAGAGGTGACTGATTCGGAAATTAGGTTTATAAAAATGATTTTGGTGGAAAATTCTAGAAATGGGTGGGCTCCAATTTTGGTTGTTGGGGAATATGGCTGATTTTTGGTGGGTGGAATAGTAGCAGGTAAAGCCACCGTGTAAGTGTCAAGTCAAGTCCGCTTGTACTTGTCGGCTAACATTTTCCTATAATTAGAGGCTAAGTTAGAATTAAAAAATCACACCGTAATTCATAAGTTTTCTCTTTTCTCTCTAGATTATCGAGTGTATTTTGTGAGTATTTAGATACTTGGTGAGTTGCTATTTATCAGTGCAAGTTTCCTTCAATACATATATCAGATATCCATCAAAAAAGTACGCTCTTTTAAAGTAAGGGATAGTAAGAGATTGAAAGGGATAGTAAGAGATATTAAGGGATGTTATATTGTTCATAATGATGTTATTCTTTCAATATCATTATACTGACATATTGGTATGGATCTTATTGTGGAATTTCTACCTTTTTGAGTCTGGGGTTACTTATTCACGATATTTACACTATTCACGATATCAAGACTATTCATGTATATGGCACTATTTACGATATATGACATTATTTACGATATGGTACTATGTATTTAATACTGAGTACTATTCACGAAGTTACTATTCATAAGTTACTATTCATGAGTTACTATTCACGAGTTACTATTCACGAAAAAAAATTGGTTTCTTTTTCCGACCAAATTATCGTTGATTTATGATTGTTTCTCTTGAAAATAAATGCAATTGTTGATCATATTGTTTTTATTATCATATATAACATTTTTATAATTGGTGTAAGACCCCGAATTTTATGAAATAAAAGTATTCAATTTTTTTATAATTACAATTCAGTAAATGGTTAAATTGATAAAAAAAAGTTAAAGTTAAGGGTGATATATGAATTTTTTTAAAAATACGCAAGTGGTTATAAAATATTCATTTTTGCTTTGGGAATATTCGTTTCGTCGTGGAATATTCTTTCTCGCTTGGGAATATTCGTACGATGGCACAAAACCATTTCAGGGCCCCATAATGTAATAACCGCTCGGATGAAAAAAATGACAAATTAAAGTTTTTATAAATAACTTCAGAAGTAGTTACCGCTAACATCGTTGGAATACCCGGTGGTTAAAATAAAGTAATACGCTGTTGTTTGCAAAGAAGATACCAGATTGCATACAAGATTTTGAATTATTGATTTTTACGTAAGAAGGCACTACTCAATAATTGTTACAAAGTAATTATCGCTCAAAGATTTTATTGATTCAATAATCACGCATTGATATTTTATATTATCGTTGTTTTAATAATTGTCACTACACAAAGATTTTCCATTATCGAAGCAATAATTCATATTATCCGAATAATATTATTAGATAACATTATTGGCAATGTCTAGAAAGTTCTTCCTAAGGAGAGGTTTGGTCACCTAATTGCACGCCAAGAAGGAGAAATTCTTATCGAAAGCCCCCTCTTTCCTCGAACTATCTCGTCATATTATTGTGATTCTCGTAATATTATTTGTGAATAATTAATTATTGATTTATATGAGAGAAAATATTCATTTTATGTGGATATAGATGGAGAAAATTTTTAAAGTGACAATTGTTGAAAATCGATATTTTATCTTTTCTCGATAAAATAATATTTTATTATATTATTATAATATAATAATAATGATATTTTTACAATGAATGTGGGATATATGAGTATATGAGGAGGAGTATTTTTGTTGCAAAAGTTGTTTAAAATATGTTAAACATGTATGTGGGCCCATTTTCGATCAAATTTGATTATAGATTGTAAAATCGTCCAGATGTGGATTTCGGCCAATTTTTGTTTGGAATTTGAAAAACTTTCTTCCGCAAAGTTGTAGAGAATTGAATTTCCTATATAAAATTCGTAGATTTGAATTTTTTCGATAAAAGGGCTATTTATTATGAATTATTGAAGTTCCAAAGTTCAAATAATTAATTTTTGAAGTTTTAATTATTTTTAATAAGAAAACGTTTTTTACATTTTTGGGACTCATTTAACATGTGTTAGGATGGTTGATTTCAGATGTTAGAAAAGCGAGGAAATTTATATAAATATATTATTAATTTATTAAATTTTTCGCTTTGGTGTTCTAAGCATTTTCCTATAAATATGGTGCTTAGGTTTAATTGAAAATCACACCGTAAACTCAAGTTTTCTCTCTTTTTCTCTCTATAATATCGAGTTTATTTTGTGAGTATTTTAGTACTTTGAGTATTGCTATACGGTGCAAGTTCTTTCAAAGACTATATCCAAAGATTCCAAATGTAAGTACTATTCTTTCTTTTCGAGGTGGAGGTTATTTTTTCTTAAAATGATATTATTTCTTCAATATCATTATGCCAAATGTTGGTTGGAAATTTTATCAAATTTGAAACTTTTTCATGCTTCGGGTTACTTATTCATGAGTTACTATTCATGAGTTACTATTCATTAGTTACTATTCACGAGTTACTATTCACGAAAGTACTATTCACAAATTCATGATGATTTTTTGTGAAATTTCTATCTTTTGGTGTTCTGAGTTACTATTCACGATATACAAAGACTATTCACGATTGCACTATTCACTTAATACACGACACTATTAACCAAAAATGAAATTTCTTCTTTTGTCCAAAATATCTATTCGGATACTAGCTTTGATTGTATCCATGTTTTGATCATTCTTGAATTTTACCCCCCCACTCGTTATTTATGAAGTATTTTTGAATGGGAATTGTTTAAAGTATTTAATCCTTAATATTTGTTCTTTCGCTCAATCGGATTCGCTTTTCTTTAAAATATTTTTCATCATCCTCACCCTAAATGATGATATAACCGAATATCTTTGGCCTCAGAAAAGTAAAAGATGAATGATTTTGATGAATATCTTTGGCCCAGAAAGCAAAAAGATGAACAGATGTGTTTAGATGAATATGATTAATCGATGAATATCTTCGCCTATAGTGCAAAGATGACTTGTTGATGAATATCTTTGGCCCAGAGTGAAAAGATGACTTGTTGATGTATATCTTCGCCAGTAGCAAAAGATGAATTTATTAGTAGGATTATGAACATGAACTGTGATTTGGTATAACCATAATCTTTGATGTTTTAGGTGATGAAAATTATTTTTGTCCTGGATGAGGAAAGGAATTTAGAACTACAATTATGATTATGAGTTATATACGTGATTGTGGACAGGAATTGTTGATTGATGTTACAGGGATAAAACATTGTTGGTGGACTTTTAATATGGAGAAGATAATAGATTTTATGGTCTATTCGACTCTTCTAATGGATCGCTCGTTCACCGCAACTATGGTTGAATTTTTTTTTTATCATCTACCATATGTTCTAAATCTCGATTTATTATCGATGAAGGCTATTGATAATTTAATTATCTTTAGTCATGATATTCTTTATCGAAGTTAGTCAGGTTTCACCCTTTGCTTCACAATTCCTTTCTGTGTAATAAAAGTGTAGTGGGTCGAAATGGGATAACAAGGAATAGAATCATGGTCTATAGATGTTGAGGGTGAGGTGAATTTAACTTGGAAGGGTGTTTTGCCACTATCATACAAGATGTCTAATGACATACAACCTCGTGTCATCATAAGATGGTGGTCAGGTTTCATCCACTGCCGAGTATATCTACCAAAGACTACCTATATGATCTTGGAGTCTATTTGAAATATAACTCTCAATTAGAGACAAAGTGGAGATAATGATATGTCAAGAGAAGACTCACCATCGGGAAGAATATGATAGTAATCTTTCGCTTTTTTTTGGGGTCTATTGGGTCAACCAAGGATAATTCTGCGGGCCATATGATATCTATCATAACCTGTAAGCATGGCCTCCCATGTACGAAGGTTTCTGAGCACTTCCCAAAGATTCTAATTTCTAAAACAGCTTTCGACTATACCTTTATGTAAGGTGTCATTATGAGGTGTCATTCCACTATTGGGACATGAGTCACAGCTTGATATATATTTGTATCCAAACTCACAAAGATATGTGTTGTTGTATTTTGCACGACAATTGTTGTAATAAAGTTGTAGTTGTTTTTCTGTATCATGTATTTGGCACTCGTAATGGGTTGGATGGAATGGACCTATTTTGGGGTCGTTACATTTGGTATCGTAGCTTAGGATATGATCTCCCATGAGATCGGGATTAGAACTAGAGGGGAGAGATGAGTAAATCCTTCGCTAAAGGTGTCCTACCTAAGCTTAATTGTTGGCTCATTCATAATATACGGATATTATGTGATATGTTAATTTGCTTAATTAACCCTTGTTTTATGGCAGTATTTGAGAATGAAAGCTGAGAATGCTAACAATGGAGTGAATGAGACTGTGGGGATACCTCTAATCACTAACCATGATAATGTGATGTCGACGTAAGAAGGAATTAGAGATATCCATGTGGTGAGTGAAGAATTGATAGTCAAGCACCTTAGATAGTCGCAGAGGTAACAAAATGAGAGTGAGGAAGAAGAGGAAGAAGAGGTACCGAGGAGAGTTTATTAGAGGTATTATATGATCAAAATGTAGAATTTCAAAATCGATTCATGAGTTAGAAGAGCAGTCAAGAACGACAAAGCGGTCGTGGAACAAAAGGATGCAACAATTCAAGCTTCAGGTTACCCGATATGTGATGCTTGAATGTAAGCATTCTTTCGCGTAGTATAAGATGATAAAGATGGAATCGAAATAAAGAAGAAAAAAACCGAACGAGTGAGAATAAGTGATGAATGGGTAAAAGCCGCACGACACGTGGATATTGTGGAAAGAGATGTCCGATCTAAGAAGGCTAAAATAGATGATATGAATTTCTTTTCGAAAGCAATTGGGAGAACCCAACATCGAAGTTTTGAATTACCCCGCAGACAGAGCGGCCAACTCGAATTTGATATGGATCAAGATTGATGATTCAGATCATGAATCGTGAGTACGAAGAGGCAAAATGAGGAGGAATATGCCCTATAGAAAAGTATGTTCCATTCAGAGTGATGACGCCTAAATGTCGCCTTCTGCATAAGTCAAAGCCGAGTAGTTCGAGGATACGGTTGTCATGACTTCCCAACAAGTGAGGAACCCAAATGAAGTTATCACGGAGATGAGCAATGGAGAAATCATGATGACCGGGAGATAGAATAAAATGAAAGCAAGGTATTCTCAACTTTTCAAATACTGTGTACGTAAATTTTGGGACGAAATTTCATAAGGAGGGAGATTGAAGACCCTAATTTTATGAAATAAAAGTATTCAATTTTTCTTATAATTACAATTCAAGAAATGGTTAAATTGATAAAAAGTTAAAGTTAAGGGTGATATATGAATTTTTTTCAAAATACGCAAGTGGTTATAAAATATTCATTGTTATCTGGGAATATTCGCTTGGTCGTGGAATATTCTTTTTCGTTGGGAATATTCGCATTTACGATTTACGTTAAACCATTTGTGGGCCCCATAATGTAATAATCGCTCGGATGAAGAAAAAGACAAATTAAAGTTTTTATAAATAACTACAGAAGGGTTACCGTTAACATCGCTGGAATACCCTTGGTAAAGTAAAGTAATACGTTGTCGCAGACAAGAATATACCAGATTGCATAAAGATTTTTGAATTATTGATTCTTACGTAAGAAGGCACTACTCAATAATTGTTACAAAGAATTATCGCTCAAAGATTTTATTGATTCAATAATTGTCGCGTTGATATTTTATATTATCGTTGTTTTAATAATTGTCACTACACAAGATTTTCCATTATCGAGCAATAATTCATATTATCCTAATAATATTATTAGATAACATTATTGGCAATGTCTAGAAAGTTCGTTTCAAGGAGAGGTTTCGTCACCTAATCGCGCCGCCAAGAAGAGAGAAATTTTATCGAAAGCCCCTCTTCCTGTGAACCGCCTCGTTGTCATTATTATCATGATTCTCGTAATATTATTTGTGAATAATTAATTATTGATTTATATGATAAGGAAAATATTCATTTTATGTGGATATAGATGGAGAATTTTTTTAAAGTGACAATTGTTGAAAATCGATATTTTATCTTTTTCTCGATAAAATAATATTTTATTATATTATTATAATATAATAATGATGATATTTTTACAATGAATGTGGGATATATGAGTATATGAGGAGGAGGAGTATTTTTGTTGCAAAAGTTGTTTAAAACATGTTAAATATGTATGTGGGCCCATTTCTCGACCGAAATTTGATTATAAATTGTAAAATCGTCTGTATGTGGATTTCTAATCATTTTTGTTTGGAATTTGAAAAACTTTCTTTCGCAAAGTTGTAGAGAATTGAATTTCCTATAAAAAATCGTGAGATTCGAATTTTCTGATAAAAGGGCTATTTATTATGAATTATTGAAGTTCCGAAGTTCCGAAATAATTAATTTTTGAAGTTTTAATTATTTTTAATAAGAAAAACGTTTTTTACATTTTTGGGACTCATTTAACATGTGTTAAGATGGCTGATTTCAGATGTTAGGTGTGTATAGAAATTTATATAAATATATTATTAATTTATTAAATTTTCGCTTTGGTGTTCTAAGCATTTTCCTATAAATAGGTGCTTAGGTTAGAATTGAAAATCACACCGTAAACTCAAGTTTTCTCTATTTCTCTCTATAATATCGAGCGTATTTTGTGAGTATTTTAGTACTTTGAGTATTGCTATATGATGCAAGTTCTTTCAAAGACTATATCCAAAGATTCCAGCGTAAGTATTATTCTTTCGAGGTAAGTGGAGGTTATTTTCTTCTCTAAAATGATATTATTTCTTCAATATCATTATGCCAAAATGTTGGTTGGAAATTTTTATCAAATTTGAACATTTTTTCATACTATTCATGGGTTACTATTCATGAAGTTACTATTCACGAGTTACTATTCATGAAAGTTACTATTCATGAAGTTACTATTCACGAGTACTATTCATTTAAACGTGATGATGTTTTTTTGTGAAATTTCTATCTTTTGTGTGAGTTCTATTGAGTTACTATTCACGATACGATAGACTATTCACTTAATACTTGACTATTCAAAAAAAATGAAATTTCTTCTTTTTGTCCAAAATATCTATTCGGATACTAGCTTTGATCAGATCCATGTTTTGATCATTCTTGAATTTTACCCCACTCGTTATTTATGAAGTATTTTTGAATGGGAATTGTTTAAAGTATTAATCCTTAATATTTGTTCTTTTGCTTCACCGGATTCGCTTTCTTTAAAATATTTTTCATCATCCTCAATCCTAAATGATGATATAACTCAATATCTTTGGCCCGTAGTGTAAAAAGATGAATGATTTTCGATGAATATCTTTTGGCCCAGTAGGCAAAGATGAATGTGTGTTTAGATGAACATGACCAATTGATGAATATCTTTGGCTTATAGTGTAAAGATGACTTGTTGATGAATATCTTTGGCCTGTAGTGAAAAGATGACTTGTTGATGTATATCTTTGGCCATAGTGCAAAGATGAATTTATTAGTAGGATTATGAACATGAATCGTGATTTGGTATAACCATGATCTTTGATGTTTCGTGTGATGAAAATTATTTTTGTCCCGGATGAGGAAAGGAATTTAGAACTACAATTATGATTATGAAGTTATATCATGATTGTGGATGTGAATTGTTGATTGATGTTACAGGATAAAACATTGTTGGTGGACTTTTTAACATGGAGAAGATAATAGATTTTATGGTCTATTTGACTCTTCTAATGGATCGCTTCGTTCACCGCAACTATGGTTGAAATTTTTTTTTTATCATCTACCATATGTTCTAAATCTCGATTTATTATTAATGAAGGCTATTGATAATTTAATTATCTTTAGTCATGATATTCTTTATCGAAGTTAGTTGTGTTTCACCCTTTGCTTCACAATTCCTTTCGTGTAATAAAAGTGTAGCCGGGTCGAATGTGGGGATAACAAGGAAATAATCGGTGGTCTATAGATGTTGAGGGTGAGGTGAATTTAACTGGAAGGGTGTTTTGCCACTATCATACAAGATGTCTAATGACATACAACCTCGTGTCATCATAAGATGTGGTTGTGTTTCATCCACTTGTCGAGTATATCTACCAAAGACTACCTATATGATCTTGGAGTCTATTTGAAATATAACTCTCAATTAGAGACAAGGAGATAATGATATGTCAAGAGAAGACTCACCATTGGGAAGAATATGATAGTAATCTTCTCGCTTTTTTTTGGGGTCTATTAGGTCAACCAAGGATAATTTCGTGGCCATATGATATCTATCATAACCTAGAAGCATGGCCTCCCATGTAACGAAGGTTTCTTGAGCACTTCCCAAAGATTCTAATTTCTAAAATAGTTTTCGACTATACCTTTATGTAAGGTGTCATTATGAGGTGTCATTCCACGGTTGGGACATGAGTCACAGCTTGATATATATTTGTATCCAAACTCACAAGATATGTGGTTGTTGTATTTTGCACGACAATTGTTGTAATAAAGTTGTAGTTGTTTTCTCGTACCATGTATTTGGCAACTCGTAATGGGTTGGATGGAATGGACCTATTTTGGGGTCGTTTTGATGTTACTGAGGATAAAACATTGTTGATGGACTTTTAACATAGAGAAGATAATAGATTTTATGGTCTATTTGACTCTTCTAATGGATTGCTCGTTCACCGCAACTATGGTTAAAAAGTTTTATCATCTACAATATGTTCTAAATCTCGATTTACGACATCGATGATGGCTATTGATAATTTAATTATCTTTAGTCATGATATTCTTTATTGAAGCTAGTTGTGCTCACCCTTTTGCTTCTCAATTCCTTTTAGGTAATAAGAGTGTAAATGGGTCGGCCAGAGAGTATGAAGGGAATAGAATTGGTGGTCATCATTTAGTAGTTATATTTGGTGAATCAAATAGGGTGAGGCGAACCCAACGTTGGAAGGGTGTTTTGCCACTATCATACAAGATGTCTAATGACATACAACCTCGTGTCATCATAAGACATGGTTGTGCTCATCCACTTACTGAGTATATTTACGAGCACTACCTATATAATCTTGGTGTTTGTTTGAAGTATAATTCTCATTTAGAGATAGTAGAGATAATGATATGTCAAGAGAAGACTCACCATTGGGAAGAATATGATAGTAATCTTCTCATTTTTCTTTGGGGTCTATTGGGTCAACCAAGGATAATTCTGTGGCCATATGATATCTATCATAACCTAGACGCATGGCCTCCCATATACGAAGGTTTCCTTGAGCACTTCCCAAAGATTCTAATTTCTAAAACAGTTTTTGACTATACCTTTATGTAAGGTGTCATTATGAGGTGTTGTCCACGGTTGGGACATGAGTCACAGTTGATATATATTTGTATCCAAACTCACAGCATATGTGTTGTTGTATTTTGCACTACAATTGTTGTAATAAAGTTGTAGTTGTTTTCTGTACCATGTATTTGGCAACTCAGAATGGGTTGGATGGAATGGGCCTATTTTGGGGTCGTTACATTTGGTATCAGAGCTTAGGGATATGATCTCTGGCGGAGATCGGGATTAGAACTAGGAGGGGAGAGATGAGTAAATCCTTCGCTAGTGTGTCCTACCTAAGCTTAATTATTGGTCGGTCATAATATACGGATATTATGTGATATGTTAATTTGCTTAATTAACCCTTGTTTTATTGCAGTATTTAAGAATGGCAGCTGAGAATGCTACCAATGGAGTGAATGAGACTGTGGGGATACCTCTAATCACTATCCATGATAATGTGATGTCAGACGAAGAAGGAATTAGAGATATCCATGTGGTGAGTGAAGAATTGATAGTTGCTCCCGAGATAGTCGCAGAGGTAACAGATGAGAGTGAGGAAGAAGAGGAAGAAGAGGTACCTGAGGAGAGTTTATTAGAGTACCATGTATTTGGCGACTCAGAATGGGTTGGATGGAATGGACCTATTTTGGGGTCGTTACATTTGGCCTATAGTGCAAAGATGAACTATTGATGAATATCTTTGGCCTGTAGTGCAAAGATGACTTGTTGATGAATATCTTTGGCCCATAGTGCAAAGATAAATTTATTAGTATGATTATGAACATGAATCGTGATTTGGTATAACCATGATCTTTGATGTTTTGGTGATGAAAATTATCTTTGTCTCGGATGAGAAAAGGAATTTAGAACTATAATTACGATTATGAGTTATACATGTGATTGTGGACAGGAATTGTTGATTGATGTTACGAGGATAAAACATTGTTGGTGGACTTTTAACATAGAAGATAATAGATTTTATGGTCTATTTGACTCTTCTAATGGATTGCTCGTTCATTTGCAACTATGGTTAAAAAGTTTTATCATCTACCATATGTTCTAAATCTACGATTTACATCGATGATGGCTATTGATAATTTAATTATCTTTAGTCATGATATTCTTTACTGGGCTAGTTGTGCTCACCCTTTTGCTTCTTAATTCCTTTTAGGTAATAAGAGTGTAGCTGGGTCGAGCGGGGGTAACAGGGGAATAGAACGGTGGTCATCATTTAGTAGTTATATTTGGTGAATCAAATAGGGTGAGGCGAACCCAACGTTGGAAGGGAGTTTTGCCACTATCATACAAGATGTCTAATGACATACAACGTCGTGTCATCATAAGACATGGTTGTGCTCATCCACTTGCTGAGTATATTTACGAGCACTACCTATATAATCTTGGTGTTTGTTTGAAGTATAATTCTCATTTAGAGATAGTAGAGATAATGATATGTCAAGAGAAGACTCACCATTGGGAAGAATATGATAGTAATCTTCTCATTTTTCTTTGGGGTCTATTGGGTCAACCAAGGATAATTCTGCGGCCATATGATATCTATCATAAACCTGACGCATGGCCTCCCATGTACGAAGGTTTCCTCGAGCACTTCCCAAAGATTCTAATTTCTAAAAGCAGTTTTTGACTATACCTTTATGTAAGGTGTCATTGTGACGTGTTATCCAAGGTTGGGACATGAGTCACAGTTGGTATATATTTGTATCAAAACTCATAGCATTTATGTTGTTGTATTTTGCACGAAAATTGTTGTAATAAAGTTGTAGTTGTTTTCTGTACCATATATTTGGCGACTCAGAATGGGTTGGATGGAATGGACCTATTTTGGGGTTATCACATTTGGTATCAGAGCTTAGGGATATGATCTCTGGCGGAGATCGGGGAATAAAACTAGGAGGGGAGAGATGAGTTAATCATTCGCTAGTGTGTCCTACCTAAGCTTAATTGTTGGTCAGTCATAATATCGGGATATTATGTGATATGTTAATTTGTTCAATTAACCCTTGTTTTGAAGCTGTATTCTAGAATGATATCTGAAATAAAGGAGATGAGCAATGGAGAAATCATGATGACAGGGAAGATGAAATCTAAAATGAAAGCAAGGTATTCTCAACTCTTTGAAATACCAGGTACGTAAATTTCGAGGACGAAATTTCATAAGGAGGGGAGATTGTAAGACCCCAAATTTTATGAAATAAAAGTATTCAATTTTTCTATTTAGTAAATAGTTAAATTGATAAAAGGTTAAAGTTAAGGGTGATATATGAATTTTTCAAATACGCAAGTGGTTATAAAATATTCATTTTTGTTGGGGAATATTCGTTTTGTCGTGGAATATTCTTTACGTAGGGAATATTAAATGCATTTACGGCTTAAACCATTTTAGGGCCCCATAATAGAATAATCGCCGAATGAAGAAAATGACAAGTTTGAGTTTTTATAAATAACTTGGCGTAGTTGTTACTGTTAATCGTTGGAATACCGTTGGTTAAAATACGATGAATCTGGCGTGGATGTACAATATTGATGAATTATTGATCCTTACGTAAGAAGGCACTACTCAATAATTGTTAAAGTAGTTACTGTTCAATATTTTATTTTATTAATTCAATAGTTGTTGCGTTGATATTTTAAATTATTGTTGTTCAATAATTGTCACTGCTCAGCATCTCCATTATCAGATCAATAATTCATATTATTTGAATAATATTATGAGATAGCATTATTGGCAATGTCTAGAAAGTTCTGTCAAGAAGAGGTTTGGTCACCTAATTGCGCGCCAGTAAGGAGAAATCCTTATCGAAAAGCCCCTCTTTCACGGAACCTACTGGTTGTCATTATTGTGATTACGTAATATTATTTGTGAATAATTAATTATTGATTTATATGATAATGAAATATTTATTTGATGTGGATATAAATGATGGATTTATTTATGTGGTTATAAATGAAGGAATTAATGTTGAGGTATTTTATCAGTATTTTGTCGGATTGGAGATATTAAAAGATCAAATCGATTGTTCTTACTGACTTTTATTATGTGAGTTATAATTTTTTAATCATGAATTTGGATCGTTGTGATTTTTGGATATGTTATACATATATAAGTTGAATATATGTTCACAAATTTTGAACCGTTAAAAATAAACGAATGATTTGTTATGAATTTTAAGAGGTGACTGATTCGGAAATTAGGTTTATAAATGATTTTGGTGGAAAATTCTAGAAATGGGTGGGCTCCACTTTTGGTTGTTGTGGAAGATGGCTGATTTTTGGTGGGTGGAATAATAGCAGGTAAAGCCATCAGTGTAGCAGAAAGTGTCTGCTTCAAGGCTATCATTTTCCTATAATTAGAGGGCTAAGTTAGAATTGAAAATCACACCAGAATTCATAAGTTTTCTCTCTTTTTCTCTCTAGATTATCGAGTGTATTTTGTGAGTATTTAGATACTTGGTGAGTTGCTATTCATCAGTGCAAGTTTCCTTCAGCGTCATATCCGATATCCAGTCAGAAGTGCTGTTCTTTTGAAGTAAGGGATAGTAAGGGATTGTAAGGGATAGTGAGAGATATTAAGGAATGTTATATTGTTCATAATGATGTTATTCTTTCAATATCATTATACTGACATATTGGTATGGATCTTATTGTGGAATTTCTACCTTTTTGAGTCGGGGTTACTATTCATGTATACGACACTATTCACGTATACGGCACTATTCATGTATATAGCACTATTTACGTATATGACATTATTTACGTATATGGTACTATGTACGAATACGGAGTACTATTCACGAGTTACTATTCATGAGTTACTATTCACGAGTTACTATTCACAAAAAAAAATTGGTTTCTTTTTCTGACCAAATTATCGTTGATTTATGATTGTTGCTCTTGAAAATAAATGCAGTTGTTGATCATATTGTTTTTATTATCATATATAACATTTTTATAACCCTGATGTTGAATTTCTCTTTCACTTGAGTGTAAAGATGGGTAGATTATTGGTATGATCGTGACTATGGGTTCTCTTTGGCCAGTAGTGCAAAGTTGAATTGTTGACTGGTATGATCATGACCATTGAATTTATAATTGAATATCTTTAACTTAGGTGCAAATGTGAATTGATCAAACATGGTTATAATTATTGTTTATATAAATTCTGAAATGATTATATATTTCTTTGAGATATTGAATATCTTTGGCTCATGGTGCAAAAGATGAAGCTGTTGATGAATATCTTTGGCTCATGAGTAAAAAAGATGAACTATTGATGAATATCTTTGGCCTGTAGTGTAAAGATGACTTGTTGATGAATATCTTTGGCCCGTAGTGCAAAGATAAATTTATTAGTATGATTATGAACATGAACTGCGATTTGGTATAACCATGATCTTTGATGTTTCAGGTGATGAAAATTATCTTTGTCCTGGATGAGAAAAGGAATTTAGAACTACAATTACGATTATGAGTTATACATATGATTGTGGATAGGAATTGTTGATTGATGTTACAGGGATAAAATATTGTTAGTGGACTTTTAACATAGAGAAGATAATAGATTTTATGGTCTATTTGACTCTTCTAATGGATTGCTCGTTCCGCTGCAACTATGGTTGAAAAGTTTTATCATCTACCATATATTCTAAATCTCTGATTTATTAATGATGATGGCTATTGATAATTTAATTATCTTTAGTCATGATATTCTTTATCTGGCTAGTTGTGCTCACCTTTTGCTTCACAATTCCTTCGAGGTAATAAGAGTGTAAAATAATGCCGGGGTAACAGGGGAATAGAACGGTGGTCATCATTTAGTAGTTATATTTGGTGAATCAAATAGGGTGAGGCGAACCCAATGTTGGAAGGGTATTTTTCCACTATCATACAAGATGTCTAATGATATACAACCTCGTGTCATCATAAGACAGGGTTGTGCTCATCCACTTGCTGAGTATATTTACGAGCACTACCTATATAATCTTGGTATTTGTTTGAAGTATAATTCTCATTTAGAGACAGTGGAGATAATGATATGTCAAAAGAAGACTCACCATTGGGAAGAATATGATAGTAATCTTCTCATTTTTCTTTGGGGTCTATTGGGTCAACCAAGGATAATTCTGTGGCCATATGATATCTATCATAACCTAGACGCATGGCCTCCCATGTATGAAGGTTTCCTTGAGCACTTCCCAAAGATTCTAATTTCTAAAACAGTTTTTGACTATACATTTATGTAAGGTGTCATTGTGACGTGTTATCCAAGGTTGGGACATGAGTCACAGTTGGTATATATTTGTATCAAAACTCATAGCATTTATGTTGTTGTATTTTGCACGAAAATTGTTGCAATAAAGTTGTAGTTGTTTTCTGTACCATGTATTTGGCGACTTAGAATGGGTTGGATGGAATAGACCTATTTTGGGGTTGTCACACTTGTTGTCGGGGAATATTCGTACGACGATGCAACCATTTGTGGGCTCCATAACAGAATATTTGTCGGATGAAGAAAACGACAAGTTTAAGTTTTTATAAATAATGGCGTAATTGTTACCGTTAACATTGTTGGAATACCCGGTGGGTAAAATACGCGTTGTTGCACAGTAGCACACGGTATTGCACAATATTTTTGAATTATTGATTCTTACGTAAGAAGTCACTACTCAATAAATGTTACAGTAATTACTGTTTAATATTTTATTTTATCGATTCAATAATTGGTACGTTGATATTTTATATTATTGTTGTTTCAATATTTGTCACTATACATTATTTTCCATTATCAGATCAATAATTCATATTATTTGAATAATATTATTAAATAGCATTATTGGCAATGTCTAGAAAGTTCGGTCTAAGGAGAGGTTTGGTCACCTAATTGCGCTAGTAAGGAGAAATCCTTATTGGAAAGCCCCCTCTTTCCTGGGAACGACCTGGTTGTTATTATTGTGATTCTGTAATATTATTTGTGAATAATTAATTATTAATTTATATGATAAGGAAAATATTTATTTTATGTGGATATAGATGGAGAAAATTTTTAATGTGACAATTGTTGAAAATTGATATTTTATCTTTTCTGATAAATAATTTATTTAAATATATTATTATATTACAATAATATTATATTGGTGATATTTTTACAATGAATGTGTGATATATGAGTAAATGAGGAGGAAAAGTATTTTTATTACAATAAATGTTTAAAACATGTTTTGTGTGTTGGTGGACCCTATTTTTGACTGAAATTTGAATATAGCCTGCAAAATCGTCCGTATGTGGATTTCGGTCAATTTCTGTTTGGAATTTGGAAAAACTTTTTTCTGCAAATTTGTAGAGAATGGAATATCCTATGGAATGAACATAAGATTTGAATTTTTCTGATAAAAGGGCTATTTATTATGAATTATTAAAGTTCCGAAATATTGAGTCTGAATTGATTTTGTTTAAACATGTTTTTGTAGAAGGTGGGCCCCACAATTGTACTTTTGCATGTCGAAAATGCTGGAATCTGAATTCAAAGGAGGCGTATGAATTTTGTTATAAATATATTATTTTATTAAATTTTCTGCTTTGGTGTTCTAAGCATTTTCCTATAAATAGGGTGCTTATATGTTAGAATAGAAATTCACACCAGAAAATTGAAGTTTTCTCTCTCTATATTATCGAGCGTATTTTTGTGAGTATTTAGATATCTTGAGTGTTGCTATACGATGCAAGTTTCTTTTCGTTGTATTCGATATTCACCCGTAAATCTTTTCTTTTTGAGGTAAGGGATGTTATTTTTTTTATAAATGATATTATTTCTTTCAATATCATTATATCGAAATATTAGTAAAATTTTTCTTGTGAAATTCTTATCTTTTCATATTGAGTTACTTATTCATGAGTTACTATTCACAAGTTACTATTCATGAGTTACTATTCACGAGTTACTATTCACGAGTACTATTCATGAAACATGATGATTTTTCTTGTGGAATATCTA
Source organism: Panax ginseng (assembly GCA_020205605.1). Taxonomy (NCBI): domain Eukaryota; kingdom Viridiplantae; phylum Streptophyta; class Magnoliopsida; order Apiales; family Araliaceae; genus Panax; species Panax ginseng. The sequence continues at coordinate 119,799,319 of CM035143.1, read as the reverse complement.
CCTTTTAGTGTCAGAGTTACTATTCACGTATACGGCACTATTCACGTATACCTATTCACGAATACGATACTATTCACGGAAAAATTAAATTTTTTTTTCTGTGTTCAAGATTGTCTGTTATGGTTCCTATCTTTGATTGGATCTATATTTTTATCTTCATTTTTGAATTCTGCTCCACAATAGTTTATTATGGAGTATTTTTGATCATGGATAAACCGAAGTACGAATCCTTACTATTTGTTCATTTGTCTCACTGGATTAGTTTTCTTTAAAATATATTTTTCATCATCCTCAGTCCTAAATGATGATATTACTGAATATCTTTGGTCTGTAGTGCAAAGATGAATGATTTTATGATGAATATCTTTGGCCCGTAGTGCAAAGATGAACATGTGTTGAGATGAACATGACCGACTGATTAATATCTTTGGCCTGTAGTGCAAAGATGACTATATGATTCAAGATGTATATTGATTGATGTTACATGGATAAAATATCGATGATGGACTTTTAAATTCATAGATGATAGTAGATTTCATTCTCTACTTAACTCTTCTAATGAATTATTGTTTCCGCTGCAGTTGTTGATCTAAAACTTGTTGTCTATTGTATTATATCAGATTTTTCCCTGTTGAAGACTAAGGATAATTTGTTATATATTATCTTAGTCATAATATTCTTTACTGGGCTAGTTGAGCTCACCCTTTTCCTTTTTGTTCCATTTTTCTTTTCAGGAGACGAGAATATAGCGGGAACTAGTCGGGGTATGGAGTAATGGTTCAAGATAGTTGTTTTAGTAGTCCTCACTATTTTGTAAAATAGTGTATTAATAATTGTAATGAGGACTTATTTGAGTGTGTATATTGTCTAGAAGACAATATTTGTATTTAAACTCACAGTTTATGTGTTGTCGTATTTTGTACGACAATTGTATTAATGAAGTTGTAGTTGTTTCTGTACCATGTATTTGGCGACTCAGAATAGGTTGGGTGGATTTGACCTATTTTGGGGCGTCCACTGATTAATATCGAGCTTAGGGATATGGTCTCTGGCGGAGATGGGGAATAGAACTAGGAGGAATAGATGAGTAAATCCTTATTTAGTGTGTCCTACCTAAGCTTATTTGTTGGCTCATAAGTAATATAGGGATATTATGTGATATGTCAATTAACCTTTGTTTTGAAGTTGTATTCTAGAATGATATCGAAATACGAGGAGATGAGCAATGGAGAAATCATTATAATAGGAGAGATAGAATCGAAATGAAAGCAAGGTATTCTCAACTCTTGAAATACAGTGCACGTAAATTTTGGTGGTGAAATTTCATAAGAGGGAGATTGTAAGACCCGAATTTTATGAAATAAAAGTATTCAATTTTTCTTATAATTATTACTGAAAAATTGATAAAAAGTTAAAGTTAAGGGTGATATATGTAAAAAAATTAAAATAAGCAAGTGATTATAAAATATTTATTGTTGTCGGGAAATATTCGTTTGGTCGTGGAATATTCTTGTTGTCGGAGAATATTCGTACGACGACGCAACCATTTGTGGGCTCCATAACAGAATATTTGTCGGATGAAGAAAACGACAAGTTTAAGTTTTTATAAATAATGGCGTATTTGTTACCGTTAACATTGTTGGAATACCCAGTGGGTAAAGTAAAGTAATACGCGTTGTTGCACAGTAGAACACGATATTGCACAATATTTTTGAATTATTGATTCTTACATAAGAAGTCACTACTCAATAAATATTACAATAATTATTGTTCAATATTTTATTTTATCGATTTAATAATTGGTACGTTGATATTTTATATTATTGTTGTTTCAATAATTGTCACTACACATTATTTTCTATTATCAGATCAATAATTCATATTATTTGAATAATATTATTAAATAACATTATTGACAATGTCTAGAAAGTTCTTTCTAAGGAGAGGTTTGGTCACCTAATTGTGCGCCAGTAAGGAGAAATCCTTATTGGAAACCCCATCTTTCTTGGGAACGGCCTGGTTGTCATTATTGTGATTCTGTAATATTATTTGTGAATAATTAATTATTGATTTATATGATAAGGAAAATATTCATTTTATGTGGATATAGATGGAGAAAATTTTTAATGTGACAATTGTTGAAAATTGATATTTTATCTTTTCTGATAAATAATTTATTTAAATATATTATTATATTACAATAATATAATATTGGTGATATTTTTACAATGAATGTGTGATATATGAGTAAATGAGGAGGAAGAATATTTTTGTTGTAATAAATATTTAAAACATGTTTTGTGTGTTGGTGGACCCTATTTTTGACTGAAATTTGATTATAGCCTGCAAAATCGTCTGTATGTGGATTTCGGTCAATTTTTGTTTGTAATTTGGAAAAACTTTCTTCTGCAAAGTTGTAGAGAATAGAATTTTCTATGGAATGGACATAAGATTCAAATTTTTATAATAAAAGAGCTATTTGTTATGAATTATTGAAGTTTTGAAATATTAAGTCTGAATTGATTTTGTTTAAAACATGTTTTTCTAGAAGGTGGGCTCTACAATTGTACTTTTGCATGTGGGAAATGCTGGAATCTGAATTCAAAGGAGGCGTATGAATTTTGTTATAAATATATTATTTTATTAAATTTTCTGTTTTGGTGTTCTAAGCATTTTCCTATAAATAGGGTGCTTATATGTTAGAATAGAAATTAACACCAGAAAATTGAAGTTTTCTCTCTTTATATTATCGAGCGTATTTTTGTGAGTATTTAGATATCTTGAGTGTTCTATACTTGGCTGAAGTTTTATTCAAATATTATATCCGATATTCAAATTGAAATCTATGTCTTTTGAGGTAAGGGATGTTTTTTTTTATAAATGATATTATTTTTTTCAATATCATTATGCCGAATTATTGGTAAGATTTTTCTTGTGAAATTCTTATCTTTTTATGTCGGGGTTAATATTCATGAGTTACTATTCACAAGTACTATTCACGAAACATGATGATTTTCTTGTGGAATTTCTACCTTTTAGGTCTGAGTTACTTATTTACATTATACTGACTATTCACGAATCGACACTATTCACGGAAAAATTAAATTTTCTTTTTACGTGTTCAAGATTATCATTATGGTTCCTATCTTTGATTGGATCTATGTTTTGATCTTCATTTTGAATTACGCTCCACTGATAGTTTATTATGGAGTATTTTGAACATGGATAAACCAAGTACGAATCCTTACTATTTGTTCATTTGTCTCCTTTGGATTCGTTTTCTTTTAAAATATATTTTTCATCATCCTCGGTCCTAAATGATGATATTATTGAATATCTTTGGCTTGTAGTGCAAAAGATGAATGATTTTTTAAGATGAATATCTTTGGCCCGTAGTCTGAAAGATGAACATGTGTTGAGATGAACATGCATAATCGATTAATATCTTTGGCCTGTAGTGCGAAGATGGCTATTTGATTCAAGATGTATATTGATTGATATTACAGGGATAAAATATCGATGATGGACTTTTAAATTCATAGATGATAGTAGATTTCATTTTCTACTTAATTCTTCTAATGAATTATTGTTTTCGCTGCAGTTGTTGATCTAAAACTTGTTGTCTATTGTATTCTATCAGATTTTTCCCTGTTGAAGACTAAGGATAATTTTTTGTACATTATCTTAGTCATAATATTCTTTACTGGGCTAGTTGAGCTCACCCTTTTCCTTTTTGTTCCATTTTTCTTCTCGGGAGGCGAGAATATAAGCGAGAACTAGTCGGGGTGTGGAGTAATGGTTCAAGATAGTTGTTTTAGTAGTCCTCACTATTTTGTAAAATAATGTATCAATAATTGTAATGAGGACTTATTTAAGTGTGGATACTGTCTAGAAGACAATATTTGTATTTAAACTCACAGTTAATGTGTTGTCGTATTTTGCACGAAAATTGTATTAATGAAGTTGTAGTTGTTTATGTACCATGTATTTGGCGATTCAGAATAGGTTGGGTGGATTGGACCTATTTTGGGGGCGTCACATAGTTACTATTCAATCTTTTTTCCTATAAATAGAAGCTCATTCCTTCATTATTTCTTATGAATTCACTGAAACTCTAAAGAGAGAAATTATAGAGAGCAAGAAGAAGAGTATTTTGCTACTACCCTACTTCACTATTCACTTTTCTATTAAGGTAAGGGATATTATTTGTTGTATTCGTAAGGGGTATTATTTCTTTCGTATTCATGAAGAGAGTTATTTTCTTTCAGGACTCGTAAGGGTTGTTATTCCATTCTTTATTATTTTGTGGGAATAACCTGTCAACGCGGACTACCACATGCATGGTGAAATCTTTTGTTATTCCATTCTTTATTATTCTGTGGGAATAACCTGTCTATGCGGACTACCACATGCATGGTAAAATCTTTTGTTATTCCATTCTTTATTATTCTGTGGGAATAACCTGTCTACGTGTTATATTGCATGCATAGTGAAATCTTTTGTTATTCCATTCTTTATTATTCTGTGGGAATAACCTGACTACGCGGACAACCGCATGACAAGTGAAAATCCATTTGCAGTTTCGTATATTATTTCTTTTCATATTCTAAATCTAAACTTACTATGGTAAGTATTACTTCTATAATTCCTGAAATTAATGGAATATCCTTGAGTTTTGCGCTTCATCCAGTATCATTTCATTGGAATATTGATCTAAACTTTCTTATTAAATATCAATATTTTCACCCGGGGTACTATTCACGGGTTACTATTCACTCAAATATTATTCACCCGAGAATTCGGGGTACTTTTCATACCGAGTTACTATTCATAGGTTACTATTCATGAGTTATTATTCACTCGAGTGCTATTTGTGACGCCCCCAAAATAGGTATACATCACCCATCTTGAGTCGCCAAATACATGGTACAAAATTCAAATACAACTTAATTATACAGCGATGCGTGTAAAAATGACAAAACATAATCTAAGAGTTTTAATAAGAATATTGTCATCTAGACAATATCCACACTCAATGGAGTCCTCAATACATTTATTGTCACACTATTTAGCGAATAGTGAGGGCTTGCTAATGCTATCATCCGGACCGTCACTCCATTCCCGACTAGTCCATGGCCACGTTTCTCATTTCAAGAGAAAACGGTGAAAGAAAGGTGAGCTCAACTAGCCCGAAGAAATATTATGACTAAGATAATCTAGAATAAATTATCATTAGCCTTCAACGTTGTTAAAGCGATAAAATATAATAAACATCAAGTTTAAGCTGCAGTGAACAAGCGATCCATTAGAAGAGTCAAGTAGAGAATAAAATCTACTATCTTTTATGATTTAAAAGGTTTTTCATCACTTTTATCATTTGAGACTCGACAATAAATAAACCACATCATCCATGCACTACGACCAAGGATATTCATTAGTATCACGACCACAAATTATCCATGCACTACGGGCCGAGGATATTCGTGTATTCATCAATGGTCATGATCATGCCAACAATCGTCCATCAATGCACTCTGCCCGATGAGGACTTGTACCACATCATTTGTAATATTACGGTCATGATTATGCGAATAATCCTAGTCATAATCATACCAAGTTCATTTATGCACTACAGGCCACAGATGACTTTCAACATATTATAAACATGAGGATGATGACAATGATATAAGAATTCAATAAAACAAGTTCAAGGATAAATTTGTTAAGATTTATAATTTAATTTATCTAGAAATTAATAACGTCTAAATTATCAACATGATACTGCTTTGTGGAGTAAAATTCAAGAATGCTCAGAAGAATATTTTCATGAAAGATCTTTGGATGAAGCCGCAAATATCAAGAGATATTCCACTAATTTCATGGAGTATAGAAGCCAAAAACTTTAATCAAATCGGTATAATAGAATATATGAAATCGTAAATGGATTTTTACGCAGCCATACGGTAATCCACGTCAAACAGATTATTCAACGAATAATAAAGAATGGAATAATGAAGAATTCACGGGCATGCGTAATCACTTTGAGACGGAGTTATTCAAACAGAATAATAAAGAATGGAACGGTAAATATGTAATCCGCATGGACATGATGTTCAAGCAGAATAATAAAGAATGAAACGGTCATGCGTAATCGCTTACGAGATAGGATGTTCCAACATAATAATAAATAATTGAATAACAACAGAATTCACCCGGCATGCGATAGACCGCACAAACAGGTTATTCCAACATAATAATAAAGAATGAAATAACAGAAGAATTTCACCATGTATGCGGTACTTCGCATAGACAGGTTATTCCAACATAATAATAAAGAATGGAATTACAACCCTTACGAGTATTGAAAGAAAATAACTCTCTTCATGAATACGAAAGAATAATACCCATTACCTTAGAAAAGCTGAATCTTTGGAATAGTGAGGTAGCAGACTTCTCTTCTTCTTTCTCTCTATAATTTCTCTCTATAATAATTTCTCTAAAGCTTTTATGAATTGGTGAGAAATGAAGGAAGAATGAGCTTCTATTTATAGGAAAGTATAGTTTCGATAATTGCACGTTTTGGGGCTCAAAATATTACAGTATAATACCTTCATCTTTTTCTTCATTTTTAATTTAGTCCTGCAAGTATTATCAAACTTGCACCCCTCCTCTAATAGTAAATAATGTGAATTAATAGTTCATTCATGTGACTCAATAGTATAATCATGTGAAAAAACTAATTACAGTATAATACCTTCAACTATACCTCCATTTTTAATTTAGTCATGCAAGTATTATCAATCTTGCATCACCTCCCCTAATAGTACATGAATGTGAATCAATAGTACACATATGTGAACAAATAGTCATAAGCATGTGAAATAATAGCAATTAATTGCTCATTTATCCGATTAATTACCCAATTGGTCAATATAACCTCCAGACATCAATTATTATCGAAATAAATGTCGATTTCCATTAACATTAATAATCTCAACACAATGGAACTATCAATTTCATCTTTAATCAACACAACTTATTCATCATTAATATTATAACTCACAATATTTAACAACGAAGGTCGTTTCCAGAGAGAGGGCTTTACGATAAGGATTTCTCCTTATTTAGCAATTGATTAGGTGACCAAACCTCTCGATGTGAACTTCTAGACATTGTCGATATTGCAAATAATAATATTAATAACTTTGTCGTCTCAATTATTGATTTAATAATAATAAATATTATGCAGATGATACTGTGACAATAATTGAATCAATAATATGAGAGATATGATGCGATAATTCTTGTAGCAATAATTGAGTATCCACTGGTGACTTCTCACGTAAGCATTAATAATCAATAGTGTGCTTTTACTATGCAACCACAGCGTATTCATCGTACTTTACTCTTGGGTAGTTCAACGGTTTTAACGGTAATACTTTGTAGTTATTTTTATAAAAAGATAATTCTGTCATTTTTTAACTACGACAATACTTCCGTTGTGGGGTCCACCAATGATTGTGCCTGTAAGACCCAAACTTTTAGGAATAAAGATGAATTTTCTATAAATATCATTTTTGAATATTATGGAATGAATTTGATATAATGTTATAGTTGTGGGTAATATTTATAAATTTTGCAAAGTACTCAATTTGTTATATAATATTCGATTGGTCGGGGAATATTCGTTTTAATAGGAAATATTAAATACAATGACACAATCATTGGTGGACCCACAATGAAATTATTGTCGAATTAAGAAAATGACAAAAATACATTATAAAAATAGCGGCGGAAGTTTTACCGTTAACTATCAAAACACGGTGTTAAAAACAACTGATACGATACATGCATAAAGATAGACACAGTATTGATTATTGATGCTTACGTGAGAAGTCACTCAGTTTTGTTCAATTATTGCTACAATAATTGCTACATAATATCTCACGTTATTTGATTCAATTATTGTCAATATTTTATATATTAAATCAATAATTGAGATGACAATGTTATTAATATTATTATTTGCAATATTAACTGTAAGACCCCAAATAATTGATAAATGAAATTTATTTTCCTCTATTTATTATTTTTTTAATTTGTAAGGGTTGATTTGATTAATGTGGTTAGTTATGGGTAAAATGCGCAAATATTTTAAATAAAGCGGTGGTTATAAAATATTTATTTTTCGCAAAGGAAATATTAGTTTGGTCGTGAAATATTCTTACTATCGGGGAATATTAAATGCAACTGGCGCAACAATATGTGGGCCCCATAACGGAAAGTGATTGGATGAAGAAAACGACAAGAGTAAGTTGGTTATAAATAACAGCGTAGTTATACTGCAATTAATCTTTGTTGGAATACTAAATTGGTTAAAACACGATGTCGCGCATTGTTTGCACAGTAGCACACATTATTGCACCAATTATTGATTCTTACGTAAGAAGGCACTTCTCAATAATTATTACCGTAATTACTGTTCAATATTATATTCTATTGATTCAATAATTGCTACGTTGATATTACTGTTGTTTTAATAATTGTCACTGCAGAGTATTTTCTATTATCAGAGCAATAATTCATATTATCTGAATAATATTATTAGATAACATTATTGGCAATGTCTAGAAAGTTCTGTCTAATGAGAGGTTTGGTCATCTAATTGCGCGCCAGTAAGGAGATATCCTTATTGAAAAGCCCCCACTTTCCTGGGAACTGCCTGGTTGCCAATAATGTGATTCTGTAATATTATTTATGAATAATTAATTATTGATTTATATGATGAGGAAAATATTGATTTTATGAGGATATAGATGGAAAATTTTTTTAATGTGACAATTGTTGAAAATTAATATTTTATCTTTTTCTGATAAAATAATTCTTTTAAATGTATTATTTTAATAATATATTAACGATGATATTTTTACAATGAATGTGGGATATATGAGTATATGAGGAGGAAGAGTATTTTTGTGGCATTAAATGTTTAACACATGTTTTGTGTGTTGATGGACACAATTATTGACCAAAATTTGATTATAGCTTTGTAAAATCACCGACTTACGGATTTTTGGTCAATTTTGTTTGGAATTTGAAAAAACTTTCTTCTGCAAAGTTGTATAGAATTGAATTTCCTATAAAAATTGCGAGATTCGAATTTTCTGATAAAAGGGCTATTTATTATGAATTATTGAAGTTCAGAAGTTCTGAAATAATTAATTTTTGGGAGTTTTAGTTAATTATTTTGAGAAAAACGTTTTTTGTATAATTAGTGGGCTCACATGTGTTATCAATGTGTTGAATTGAGATCATCAAAGGTGGGCTAAGGAAATTTATAATATATATTAATATTTTATTAATTTTTTTACTTTGGTGTTCTAAGCATTTTTTCTATAAATAGGAGCTTAGGTTAGAATTGAAAATCACTTTTAAACTGAAGTTTCTCTCTATTTCTCTCTCGATATTTTAGCGTATTCTTGTGAGTATACTTTGAGTGTTGATATACTGGTGCAAGTTCAAGTCATAGCCTATATTTGGTGTTTCAATTAAATCTTGTCTTTTTCGAGGTAAGGATGTTATTTTCTTAAGTAAGTGATATTATTTCTTGATATCATTATCTTAGAAATATTGGTTGGAACTTTTTATCAAATTTGGAACTTTTTTCATGTTTGGAGATTCTTATTCATAAGTTACTATTCATGAGTTACTATTCACAGTACTATTCACGAGTACTATTCACGAAGTGTGATAATATTTTTTGTGAAATTTCTATCTTTTGGTGTAGAATTTTATTCACGTATCTGGCACTATTCACCAAAAAAAGAAATTTCTTCTTTTTGTCCAAAATATCTATTACGGATACTAGCTTTGATTATATCCATGTTTTGATCATTCTTGAATTTTACCCCACTCTGGTTGGTTATGAAGTATTTTTGAATGGGAATTGTTTAAAAGTCTGAATCCTTAATATTTGTTTTTTTGCTTCTTTGGATTCGTTTTCTTTAAAATATTTTTTTTATCATCCTCAGTCCTAAATGATGATATAATGGAATATCTTTGGCCTGTAGTGCAAAGATGAATGATTTCTTGATAAATATCTTTGGCCCGTAGTGCAAAGATGAACATGTGTTTAGATGAACATGACCAACTGATTAATATCTTTGGCCTGTAGTGTAAGGATGAATATTTGATTTAAGATAAATATTGATTGATGTTACAGGGATAAAATAATGATGATGGATTGTTAAATTCATAGATATTAGTAGATTTCATCCTCTACGTAACTCTTACATGAATTATTATTTTTCATTGCGAATATTGATATAAAACTTGTTGTTTAATGTATTCTCTCGATTTTTCCTGTTGAAGACTAACGATAATTTGTTGTATATTATCTTAGTCATAATATTCTTCTTTGGGCTAGTTGAGCTCACCTTTTCCTTTTTTGTTCCATTTTTCTTCTCGGGAGGCGAGAATGTAGCGAAGTACTTCTGGAGGGGGTATGGAATGAAGGTTCTAGAGAGTTGTTTAGTAGTCCTCACCATTTTGTAAAATAATGTATCAATATCTCGTATTTAAACTCATAGTTTATATGTTGTAATAATAAAGTTGTAGTTATTTACATACCATGTATTTGACAACTCGAATGGGTGATGTATACCTATTTTGGGGGCGTCACAGTTGGTATCGAGCTTGGGATATGATCTCTGGCGGAGATCGGGAATAGAACTAGGAGGGAGAGGCGAGTAAATCCTTCGCTAGTGTGTCCTACCTAAGCTTATTTGTTAGTTGGTTAGTATATAGGGATATTATGTGATATATTGATTTCCTTAATTAACCCTTGTTTTATGTGATGTATTTGAGAATGTCGATTGAGAATATTAATAATGGAAATGAGACCGTGGAGGCGCTGACTCACCAACGAGGAGAGCATGCAGCAGTGGCAATGTTCCTCCCTGTGAACAACACCACCGAAAGCGATGATGATGAGCGAGGGGATGTTTAGAAGCTTTTTGCAGTTCATGCAAAATCGAGGCGAGGAGACTTCGTGTTCAAAATCTGAGGAGGAAATGATAGCAATTCACGGGTGGTCATTGGCAGTTCAGTTCAAAGAGTTGGGACCACGAGTCAGGGAAGCCGGATCCGATTAAGGCGGAGACGTGGGTCAAACAAATTACCAAGATATTCGATGTCTTGGGATGCACGGAGGAACAGAAAGTTCCATTCGCTACTTTTATGTTCCGTAATGAGGCAAATTCATGGGTGGGAATGCAGAAGGCGTACCCATCCGGTACCTTTCGACGATGTCATAGGAGGCGTTTGAAATAGTTCAATGACAAGTACTTCCACGAAAGTATTCGTCAAATGAAGGAAGTGGGTTTATTAGGCTGGAAGCGAGAATAACATGGCAATTGTCCCAAATCTGGCGAAGTTCGTGGAGTTATCGAGTTTGCACCTCATTTGGTGAAGAATGAGGAGCGATGACGCGGATGTTTCGAGAGGTTTGAAACCCGGATACGTCGATTATCTCATTTCTCATAAATTTTTCTCTATTCAGATGTTGTCAAGCAGGGCTCGGTTGTTAGAAGCGAGATAACAAAAACGTTCAACCGAGAGACCATAACCAGGATCATCATCAAGAAGATAGCGGTCATCGAATAACGATAACCGGCGGAGAAAGAAGAATACTGGACAAAGCGGTAACCACTCTAGTGGTAATCGTGGCCATGAAAATAGAAGAAAGCGAGTCGGGAGGAGATTTTAAAAGAGGAGATTTAACAACGACCATGTGAAGACAGCGTCTTGCGGTAGGCCCCTGGTTCTAGAGAGAGAGAACGACCACCGGTATATATGCTATAAATGGGAAAGAGGACATATCGGTCCAAGCGCCCTAACAGTTCAAGGTATGCTATAATTGTGGAAAGGAAGGACATATCGCTTGAGATTGTACGGTAGCAAAACCCACTCCAGCGGGGATGGTGACTCCAAAGGCTGTCCCGGACAAGTCAAAGTCATTGGTTCTTGGAAGAGCATTTTTTGTGACTTCTTAAAATGTGAGGAACCCGAACGAAGTTAGCACGGGTTAGTTAATTATAAATTCTTGCGAAGTTTATACCTTACTAGATACCGGTTCTACCCATTCTTTTATCTCTTTTGCTTGTGCTCAACGTTTGAACTTGACTACGGAGAAATTAGACTTTGACCTATTTATGGAGACTCCGTTAGGAGAAACTTTCATTACATCCGTTATTTAGAAATCTTGTTTGATTCAGGTTGGCACTATCACATTACCTGTTAACCTTATTTCTATAGAGATATTTGGTTTTGATGTGATTTTAAGGTTAACTACTCATCATGCCGAAATTGATTACTTTCGTAAGGTTGTTAGTTTTCATATTCCTAAGCAACCTGTTATTCGAATTCAAGCAATCAAACCATTGTAGTCAAACATTTTCATATCAAGCCATGAAGTCATTCGTTTATTACGGATGTCAAGTTTTCTTAGTCCATCTTATGGATTTGAATAAAGACACGTCAGATTTGAATAATATTCCTGTTGTTATTAATTTTTCCTGACGTATTTCCTGAAGAATTTCTTGGCTTACTCCTAAAGCCTGATATTAAATTTTGTATCGACTTTGAACCCGGTATAAAACCCACTTCTAAAATCTCATATCGAATGGCTCCTATTGAACTTCAGAAGTTAAAAATCCAACTATAGAATTTGGTACCCGAGCCTTTATCTGGTGACTTCCTTTGTGGAATGCACCGAAGCCAGACTCTCCGTAGGGGACACCATATTCGTGCGATAGTAAACCGATAGGTGTCATTGTAACGTCTTATCCAAGGTTGGGATATGAGTCACGATTGAGAACAACCTAAATTCGGTAATTGAAATACGTAGCTTTACAGGCTTAGTTGGTTATTATCGGAGATTCGTTGAAGGATATTCTCAAATCGCTATTCCATTAACGCGGTGACTCGTAGAGATACAAAAAATTCGAATGGAGCAAGGAATGTGGGAAGAGCTTTGAAGAACTCAAGAGGAGACTCATTTCAAAGACATGTTACGACCATGCCATCACGAAAAAGCGAACGTGGTAGGCGGCGTGTTGAGTAGAAGATCGTATACAAGAAAGTACGATATTGTCAAAGACTAATTTCAGTATAATTTATAAATAATAGAGATGGAGATGAAAACTCTAGGTACCTACGTGATGATATCACGAGTATAATCGACTTTAATCGATAAAGTTAAAGTTGTTCAAGCTACACACATGGGTGATGAATTTGAAGAAGGAGGTGCAAGAAGTTGTTATTTCAAAAGCGAGAATCGGTGAGGTGAGGAAAGCTCAAACCTTCGATTTATTAATCCATTTAAAATTCTCGATCGAATAGGGCGTGGCCTATAGACTCGCTTTTACCGCCAAGTATGACGCGTGTTCATAACGTTTTTTCACGATCGATGTTACGTAAATATGTGGATGACCCGAACCACGTCATTGAGTTAGAACCGGACGAGATAGCCGAAGACTTAACGTACGAGGAGGTACCTGTCAAGATCTTGGATAGGAAAGAGCATGTCCTATGTATCGAGGTTATACCACAAGTTAAAGTTTTGTGGAGAAACCATGCTATTGAGGAAATGACCTGGGAGTTGGAAACGGAAATGAAAGCGAGGTATTCTCATCTTTTTGAAATACCAGGTACGTACGTCAATTTCGAGGACAAAATTTCATAAGGAGGGGAGGTTGTAAGACCCCAAATAATTGATAAATAAAATTTATTTTCCTCTATTTATTATTTTTTTTAATTAGTAAGGGTTGATTTGATTAATGTGGTTAGTTATGGGTAAAATGCGCAAATATTTTAAATAAGCAGGTGGTTATAAAATATTTATTTTTGTCGGAGAATATTCGTTTGGTCGTGGAATATTCGTACGACGGCGCAGCCTTGTGTGTGCCCCATAACGGAAAGCGATTGGATGAAGAAAACGACAAGAATAAGTTGGTTATAAATAACGGCATAGTTATTTACCGATTAATCTTTGTTGGAATACCCGGTGTTTAAAACACGATGTCTGGCGTTGTTACTTGCGATGCTTTACGGTATTGCACCAATTATTGATTCTTACGTAAGAAGGCACTACTCAATAATTGTTACAGTAATTACTGTTCAATATTATATTCTATTGATTCAATAATTGCTACGTTGATATTACTGTTGTTTTAATAATTGTCACTACACAGTATTTTCTATTATCAGAGCAATAATTCATATTATCTGAATAATATTATTAGATAACATTATTGACAATGTCTAGAAAGTTCTGTCTAAGGAGAGGTTTGGTCATCTAATTGCGCGCTAGTAAGGAGATATCCTTATTGGAAATCCCCCTCTTTCCTGGGAACTCCCTGGTTGCCAATAATGTGATTCCGTAATATTATTTATGAATAATTAATTGTTGATTTATATGATGAGGAAAATATTGATTTTATGAGGATATAGATGGAGAAAATTTTTAATGTGACAATTGTTGAAAATTAATATTTTATCTTTTTCTGATAAAATAATTCTTTTAAATATATTATTTTAATAATATATTAACGATGATATTTTTACAATGAATGTGGGATATATGAGTATATGAGGAGGAAGAGTATTTTGTGGCATTAAATGTTTAACACATGTTTTGTGTGTTGATGGACACAATTATTGACCAAAATTTGATTATAGCCTGTAAAATCACCCGTTTGTGGATTTCGGTCAATTTCTGTTTGGAATTTGGAAAAACTTCCTTCTGCAAAGTTGTATAGAATTTAATTTCCTATAAAAAGTCGTGAAATTAGAATTTTATGATAAAAGGGCTATTTATTATGAATTATTGAAGTTCCGAAGTTCTGAAATAATTAATTTTTGGGAGTTTTAGTTAATTATGTTGAGAAAAACGTTTTTTGTACAATTAGTGGGCTCACATGTGTTATCAATGTGCTGAATTCAGATCATCAAAGGTGGGCTAAGGAAATTTATAATATATATTAATATTTTATTAAATTTTTTACTTTGGTGTTCTAAGCATTTTCCTATAAATAGGGAGCTTAGGTTAGAATTGAAAATCACACCAGAAACTGAAGTTTTCTCTCTATTTCTCTCTCGATATTTTGAGCGTATTCTTGTGAGTATACTTTGAGTGTTGATATACGGTGCAAGTTCAAGTCATAGCATATATCCGGTGTTTCAACTAGAAGTACTGTCTTTCGAGGTAAGGGATGTTATTTTCTTCGTAAGTGATATTATTTCTTCAATATCATTATGCCAAAATATTGGTTGGAACTTTTTATCAAATTTGGAACTTTTTCATGTCGGAGTTACTATTCATGAGTTACTATTCACGAGTACTATTCACGAAGCGTGATGATGTTTTTTGTGAAATTTCTATCTTTTGGTGTAGATTCTTATTCACGATACTCTGACTATTCACCAAAAATGAAATTTTTTTTTCTTTTGTCCAAAATATCTATTACGGATAACGAGCTTTGATTGTATCCATGTTTTGATCATTCTTGAATTTTACCCCACTCTGGTTGGTTATGAAGTATTTTTGAATGGGAATTGTTTAAAGTACGAATCCTTAATATTTGTTTTTTGCTTCACTGGATTCGTTTTCTTTAAAATATTTTTTTTTATCATCCTCAGTCCTAAATGATGATATAACGGAATATCTTTGGCCTGTAGTGCAAAGATGAATGATTTCTTGATAAATATCTTTGGCCCGTAGTGCAAAGATGAACATGTGTTTAGATGAACATGACCAACTGATGAATATCTTTGGCCTGTAGTGCAAGGATGAATATTTGATTCAAGATAAATATTGATTGATGTTACAGGGATAAAATAATGATGATGGATTGTTAAATTCATAGATATTAGTAGATTTCATCCTCTACGTAACTCTTCTATGAATTATTATTTTCCGCTGCGAATATTGATATAAAACTTGTTGTTTAATGTATTCTCTCAGATTTTTTCCTGTTGAAGACTAACGATAATTTGTTGTATATTATCTTAGTCATAATATTCTTTTCTTGGGCTAGTTGAGCTCACCCTTTTCCTTTTTGTTCCATTTTCTTCTCAGGGGGCGAGAATGTATGAGTACTATGGGTATGGAATGAAGGTTCTAGAGAGAGTTGTTTAGTAGTCCTCACCATTTTTGTAAAATAATGTATCAATAATTATGATGGAGATTTATTTGCGTGTGGATATTATCTAGATGGCAATATCTGTATTTAAACTCACAGTTTATATGTTGTAATAATAAAGTTGTAGTTATTTCTGTACCATGTATTTGACAACTCAGAATGGGTGATGTATACCTATTTTGGGGGCATCACATTAACGATGTCTAGAAGTTCTGTCAAGGAGAGGTTTGGTCACCTAATTACTTGCGCATGATAAGGAGAAATCCTTATTGGAAAGCCCCTCTTTCTGAGGAACGACACGGTCGATTAATATTGTGAATTATAATAATGATGATAAGTGTTGTTAAAAATATTGAGGTAATTTTTATGAAGTTTGGCGTATTATTTTGGACCCTCCAATTACCCATTTTTTCAATATAGTCGGTAGAAAGTTATTCAATATATATATATATATATAATTATTATATATATATATATATTATATATAATGATGTACATGTATGTGCATGTTCTTTTTCACCTACATTCTGCCATATTATTTCACTCTTTTTCAACTTAGAAGACTAATACTTTTACGGAATAAATATTAGACAATAGTGCATATGGTGGACATCCTCCACCACTTGACAATTAGTCATTTGATAATTGCATGTGGTGATTTTTACTAAAGTGTTTTGCTATTATTTTAGGCTAATGATTTAGAATTGGCTTAGACTTGTAATAATCCTGTTATTTCTATTTTGGATTTTTCTAAGAGCTTTTGTTTTGGTGGGGGGAGGGGGATTCACGGGTCAAAGAAAAAAAAAAGCAGAAGAAGTGGATGGCTTGAAAAGTTGCGTATGTGGTTTCTAACAACTGTGCAGTCTGTGAAAAAAAATTCTAAATAGTATCCTTCTATTCTCCTATAAATAGGATGCTTAGTTAGGATTGAAAATCCCACCAGAAATTCAGAGAATTCTCTTCTATAATATTGAGCGTATTTCTTTAGAGTTTTAAGAAGCTTTGAGCGTAGTGTAAGTTTTCTTTAAGAATATCCTCGCCCTACCAGTTGGAATACTCTTCTTTTACGGTAAGGGATATTATTTTTTATACTCATAAGGGGTATTCTTTCTGTCTTACTCATGAAGAGAACTTTTGTTATTCCATTCTTTATTATTCTGTTGGAATAACCTGTATAATGAGCTACCCTATACTTGGTAAAATTCTACATTACTCCATTCTTTATTATTACATTTGGAACATCACATGCATGCGTTTACGCATGACTGGTTCCGTTGTTTATTGATACATTGGAATATCACATGCATGCGTTCTACGCATGACACAGTTCCATTATTTATTATTACTGTTGGAATAACTTGGTTTGTCTTGATTCGATCGCATGCACTGGTGATTTCTTTTGTTATTCTATTCTTTATTATACTCGGTTGGTTAAAGTTTGACTTCTCTACTCCATGAAATTAGTGGAATATCCTTGATATTTGCGCTTCATCGATATCTTTTCATGGAAATATTCTTACGAGCATTCTTGAATTTTACTCTACAAAGCGGTATCATGTTGACAATTTGGATGTTATTAGTTCTAGATAAATTAATTCTTGAACTTGTTTTATTGAATTCTTATATCATTTCATCATCCTCATGTTTATATTATGTTGAAAGTCATCTTTGGCTTTTGTAGTGCATAGATAGACTTGGTATGATTATGACGAGGATTAATCGGTATAATCATGGTAGTAATATTACAAATGATGTGGTAAAAGTCCTCATTGGCGTAGTGCATTGATGGGACGATTGTTGGCATGATCATGACCATTGATGAATACACGAATATCCTTGGCCCGTAGTGCATGGATAATTATGGTCGTGATACTAAAGAATATCCTTGGCCGTAGTACAGAGGTGATTCGATGATGTGGATTATTTATTAAACTGAGTCCCAGCGATAAAAGTGATGAAAAAACCTTTTAAATTATAGAAAATAGTAGATTTTATTCTCTACTTGACTCTTCTAATGGATTGCTTGTTCCGCTGCAGTTAAACTTGATGTTTGTTATATTTTATCAGTTTAACACTGTTGAAGGCTAACGATAATTTATTCTGCATTATCTTAGTCATAATATTTCTTACTAGGCTAGTTGAGCTCACCCTTTTACTTTCATTATTCTCTTCAGGAAACGAGAACGTAGCAGGGACTAGTCGGGGAACGGAGTGACGGTCCAGAGGATAGCATTAGTAGTCATCACTATTCTATGAAATAGTGTGATAATAAATGTAATGAGGACTCCATTGAGTTGTATATTGTCTACATGACAATATTTGTATTAAAACTCATAGCATATGTTTAGTCGTATTCTACACGACTGTTGTATAATTAAGTTTGTATTTGAATTCTGTACCCTGTATTTGGCGACTTAAGATGGGTGATGTATACCTATTTTGGGGGCGTCACAGTGCCGTCGTACGAATATTCCCTGTTAAAATGGATATTCCCCGACCAATCGAATTATGCGATGATGATTTTGAGGGCAAAGATTCCAATCATCATCACACCAGTTTGTTGGACTCTCTTTTTGTTATTGACAATTGTGACGCCCCCAAAATAGGTATACATCGCTCATCTTGAGTCGCCAAATACATGGTACAAAATTCAAATACAATCTTAAATATACAACATGAGCTGTGAGTTTTAATACAAACATTGTCTTCTAGACAGCATTAAAACTCAAAATAAGTCCTCAATACATTTATTAACACACTATTTCACATAATAGTGAGGACTACTAATGTTATCCTCTGGATCGTCACTCCGTTCCTCGACTAGTCCCTTCTACGTTCTCATTTCCTGAAGAGAACAGTAAAAGAAAGGGTGAGCTCAACTAGCCCAGTAAGAAATATTATAACTAAGATAAAGCAGAATAAATTATATTTTGTCTTCAATAGTGTTAAACTGATACAATATAACAAACATCAAGTTTAACTGCAGTGGATCAAGCAATCCATTAAAAGAGTCGAGTAGAAAATAAAACCTACTATCTTCTATGATTTAAAAGGTTTTTCATCACTTTTATCGCTGAGACTCAGCTTAATAAATAATCCACATCATTGAATCACCCCTGCACTACGGCCAAGGATATTCTTTAGTATCACGACCACAAATTATCCCTATACTACGGGCCAAGGATATTCGTGTATTCATTAATGGTCATGATCATGCCAACAACTGTCCATCAATGCACTACGGGCCAATGAGGACTTTTCCACATCATTTGTAACATTACGGTCATGATTACACCGAATAATCCCTGATCATAATCATACCAAGTCCATCTATGCACTACATGCCACTGATGACTTTCAACATAATATAAACATGAGGATGATGACAATGATATAAGAATTCGATAAAACAAGTTCAAGAATTATTTATCTAGGAACTATTAACGTCTAAATTATCAACATGATACTTCTTTGTGGAGTAAAATTCAAGAATGCTCAGAAGAATATTTTCATGAAAAGATATTGTATGAAGCGCAAATATCAAGGATATTCCACTAATTTCATGGAGTATAGAAGTCAAAACTTTAACCAACTGAGTATAATAAAGAATGGAATAACAAAAGAAATTACCAGGCATGCGATAGACCAATATGCATGTGTTATTCCAATGTAATAATGAATAACGGAATCAGTCATGCGTAAGAAATGGACGAGCGGTGATGTTCTAACAGAATGATAAATAATGGAACCAGTCATGCGAAAAAGAGTATGTGATGTTCCAATGTAATAATAAATAACGAAACCAGGTCATGCGTAAAGCACAGACAGGATGTTTCAACAGAATGATAAAGAATAGAATAATAACAGAAATCACTATGCATGCGGTACTTCTCATAGACAGGTTATTCCAACATAATGATAAAGAATGGAATAACAGAAGAATTTCACCAAGTATAGGGTAGCCCGCGTATACATGTTATTCCAACAGAATAATAAAGAATGGAATAACAGAAGTTCTCTTCACGAATAAGAAAGAAAAAATACCCCTTATGAGTACAACAAATAATATCCCTTATCATAAAAGAAGAGTACTGGATATAGAAGTAGTGAAGTAGCAGAACTCTTTTCTTCTTTCTCTCTATAGTTTCTCTCTCTAGAGTTTGGTGAATTAAGTAAGAAATAATGAAGGAATGAGCTTCTATTTATAGAAGAATGAATGTGATAGTAACTAATTCATGAACGGTCCAGATTGATTTACTTTAAGCAGACGGTCAGATTTAAAATAAAATCTTTTAAATAAAATATAATATATTCTATTTATAATCTAATAAAACGAATAATTTTATAAAAGTATTATGTTTTATATAAAAAGATTTTACTATGCAAAATACTATGCAAAGACTTATGCAACACTATGCATAATAAAATATAATATATTCTAATTATTGTCTAATAAAATAAATAACTTTATAAAAGTATTACATTTTTATAAAAAGATTTTACTATGAAAAATACTATACGAACACTATGCATAATAAAATATAATATATTCTAATTATTGTCTAATAAAACAAATAATTTTATAAAAGTATTACATTTTATATAAAAAGATTTTCTTATCTGAAAACACTATGCGGCAATTCATGTAGCAAAAATTGAACAAAAGCGGTGACTTCTCACGTAAGCATCAATAATCAATACTGTGGTGCGCTACTATGCAACCACGCAGTATTCTTGCATTTCTTTAACACCGTGTGTTTCAATAGTTAACGATAAAACTTCCGCCATTATTTTTCATAAAAGTATTTTTCTCATTTTCTCAATCCGATAATAATTACATTTGTGGGGTCCACCAATGATTGTCTTAGTTGTGCGAATATTCCTGTTAAAACGAATATTTCCGACCAATCGAATATTATATAACAACTTGCGTACTTTACAAAATTTATAAATATTACCCACAACTATAACATTATATCAAATTTACTCCATAATATTCAAAAATGATATTTATAGAAAATTCATCTTTATTTATAAAAATTGGGGTCTTACAACCTCCCTTTCTTATGAAATTTTGCCCTCGAAATTAGGGTACGTACCTGGTATATTGAAGAGGTAAGGATACCTTGATTTCATTTCAGATTCTAACTCCCAAGTCATTTCCTCAACATCGTGGTTTCTCCACAAAACTTTGACTTGAGGTATAACCTTGGAGCGTAGAATATGTTCCTTCTTATCCAAGATTTGAATAGGAACCTCTTCATACGTTAAATCTTCCTCTATCTCGTCTGGTTCTAATTCAATAATGTGGTTCGGGTCTTTCACATATTTACGTAACATAGATATGTGAAAAATGTTATGAACACGAGACATACTTGGCGGTAAGGCGAGTCTATAGGCCACAGTTCCTACTCGATCGAGGATTAAAAATGAGCCAATGAATCGAGGGTTGAGCTTTCCTTTCTTTCCAAATCTCGTAACTCCCTTCCATGGAGCAACACTTAACAACACATGATCTCCAATATCGAATTCCACATCCTTTAGATGAAGATCAGCATAACTCTTTTGTCGATCTTGTGAGGTTTTTATACGTTGTCGGATCGTTTGAATCTTTTCTGTAGTCATACGTACCAACTCTGGTTCCAACAACGTTGCTTCACCCACCTCATCCCAGCATACTGGAGGACGACACTTTCTTCCATACAACGCCTCAAATGGAGCCATGCCAATACTTACTTGATAACTGTTGTTGTAAGAAAACTCCACCAATAGTAAGAACTTGTCCCAACTTTCTTTGAAGTAAAGGACACAGAGTCTTAATAAATCTTCAAGAGTTTGAATAGTCCTCTTCGGATTTGCCCGTCTGCTCCGAGGATGATATCCGAGCTAAATCGTAAATCCGTGCCCATAGCTTTTTGCAAACTAACCCAAAATCTTGAAGTGAATCTTGGGTCTCGATCGGAAACTATGGATCTTTGGCATACCATGCGATCTTACAATCTCGTTTATGTACATACTGAGCAAGGCGTTCAAGTGTATAAGTTTCTCGTATAGGTAGGAAATGAGCAGACTTGGTCAATCTATCAACAATGACCCAAATTGCATCTATGCCTTGAGAAACCTTGGGAAGACCAGTAACGAAATCCATGGTAATGTGCTCCCACTTTCATTCAGGAATTTCAAGTGGTTTCAATTGACCTTTTGGTACTTGATGCTTCGCCTTGACTCGTTGACAAGTTAAACACCTTGAAATAAACTTCGCTATCTCTCTCTTCATATTGCTCCACCAAAATGTATGTCGAAGATCACGATACATTTTGGTACTCCTTGGATGGATTGCAAACGGTGTGTTGTGCGCCTCCATCATGATTTTATACTTTAAATTAGGGTTGTTAGGAACACAAAGTCTGGAGTTGACTCGAAGTATTCCTTCTTCATCGATTCTTTCTTCCGGCATAGCACCTTCTTGCACTTTATTCCTCATACACATCAACTCCAGGTCTGTAGCTTGAGCAACTTTATCTTTATCGATTAAAGTCGGTTCTACTCATATATTCTCCATCATCACATGGGTCCCTGGAGTCTTTAACTCTATCTCCATCCTTTGTAAGTCATATAAAATGGGCCTTTGCGTTGATAATAATGCCCTTGTACCCGCATATGATCTTCAATTCAATGCATCAGCTACTACGTTCGCTTTTCCAGGATGGTATTGAATGGTATGATCGTAATCTTTCAACAACTCAAGCCATCGTCATTGCTGCATGTTGAGTTCCTTTTGAGTGGAGAAATATTTGAGGCTTTTATGATTCGTATAGATCTCCACCTTCTCTCCATACAGGTAATGCCTCCAAATCTTAAGCGCAAAAACGACAACTACCAACTCTAGATCATGAGTAGGACAATTCCTCTCATATTCTTTGAGTTGTCGTGAGGCATAGGCTATGACTTTCCCATGTTGCATGAGAACACATCCTAACCCTTTGCCTGAAGCATCACTGTAGATAACAAATCCCTTCGAGCTAGGTGGTATTGTCAGAACATGTTCTGAAATGAGTCTCCTCTTGAGTTCTTGAAAACTCTTCTCACATTCCTCGCTTCAACTGAATTTTATATCTTTTCGAGTCAGCTGAGTTAATGGAGTAGCGATTCGAGAAAACTCTTCTACGAATCTCTGATAATAACCATTAAGCTAAGAGAAAGCTACGATACTTGATCATCGATTTAGGTTGCTCTCGACTTTGAATTGCTTCAATCTTTGTGGTCAACAGATATCCCATGATTTGATATCACGTGCCCAAGGAATGCAACTTCCTCAAGCCAGAACTCGCATTTCTTTAACTTGGCATATAGCTTGTTTTCACGAAGCTTTTGGAGTATCAGCCTCAAGTGTTGCTCATGGTCTTCTCGGGTTTTGGAGTATATGAGGATGTCATCAATAAAGACGACCACAAAGTGATCCAAATATTCCTTAAATACTCGGTTCATCATATCCATGAAGGCAGCATGAGCATTAGTCAATCCAAAAGACATGACTAAGAATTCATAATGCCCATACCGAGTTCTGAAAGCAGTCTTTGGAATGTCATCAGTTTTAATCTTCAACTGATGATATTCGAAACGAAGATCAATCTTTGAAAATAATTTGGCGCCTTGCAACTGGTCAAACAGGTCATCAATACGAGGCAATGGGTACCTATTTTTGATGGTGACATGATTCAACTCCTGATAATCAATACAAAGTCGTATACTTCCATCTTTCTTCTTCACGAATTGAGCAGAGAGCACCCCAAGGAGGCGTCTTAGGATGAATGAAACGGATGTCTAACAATTCCGTGAATTGGGTCTTTAACTCCACGAAGTTCAATAGGAGCCATTCGATATGGGGCTTTGGAAGTGGGTTTTTGTCACAGGGTTCAAGGTCGATAAAAATCAATTTCACGCTTTCTGGGGTAGGCCGGGGAAGTTCTTTGGGAATACGTCAGAAATTTATTAACAATAGAAATATCTTTTAAATCGCATTTATTTTTGTTTAAATCTGTGACATGAGCTAAGAAAGTTTGATATCCATTTTTCAATAAACGAATAGCTTTATGGCTTGAGATGACCGTGATTGATTTTAATGGTTTGGTCACTTGAATTCGCATAATTGGATGATTAGGAATATGAAAGCTAACAACCTTACGAAAATAATTAATTTTAGCATGATGAGTAGTTAACCAATCAATCCCTAGAATCACGTCAAATGCAAGTATTTTTTTAAAAAATAAGATCGACAGGTAACGTGCGGTTACCGATTTGATCAAATAAGACTTGTAAACAGTGGATGTAATGAAGGTTTCTCCCAACGGAGTTTCAACCGATAAGTCAAAGTCTAATTTCTCCTGAGTCAAATTTAAGCGTTGAGCGCTTGATGGGAGAAAAAAAAGAATGGGTAGAACCAGGTATCAAATAAGGTATAGACTTCGCTAGAGTTTATGATAAGCTTACTCGTGATGACCTCGTTCGGGTTCCTTACTTTCTGGGAGGTTACGACAAACACTCTCCCTTGAACTATCGGCTTTGACTTTTCTGGGACGGCCTTTGGTGCTTCCATCCCAGCTGGACTTGTCTTTGGTGCACAACAAAATCAAGCTAGGTGACCTTCTCTTCCATAATTATAACACGCTTTGGAATTTGCATCGCTAGCAGTTTTGGTGATATGTCCTCCCTCCGCATTTGAAGCATATGATAGGTGGTCGTTCTCCTTCCTTAACATTGGGTGCTGGTGCTGACGTCTTTCCATCATTGTTGAAACTCCTTTTCTTAAAATGTCCATTTTTACTGTCTTGGCCATTATTACCACCGAAGTGGTTACCATTTATGGCATGTTGATTCCCTCCACGTTTGTTGTCACCGCTTCGATGACTGCTACCACTGTTATTATCATTTTATCGGCTGATTTCTCTTAGTTGAGTTGACTCGTTATCGCGCTCCAATAACTGAGCCCTATTAACAACATCTGAATACAAACACAGTTTGTGAGAAATTAAGTATTGACGTATCTCGGGTTTC
The DNA here is from genome assembly GCA_020205605.1 of Panax ginseng. Taxonomy (NCBI): domain Eukaryota; kingdom Viridiplantae; phylum Streptophyta; class Magnoliopsida; order Apiales; family Araliaceae; genus Panax; species Panax ginseng. Next base: position 119,774,063 of record CM035143.1, on the reverse strand, counting down.
AAACCTCTTAGAAACATCCGCGTCATTCTCTCCTCATTATCAACTAAGTGAGACGCAAACCGGGACAACTCGACAAACTTAGCTTCGTACTGTGACATGGTCATATTGTTCTGCTCCAACTTGATGAACTCTACCTCTTTCATGTGACGAATACTTTCGGGAAAGTTGTAACGACCCCAAAATAGGTCCATTCCATCCAACCCATTATGAGTCGCCAAATACATGGTACAAAAACAAATACAACTTCAGTAATACAATCGTCGTGCAAAATACGACAACATATATACTGTGAGTTTGAATACAACTATTGTCTAATAGACAGTATAAAAACTCAAAAGGGGTCCTCATTACAATTATTGATACGCTATTTCACAAAATAGTGAGGACTACTAATGCAACCATCTGGACCGTCAATCCATTTCCCGACTAGTCCCAGCTATATTCTCATTTCCTGAAGAGAACATTGAAAGAAAGGGTGAGCTCAACTAGCCCAATAAAGAATATTATGACTAAGATAATATACAACAAATTATCATTAGTTTTCAACAGGGAAAAATCTGATAAAATATAATAGACAACAAGTTTTAGATCAACAACTGCAGCGAAAACATCAATCCATTAGAAGAGTCAAGCAGAGAAAGAATTCTAATATCTTCTAAGATTTAAAAGTCCATCATCAATATTTTATCCCTGTAACATCAATTAATATACATCTTGAATCAAATATTCATCTTTGCACTACAGGCCAAAGATATTCATTTGTATCACCAGTTGGTCATGTTCATCTCAACACTTGTTCATCTTTGCACTACGGGCCAAAGATATTCATTAGGTAATCATTCATCTTTGCACTACAGGCCAAAGATATTCATCAGTTAATCATTCATCTTTGCACTATAGGCCAAAGATATTCAGTAATATCATCATTTAGGACTGAGGATGATGAAAAATATCTTAAAGAAAATGAATCCAGTGAGATAAAAGATCAAATATTAGGGATTCGTATTACAGTTTATCCAAGTTCAAAAATACTTCATAATAACCAATTTTGAAGCAGAATTCAAAATAAAGATCAAAACATTGATACAATCAATGATAGCGACCATAATAGACACCTTGGATAAAAAGAAGAAAATTTTATTTTTCGGTGAATAGTGTCGTATTTGTGAATAGTGCCTGCCGTATACGTAAATAGTAACTCCGACACCAAAAGATAGAAATTTCATAAGAAAAATCATCATGCTTCATGAATAGTACTCGTGAATAGTAACTGATGAATAATAACTCATGAATAGTAACCTTGGCATGAAAAGTTCCAAATTTGATAAAAGTTCAACCAATATTTGGCATAATGATATTGAAGAAATAATATCACTTACTGAAGAAAATAACATCCCTTACCTCAAAAGATAATACTTACGGCTAGAATCTTTGGATATAGTCTTTGAAGGAACTTGCACCGTATGTAACACTCAAAGTATCAAAATACTCACATGAATACGCTCGATAATAATAGAGAGAAGAGAGAAAAGTTATGAATTACGGTGTGATTTTCAATTCTAATTAAGCACCCTATTTATAGGAAAATGCTTAGAACGCCATAGAAGACTAACTCGCTACTTTGATGGCTTTTACATTATTATTGCCACCACCACATTTGAAATTCAATTGAGCACATTTCTCACCAACCAATTCTAGAATTTTCCAAAATGTTTTATCATTTAAACAATAATCAAAAAATTTAATAATTCATAGAAAATAGCCCGTTATCAGAAAAATACGAATTTTATGTCTATTCCACACGAAATCGAATTCTCTACAACTTTGTAGCTTTGAGTTTTTCTAAATTCCAAACAGAAAAATACCAAAAATCCACAAACGGATAATTTTTAAATACTTCCAATCCGACAATATACTAATAAAATATCTCAGCATTAATTCCTTCATTAATAACCACATAAATAAATCCATCATTTATATCCACATAAAATAAATAATTCATTATCATATGAATCAATAATTAATTATTCACAAATAATATTACAGAATCACATTTATGACAACCAGCGGTTCGAGAAAGAGGGGCTTTCAGATAAGGATTTCTCTTTCTTTGGCGGCGCAATTAGGTGACCAAACCTCTCCTTGACAGAACTTTCTAGACATTGGCAATAATGCTATCTAATAATATTATTCCAAATAATATGAATTATTGATCTGATAATGGAGATGATGTGCAGTGACAATTATTGAGCAACAATAATATAAAATATCAACGTAGCAATTATTGAATCAATAAAATAAAATATTGAACAGTAATTACTGTAATAATTATTGAGTAGTGCCTTCTTACGTAAGGATCAATAATTCAACAATATCATGCAATCTGGTGTCTTTACGCAACCAACGCCAGCGTATTCTTGTATTTTAACCACAGTATTCCAACGATTGTTAACAGAATAACTACGCCATTATTTATAACAACCCAAACCTTGTCATTTTCTTCATTCGACAGTTATCCGTTATGGGGACCACAAATGACTGCGCCGTCGTACGAATATTCCCCGACAACAAGAATATTCCACGACCAAACGAATATTCCCCGACAACAATGATTATTTTATAGCCACTTGCTCATTTTATAAAACTTGCACATTTCACCCATAACTAGAGAATTATATCAAATTAAAACCTTATTATTCACAATAATAATTAAAGGAAATTTGATTTTATTCATTAAAAAGTTGGGGTCTTACAACCTCCCATCCTTATGAAATTTCGTCCTCGAAATTGACGTACGTACCTGGTGTTTCGAAAAGGTGAGGATACCTCACTTTCATTTATGATTCCAACTCCCAGTTCATTTCTTCAATAGCATGGTTCCTCCACAAAACCTTAACTTGTGGTATAACCTTCGTGCGTGGGACATGTTCTTTCCTATCCAAGATCTTGACAAAATTGCCTCCTCGTGACGTTAAATCTTGACTATCTAAATGCGGTTCTAACGCAATAATGTGGTTTGGGTCATCCACATATTTACATAACATCGATAAGTGAAAAACGTTATGAACACGTGACATACTTAGTGTTAAGGCGAGTCTATAGGCCACATTTCCTACTTGATCGAGGATTTCAAATAAATCGAAGGCTTGAGCTTTCTTCTCTTCATCGACTCTTACTTCTAGAATAACGTATTCTTGCACCTTTTTCTTTATATCATCAGCTCCAGTGTGTAGCTTGAGCGATTTTAACTTTATAGATTAAAGTCGATTCTACTCGTATATCCGTTATCTTCACGTGGCTCCCTAGAGTCTTTAACTCTATCTTCATCATTTGTAAGTTATACGAAATTGGTTTTTGTGTTAACAACATCGCTTTTCAGAACGCGATACGATCTTCTACTCAACGCGTCAGCTACCACGTTCGCTTTCCCACGATGGTATTGAATGGTACGATCGTAATCTTCAACAGCTCGAGCCAACGTCTTTGGCGCATTATACGTTCGTTTTGGTTGAAGAAATATTTAAGCGTTTTAGAAATGGGTTTTGTACTAGAGTCAATGCAAAATTCGATTTCACGCTCTAGGCTAAGAGGTCCTTCAGGAATACGTCAGGAAATTCACTAACAACAGAAATATCATTCAAATCTGACGTATTTTTGTTTAAATCCATGAAATGGGCTAAGAAAGCTTGACATCCGTTTTTCAATAAACGAATGGCTTTATGGCTTGATATGAAAGTGTTTGACTTCAATGATTTGGTTTCTTGAATTCGCATAATAGGTTAGTTAGGAATATAAAAACTAACAACCTTACAAAAATAATCAATTTTGGCATGATGAGTGGTTAACCAATCAATCCCTAATATCACATCAAAAACAAGTATCTTTAAAGAGATAAGATCAACAGGTAATGTGATTGTGCCCACTTGGATCAAACAAGATTTATAAACAGTGGATATGATAAAAGTTTCTCCTAACGGAGTTTCCACAGATAAGTCAAATTCCAATTTCTCTGGAGTCAAGTTTAAACATTGAGTACAAGCAGGAGAAATAAAAGAGTGGGTAGAACCGGTATCTAATAAGGTATAGACTTTGCAAGAATTTATAATTAACTAACCCGTCTAACCTCGTTAAAGGTTACTCGCTCTTTGAGAAGTCACGAAAAACGCTCTTCTGAAACCACAGACTTTGTTTTGTCCAGTATCCACCTTTGGTGCCACCGTCCCAACTGGACTTGATTTATTCTGAGGAGAAAAATCGAGCTATGTGACTGCTTTTTCCACAATTAAAACATATCTTGGAAAGTTGTGAACAATTTGGACTTATATGTCCCTCCTCTCTTGCATCTGTAGCATCTATCAAAGGTCGTTCTCCTCCCTAAAATTTATTCTTTGGTCTTTGTCTTTTGACGCGTCTTCCCTCATCGTTAAATCTTTCTTCTTGAAATTTCCACTTGAATCATTTCTTCTATTATCTTGGCCATGATTACCACAGAAGTGGTTACCATTTTACGGCATGATAATTTCCTCCATAATGGTTATCATTGTTAGATGATGGCCGTTGCCATACAATGTACGATTATTATCGTGTTGTTGCTCGTTATCCTTCGATTGGACTGGCTCATTATCGCGCTCTAGTAACTGAGCCCTATTCACAACATCTGAATATAAACAAAGTTTGTGAGAAATGAGGTATTGACGTATTACGGGTTTCAAACCTCGTAGAAATATTCGTGTCATTCGTTCCTCATTATCAACCAAATGGGATGCAAATCGGGATAACTCTGCAAACTTAGCTTCGTAGTGCGACACGTTCATATTGTTTTGCTCCAGCTTGATGAACTCAACCTCCTTCATGTGACGAATACTTTCGGGAAAGTACTTGTCGTTGAACAATTCTTGGAACTTCTCCCAAGACATCTTCAGTGCGGCATGTTGAGTATGTTTTACCGATTCCCACCAGTAATCTGCCTCTCCTCGCAACATAAAAGTGGCAAAGGGAACCTTTTGCTCCTCGGAACATCCCAAGACATCAAATATCTTGGTGATTTGCTTTATCCACGTCTCTGCCGTAAGTAGTTCTGGCTTTCCCAAAAACTCCAGTGGTCCCAGCTCCTTGAACTGCTTAGCGGTGACCAACTGTGGGTTGCCATTGTTTCCACCTACATTATGAACAGGAGTCTCTCTCGTTTGGTGTTGCATGAATTCTAAAAAGCTCCTAAACGTACCATCGTTCGTCATTTGGTCGGTGTCGTTGTTCACCTGAGGATTATTGCCATCCTGATGCACATTATCCTGAGTATTGATCGTTGGTGACTCAACAGTCTCATATGCTTCATTGCTTATCACAAAATTTTTAGATGCCATTTTCAAACACTGCAACAAAAAAAGGGTTAATCGACATATCACATATTATCCCTATACTCTGACTGACCAATTAAATACCATATAATCTTAGTCAGGTTATACTAGCGAAGGAATTCCCCATCTCTCCCCTCCTAGTTATTGTCTCACATCTTAGCCAGGGATCATATCCCTAAGCTTTGATACCAACTGTGACGCCCCCAAAATAGGTATACAACACCCAACCCATTCTAAGTCGCCAAATACATGGTACAAAAACAAATACAACTTCAGTAATACAATCGTCGTGCAAAATACGACAACACATATACTGTGAGTTTGAATACAACTATTGTCTAATAGACAATATAAAAACTCAAAAGGGGTCCTCATTACAATTATTGATACATTTATTTCACGAATAGTGAGGACTACTAATGCAACCATCTGGGAATAGTCAATCCATTCCCCACTAGTCCAAATTTATATTCTCATTTCCTAAAGAGAACGGTGAAAGAAAGGGTGAGCTCAACTAGCCCGAAGAAAGAATATTATGACTAAGATAATATACAACAAATTATCATTGGTTTTCAATGAGGGGAAAAATCGATAAAATATAATAGACAACAAGTTTTAGATCAACAACTGCAGTGAAACAAAGAATCCATTAGAAGAGTTAAGTAGAGAAAGAATTCTATTATCTTACGAGATTTAAAAGTCCATCATCAATATTTTATCCCCAGTAACATCAATCAATATACATCTTGAATCAAATATTCATCTTTGCACTACTGAGCCAAAGATATTCATTTGTATCACCAAGTTGGTCATGTTCATCTCAACACTGTTCATCTTTTGCACTACGGGCCAAAGATATTCATTAGGGTAATCATTCATCTTTGCTTTCTGTGGCCAAAGATATTCATCAATTAATCATTCATCTTTACACTACAGGCCAAAGATATTCAGTAATATCATCATTTAGGACTGAGAATGATGAAAAATATCTTAAAGAAAACGAATCTAGTGAGATAAAAGATCAAATATTAGGGATTCATATTACAGTTTATCCAAGTTTAAAAATACTTCATAATAACCAATTTTGAAGCAGAATTCAAAATAAAGATCAAAACATTGATACAATCAAAGTTAGCAACCATAATAGACACCTTGGATAAAAAGAAGAAAATTTTATTTTTCGGTGAATAGTGCCATATTCGTGAATAGTGCCGTATGCGTGAATAGTGTCGTATACGTGAATAGTACTCGTGAATAGTAACTCATGAATAGTAATTCATGAATAGTAACCCCGACATGAAAAGTTCCAAATTTGATAAAAAGTTCCAACCAATATTTCGGCATAATGATATTGAAGAAATAATATCACTTACGAAGAAAATAACATCCTTTACCTCAAAAAGATAATACTTCTGGCTGAAATACTGGATATAGTGCTGAAGGAACTTGCACCATATAGCAACACTCAAAGTATCAAAATACTTACAAGAATACGCTCGATAATATAGAGAGAGAAAGAAAGAAAAGTTATGAATTCTGGTGTGATTTTCAATTCTAATTAAGCACCCTATTTATAGGAAAATGCTTAGAACGCATTATAGAAGACTAACTCGCTAATTGATGGCTTTTTTACATTATTATTTCCACCCACCACATTTGAAATTCAATTGAGCACATTTATCACCAACCAATTCTAGAATTTTCCAAAATGTTTTATCATTTAAACAATAATCGAAACTTTAATAATTCATAGAAAATAGCAGTTATCGGAAAAATATGAATTTTATGTCCATTCCATACCTAAATCGAATACTCTACAACTTTGTAGCTTTGAGTTTTCCAAATTCCAAATGTAAAAAATACCGAAATCCACAAACGGATGATTTTTAAATACTTCCAATCGACAAAAATATTGATAAACATCTCAAAGATTAATTCCTTCATTAATAACCACATAAATAAATCTATTATTTATATCCACATAAAATAAATAATTCTTTATCATATGAATCAATAATTAATTATTCACAAATAATATTCTGTAATCACATTTATGATAACCAGTTGTTCCCGAGGAAGAGGGGCTTTCCGATAAGGATTTCTCCTTACTGGCGCGCAATTAGGTGACCAAACCTCTCCTTGACAGAACTTTCTAGACATTGCAATAATGCTATCTAATAATATTATTCCAAATAATATGAATTATTGATCCGATAATGGAGATGATGTCAAGTTGACAATTATTGAGCAACAATAATATAAAATATCAACGTAGCAATTATTGAATCAATAAAATAAAATATTGAATAAAGATAATTCTTCGTAATAATTATTGAGTAGTGCCTTTTTACGTAAGGATCAATAATTCAACAATCTTGCGCAATACTGGTGGTAAGCTTCTTGTGCAACCACGGCGTACATCGTATTTTAACCACCGGGTATTCCAACAGTGTTAATGGTAACAACTACGTCGTTATTTATAACAACCCAAACTTTGTCAATTTCTTCATTCGACAGTTATCTGTTATGGGACCCACAAATGACTGTGCCGTCGTACGAATATTCCCCGACAACAAGAATATTCCACGACCAAACGAATATTCCCCAACAACAATGATTATTTTATAGCCACTTGCTTATTTTACAAAATTTGCACATTTCACCCATAACCAGAGAATTATATCAAATTAACACCTTATTATTCACAATAATAATTAAAGGAAATTTGATTTTATTCATTAAAAAGTTGGGGTCTTACAAAATTACTTGTCGTTGAATAGTTCTTGGAACTTGTCCCAAGACATCTTCAGTACGGCAGGTTGAGTACGCTTTACCGATTCCCACCAGTAATCTGCCTCTCCTTGCAACATAAAGGTGGCAAATGGAACCTTTTGCTCCTCGGAGCATCCCAAAACATCAAATATCTTGGTGATCTACTTTATCCACGCTTCCGCCTTAAGTGGTTTTGGCTCTCCAATAAACTCCGGTGGTCCCAGCTCCTTGAACTGTTTAGCGATGACCGTCCGAGAGTTTCCAGTGTTTCCACCTACATTTTGGATAAGAGCAACTCTCGCCTGATGTTGTATGAATTGCATAAAGCCTCTGAACATTCCATCATTCATCATTTGGTCAGTGTTGTTGTTTGCATGAGGATTGTCGCCTTCCTGATGCACATTATCCTGATTATTGATCTGTGGAGACTCAACGGTCTCCTGTGCTCCATTGCTATTCTCAACATTCTCGGATGTCATTTTCAAATACTACCACAAAACAAGGGTTAATTGACATGTCACATATTATCCCTATACTCAATTCCACCAAATAAATACCAAATAAACTTAGGTAGGTCATACTAGCGAAGGAATTCCCCGTCTTTCCCCTCCTAGTTCTTGTCTCACATCTCAGCTAGGGATCATATCCCTAAGCTTTGATACCAACTGTGACACCCCCAAAATAGGTATACATCACTCATCTTGAGTCGCCAAATACATGGTACAAAATTCAAATACTGACTTAATTATACAACGATCGTGTAAAAATACGACAAAACATAATCTAAGAGTTTTAATAAGAATATTGTCATCTAGACAATATCCACACTCAATGGAGTCCTCATTACATTATTGTCACAATATTTAACAGAATGGTGAGGACTAATAATGCTATCATCTGGACAGTCACTCCGTTCCCCGACTAGTCTCGGCTACGTTCTCATTTCCTGAAGAGAACAGTGAAAGAAAGGGTGAGCTCAACTAGCCCAGTAAGAAATATTATGACTAAGATAATACAGAATAAATTATCATTAGCTTTCAACAGTGTTAAACTGATAAAATATAATAAACATCAAATTTAACTGTAGCGGAATAAGCAATCCATTAGAAGAGTCAAGTAGAGAATAAAATCTACTATCTTCTATGATTTAAAAGGGTTTTTCATCACTTTTATCATTTGAGACTCGACTTTAATAAATAAACCACATCATCCATGCACTACGACCAAGGATATTCATTAGTATCACGACCACAAATTATCCATGCACTACGGGCCAAGGATATTCGTGTATTCATCAATGGTCATGATCATGCCAACAACTGTCCATCAATGCATAGTTGTTAAGATTTATAATTTAATTTATCCAGAAATCAATAACGTCCAAATTATCAACATGATACTGCTTTGTGGAGTAAAATTCAAGAATGCTCAGAAAATATTTCCAAGAAAAGATACTGGATGAAGCGCAAATATCAACGATATTCCACTAATTTCATGGAGTATAAAAGCCAAAACTTTAATCAACTAAGTATAATAGAATATATGAAACCCAAGAATGGATTTTTTTACCGCCATGCAGTAATCCACGTAAATGATTATTCCAATGTAATAATAAAGAATGGAATAATGAAGAATTCACCAAAGCGTGCATAATCCCGCATGCAGCGAGTTATTCCAATGTAATAATAAAGAATGGAACCAGTCATGCGAATCCGCACGGACATGATGTTCCAAATGAGAATAATAAAGAATGAAACCAGGTCATGCGTAATCTGCACAGACAGGATGTTCTAACAGAATAATAAAGAATGGAATAACAATAGAATTCACCAGGCATGCGATAGACCGTACAGACAGGTTATTCCAACAGAATAATAAAAAATGAAATAACATGAGAATTTCACCATGTATGCGGTACTTCGCATAGACAGGTTATTCCAACATAAGAATAAAGAATGGAATAACAACCCTTACGAGTATTGAAAGAAAATAACTCTCTTCATGAATACGAAAGAATAATACCCCTTACCTTAGAAAAACTGGATACTAGAATAGTGAGGTAGCAGACTTCTCTTCTTCTTCCTCTCTATAATTTCTCAAAATAATAATTTCTCCAAAGCTTGGTGAGAAATGAAGGAAGAATGAGCTTCTATTTATAGGAAAATATAGTTTCGATAATTGCACGTTTTGGGGCTCGAAATATTACAGTATAATACCTTCCTCTTTTTCTTCATTTTTAATTTAGTCCTGCAAGTATTATCAAATCTGCACCACCTCCCCTAATAGTAAATAATGTGAATTAATAGTTCATTCATGTTACTCAATAGTATAATCATGTAAAAAACTAATTACAGTATAGTACCTTCAACTATACCTCCATTTTTAATTTAGTCATACAAGTATTATCAATCTTGCACCACTTCCCCTAATAGTACATGAATATGAATCAATAGTACACATGTGAACAAATAGTTATAAGCATGTGAAATAATATCAATTAATTGCTCATTTATCCGATTAATTACCCGATTGGTCAATATAACCTCCAGACATCAATTATTATCGAAATAAATATTGATTTCCACTAACACTAATAATCCCAACACAATGGAACTATCAATTTCATCTTTAATCAACACAACTTATTCATTATTAATATTATAACTCACAATATTTAACAATCAGGTTGCTCCCAGGAAAGAGGGGGCTTTCCGATAAAGATTTCTCCTTATTGGCGCGCAATTAGGTGACCAAACATCTTCTTGACAGAACTTCTAGACATTGTCAATATTGCAAATAATAATATTAATAACTTTGTCGTCTCAATTATTGATTTAATAATAATAAATATTATGCGAGATGACCTTCGTGACAATAATTGAATCAATAATATGAGAGATATGATGCGTGAAAATGTAGCAATAATTGAGTATAATCGAGTGACTTCTCACGTAAGCATCAATAATCAATACAGGTGTGTTACTATGCAACCACGCGTACATCGTATATTTTACTATCGGATAGTTCAGCAGTTTTAACGATAATACTTTCGTAGTTATTTTTATAAAAAGATAATTACATCATTTTCTAACTACGACAATACTTTTCGTTGTGGGGTCCACCAATGATTGTCTTTGTCAATGCACGAATATTTCCTGTTAAAACAAATATTCTCCGACCAATCGAATATTATATAACCACTTGCTTACTTTGCAAAATTTGTAAATATTACCCACCACTATAATATTATATCAAATCCACACCATAATATTCAAAAATATATTTCGAGAAAATTATTCTTTATTTATAAAAGTTGGGGTCTTACACTATTCACCAGGAGTACTATTCATGACAAAAATTGATTTCTTTTCGGTCCAAATCATTTTTGATACAATATTATTCTTGAATTTTACTCCACAAAGCGGTATCATGTTGACAATTTGGATATTATTGAATTCTAGATAAATTAAATTATAAATATTTAAAAATTTATCATTTGATTTCTTTTAATTGAATTCTTATATCATTGTCATCATCCTCATGCTTATATATTGTGATAAAAGTCATTTGTGGCTTACGTGCATAGATGTACTATTGATTGGTATGATTATTGACCAGGGATTATTCGGTATAATCATGACCGTAATGTTACAAATGATGTGGTAAAAGTCCTCATTGGCCCGTAGTGCATTGATGGACAATTGTTGGTATGATCATGACCATTGATGATTACATGAATATCCTTAGCCGTAGTGCAGGGATGATTCGATTATGTGATTTATTTATTAAGCTGAGTCTCAACGATAAAGTTAATGAAAAACTTTTTTAATCATAGAAGATAGTAGATATCATGCTCTACTTGACTCTTCTAATGGATTACTTGTTCCGCTGCAGTTAAACTTGATGTTTATTATATTTTTATCAGTTTAACATTGTTGAAGGCTAGCGATAATTTATTCTGCATTATCTTAGTCATAATATTTCTTACTGGGCTAGTTGAGCTCACCCTTTGCTTTCATTGTTCTCTTCAGGAAATGAGAATATAGCTGGGACTAGTCGGGAAACAAAGTGACGATTCAGATGTTTGCATTAGTAGTCCTCACTATTCTGTGAAATAGTGTGATAATAAATGAGAACTTATTTTGAGTTTGAATACTGTCTAGAAGATAATATTTGTATTAAAACTCACAGCTCATGTTGTATATTTAAGTTTATATTTGTATTCTGTATCATGTATTTGGCGACTCAGAATAGGTGATGTATACCTATTTTGGGGGCGTCACACTATGCATATGAAGGCTTTGAGTGCGGATGATGGGATATGTAATGGTTCTCATAACCATTAGCTATTGTTGGGTGATGGAAAAGTAATTACAGTTACTATTGAAGGAAGTATGGGCAATGATACGAAAATCGAAAATTTTGTGGATTTTTTGCTAGGGATAATTCATCTGGTCACCAAAAAGAATTGCACAAGTCTTTTAAATGTTTTGATAAAACGTTGGTTTTAAGATCTTTACATGCCCATTCTCATGGTGAAGTTGATGAGAATTATGAGATATTGACAAGTCGAAGGGATTTGTTTCATTTATTACAGGATTCCTTTATGGGCATTAATTAGATTGAAGTTATTAGCTGGGGTTCTCAGGGCCCTGCTCAAGCTCAGAATTTAAAGGACTCTCTTACAGAAGCGAATTCTGATATCACAGTCAAGATAGGTTTAAGGAAGGGTTCTCGTTCAATTACGAAATTGATTTATATACCAAACAATGGAGAGATCCTTGGAGTTCATGTTTTTGTGTTTCATGATGCCAACCTCTTACATAAATCATCTAATGCAATAGATTTGGGAACAAGTATACAAAGAGACATGATTTACTTTCATCTATTCCATGGAATGACAACTTTCACAAATTTCTCTCTTTTGGTTTGCACTACCAGCTCTGAAACAATTCATCAGAACAATGCATTGAAGGTAAAAAAAATTCTATATCGTTGTTGGTATGCCTACCACTGCACACAAAATTAAATGGAATTTAGTGAAAACATTGTGTTCTTGGTATCTACACTGTTCAGAATATCAATGGATGTTATATGAGAATTTTAATCCTAATCTGGATGTTAAAAGGTTACAAATTGTTCTGCTTTTGAAAAAGTTTAACTCACAATTCATTCATGTTGAGGCACCACTCATACATAATGGGATTATTGTGTGTAGTCCAATAAAATACTATAAAATGACTGATCTGGGCAAGCAATTGAATATGGCTACAAAAATGGAGCTTGGTGATATTGTTGTGGAGTTAGGGAACACTTTCGAATTGAGGACTCATAGTTATACTCATAATCATAGAGGTGTTAAAGGTGTTTTGTCAATAGCATGGCTTATATTTTTCAAAAAGCTTAATCATGTGTTACCCTGTCTTCTTGATGACCTTCATAATTGGAAGTTTTACTATGTTAATCATGGCTTTGTGATCGCTGCAACTACATTGGACATGATCAAAATTCATTTTAGCAATGAGGCAGAGCATGAAATTCTTGACAACTACTTAAAGGTAATATAAAACAAAGAATTCATTATAGCTTGTTTACGCGATGAGAAAGTTAAATGCTACCCTAATGCCGAAAATGAGTTCAATAAAGTACATGGAGTGATAGAAAAAGATGTGTTATTCATACTTGGTAACAGTCTGCGCTTCACTTGACCTAACTTCGAGGTATCTACCTTGCTTCAAATTGAACTAGTTAAGGTGTCCACTTGGAATGTCGTGACTGTGTTTTATGTGCTTGAATTCACTGCTAGTGCCACTTTGTGCAAAGGACCGAATAGAGGGTTAGGGACACTGACAATCGACTCATTGTCATTCTTGGTGGAGTTTATTGTTATAAACCATGGGTGGGTATTTCGAGTTATCTACATTAGTGCTGCATTTTTTGTGCAAAAGTTGTTATTTGAAATTCCTCAGTGGAATCATATTGCATGGAAGTTAGTAAAATCAGGTTATTGTGGAAAGGCAGGCGCCATTGTTTTCGACCCAAGTGGTGAGGAATTTCATTATATTTGGTTTGAAGCACCAAATGTATTGTCATTTTGTTCTTTGGGTTGCTCTTTTTGCTATACAGGTTCTGCTCAATATGGGAAAGTAAAGAAAGACGTTGTGGTGAAGTTTTGATGAATTGCCTCGATGGGAATTTTTTAGGATTGGTTTATGGTGTTAGGAAACTCTAAAGGAAGCTTTGCAACTTTTGGTTATTATTTTGGAATTGCATATAGACAATTTGGGTTGCCTACTTATTTGGAAATTTTTCCTCAACAATGATGTGAGCAACTTCTCAGTGGTCAAATTTCCTACGGAAACCAACAACAATTGACATGCTGATTTTATCAACACAACAAAATCAGACAATAAGTTCAAGATAATGGTATTTTTAATATTTTTTCTCTACTTTGTTTAGTTGGTAATTGTTTACATCTTTTTAGTTCCTTGTTGATCACCCTTGAGGGCAAGGGTGTTTTTGAGGAGCAGGGAATGTAAGGAATAGGTAAGGATATAAAAATAAATATAAGAATTAGTGGGGGCATAATTGTAATAATGGTATTCTAGTAGATATATAGCTGAGTTGTAATTCTATTGGGATTATTGAATGATAATGTGATATTTCCTTTCTCTCTCTACGGTTGTATTTCTTTACTCTCTTCAGTCTTCTTCTTCCCTCTAACTGCTCTCTCTCTCAAACTAATTTTTTGTTCTCCTTCCCTGAATTCCCTTGATAATTCCAGTCATGCTTCTCCAATTCATTACACTCTCTTTTGGACAGTCTTCCACTATCGTTGGTGATTGTTATCTTGTTCTTCAGACACTCCGCGGAAACCTTCAGCACCCCCATCTTCATCAATGTCAAGTAGACAATCATCTGAGACACCCCTTTTGGGGCAGGGGGGGATGCTGGAGAGTTTAAATTTTCCCAAAAAGTTGTTATTCGTTGCTCTAGATCTCTCACCCTCATAAACTGGGAAACCCGCGATTGTTTGATTATCCACTCTGGTTTTCAATATGTGTTCCTCTGTTGTGGGAATAGTTGTGTTCCGTGGAATAACAACACCCATTACATCAAAAACAGTACGAATCCCAAGGGACAGTGGAGTAACACCCAGCAACACCAAGTCCTGAATCTTTTCATTGCCACCAGCGTTCAATATAACAGCTTGCACGACTGCACCATAGGCAACAGCCTCATCAGGATTAATCCTCTTGCATAACTCCTTCCCATTGAAAAACTCTTGCAATAGCTGCTGCACTTTTGGAATTCTAGTAGATCTACCGACTAAAACAACATCATGGATGATGATCTTGTCTATATTGGCATCCCTCAAACACTTCTCCACAAGCTCCATACAATCTCTAAAGAGATCTGTTAACGCCAAATTTTGTACTCCTGACGAAATCACCAAAATAATAGGCCAAAATAGGGCAAACAAGTTGATTGTATTGTTGTGAAATCAAACTCACGAAATATACATAGATAAACACACACTCATCATTATAAGATAAATAAAATATGGACACAAAAATTTACGTGAAAACCCAATTGGGGAAAAACCACGGAGATAGATGAGAAATCTACTAAAATAGTATAGAGAGTACAAATTGTTTATTTGTGTCATGTGTAATTGTGTTCTCCCCAAACCCTTGCTTATTATTGTATTTATAGCTATCATGTCTACCCGAATCCAACTAAGAGTAGGAGTCTTTTTTAGAATCACCTTATAACTGCAATTAATGACTGATTGCCTCCTTCTCAAGTTAGATCTTCTTATCCTACCAAATAAGGAAACATAATCTTACTTTAATAAGGACTCTCCCACTATTTGAGCAAACTGTCCAAATAAACGTATATGGGCCAACACCAAATCCGGTCCATTAAATAAGTTGGGCTACACCTTGGCTAGACCCAAATAATTACATCTCAACATTGCCCCCAGTCTCTTATTTATAAGGAACATAAAATAAAAGAGTATATAAAAAGTCCACCGTACCCTCCGACTCTCATGTTGGTAAAACTACTGAACCCACCACATCTACTATCGTTTGTCTTTCGGGTGAACAAATCCTTCCCGAAGGATGTTTATTCAAAGAATGTTTATCCGTAGGATGTTTATCCCTTTGGGAGGAACTAAGCCTTCCCGAAGGATATTTATCCGAAGGATGTCTATCCGAAGAATGTTTATCCTTTCGGGGGAACAAAACCTTCCCGAAGGACGTTTATCCGTCCTTATACCCCCAAACCGACCTTTTATCACCATAATAGCCTTTCCAACCCCTTGGGAGGATTTGATTCGACTTTATGTGAGACCCCAGATTTTATGAATAAATATTTAATTTTCTCAAAATAATTTTTTAAATATTATGGTGTGGATTTGATATAATGTTATAGTTGTGGGTTATATTTATAAATTTTTCAAAGTACGCAAGTTGTTATATAATATTCGATTGGTCGGGGAATATTCTTTTTTTCGAGGAATATCCGTATGACGGTACAATCATTGGTGGACCCCGTAACAGAATTATTGTCGGATTGAGAAAATGACAAAAATAATTTATAAAAATAACGGCGAAAGTTTTACCGTTAGCTGTTGAAACACCCGGTGTTAAAAATACGATGAATCTGGCGTGGTTGCATAGTAGCATTACGGTATTGATTATTGATGCTTACATGAGAAGTCACTCGGTTATACTCAATTATTGCTATTGATTCAATTATTATTTAAGATTATCATCGTGATAATATGATATATTATTAAATTAATGATTGAGACGGCAAAGTTATTCATATTATTATTTGAAATATTGACAATGTCTAGAAGTTACTCAAGGAGAGGTTTTTGGTCACTTAATTACGGCGCCAATAAAGAGAAATCCTTATCGGAAAGCCCCCTCTTTCCTGGGAACGACCTGGTTGTTAAATATTGTGAGTTATAATATTAATGATGAATGTTATTAAAATTGAAGTTGTGTTCAGAGTTGAATTTGGAGACGCGGACGTGATATTTGAGTCCGGAACGATGAAATTAGTAAAAATAGCCTATAAACACAATTTTCTGGGATTCACTATTTGGTCAAAAAGTCAATAGTTGACTTTTTTAGGAAAAGTCAAACTTTAAAATTTCAAAATTTATATTGTTGATAAAAATAGTTTCATTATGTTGGAATTGTTTGTGTTAGTGAAAATCGACATCTATTCCGATGATAATTGATGTTTGGGGGTTATATTGATAAATCGGGTAATTTATCAGATAAATGAGCAATTAATTGCTACTAATTCACATGCTTATATAACTATTTGTTCACATGTGTGCAAAATTGATAATACTTGCATGACTAAGTTAAAAATGGAGGTATAGATGGAGGTACTATACTGTAATTATTTTTATCACATGATTAGAACTGTTGAGTCACATGATTTACTATTGATTCACATTATTTACTATTAGGGGAGTTGGTGCAAGTTTAATAATACTTGCAGGACTAAATGAAAAATGCAGAAAAAGAGGAAGGTATTATACTGTAATATTTCGAGCCCCAAAACGTGCAATTATCGAAACTATATTTTCCTATAAATAGAAGCTCATTCTTCCTTCATTTCTCACCAATTCACAAAAGCTTTAGAACAATTATTATAGAGAGAAATTATAGAGAGAAAGAAGAAGAGAAGTCTGCTACCTCACTATTCCAGTATCCAATTTTTTTTAAGGTAGGGAGTAGTATTTCTTTTCTTATCCATGAAGAGAACACATTATTCCATTCTTTATTATACGTAGGAATAACTTTTGTATCGTGGGCTACCTTATACTTGGTGAAATTCTTACATTGTTCCATTCTTTATCATTCTGTTGGGAACATCACATGCATGCGTTTCGCCGGACTGGTTAAAATCTTTATTATTACATTTGGAATATCACATGCATGCGTTTCTGGGGACCTAATTCCATCTTTATTATTCATTTGGAATATCATGTCTCTGCGCTTTTACGCCGGACTGATTAAAATCTTTATTATTACATTGGATATATCGTATACGTGTTTTTCTGCCGGACTGATTAAAATCTTTATTATTTTGTTGGAATATCACATGCATGCATTTTCGTCGGACTGATTAGTTATTTATTATCATATGCATGCGGTCTATCGCATGTTTGGTGATTTCTTTTGTTATTCAATTCCTTATTATACTCAGTTGGTTAAAGTTTTGACTTTTATACTCCATGAAATTAGTGGAATATCCTTGATATTTGCGCTTCATCCGATATCTTTTCATGGAAATATTCTTACGAGCATTCTTGAATTTTATTCTACAAAGCGATATCATGTTGACAATTTGGGCGTTATTAGTTCTGGATAAATTAATTCTTGAACTTGTTTTATTGAATTCTTATATCATTGTCATCATCCTCATGTTTATATTTTGTTGAAAGTCATCTGTGGCCTATAAGTGCATAGATGGACTTGGTATGATTATGACCGAGGATTATTCGGTATAATCATGACCGTAATGTTACAAATGATGTGGAAAAAGTCTTCATTGGCCCGTAGAGCATTGATGGGAGTTGTTGGCATGATCATGACCATTATTGAATACACAAATATTCTTGGCCCAGTAGTGCATGGATAATTGTGGTCGTGATACCAAAGAATATCCTTGGTAGTAGAGCGAAGGTGATTCGATGATGTGGATTATTTATTAAAGTTTGAGTCCAATGATAAAAGTGATGAAAAACCTTCTAAATCATAAAAGATAGTAGATTTTATTCTCTACTTAACTCTTTTAATGGATTGCTTGTTCCGATGCAGTTAAACTTAATAGTTATTATATTTTATCAGTTTAACACTGTTGAAGGCTAACGATAAATGATTCTGCATTATCTTAGTCATAATATTTCTTACTGGGCTAGTTGAGCTCACCCTTTCTTTCACTTTATTCTCTTGAGGAAATGAGAGCGTAAAATTTTGGGACTAGTCGGGGAGAGCGAGTGATGGTCCTAGATGGTGCATTAGTAGTCCTCACTATTCTATGAAATAGTGTGATAATAATTGTAATAAAGACTCCTTTTGAGTTTGTATACTCTCTAGTAGACAATATTTGTATTCAAACTCACAGTTTATGTTTTGTCGTATTGTACACGACAGTTGTATTATTAAGTTGTATTTGAATTCTGTACCATGTATCTGGCGACTCAAGATGGGTGATGTATACCTGTTTTGGGGGCGTCACACTTTATATCTCCAAATGTAGATAACTGAAGACATACTGAAGCCGATGTGATATAGTCTGAAGTGAACTGGTATTATCTGAAGCGGGCTTGCCCAATAATATTTTTTTCTCCGCCACCTGAAGACTATAGAAAACAGCCAATGAGAGCACTAAATGTGTTGTGCTGACGAGTTTGCTGAGAAATCGAATATTGTCATCTGATAATAAAATTTAGTTTTGGTGACTGCAATGGTTGAACGTGCTGACGGATGTGGGTCGCTATTATTAAATTCCACAAACACTACAAGGAAAGGGCTTATTTTTGATGGAATATTCCGTCGAGGTTAAGGATATTCTGTCAAGGATACCTTAATCCCGACGAAAGATTCAGTTGAGGATTTGGTCGGGTTTAAGCACATCAAAAATAAGTCCGTCGAGATTTCAGTCGGGAATAAGTAACTCCGACGAACATATTGTCGACTGAATATTCCGTTGATTTTAATATATCCTCAACTGAATACCTTCCGTCGAGTTTATTCGATCGGTATTAAGCTGCCACATGGCAACACCCTAGGGCATGTATACAAACTTATTTTCGACGGAATTCCATTGATATTACCTTATTCCGTCGAGGATAAGGAATTTTTTTGTGAATATTTGCTCTGTTTTGGCAACATCCAGTGATTTAACCCACATTTTTATACCTGTAAACCTGTTTATATTTCTAATTGTAAAGTCAACATAATAATAAACTTCCAACAACACATATAAGTCCAACATATATAACTGACTTTTGTTCTAATGCATACAAGTCCAACAATAATTAAAATACTATATATTAACTATAATATGTCATATTCTCCATAAGATATACAAAAATACTCTTGAACTACGTATAATACTCCATAATATATACAAAAATGACTTGTTCACATAAAAGTTTGGCTATATGAATTATATACAATGTTTAAACTAGAAAAATGACAAATATCAACTAAACTAAGTCAAGTCAGTAGTACTACCCTCGGTGTGAGGAGGATCATCGGGCGGGTGTCGACGCTGCTGTTCTAGCGTATGAAAATTATCGTCGACGCCATCCCTCCGCTCGTGATCAGAATGAGCACCCTGTTGATACAATTAAAAATATAACTCATTAGTTCATATATATAATACAATTAAAAATGTACATAAATGAAAATTAAATAATATGCAGAATATAGAAATTTAAAATGAATAGTATACCTGAGTAGTCGAGGGCTGACTTAACAGTGGCCCAAAAGCGTCAAAAGAGTAATGCAACCACCATCCGGACCACCTCGTCGAGTATTACGGTAACCTGCTCTAGAGGGATACCCGTACTTTCGGCGGTGGCACCAGTTGCGATGTCCTGAGCAAGCTGGTGGAGGCGAGCATGACTGGGCAGGTCCTGATGATGGAATAAAGGATCCGTACCATATTGTGACACCCCCAAAACAAGTATACATCACCCATCTTGAGTCGCCATATACAAGGTACTGAATTTAAATACAACTTAATTATACAACAGTCATGTAAAATACGACAAAACATAGGCTGTGAGTTTTAATACAAATATTGTCATCTAGACAATATCCACACTCAATGGAGTCCTCATTACATTTATTATCACACTATTTCACAGAATAGTGAGGACTACTAATGCACCATCTAGGATCATCACTTTGTTCCGAGATTAGTCCCAATTACGTTCCCATTTCACGAAGAGAATAAAGTGAAAGAAAGGGTGAGCTCAACTAGCCCAAAGAAGAAATATTATGACTAAGATAATGCAGAATAAATTATCATTAGCCTTCAATAATGTTAAACTGATAAAATATAATAAACATCAAGTTTAGCTGCGGTGAACAACAATCCATTAGAAGAGTCAAGTAGAGAATAAAATCTACTATCTTCTATGATTTAAAAGGTTTTCATCACTTTTATCATTTGAGACTCGACAATAAATAAAATCGAATCATCCCTGCTCCACGGCCAAGGATATTCATGTAATCATCAATGGTCATAACTATACCGAATAATCCCTAGTCATAAATATACCAACAACTGTCCACCAATGAACTATAGGTTAATGAGGACTTTTACCACATCATTCATCACATTACGGTCATGATTATACCAAATAATCCCTGGTCATAATCATACCAAGTCCATCTATGCACGTAAGCCAAAGATGACTTTAAACATAATATAAGCATGAGGCTAATGACAATTCAATAAAACAAGTTCAAGAATATATTTTAAAGATTTATAAGTTAATTTATCCTGAACTCAATAACATCCAAATTGTCAACATGATACTGTTTTGTGAAGTAAAATTCAAGAATGCTCAAAAGAATATTTCCATGAAAAGATACTAGATGAAGCGCAAATATCAAGGATATTCCACTAATTTCATGGAGTATAGAAGCCAAAGCTTTAACCAACTGAGTATAATAGAATATATAAAACTGTAAATGGATTTTCGCCCACTATGCGGTAATCCACGTAGACAGATCATTTCCACAATTTAATAAGGAATGAATACGAAGGATCATTCACCATGCATGTGGTAATCCACATAGACATGTTATTTCAACATAATAATAAAGAATGGAATAACTGAAGGATTCACCATGCGTGCGATAGATCGCATGCAGACGGAGTTATTCCCAATGAATAATAAATAATGGAACCGGTCGGCGTAAGCGCATGGTAGGATATTACGACATAATAATACATAGCGGAACCGAGTCCGGCAGAACGCCTGCGGACGGGATATTTAAACGCGGAGAATAATAAAGAACGGAATATTAGAAGAATTTCACCATGTATATAAGACTTTGCATAGACAAAGTTATTCCAACATAATAATAAAGAATGGAATAATGAGTAAGAATTTCACCAAGTATAGGGTATCCAGCGATACTGAGTTATTCAATAGAATAATAAAGAATGGAATAATAGAAGTTCTCTTCATGAATAAGAAAGAAAGAATACCCCTTACGAGTACAACAAATAATATCCCCTACCTTAAAAGAAACTGGATATTGGAGTAGTGAAGTAGCAAAATACTTTTCTTCTTTCTCTCTATAGTTTCTCTCTCTAGAGTTTTCAGAATTCGTAAGAAATAATGAAGGAATGAGCTTCTATTTATAGGATAATGACCTGAATAATGCTTAATTCATGAGCGGTCTGATTGATTTACTTTTAAGCAGACGGTCCATATTGGTTTACTATTAAAACTTAAAAACAACGGTCCATCTTGATTTACTATTAAAATTTTAAACCAGCGATCCATATTGATTTACTATTATAACTTTCCACCAGCGGTTCATATTGATTTACTATTATATCTTCAACCAACGATCCATATTGATTTACTATTCTAACTTCAACCAATGGTCTGAAAAATTAGCACATCTCCTCATGGAATAATATTGT
Organism: Panax ginseng; assembly: GCA_020205605.1. NCBI lineage: Eukaryota > Viridiplantae > Streptophyta > Magnoliopsida > Apiales > Araliaceae > Panax > Panax ginseng. Next base: position 119,751,222 of record CM035143.1, on the reverse strand, counting down.
ACCCAAAAATGATTTGGACCGAAAAGAAATATATCTTACTGGTGAATAGTACCCCGTGAATAGTAACTCGTGAATAGTAACTCGTGAATAGTAATTCGTGAATAGTAACTCATGAATAGTAACTCGTGAATAGTACTCTGACATGAAAAGTGTCCCGAATACCCGATTGAACAATATAACCTCCAGACATCAATTATTATCAAAACAAATGTCGATTTCCACTAACACGAATAATTCCAACACAATAGAACTATAAAATTCATCTTTAATCAACACGAACTTATTCATCATTAATATTATAATTCACAATATTTAACAACCAGGTCGTTCCCAGGAAAGAGGGGGCTTTCCGATAAGGATTTCTCCTTATTGGCGCTCAATTAGGTGACCAAACCTCTCTTTAATAGAACTTCTAGACATTGTCAATATTGCAAATAATAATATGAATAACTTTGCCGTCTCAATTATTGATTTAATAATATAACATAATATGCAGATGATACTGTAACAATAATTGAATCAATAATATGAGAGATATGATGCAGTAATTACTGTAGCAATAATTGAGTATAACTGAGTGACTTCTCACGTAAGCATCAATAATTAATATCGTGTGCTACTATGCAACCAAGTGTATTACTGTACTTTTACTACCGAGTAGTTCAATAGTTTTAACAGTAGCACTTTCACCGTTATTTTTATAAAAAGATAATTACGTAGCTTTCTAAATACGACAATACTTCCCGTTAATGGGGTCCACTAATGATTGTCTTGCAGTAAATGCATACTATTCCCCGACAAAAAGAATATTTTATAACAACTTGCTTACTTTGCAAAATTTATAAATACTACCCACAACTATAACATTATATCAAATCCACACCATAATATTAAAAAATATATATTTCGAGAAAATTAAATATTTATTCATAAAATCTGGGGTCTCACAATCTCCCCTCCTTATGGAATTTTGCCGTCAAAATTTACGTACGTGCCTGGTATACCGAAGAGGTGAGGATACCTTGACTTCATTCCAGATTCTAATTCTTGAGGTATAACCATTGAGTGTTGAATATGATCCTTCTTATCCAAGATTTTAACACGTATCTCCTCATACGTTAAATCTTTTGTTATCTCGTCTAGTTCTAATTCAATAATGTGGTTCGAGTCGTCCACATATTTACGTAACATCGATACGTGAAAAAAAACGTTATTAACACGCAACATATTTGGCGGTAAAACGAGTCTATAAGCCACAGTTCCTACTTCATCGAGGATTTCAAATGGGCCAATTAAATCGAGGGTTGAGATTTCCTCTCTTCATCGATTCTTGCTTCTAGAATAACGCCTTCTTGAACCTTCTTCTTCACATTCATCAGCTCTGAGTATGTAGCTTGAGCAGCTTTAACTTTATCGATTAAAGTCTATTTTAATCATATATTCGTTATCTTCACGTGGGTCCCTAGAGTCTTTAACTCTATCTCCATCATTTGTAAGTTATACGAAATGGGTCTTTGTGTTAACAACATCACACTCGCATCGATCTTCTACTCAACGCGACCATACTACGTTCGCTTTTCCCACGATGATATTGAATGATACGATCGTAATCTTCAAATGACTCGAGCCAACGTCTTTGGCACATTACACGTTCGTTTTGGGTGAAGAAAATATTTGAGGGTTTTAGAAATGGGTTTTGTACTGGGGTCAATACAAAATTCGATTTCACGCTCTAGTGTAGGCTAAGAAGTCTTCAAGAATACGTCAGAAAATTTATTAACAATAGAAATATCATTCAAAACTGTGACTGTCATCCAAGACTGGGATAATGCGTCACATTGATACCTATCAACTTGTCATCGTCATTCACAACGTCGCCTACAGAAAGTCTGGCTTCGGTGCATTTCACACAAGGAAGTCAACAACGAAAGGATCGGGGCTCTTTACTTATGGCTTGATATGAGAGTGATTGACTTTAGTGGTTTGGTTGCTTGAATTCGCATAATAGGTTGGTTAGGAATATGAAAGCTAACAACCTTACGAAAAGCATGATGAGTAGTTAACCAATCGATTCCTAAAATCATTTCAAAGGCAAGTATTTTCAAAGAGATAAGATTGACAGGTAACATGAAAGTGTCAATTTGAATTAAACAAGATTTATAAATAATGGAGGTAACGAAGGTTTCTCCCAACTGAGTTTCAACAGATAAATCAAAATCTAACTTCTCTGGAGTTAAATTCAAACATTGAACACAACTAGGTGAAATAAAAGAGTGAGTAGAACCGGTATCTAACACGGTATAGACTTCGCAAGAGTTTATGATTAACTTACCCGTGATAATTTTATTCAGGTTCCTCGTAAAAAAAATGCTCTCTTAAACTACCTGGCTTTTGGCTTATGCGGGACACCCTTTGGCATCACTATCCCCAATTTGGACTTGACTTTGGTGCACGACAAAATTGGGCTAGGTGACCTTCTTTTCCACAATTGTAACATGCTTTGGACTGCATCACGCAGTTTGGACTGATATGTCCCTCCTCTCCGCATTTGAAGCATATGACCGGCGGTCGTTCTCCTTCCTTAATAGGTGTTGGTGATGTTGTCTTTCCATTATTATTGAACCTTCTCTTCTTGAAATTTCCACTTCTATTATCTTGGCCATGATTACCACCGAAGTGGTCACCATTCTTCTTGTGATAATTTCCCCACGATGGTTATCATTGTTAGATGGCCGTTACAATTTTAGATGATTATTATCGTGTTGTTGGTCATTACCTTTTGGTTGTACTGAATCATTATCGCGCTCCAATAACTGAGCCCTATTCACAACATCTGAATATAAAAAAAGTTTGTGAGAAATGAGGTATTGATGTATATCGAGTTTTAAACCTCTTAGAAACATTCGTGTCATTCGCTCCTCATTATCGACCAAATGGGATGCAAATCGGGATAACTCGGCAAACTTAGCCTCGTACTGCGACACGGTCATATTATTTTGTTCCAACTTGATAAACTCCACCTCCTTCATGTGACGAATATTTTGGGGAAAGTACTTATCGTTGAACAGCTCTTGGAACTTCTCCCAAGACATCTTGAGTCGTCAGTCGGGATCGTTCTGATTCCCACCAATAATCTGCTTCTTCACGCAATATAAAGGTGGCAAAGGGAACCTTTTGCTCCTCGGAGCATCCCAAGACATCAAATATCTTGATGATATGCTTTAACCACGTCTCTGCATTAAGTGGTTCTGGCTTTCCCAAAAACTCTGGTGGTCCTAGCACCTTGAACTGCTTAGCGATGACCGACCATAGGTTGCCATTATTTCCACCTATATTTTGAACAGGAGTCTCTCTTACCTGATGTTGCATGAATTGCATAAAGCCTCTGAACATTCCATCGTTCATCATCTGGTCAGTGTTGTTGTTTGTCTGAGGATTATCGCCTTCCTGATGCACATTATCCTGATTATTGATCTTTGGAGACTCAGCGGTCTCCGTGCTCCTTCGCTTATCTCAACATTTTCGGATGCCATTTTCAATCATCACGCCACAAAATAAGGGTTAATTAATATATCACATATTATCCCTATACTCGTGACCGACCGATTAAATACCAAATAAACTTAGAAGAGTCATACTTGTGAAGGAATTCCCCGTCTCTCCCTCCTAGTTCTTGTCTCACATCTCATTAGGAATCATATCCCTAAGCTTTGATACCAATGTGGCGCCCCAAAATAGGTATACATCACCCCTATCTTGAGTCGCCATATACAAGGTCTTGAATTCAAATACAACTTAATTATACACGAATGTAAAATACGACAAAACATAGGCTATGAGTTTTAATACAAATATTGTCATCTAGACAATATCCACACTCAATGGAGTCCTCATTACATTTATTATCACACTATTTCACAGAATAGTGAGGACTACTAATGCACCATCTAGGATCATCACTCTGTTCCCCGACTAGTCCCAGCTACGTTCTCATTCCCTGAAGAGAACAGTGAAAGAAAGGGTGAGCTCAACTAGCCTAGTAAGAAATATTATGACTAAGATAATGCAGAATAAATTATCATTAGCCTTCAATAATGTTAAACTGATAAAATATAATAAACATCAAGTTTAACTGCAGCGGAACAAACAATCCATTAGAAGAGTTAAGTAGAGAATAAAATCTACTATCTTATATGATTTAAAAGATTTTTCATCACTTTTATCGCTGAGACTCAGCTTAATAAATAAAATCGAATCATCCCTGCTCCACGGCCAAGGATATTCATGTAATCATCAATGGTCATGACTATACCGAATAATCCCTGGTCATAATCATACTAACAACTGTCCACCAATGAACTACAGGCCAATGAGGACTTTTACCACATCATTCGTCACATTACGGTCATGATTATACCAAATAATCCTTGGTCATAATCATACCAAGTCCATCTATGCACGTAAGCCAAAGATGACTTTAAACATAATATAAGCATGAGGCTAACGACAATTCAATAAAATAAGTTCAAGAATAAATTTTAAAGATTTATAAGTTAATTTATCCTGAACTCAATAACGTCCAAATTGTCAACATGATACTGCTTTGTGAAGTAAAATTCAAGAATGCTCAGAAGAATATTTCTATGAAAAGATACTGGATGAAGCGCAAATATCAAGAATATTCCACTAATTCCATGGAGTATAGAAGCCAAAGCTTTAACCAACTGAGTATAATATAACATATGAAATTGTAAATGGATTTTCTCCCGCCATACGGTAATCCACGTAGACAGATCATTTCCATAATTTAATAAGGAATGAATACGAAGGATCATTCACCATGCATGTGGTAATCCACATAGACATAATTGTGTACACTAACTTGTATCTGGTAAAATTGTTACAATTTTATTAATTGATAGTATTTGTAAAATAATTTGTGTAGTGTACAACATGAAGTAAAATAAACTTTCAAAAAAATTTTTTGAAATAACATTTCAAAACAAGTTTATGGGGGAAGTTTTTCAAAATGAATCTTCAAGGAAGAATCTCCTAAAGGAAGAGTTGTAAATATTATGTAATGTGTGTGAGTGTTTGTGTAACTATACTTTAGAGAAAAGACTCAACTGAGATATTCTTAGCACACTCAAAGAATCACTCACATTAAGAAATATTTAGAAAGTGGGGAGTGGGGGTGGGGGAGTGGGGAATGGGGGGTAACAAGTAAGAAGATTATATAACTCCTTATGTTAAACCCCTCTTTTATAGCCAAATCTTAACCAACATCCACCACACATCATCTTTAACATATTTTTCACATTTCAAGATTATCTTTAATCTACCTCACATTATTTTACTAAATTTTTCACATTTCAAGATTAACTTTAATCTACTACACATAAATTTTTGCACAACTTTTACATTTCAAGATTACTTTCAATCTACCACATAATTTTGGCACAACTTTCACATTTTAAGATTATATTTTCTTTACTATTCATAATTATTATTATATTTGTCTATCTTCTGTATTATTTACTTAATGTATTAATATCACAGATATTTATGTATACAATATTATTTACATAACGTATTAATGAGTCTGTCTAGCAAACTTTTCAGTACCTGCGAATTTTAAATACTTAACTTTCTATTATTATCCTTAATACTGTGACAATTATTATTTCAATATTGTAGAATACTGTAGTGACATTGTGCGTTATTGTTCCTTCATTGTTAGTTATTTTGATCGTTAAATGTAATAGTTTCGCCGACAACTTTTATTAATGATGATTTTTTTCGTTTTCTATATCCGACAATTATTCTGTTGTGTGGTCCACCAATGATTGGTTGTTTATACGGCGTCGTCGTATGGTACCAAATATTCTCTTGCGTCTCCGTCGACATTTTTTTTGTTTATTGTAATTTACACATTTTTCTTAACTCTAACTTTTTATCAATTTAACACCTTACTATTTTAGAAACATATAAAAAAATTAAATTTTATTAATTAAAAATAGGTCTTATAACTTCCCATCCTTATAAAATTTTATCCCCAAAATTTAATGTATCTGCCATTTCAAAGAGATAAGAATACTCCTATATTCTTATGTAAACTGTTGGGCCATGATACTTTCCGTATTGGGCCGGACCGGTTGGGCTCCTCCCTTTGATTTTATTTACTTTGTCTTAAAAGATATTGGGCCTGACCGTTGGGCTGACACATAAAGCAAATGATATTTGGGCTTGGGTTTCGACCGAGTAATGATGAATGAGATAACATTTGGTATTATCTACATCAAAATCGCCATGCATTAATGAGGATGGGACTCGATCAGTGACGGTGGCAAACAAGTGACAAGATGTAATTGGTGAAATTTGCATGCATTAATTTGAGATGACCATGAGGGGGGGTGCGTGTCAGAACGTGAGTGGTGTACGATAAACCGAACCGAGTATATGGGGCAAGGATCACATAACCTAAAGGTAACAGCACTTAACTGAATTATTATTTCTCTCAAGCACTAGATATTTTTATCCTCCATTGTTGACCTTGTGATCGCCTGTACTGACTCTCACGCCGGAGCTATCCCCCGATGGTCAAGACGTCAAGCTTTTGGTGTTGATCGTGTTTACTGTGCAGGATATAGACGCGTGTTACGTGATTGAGGCACGTGGAAAGATCTTGGCGTTAACATTGGCGCTAAAAGGAGGGTTGTGTTCTAGTGTCCTTGATATTTTCGATCACAAACTTTAGTTGTTCTATGTCAGAATCCATGGTGAAGAGTAGAACACCTACACCCGAAGGACAGCCGATGGCTGTTAGTTCGTCTATACCATGAGTATCTGCCGAGGATCGGTTGGGTCCTGCTAACAGTGTTCATGCCAGCACGGCTTCCAAACGTGTATCTGAAGGATCTCACCCGAAGGCCGTTGGCAATGTTAAGAGAAGACTAGTTTTCTTCTTTGAAAAGGACTGATCATGGTGGAAATGGGTAGAAAGGCACCGCCTAGAACCCGACAAGAGATGATCGGGATGATAAAACCTCAAGTTAGCCAAGATGGCGAATAAAGCGAAGAAAGAGCCATGGAGGTACTTTTGAAACAAAGACAGGACATAGCCGAACAGATACTTCGGATGGCGGAGTTGAAAGACGCAGCGTCTAGCTATGTTCAGTCCGAAGAGCACGGTCACAGGAGGGGAAAGGAGCCTACCCATTCAGGTCGTGAATCTCAAGGCCAACCTCGGGAATGAAGGAGATCCAAAAGCCCTACTCCTCAGAGATCGAAGAGGGCACTCCACCATGTCGGTTCTAAGGAGCAGGGTCAGAGTAGACAGAGGGGCAGATCCAGAGAGCACACGCCCGAGAATACAAAGAAGGCACTCCGCCTTGAGTATTCTCGCCACGATGACAGAGCCCGTGTGAAAGCGGATCTAGGGGTCATACACGGAGAGTCCACCGAGGTACACCACCCCGTGGACGCTTCTCGTCATCGAAAAAAGTCCCTCGAAGGTTGGGGTTTATTATTTTAAAGGTCGGTCTACTCGAGGAAGAAGGAAGAGTCACCGGAAAAAGAGGCCTCATCTCAGCCAGAAGGAGTGGAATATCTGGTTAAAGAACTAAAGGAGCTTCGAAAATAGCTTGCCGAAGTCCAACAAATAAAGGATACTTCGGGAAAGAAGGCATCTCCTTTTTCCGCGGAGATTCTCAAAGAAAAAGCTGACCCAACCAAGAAGTTGCCCCACATAGAAAGCTATGATGGATCTGGAGATCCTTATGACCACAGTAAGGCGTTCGACAGACTGATGGATTATTATAACTTTAGCGATGCTGCTAAGTGTCATACCTTTGTTACAACGCTCCGTAAAGATGTCAGGCAGTGGATGGGGACGTTGCCTTCGGATTCAGTCTCATCATGGACAGATTTGTGCAGTAAATTCCATGCTCGTTTCGGGAGCAACAAGAGGAGGGGAAAACCAACCGGTTCATTGGCTCAGGTTCGATAGTATTCGAATGAGTCTTTGAGCCAATATGTGAAATGATTCTGGGAAGCAGTAGGCCAAGTGACCGACCTGAATGATCTTCAAGCCGTTGGACTGTTCCACAACGGTTTAGACTTGGTAAAATCAGAGAAATTGGTGAGGAAGTTGATGTTTCACCACCCGAAAAGTCTTGTTGAAGCCTTCGATAAGGCAGAGGGCTACATCATGGTAGAGGAGGCCATGAACAGTCTTAAGCGTCCTTCTTCGGACCGGCTCAAGGAGAAAGATCGGGGATGAGGCGGCGGGGCGGAGAAGAAAAATGAAGGGAATAACGACCGCTACGATGGAGGGTCGAAGAAGTATAACAACAACTGGAGACAGGGATGAGGTCGTTCGTCCGCTCTGACCCAGAAAGTGAATAGGACGTACACTCAACTAAATACTGATAAGGCTGTCATCTTAGACCAGATCAAAAATCAATCTATTTATGAACCACCTCGAGACAACCTTAAGCCCGGAGCAGGTAACTCTCGCAAATACTGTGATTATCATCAGGCTTCGGGTCACGATACAAATGATTGTGCTAGTCTGAAGGACTTCATCGAGAGGAAGGTTCAAAGGGGAGCCCTAGTTCAGTATGTTGCTGCGAAAATGAATCAACAAGCCCAACAGAGAGATAGAGAACCTATTTAGGTTGCTCACCCACTCAACTTTGCATTGTGACTCTTTGATGACTGCGAGGCATATGGTAGATGTCATCACCGGGGAACTTACGGCAAACTTGTTGGGAAGAAGTTACCAAGTTATCTGGATTGATTCGTATCGATTGGTGTGGTACCCTCCCGGGGACCCGACAGCCTTATCTAGGAATGGTAATCTCCTTTACTGATGAGGATTACCCTTCGAAAACCATCGAACCACGTGAGGGATCACTGGTGGTAATGACACAAGTGGGATCAGTGGATATGAAAAGAATGTTGATCGACAACGGGTCTTCTGTGGATATTCTGTATGCCCACGCTTATCAGAAGATGCATCTGGATGGACAGAAGTTGGAGATTGGGCAGGAGGCTCCTTTGTACGGCTTCAGCAACGATCCAGTCAAAGTAGCTGGGACTATTGATGTAAGACCCCAACTTTTAGGAATAAAGATGAATTTTCTATAAATATCATTTTTGAATATTATGGAATGAATTTGATATAATATTATAGTTGTGGGTAATATTTATAAATTTTGCAAAGTATGCAAGTTGTTATATAATATTCGATTGGTCGGGGAATATTTGTTTTAACAGGGAATATTAAATTAACAGCACACAATCATTGGTGGACCCTACAGCGGAATTATTATCGGATTGAGAAAATGACAAAATACTTTATGAAAATAATAGTGGAAGTTTTACCGTTAAGCTGTTGAAACACACGGTGTTAAAAATACGATGTCTGGCGTAGTTGAGCGATAGCACGGTCAGATTGATTATTTATGCTTACGTGAGAAGTCACTCAGTTTTGTTCAATTATTGCTACAGTAATTGCTGCATAATATCTCACGTTATTGGATTCAATTATTGTCAATATTTTATATATTAAATCAATAATTGAGATGACAATGTTATTAATATTATTATTTGCAATATTAACGATGTCTAGAAGTTCTGTGAAGGAGAGGTTTGGTCACCTAATTGCGCGCCAATAGGGAGAAATCCTTATTGGAAAGCCCCCTCTTTCCTAGGAACGACCTGGTCAATTAATATTGTGAATTATAATAATGATGATAATGTTGTTAAAAATATTGAGGTAATTTTTATGAAGTTTGGCGTATTATTTTGGACCCTCCAATTACCCATTTTTTCAATATAGTCGGTAGAAAGTTATTCAATATATATATATATATATGATTATTATATATATATATATATATATATATATATATTATATATGTGACGCCCCCAAATCCATGTAACATCGATTACAGGACATGGTGCTCACGATATACATACATCATCATCTATCTAAGTAACTCTAATAATAATAATAATAATATTAACTATTACATACTTATTCAAAATAAAGTCCCAAGTCTTTACACCCTTTAATAAACTGAAACTTAAACTTAGCGTTTATCGCTACATCACATCATATGTGACATCCCCAAAATAGGTCAATTCCATCCAACCCATTCTGAGTCGACAAATACATGGTACAGAAAACAACTACAACTTTATTACAACAATTATCGTGCAAAATACAACAACACATATCTTTGTGAGTTTGGATACAAATATATATCAAGCTGTGACTCATGTCCCAAGTAGTGGAGAATGACACCTCATAATGACACCTTACATAAAGGTATAGTCAAAAGCTATTTTAGAAATTAGAATCTTTGGGAAGTGCTCAAGAAACCTTCGTACATGGGAGGCCATGTGTCAGGTTATTATAGATATCATATGCCCACAAAATTATCCTTGGTTGATTAATAGACCCCAAAGAAAAACGAGAAGATTACTATCATATTCTTTCCAATGGCGAGTCTTCTCTCGACATATCATTATCTCCTTGTCTCTAATTGAGAGTTATATTTCAAATAGACTTCAAGATCATATAGATAGTCTTTGGTAGATATACTCGAAGAAGTGGATGAGCCAACCACGTCTTATGATAACACGAGGTTGTATGTCATTAGACATCTTGTATGATAGTGGCAAAACACCCTTCCAAGTTAAATTCACCTCACCCTCAACATCTATAGACCATCGTTTTATTCCTTGTTATTCCCCGCTCGACCCAACTACACTTTTATTACTCGAAAGAATTGTGAAGTAAAAGGGTGAGCACAACTAGCTTCGATAAAAAGAATATCATGACTAAAGATAAATAAATTATCAATAGCCTTCAACAGTAATAAATCAGAGATTTAGAACATATGGTAGATGATAAAACTTTTAAACCATAGTTGCAGCGGAACGAGCAATCCATTAGAAGAGTCAAATAGACCATAAAGTCCATTATCTTCTTCATGTTAAAAGTCCACCAACAATATTTTATCCCTGTAACATCAATCAAAAATTCATTTCCACAATCATATGAATAACTCATAATCATAATTGTGATTCTAAATTTCTTTTCTCATCCAGAACGAAGATAATTTTTATCACATGTCTTTACCTAAAATATCAAAGATCATGGTTATACCAAATCACAGTTCATATTCATAATCATACTAATAAATCCATCTTTGCACTACGGGCCAAAGACTTTCATTAACATGTCATCTTTGCACTACGGGCCAAAGATATTCAACAACAGGTCATCTTTGCGCTACGGGCCAAAGATATTCACCAATAATTCATCTTTGCACTACAGGCCAAAGATATTCAACAAGTCATCTTTGCACTACGAGCCAAAGATATTCACCAATAATTCATCTTTGCACTACAGGCCAAAGATATTCAACAAGTCATCTTTGCATTACGAGCCAAAGATATTCATCAATAATTCATCTTTGCACTACAAGCTAAAGATATTCATTATCATTTCATCTTTGCACTACAGACAAAAAATATTCAACAACAAGTCATCTTTGCACTACGGGCCAAAGATATTCATCAATAATTCATCTTTGCATTATAGGCCAAAGATATTCCTCAACAGTTCATATTTGCACTACAGGCCAAATATATTCATCAACAATTCATATTTTGCACTACGGGCCAAATATATTAATATCTCAAATAAATACATAATCATTTGAATTTATATAAACCATAATTATAACCATATATGTTGATCAATTCACCTTTGCACTTAAGCTAAAGATATTCAATTATAAATTCAATGGTCATGATCGATCATTACCGGTCAACAATTCAACTTTGCACCATCTTGGCCAAAGAGAACCTATAGTCACGATCATACCAATAATCTACCCATCTTTACACTCAAGTCAAAGAGAAATATCATCATTAGGGTTATAAGAATGTTATATATGATAATAAAATAATATAATCAACATATAGATTTAATCTCAAGAGTAAGATTCATAAATCAATGATTTCATAACACCTTAATCAAAATGTTATAAATCACTTAATAATCTCATAATCTAATATTATTAATACTACCACAATATTTTAATCATTTTTTAAACTTATAAATAATTTATTTTAATTGTTTACACTTTACTAATAAATGCATTTAAGCATCCTAAAATGCCAAACTCATAAAATTTCATCACCAATAACCAAAACCCTCATCAAAAATCTGCATATACCTTATATATGATTCTTAAGCCATAAAATCATATTTTTCAATTTTCTTACTTCACAAAACATATTTAATTCATTTACTCATAACTTGAACATTTTCATGAAAAATATCAAATCAGTTCAAAGATATTTCTTTTCCGGGATTTAGCATAATATAGTCCCATATTGAACATATATTTTTCTCGAATTTTTAAAATTCATTTACTATTTTTCATATGGCCAAAACCATCGAATATTTAGACATTTATCATAAATTGTACTTTTGTCCAAAAATTCAAAAATTTACAGTATACTTTGATATTATATAGATGTACTCCAATAAAAATTTCATCAATTTTGGAGTTAATCACAAGGAGTTATAAGCGTTTACTTTTAAAATAGTCTTTTCTCATAAAATCCATAACTATTAATCTATATATCCAAAAATCGCCATTTTGGACACAATCAACAAAACTCATCAAAATATCATTTCAAATTTTTCCAGAATTTTTGAAGGTTTTAGAAAAATTTTGAAATTAAAAACATAATAACCCTTACATATTAACGACAATATCCTCTTACCTCAAAAAGCGGTATTTACATTTGGAATAACGTTGAACGAACTTGTATCGTATAGCAACACTCAAGATATCAAAATACTCACAAGAATACACTCGATAATATAGAGAGAGAAATAGAGAAAACTTAGGTTTACGGTGTGATTTTCAATTCTAACCTAAGACCTATATTATAGGAAATTGCTTAGAACACCAAAGCGAAAATTTAATATAATAATATATATATATAAATTTTCCTTAGCCCACCTTGACCATCTGAATTCAGCATCTAACATGTGCAAGTGGGTCCCACAACAATGATAAAAATGTTTTTCTTTAAAAAATATTTAAAACTTCAAAAATCAATTATTCCGGAACTTCAATAATTCATAATAAATAGCCCTTTTATCAGAAAATTCGAATCTCGTGAATTTTTATAGGAAATTCAATTCTCTACAACTTTGCAGAAGAAAGTTTTTCCAAATTCCAAACAAAAATTGACCGAAATCCATAAACGGGCGATTTTACAAGCTATAATCAGATTTCAGTCAAAATTTGTGTACACCATCATGTTGAACATGTGTTAAACATTTTTTATAACACACAAAACATGTGTTTAGCATTTAATGCAACAAAACTACTCTTCCTCCTCATTTATTCATATATCACACATTCATTGTAAAAATATCACCATTATTATATTACTGTAATATAATAATATATTTTATCAGAAAAGATAAATATTAATTTTCAATAATTGTCAAATAAAAAAATTTTCTCCATCTATAATCACATAAAATGAATATTTTTCTTATCAATAATTAATTATTCACAAATAATATTAATCATTGATCTGATAATGGGAAATATTGTGTGGTGACAATTATTAAAACAACAATAATATAAAATTTTAACGTAGCAATTATTGAATCAATAAAATAAAATATTAAACAGTAATTACTGTAACAATTATTGAGTAATGCCTTCTTAAGAAAAAAATTATCATGCTTCATGAATAGTACTCGTGAATAGTAACTCGTGAATAGTAGTAACTCATGAATAGTAACTCGTGAATAGTAACTCGTGAATAGTAACTCATGAATAGTAACTCATGAATAGTAATTATAAAAAATTGAATACTTTTATTTCATAAAATTCGGGGTCTTACAATCTCCCCTCCTTATGAAATTTCGTCCCCGAAATTTACGTACCTGGTATTTCAAAGAGTTTAGAATACCTTGCTTTCATTTCAGATTCCATCTTCCCTGTCATCATGATTTCTCCATTGCTCATCTCCTATATTTCAAATATCATTCTAGAATACGACTTCAAAACAAAGATTAATTGACATATCACAATTTGTCAACTTAAGTAAGAAAAATTGACTTAGGTAGGACACACTAGTGGAGGATTTACTCGTCTCTCCCTCCTAGTTCAATTCCCGATCTCCGCCGAGAGATCATATCCCTAAGCTCGATACCAACTCACGACACCTCCAAAATAGGTCCATTCCATCCAACCCATTACGAAGTTTCCAAATACATGGTATTTAAAATAACTACAACTTTATTACAACAATTGTCGAGTGCAAAATACAAAAACAGTATATCTTTGTGAGTTTGGATATAAATATATATCATCTTTGTGAGTTTCATGTCCCAATATCATATCTGTGACTCATCCTCATAATGACACCTTACATAAAGGTACACCTTACATAAAGCTATTTTAAAAATTAGAATCTTTGGGAAGTGCTCGAGGAAACCTTCGTATGGGAGGCCGTGCGTCAGGTTATTATAGATATCATATGCCCACAGAATTATCCTTGGTTGACCCAATAGACCCCAAAGAAAAACGAGAAGATTACTATCATATTCTTTCCAATGGCGAGTCTTCTCTTGACATATCATTATCTCCACTGTCTCTAATTGAGAGTTATATTTCAAATAGACTCCAAGATCATATAGATAGTGCTGGTAGATATACTCAGCAAGTGGATGAGCACAACCCTGTCTTATGATAACACGAGGTTGTATGTCATTAGACATCTTGTATGATAGTGGCAAAACACCCTTCCAAGTTAAATTCACCTCACCCTCAACATCTATAGACCACCGTTTTATTCCCTTGTTATTCCCCCGCTCGACCCAGCTACACTTTTATTACCTGAAAGGAATTGTGAAGCAAAAGGGTGAGCACAACAAGCAAAGTAAAGAATATCATGACTAAAGATAAATAAATTATCAATAGCCTTCAACAGTAATAAATCAGAGATTTAGAACATATGGTATATGATAAAACTTTTCAACCATAGTTGCAGCGGAACGAGCAATCCATTAGAAGAGTCAAATAGACCATAAAGTCCATTATCTTCTTCATGTTAAAAGTCCACCAACAATATTTTATCCCTGTAACATCAATCAAAAATTCATTTCCACAATCATATGAATAACTCATAATCATAATTGTGATTCTAAATTTCTTTTCTCATCCAGAACGAAGATAATTTTTATCACCTGTCTTTACCTAAAATATCAAAGGTCATGGTTATACCAAATCACAGTTCATATTCATAATCATACTAATAAATCCATCTTTGCACTACGAGCCAAAGACATTCATTAACATGTCATCTTTGCACTACGGGCCAAAGATATTCAACAACAGGTCATCTTCAAGCGCTACTGGGCCAAAGATATTCACCAATAATTCATCTTTGCACTACAGGCCAAAGATATTCAACAAGTCATCTTTGCACTACGAGCCAAAGATATTCACCAATAATTCATCTTTGCACTACAGGCCAAAGATATTCAACAAGTCATCTTTGCATTCACGAGCCAAAGATATTCATCAATAATTCATCTTTGCTTTATAAGCTAAAGATATTCATTATCATTTCATCTTTGCACTTCTGCAAAAGATATTCAACAACAAGTCATCTTTTGCACTACGGGACAAAGATATTCATCAATAATTCATCTTTGCATTATAGGCCAAAGATATTCCTCAACGATTCATATTTGCACTACGGCCAAATATATTCATATTCATATTTGCAATTGGGCCAAATATATTCATCAACGATTCATATATTTTCTACAGCCAAATATATTAATATCTCAAATAAATACATAATCATTTCAGAATTTATATAAACCATAATTATAACCATATATGTTGATCAATTCACCTTTGCACTTAAGCTAAAGATATTCAATTATAAATTCAATGGTCATGATCGTACCAGTCAACAATTCAACTTTGCACTACTGGCCAAAGAGAACCTATAGTCACGATCATACCAATAATCTACCCATCTTTACACTCAAGTCAAAGAGAAATATCATCATTAGGGTTATAAGAATGTTATATATGATAATAAAAATAATATAATCAACATATAGATTTAATCTCAAGAGTAAGATTCATAAATCAATGATTTCATAACACCTTAATCAAAATGTTATAAATCACTTAATAATCTCATAATCTAATATTATTAATACTACCACAATATTTTAATCATTTTTTAAACTTATAAACAATTTTGTTTACACTTTACTAATAAATGCATTTAATCATCCTAAAATGTCAAACTCATAAAATTTCATCACCAATAACCAAAACCCTCATCAAAAATCAGATATACCTTATATATGATTCTCAAGCCATAAAATCATATTTTTCAATTTTCTTACTTCACAAAACATATTTAATTCATTTACTCATAACTAGAACATTTTCATGAAAAATACCAAATCAGTTCCAAAGATATTTCTTTTCTGGGATTTAGCACAATATAGTCCCATATTGAACATATATTTTTCTCGAAATTTTTAAAATTCATTTACTATTTTTCACATGGCCAAAACCATCGAATATTCAGACATTATCATAAATTGTACTTTTATCCAAAAATTCCGAAATTTACAGAGTATACTGATATTATATAGATGTACCCCCAATAAAAATTTCATCAATTTTGGAGTTAATCACAAGGAGTTATAAGCGGTTACTTTTAAAATAGTCTTTTCTCATAAAATCCATAACTCCTAATCTATACATCCAAAAATCACCATTTTTGGACACAATCTACAAAACTCATCAAAATATCATTTCAAATTTTTCCAAAATTTTTAAAGGTTCAGAAAAATTTTGAAATTGAAAAACATAATAACCTTTACATCTAATGACAATATCCCTTACCTCAAAAAAGAGCGGTATTTCATTTGGAATAACGTTTAACGAACTTGCATCGATATAGCAACACTCAAGATATCAAAATACTCACAAGAATATACTCGATAATATATAAAGAGAAATAGAGAGAAAATTTCAGTTTCTGGTGTGATTTTCAATTCTAACCTAAGCACCTATTTATAGGAAATTGCTTAGAACAGCAAAGTAGAAAATTTAATATAATAATAATATATATATAAAATTTTCCTTAGCCCACCTTGACCATCTGAATTCAGCATGTAACATGTGCAAGTGGGTCCCACAACAATGATAAAAACGTTTTTTTTAAAAAAATATTTAAAACATCAAAAATCAATTATTCCGGAACTTCAATAATTCATAATAAATAGCCCTTTTATCAGAAAATTCAAATCTCGCGAATTTTTTATAGGAAATTCAATTCTCTACAACTTTGCTGAAGAAAGTTTTTCTAAATTCCAAACAAAAATTGACCGAAATCCACAAACGGGCAATTTTACAGGCTATAATTAGATTTTAGTCAAAATTTGTGTACACCATCATGTTGAACATGTGTTAAACATTTTTTGTAACACACAAAACATGTGTTTAGCATTTAATACAACAAAACTACTCTTCCTCCTCATTTATTCATATATCACACATTCATTATAAAAATATCACCATTATTATATTACTGTAATATAATAATATATTTTATCAGAAAAGATAAAATATTAATTTTCAACAATTGTCAAATAAAAAAAATTTCTCCATCTATAATTAAATAAAATGAATATTTTCCTTATCAATAATTAATTATTCACAAATAATATTAATCATTGATCTGATAATGGGAAATATTGTGTGGTGACAAT
Organism: Panax ginseng; assembly: GCA_020205605.1. Classification (NCBI taxonomy): domain Eukaryota; kingdom Viridiplantae; phylum Streptophyta; class Magnoliopsida; order Apiales; family Araliaceae; genus Panax; species Panax ginseng. The sequence goes on along the minus strand of CM035143.1, from coordinate 119,733,356 downwards.
TATTAAAACAACAATAATATAAAATTTTAACGTAGCAATTATTGAATCAATAAAATAAAATATTGAATAGTAATTACTGTAACAATTATTGAGTAATGCCTTCTTACGAAAAAAATTATCATGCTTCGTGAATAGTACTCGTGAATAGTAACTCGTGAATAGTAACTTATGAATAGTAACTCGTGAATAGTAACTCGTGAATAGTAACTCATGAATAGTAACTCATGAATAGTAATTATAAAAAATTGAATACTTTTATTTCATAAAATTCGGGGTCTTACATCATATGCAGAAATATAATTATTACATAAATAACTCTCATCATTTCATCTTAGACTTTCCTTTGTCCTTTTGAGCCCTCAAATTATCGATATAATCGAAAAGTTTAAGCAAGAATGAGCACAAATTGCCCAAACAAGTATATAAAGTAGTTTGAGAACATACATCGTCAAGTAGAAGCATTAGTATGAATATTTATCAATAGTTGAAATAAATATCAAGAGATAAACTGGAATATCAAGATAAGAGTTCTAGAATTCTCAATAACATACTAAGGGGTGTTAGATACCCTGAACATTACTTTGTTTCATCAAAAACCATCGAGACGGTTTAACAATCAAATAGATTATAAGCGGCGGTCTGCAAGTACCTCGGTGATCGACTATCGTACCCTACATTGTGCACAAGTATAAAGTTTAAACGCATAAGCGTAAATGGGACTATATGCCCATCATCAGTTACCCCGTTATTCGGGTTGTTCATCTTAGTATTCATACGGGACCTCACCAAAGCAATTTGGATTGGTAAACATCAAATAGCTTCAAAGGATTTGAATTGTTTAAACAATATACTATGTTTGCATCAATAACATCTAGCTAGGACGAAAGCTAGAAAGCATGTTTGAATATAGTTCATTAAGGGAATACGAACTTTAAAGTATAGCAGTTGCAATAGGAACTGAATAATCATCAATAACGTTTCGCATCACAATTGAAGTTATAGAACTTTACAATAAAGGAGCTTGCACGAATGATTAATTAATCACAAGCCCAAACTTACCCTCACTGCAATCAACTGAATAAGAGTTGAATAAATTCATAATGAAAAATAGGGTAAGAAACTTGCCTTGATCGTTGTTTTTACAATAACAGATTAACAACTTATGACTATCTCTGTATTTTACGTGCCTACACAATTGTATAATCATGCACATCAACTATTAGCAACGCATAGTAGTTGTAATATAAACTTTACTCTATAATTTTTAGAGTTCACTCTATGATTTTCACTCTACTATCTGCACTCTACGATTTTCAGAGTTCACTCTACGATTTTCACTGACTCTACGATTTTCAGTGTTGACTCTACGATTTTCACTCTACTATCTGCACTCTACGATTTTCAGAGTTTACTCTACGACTTTCATTGACTCTACGATTTTCAGAGTTTACTCTACGATTTTCACTGACTCTACGATTTTCAGAGTTTACTCTACGATTTTCATTGACTCTAAGATTTTCAGAGTTTACTCTACGATTTTCACTGACTCTACGATTTTCAGAGTTAACTCTACGATTTTCATTGACTCTACGATTTTTAGAGTTTACTCTACGATTTTCACTGACTCTATGATTTTCAGAGTTAACTCTACGATTTTCATTGACTCTATGATTTTCAGAGTTTACTCTACGATTTTCACTAACTCTACGATTTTATTCCCGCTAATCTAAAGATGATATGACCATGATACTTGGACACAATAACCTTCATACATCAAGGTATTTTACAAAAATATAACATTCATAAAACTAGCATGCTAAGACCACAAACCAACTGCATAGAAAAGCGTGCAAGCACTAGTTTTATACTTAGAAAAAAATTCTGGAATTTCCAAAATTCTGCAGATTTTATTACCAACATGCATGATTACGATTTTCATAACTTGCTCAATTTAACTCTCTTTCCTATGAAATTTGGACAGGTTGTACCTCATGTTACATACTATTTTATAAAATTATTACATATGTTAATCGAGTCATATACACCATGATCCCAAGGCTCCGAAAACCCCAAAAATCACAGATTACTAGTTAAACCCAATTTGACAAAATCCAAGGATTTTGCTTCTAAGCATGCAATTAAATTATTCCTAATGTCCGGATCATCTACTCTCACATGTTTTCACATTTCACAACATCAAACTTCAACAAACTTCCACCTTTTTGATTAATTTAGCACCTTAGAGACATTTTATCAAAGGTAGAGCATGCATTGCTTAATTGTTTGATTTTCTATGAATTTGATGCATGATTAACCCATATCTTTTGTTGTTAATGATCTATAATCATCAAACAATAGTAACATGGCAACACAAAGCCACAACAAATCATTTACCAATATTATATGCATTTTCTTCTCATTTTTGTTATAAAAATAAAATGGGTTCATGAATTACCTTTTGATGAATTTCTTCTTGGTTTAATATGATGCTCCTTCTCCTTGCTTGTCAAATCCTCAGTAATCCTCCAAAATTAGTTCTAACTCTCTTAGGCTCTCAATTTCTCTCCATGTTTACTCACTTGGTGGAATTTTCTTAAAAGAAAAGTGTGTTTGTATATATGTATAGCTTTGTTAGAGTCTTTTGATTCCCATAACCTCCAACTCCCATAACCCCCAACTCTAATGATTAGTTACTCACAATACTTAACACTACAATAATATAGTTAATTAATAGGAAGAATGTGGGAGTTAGAGAAAATGAATGTGGGAGTTAGAAAAATAAAAAGAATTTTGATTTTAAGGAATAAAATAAATTACTTCCACCTTAGCTATTATGTAATATACGTATACTCCCTCCCTTGTCCCAATTTAATAGTCTCATGGGTCCATCAGTTCAGCTGATTTCTATTAAAAAAAAAATGCATATATTATTTTAATCAATTAATAAGCTATTTGACTATTTTACCCTTCGGAACCAAACTTTGCGAACCATATATCGATTCCTACTAAAGTCGACGTTCCGGACGTCAAGGGACTATCCGTTTAGTCAAATTCATCTCTGAAATTTGTAGTTGACTTTTTCCTCAAAAAATTCAACAGGTTGACTTTGACCAAAAAGTCAACTGTGACACTTTTCGTGATTACAATCTATCCTGACTAATTTCGATGTTCCAGACTCGAATACACAGTCCGCATCTCTAAATTCTGCTCCTAACTCCAGCTCATGATTTAATACCATCCCACGTAATAAAATAGAATAATTCCTTACTTAATTTTATTTAAATAGTTAAATAAAACTAAACCAACCATTTAAATACATCTCATCACATATCTTGAAATAACACATATATGTACCACACACATACATCTAATAAATGAAATCACCCAAAAGTTTCATATAAATTCGTTTATTAACAATTCTTAAATTACATAAAAATAAATAAAAATAAAACTCGGATATTACAATATATAATGATGTACATGTATGTGCATGTTCTTTTTCACCTACATTCTGCCATATTATTTCACTCTTTTTCAACTTAGAAGACTAATACTTTTGTGGAATAAATATTGGACTATAGTGCACATGGTGGACATCCTCCACCATTTGACAATTAGTCATTTGATAATTGCATGTGGTGATTTTTACTAAAGTGTTTTGCTATTATTTTAGGCTAATGATTTAGAATTGGCCTAGACTTGTAATAATCCTATTATTTCTATTTTGGATTTTTCTAAGAGCTTTTGTTTTGGTGGGGGGAGGGGGATTCACGGGTCAAAGAAAAAAAAAGAAGAAGAAGTGGATGGCTTGAAAAGTTGCGTCCGTGGTTTCTAACAACTGTGTAGTCTGTGAAAAAAATTCTAAATTGTATCCTTTTATTCTCCTATAAATAGGATGCTTAGTTAGAATTGAAAATTCCACCAGAAATTCAGAGAATTCTCTTCTATAATCTTGAGCGTATTTCTTTAGAGTTTTAAGAAGCTTTGAGCGTAGTGTAAGTTTTCTTCAAGAATATCCTCGCTCTACCAGTCGGAATACTCTTCTTTTACGGTAAAGGATATTATTTGTTGTACTTATAAGGGGTATTCTTTCTTTCTTACTCATGAAGAGAACTTTTGTTATTCCATTCTTTATTATTCTGTTGGAATAACCTGTATACGCGGGCTACCCTATACTTGGTGAAATTTTTCTGTTACTCCATTCTTTATTATTCTGTTGGAACATCCTGTCTGTGCGTTACGCTTGTCCTAGTTCCGTTATTTATTATTCTGTTAGAACATCCTGTCTGTGCGTTTACGCATGACCTGGTTCCGTTGTTTATTATTCTGTTAGAATATCCTGTCTGTGCGTTTACGCATGACCTGGTTCCATTATTTACTATTCTGTTGGAATAACCTGTCTGTGCGGTCGATCGCATGCCTGGTGATTTCTTTTGTTATTCCATTCTTTATTATACTCAGTTGGTTAAAGTTTTGACTTCTCTACTCCATGAAATTAGTGAAATATCCTTGATATTTGCGCTTCATCCAATATCTTTTCATGGAAATATTCTTCTGAGCATTCTTGAATTTTACTCTACAAAGAAGTATCATGTTGACAATTTGGATGTTATTAGTTCCTAGATAAATTAATTCTTGAACTTATTTTATTGAATTCTTATATCATTGTCATCATCCTCATGTTTATATTATGTTGAAAGTCATCTGTGGCCTGTAGTGCATAGATAGACTTGGTATGATTATGACCAGTGATTAATCGGTATAATCATGACGGTAATGTTACAAATGATGTGGTAAAAGTCCTCATTGGCCCGTAGTGCATTGATGAACAGTTGTTGGCATGATCATGACCATTGATGAATACACGAATATCCTTGGCCCGTAGTTCATGGATAATTGTGGTCGTGATACTAAAGAATATCCTTGGCCGTAATGCAGGGGTGATTCGATGATGTGGATTATTTATTAAGCTAAGTCCCAGCGATAAAAGTGATGGAAAAACCTTTTAAATCATAGAAAATAGTAGATTTTATTCTCTACTTGACTCTTCTAATGGATTGCTTGTTCCGCTGCAGTTAAACTTGATGTTTGTTATATTTTATCAGTTTAACATTATTGAAGGGTAATGATAATTTATTCTGCATTATCTTAGTCATGATATTTCTTACTGGGCTAGTTGAGCTCACCCTTTTACTTTCATTATTCTCTTCAGGAAATGAGAACGTAGCAGGGACTAGTCGGGGAACGGAATGACGGTCCAGAGGATAGCATTAGTAGTCCTCACTATTCTATGAAATAGTGTGATAATAAATGTAATGAGGACTCCGTTGAGTTGTATATTGTCTAGATGACAATATTTGTATTAAAACTCACAGCATATGTTTAGTCGTATTCTACACGACTGTTGTATAATTAAGTTTGTATTTGAATTCTGTACCCTGTATTTGGCGACTCAAGATGGGTGATGTATACCTATTTTGGGGGCGTCACAATTGAGTTGCCGGTTATCTTCGGAACGGCTCCCCAACAGGTAGAAATTACTTATAAATTTTATGTTGTGCATGTAGATTCTGCCTACAATGCCATTCTGGGGAGGCCTACTTTGCTACTTTACAAGCTGTGACCTCGATCCCTCATTTCAAAATTAAATTTCCTACGGCTCATGGAGTTGGGGAGGTGAAAGGGGATCTAGATTTGGCCAGGCAATGTTATAGAAGTGCAGTTATTACTTCGGGGGTAGGGGTGTCGAAGCAGAAACAGACTATGGCGATAGTGATCGAGCCCTTCACCGAGAGTAGTTCAGAACCAATGGTCATGCCAGCTGGAGAAACAGAAGAGATAGAGCTTATTCCTGGCAAGAGGGACAAGACCGTAAAGATAGGTTCGGGTTTACCGGAACCTCTCCGGACGAACCTTATGGAGCTCCTACGCTGTTATGCAGATATCTTTGTGTGGAAACCAAAAGACATGCCAGGGGTGAGTCCAAAGATAGCAGATCATCGGCTAGAGGTGGACCCGTCCAAGAAGCCAGTTCGGCAGAAGAGGAGGATTTTTGCACCAGAGCGACAACGGATCATTGATGAGAAGATTGCAAAGCTGCTAGCTGTTGACTTCATCTTTGAGATCGACTACCCAGAGTGGATGGCGAATGTGGTGCTGGTCCAGAAGCAGAACGGGAAGTGGCGAGTCTGCATCGACTATACAGATTTAAACAAAGCTTGTCCGAAGGACTTCTATCCATTACCCCACATCGACCAACTCATCGATGCGACTTCGGGGTATGCCTTATTGAGTTTTATGGATGAATTCTCTGATTACCATTAAATTTCCATGTGTAAAGAGGATATACCGAAGATGGCGTTTATTACGCATCGTTCGGTATATGCCTATAAGAAGATGACGTTTGGCTTGATCAACGCTGGAGCCACATACCAAAGAATAATGAACTTCATCTTCAAATACCAGCTGGACAGGAATATGGAGGTGTACGTTGACGACATGATCATTAAAAGCATGCTTGTACAAAAACACTTAGATGATTTGAAAGAATGCTTTCAGACGGTTCGTCATCACAACTTGAGATTGAATCCTACCAAGTGCACCTTTGGATTGGGAGCTGGAAAGTTTTTGGGTTATCTTGTCAGTCAGAGAGGAATTGAAGCCAACCCAGAGAAGATTCAGGCAATCTTGAATATGAAGACTCCTCAGTCATTTAAAGATGTCCAACGTCTAACTAGAAGGATTGCAGCTTTGAGGAGATTCATGTCCAAGTCGGCAGAAAGGTGTTTGCCATTTTTTGATACATTGAAAGGGCCAAAGAATGCGAAGACGTTCCAATGGACTTCGGAATGTGAAGATGCCTTCCAGAGTATAAAGACCTATTTGTCTTCGGCGCCTTTATTGGTGAAGCCCGCTCCTGCTGAGCCTATGTATTTATACTTAGCAGCTAGTTCGTTAGCAGTGGGAGCAGTTTTGGTGCGTGAAGTAGGGGGTAAGCAGCACCCAATTTACTACGTAAACCATGTCCTTAGCGATGCTAAAACAAGGTACCCAAATTTTAAAAAAGTTGCCTTTGCTTTGATGATAGCTAGTCGAAAGCTTAGGCAATATTTCCAGGGTCGGTTGTTAGTAGTATACACGGATCAACCTCTAAAGAAAATTATGGGCAAACCTGAAGTTTCGGGGAGATTAGTTGCATGGACAATGGAGTTATCCCAATTTTTCATTGAATATCACCCCGAACAGCTATCAAAGGGCAGGCCTTGGCTGATTTTGTGGTTGAATGTTCGTTTTCTGAAGCGGATGAAGCGTGGACAGAAGTTGAAGGGTCTGATAGAGCGGTTGTAGTTCTTTAGTAGAAACAAAACTCGTGGACACTGTATGCAGATGGGTCTTCTACTTCGGACATCAGTGGAGTAGGGATCATTTTGACAAGTCCGGAGGGATTCAAAGTGCAGCAGGCCATCAGATTCGGGTTCAGAGCAACGAACAAAGAGGCAGAGTATGAGGCGGTGCTAGCAGGGTTACGACCGGCTAAGAGTCTCGAAGTGCAGAGGATAGTCATCTTCAGTGATTCTCAGTTGGTCGTCAAGCAAGTCTCAGGGGAATATGAAGCTCGGGGTCAGAGAATGGTCAAGTACTTGGCAGAATTAAAAGATCGGCTTCAGTATTTCCAGTCGTACGAGTTTCAAGGAGTCGAGCGTAACGATAATTCCATTGCCGATGCACTCTCAAAGCTGGCCATTACGGATACTAATATTTTTGATGGGTCCGTTTACTTAGAAATTTTGCAACATCCTAGTGTTCAACATGAATCGGTAATTTGCATTTATCGCTCCAATTGCTGGTTGACTCCATATCTGGTGTATCTGGCAGATGACGTCTTACCTTCGGATCAGATGCTAGCCAAGAAAATTAAATATAAGAGTGCTAACTTCGTTCTGATAGATGAGGATCTCTTTCAAAGGGCCTTTTCGTCTCCAGTGCTGAAATGTTTAACTTCGTCCGAAGCTGATTATGCTCTTCGAGAAGTTCACGAAGGCATCTGTGGCGACCATATGGCTGCTAAGTCATTAGCCTACAAAGTACTTCGTCAGGGGTAGTACTGGCCTACAATCTTCAAGGAATCTATGGAGTACGTCAAGAAGTGCGAGAAGTGTCAACTCAACAGTCCAATCCCATATCAGCCACCAGAAGAGCTATACTCGATCTTATCTCCTATACCCTTTGATGTCTGAGGGGTTGATATACTGGGTCCATTACCGAAAGCTAAAGGTCAGGTCAATTTTGTTATAGTCGCCATTGATTATATGACCAAATGGGTTGAAGCGAAGCCACTTAGGTTAATAACGGAACAAGAATGTTTGAAGTTCATGAATGAGTCAGTAGTGCTTCGTTTCAGAATTCCTAAGGTGGTGATATCGGATAATGGACGTCAGTTCGTGGTATCAAAATTTGAAGCATTTTTTAAGGAACTGGGGGTTCAAAGATAGAAGACTTGATAGCCCATCCGCAATGAATCGAGCAGGCGGTCGAGGTGACTGACGAACGTAATGGCCGAATGGGATCAAGCGTAAATGGATGAAGCTAAAGGAAGATGGCGGAAGAGCTTTCCAATGTTATGGGCCTATCAGACTACACCGAGGACTACAACAGAGGATTCACCTTTCAGACTGGCCTATGGTACTGATGTCTTAGTCCTAGTCAAAATTGGATCTCCAAGTCTTCGGGTCAGTCAATTCAAAGAGATTTACAACGAAGAAGGGTTGAAGGTCAATCTAGATTTGCTCGAAGAAGCCAGAGAAACAGCTTTGATCAGATTGGTGGCCTATCAGCGAAGAGTAGCTGAGCATTACAATAAGGGGGTAAAGCTTCACAGATTTGAAGTGGAAGATTTTGTTCTCAGGGAAGTCGAAGCATCTACGCCTCAAAACTTGGGAAAGCTGATGCCGAACTGGGAAGGACCGTATGAAGTCATTGAGGTACTGAAGTCGGGGACTTATCGGTTGAAGGCATTGGACGGATCAGAGATCAAGAATACTTGGCATGCTGGCAGGCTTCGGAAGTATTTTCAGTAGATACAATGTCAGTATACCTGAAGTCTGTAAAATGTTTGAATCATCATCAATAAAAGATCCTTTTTCCTCAACAAGTCTTATGTTCGTTGCTGTTCACTTCATCGGTGTAAGGAGGTTCGGGTGGACTCGCTGACCATTCGATGGTAGCCTTATTGGCAGGTGGTCCTTATGAATTTGTCAGGCCCTTCGTGGTAGGCAAATGTCATCGGTGTAAGGAGGTTTGGGTGGACTCGCTGACCATTCGATGGTAGCCTTATTAGCAGGTGGTCCTTATGAATTTGTCACGCCCTTCGTGGTAGGCAAATGTCATCTGTGTAAGGAGGTTCGGGTGGACTCGTTGACCATTCGATGGTAACCTATCTGGTCGGTGGAATCCTGTAGGTTTGTTAGGCCCTTCGTGGTAAACAAATTCCATATGAAGCAGCTCTACCTCACACTTCGATAACGAATAAGTATTCCTTTACTTTATTACCAAATTTTGTCTAAGTGTTGAGTTCGGATTATTTCGTTACTTTACTTAATCTTATCTGTTATATGACTTGCCTAATGGTTAATTAACAGTTTAAGTTAAGTTCATAAAGAACTTGTACATTTTTCAAGTTGATTGATATTGAAGTATTGACAGAAAGTAATTATAAAGGAGTCATAAGGAACGAAGCCAATATTTCATTAATATACTGTTGATTACAAGAAGATAGGAAATTTTTACAGGAATCCTACAGATAGGGGAAAGTAGAATCCTCTTCAAGCTTCAGCTTCGTCTTCAGAAGAGTCGAGAATGGTCGGACCAACCTTAGTTGTGACAAGTTTTGCCTTGTCTTTGCTTTGGCATTCATCGTACCCATCAGAGAACATCTGAACGATCTTCTCATTCAGCTCAGTTGATTTTCGGTACTCTTCTTGAATTTCTTTACGAAGATCTTCGGTCAGGGGGGACCAATATCTCTCAAGGCGCGAATTTCACGAAGCTCCTCTTCGAACTTCTCTCGATCTTTCGCTCGCTCCTTCTGAATTCGGGACTCCTTGACTTCAAGATCATTTACTTGCAGCGCCAAGATCTTGTTGGTCTTCACAAGCGTATCATTCTTCTCCACGAGGATTTCGTTCCGGTGAACCAAATCTGCATTCATGTTGGTGGTGGCTCGGTGATAAGCCTCAGCTGTTCGATGAGTAGCTTCAGCTGCCTCCATTTTCTCTTTCAATTTATTCATATCTTTTTGGAGGCATTCGTTATTGTAAAGAGTAGTACCGAGATCACTTCTCTCCTTAGCCAAAGCCGACTTCAGAATGATGTTCTCTCGTTGGGCTGCATCCTCTTTGGCTTCAACTTCTTTGTATCGAGGTAGAAGACGCCCGAAGACAACATTTGCCTGAAGATGTTCAGAATAATCAGTTAATCTTCAAGAGATACATATAATTTCAAATGAACAGATAAACAACTATTTACCTTGGCGTGGTAGCTCATGCCTTCTTTGATCAGGTCCATAATTGAGTTGTTGCTAAACCGATGCTCATCGGTATCCCTGACAAATGAGTCGAACAGTTGGAAAGGGAAATTTCTATTGAACTCGGGCCATACTATAGGCGAGGACATTTCTTCACGCTGGAAGGCCGAGGGTGATGGTCGTGTTGGGGAAAGCACGGGAGGTTCGACAGGAGGTGGAGGTTGAACAGGAGATGGAGGTTGAACAGGAGTAGGTCCTGTAGATGGTGGCGGCTGATCATCCAAAGGCTATTTTCTTTTCTGAGATAGAATTGAAGTCCCAGGTTATTCTTCAAATTCTTCTTCGGTGACAATAATTTCCACAGTTGGGGGAACCCGAAGGTCGTCAGCAGACAAGGGGGTTACCTTGGTTCGCCTTTTCTTGATGCGAAGAGCTTGCATCCGTTCGTTGGCGGGCATATCAATCAAGCTAGAGGTAGAAGTTGGTTGGGGCTCTTGGGGAATTGATCTAGACTTTCGGACAACCCTCTTTTTCTTTCGAGATTGGACAGGTTCTTCTTCAACGATAGGATCAGCAGTCTGAGCTTCGACATCTTGATTTTCGGACGTCGGAGGCTCCTCAGTGTTATCTTCGGCAGTAGGTGATGGAGGTTTGCCCGAGAGGAACCTATCTAGATCCCTTCGATCAATCAATGTTGGTTTGATAAGAGATACTATACAAATAAATAAGTAGTTAGATGCTACTGGTATAAATCAATAAATTAAACAAGAAATCAAGTTTGAGACTCATATTTGTGATCATATAGCCATGCTTGCTTGGTGAGGAGTCCGAAGCTCCATTCCTTCAGAGGTATCTTCTCTATGATACGAGTCATTTCTCTCACGCGTTCCTCGGATATGTCTCCGAAGTCTGTTGAGACACGATCAAAAGTAGTCCAGTCTAGGATGAAGGAGATATCAGGGCCATTGATGAAGAACCATCTGTTGTGCCATCCTCGGTTGCTTGAAGGAGTATCCATTATGGGTCGCTTCTTGACTCTAGCAATGGGCTTGGGAGCTATTCTGCTCAGCATTTTGAAGCCTCGTTCCCGAGACTTCCCAGCGGAGAAGAGGGTGAAGAAGGAATCAACTGTAGGTGGAACTCCTATTTCATAGCAGAAGGCGATGTAGGCCAATATGTGGATGTATGAGTTCGACACCAATTGGGCAAACCCAACTCCAATAAACCCTAGTAGGGTTACCAGAAAAGTGTGAAGGGGAAACCTAACCCCCTTGTCCAGAATTATGATTGGAACATCAATCCAACCATTGGGTCGATGATACATTCTTTCATGGGATGCTGCAACCCTCATTTTGTGGGTATCTGGAATTTGGTAGCGAGTACGGATGTTGCTGAGCTCGACATCAGTAACCGTGGAGGGTGTATTAGCATGGGGGTACTCTTCTCCATTATTAAAAAATTCAGAAGGGTTAGGTGGTTGATTCTCGTTTGGGACAGTGTCTGGTTGGGGGTTTGAGGTCGAAGCCGCTTTGGCAGTGTTTGAAGATGGAAGAACAGTAGAAATTGGAATGGTGACGATGAGAATGGTGTTGTCAGAATTTGGAGACGCCATTGCTGAAATCTCGCAGCCAGATGAGGAATCGGGAGGAAGAAGAAAGCAAGAGATGTGCAAAATTCAAAATTGGACAAGTAAAATCGTCAAATTTGGGGGAAAATGAGTTTTATACTAGTGGTTTTTTCAAGTTTCCACGAGACCCGAGGGCAGCGCATTAAATGCTAGCAATGATGGTGAATAAGAAGAGGTAGCGTCCATTTTTGGTCCTAGTCACTAACTGGATTGGGCTTTATGATTTGGACCTCTGATTTTATTCAAATTATTGGTCGGTGCTTACCAGTTGGGCTTTGGTTAGTTTCATTGTTGGATCTTATTTAAATCTTTACCATTCCTTTTATCATGGACCTATGTTATTAACAGTCTTTCATTAAACACCCTGTTTAATAAAAGACTGGGGGGCAATGTTGGGCCATGATACTTTCCGTATTGGGTCGGACCGGTTGGGTTCTTCCCTTGGGTTTTATTTACTTTGTCTTAAAAGATATTGGGCCTGACCGTTGGGCTGACCCATAAAGCAAATGATATTTTGGCTTGGGCTTTGACCGAGTAATGATGAATGAGATAACATTTGACTGTTATCTCTGTCACCGCTGCCATGCATTAATGAGGATAGGACTCAATCGGCCGGCGGTGGCAAACAGTGACAAGATGTAGTTGGTGAGCTGCATGCATTCGGCTGAGATGACCATGAGTGGGGGTGTATGTAATGAGACGGTGAGTGGGTGTACATGATGGCCGAGCTTGAAGTATATGGGGCAAGGATCACATAACCTAAAGGTAACAACACTTAACTGAATTATTATTTCTCTCAAGCAGTAGATATTTTTATCCTTCATTGTTGACCTTGTGATCACCTGTACTGACTCTCACGCCAGAGCTATCCCCTGACGGTCAAGCCGTCAAGCTTTTGGTGTTGATCGTGTTTACTGTGCAGGATATAGACGCGCATTACGTGATTGAAACGCGTGAAAAAATCTTGGCGTTAACATAAACTATTGCATTACATCACGTTTGTATTCCGCGAACCAAACCCCACCAAAGTGATTTCAATAATTACCTTGCGCAAGTGTTGAGTTATTTGAAATAACTTAATTCCCTCCGTCTCCTGTTTGAAATAATTCACTTTTATAGTATTACTTCCGTTCCATAATAAGTATTTTTTTAGCTTAAATCACACATACCAATATACAAGTTAAAATGACAAAAATACTCTTAATATATTTTCTTTAAAATTGAAGAGTTAATGAGTGTCATTTAATTGTAGTGATGATAAGATGTAATAAATATCATTGAATGCATCAGGGCATATATGAGAAAATATTGTAAAAATTGTATTGGAGTTCTAACACATCACTTATTTTGGAAAAAAATATTAAGCCTAAAAAAACACTTATTGTGAGACGGAGGTAGTATTAATTAAGTTGACAGGCTCAATGAGTTTGTTAATTAACTTTAATTTGTAATTAAAGTGTATTTTAGAGTTACTATGTAATTAAAGTGTATTTTAGAGTTCCTATGTATTTGTTATTTTAGCCGTCTGCAGAGTTCCCATGATAATTCTTTTCTTAGGAGTATAAATTAAGATATTCACCATTCCAATTCATCCAATATTACCAATTTAATAAGAGGGTTTGAGATTTCTAACAAAAACATAGTGGTAGCGCCTACTAATTTCTGATCATCCTTTTTTATTTAACTGTCAAATTTGTGTTGAAATACTTGGACTCCAAATAAAATGGCCGGAGAAGGTGGACATGCCATCGGAATTGATCTCGGCACCACGTACTCGTGTGTCGGAGTATGGCAACACGAACGCGTCGAAATAATAGCAAACGATATGGGTAACCGAACGACGCCGTCTTACGTTGCTTTCACTGATGAGGAGCGTCTCATTGGGGATGCAGCCAAGAACCAGGTCGCTTTAAACCCTGTCAACACCGTCTTTGGTAAGTAGTAATCCTTGCCATCTCTTTAGGATTTTGTCTCTTACTATTTTATGTTAAGGCTAGATTGTTAATAATAATACCTACTTTCTCTCGTCTTGCAATCAATTTTCTGTGTTTTATGCAAGTTTAATTTGAAAATCCCTTGTTATTTCTTTTCTCAAGTTGAATTTTGTTGCGTGGATTCCTTGACAATGGTAAATTAGAGAATATTTTCTTAGTTACTTTACTTGTATTACCTCTACTTCTACTTCTAGTACTAAATTAAATTTATCTCAAAAATAATTCTCACTCTCTGTCTTTGAATCTTCCTTGAAATACAATAATTTTTCATCTCGTAGTTTATTATCTCGCACTTGAAAATTTGTATACTCGTATTTTGCTAATTTTGTTTTGTATACTTTATTTTCTATGCGTGTTTTAATAATGTGTTTATTTATCTCAAGTGTCATGTAGTATCTGCTATGTAGAGAAGCCTTATAACCAAGTTAATGAAATATTTTGTTAAAAATTGTATGAAAATTATGTTGTTAAGTTGGTTTTTGCTACAGATGCTAAACGATTGATTGGTAGGAGATTCAATGATTCGTCAGTACAGAGTGACATGAAGCTTTGGCCGTTTAAGCTCATTCTTGGTCGTGATGAGAAACCTATGATTGTCGTCCATTACAAAGGTGAGGAGAAACAATTTGCAGCTGAGGAGATTTCATCAATGGTTCTCATAAAGATGAAGCAGATTGCAGAGGATTATCTTGGATCAATAATAAAGAATGCTGTTGTTACTGTCCCCGCACACTTTAACGACTCTCAGCGCCAGGCTACAAAGGATGCTGGTGCCATTGCTGGACTCAATGTCATGCGCATCCTTGTTGAGCCGACTGCTGCTGCCATTGCTTGACAAGAAGCTAGCAAGTGGAAGTTCAGCAGTGGAGACAAATGTCCTAGTTTTTGACCTTGGTGGTGGTACGTTTGATGTTTCTCTTCTCACTATCAGAAAGGGTATTTTTAAAGTGAAGGCTACAGCCGGTGACAGTCACCTTGGGGGAGAGGATTTCGACAATCGTTTGTTAAACCATTTTGTTTGTGAGTTCAAGAGGAAGCACAAAAAAGACCTCGCTTGCAATGCTAAATCTCTCCGGAGATTGAGAACTGCTTGCGAAAGGGCAAAGAGGATTCTCTCTTCAAATGCAGTGACCACAATTGATGTAGATTCTTTGTTTGAGGGAATCGATTTCAGTGGGAAAATCACTCGTGCCAGATTCGAGGAGTTAAACATGGATCTCTTTAGAGATTGTATGGAGCCTGTGGAGAAGTGCTTGAGGGATGCCAATATGGACAAGAGCAGCATTCATGATGTTGTTTTAGTCGGTGGATCTACTAGAATTCCAAAAGTGCAGCAGCTATTGCAAGAGTTTTTCAATGGGAAGGAGCTGTGCAAGAGCATTAATCCTGATGAGGCTGTTGCCCATGGTGCAGCCGTGCAAGCTGCTATATTGAACGGTGAAGGCAATGAAAAGATTCAGGACTTGGTGTTGCTGGATGTTACTCCTCTGTCCCTTGGAGTTCAAATCCGTAGTGAAGTAATGAGTGTTGTTATTCCAAGGAACACAACTATTCCCACAACAAAGGAACACATTTGTAACCGGAAATGATAATCAAACAGTCGCGGCAATCCGAGTTTATGAGGGTGAGAGATCGAGAACAGTGGATAACAATTTTTTGGGAAAATTTGAACTCTCCGGCATCCCCCCAGCCGCAAGAGGTGTGTCTGAGGTGATTGTCTGCTTGGACATTGATGCAGATGGGGTGCTGAATGTTTCCGCAGAGTGTATGACTACTGGGCTGAAGAACAAGATAACAATCACCAACGATGGTGGAAGACTGTCCAGAAGAGAGATTGAGAAGATGATACTCGATGCTGAGAAGTACAAGGCTGAAGATGAGGAGCACAAGAAGAAGAATAAGGCCATGAATGCTTTCGAGGATTGTGCGTATACCTTGAGGGATTACATCAGGGGAGACAAGACGAGGTCCAGGCTTCGGGCTGCTGACAAGAAGAAGATGGAGAAAGCTATCAAGCAAGCAATGGTATGGCTGGATGGGAACCGGCTAGCCGAGGCGGAAGAATTTGAGAACAAGATGGAGGAGCTTAAGGGCATTTGCTACCCCATCATCGCCAAAATATATGGATGGTGCTGGTAGAGTCTCTTAGAATTCAAACCCTTCTACAAAAGAAGCTTTAAAATTAAAAATTAATTTGTCTACTCACTTGTGGTGGTACCCATGAAATTAAGGAAGTAACGGACAACTTGCAATCTAGCTACTCCTATTTGAAAAAAAGAAGAAGAAAGAATAACTTTTAACAATTATGTTTACTTTCTAATTTTTGATTTGTCTACTATATTGTTGTTTCATGGACTATGGAGCATGCGTTTTGGGTAAAAGATTGGCTTTGTGTTTATTTTTTTCGCCTTTTAGTGTGTTTTTGATATTGGAATGCAATAACTTTTCTTCATATATTAGTGAGATGCCATACAAGTAGGTGCAATTAAATTAACTTCTTTTTTTTGCCAACTCGTCATTGTCTTAAATTTAGACATTCACAAAATGTTCACTGGGGTAGCCATAATTTTTGTCAAAAATTGGGTCGATGTTGGCCAAAATTGCTAAGGTATTTCCTGGAATCCTGCACCTTCGACCACACTTTACCAAAACATTGATCCATTATCCTCCAAAGCACGCCTGTTAATGTGTCCCCGTTGCACCAACTGAATATGATGATGTAACACCATAAAATTAAATTATGAAACAATAAAATCAAAATAAATTATTAGTAAGTTATTTTGTGACTTATTAATTATTAAAAACAATTAATAGTCACTGTTGTAGAACCAAATTCTTTTTATGATCTTGGAAACTTTAATGTTAACTTAATATTTCATAAAAAAAAATTACTCTATAAAGAGTCCTTAAGTAGTCATACAATAAATTTTTATATTAAAAACATGTCTAAAATTGTACTTTATTCAATGGACTCTAAATAACTAAATATTAAAAATATAGGAAAATATTATGATTACATAATACTCCATCCATCCCATGATAAAAGTTCTTATTATTATTTTAGAAGTCACCCTAACTTGTAGCCGTATATATAGAAGTCACCTCCACCTGCATCCAACTAGGAGAAAGACTCCTTATCCCTCCAAATAAAAAAATACAATCCTATTTTAATAAGAACTCTTCCACTGTCATAATAAATACATATATATGGGCCATCATCAGATCCGGACCATTAAATAGATTGGGCTGCACCATGGCTAGACCCAAATAATCACATCCCAACATTGCCCCTCAGTCTTTTATTTATAAGGAACTTATAAATAAGAGAGTATTCAAAAAGTCTCCGTGGGATTTTTATCCTCGGGATTTATATTCTCGGAATTTATATCCTCGGGATTTTTATCCTCGAGATTTTTATCCTCGGGATTTATATCCTCCGAATTTATATCCTCCGAATTTTCTTCAGTCTGTGGTTGATGATGAAATCGAAGCCGCCTTTAAAGCACTTCAATGATATAAAAGCTTAAACTTCTATCTCTATGCTGGCTGAATTCGTTACTGGTGCGGTGACTCAGCACCAATTTATCATTACCTGGACCAATGTGTTAATGTATAGATTTTACATGCATCATGTGAATACTACCACTACATGCATAATATAAGTGAGAGAATATGTAAAATTGTATCAATAATCAATTACGATCATGCTTCAATTGATATTGACATAATACATATATACACACGTACAAGTATATATTTAATCTAATAAAAAAGAATCATTTATCTCCTTTGGTGAATCGGTGATTTTAAATCGACACTAGAACAAGTGTCTTGTTTCCCATAGACGGCGCAAATGTTAACGCCAGATTTTGTACGCCTGGCGAAATCATCCAAAACAGCAGGTCAAAATAGCGCCAACGGTTGATGGAGTAATTGTTGTGAAATCCAACTTACGAAATACACTCGCATAAACGTAAATAAAGAAATAAAAGTATGAACACAAGAATTTACGTGAAAACCCAATTGGAAAAAAACCACGGAGAGAGAGAGTAATCCACTATAATAATATTGGGAGTACAAGTTATGTATTTGTGTTGTAACTCTTGTGCCCTTGTCATATAGTCTTTCTCCCCCTTTCAACCCTAGCTTATAGCCGTATATATAGAAGTCACCTCCACTCGCATCCAACTAGGAGAATGACTCCTTATCCCTCCAAATAAGAAAACACAATCATATTTTAATAAGGACTCTACCACTGTCATAATAAATACTACCTCCGTCCACAATAAGTACTTTTTTAAGCTTAATATTTTTTCTCAAAATAAGTGATGTGTTAGAACTCCAATACAATTTTTATAATATTTTCTCATATATGTCCGTATGCATTCAATGGTATTTATTGCATCTTGCAATCACTACAATTAAATGACACTCATTAACTCTTCAACTTCAAAGAAAATATATTAATGGTATTTTTGTCATTTTAGCTTGTGTATTGGTATGTGTGATTTACGTTAAAAAAACACTTATTATGGGACGGAGGTAGTACATATAGGCCATCACTAGATCCGGACCATTAAATAAATTGGGATGCATCATGGCTAGACCCAAATAATCACATCCCAACAATGGTTAATACAAACAACAAAGAATAAACAGAAATTGTAGAATAATAAAACAATGAATGAATATTAAAGTTCTGCAATTTATTTATGTTTAAGGAATAAATTAATTTGTTCATAGTTCAATAATGTCCAAATTGTAAGACCTCAACTTTTATGAATAAAGATTAATTTTCTCTAAATATCATTTTGAATATTATGGTGTGGATTTGATATAATGTTATAGTTGTGGGTATTGTTTATAAAGTTGCAAAGTAAGCAAGTTGTTATAAAATATTCGTTTTATCAGAGAATATTGGTACGACGACACAATCATTGGTGGACCCCACAACGGAATTATTGTCGGAGTTAGAAAACGACAGAAATAACTTTTTGTAAAAATAACGGCAAAAATTTTATTGTTAAACTGTTGAAATACCCGGTGATAAAAGTACAGTAATACGCGTGGTTGCATAGTAGCACACGGTATTGTACAGTATATTTGATTATTGATGCTTACGTGAAAAGTCACTCAGTTTTTATTCAATTATTGCCACAATAATTGCTGCATAGTATCTCACGTTATTGATTCAATTATTATCCCAATATTTTATATTATTAAATCAATAATTGAGACTGTTGAGAGAATGCATATTATGATTTGATGTTTTAAATGTATATGTTCATGATTATTTGTAAGGTCCTTAAATGAATATATGTACAAGGATTTAGTGATAGATCAAAATTGTTAGGTTGATCTAAGCTTTCAACATGTACCATTCTGATAAAGAATGTATAGATAGAAAGATCAAAACTGTTAGGTTGATCTTAAGATGTAATAGATTAGTCTTGAAGAAATTGTAGTGCATCCATCGATCAACATTGCGAAGTCAAGCGTAAAACGTAGAGCCTAAAGATCGTAGTGTGCCACTTGAAGGGACTCTTTCGGAAATCGTAGAGAGTGGTCCCAACGTTTGTCGAGCCAACTCTACAATCAAAGTATCTTTGAATGAAACATGAAGTTTTACAAGTCAACGATCGTAGTGTGCTCTCGGGAGCGTGAAGTCAACAACCTGACGAGAGAAGATCGTAGTGTCGCGAAGGATGAAGGGAAATCGTAGTGCTCTCGAACTAATAGCTTCCGTAGTATGCAAAATGTCAAAGACACACTACGATCTAAATCGTAGAACCCCACGATCCAAATCGTAGAGCATCATCATCTCTCATGTCGAAAAGCGCCGAGCCTCATGATCCGTGTTTTCAACAAGTGAGGAATGGATCCCGGATCTTTCTGATGCTCATCGGTCCAGAATATATGAAATATCCTTGGTATGCAACAAAGAAACGTAGTGAAGAAGCTAAGGATAGTACCATGGGTAAGAGGGATAAAATACCTTTTCAGGTAGTAGGTGAGAAAGCAGCCTGCAGTGTCAGTGGGCCAGAATGCACAATTCAGAAGATGTGCAGAAATGTCTCCATCACAGTACAGAAAGTTCAGATGCATTTAATGCCACAACGGATGGATCCAACGGATAGTTTTCAACATCACATATATACAGATCAGACAGATGAGAGAGAAATAAACAAGCATTAATCAAACAACGTGAACATCTCTCTCAAGCTCAACTTTACGATCTGAGATATTGCAAAGCTTGCTCAGCTACTCAGTTCTTAACGAACCAGTGCTTACACAGCAACTGAGAAGCAAACATCAAAAACTCAACAACTATCAATTAACTGAAGAAGAGTACCAAGTCTGCTGGACTTGAAGAGTTCATAGTGAACTGTAAGAAAGCCAAGTCTGCTAGACTTGAAGAGTTCAAGAGTGAACTAGAGAAGTTCCTAGACTGCTGGTCTAGAAGGAATTTGTGTGATTCAGAAGATTGTAAAAGCCATCCTTAGTGGATATCCTACTCGTTGAGTAGAAGAGTGGACTAGGAGCTTTGAGTGCTCTAAACCACTTAAAAACAACTGTGTCGTTTACAATCATACTATAACTGCTATAACTGCTATATCTGCCTTACTCGCTCATAACTCCATTGCTTGGTAAAGAAGATTAAAACAAATATTAATTCCGCAAAGTTTTAATCATTATCTAAGAACAAGTTAAAACAAAAAGATTTTCAAATATCTATTATTTATACAGATAACTTGTGCCTACTAGGAACTAACAATTGGTATCAGGCGGAGTTCTATTTTACCACACGCTTTAGTAGATCCAAATGGCACTTTCGTGCAAGCGAATCCGACCAGGGGAGGCGTGAAGCCACCAATGTGCAACAAGGATAAATTTGCTAACTTGAAAGTCAGGATGCAAGCTTACATGGACTCAATAGATGAAGATCTATTTGAAACTATTCTTAATGGGCCCTATATACCAACAAAGCTTGCACCAACCATTGGCGATCCAAAAGCAGTACAAATCAAAGTGAAAGAAGAATGGGCGGAGACACGGAGAGAGAGCCGCATCAACTTGATAAAAAGCGCAAAAGAACATCCTGTTCCAATCCTTAGAGGACGATCTGTTTGAAAATGTTGTAAATAGCAAAACAACTAAGGAAGTTTGGGAAGCACTGCTGATTATGCACGAAGGAACTGAAGAAGTCGGAAGAGAACAAGCGAGCCTCTCCGACACGCAGTGATATGAAATGTTTGCTCATATGCGAGGAGAAAGCGTGGATCGCAACCTATGAAAGATTCAACGTTACGCTCAACTCTCTACGAGCGTATGGGAAGATTTATCCTAACAAGGATCTAACCATAAAGTTCATGAGAGCCCTACCGAGCAGGTGGGATGCAAAGACCACAACAATAAGAGAATCAAAGAATCTTAATGAGATGACAATTCAACAACTATATGGAAATCTCCTGATGTACGAACTGGAGTTGACCCAACGCGCCGAAACCTTATCAGAAGGAAGAAGAAAGGATAAGGGTGTTGCTCTCAAGGCAAATGAAGGTGTATTAAAAGTCATAACTGAGATTGACTCTGATGATGATGAAGACGATGACGATGACTTTGCTAAGCTGGTAAAGAGACTAAGAAGGTTCATGCGACAAAGCGTAATCCCAAGAAGCCAAAGAAAGTCAAGAACTACGTCTACGAGGAACAAATGAATGATTTATGCTACAACTGCAAGAAACCTGGTCATTTCATTGCTAATCTGCAACAAGCCTATCAAAGAAGAACTAAAGAAGAAATCTCATGCAAAGAAAGAATACAAAGGAACCAAGAGGCCTCGAAAAGAGACAAAGGCACAGTTCTTGGGAGGATCGTGGAGTGATTCAGATAATGACTCAAATGCGGACTCGGACATGAGGAGGAAGATGAGGAAGAACCACATATGGCCAATCATGCTTAATGGCCAAACATGCAAAGGACAAACAAAGCCTAAAAACATATATGATGTAAGTATCGATGAGGTATTTGATTTTAATTCTCCGATGTAGATATAAGTGACTTAAGAACCGCTTTACATGGCATAACCATCGACCTACATCAATACATGAAGTGGTTCGAGTCTTGTCTAAAGATCATTCACTTCTTCAAGAGGAGAAGAAGAAAGTTCAGAGAAGAGCTTGAAACATTTCTTCTAAGTACTAATCTTCTCTCCAAGCTTGAAGTCGAGAATGAAACTTTAAAATGCATAAACACACATCATGCCCAAAAGAGAGTCTAAGCTAACCTCTAAAATTGAGGATCTAGAAGACTATCTCTGCATGGACAGATCCTCATCATCCATGGACCTGCCTGCGCTCTCTAGTCAGAGAAGCACATTCGACAGAACAGGCTTAAGCTTTGGGGAATCCATCTCAGAGCTAAGTGTGGAAAAGACAATGGAAACTAGCACTAGTAATGTCTCAAGTTTTGGTAGAGGCATTGCTTTTGTGAAATCCTCACAGTTGGAAGAACCGGGTTCAACCTTGTTCTACTGTCTCTAGTTATACTCGGAGAAATAAAGGATCTCACGTTAGTGCGGGTTTCATCGAGGAAAAGAGTAACCCAACCTCTACTTTACAGGCCTCGAAGAATCGTGAGAGTCAAACAAAATCAACTCTACGAATCAACCGGGAAGGTACAGTAGAGGTAAAGCACTTCATCATTATTTATGAAACCTAAGGACACGTGGAAGAAAGAGAATCAATTTAACAGAAGGTTAACTAAGGAACCACACAAGTCCAAGTGGAAGATGAATCACAACACACATACAGGCACGCATTATAATAGATGTTTCATATGCAATAAATATGGTCATAGGGCTACAAAGTGTTATTATAATTCCGTGCATGTGAGACCCAAGATTAGACAAATTTGGGTCCCCAAAGGCACTAACAAAGAAGGACCCATGCAAATATGGGTACCAAAATAAAGTTTCAAATGTTTTGACAGGAAAAGAGCTCCACGACCTCAACATGGTATCTGGACAGTGGTTGCTCGAGGCATATGACAGGGAACAAAGCTCTACTATCCAACTATGTAGAAAAAGAGGGTCCCTCAGTCATCTTTGGAGATAACGGCTCGGGCAAGACAAGAGGATATGGCTCTGCTGGCAATGCTGCAGTATCTTTCAACAAAGTAGCTTATGTGGAAGGACTTCAACACAACCTTCTAAGCATCACCCAACTTTGTGACAAGGGTCACCAAGTAACATTTCTCAATAATCAATGTCAAGTCAGAGATTTGAAGACATCTGCCATAAAGCTGACCGGAACAAGAGAAGGAAATGTCTACATAGTAGATCTTGGTCAACTAAGCTCTGATGAAATAATATGTTTTCTGGCAAAAGCATCCGAGGAAATAAGTTGGCTATGGCATAGAAGGTTGTCACACTTAAACTTCAAAAACATGTCCAAACTGGCATCAAAAGATCTCGTAGCTGGCCTACCCAAGTTCAACTTTGTGAAGGAAAGGCCATGCAACGCTTGCCAGCTTGGAAAACAAACCAGAAGCTCATTTAAGAGCAAGACTGACAACTCCATTGATAAGCCCCTGCAGTTGCTCCACATGGATCTCTTTGGGCCAATCTCAACAACCAGTCTTGGAGGAAAAAGATACTCTGTAGTTGTAGATCGATTGACTACACCGATTCACATGGGTATTCTTCCTAACTTCAAAGGATGAAACGAGCTCGAATTAATCAAGATGTTCGGACCGGTGATGAATGAGAAAGAGAGAAAATCAAGGCAATAAGGAGTGATCATGGAAGAGAATTTGATTTCTCGAGAAATAGACAAATTTCGCTTTCGAACAATGGCATCAGTCATAACTTCTCAGCTCCACGAACTCCTTAACAAAATGGAGTTGCTGAAAGAAAGAACAGAACTCTTATAAATTTGGAAGGACCTACTACAGCATGACTAAATGCGCTGAATATACAGGCGGTAAGTCATCAACACTACATGCTACACACAGAACAGATCATTAATTCACTCTACGATCAAGAGGACACCCTACGAACTGTGGAAAGGAAAGAAGCCAAGTGTCAGCTATTTCCATGTCTTTGGTTGTGCATGCTATATTCTCAACAATGGAAAGCAATATCTGACAAAATTCCAGCCCAAGTCAGATGAAGGGATCTTTCTTGGATATGCCACGCACGAAAGAAAGCTTACTGTGGTGTTCAACAAGAAGACACTGAATGTCGAAGTCTTAATACACATCATCTTTGATGAAACTGACTCAGACAAAGCAGTACCTCTAGACACTACGACCGATAGTGCAGACACTACGAGTGCAATCGTCGAGCTCAACACTACGATCGTAGTATGCGATACGATTGAAATCGTAGAAGCGAGGATAATGAAATCGTAGAGAGGTCCATCCAAGACAACGAGCCTCCACTCCAAGAAGAAGAGATAGACCTTGAAGACCTAAGGCGGGGAAGGCATCGGGACGGATATTCCAGCGAGGGAGCGGATGGGCAAGGATCATCACTTTCGAGGATCTAATCATTGGAGATCCAAGTGCAAGAGTTAAAACAAGAGCTGCGCTACTCGGAATGAATGCTTTTATCTAAGCTTCGCATCACAGATAGAGCCAAAGAAGATAGAGGAGGCTATGGAAGACTCAGTTGGATAGAAGCCGTGCGGGAAGAACTCAACCAATTTGAGCGAAGCAAAGTCCGGAGATTGGTACCAAGACCAAAGAGTCATCCCGCCATAGGAACCAAGTGGGTCTTCAGGAACAAAATGGATGAAGATGGGGTCATCACCAGAAACAAGGCAAGATTAGTGGCAAAGGGCTATTCTCAAAAAGAAGGTATTGACTATGATGAGACATTTGCACCCGTTGCCAGACTAGAAGCCATCAGAATCTTTCTTGCCTTCGCTGCCCACATGAAGTTCAAAGTTTTCCAGATGGATGTCAAGAGTGCATTTCTAAATGGAGAGCTTCAAGAAGAAGTCTACGTAGAACAACCTCCAGGTTTCATCAATCCATCTCTTTCCAATTATGTCTATAGATTAGATAAAGCTTTATATGGTCTTAAACAAGCACCTAGAGCATGGTATGAAACACTGACTAACTTCTTAATAGAAAATGGGTTCACTAGAGGTAGAGTAGATACCACACTATTTCTTAGAAAGCATAAAGACAAAGTCTTACTAGTTCAAATATATGTTGGTGATATCATTTTTGGTTCTCTTGACGAAAAGTTATGTAAGAGATTCTCTAAGCTAATGCTGAGCAAGTTTGAAATGAGCATGATGGGTGAGTGAATTTCTTCCTGGGATATGCAAGTGAAATGATCGATGAAGGAATATTCATCAACCAAGACAAATACATCAAAGACTTACTAAAAAAGTATGACATGGAATCGGCCTCTCCCATAAAAACACCAATTGCTCCTCGCAACCAAGCTTCGACAAGGATGAGAAAGGTAAAAGTATTGATATCACTCAATACGAGAGGTATGATCGGGTCTCTTTTATACCTAAGCGCCGATGAGACCGGATATAATATTTGCAACATGCATATATCTGCTAGATTTCGTGCTAACCACTAAAAAGAGTCACATTTGTCTGTTTGTAAAGAGGATCTTCGTGTATCTCAAGGGTACACCCTACTTGGGGTACATGGTATCCCAAGGAATCCTCATTTGAATCGATAGGATACATGAGCAGATTTTGGAGGATGCAAAATAGATAAAAAAGTACCGATGGCTTTATCACAACTTCTTGAAGCAGATTGTGTCCCTGGTTTAGCAAAAAGCAAAACTCAGTGTCTACATTAAAAGTAAAAAAAAATCAAAAACATTCAAAACATATGTAGAGACAATTCTTGTGAGGATTCTAGATCTACAACCAATAAATCACCATTCCAACATAATAAGGCTTTGGAGAAGAAATATAAAGGAAACGATGTGAAAGAAAAGGGGAAAAATTAATTAAATTCAATTAAATGGAGCTTCCCTTACTTAGAGCATTAATAACAGTTTCTCTAATTAACTCTCTATCTCCAATTTTGAAGAATGCATCAACAAATCATTATCCAACAGCTTCCTTATCCTTATTTGACTCTCTATTTTAATCCTTATATAGGATTTTATTCCCCAAAGTGAGGGAGTCAAAAGATCATTCTCTATATATACAAAATGACATTTCACACCCTCATTTAAGTGGATAACTCATCAATCATACACATCTTGACATTTTTTTACTACTTTATTTTCAAATTATAAACTTAATATTGACTTATATTTTAAAAATTAATTTCAAACGTATTCAAATTTAAAACTGATATAAATTTATTTAATTTATGTCAATATAATTATAAATATTATAAACATAATAATTATAAAATTTATTATTTTCAAAATTTAAATGAATCATATTAAATTTAAATTTAAAATATCACAAATTAACTTTTTAAAAGTTAATATTAATCTTATGTACATTTCATAACTACAATTCATTCAATACTCACTTCATAAATTACTTAAAATTTAAAATAAAATAAAAATTATTTTACTGAAGAAAATATAATTGATAAATTATACTCTCTCTTTTATAAATTATAAGATTATTATTAATTTGATATTTTGACTATTGGAAATTTTAACTTTTAACTTTTAAATTTTAAATTTCATTATTTAAGGAATCAATATAAGGAACCTGTTGGTACATAGTGAAAATTTTGAATTTCTATTTTGCAAATGATCCAATAACAGTGCAGAGTAGGGATAAAGATAAGCTGTTGTGAATGCTCTTAGCAACCATTGTCGAAGAAGCTTCCCTTATCATAACAAATCGAAATTGCAAACAGGTACGCTCTTTTCTTTCTCTATGTAATACTTGCTAACCACTACAGATATAAAGGTTGTACTCAAAATCGTAGACATGATCAAGGAAAGTTCACGATCGTAGAGCCGAACAGACAACTACCTCAACGATCATAGCAAAGATTCAACGACTGCCGGACAGACTCGACGATCGTAGGACAGACTCTACGAATGGTGATCAGACTCAATGACCAGAAGACTACCTCTACGATCGTAGTCATCCTAAGGACATCTCAGCTCTGAAGACTCAAAGGGAAAATCAGTACATTCATGCAAAGTCAAAATCGTAGAGCCAAGCAAAAGGCGACACCTGTCCCACTTAGTCAAAAAGAGAGAGGGAAGCAACAAGTACAAATTGGAACCGTATTTTTGAAATCTGAAGTTCAAAAGATTATCTCTCTCTTTCTCTCAAAGCAAAACCCTAAATCAAAAGAAAGCTCAGTCGTATCCCACTTCTTAACTACAGAATCAATGGCTACTTCAAATATAATTTCGTTCTGAGACTGCTTTCGATGAGTTCAAGGATGCTCCACCAAAATTTCACAAGACCTTAGCGCTACTAAAGAATAAGGTCTCAAGAGGTATTTGAAGTTAATCGACACCCTCATCTATCCCAAACTAGTGAAGGAGTTCTATAATAATGAGAGTATCTGAACACAACACCATCACTACTACAGTAAGAGGAGTTGAGATGAGGCTAAGGAAGAAAACTTCAATCGGCCCTAGGTTTCAAGAGCGTGGGGAACCCATTTCTAGACGAAGATAAGCTTCCAAGAGGGCTTGAAGAAAATGCACCACAAGAAGAATCCCTCTGTGAAAGGCTACAAAAGAAGGAATTCCCTCAAAGGTACGAATTTTTTTGGTGACATTATTCGAAATGCATCTGCTGCAAGAGCTCTCGGTCATGACTCGGTAAATGAGACTCAAACTTAAGCTCATATCGACCATGGTTCATGGTATACAACTCAACAATGAAACATGTATTGCTCGAGTGGATCGGCAAGTGGATCGTCAACTCAAAGAAATCAAAAAGAGCACCAGAAGATCTTTGTATGGGAGATTCATAAGCATCATTACGCAATCTGCCTTTGGGTGACAAAATAGGGGATGATGAAGGAGAAGCCATCAACCCAAATCAAAGAATGACACATCGAGTTGTTTAAGAACCGAGAAAGGAACCCCTTTGATTATGTTGAATGATGACATAGTCCGGTGGGGAGAACCGGGGAACTAAAGGAGGCGAAGCTTTCCGGGAGGCATATCATTGTCCGAGAAGTTGAAGAAGAAGGAGAAGCAAATAAGGAGAACCCTGCTTCTTGCCGTAAAAAGCAAGGGCAAGAGAAAGCTAAGGGCAAGACAAGTCGAAGAGCCTCAAGGATCTACAAATAACATTCCTGTAGAGTCCTCTGATATAGAGACTCTAAAGAGGCTAAGAAAGATGCTGCAAAAGAAGAAGTCAAGAGGATCAAGCCACCATTTCACTGATCCTAAAGAAGAACAAAACTGGTCATAAGTCCAAAAGACCAACAGTTTCTTCGATCGTAGAGACTCTGTTGTTCTCTGAAACGAGGCCAAGTGTGGCAGAAATGGAAGAAGCTGCCTCAAGAATAGTAGTTGTTCAACATGACAAAGCTAAGACTCAAGAGAGTCCGTGAAGTTGTGGCTAAACCAAAGAAAGCAAAAAGAAAATTTGGTCAAGAAGTATATTCTTGAAACTAAAAAGTCTTTGAAGAAGGAAGCCAAGAGTATGGCTGCAAAAGTAGAATTGTCCCAAGCAAACTTAGAAGAAGATGCTCCAGCTGAGGGGGAGATCCCTAAAATTCTCATGATTGAGTATACACAATTTGAGGGGAGAAGTCTTGACAAGAAGATATACCGGTGAGGGGAGTTTCTAAACCTCAAGAAGATGTTCATCTTGGGGAGCCTCGTGATATCCCAATGGTCAAGAAGAGGTCCTTACTCAAGATGAAATTGAGCCAATGCCAAACCCTCCAGAGACCATTTAGATAATGGAATCTTCTTGAGGAAGAAAATGAAGAAGAAAAGATGATGATAATGATGAGCTTGAAATCACCGGTGTAGGGAAAGATGGATTTAGGAGCTATATGTACACTCAATTTGCTTTTCCTACTCTACCCATGATGGCATACCATCAAGCTCAAATTCTGAACTCATGGGATCACATGTTCTGGAGCTTCAAGGAATATCCAGCAATCTCAGTTCTGGCTAATGGATTTCCAGGGAAAGTCATCTTTGCCAAAAAGCTGCTTACCAACCATTCCTCATCAACAGATAAGCCTGAGGTATTGTCTATCCCTACCAGTTTTAGAGTTAATCACCTGCCATCATCTTCATTTAGCTATTTCTATGAATTTCCTAAATGGCTGGAAGTAACTCTCAATCCAGTAAATCAGTTTCCAGTTGCAGAATCCCAAAATTCTGTAACTGAAGAACCAGAAGAAGTCAACCTTACCCTGCTCCCTCAAATCACCAACTCTACGATTCTAGACTCAAGCCACAGCATAGAGTCCAATATTGAAATCGTAGAGTCACATATCCCAGATATCCAAACCCAAGCCCCTCCAGCTGATATACCATCCTCCTCATCACATGACTACTTCAGTCTTGATCTCGCTCTTTACAATTTGCAAGATCAATCTCACCCAAAAACCCCTCCAAAGAACAATCCTCAAGCAAATGATACTCTCCCAAGCCTGCCTACCAAGGATGACTTGAAAGACACCTCTAAAAATATGATCAAGTCTATAGAAGCAAGCACGAAACTCACTCGATCTCATCAATATCCCATTAAACCAAATAATCACAAATTGCAAATAATCTCCCCGGCACTATGAATACCGAGCTTACCAAGAGGCTAAGGGAAATTATCAAAGAGATTAAGAAGAGTATATCGCATGGAGATGAGATCCACTTCCGAGTTCTTTCGCCAAGAAAGAGAGAGTCAGTGCTTGAAATGCGAAACACCAAGATCGTCAACATCAAATTATCTTTGGACAATATTCTCAACTTGAAAGCTTACGTCTATGACTTCCGTAAATCTTATGCCAATCGGGAGAAGCATAATGATATGATTCTGACAGCCCTCCAAAATAAAAAGAAGCTAGAGAGTGAAAAAGCAGATCAAGGAGAATAGAGGACATTGCTCAAATCCAAAGCCAATGAATGAGCTTGTTCGAGGAGTTAATCTATTTGTCTGCCGATATTCGGACCCTTGATGTCGACATAAAGGGGAGAATAATAAAGGAAAGGAGATCAAGGAGGCCAAGGCGGAGGAAGAGGTCATGAAACCGAAGAAAGGGGAGAAGTCAATTTCATGCTCGGACATCACGAAGCCCTCTGTAAGACATCATCGACTCAACGATCCGTCAAGCAGCAATTATAACAAACTATTCCTCCGAAGTCATAAGGAGCCAACTCCTAGCTCACAAGACGTGTCTCACTGAGACGCATAAGAAAGCCAATTGGAGATCCTGTATTCATGCGCAGACATTAAGAGAATCCAATTCTAAGTCTAAGCGAGCTGGAAGAGTTAGCAAGAAATGAGGAAGCTCAAAGGAAGAGAAGGGTTGAGGAGTATGCCAACCCACCTCCAAATAAGAGGTCAAGGAAACAGAGATAAGTTAAAACTTAAATTTCCTATTGATGTAATGCTGAATTGTAATATCTTCTGATCATTAATAAATTCATACTTATTCTCTAGAAATTTCAGTTGCTCACTGAAATACTAAGTCATGTTTAAATTTCCTGCAAATGCATCTAGTCACTAATAATCAAGACAACAAATCTCCTTGGTTATGTCAACATCAAATAGGGGGAGATTGTTGGGAGAATGCATATTATGATTTGATGTTTTAAATGTATATGTTCATGATTATTTGTAAGGTCCTTAAATGAATATATGTACAAGGACTTAGTGATAGATCAAAATTGTTAGGTTGATCTAAGCTTTCAACGTGTACCATTCTGATAAAGAATATATAGATAGAAAGATCAAAACTGTTAGGTTGATCTTAAGATGTAATAGATTAGTCTTGAAGAAATCTTAGTGCATCCATCTGATCAACATTGCAGAAGTCAAGGCAGAAAACATAGAGCCTAAAGATCGTAGTGTGCCTGCCTTGAAGGGGACTCTTTGGAAATCGTAGAGTGGTCCCAACGTTTGCCGAGCCAACTCTACGATCGCAGTATGCTGAAGGAAACATGAAGTTTTACAAGTCAATGATCGTAGTGTTCTCTCAGGAACGTAGAGTCAACAACACGAGCAAGAGAAGATCGTAGTGTGCTCTCGGGAACGTAGAGTCAACACCACGAGCAAGAGAAAATCGTAGTGTGCGAAGGATGAAGGGAAATCGTAGTGCTCTCGAACTAATAGCTTCGTAATATGCAAAAATGTCAAAGACACTACGATCTAAATCGTAGAACACCACGATCCAAACCGTAGAGCATCATCTGTCTCATGTCAGAAAACATCGAGCCTCATGATCTGTGTTTTCAACAAGTGAGGAATGGATCCCAGATGCTGCAGTGCTGCAGTGTTCATCAGTCCCAGAATATATGAAATATCCTTAGTATGCAACAAAGAAGCGTAGTGAAGAATTTAAGGATAGTACCATGGGTAAGAGGGACAAAATACCTTTTCAGGTGGTAGGTGAGAAAGCGACTGCGGTGTCGATTGGGCAAATAACGTAATTCGGAAGATGTGCGTAAATGTCTCCATCACAAGATCTGTAAAGTTCAGATGCATTTAATGCCACAACGGATGGATCCAACAGATAGTTTTCAACATCACATATATACAGATCAGATAGATGAGAGAGAAATAAGCAAACATTAATCAAACAACGTGAACATCTCTCTCAAGCTCAACTCGACGATCTGAGATATTGCAAAACTTGCTCTCGCCTACTTTCGCTTAATCTAACCAAAGGCTTACACAAAGAATCGAGAAGCAAACATCAAGAACTCAACAACTATCAATCAATCAAGAAGAGTACCAAGTCTGCTAGACTTGAAGAGTTAAATAGTGAATCTGTAAAGAAAGCCAAGTCTGCTTTGGACTTCAAGAGTTCAAGAGTGAACTAGAGAAGTTCCTGGATCGGTGGTCTAGAAGGAATCATGTGATTCGTAAGATTGTAAAAGACATCCTTAGTGGATATCCTACTCGTTGAGTAGAAGAGTGGACTAGGAGCTTTGAGTGCTCTGAACCACTTAAAAATAACTGTGTTGTTTACATTCATGCTATAACTGCTATAACTGCTATATCTGCTATAACTGCCTTACTCACTCATAACTCCATTGTTTGGTAAAGACGATTAAAACAAATACTAATTCTGCAAAGTTTTAATCATTATCTAAGAACAAGTTAAAACGAAAAGATTTTCAAATATCTATTCAACCCCCCTTCTAGATAACTTGTGCCTACTAGGAACTAACAGAGACTACAAATTAAGTTATTCATATTATTATTTGTATTATTGATGATGTCTAGAAAGTTCTGTCGAGAAAAGGGGTTTGGTCACCTAATTGTGCGCCAATAAGAAGAAATCATTATCGGAAAGCCCCCACTTTCCTGGGAACGATCTGGTTGTTAATATTGTAAGTTATAATATTAATAATAAATAATTGTTAAAAAATTGTGTTGATTAAAGATAAGAATAATAATTGATGAGTGAAATATTTTTGTTCAATTATCTTGTTAAACTGGTATTTGTTCTATTTGATTTTAAGTATGCGGATTAATTTATGAAAGGAGTGGCCCTCAATTACTTTCAAAGAAGGTCATCTGCTTTATCTGATAGGTTAGGAAATGATTTTTAAAGCTTAGACCTTATTGGCCAGACTTTTTAAATTATGCATTTACTATTTGATAACTTGTGAATTAAGGTGTTTCCTAATTGGTCAAGGTCTCCAAATTGGTATTGATGGTCTTTCCTAATTGGCCAACACCAAATCTTGATAAACCCGTGAACTTCGTTCAAATTTCTTTGTTGTGCGTTCATGATTTTATTCAAATAGTATCTTGCCATTCTCCTATAAATAGGATGCTTAGTTTAGAATTGAAAATCACACCAGAATCAGAGAATTCTTCTTCTATAATATTGAGTGTATTTCTTTAGAATTTAAGGAAGCTTTGAGTGTGAAAAATAGTGCAAGTTTTCTTCAAGAATATCTCTGTCATACCATTCAAAAGTACTCTCCTTTTTAAGGCAAGGGATATTATTTTTGTTCAGTACTCGTAAGAAATAATATTTTCTTCCATACTCTATAGTATAAAAGTAATATTATTTCTTTTCAGATTCTGAATTCTACACTCATTTTGTTAAGTATTGCTTCTATACTACTTGAAATTAGTAGAATATCTTTGAAATTTGCGCTTCATCAAGTATCTTTTTACGAGAATATTTTTCTGAACATTCTTGTTAAATTTTAATCTTTTCATGCCGGAATACTATTCATGAAGTACTATTCACGGGTATTATTCACCCGGGCACTATTCACCCGAAAAATTGATTTCTTTTCTGTCCAAATTATTTTTGATACATGAATATTATTCTTGAATTTTACTCCACAAAGCAGTTATCATGTTGACAATTTGAGCATTCTTAAACTCTAGATAAATTGAATTAAAAACTTTAATATTTATCATTGATTTC
Source organism: Panax ginseng (assembly GCA_020205605.1). Taxonomy (NCBI): domain Eukaryota; kingdom Viridiplantae; phylum Streptophyta; class Magnoliopsida; order Apiales; family Araliaceae; genus Panax; species Panax ginseng. The sequence continues at coordinate 119,699,659 of CM035143.1, read as the reverse complement.
ATTGATTAATGTTTATATCATTGTCATCATCCTCATGCTTATATTGTGATGAAAGTCATCTTTGGCCCATAGTGCATAGATGGACTGTTGATGTGAGACCCCGAATTTTATGAAATGAAAGTATTCAATTTTCTTATAATTATTCTATTTAGTAAATGGTTAAATTGATAAAAGGTTAAAGTTAAGGGTGATATGTGAAAATTTTTTAAACTAGACAAGTTGTCATAAAATACCCAGTTACCATTCACTCTAGTATTATTCACTTGGGTATTTGGGACACTTTTTGTGTCGGAGTGCTATTCACGAGTTACTATTCATGAGTTACTATTCACAAGTTGCTATTCACGAGTTACTATTCACGAGTTACTATTCACGGAGTACTATTCTCGAAGTACTATTCATGGGGTACTATTCACCCGAAAAATATATTTCTTTTCGGTCCAAATCATTTTTGGGTACAATATTATTCCATGAGGAGATGTGCTTTAATTTTTCGAGAATCATTGGTTGAAATTATAATAAATAAATCAATATGGATCGTTGGTTTAAAATTTTAATAGTAAAAGCTTTTTATATAAAATGTAATACTTTTATAAAGTTATTCTATAAATAGAATATATTATATTTTATTATGCATAGTAAATTTTTTTTAAATAAAACAGAATACTTTTATAAAGTTATTCGTTTTATTAGATTATAAATAGAATATATTATATTTTATTTAAAAGATTTTGCTTAAAATATGGGCCGTCCATTTAAAAGTAAATCAATCTGGACCGTTCATGAATTAGTTACTATTCAGTCCATTCTCCTATAAATAGAAGCTCATTCCTTCATTATTTCTTCATTTAAAATTCTTTGAAACTCTAGAGAGAGTTCTTCTTCTATAATCTTGAGCATATTTCTTTAGAGTTTAAGAAAGCTTTGAGCGTAGTGCAAGTTTTCTTCGAGTATATTCTCGCCCTACCAGTCGGAGTACTCTTCTTTCAAAGGTAAGGGATATTATTTGTTGTACTGTAAGGGTATTATTTATTTTTATTCATGAAGAGAACACATTATTCCATTATTTATTATTATGTTGGAATAACTTTGTTTATGTGAAGTACCGCATACATGGTGAAATTCTTACGTTATTCCATTCTTTATTATTCATTGAATATATCCGTCATATGAATTTCTTTGACTCAGTTCCGATTCTTTATTATTCTATTGGAATAACTCATGCATGCGATTCTATCTCATGCAAGGTGATTTACGTTGTTATTCCATTCTTTATTATTCGTCGAAATATCATGTTTGTGCGTTCTTGGGACTGGGTTCCATTATTTATTATTTTGTTGGGAATAACATATGCGTGCGGTCTATCATGCGCATGGTGAATCCTTCTGTTATTCCATTCTTTATTATTCTGTTGGAATAACATGTCTATGTGGATTACCACATGCATGGTGAATGATCCTTTGTATTTCATTCCTTATTAAATTGTGGAAATGATTTATTTACGTGGATTATGATGAAAGTCAGAATAAAAGCATCGGACTGATGAAAATCATGGGTATATGTGGTATTAGTAAGTGTTATGATGAGTTATGTTGGTTATTATGTGAAAACATGAAAGTTTCTTAGAAATCACAAAGGGTTGAAAAGTTAGATTTTGGTGTAAATGGAACATGAAATTCAATTGACCATATCTCCTATTATATTTCGAATTTTTGAGTGTAGTCAAGTTCTAGAGTTAGATATATGAGTTTCCTAACTTATCCAAGTGGAATCACTAGAAAAGATGTTGTAGATTTTCGTGTGGACTAATTTTAGCAAAGGAGTCAAAAACCGAAATTTCCAAAAAGGCTACTGTCCAAAATTTTAAAAGGGCATTTTCGGCCACTTAAATTGTGAGAAAAATTTCAGCCTTTTGGGACATGGAAATATATGGTATGAAGTACCTCCTGTCCAAAAATGAGCTCATTCCGACTTAAAATTAGCAAGTTATGACCATTTCATTATTTAGGTTTTTCTGACGAAAAACGCTATAACCGGAGTTCTATATCTCTGATAACCATGAAATTTAAACCGGAAGCTCACGTTAACATGTACAAGATCTTGCCAAAATTTGGGAATTTCTAGAGTTAAACTTGAGGTAGCTAATTTCTTAAGGAATTAATTAAAAATTAATTTTTGAAAAATAGTAAATGAATTTTAAAAATTCTGAAAAAAATATATGTTCAATATGAGACTATATTCTGCTAAATCCCAGGAAAGAAATATTTTTGGGACTGATTTGATATTTTTCATGAAAATAGTTTAGTTACGAACATATGAGTTAAATATGTTATGTGAAGTTGAAGAATTGGTAACTAAGATTTTAGGGCTTGAAAATCCTATATAAGGTATATGCAGATTTTTGATGAGTTATTTGATCATTGGTGATGAAATCTTATGAGTATGACATTTTTGAATGATTAAATGCATTATTTGGTAAAGTGTAAACAATTAAATTAAATTATTTATAAGTTTTAGAAGTGATTAAAATATTGTTATAATGTTAACAATATTAGATTATGAGTTTATTAAGTGATTGATAATATTTGGATAAATTTAAAATCTTTAATATTTATCCTTGATTTCGTTTGATTAATGCTTATAATATTGTCATCATCCTCATGCTTATATTATGTTGAAAGTCATCTGTGGCCTGTAGTGCATAGATGGACTTGGTATGATTATGACCAGGGATTATTCGGTATAATCATGACTGTAATGTTACAAATGATGTGGAAAAAGTCCTCATTGGCCCGTAGTACATTGATGGATAGTTTTTGGTATGATTATGGCTATGGATTCTCTTCGGCCAAGGGTGAAAAGATGAATTATTTTATGGCATGATCAAGACCGTTGATGAAAACACGATTATCTTTGTCCTGTAGTGCATAGATAATTTGTGGTCGTGATATTAACGAATATCCTTGGCATGTAGTGTGGGGATGATTCAATGATGTGGATTAATTATTGAGCTCAGTCTCAGCAATGAAATATTAATTCATAGATGTAATAATAATAAATATCATTGGCCCGTAGTGCATGGATAATTCATGGATGTGATATTAACGAATATCCTTGGCCGTAGTGCAGGGGTGATTCGGTGATGTGGATTATTTATTAAGCTGAGTCTCAGCGATAAAAGTGATGAAAAACATTTTAAATCATAGAAGATAGTAGATTTTATTCTCTACTTGACTCTTCTAATGGATTGCTTGTTCCGCTGCAGTTTAAACTTGATGTCTATTGTATTTTATCGGTTTAACATTGTTGAAGGCTAATGATAAATTATTCGCATTATCTTAGTCATAATATTTTTTACCGGGCTAGTTGAGCTCACCCTTTTGCTTTCATTGTTCTCTTCAGGAAATGAGAACGTAGCAGGGACTAGTCGGGGAACGGAGTGATAGTCCTAGATGGTGCATTAGTAGTCCTCACTATTATGTGAAATAGTGTAATAATAAATGTAATGAGGACTCCATTGAGTGTGGATATTGTCTAGATGACAATATTTGTATTAAAACTCACAGCATATGTTTAGTCGTATTTTACACGACTGTTGTATAATTAAGTTGTATTTGAATTTTGTATCATGTATCTGGCGACCCAAGATGGGTGATGTATACCTAATTTTGGGGGCGTCACAGTTGGTATCAAACCTTAGGGATATGATCCCTAGCTGAGATGTGAGACAAAAACTAGGAGGGGAGAGACGGGGAATTCCTTCGCTAGTATGACCTACCTAAGTTTATTTGGTATTTAATTGGTCGGTCAGAGTATAGGGATAATATGTGATATGTCAATTAACATTTGTTTTGAAGATATATTCTAGAATGATATCTGAAATACAGGCGATGAGTAATGGAAAAATCATGATACAGAGGATATAACCGGGAAGGTACAATCCGAAAAGAAAGCAAGGTATTCTCATCCTTTCGAATATCAGGTACGTACGTAAATTTTGAGGGCGAAATTTTATAAGGAGGGGAGATTGTGAGACCCCGAATTTTATGAAATGAAAGTATTCAATTTTCTTATAATTATTCTATTTAGTAAATGGTTAAATTGATAAAAGGTTAAAGTTAAGGGTGATATGTGAAAATTTTTTAAAGTAGACAAGTTGTCATAAAATACTCGGTTACTATTCACTCTAGTATTATTCACTCGGGTATTTGGGAAACTTTTTGTGTGGGAGTGCTATTCACGAGTTACTATTCATGAGTTGTTATTCACGAATTACTATTCACGAGTTACTATTCCCGAAGTACTATTCACGGGGTACTATTCACCCGAAAAATATATTTCTTTTCGGTCCAAATCATTTTTGGGTACAATATTATTCCATGTGGAGATGTGCTAATTTTTCAAACCGTTGGTTAAAATTATAATAGTAAATCAATATGGATCGTTGTTTTAAAGTTTTAATAGTAAAAGCTTTTTATATAAAACAGAATACTTTTATAAAGTTATTCTATAAATAGAATATATTATATTCTATTATGCATAGTATTTTGCATAGTAAAATCTTTTCATATAAAACAGAATACTTTTATAAAGTTATTCTATAAATAAAATATATTATATTTTATTATACATAGTGTTCATATATAGTGCAGATAGTATTTTACATAGTAAAATCTTTTTATATAAAAATGTAATACTTTTATAAAGTTATTCGTTTTATTAGATTATAAATAGAATATATTATATTTTATTTAAAAGATTTTGCTTTAAATATGGACCGTCCATTTAAAAAGTAAATCAATCGGACCGTTTCATGAATTAGTTACTATTAGGTCCATTCTGTGAATCTAACCCCAAAATAGTCCATTCCATTCTATCCAACCCATTCGAAAGTCGCCAAATACATGGTACGGAAAACAACTACAACATTATTACAACAATTGTCGTGCAAAATACAACACATATCTTTGTGAGTTTGAATACAAATATATACCAATCTGAAGACGTCACAATGACACCTTACATAAAGGTATAGTCAAAAAGCTGCTTTTAGAAATTAGAATCTTTGGGAAGTGCTCATGAAACCTTCGTACATGGGAGGCCATGCTTTTAGGTTATGATAGATATCATATGGCCACGAATTATCCTTGGTCAATCTAATAGACCCCAAAGAAAAACGAGAAGATTACTATCATATTCTTCCCAATGATGAGTCTTTCTTGACATATCATTATCTCTACTTGTCTCTAATTGGAAATTAAACTCCAAACAAACACCAAGATTATATAGCAAGGTGATTGTAAATATACTCAAAGAAGTGGATGAGCACAACCACATCTTATGATGACACGAGGTTGTATGTCATTAGACATCTTGTATGATAGTGGCAAAACACCCTTCCAAGTTAAATTCACCTCACCCTCAACATCTATGTAACCACCGATTCTAATCCCTTGTTATCCCCCGCTCGACCCAGCTACACTTTTATTACCTGAAAGGAATTGTAAAGCAAAAGGGTGAGCACAACTAGCTTAGTAAAGAATATCATGACTAAAGATAAATAAATTATCAATAGCCTTCAACAGTAATAAATCAGAGATTTAGAACATATGGTAGATGATAAAACTTTTCAACCATAGTTGCAGCGGAATGAGCAATCCATTAGAAGAGTCAAATAGACTATAAAGTCTATTATCTTCTCCATATTAAAAGTCCACCAACAATGTTTTAACCCTGTAACATCAATCAACAATTCATGTCCACAATCACATGTATAACTCATAATCGTAATTGTAGTTCTAAATTCCTTTTCTCATCCAGGACAAAAATAATTTTTATCACCTGAAACATCAAAGATTATGGTTATACCAAATCACAGTTTATGTTCATAATCCTACTAATAAATTCATCTTTGCACTACGGCCAAAAATATTCATTAACAAGTCATCTTTGCATTATAGGCCAAAGATATTTATCAGTTGGTCATGTTCATCTAAACACATGTTCATCTTTGCACTACGGGCCAAAGATATTCATCAGAAATCATTCATATTTGCACTACAGGCCAAAGATATTCAGTTATATCATAATTTAGGACTGAGGATAATGAAAAATATTTTAAAGAAAACGAATACAGTGAAACAAAAGAACAAATATTAATGATTCGTACTTTAAACAATTTCCGTTTAAAAATACTTCATAAATAACCAGAGTGGAGTAAAATTCAAGAATGAAGACCAAAACATAGATCCAATCAAAGATTGTATCCAGAATAGATATTTTGGACAAAAAGAAGAAATTTCATTTTTTCGGTGAATAGTGTCATGTTCGTGAATAGTGCCGTATACGTGAATAGTAACTCCGACACCAAAAGATAGAAATTTCATAAAAAACATCATCACGTTTCGTGAATAGTACTCGTGAATAGTAACTCGTGAATAGTAACTCATGAATAGTAACTCGTGAATAGTAACTCATGAATAGTAACTCATGAATAGTAACCCTGACATGAAAAAGTTCCAAATTTGATAACAATTTCCAACCAACATTCTGGCATAATGATATTGAAGAAATAATATCATTTTAGAAGAAAATAGCCTCCCTTACCTCAGAAAGAATAGTACTTGGATTGGAATCTTTGGATATAGTGCTAAAAGAACTTGCACCGTATAGCAATACTCGAAGTACTAAAATACTCACAAAAATACGCTCGATATTATAGAGAGAGAAAGAGAGAGAAATCTGTAGTTTCTGGTGTGATTTTCAATTCTAACCTAAGCACCCTATTTATAGGAAAATGCTTAGAACACCAAAGCAGAAAATTTAATAAAATTTTAATATATATATATATATATATATTAAATTTTCACGCCAACCTTTGAATCATCCAATTCAGCATGTTTGACAACCCACCAACAATACAAAAAACATTTTTTCTAACAAAAAATATTTAAAACTTCTAAAAAATGATAATCAATTAATCCGGAATTTCAATAATTCATAATAAATAGCCCTGTTATTAGAAAATTTGAATCTCGCGTTTTTCTATAGGAAATTCAATTCTCTACAACTTTGCAAAAGAAAGTTTTTCCAAATTCCAAACAAAAATTGACCGAAATCCATAAACGGACGATTTTACAGACTATAATCAAATTTTAGTCAAAAAAATGGGGTCTACCGACATGTTTAACATGTTTTAAACATCTTTTGCAATAAAAAATACTCTTCCTCCTCATATACTCATATATCTCACATTCATAGTAAAAATATCACCATTATTATATTATTAAAATATAATAATATATTAAAATGAATTATTTTATCAGAAAAAGATAAAATATTAATTTTCAACAATTGTCACATTAAAAATATCCACATAAAATCAATATTTTCTTCATCATATAAATTAATAATTAATTATTTACAAATAATATTATAGAATCACAATAATGACAACTAGGCCGTTCCCTGGAAAGAGGGGGCTTTCCAATAAGAATTTCTCCTTCTTGGCCAAGCAATTAGGTGACCAAACCTCTCCTGTATGTAACTTTCTAGACATTGCCAATAATGCTATCTAATAATATTATTCAAATAATATGAATTATTGATTTGATAATGAAAAATACTGTGCAGTGACAATTATTAAAATAACTATAATATAAAAATAAAATATTGAACAGTAATTACTGTAACAATTATTGAGTAGTGTCTTCTTACGTAAGAATCAATAATTCAAAAATACTGTGCAATACTGTGTGCTACTGTGCAACAACGAGTATTACTTTACTTTACCCACCGGGTATTCTAACAGTGTTAACGGTAACGATTACGCCATTATTTATAAAAACTTTAATTTGTCGTTTTCTTCATCCGACAGTTATTTTGTTATGGGGCCCACAAAAGGTTGCGCCGTCGTATGAATATTCTCCGACAGGAAGAATATTTCACGACCAAACAAATATTCCTCGACAACAATGAGTATTTTATAACCACTTGCTTATTTTGAAAAAAATTCATATATCACCCTTAACTTTAACTTTTTATCAATTTAACCATTTACTGAATTGTAATTATAAGAAAAATTGAATACTTTTATTTCATAAAATTCGGGGTCTTGCACATTCTCTTATAAATAGAAGTTCATTCCTTCATTATTTCTTACGAATTCACTGAAACTCTAGAGAGAGAAACTATAGAGAGAGTTCTTCTTCTATAATCTTGAGCATATTTCTTTAGAGTTTAAGAAAGCTTTGAGCGTAGTGCAAGTTTTCTTCGAGTATATTCTCGCCCTACCAGTTGGAGTACTCTTCTTTCAAAGGTAATGGATATTATTTGTTGTACCTGTAAGGGGTATTATTTATTTCTTATTCATGAAGAGAACTTCTGTTATTCCATTCTTTATTATTATGTTGGAATATCCCGCTATAGGTTAAATTTTGCCCGACTACTTCCGTTCTTTATTATTCTCGTTGGAATAACTTTATGCATGCGATCTCATCGCATGCATGGTGATTTCGTTGTTATTCTGTCTTTATTATTCTATCGAAATATCACGTATGTATGCTTATTTACATGGGACTGTCCATTATTTATTATTTTGTTGGGAATAACTCGTCTGCATGCGTGTTATTTATCGCACGCATGGTGAATCCTTATGTTATTCCATTCTTTATTATTCATTGGAATAACATGTCTATGTGGATTATCACATGCATGGTGAATGATCCTTTGTATTTCATTCCTTATTAAATTGTGAAAATGATTTGTTTACGTGGATTATGATGAAAGTCAGAATAAAAGCATCGGACTGATGAAAATCATGGGTATATGTGGTATTAGTAAGTGTTATGATGAGTTATGTTGGTTATTATGTGAAAACATGAAAGTTTCTTAAAAATCACAAAGGGTTGAAAAGTTAGATTTTGGTGAAAATGGAACATGAAATTCAATTGACCATATCTCCTATTATATTTCGAATTTTTGAGTGTAGTCAAGTTCTAGAGTTATATATATGAGTTTCCTAACTTATCCAAGTGGAATCACTAGAAAAGATGCTGTAGATTTTCGTGTGGACTGATTTTAGCAAAGGAGTCAAAAACTGAAATTTCCAAAAAGGCTACTGTCCAAAATTTTAAAACGGCATTTTCGGCCACTTAAATTGTGAGAAAAATTTCAGCCTTTTGGGACATGAAAATATATGGTATGAAGTACCTCCTGTCCAAAAATGAGCTCATTCCGACTTAAAATTAGCAAGTTATGACCATTTTATTATTTAGGTTTTTCTGACGAAAAACGCTATAACCGGAGTTCTATATCTCCGATGACCATGAAATTTAAACCGGAAGCTCACGTTAACATGTACAAGATCTTGCCAAAATTTGGGAATTTCTAGAGTTAAACTTGAGGTAGCTAATTTCTTAAGGAATTAATTAAAAATTAATTTTTGAAAAATAGTAAATGAATTTTAAAAATTCTGAAAAAAATATATGTTCAATATGAGACTATATTCTGCTAAATCCCAAAAAAGAAATATTTTTGGGACTGATTTGATATTTTCATGAAAATAGTTTAGTTACGAACATATGAGTTAGATATGTTATATGAAGTTGAAGAATTGGTAACTAAGATTTTAGGGCTTGAAAATCCTATATAAGGTATATGCAGATTTTTGATGAGTGATTTGATCATTGGTGATGAAATCTTATGAGTATGGCATTTTTGAATGATTAAATGCATTATTTGGTAAAGTGTAAACAATTAAATTAAAATGTTTATAAGTTTAAGAAGTGATTAAAATATTGTTATAATGTTAACAATATTAGATTATGAGTTTATTAAGTGATTGATAATATTTGGATAAATTTAAAGTCTTTAATATTTATCCTTGATTTCGTTTGATTAATACTTATAATATTGTCATCATCCTCATGCTTATATTATGTTGAAAGTCATCTCGTGGCAGTAGTAGTGCATAGATAGACTTGGTATGATTATGACTGAGGATTATTAGGTATAATCATGGATCGTAATGTTACAAATGATGTGGAAAAAGTCCTCATTCGCCCGTAGTAGTGCATTAATGGATAGTTTTTGGTATGATTATGGTTATGGATTCTCTTCTTACCAAGGTGCAAAAGATGAATTATTTTATGGCATGATCAGGACCGTTGATGAAAACATGATTATCTTTGGCCTGTAGTGCATAGAAAATTCGTGGTAGTGATATTAACGAATATCATTGGCCTGTAGTGCAGGGATGATTCGATGATGTGGATTAATTATTGACCTGAGTCTCAACAATGAAATATTAATTCATAGATGTGATAATAATGAATATCGTTGGCCTGTAGTGCATGGATAATTCATGGATGTGATATTAACGAATATCCTTGGTGTAAGACCCCGAATTTTATGAAATAAAAGTATTCAATTTTTCTTATAATTACTATTCAGTAAATGGTTAAATTGATAAAAGGTTAAAATTAAGGGTGATATATGAATTTTTTTCACAATACACAAGTGGTTATAAAATACTCATTTCTATCGGGGAATATTCGTTTGGTCGTGGAATATTCTTTCTGTCGAGGAATATTTGTATGACGGTGCAGCCATTTGTGGGCCCCATAACGGATAACTGTCGGATGAAGAAAATGACAAATTTGAGTTTTTATAAATAACGACGTAATCGTTACCGTTAACACTGTTGGAATACCCGGTAGGTAAAGTAAAGTAATACGCGTTGTTTCACAAGAAGATTACCTGGCTTTTACAAGATTGTTGAATTATTGATTCTTACGTAGTAAGAAGGCACTACTCAATAATTGTTACAGTAATTACTGTTCAGTATTTTATTGATTCAATAATTGATGCGTTGATATTTTATATTACTGTTGTTTTAATTGTCACTACACAGTATTTTCCATTATCGAAGCAATAATTCATATTATCTGAATAATATTATGAGAAAACATTATTGGCAATGTCTAGAAAGTTCTTTTTAAGGAGAGGTTTGGTCACCTAATCAAGGCATACCAAGAAGAAGAGAAATTTTATGGAAAGCCCCTTTCTCGAACCGCACTGGTTGTCATTATTGTGATTCTGGAATATTATTTGTGAATAATTAATTATTAATTTATATGATAAGAAAAATATTCATTTTATGTGGATATAGATGGAGAAAATTTTTAAAGTGACAATTATTGAAAATCGATATTTTATCTTTTATGATAAAATAATATTTTATTATATTATTATAATATAATAATGATGATATTTTTACAATGAATGTGGGATATATGAGTATATGAGGAATAATATTTTTGTTGCAAAAGTTTTTTAAAACATGTTAAACATATGTGTGGGCCCATTTCTTGACTGAAATTTGATTATAGCCTGTAAAATCGCCCGTTTATGGATTTCGGTCAATTTCTGTTTGGAATTTGGAAAAACTTTCTTCTGCAAAGTTGTAGAGAATTGAATTTCCTATAAAAAATAGCGAGATTTGAATTTTCTGATAAAAGGGCTATTTATTATGAATTATTGAAGTTCCGGATTAATTAATTATTATTATTTGGAGTTTTAAATAAATTAATTGAGAAAAACATTTTTTTGATGGTTTTGGTTGTTGGAATGTCTTTGAAATCGGTTGTCAAGAGGTTGGCGTGAAAATTTTATAATAATAATAATATTTTATTAAATTTTTCGCTTTGGTGTTCTAAGCATTTTCCTATAAATAGGTGCTTAGGTTAGAATTGAAAATCACACCAGAACTAAAGATTTCTCTCTATTATATCGAGCGTATTTTGTGAGTATTTTAGTACTTTGAGTATTGTTATACGGTGCAAGTTCTTTCAAAGCACTATATCTAGTATTCCAAATCGTAAGTACTATTCTTTCTCGAGGTGTGGATTGTAAGGAGATTATTTTCTTCATAAATGATATTATTTCTTCAATATCATTATTTGAAATATTGGTTTGAACTTTCTATCAAATTTGAAACTTTTTCATGCTCGGAGTTCTTATTCACGAGTTACTATTCATGAGTTACTATTCATGAGTACTATTCACGAAGCGTGATGATGTGTTTTTTATGACATTTCTATCTTTTGGTGTGAGTTACTTATTCACGATACTCAAGACTATTCACTTAAACTCTGACTATTCATCGAAAAATGAAATTTCTTCTTTTGTCCAAAATATCTATTCGGATACTAGCTTTGATTGTATCCATGTTTTGATCATTCTTGAATTTTACCCCACTCGGTTATTTATGAAGTATTTTGAATGGGAATTGTTTAAAGTACGAATCTTTAATATTTGTTCTTTTGCTTCTTTGGATTCGCTTTTCTTTAAAATATTTTTTCATCATCCTCACCCTAAATGATGATATAACGGAATATCATTGGCTTCAGTAGTGCAAAAGATGAATGATTTCGATGAATATATTTGGCCCAGTAGTGCAAAGATGAGCAGTGTTTAGATGAACATGACCTGGTGATGAATATTTTTGGCCTGTAGTGCAAAGATGACTTGTTGATGAATATCTTTGGCTCAGTAGTGCAAAAGATGACTTGTTGATGTATATCTTTGGCACGTAGTGCAAAAGATGAATTTATTAGTAGGATTATGAACATGAATCGTGATTTGGTATAACCATAATCTTTGATGTTTCGGTGATGAAAATTATCTTTGTCTGGATGAGGAAAGGAATTTAGAACAACAATTACGATTATGAAGTTATACATGTGATTGTGGATGTGAATTTTTGATTGATGTTACAGGATAAAACATTGTTGGTGGACTTTTAACATGAAGAAGATAATAGATTTTATGGTCTATTTGACTCTTCTAATGGATTCGCTTCGTTCACGCTAACTATGGTTGAAAAGTTTTATCATCTACCATATGTTCTAAATCTACGATTTATTACTATTGAAGGCTATTGATAATTTATTTATCTTTAGTCATGATATTCTTTATCGAAGCTAGTTGTGGTTTCACCCTTTTGCTTCACAATTCCTTTCGTGTAATAAAAGTGTAGTTGGGTCGAAAGGAGGATAGCGAGGGAATAGAATGGTGGTCTATAGATGTTGAGGGTGAGGTGAATTTAACTTGAAAGGTGTTTTGCCACTATCATACAAGATGTCTAATGACATACAACCTCATGTCATCATAAGATGACAGGTTGTACTCATCCACTTGCTGAGTATATTTACCAGCACTACCTATATAATCTTGGTGTTTATTTGGAGTATAATACCCAATTAGAGACAGTGGAGATAATGATATGTCAAGAGAAGACTCACCATTGGGAAGAATATGATAGTAATCTTCTCGTTTTTTTTTGGGGTCTATTGGGTCAACCTAGGATAATTTTATGGCCATATGATATCTACCATAACCTAGAAGCATGGCCTCCCATGTACGAAGGTTTCCTTGAGCACTTCCCAAAGATTCTAATTTCTAAAACAGTTTTTGACTATACCTTTATGTAAGGTGTCATTGTGACGTCTTTATCCAAAGTTGGTGTCTCAGAGTTATAGTTAGTATATATTTGTATCCAAGCTCACAAAGATATGTGTTGTTGTATTTTGCACGACAATTGTTGTAATAAAGTTGTAGTTGTTTTCTGTACCATGTATTTGGCGACTCAAAATGGGTTGGATGGAATGGACCTATTTTGGGGTTGTCACAGTTGGTATCAGAGCTTAGGGATATGGTCTCTAGCGGAGATCGGGGAATATAATTAGGAGGGGAGAGATGAGTAAATCCTTCGCTAGTGTGTCCTACCTAAGCTTATTTGTTGGTCACATAATATCGGGATATTATGTGATATGTTAATTTGTTAAATTAACCTTTGTTTTTGAAGTTTGTATTCTAGAATGATATCGAAATACGGAGATGAAAGAATGGAGAAATCATGATGATAGAAAAGATGGAATCTGAAATGAAAGCAAGGTATTCTCAAACTCTTTGAAATACCAGGTACGTAAATTTCGAGGACGAAATTTCATAAGGAAGGGAGATTGTAAGACCCCGAATTTTATGAAATAAAAGTATTCAATTTTTCTTATAATTACTATTCAGTAAATGGTTAAATTGATAAAAGGTTAAACTTAAGGGTGATATATGAATTTTTTCAAAATACACAAGTGGTTATTCTTTCTGTCGTGGAATATTCTTTCTGTCGAGGAATATTCGTACGACGGCGCAGCCATTTGTGGGCCCCATAACGGATAATTGTCGGATGAAGAAAACGACAAATTTGAGTTTTTATAAATAACGGCGTAATCGTTACCGTTAACACTGTTGGAATACCCGGTGGGTAAAGTAAAGTAATACGCGTTGTTGCTTGCGAAAGATACACGGTTTTTACAAGATTGTTGAATTATTGATTCTTACGTAAGAAGGCTTTACTCAATAATTGTTACAGTAATTATTGTTCGATATTTTATTGATTCAATAATTGTTGCGTTGATATTTTATATATCGTTGTTGTTTTAATTGTCACTCAAAAGTATTTTCCATTATCGAAGTTAATAATTCATATTATCTGAATAATATTATTAGAAAACATTATTGGCAATGTCTAGAAAGTTCTGTCTAAGGAGAGGTTTGGTCACCTAATTGCGCGCCAGTAAGGAAAAATTCTTATTAGAAAGCCCCCTCTTTCCTGGGAACTGCCTGGTTGTCATTATTGTAATTTTGTAATATTATTTGTGAATAATTAATTATTGATTTATATGATAAGGAAAATATTCATTTTATGTGGATATAGATGGACAAAATTTTTAAAGTGACAATTGTTGAAAATCGATATTTTATCTTTTATGATAAAATGAATATTTTATTATATTATTATAATGTAATAATGATGATATTTTTTTACAATGAATGTGGGATATATGAGTATATGAAGAGGAAGAGTATTTTTTTGTTAAAGTTGTTTTAAAACATGTTAAACATGTCTCGTGGGCCCATTTCTTGTTGAAATTTGATTATAGCCTGTAAAATCACCCGTTTATGGATTTCGGTCAATTTCTGTTTGGAATTTGGAAAAACTTTCTTCTGCAAAGTTGTAGAGAATTGAATTTCCTATAAAAAGTAGCGAGATTTGAATTTTCTGATAAAAGGGCTATTTATTATGAATTATTGAAGTTAGGATTAATTAATTATTATTATTTGGAGTTTTAAATAAATTAATTGAGAAAACGTTTTTTGATGGTTTTGGTTGTTGGAATGTCTTTGAAATAAGTTGTCAATAGGTTGGGCGTGAAAATTTTATAATAATAATAATATTTTATTAAATTTTCTCGCTTTGGTGTTCTAAGCATTTTCCTATAAATATGGTGCTTAGGTTAGAATTGAAAATCACACCGTAAACTAAAGATTCTCTCTTTCTCTCTATTATATCGAGCGTATTTTGTGAGTATTTTAGTACTTTGAGTATTGCTATCTGGTGCAAGTTCTTTCAAAGACTATATCTAGTATTCCAAATCGTAAAGTATTATTCTTTCTAAGGTACGGGATTGTAAGGAGATTATTTTCTTCATAAATGATATTATTTCTTCAATATCATTATCTTTGAAATATTGGTTTGAACTTTTTATCAAATTTGGAACTTTTTCATGTCGTGGTTCTTATTCACGAGTTCTTATTCATGAGTTACTTATTCATTTAATTACTATTCATGAGATTCTTATTCACGAGTACTATTCACGGAAGCGTGATGATGTTTTTTATGAAATTTCTATCTTTTGGTGTTGAGTTACTATTCACGTATCACCTTTATTCACGATACTCAAGACTATTCACGAATACGTGACTTATTCAATTAGAAAAATAAAATTTCTTCTTTTTGTCCAAAATATCTATTCTGGATACTAGCTTTGATTGTATCCATGTTTTGATCATTCTTGAATTTTACCCCACTCTGGTTATTTATGAAGTATTTTTGAATGAAAATTGTTTAAAGTACGAATCTTTAATATTTGTACTTTTGCTTCACTGGATTCGTTTTCTTTAAAATATTTTTTATCATTCTCAGTCCTAAATGATGATATAACGGAATATCTTTGGTCTGTAGTGCAAAGATGAATGATTTCTGATGAATATCTTTGGCCCGTAGTGCAAAGATGAACAGGTGTTTAGATGAACATGACCAACTGATGAATATCTTTGGCATGTAGTGCCAAGATGACTTGTTGATGTATATTTTGGTTCAGTAGTGCAAAAGATGAATTTATTAGTAGGATTATGAACATGAACTTTGATTTGGTATAACCATAATCTTTGATGTTTGGTGATGAAAATTATCTTTGTCTGGATGAGGAAAGGAATTTAGAACAACAATTACGATTATGAGTTATACATGTGATTGTGGACATGAATTTTGATTGATGTTACAGGGGATAAAACATTGTTGGTGGACTTTTAACATGGAGAAGATAATAGATTTTATGGTCTATTTGACTCTTCTAATGGATTGCTTCGTCTCATCGCAACTATGGTTGAAAAAGTTTTATCATCTACTATATGTTCTAAATCTACGATTTATTATTGTTGAAGGCTATTGATAATTTATTTATCTTTAGTCATGATATTCTTTATTGAAGCTAGTTGTGTTTCACCCTTTGCTTCACAATTCCTTTCGTGTAATAAAAGTGTATTTGGGTCGGCGGGGATAGCGAGGAATAGAATGGTGGTCTATAGATGTTGAGGGTGAGGTGAATTTAACTTGGAAGGGTGTTTTGCCACTATCATACAAGATGTCTAATGACATACAACCTCGTGTCATCATAAGACAGGGTTGTACTCATCCACTTGCTGAGTATATTTACCAGCACTACCTATATAATCTTGGTGTTTATTTGGAGTATAATACCCAATTAGAGACAGTGGAGATAATGATATGTCAAGAGAAGACTCACCATTGGGAAGAATATGATAGTAATCTTCTCGTTTTTCTTTGGGGTCTATTGGGTCAACCAAGGATAATTCTATGGCCATATGATATCTACCATAACCTAGAAGCATGGCCTCCCATGTACGAAGGTTTCCTTGAGCACTTCCCAAATATTCTAATTTCTAAAACAGTTTTTGACTATACCTTTATGTAAGGTGTCATTGTGACGTGCTATCCAAAGTTGGTGTCCAGAGTTATAGTTAGTATATATTTGTATCCAAGCTCACAGCATATGTGTTGTTGTATTTTGCACGACAATTGTTGTAATAAAGTTGTAGTTATTTTCTGTACTATGTATTTGGCGACTCAGAATGGGTTGGATGGAATGGACCTATTTTGGGGTTGTTACACTTGGTCGTAGTGCATGGGTGATTCGGTGATGTGGATTATTTATTAAGCTGAGTCTCAGCGATAAAAGTGATAAAAAACCTTTTAAATCATAGAAGATAGTAGATTTTATTCTCTCTTGACTCTTCTAATGGATTTCTTGTTCACCGCAGATTAAACTTGATGTCTATTGTATTTTATCGGTTTAACATTGTTGAAGGCTAATGATAAATTATTTCTCGCATTATCTTAGTCATAATATTTCTTCATTGGGCTAGATTGAGCTCACCCTTTTTGCTTTTATTGTTCTCTTCAGAAATGAGAGCGTAGCGAGGGGACTAAGCAGGAAGCGGAGTGATGGTCCTAGATGGTGCATTAGTAGTCCTCACTATATTCTGTGAAATAATGTAATAATAAATGTAATTTGGACTCCATTGAGTGTGGATCTTTGTCAGATGACAATATTTGTATTAAAACTCACAACATATGTTTAGTCGTATTTTACACGACTGTTGTATAATTAAGTTGTATTTGAATTTTGTACCATGTATCTGGCGACCCAAGATGGGTGATGTATACCTAATTTTGGGGGCGTCACAGTTGATTGGTACGATTATGACTATGTCGGTATAATAATGACCTGTAATGTTACAAATGATGTAGTAAAAGTCCTCATTGGCCCATAGTGTATTGATGGAAAATTGTTGGCATGATCATGACCATTGGTGATAATAACGAATATCCTTGGCCCGTAGTGCATGGATGATTCGTGGATGTGATAATAATGAATATCTTTGGCCCGTAGTGCATGGATAATTCAGTGATGTGGATTATTTATTGAGTTGAGTCACATCGATAAAATCGATGATAAACTTTTAAATCATAGAAGATAGTAGATATCATGCTCTACTTGACTCTTCTAATGGATTGTTTGTTCCACTGCAGTTAAACTTGTTGTCAATTGTATTCTATCAGTTTAACACTGTTGAAGGCTAACGATAATTTATTATGCATTATCTTATTTATTATGCATTATCTTAGTCATAATATTCTTTACCGGGCTAGTTGAGCTCACCCTTTGATTTCGTTGTTCTCTTCAGGAAATGAGAATATAGTTGGGACTAGTCGGGGAATGGAGTGACGGTCCAGATGGTTGCTTTAGTAGTCCTCACTATTCTGTGAAAGTGTAATAATAAGTGTAATGAGTACTTCATTTGAGTTTGGATATTGTCTACGAGACAATATTCGTATTAAAATCTCAGTTTACGTTTATCGTATTGTGTAAATTAAGTTTGTATTTGAATTCTGTACTATGTATTTGGCGACTCAGATTGGGTGATGTATACCTATTTTGGGGGCGACACACAAATTGTCAACACGATGTTCAGAATATCAGAATGATTTCAAGCCGTAGAGTATTGGGCATGATTCATAGATAGCTTCAACGATAAGGTTCGCGGTACAAGGAATATTATTTAACATGCTAAAATGTTCACAGTTCAAATTGAAATTTGAAGTCAAAATGTTCATAGTCCACATGTAAAATTCGAAGTCCAAAATGTTCATAGTCAAAAAGTCCACAGTTCAATTAAAACAGTTAGAATTCAACAGAAAGGTTCAGGTCAAAAGATATTAGCACGTGACTAGATTTTGCTTCCTATGTAGGAGATCAACTTAAATGTATATTTATGATTTAATTAGTAATTACCTTATATAATTAAGTTCTATGGTGTACACTAACTTGTATCTTGTAAAATTGTCAAAAATTTATTGATAGTATTTGAAAAGTGTACAAAATGGTGTTGAATAAACTTTCAAAATAATTTTTTTAAATGAATAAAATAACATTTCAAAACAATCTTCTAGATTAAGCTTTTCAAAATAAATTTTCTAAAGGAAGAGTTATAAATAGTGTAATGTGTGGGTGTTTGTGTATCTATACTTTAGAGAATACCATTCGTGCCCATTATAGCAATCGACAGATGATCAGATTAAAATGAAAAAATCGCCACCCATTACTATTAGTAGTAGATGACTATTTTACTGAAATATCCCTAAAATTCAAAAACATTCAAAAACATTCCTTGTGCCTTTACAACATTCCTTGTAGCAGATGGAGTAAAAAAAATCTCTCTTTTCCGCCGATTACTTCAGTCCTCTCCCGCTGATAGCTTGTTCCATCTCCCTACAAATCCATATATTGGCCCCAAAATCAAAGTTTCTAAAGCTTGGGACGAAGATTGTTATTATCCATCCACTAAATTGGCACAAATTAATTCGTAAGTAATGTATATGCATCTCACTCTGCCTCCTTATGGATGGGTATTGACATGTACAAGAACCTTGAAAAATTATTATATATATTAGATGTCATTTTGCATCCACTTCAATTCATTGTTATCGATTAATTGATTGATTTGTATATCATGATTTTTTTTTATTTAAGTGTTTAATTTTGTTATATAATGGCCCATTATATTTCTCCTTCTCCGAATCGGAATTGGTTGCGTTTGGGTTTTGATCTTCTTCCACGACTACTAGTTGCGGATTAAAGTTATTTTTTCGCTGGATAAACTACTAATCTCCATCCACTACTAATAGTAGCGGATAACGATATTTTCATTTTAATCTCATCTGTTGATTGGTACAATGGATGCGAATGGTGGTGATTAGCCTATATATTATGGTTTATAGTAAGACTTATTATGTATCATTCTCCATATATATATATATATATATATATATATATATATATATATATATATATATATATACATATACTGAGAGAGGTTTTCAACGAACCTATTTATGACGACGATTTTCTGAGCTATAGCGACGGTATGAAACGTCATAGCATGGATCGACTATGGCGACGGTATGAACCGTCGCTATAGTTCACAAAATCGTCGTCATAGTCGGTTCATCAAACTGATGGTGCATTGTTGAAAACCTCTCTCTCTTTATATATATATATATATATATATATACATAAAGGATTAACTGCGTATCGGACCCCAAAGTATGCACCCTTTTGTACTTGATACTAGAGCTGTAAATGGTAACCGAAAAATTTGTATTTGTCTGCATCCGTATTCGAAAAGGATATTATTTGTGACGCCCCCAAAATAGGTATACATCACCCATCTTGAGTCGCATGGATACATGGTGCGTAATTCAAATACAACTTAATAATACAAACGTCGGTGTACAATACGACAAAACATAAGTCGTGAGTTTGAATACAAATATTGTCTACTAGAGATTATACAAACTCAAAAGGAGTCCTCATTACAATTATTATCACACTATTTCGAGAATAGTGAGGACTACTAATGTTATCATCTCGGCCGTCACTCCGCTCCCCCAACTAGTTCTTCACAGCGTTCTCATTTCTCAAGAGAACAATGAAAGTAAAAGGGTGAGCTCAACTAGCCCGAAGAGAAATATTATGACTAAGATAATGCGAGAATATATTATCGTTAGCCTTCAACAAAGTGTTAAACCGATACAATATAACAACCATCAAGTTTAATCTGCAAGCTGAAAACAATCCATTAAAAGAGTCAGAGAGAATAAAGTCTACTATCTTTTATGATTTAAAAGGTTTTACATGACTTTTATCGCTGGGACTCAGCTTAATAAATAATCCACATCATCGAATCACTCCTGCACTACGGCCAAGGATGTTCTTTAGTATCACGACCACAAATTATTCATGCACTACGGGCCGGGAATATTTGTGTATTCAATAATGGTCATGATCATGTACAACAATCGCCCATCAATGCACCACGGCCAATGAGGACTTTTACTACATCATTTGTAACATTACGGCCATGATTACAATCGAATAATCCTCGGTCATAATCATACCAAGTCCATCTATACACCTATGAATACAGATGACTTTCAAAAAAAAATATAAACATGAGGATGATGACAATGATATAAGAATTCAATAAAACAAGTTCAAAAATTAATTTATACAGAAACTAATAATGTCCAAATTGTCAACATGATACTGCTTTGTAGAGTAAAATTCAAGAATTCTCAGAAGAATATTTCCATGAAAAGATACTGGATGAAGCGCAAATATCAAGGATATTCCACTAATTTCATGGAGTATAGAAGTCAAAACTTTAACCAACTGAGTATAACAAGCAATGGAATAACAAAAGAAATCACCAGGTATGCGATAGACCGCACAGGCAGGTTATTCCAACAAAATAATAAATAACGAAATCAGTCCCGTAAAATGCATGCATGTGATATTCCAATGTAATAATAAAGATGGAATCAGTCCCGGCGTAAAACGCATGCGAGCGAGGATATTCCAACAAAATAATAAAGGCGGAATCAGTAAAGGCGTGAAACGCATTATGCACAGGATGTTCCAATGTAATGATAAATAAATGGAATAATAGAAGAATTTCACCAAGTATAGGGTAGCTTGCAGATATCTGAGTTATTTCAATAGAATAATAAAGAATAGAATAATGAAGTTCTCTCTATAGATAAGAAAGAAATAATACTACCCTACCTTTAGAAAAAGCTGGATATTGGAATAGTGAGTAATGAGACTTCTCTTCTTTTTCTATAATTTCTCTCTATAATAATCGCTTCTAAAGCTTTTGTGAATTGGTGAGAAATGAAGGAAGAATGAGCGTCTATTTATAGAAAAATATAGTTTTGATAATTACACGTTTTGGGGCTCGAAAAATTTCAAAGACAATACCTCCAACTTTTCCTTTATTTTTAATTTAGTCATGGAAGTATTATCAAACTCGCACCACCTCCCCTAATAGTAAATAATGTGATTCAATAGTAAATTATGTGAATCAATAGTTCTAGATACATGTGAAAATACTTAATTACAGGTATAGTACCTCCATCTATATACCTCCATTTTTAACTTAGTAAATACAAGTATTATCAATCTTGCACCAACTCCCCTAATAGTAACAAGAATGTGAAACAATAGTATACACATGTGAACAAATAGTTATAATCATGTGAAATAATAGCAATCAATTGCTCATTTATCCGGTTAAATACCCGATTGGTCAATATAACATCCAGACATCAATTATTATCGAAATAATTGTCGATTTTCACTAACACAAATAATTCCAATGAAACCATTTTTATTAAAAATATAAATTTTGAAATTTCGAAGTTTGACTTTTCTCGAAAAAGTCAACTGTTGACTTTTTGACCAAATAGTGAATTCCGAAAAATTTTGTGTTTATAGACTATTTTTACTAATTTCATTGTTTCGGACTCAAATATCACGTCCGCGTCTCCAAATTCAACTCCGAACACAACTTCAATTTTAATAACATTCATAATTAATATTATAACTCACAATATTTATCAATCAGTCGTCCTGTGAAAGAGGGGCTTTCAATAAGGATTTCTCCCTATCAAGCGCATTGATTAGGTGACCAAACCTCTCCTCGATGAACTTCAGATAATGTAAATATTGCAATTTAATAATATGAATAACTTTGTCGTCTCAATTATTGATTTAATAAAAAAACATATTATGCAGATGATACTACGACAATAATCAAATCAATAATATGAGAGAGATATGATGCAAAGAATTCTTTGTAGCAATAATTGAGTATAACTGAGTGACTTCTCACGTAAGATCAATAATCAATACTAGTATGCTACTTATGCAACCACGCGTAGACATCAGATTTTTACTACGGGTAGTTCAACGATTAACAGTAAAACTTCCGTCGTTATTTTCATAAAGTATTTTTGTCATTTTCTCAATCCAAACAATAATTCCGTTGTGGGGGTCCACCAATGATTGTCTTGGTTATGCGAATATTCCTGTTAAAAGCGAATATTCTCCAGACCAATCTAATATTATATAACAACTGCGTACTTTTGCAAAATTTGTAAATATTACCCACAACTATAACATTATATCAAATCCACACCATAATATTCAAAATATATTTTCGAGAAAATTTAATCTTTATTCAAAAATTGGGGTCTTACAACCTCCCTTCTTATGAAATTTCGTCCTCGAAATTAGGGTGCGATTCCGGTATGTCGAAGAGGTGAGGATACTTTGATTTCATTCTGATTCTAACTCCCATGTCATTTCCTCAACATCGTGGTTTCTCCACAAAACTTTGACTTGAGGTATAACCTTGGAGCGTAGAATATGTTCTTCTTATCAAGATTTGAACAGGAACCTCTTCATACGCCAAATCTTCCGCTATTTCGCCCGATTCTAACTCGATAATGTGGTTCGGGTCTTTCACATATTTACGTAACATGGATATGTGAAAAGCGTTATGAACACGAGACATACTTTGGTGAAAGCGAGTCTATAGGCCACAGTTCCCTACTCGATCGAGGATTAAAATGGGTAGATGAATCGAGGATTGAGCTTTCCTCTCTTTCCAAATCTTGTAACTCCTTTCCATGGAGCAACACGTAACAAACACATGATCTCCAATATCGAATTCTACATCCTTTCGATGAAGATCAAAGATAACTCTTTTTGTCGATCTTGTGAGGTTTTTATACGTTGTCGGATCGTTTGAATCTTTTCCGTAGTCATACGCATCTGATCTCGGCCCCAACAACGTTGCTTCACCTAACCTCATCCAAAGATCTTTGAGAAGCGACACTTTCTTCCATACAACACTTGAATGGAGCCATGCCAATACTTGCTTGATAATCATTGTTGTTGTAGGAAAACTCCACCAATGGTAAGAACTTGTCCCAACTTCCTTGAAGTCGAGGACACGAGTCTTAATAGATCTTCAAGAGTTTGAATCGTCCTCTCCGATTGCCCGTCGACCGAGGATGATATGCCGAAGCTAAATCATAAATTCGTGCCCATAGCTTTTTGCAAACTAACCCAAAATCTTGAAGTGAATCTTGGGTCTCGATCGTAAACTATGGATTTGGCATACCCATGACACTTACAATCTCGTTTATGTATATCTGAGCAAGGCGTTCAAGTGTATAAGTTTCTCGTATAGGTAAGAAATGAGCGGACTTGTTCAATATATCAACAATGACCCAAATTGCATCTATGCCTTGAGAAACCTTGGGAAGGCCCAGAATTGAAATCCATGGTAATGTGCTCCCACTTCCATTCGGAATTTCAAGTGGTTCTGATGGACCTTTTGGTACTTGATGCTCTTCGCTCGACTCGTTGACACGTTAGACACCTTGAGATAAGCAATACATATCTCTCTCTTCATATTGCTCCACCAAAATGTATACCGAATATCATGATACATTTTGGTACTCCTGTGATGGATCGCAAACGATTGTGTTATGTGCCTCCATCATGATTTTATACTTTAAATCAGTGGTCGTTAAGAACACAAAGTCTAGAGTTGACTCAAGTATTCCTTCTTCATCGATTCTTGCTCCTAAGATAAGCACCTTCTGCACTTTCTTCTTCATACGCATTAGCTCCAGTCCGTAGCTTGAAAGACTTTAACTTTATCGATTAAAGTCGGTTCTACTCGTATGTTCGCCATCATCACATGGGTCCCTGGAGTCTTTAACTCTATCTCCATCCTTTGCAAGTCACACAAAATGGGCCTTTGTGTTGACAATATCGCATTCGCACTTACATATGATCTTCTACTCAATGCGTCAGCTACCACGTTCGCTTTTTCAGGATGGTATTGGATGGTATGATCATAATCTTTCAACAATTCAAGCCAACGTCGTTGTCGCATGTTGAGTTCCTTTTGAGTGAAGAAATATTTGAGGCTTTTATGATCCGTAAAGATCTCCACTTTCTCTCCATACAAGTAATGCCTCCAAATCTTTAGTGCGAAGACAACAGATGCCAACTCTAGATCATGAGTAGGATAATTCCTCTCATATTCTTTGAGTTGTCGTGAGGCATAGGCTATGACTTTCCCATGTTGCATGAGAACACATCCTAACCTTTGCTCAAGCATCATTTGAGATGACAAATCCTCCGAACCGGATGATATTGTCGAGCGAGATCTTTGAAATGAGTCTCCTCTTGAGTTCTTGAAAACTCTTCTCACATTCCTCGCTCCAATGAACTTTGTATCTTTCAAAGTCGGTGAAGTTAGTGGAGTAGCGATTCGAGAAAACCTTCTACGAATCTCCGATAATAACCAACTAAGCCGAGAAAGCTACGACTTGATCCATCGATTTAGGTTGCTCCCGACTTTGAATAACTTCAATCTTTCTTTGGGTCAACAGATATTCCATGACTTGATATAACGTGCCCAAGGAATGCTACTTCTCGCGAACTCGCGATTTCTTCAACTTGGCATAAAGCTTATATTCACGAAGCTTTTGGAGTATCGACCTCAAGTGTTGCTCATGATCTTCACGGGTTTTGGAATATATGAGGATGTCGTCAATAAATACGACCACATAATGATCCAAATATTCCTTGAATACTCGGTTCATCATATCCATGATATAAAGAGGAGCATTAGTCAATCGAAAAGACATGACTAAGAATTCATAATGCCCGCATCGAGTTCTCAAGGCGATCTTTGGAATATCCTCGATTTTAACCTTCAAATTGATGATATCCGAGCGAAGATCGATCTTTGAAAAAATTGTGCTCCTTATGAATCGATCAAACAGGTCATCAATACGTGGCAATGGGTACTTATTTTGATGGTGACATGATTCAACTCCGATAATCAATACAAAGTCGCATACTCCCATCTTTCTTCTTCACGAATAGAACATGATCACCCCGAGGAGATGTATTGGGACGAATGAAACCAATGTCTAACAATTCCCTGTGATTGAGTCTTTAACTCCACGAAGTTCAATAGGAGCCATTCGATATGGGGCTTTGGAAATGAATTTTGTCTGGGTTCAAGGTCGATACAAAATTCAACTTCACACTTCTGGGGGTAGGCCGGGGAAGTTCTTGAGGAATATGTCAGAAATTTATTAACAATAGAAATATCCTTCAAATCGGCGTATTTTGTTTAAATCCGTGACATGAGCTAAGAAAGCTTGACATCCGCTTTTCAATAAACGAATAGCTTTATGGCTTGAGATGACAAGTGATTGATTTTAATGGTTTGGTCACTTGAATTCGCATAATAGGTTTATTAGGAATATCAAAGCTAACAACCTTACGAAAACAATCAATTTTAGCATGATGAGTAGTTAACCAATCAATACCTAGAATCACGTCAAATGCAAGTATTTTTAATGAAATAAGATCGACATGTAATGTGAGGGTACCGATTTAAACCAAACAAGACTTATAAACAGTGGATGTAATGAAGGTTTCTCCCAACTGGAGTTTTCTACAGATAAGTCAAAGTCTAATTTCTCAGGAGTCAAATTTAATTGTTGAAATACAAGTAAGAGAAATAAAAGAATGGGTAGAACCCGGTATCAAATAAAGTATAGACTTCACTAAAGTTTATGATAAGCTTACCGTGATAACCTCGTTCGCTCGTTCCTTTCTACGGGGGAGGTCACAACAAACGCTCTCCCTTGCACCTTCTGGCTTTGACTTTTTCCGGGACTGACCTTTGGTGCCTCCATCCTAAAATTGAATTTGTCTTGGTGAAGCGACAAAATCGAGCCAAGTGACCTTCTCTTCCACAATTATAACATGCTTTGGACGGATGTGTCCTCCCTCCGCATTTGAAGCATATGATAGGTGGTCGTTCTCCTTCCTTAACAACGGGTGCTGGTGCTGACGTCTTTCCATCATTGTTGAATCTCCTTTTCTTAAAATGTCCATTTTTATTGTCTTGGCTATGATTACCACCGAAGTGGTTACCATTTCGGCATGTTGATTCCTCCACGTTTGTTGTCACCCCGATGATCTGTTACCACTAGTATTTTCATTCCGCTTACCGCTTTCTCTTGGTTGCGTTGACTCGTTATCGCGCTCCAACAACTGAGCCCTATTTACAACATCTGAATACAAACACAGTTTATGAGAAATAAGATATTGTCGTATCTTCGGTTTCAAACCTCTTAAAAATATTCGGGTCATTCGCTCCTCATTATCAACCAAATGGGATCAAATAAGGGATAACTCTGCAAATTTAGCCTCGTATTACGGCGGTCATATTGTTTTGTTCCAACTTGATAAACTCCACATCCTTTCATGTGGCGAATACTTTCGGGAAAGTACTTGTCGTTGAATGACTCTTGGAACTTCTCCCAAGACATCTTGAGTGCGTCGAAGTGAGTGCTTTTCTGATTTCCACCGATGAATCGCTCTTCACGCAACATAAAGGTGGCAAAGGAACCTTTTGTTCCTCAAAGCATCTCAAGACATCAAATATCTTGGTTATCTGCTTTATCCATGCTTCCGCCTTAAGTGGTTTTGGCTCTCCAATAAACTCCCGGTGGTCCAGCTCCTTGAAGCTGTTTGGCGGTGGCCGTCCGAGAGTTTGGCGTTTTCACATGCATTTTGGATGGGAGCCGCTCTCGCCGATGTTGCATGAATTGCATGAAGCCTCGGAACATTCCATCGTTCATCATTTAGTCGGTGTTGTTGTTTGCATGAGGATTGTCGCCTTCACGATGCACATTGTCTCGGTTATTGATATGTGGAGACTCAAGCGGTCTCTCAGACTCCATTGATGTTCTCAACATTCTCGGATGCCATTTTCAAATACTACCACAAAACAAGGGTTAATTGACAAGAAACATATTATCCCCTACACTGGTGACCAATTAAATACCAAATAAACTTAGGTAGGTCATAGTAATGAAGGAATTCCCCGTCTCTCCCCTCCTAGTTCTAGTCTCGCATCTTAGTCATGGATCATATCCCTAAACTTTGATACCAACTGTGACGCTCCCAAAATAGGTATACATCACCCATCTTGAGTCGGGATATATGGTATGGAATTCAAATACAACTTAATAATACAACCTGTCAGTGTACAATACGACAAAACATAAGTTGTGAGTTTGAATACAAATATTGTCTACTAGAGATTATACAAACTCAAAAAGAGTCCTCATTACAATTATTATCACACTATTTCGCATAATAGTGAGGACTACTAATCTTTATCATCGGCCCGTTACTCAGTTCCCCATTAGTCCTCGCTACGTTCTCATATCCCAAGAGAACAATGAAAGTAAAAGGGTGAGCTCAACTAGCCTGGGATTGGAAATATTATGACTAAGATAATGCGAATATATTATCGTTAGCCTTCAACAATGTTAAAGCGATACAATATAACAACCATCAAGTTTAAGCTGCGGTGAACAAGCAATCCATTAAAAGAGTCAGTAGAGAATAAAATCTACTATCTTTTATGATTTAAAAGGGTTTTCATCACTTTTATCATTTGGGACTCGACTTAATAAATAATTCACATCATCGAATCACCCCCTTACTACGGCGAGGATATTCTTTAGTATCACGACCACAATTATCCATGCACTACGGGCCGAGAATATTTGTGTATTCAATAATGGTCATGATCATGCCAACAATTGTCTGCCCATCAATGCACTACGGGCCAATGAGGACTTTTACCACATCATTTGTAACATTACGGTCATGATTACACCGAATAATCCGGTCATAATCATACCAAGTCCATCTATGCACTGTGCCACGGATGACTTTCAAAAAATATAAACATGAGGATGATGACAATGATATAAGAATTCAATAAAACAAGTTCAAGAATTAATTTATACAAGAACTAATAATGTCCAAATTGTCAATATGATACTGCTTTGTAGAGTAAAATTCAAGAATGCTCAGAAGAATATTTCCATGAAAAGATATTGGATGAAGGGCAAATATCAAGGATATTTGACTAATTTCATGGAGTATATAAGTCAAAACTTTAACCATTTGAGTATAACAAGCAATGGAATAACAAAAGAAATCACCGGACATGCGATAGTATCGCATGACATAATGTTATTCCAAATGAATAATAAATAACGGAATCGGTCCGGCGTAAAACGCGTAGGCGAGGATATTCAGCGAGAATAATAAAGGCAGAATCCAGTCCCCAAAAACGCATGTATGACAAGATATTCCAACGAGAATAATAAAGAGCGGAACCAGTGCGGCGGTAGAGAACGCATGCATGCAGGATGTTCAATAGAATAATAAATAATGGAACAAAGGTAAAGGCGTAACGCGCATGAGGATGTTCCAATGAGAATGATAAAGAATGAAATAATGGAAGAATTTCATCAAGTATAGGGTAGCCAGCATATACTGAGTTATTCAATAGAATAATAAAGAATGGAATAATGAAGTTCTCTTCGTAGATAAGAAAGAAATAATACTCCCTACCTTTAGAAAAAGCTGGATCTTTGGAATAGTGAGGGTAGAGACTTTCTTCTTCTTTCTATAATTTCTCTCTATAATAATCGCTCTAAAGCTTTTGTGAATTGGTGAGAAATGAAGGAAGAATGAGCTTCTATTTATAAAAAATATAGTTTCGATAATTGCACGCGTTTTGGGGCTCAAAAATTTTGAGACAATACCTCCAACTTTTTCTTTATTTTTAATTTAGTCATGGAAGTATTATCAAACTTGCACCACATCCCCTAATAGTAAATAATGTGATTCAATAGTAAATTATGTGAATCGATAGTTCAGAACATGTGAAAATACGAATTACAAGATATAGTACCTCCATCTATACCTCTATTTTTAACTTAGTCATGCAAGTATTATCAATCTTGCACCAACTCCCCTAATAGTAACAAGAATGTGAAACAATAGTATACACATGTGAATAAATAGTTATAATCATGTGAAATAATAGCAATCAATTGCTCATTTATCCCAGGTTAAATAATTCATTGGTCAATATAACCTCAGGACATCAATTATTATCGAAATAATTGTCGATTTTCACTAAACACAAGTAATTCCAACACAATGAAACCATTTTTATCAAAAATATAAATTTTAAAATTTCGAAGTTTAACACAAATAATTCCATGCGTATTACTGTATTTTTACTACCGGGTAGTTCAACAGTTAACGGTAAAACTTCCGCCATTATTTTCATAAAGTATTTTTGTCATTTTCTCAATCAAACAATAATTCCGTTGTGGGGGTCCACAACGATTGTCTTGCTATTATCTGAATATTCCCACCAATCGAATATTATATAACAACTTGCGTATTTTTTACAAAATTTATAAATATTACCACAACTATAACATTATATCAAATCCACACCATAATATTCAAAAATATATTTCGAGAAAATTTAATCTTTATTAAAAAAGTTGGGGTCTTACATTATTCGTATTCGAAAAAAATAAATATATCTGTATTCGGTTTAAAGGTATCCGTAAATAGGCAGATACGAATACGGATATAAGCGTATTCGTATTCGTTTAACATCCTACTGTATATATATTAGGTAAATAGTGGATATCCGAATTCGGATCTGTATCCGGAATTCGTATTCAAATAACTTATATATATATATATATATATATTAAATATTATAAAATAAGTAAAACAATTTTTTTTAAAATGGTCTTCCTTATATAATGTGGGTCGAAGTGCAAATTAGGGTTCACATGACCTAAATAAATTAAATGTACAAATTAGTGTTCACATTACCTAATTAAATGAAGACAGAAAAGTTAAAAATAAATGTGTTGGACCCGAGAGAAGCCTCCACGTATTCCGAGGCAGAAGACTCGTGGAGGCGGCTCGTTTTGGGAATTGATTGAGTGGTTGGATTGGTGGCTAGGAGGACAGGAGAATATGGACATTATTCTAATGACTAAATGGTATTTCTAGAATTTCCTTAAAGACATGTGTTTGGCATGTGACTACTTAATTTCCAAGAAACTCTATAAATACCACTTCCATTCCATTAGGAAGGAACTTCTGACTCTTTTGGAATTTTGGAGCTTGGACATTCTCTCTCAACTCGAAGCACTCAAGAAGGCTCTCTGAATCCCTGTTACCCTAACAAGGTTTTCGGATTATAGAAGTCTCTCTCAACCCGAAGCACTCAAGAAGACTTTTGGAATCCATGTTACCCTAACAAGGTTGTTAGATTCTAGGAGTTCTGTCACTTGTCATTGGAGTAATCGATCACCTGTTCTTCTCTCATCTCAATCCATCAATTAATTTCGTGCTCTTCGTAGATTTCTCTCCTCCTCAGCCAACACGAAACTCTAACCCTAGCAATGCACGATTTTCTTGCCCACATATAATAATTAGTTTTCAGTATTATACGAAAATTATTTTAAAAATATATCATTTCACTTCTAATTATAAAGTAGGAAATAACACTTTTATTATAATATTAATAAATTGAAATAAATTGATTTAAGTATAGATAATGAATTTTTACTATTATAAAGTTAAAATGTAAAATGTATCATTCAACAAGAAAATTATATACTAGAAGAACAAAACTATAGCTATTAGCTTGTTATAAGTTTTTTACTTTCAAAACTTACTTGTAATGCTGGGAGGCGGGAACAATGAACAATATAATTTTATTGTTAAAATGTTTTAAGTCCGAATTAATTTAGAATTAATCTAGTAGGAGGTTGAATAATTAATTCACGTTTATGAATTTTTGAGTGGAGAGAATATTTATCACTTTCATTTGCCCAATTATTTAGAAATTAGAAGTCCAAATATTTAAAGTAAGTCTAAAGTAAATTTTGGATCAAGTTAGATTAACTAGTTGTCAATTGTTACATATACATTATAACTCGCACTCTCCATAAGTATAAAAAAATAAAATAAACTTTTTATAACTATGTAAATTTGCAATCTATGTATTGAGGATAAATTATAAATAAAATTCATCACAAACATATTATTAAAATTTTAATAAAGTATTTGAGAAAAAATAATTAAATATTCAATATATGTAAACTTTTGAATTTAATTTTAAATTATACATATTCATACACACTACAAAGATTATTACTACTACGTAAAATGAATATCTACTTATTAATGGACATGTATACATTAATAAGTAGAGCATTCATTTTGAAATTTAAGATTTCAAAAATGATAAAAACTTATTTGAATTGTAATTTAGAACATTGATTATTGTATTTAAATATTTATGAAAAATAAATAAATTAACATTCATTCATTAATAAATAATATTTTAAAACTCATTATTATTTTTTATTCTAGTTATAGTTAGGGCTGTAAATGATAACCAAAAAATTCGTATTCGTCCGCATCCGTATTTTGAGAGAGAAGAGCATTCTTTTGGTTCGTTGTGTGTGTTATTTTTAGTACTGCTATAACACACGGTGTCATTGTATCTTGAGAGATAAGTGTCATTGACTAAGCACCAATAAGGAGGGTATAATTGTCTTAAGAACATAGTACAAAGTACTAGTTTTGACAATTCTATTTGTTGCATCTTGGTTCATTTGAGATAATTTAGAGTCTATATGGGGAGGATTTATATTTAGGGGCCCAATTATAAAATCGGTGGAACTTAGAGGGTCTAAAGTGTTATTAACCCTTCAAGGGAGTAAAACGACTTCCCAAGTCCACCTTTTGCCTCTACTTGGCGACTTGGTCCCCAATTAACCAGAGCTGTTTCTTGCTCATTGCTGCACATTAAATTTTAAAAAAAAAATAATCTCTCAAATATCTTTTTGTTTTCTCTCTCAATAACCTTTAGATTCCACCTTCTAGTTTAAAATATTTATTGAAATTAATACCTGCAAAAATGGAAATGGCCGGACAAGGAGACGGACCTGCAATTGGAATCGATCTTGGAACAACATACTCTTGTGTGGCTGTTTGGCAACATGGCCGCGTTGAA
The DNA here is from genome assembly GCA_020205605.1 of Panax ginseng. Classification (NCBI taxonomy): domain Eukaryota; kingdom Viridiplantae; phylum Streptophyta; class Magnoliopsida; order Apiales; family Araliaceae; genus Panax; species Panax ginseng. Next base: position 119,666,578 of record CM035143.1, on the reverse strand, counting down.
ATCATCGCCGACAGTCAGGGTAAAAGAACGACGCCGTCTTATGTCGCTTTCACGGAAACCGGGCGATTTATAGGCGAAGAAGCTAAGAACCAGGCTGCTATAAATCCGATCAACACCGTCTTTGGTAAGTAATCCATGCAATTCCTTTTCTCTCCCTCGCGCTAATCAATATTACCTCCGCCGAGGAGAAAGAGCCCTATTTTCCATGTTTATTCATTATTCTTTGCCAACTATAAATTTGGCTCATTTAGCTTTATAAGAGTAAAGTAAAAATGATAAGTATTACTCCATCCGTCCCATGATAAAAGTACTTATTACTATTTTGGGTAGTCCTATGTTAAATATCCATTTTTTTTAATAACCAAACTTTTACGCATATTTTTCTATTATACTCGTAGCATTAAATATATCATATTTTTCTTATTCTAATTCTCTCTCCATATTTAATGAGATTATTATGGACAATTTTGTTATTTTATTCATCTTTTTAATATGCACCCTGGGATGGAGGGAGTATTAGAATAATAAGTGTCGCTTAAAATATTAAATATTATTATTAGAACAATTACAAAAGTATCTTTAAATGTATATTTAGTGTGGCAACATAAATTTTGTTTTGCCAATATCAACAGCCAAAAACTCTCTTAAAAAACATGTCTAATCCGTTTTAGGTAAACTTCAATAATTCTATCAAATGTAATTAAGTAGGATTTTTTCTTAAGAAGAAACAAAAATCTATTTTTGGACATAATTTTTGCGAAGAATTTTATTGTGTCGTTAATAAAACTAAAAAAAACTGAAAATGAAAATTACTCTTCATATGAAATTTGACTTTTATTCTTTTATATTTTGATATTAGAAAGTATTTTTAATAATAATATTTTTTAATAATGTCTGCAAAATTACATCCAGTAAGTCAAATATTCATCCTATCCTCTGTATATATTCTTAAATAAGGCATCCTATTCTCATTTATTTTCTGAAAACTTGAGGAGAGTCGGCTTAACGTCTCTCCCTTGTACTAAATCTGCCTCTGAATGTTTGGTCATTTTTATTAAACTAGTGAGAATTGATATTTTCATATAAACTAATCTCTTCCCGTTTTAAATTATATGATTAATATTGGCTTTCTAAAAGTTAATTTGAAATAATTTTAAATTTAAATTGACATAATTTATTTAAATTTTGAAAATAATAAATCTTATAACTAGTAGTAATTTTTTCATAGTTTATAGTTTATGATATTCATAATTATATTGATATTTAAATAATAAATCTTATAACTAGTACTATAAAGCTACATTTGGATTGATGGAATAAATGGAAGGAAGAATGCAATGAAAAATAGTGTATTTGATAATTATTTTAGAAGATAAATCATTTGACCCCTTGATTTTTATTCCATGTCAGAGGTGCTGGAATAAAATTTATTTATGTACGTGATAATTTTGCCATCATGTTATATTACCCATATACTTGAATTTTTTTAAAATCATTTCATTTCTTCAATCTACGGCAGCATAAAAGTATAATTAGGGGTGCATGGTTATATTGTCACTCAAAATTTAATGCTGCCACTTATATTTTATGAAAGCGCGAGCATAAATTTCATATCGTTAAAATTAAACCACCCATTACTTATTTTGCACTACTGTTTTTGTTCAACACAATCCGAAATATTTGTCCAAGTTTGCTCTCAATTGGCAAGTTCAATAATATGGGTTTATCATCATAATTGGTGGGCTTTATGTTTGTTTTTTCTTTCATAATTTGGTTTTGTTTACAGATTCAAAACGATTGATCGGTAGGAAATTCAACAATTCATCATTACAAAGTGACATGAAATTTTGGCCATTTAAGGTCATTCGTGGTCCTCTAGGGAAACCATTGATTGTTGTCAATTACAAAGGTGAGGAGAAGCAATTTTCAGCTGAGGAGATCTCCTCTATGGTTCTAGTAAAGATGAAGGAGATTGCAGAAGAGTATCTTGGATCAAAAATAAAGAATGCCGTTATTATCGTTATTCGCCGCTTTACTTTAACGACTCTCAACGCCAGTTTACAAAGGATGCTGGAGCCATTGCTGGTCTCAATGTCATGTGTATCCTAGCAGAGCCGACTGCTGCTGCCATCGCTTACAGTCTTCACAAAAACCATGATAGTAGCGCTTCAGGAAGCAGTCAGAAGAATGTGCTTATATTTGATCTTGGTGGTGGTACTACTGATGTTTCTCTTCTCAATATCAAAAAGGACAAAATTGAAGTGAAGGCTACGGTGGGCAACACTCAACTTGGAGGAGAGGACTTTGACAATCGTATGGTGAATCACTTTGCTCATGAGTTCGAGAAGAACCACAAAAAGGACATGATTTGGAAACCCTAAATCTCTTAGGAGATTGAGAACCGCTTCATGAAAAGGCAAAGCTTACTCTCTCTGCTACAACAATGACTGTCATTGATGTAGATTCTTTATCTGAGGAATTGATTTCACGCATAAAACTCACTCGTGACATATTTGAGGAGTTGAACAAGGATCTCTTTGAAGAATGTATGAAGCTTGTGGACAAGTGTTTGAAGGATGCCAAAATGGACAAGGGAGAAATCCACGATGTGGTCCTTGTCGGTGGATCTACCAGGATTCCAAAAGTCCAGCAGTTACTGCAGACGTTTTTTAATCGGAAGGAGCTATGCAAGATTATTAATCCCGACGAGGCTGTTGCCTATGGTGCAGCTGTGCAAGCTGCTATCTTGAGCGGCCAGGGCAATGAAAAGATTCAGGACTTGGTTCTGTTGGATGTTACTCCTATGAACGTGGTAAATTTAAACTTCATCAAGGGAAGACTGTCCAAGGAAGAAATTGAGAAGATGGTACGAGAGGCTGAGAAGTACAAGGCTGCAGATGAAGGTATAAAATGTTAATTACATTAATCTACCGGTTCTTTTAATTTATATGGTCATTAATACATAATCTTGTTCAAATTCTGCATATTGAACTGCGTCAGCTTTTGAAATTACCAACCTTCGAGTAGAAAATTTATTGATGAAATTGTATGGAACATTTTAAGAACTAGCTTCATATTTTTTTGAGTGAGGGAAAATCTTAAAGAGAACGTATATACATATATGTGGATCTCAAAAAAAAATTGTTTCACTTGATCATGTACTCTTAGTCTTGGATATATATTTGGTGACTGGAATGCAAAACTGACACCTTAATTTATATGTTTTTTACGAACCAGCTCTTTAAAACAAAATTGTTATCAAAATTTATCCTTAAATTTACATGAGTAATAAAAATGAGACCACAATACCAATTCCATTAAAAAGTTTACAGAAGTTAGGCTTATTGAATAGAAATAGGTTGTGTGAGTTCTGTGTGCAAACACTAAGGTCAAAGTAATCATTAGGCACATTAATATTGAAAAACCTGTTCTCTTAACTTAATTAATAATGCTAGTTATTCTATTTGAGTTAGTTGATTAGATTAATTAATTTATTTGAGTTAATTAATTCTTTAGCTACGTTGAAATATTTAGTTAATTAATGACATGAGTTCATGACATACGTAAATGGCAAATTAGTGATGATGTGTAAAAAGTTAAAATTTTGAATTTAATTATAACACTAATTTGTTAAAATGGTTAAAAAAATAAAAAACGAAAAAATTATGCAAATAATTAAAATTAATCAAATGCCAAAAAGAAAAATAAAAATATTACATAAACACAATTCTTTCCCTTACAAGTGTGATATATAATTACATAATTTATGAACTCATATGAAGTAATAAACTTAATTAATTAACCCATGATAGAATAATTAGGACCATTGATAAATGTAAGAGAGTAATCTTTCTCATATTAATGTGGCTAATGACTGATTTGGCCTTAGTTTGTACACATGAAACTTAATTACATGACATGTTTGATGTTTTTCATCCAAAAAGTCTAATTTTCATTAAACGTTTTAATAGATTTGGTCTTGTCGTTTTTAGTGAAAATTTGAGAATGAGGATGAGTTTGCTATAAAGAAACATTTATGAACAATTTCGTAAAAGTATACGAATTAAAAGGGGTGATATAATGGACTTGTCGTTTTTAACTAAAGCTCATCCACTTAAAACGTTATTTGTTTCACAATCATCTTGAATTTGAGGGAATGTTAACATAAATTGTGAAATTAATTTTGTAAATATGGTAAATTCTATACATACTTATATTTCTCCTAAAATTAAGATTTAAGATTTGTACTTGTATGTAAAGGTTAATCTTTCTATTCTATTACACAATTTTATATTGTTGAGTTGCACATTTTTATATAATGGGCTGTTTGAATTGGGTCCGATTCTAGACCATTATATTCTAAGTGCTCATAACAAACTCATAAGTCCAATAGGCTTAGATCGCTATCTTTCTAACTAAGGCATCATGCAGTTATCGTATCCACTACTAACTCTTGTATGTACTTGCCTTTTCCAATAGCATCTCTTTATACAATTTCTAATTAGGAATTGTAGTCTACTAAATATTAGCCCCTCCATTATTAACTCATCTTGAAACTTTCACATCGGAGACATCCCCAAATCGTCAAGAACTTTTTGATAGTTCTTTCTGACTTCTGTGCAGGTCACGTCCAAGCCGATGGTTAAACGTGCGAACAAATTCAAGCATTACCATATATACAATACAAACAGTTTTTCTACAAATTCTCGTGTTTTGTCTCATAAATACGTATGTGTATATAAATTAATATAATTTCTGCACAGAGGAAAAAGAAAAGAGAGTCTTGGGGGAGACCGGAAAAAAGAGTGAAAAAGTTGGACAGGCAATCGGAATCGATCTCGGAACCACATACTCGTGTGTCGGAATTTGGGAAAACGACCACGTTGAAATAATCGCCAACGATCAGGGAAACAGAACAACGCCGTCTTATGTTGCTTTCACCGATACAGAGCGTCTCATCGGCGAAGGAGCTAAAAGCCAGGTTGCTATAAACCCTGTTAATACCGTCTTTGGTAAGTCCTATTAGGAACCTAAAGTCTTATTTGTTTAATACAGTAGGATATTTTTGTCACTAGAGCTAAAACGAAGTTCAGATAACAGTGAGTAATTAAATGTAGAGCTCGTCTATGCGGACATGATAATTGGACATAAAACATAGACATGAATGTTTTACAATTTCACCTATTTGTATTTTGATCTTCCATTGGGGTCAAAATATAAATAGGTGAAATTATAAAATACTCATGTCCAATTTTCATGTTCGCATAGAGTTTTTCTTAAATTTAATTCCACTAATAGGGAAATCACTAAAGTTTATGTTTTTGCTTTGAAAAAGAAAAGAAATGAAATCTGAAAATCTATTCTAGTTTTTAAACCATCTATGACACTATATATTATCATTTGTCTAATACTAAATTTCTTAAAGTATATATAATTAGATTTATAAATTTTCCCTTGCCTTAAATTTATTTATGTTGTTTTCATATCTTTTTTTCCCTCCTCGTTTCCAAGTTCTCAACGTATTAAAAGACAAAATACTTCCTTGATATTTTATATTCTCTTCGTTTTAAATTATAAGATTATTATTAACTTTTGAAAGTCAATTTGAAACATTTTCAAATTCAAAATTAAGTTTATTCATTGAAATTTATAAAACAATAAATATTAAAATAAGTAATAGTTTTTAGATAGTTTAGAATACTAATTATTGTATTGACTAAAGTTAAATGAATTTATGTCAAATAAGTTGAATTCAAAAGTCAATAATAATATTATATTTTGAAGCAGATAAGTATTTCGTTAATTGGCAAGCTCGACCTTTTAGGTTTATTATCTTAAATGCCATGTGGTGTACATATAGAGATTGAATGTACGTACAATTGCATTACCAAGTTAACCAATTATTTAGCTGAAAGATCGAAGGATATATATATATATATATATATATATATATATATATATATATATAATATATGGTTTATTAATTGGTGTAATTGGTGTGAGATGCAAAGCGATTGATTGGTAGGAGATTCAAAGATCCATCAGTAGAGAGCGACATGAAGCTTTGGCCATTTAGGATCATTCAAGGTCCTGATAAGAAACCCATGGCTGTTGTCAACTACAAAAATGAGGAGAAGCAATTTGCTGCGGAGGAAATCTCAGCTATGGTTCTCTTAAAGATGAAGCAGATTGCTGAGGACTATCTTGGATCAAAAGTAAAAAATGCAGTTGTTACTGTCCCCGCGTACTTTAATGACTCTCAGCGTCAGGCTACGAAGGATGCTGGTGTCATTGCTGGCCTCAATGTCATGCGTATCATGGTTGAGCCCACTGCTGCTGCCATGGCTTATGGTCTTGGAAAGAAGAATGAGAGTAGCAGTTCAGGCAGGGAGATGAATGTACTAATATTTGATCTTGGTGGTGGTACTTTTGATGTTTCTATTGTCAATATCAAAAAGGATGTTTTTGAGGTGAAGGCTACGGCGGGTGACACTCACCTTGGAGGAGTGGACTTTGACACTCGTATGGTAAACCACTTTGTTCAGGAATTTAAGAGAAAACACGGAACGGATATAACTGGAAATCATAAATCTCTTGCGAGATTGAGGACTGCTTGTGAGAAGGCCAAGAGGAATCTCTCTTCCATTGGAGAGACCTCTGTTGATGTAGCTGCTCTGTACGAGGGTATCGACTTTAGCTCAAAAATTTCTCGTGCCAAATTCGAGGAGTTAAACATGGATCTTTTTGAAAAGTGTATAGAGCCTGTCGAGAAGTGTCTCAAGGATGCCAACATGGAGAAAAGCAGCGTGGATGATGTTGTCATGGTCGGCGGATCTACTAGAATTCCAAAAGTGCGGCAGCTATTGCAAGACTTTTTCAATGGGAAGAAGCTGTGCAAGAACATTAATCCTGATGAGGCTGTTGCCTATGGTGCAACAGTGCAAGCTGCTCTGTTGAATGGCGAGGCCACCAGAAAGATTAAGGATATAGTTCTGTTTGATGTTACTCCTTTGTCTCTTGGGGTTCAAACCATTGGTGAAGTAATGAATGTTGTTATTCCACGGAACACAACTATTCCCACCATGAAGAAAAATAACTTCACAACCACCCAGGATAATCAAACATCAACATCTTTTCCAGTTTATGAAGGTGAGAGACCAAGATCCACAGATAACAACTTATTAGGAAGAGTTTTACTTTATGGCATCCCACCAGCCCCAAGGGGTGCAGCTAGCATCACCGTCTGCTTTGAAATCGATGCAAATGGGGTGCTGAATGTTTCGGTTGAGGATAACACTAGTGGACTGAAGAACAAGATAACAATCACCAACGATAACGGAAGATTGTCAAAGGAAGAGATTGAGAGGATGGTACGCGATGCTGATAAGTACAAGGCTGAAGATGAAGAACACAAGAGGAAAGTTAAAGCCATGAATGCGTTTGAGAACTACACTTATGACATGAGGGCTAAGAAGAGTAATTCCAAGCTTCCTACAGCTGACAAGAAAAAAATGGAGGATGCTATAATTCAGGCAATTGAATGGCTGAATGCCAACCGGCTTGCTAAGAGGGAAGAGTTTGAGGACAAGATGAAGGAGCTTGAGGACATCTGCAATCCAATCATTGCCCGCCTCAGAATATGAAGTGGTGCAGGCCCAGCTGTAGTATGTTGATTAGCAAAATTACAAGATTATTCCCCATTTTCTTATTGCATAAGTTTAAGTTTCCAGGTGAATGTTTCTGTGTGGTGTTGTCGTGGTCTTTGTATACTTAAAATCTTGCTTTCAGGCGATTTCTTAATATTATTATAGCCATTTTGTCAATTTCTGTTTTAAATTTTATTGTTTTATGTCGAATTTTGCAATTTAGCAAGTTTTCCATAAAATGAGTAAAGTTTCATAAAATATAGATTTAAAAAAATCAAAGTTTTATGACACCTTACTGATTTTAAAAAAAAATCTTTTTTTTCTTTTGAAAATAAAGTTTATTTTTTGAATCTATGTTTTATAAAATTTGACTCATTTTTTTAAAATATGAAGAATTTTCCAATTTTTTCTTGAAAATAATATTTATTTATAAAAATTATTAATTTCTTTTTGAAAAAATTGAATCAATTTTTTACTTATCTTTTATTGTTTATTTTATTTTAATTTCTATTTTTAGTTTTTTTAAAAAAATTCTAATATTAAGAATGAGTTATTACATTTAAAAATTAAGTAGACATTAATTTAATTTAAAATCACTTAAATTTTTTTAATCTATATTTTATGAAATTCTACTCATTTTATGAAGAACAAAAAGTTTCTAATATTTTTTACTTAAAATAATAATTTTTTTAAAAAATATTTAAAATAATTATTTTTAATTAGTTTGATGGGATAATTTGAAAAATTAAAAGTTCAATGTTGTAATCAGTAAAATGTGCCAACTACAGTGGGTAATTCATTAGTTTTGTAGATAAAAAATTAACGTCTGTTTATTTTTTAAACGGAATGACCCAATTTCAAAATAATAATTAGTTTAGTGGTGTAATTAGAAAAATTAAAAGTTCAATGGTGTAATCAATAAAACTTACCAACTACAGTGGATATTTCTTTAATTTTGCCCAATAAAATCTAAATCACAAAACATCATTTAAAATGTCTTCTTGTTGCACTTTTAGATGCAAAATCATCAATTATACTATCATATTTAATATTTTCTAACATATTATTTTCAATGCATAATATCGCTAATCTTTTTATTATTTTATTTTTTTTATACACATAAATACATAAGTTTATAAAAAAATTTGGACCTCCTCAATTGTGGTCCCTGGGCAGTAGCCCTGTTAGCCCTTGCCTAGGGTCGGCTCTGTTCATTGATATCTTCTCATGGCATACATTGAACTATTTAAAATAAAGAGTCACTAAATCATAACCCTCCATTTTTATTCAATATTTATTTTAACTACTCTAGGATCCTGATCCGTAACATATTGTCAGAATAATAAGTGTTATTGAAAATTTAATATATTGCTAAAATAAGTGTAAAAATATCGCTAAATTAATGTATATTTGTTTTGACATATCACATTATTAACATCATTAAGGATTTTGTGTTTGAGACTTTGTTGAGAACGTATGTGTGTGTAGAGCTAAGTGCACTAATTTCTAATTTTGTTGTTAATGGCTTAATTAAAAAGCACTTTAAAACCTATAATAATTTTATAATTTTGGAAGGTACACCTCAAAATTAATTTAAAATATTAAACATTAAACCTTTACGTTTATAAATTTCACCACACAAAACCTTCTACTCACCCGGGTGTAAATAATCATACTACAACACAAATACAAATTTCAGAAATAAATAAGTAAGTATAATCATTTTATTAGATAGATAAGCATCACATGATGCTTAATTATCATGTTTTTCTTAAAGAACATTAAACCCAAAAAAATATTTTTTATAAGCCTTAAGATAGGACATTATATATATATATACACACACGGCAAGAAAAAGCCTTATTTTCGACGGAATTTTCCCTCGGAAATAAGCCTATTCAGTCGGAAATTCGTTCGTATATATACGTGTTCGGGAGCGTTTTACCGACCCTCCTTTGGGCCGAAGATTCAACATCAGAAGGGATGGAGAGCCACTGACAGTAAAGCCCATGAAAATGTTGGAGGTGTTAAGTTGACATTTGAGCCCTCGGGACCATAATGAACGGTCTTGGGATGTTCGTGGTCGGGTCTTTGAGTTCTTTGGACCAAGCCCGAGATTGGATTATAGGACCGTTTTGGGCTCAGACAAGGCTCTCCTGCGTGCGAGTCAGGGTACTATTCAGATATGCATATAAAGGCAACTCCAAAGGTGGTAATGAGACGGGACTCTACTTGCACCTTTTAAGGAGATTGTGTTGGACCCCGATTATGGTAACTACCATACACTAGGAGTCCTAATCCATTGGGAGAAGGATTCTAAGGTGGTGAGTACTATAAATATGAGGCCTAGGTTATCATTATGAGGTAATACCTATTTTAAGCACTAAATACTTATCCTCCATTGTTAAACCTTGTAACGGCCTGTACTCATTCTCACACCGGAGCTATCCCCCGGCGGCACAAGCCGTCAAGCTTCTGTGTGATCCGTTCATCGTTGAGTTCTTCTAGCGTGGATTCTGTGATTGGGACGGACACGGTGAAACTTAAGCGTTAACATTGGCGCTAGTAGGAGAGGTCGCTTAAATAACAATCACAATCGAACACTTTTCGGGAAGAAACTATGGCGAGTGTGAGGTATGCGATTTCAAACCGTGAAAAGGCCAAAACACACCAGACCACTTTCGTGTGAGAGGGTTGGTGAAAGATGATCGGGCTCCGAGAACCCAGGACGATCAGATGGAGCCGGTTGGCTCCCCCCGACGCAGACTCTTCCACGAGAGCCAAAGATATACCATAAACTGAGCGGTCGGGTGGACGAAGCGACCATGGCGCCGGAGGCGCGGGAAAAGAGTCGTAGCCGGACTAGTCGAGATCAGAGAGAATTCATCCTGCAGAAAAAGATGCAGCAAAACAAAGATGCCATAATGACCTTACGCCTGCAGCAGGAAGAGCTCGAACTGCAGATGGCCAACGCGCTCGGCGAGGAAGAGGCGTCCTCTAAAAGGTGCCGGTGCCATAGCCGATCTCGGTCACCCCGAAGGGAAGGGGCTGAAAGGGAGAGAAGTAGGTATCGAAGTCGTTCGAGGGATTTTTTGAGCCGAGAAGAAAGCGGTCGGCACAGATTTGACGCTCCGCAGACCGGGTCGATCAAGCGGTAGGAGAAAGGCGAGATTCCCGAACGTGAAAAGGATGAACCCATTCGTCCCCTCACGAAGGAGAATCCGACCCCCTCGCTCGAAGAGTTGCCGAATTGGAGATGTTATTGTTGGTCAGGGGCCCGATCGAAGCACCATCGACCTATATAGGGTCACCTTCTCTCCGAATATTAATCAGGAGATAATGGACCTAAAAAAAGAAGATGCCCCCGATGGAGACTTATGACGGGCTGGGGGACCCTTACGACCATTCTGATGGGTATGACAGGTTAATGACATATTATGGCCACTCTGATGCAGCCAAGTGCCACATGTTTGCTACTACCCTGAAGAAAAGTGCCCGGGAATGGATGGGAACCTTGGCGACGGGATCGATAAATTCATGGAAAGACCTTCGGGAAAAATTTCATGCACGATTTGGGAGTAATAAGAGACGGGGAAAGATCACAGCATCCCTCATGCAGTCAGTGAGAGATCGGATCGGATGAGCTTTGGGCGGTATGTTAAGAGATTTTCGGAGGTGTGGGATCGGTGGTGGAGTGAATTCCCCACAAGCTCGGGATTCTTCACAACGGGCTTGACATCGGAAAATCAAAGAAGGCGATGAAGGACACGGTGATCAATCCCTACCGACCGACGGAGAGGCCTTCCATAGAGCCAGAAGATCACATAGCAATCGAGGAAGCGATGGGGAATTTCAAACCTCAATCCCACGAGAAGTATCGTGGATCGGGACAAACAGAGCTATCGTAAATCGACAATCGGAGGGAGGCCTGATAGTTACAAGAAAAACTACAACTGGGCGGTGGAAGGCCACCCTTCCCAAATAAAGGGGTCAACAAGGTGTACACCGCGACTCAATACATGATCGGGCCAAGATCTTTCGAAGAGATGCGAAGCAAGCCCTTTTTTCGAACCATGTCAAACGATCCGAAGCCCGAGGGAAGAGGGTCATGACAAGTATATGTGCGTATCACCACAGTCGGGGTCACACGACGAAGATTGCACCAACTTGAAAGACTTAATAGAAAAGAATGTCCAGAAGCGGGAAGTTGGTACAAGACGTGAGTCGGTACGAGAAGGGCCGGAAGCCCGGGGAGGACAACACCGGCCCACCCCGACAAAACATGTACCGCAACCGAACCCACAAGCTCGAGGAGTTATTGATGTGATATCGGTGGTCGTAGTAGGCGTGTGATGGCGGGAAAAGGAATGGACATCTCAAGCCGTCATTATCATGGGTGGATCCTCGCCCAAAAGGCAAAGCCATACTCAGCACGACCATCTCCTTCTCGGACGCATTTACTACCCTACTGAGCAGATCGAACCGCATGACGGGGCATTGGTAATAACTTGGCTCGAGTCGGCCCGATGGACATGAAGAGGATGATGATCGACAACGGGTCTTGGTTGATATACTCTACACACATACATACCAACGGATGAATCTGGGAGGAAAGAAGATAGAATTAGGAGGAGAGGGCCCATTATCACGGCTCGATGGCGACCCGGTTCATTTGATGGCACAATCACGTTACCGAAGAAAGTTGATGCTACCACGCCAGATGTGTAAATCATGGTAAAATTTTGGCGTCGTACAAGTGGATTCGAACTTACAACGCCATCTTGGGAAGGCCCACCTTATCGGACTGCAAGCGGTAACATCTATACCCCACTTCAAAATCAAGTTCCCGACATCGAACGGGATAGGGGAAGTAAACGGAGATCTCGACATCGCCCGAAGATGTTATCGGAATATCTTGATTTCCTCAGGAGTCGGGGTTAGCAAGCAGAAACAGACGATGACCATTGAGATCGAGCCGTTCACGGAAGGCAGTACTGAACCTATGGCTCTACCAGCAGAAGAAACAGAGGATGTTGAGTTGGTACCGAGCAATCCAGACAAATTGGTCAAGATCGGGGCGGGATTATCCGAACAGCTGCGAGCGGGTCTGGTGGAATTACTCCGGGTGTATGCCGACATCTTCGCCTGGGAATCTAGTGACATGCCCAGTGTAAGTAAATCAATCGCATTACACAAACTTCACACCGACCCGAAAAGGAAGCCAGTGATACAGAAAAGAAGGATCTTTGCCCCGGAAAGACAGAAGATCATAGACGAAGAGGTTACCAAACTGTTAGAGGCGGGGTTCATCTTTGAAATTGACTATCCCGAATGGCTGGCGAACGTGGTATTGGTACAGAAGCAAAATGGGAAGTGGCGAATGTGCATTGACTACACAGACCTAAACAAAGCCTGCCCAAAAGACTTCTACCCCTTACCCAACATAGACCAGCTAATTGATGCCACTTCGGGGTACGGAATGCTAAGTTTTATGGACGCTTTCTCAGGATATCACCAAATCTCGATGCACAAGGAGGATATCCCGAAGACTAGCTTCATCACTCATCGGGCCATATATGCATATCGGAAGATGACCTTCGGACTACTAAACGCAGGAGCAACCTACCAACGAATGATGAACCGTGTTCAGAAAGCGGTACCGGAAGTATGGAAGTGTATGTGGGACGACATGATCGTCAAGAACATGTCGATCCAGGATCATCTGGAGGACTTAAGACCGCTTCAAAGCGGTGAGGCAAAGACCTGGCGAGGCTAAACCCAACCAAATGCACCTTGGACCGAGTTCAGAAAATTCCTAGGATATCCGGTCAAGAACGGGGAATCGAGGCCAATCGGAAAAAAATCTCGGCGATCTTAGACATGAAATCTCCAAAGACATATAAAGATGTCCAACGGATGACGGTAGAATTGTCGCCTTCTTGAGATTCATGTCAAGGTCATTTGAGAGATGTCTACCCTTTATTGACACCCTCAAAGGCCCGAAAAACGACAAAAGTTTCCAGTGGACTTCAGAATGTGAAGACGCGTTCCAGGAGATCAAAAGATATTTGGGTTCGGCACCATTATTAATGAAACCGATCCCCACAGAACCTTTATACTTATACTTGGCTGCGAGCCCAATGGCAGTAGGGGCAGCACTAGTAAGGGATGGGGGAGATAAGCAATTTCCAGTGTACTATGTCAGCCATGTTCTCCGAGATGCACAAACGAGGTACCCAAACTCGAAAAATTAAACACGCCTCATAATTTCCATCGAAACTCGAGCACTATTTCCGAAATTCGGTTGATAGTGGTCTACACCGACCAACCTTTGAAGAAGATTTTGCACAAGCCTGAAGTATCAGGTCGGTTAGCCGCTTGGGCGATGGAACTGACACAATTTGTTATAGAATATCACCCCCGAACGACAATCAAAGGGCAGACATTGGCTGACTTCGTGGTTGAGTGCTCTTTCACCGAACCAGAGGCGAATATAGTAGCCGACACACAACCAATCCAGACCTCATGGACTCTATACGTGGACGGATCGTCAACCATGGATGTCAGTGGAGCAGGGGTCATCCTAACGAGCCCCGAAGGGTTCAAGGTGCAGCAAGCTATTCAGTTTGGGTTCAAGGCCACAAATAACGAAGCAGAGTATGAGACCATCTTAGCAGGGATACGACTGGTCCGAAGCCTAGAGGTCCAGCGGTTGATCATCTACAGTGATTCACAGCTGGTGGTCAAGCAGTTATCGGGCGAATACGAAGCCCGGGGGGCAAGGATAACCAAATATTTGGCTAAGCTAAAGGATAAGCTTATGTACTTCACTTCATACAGTTGTCAGGGGGTGGACCGGTCAAATAATACGACAGCAGATGCCTTGGCAAGGCTGGCAACAACTGAAGCAAGCTCTTTCGATGGATCAGTGTACTTGGAAGTTCTGGAAAAACCCAGTGTCCCAAAAACAGAAATCTTGGCTTTAGACCGGCTCAATTGCTGGCTCACACCTTATATCTCATACTTGGCCGATGGGACCCTTCCTTCGGACCGAATCCTAGCCAGGAAAGTTAAACACCAAAGTTCAAACTTCACCCTCATAGATGGAGATCTATACCGAAGGGCCTTTAGCTCTCCACTGCTCAAATGCTTGACTCCTTGAGGCGAGACTACACACGCTCGAGAGATGCGTGAGGAATCTGTGGGGATCACATGGGAGCAAAGTCACTGGCGCATAAGATTTTGAGGCAGGGGTATTACTGGCCAACTATCTACACTGAAGCAAAGGAATTCGTTAGGAGGTGTCCCAAGTGCCAGCTGAACAGCAATATCCCGCACCAACCCCCCGAGGAACTATATTCCGTCTTGTCCCCGATCCCCTTTGCTGTGTGGGGAATCGACATTCTGGGGCCTCTGCCAAAGGCTAAGGGACAAGTTAGCTTTGTGATCGTGGCTATTGATTACATGACGAAGTGGGTCGAGGCCAAACCACTGCAAAAGATCACCGAACAGGAGTGTTTGAAGTTTTTTAAAGAAGGGGTAGTCTACCGGTTTGGTATCCCGATGGCAGTGGTCTCGGACAATGGCAGACAGTTTGTGGGATCTAAGTTTGAAGGCTTTTTGAAAGAATTGGGGATCCAGAGATCGCAAAACTTGGTTGCCCATCCTCAGTCAAACGGCCAAGTGGAAGTGACCAATCGAACCCTACTCAATGGGATTAAACGCAGATTAGATGCATTAAAGGGTCGGTGGGTCCAAGAAGCGCTTGCTCATTTTGTGGGCGATCGAACTACCCCAAGGACTACAAATTGGAGACTCCCCATTCGAGGTTGGCATACGGACCGATGCACTCATTCCCTGTTGAGATCGGATCTCCAACTCTCTCGAAGTCACCAATACAAAGAGCTATATAATGACGCGAGGGTTTGAGAGCAAATTTAGATTTGTTAGGCGAAGTTCGGATTCCGCCATGATGAGGTTGGCGATCTATCGACAACGAACGGCCCGACACTATAATCGGAGAAGGTGAAGACAAGGAGGTTTGCATGGGAGATCCGGTCCTCCGGAGTCTCGAGGCATCAACCCCCAAAACGGCAAGTTAATGCCTAAGCGGGAGGGCCTTATGAGGTGGTAGGAGTGCCGAAGCCGGAACCTCGGCCAAACCGAGCAATGGGCCGGTTCGGAGGTAAAGAACACATGACATGCTGGAAGACTTAGAAAATTTTACCAGTAATAGTTATGTCGTTCTTATTTTAATCCATGTAATCGTTTCAATTCAAATGATATAAATGAAAGTTCCCATTCCTGTCAATGTTTAACTTCATCTATTTCGTTACTACTTGAACAGACATGTTTCGGGCACTATCCGATCAAGAGCTTCGGAAAAACTCCATGATCGAGATAAGTCCCAAGCATAACTGACCAAGAGTTTAATAAATGTTTAGAGTACAGATCTCGGGTCTATCCGATCAAGAGGTTCGGGCAGACACCACTGATCGAGATAAGTCTCGGGTATAACTGTTGACCCTCTACAAACAGATAAACCCTAAAGACGATCCGACCAGAAGGATCGGGTGGACATAACTGATCGAGATCAGTCATAAGTGAAACTGACAATAAACATTCATGGGCAAAGAGTATATCTTATTTATACTTAGAAAATTTCTACTTTACAAACCCGTTACGCTATTTACGATTAAGCTAAGCTACAAAAAAAAAAAAAGAAAAAAAGAAGAAAGAAAACTTTCTTTATTACAACATCCTATATATCTACTTGGCAGGAGGGTCATCTTCAGCATCAGACTCGTCATCCAAAGAGTCAAGGAAGGAGACATCGAGCCCAGCAGCAATCAACTTTGCCTTAGCCTTTTCCCGATGCGTCTCATACCCTTCACCAAACTGGGCTATGACCTTATCGTTCAAGGCTTCCGATTCTTCATACTCGGCGATGGCTTCATTGACCGGCCGATCACCTCTCGGAAAGGCATTGTGATGAGATCCAAGTTGTTATTCTCCCTGATCAAAAACATCATCTTGTCATGCATCTCGGAGAACTTGAGTGTAATACTGTCAATAGCATTCTCCCGATCCTTGACATCTTGGAGCAGACGATCCCTCTCTGCCAGAAGAGCACTCTGCTCAAGCCCCAGCTCTTTGACCCGGCCCTCCGCTCGGGCCGCCTGGCGTCGGGTCTCAGCATGAGAATCCCGTTCCTTCTTCAGGTCCGACTGCAGACCCCGTGCTTGACCTCCAAAGAACTCCACCTGTCCCCAAGTCAATTTCTTTCTTTGTGGATCGGGTGAGGGGAGGGATGGCTCGGGCAAGTATAGCGTTGGCCTGCAGTAAACACACACATCAGTACAAGAAAGAAAGGTCAAAGTTAAGAGAAGCAATCAGATTGACAAAGGGAATTACCTGGGTCTGATCGGGAGAGTACCCCTTAAACCGGTCATCGTCACCAGGTAGTTTGAAGTGATCGAAGAGGGTAAAGGAGAAGACCTCCGACGGGCTCTTGGGCCAACAGGTGGTCGGCGATCCCCGAGAAGAGCTGGGACCGGAAGAAGGAGTGGCGAAACGGTCGGGCAAGGGACCACCATCTCACTGTCAATTTGATCGGAACCTTCCGACAACCGAGGTCTCTTTGATTGAGGTTCGGGAAGAACCTCTTGAGTGTCTTCCGAGTCCTCGATCGCCTCTACGACCGGAGGGGCGGCGGAAGAGTCGGCTTCGGCAGCGAAGGCGGAGCGACTTTGGTAGGTGCTTTAATGATCGGCTTGGAGGGCTTCTTGGACTTCTTTAGTAAAGCCGCCTTTCTCCACGCTGGCTCATCTTGGCCCCGCCTTTTTGTGGTTTGGGCTCTGGCCCCAAGTGGACCCCAACGACAGATTCATTGATCGGGACCGTATCCTCCTCAGAACATCGTCGGTCAACCGGGTCGGATGAACTTGGGGGTGACGATGGCGAGGATGATAGGCGTCGACAACGCCCTCGGGCTTGAAAATAGTCACTACACAGGGACAAATGGGTTAAGGCATGGAAAGCTTCAGAAAATAGGAGGAAAAATAATGAAAAACTGAAAGATACTCACAGCCATGTTTGTACAACCAAAGCCGTTCATCGAAGCCCAGATTCCATTGGGTCCTTTACCATTGCTTGTAGAACGTTTTGAAGGCATCGGCTCGGCCTTTCGGGAACTTGAAATCTTAGCCACTGGTCAAAATTTGGATGGGCCTGTGGGGAAGGAATTGGAGGTCGGTCCCCCAGCAAAGAACCTTATTCATGCCACCCTTGTTGCTTGAAGGGTCTTGATCGGGACCCGGTGCGGTTAGAGGCGTTTGTTGAGTTGAGAAGACCGGGCTCTTTCGAACCATCGACGGTGAAGCAGGCAAAGAATAGATCGAGTCCGGGATCGAGGCCCACCTCTGTGGCGACGGCTATGAAAGAGACTAAGTGGATGTATGGCGTTAAACGCAATGCGTGAACCCGACTCCCACAAAGCTCAAGAAAGAGGAAATGAAATCGTGAAGGGGGGCCCAACCCGTGCTTGAGCGTCATGCAGGGACGACCACCCACTCGCCCTCGGGACGCCAAAACATCTTCTCATCGGGCATAGGCACCCGAAGTTGGTATTCTTCAGGGATCTTGAAAAGGGTCCGGATGTCAGAAATTTGTGAGAGGGTGATGGTGGAAGGAGTATGAAGGTGAGAAAACTCCTCCGAGGAACAGTATGCATTTCGAATCCTAGCCTCGGCGTCTACCGGACTAGGCAAGATCGAAGGAGTGTCGTCGGCAGGTGCATCCTGCAGTACGACCTCTAGGAGGTCGCCGGTGGTGACGGCGGAGGTAGTGGTGATAGGCTCAGTGGCCGGAATAGTACTGGATTTGGCCATTTAGAAAGAATGTGATGCAAATAAGAAGTTATGGAAGGGAGTTAAGCAAAAATAACACTCAGGTGACAGTACAGAGGAGGAAAATGGTGCAGATTGGGTAAGAGATAAGCTCGCCGGAAATCGCCTTGCCGGAGAATTTGAAAGCAAAGAGTCGGTAAAAGTGATAATGAGGGGGGAAGGAGAGTTTTATAAGGAGTACTGCACACGGAACCCCAAGGCTATTAATTCATTGGAGGTGGGCCCCAGCGTGAAAAGGCGTGCAACGCTTCAAATACCAGATCAGACGGCTTCCACAGACGATTCATCATTTACTTAATCGTGACTGTTCAAATCTCGATTTTCAAGTCTCCAATCATAAATATGTTATGATTAGAGACTGGGGGGCAATGTTCGGGAGCGTTTTACCGACCCTCCTTTGGGCCGAAGATTCAACACAGAGAAATTTGGAGAGACCGATAGGCCGAAGCCCATGAAAATGTTGGAGGTGTTCGGGTCGGCATTTGAGCCCTCCGGGACCATAGCTGAACCCGGTCTTGGGATGTTCGGGGTCGGGTCTTTGAGTTCTTTGGTAGAAGCCAGTTGGATTATAGGACCGTTTGGGCTCGCAGACATGGAAGCTCTCTGCGTCAAGAGAGTCAAGGTACTTATTCAGACAGATGCATATAAGGCAACTCCAAAGGTGGTAATGAGATTGGACTCTACTTGCACCTTTTAAGGAGATTGTGTTGGACCCCAGTTATGGTAACTACCATACACTAGGAGTCCTAATCCGACTGGGAGAAGGATTCTAGGGTGGTGAGTACTATAAATATGAGGCCTAGGTTATCATTATGAGGTAATACCTATTTTAAGCACTAAATACTTATCCTCCATTGTTAAACCTTGTACTCATTCTCACACCGGAGTTATCCCCTACGGCACAAGCCGTCAAGCTTCTCGTGTGATCCGTTCATCGTGGGGTTCTAGCCGCTGTGGATTCTGTGATTGACGGCCGCTACGTTAAACTTGGCGTTAACAATACGCATCGAAGATAAGATCCATCATAAATTTCGTCGGACCTATCTTATCTTCGACGAATTTATCTCCGACGGAATTTCGTCAAAAATACGCTATCTACTACTGAATAAATAGGACGAAACTTTTCGTTGAGTATAATATATAGACCTGGCAAAGATGGCCCAAGCCAAGTTCCGGGCCACTTTATCATGAAATTTAGGCTCGGGACTCGACTACCGACCCAACCCACCTCGACGGCTCGACGCGACGACAGTCGACACATAAGCTTGGTGCTTGCCTTCACAGTTCGGCAGTTCCTACTTTCTAGTAGCCTCCTCTCACTCTCAGGTATTTTTCTATTTGAATTGGTAATTTATTTGTATGAGTATGACTGTATGAGTCTATGACTTTAGTCTGTATCCTTTGTATGTCTTTGTGGATTTTAACTTTTAAGGGTTTTAATTGGTAATTTGGTATGAGTATGAACGATTTTTGTGGATTTTAATTGGTAATTGGGTGTGAAATTTTAAGGGTTTATGAACCGGATTAGTCAATTTGGTGATATGATATACTATTATACTGAATTATGTAGACTAGATTTAAAACATGGTTAATAGATGCATGCCAATCATCGCTAGTATCTTCATGAAATTTTAAGGGTTTATAACATGTTTAGTCGCTTTGTTTAATCAAAGGGTTTGGACTTTGTCTTACGGACATTTTTCTTTTCTTTCACCGCTCAAAGTTGATCTATATGGATTTTCTTGACATTTTTGTTTGTAGAGTTCTTATGGATCGACGGGATTGTGTAACAATTGATTTGATTGATGGGGAGTTGAAAGCTCGGACAATTTGACACAACCTATTGACAATTCAAGAGAAAACAAAGGAAGAAAGTTCAATTTGGAATCAATATGAAAAAAAAGGTAGATCCTTCAACTAAAAAAGTTAAGAGCATATTGTAAAACATGCACAAAAAGTTATGCTATTGGAGATGGTGGTAGTTCTCATGGGACTAGAAATTTGCATGCACATGAAAAGTCATGTCCCGGTTTAGTTAATCAAAATGTGACTCAAATGCATCTAGATCATGAAGGAAAAATGCTTAATAGAAAATTTAGTCAGCTCATTTATAGGGATAAAATGGCTGAAGCAATTATGATGCATAACTATCCATTCTTGATTGTTGAACATGAAGGATTACGAACAATGCATAACTATTTGAATCTGGATGTGAAATCGTATACTAGAAACACTGCCAAAGCGGATTGTATTAAAATTTATAAGCTTGAGAAAGCAAAATTGAAACGTGCGTTTGAGAACATCCGGGGTAGAATTTGTCTCACTTTCGATTTGTGGTCGTCCGGTACTAGTGAGGGTTATATTTGTTTAACCGCTCACTTTATTGATCATGATTGTGTGTTGCACAGTAGGATTATAAATTTCTGTCATTTTCCCCCACCACATACCGGTACTCTTTTATCAGAAAAAATCTTTGAGTTTTTAAAGGATTTGGGAATTGAAAAAAAGATATTTTCTATCACTTTAGATAATGCAACAAACAACTACAACATGCAAAATTTCTTGAAGGCTCATTTGAGAGGAAACTTGCTTTGCAATGGTAGTTTTTTCCATGTTCGGTATTCTGCTCACATATTAAATCTCATTGTTCAAGATGGTTTAAAAATTGCAAGTGGACCTTTACGCAAAATTAGGGAGAGTGTCAAATATATTAAGGGATCTGAAAGTAGATTATTAAAGTTTGTTACATGTTGTGAACAATTGCTTGTGTCCGTAGAATCGGGTTTGCTTTTGGATTGTGTGACTAGATGGAATTCTACATAGGAGATGTTTGATAGTGTTCTGAAATATAAAGATGTATTCTTTCAATATGCCATGGTTGAATCATCTTACACAACTTGTCCATCAAATGATGAGTGGAAAATAGTACAAGCTATCACTACATTTTTGAAACCATTTTGGAAAATTACAGAACTTTTTTCAAGAACGAGTTATCCAACAGCAAATCTGTATTTCTTACATGTGTTGAGGATAAAAGAACTTTTGCTGTTTAATAAGTCTTATGAGATTGAGGTAATTAGAAACATGGCAAATGAGATGTTGCCAAAGTTTGACAAATATTAGAACGAATATGTTGTTATCTTGTCCATAGCTACTATTCTTGACCCAAGGTATAAGGTGCAATTTGTCAAATTTAAATTGAAAAAATTTGAGACGGATGAGTATGTTATAAATAGAAAAGTGGACAAAATTGTGGATGCTATGAAATCTTTGTTCATGGAATATGCAAATGCAATGGAGTTGTCAGAAGATGGTTCACAACAACCTCAAGATGGTGTAAGGACTTCAACTATTGCTACCACTAACATGGGCGAACATAGTGATGATGAGTTTGATGTAAGTAAAGTTTTCATGTATTATAAATTTTTTAATTTTTTGCATATTTATCTATATTTTATATTTATTTTGATGAACTTTTGAATAGGAGTTTGTGAGGGAAGTGCAAGGTACTACATCAACAAGAACATAATTGGAACAATACTTAGAAGAGAAAATCGTCACTAACAAATGTTCTTTTAATATTCTAGAAGAATGGAAAAAACTTTCTGAGAGGTACCCAATCCTTATTTTTTATTCTAGTTTTATACCTTTATTTGATACATGACTAATGACTATTTAGATCTTTCAAATATTGCGTTATTATAGATATCCAATACTAGCGAATATGGCATATGATATCTTATCAATTCCAATTACAACGGTTGCTTTGGAGTC
This sequence comes from Panax ginseng, assembly GCA_020205605.1. Classification (NCBI taxonomy): domain Eukaryota; kingdom Viridiplantae; phylum Streptophyta; class Magnoliopsida; order Apiales; family Araliaceae; genus Panax; species Panax ginseng. The sequence continues at coordinate 119,644,251 of CM035143.1, read as the reverse complement.
GACCTTCAGCATTGGAGCAAAAGTTCTCACAAAATATCGTAGCTCGCTTCTACCAGATAATGCACAAGCATTAATTTGTGGACGTAATTGGATTTGTGGATATGAAATACAAGGTTTGTTCTAATTGTAAATATTGTTACTTTAATTGTAGCTTTTTAGTTTAATTTTGGGTATTGAACTAATGATATTTTAAATTGGCATCTTTAATGTAGATGATGGGCTAACGGACAACCAACTTTTGGTACCGCTAGTTGCAAATCAAGAGTCAAAGGGTTCTAACATGGGCAAAATTACATGGAGTGACTAGACATTACTCACCAGCGGTAAGGTTTATAACTGCAATTTCGTGTGTTTTATAAGTGTGCTTCTGTTATGGTTCGAGTGATCGACTGTTTTATATGTAATTATCATTTGGTGGATTTTGCTTTGGAATTAGTAACTTCATGCTATTTTATTTTGGATTTTGATTTCTTTTCTGAATTAATTTGCATTTATGGGGTATATGAAAATACGAAAACAAGAATTTTGTTTTGTTTGTTTTGAGAGTGCAGTTTTTGTCACTAGTTTAGTGATTACAAATTATGCATTTTTGGAGTTTTGATAAGCTACTAAGTTATTGAGTGGGTTAATCGTTTAGTGAAAACAAGAATTTTGTTTTTTTTTGTTTTGAGAGTGCAGTTTTTGTCACTGGTTTAGTGATTACAAGGACTTTTTTTATTGTCACTGCCTCACTGGTTTTGTGTTGAGTGCAGTTTTTGAGTGCAGTTTTTGTCATTTTTGCTTCTTTAAATTTTCTAATTTATGATTGTCCTTGTTGATTTTGAGCAGCAATTCATGTTATTGAGTATTGAGCAGCAATTCATGTATTTTGGACATTGGACTGCAAGTATGCATTTGAACTTTGAAGCTTACTTACGTAGTTCATTGATGCCTTGATGGTGACATCTTGAGTTACTGACATACTAATAGTCTTGCTGAGTTGTTGTCTTGGTTTGTAATTTGAATGTGTACTTTATGTCTTTACTCTTTAGACTTTATCATTTGACATTTATCAATCATTGTATTGTAATATGTTACAACAACTAAACTTTTTCTAGAAAGAAAGTGGAGACACGACAAAATGAGTGATTACAATTAAAATATTATTGTGAAATTTGTGAATTGTGATGTACAGGGTAAAAAAAAAATGAAAAAGGTCTTGGTAAAATTAGCCGCCACTACGGGTCTCATAATCTCATAATTCACCCAAAACCCTGGGCCTTTTTTGGTTGGTTCAAACCCACTCACCTTGCTGTGTCTAATAATATATATACCTTATTTCCGACGGACATATTTCCTCGGATTTAACCTATTTCCGATTAAAAATTTAAATAAACCAGTATTTATTAAAAATGGCTAATTATGAACTCCGACGGAATGTTCGTTGGAGATACCTTATATCCGACGGACATATTCCCTCGGAAGTAACCAATTTTCGACTAAAAATAAAAATATACCTTTATTTTTAAAAAAATGACTGAATATTAAATCCGATAGAAATTCCGTCGGACATACCTTATTTCGTCGGAAGTAACTATTTTTTTAAAATACAGATTTGAAAAGTTCAGTTTCCAGGTGTTTAAACCCATTTATGTACCTGTAACCAATACACAGTAATATAACACATGTATCTCACATTCAAATATTCAACGTAGCGCTAAAACGATATATCCACCAAAACGTAATCTTCAACTCATTTTTATTCACATTCAAATATCCACCAAAATGTAATCTTCTACTCATTATCATCAACACTACTGAACTAACCAATTACAAATATAAGCTAATACACTTGAAATGATAAACAATATAATTTACAATACTTATACAGATGCAATTAGACACTATAATATATACAAATGTTCTACAATAACATGAATACAAATGAACTATAAACTAGTAAAAGTATCATCATCGGGCGGATGTGAACGACGTTTGCTCCGTGTATGAAAATATCAATTGTCGTTCATTCATTCATCATCATCACCCGCTTCATTATCGCCAACCCTGTTGATAGAATCAAAATATAAATCATTAGTCCAGTATATATATATATATATATATATATATATATATATATATATGTGTGTGTGTGTGTGTGTGTGTGTGTGTGTGTGAGAGAGAGAGAGAGAATTAACAAGCTAGCCTTAATTGAAAAAAATATAAACAATAAAATATCTCGAGAGAAGAGGGGCGGATTAAAAGCCCTTCCAAGAGGGTAATCACCATCTGAAGCATCTCACCGCTCCAAGCGTCGAACTACTCCCACGGTAATCCCACACTCTCTGCTTAAATGATGTTTATGTATAAGACTTATGTTGATTATGTTAAGTTTTCTCATTTGATGTATTAAGATTAGATAACCTAGGATTGTTTATTGTTTAAGATGTTGTAACCCTTATGGGAAGATTTCTATCTTTATTTATGAGTTTTATTTATTTATGGGTAGTTAGATGTGTTATTTTGGAGAGTGAACACCAAATCTGTGGAAAATTTGAGTATGAGGATTTGGGGGTGTCACAGATAAACTAATATATAAGTACATTTTCTTATATTTAAATGTGTAATTATTAATTTTTATAATATGATTATATATTATCCATTTGGATATATTTAAGGGTGTAAGCCGAGCCAAGTAGCTCGATATACTCGACTCGAGATCGGTTCGAAAATATGATCCAAAGCTTGAATTTGAAGTTGATCCGAGTCGAATCTGATTCATACACGTTTTTTGTTTAATGTTACATGAGTCGAATTCGAGCATACCAGTGTTCGCTCAGATTAGGGTTCGAGTATTTCATTTTTTTTCTCGCACCATACTCAATACCTTTCGATGGATCATATTCGAATATTGGTTCGATCCATGCTAGAAAGCTAAATATGTGTGATATTTGTATCAATCTTTATAATTTATAAAGTGTAGTATGAAATTGTATAAACTTGTACTTGAATAAATCAATGAATTGAATGTCTATTTATATTACATTCTTTATAATTTCTATACATAAATAAAAGTGAAAAAGTTTTATATATAAATATTTGTTAAGTAACCAATTTAATATGTAATTGGTTCAGTTTTTTTAAGTGAGATGGTTTATAATCAAACTCGATTATAGGCTCATGAGTAACTTCGCTTTGTAAACGAGAGTTGAGTACTTACAAGTTTAGTAGAGGTTCGAGTAATGATCCCGAAGTCGAATCTGGGGCAAAAATAGAAATCATTTTAATCGAATCCGAATTTAATTTGGTTTCAATTTTTTCGAAGTCGAGCCAATCTGGAAACATGTTGTTCATTGAAATTGAATTTCGCTTACATCCTTTAGATATATTTCATAAACTCATTTTATTTTATTTTTTAAAAAACTTATTGGGGACCTTAGCATTTTTTTTGGATTCGTTTTGAAAGGAAATAGCACAGTGAGGAGGAGGAAAAATAAAGGAAAGAGACAATTCTGAGGAAAGGAGTAAGGACTAGGTCGTCAAGAAATATCTTTTCGTAGAAGCAATTAACCGGTTCTTATTAATTAATTAGCTTAGAACAGTCTACCAATGAACACTGGCGCCCAATGGACCGCGTGGTTAGAACAGAAAATGTAGAATAAATAGACTTCAGAAGTAAACGGCAGGAAAGAAAGAGAAAGAGTCTATCGGCTTTCCCACCTACTCGCTCCCTCGTATTATTGCTTGTGTGCTGCAGTCCATTCATTAAAATCCTTCCCCCCAACCCCACCCCCACCCCCATTCCTACCCCTCCCCCTCAAAATAACCTTTGTATTAATTCTGCTTTGAACCCTTTGCTAAAATAAGTGCAACATGGCTGGAAAAGAAGAAGGACCAGCAATAGGAGTTGATCTGGGAACAACATACTCTTGTGTGGGTGTTTGGCAAAATGGTCGTGTCGAAATCATCCCCAATGGTCAGGGTAACAGAACCACGCCCTCTGTTGTTGCTTTTACCAATACGGGGCGTCTCATCGGAGAATCAGCTAAGAACCAGGTTGCTATAAACCCCACCAACACCGTCTTTGGTATGTATTCCAAATTTTCCATCTTTCCAATTGTTAAAAACGATAATATGCATGTAAAATGGAAAATGATTTAGTTTTGCTACCGTGTTACAAGCAAATTCACTTTCAGGATACAACAAAGTCAACAAAATCTGCATATAGCAAAAGTGAAGAATTTAAATACGATAAGACTTGTCAATTTGGTAAACAAAAAATTGGAGATGAATCAATTATTATTTTTCTGGCAGAACTCTCTACTTATAGATTTTAAAAAACAATTATTATCATAATATGGTTGTTAGAATATGGGTGTTGGAATAACAGTTGTTTAAAAAATTAAAAAAACTGCCGTGAATAATCTGGTGTATCGTACTATACATGCATATTTTACCATCTAACTTCAACACTATTTCTTGTCTCACCCCTTCTATACATGCATGTTACCAATTTTTGTAATTTCAAAATATTTCACTAGAAAATTAATATCAATCTTATAATTTGGAATGGATGAAGTAATGGACTAGGCCTTAATATAGCAAAGTTATTCTTTAATTCTTAGATATTTTTTTCACGAAACAATACGAATTAATTAATTTATATTGCAGGGCTGTTTTGTTCTTTCCCTATTATGTTTTTATATTGGAATCAAGTCTGTTCACTTTACATATTAGAAAATGTCAGATAAGTAGGTGCTAATTAATATAAGTGCATGACGAAGCAATTTATACAATTAAATTTATTAAACTAGTGTTTTGTTTTAGGGCTAATAACACTTTAGTCCCTCAAAATTTTACCAGTGTTATAATTGAGTCCTTAAAGTACAAATTCTCTTGATTTGAACAAGTACTATTAAGTAAGCATGATGAACCCAAATGGCTAGGTAATCCGGTATGTTTTTTACCCAAAACTGATGACGTGAGACAGCTATTTCTGGCAAAACTTAGGCCAAAATGTGGTATTTGGGAGTGTATATCAGGTACTTGGGATGCAAATCGAGAGAATTAATTAGTACTTTAGGAGCTTAATTATAAAATGCATGCAACTTTGAATAACTAAAGTGCTAGTAGGCTTTTAGTTTATCCTAGTTTTCAGATTATTCTAAATATTGCTGGTCTAACTGTACCTCTGTGCAAGATTATTTCTGTTTGATTGTTCATATTTTTTGGTTCTCAAGTCAAAATTTTATTTAAGTGGATTCAACAAACAATAACTAATTATTTCCTCTACCCAAACTTGAAAACCAACTAAAAAATTATGGGCTACTCATTATCTGTCAATATTTATAGGAATAACACATGCATTATTTCCATTGGCGGCAATCAGACAATTGTAACTTATTATCTTACATGCCAAGTGTTACATATAGAGATCGATGAATGTAGTCTCTGTGCAGTGCACTATCAGGTTAATCAATCATTTAGTTGGGAATTTGACTGATATTTTTGTGATGTTAATTTGGTTTGTTTGCAGATGCTAAACGATTGATTGGTAGGAGATTCAATGATTTATTAGTACAAAGTGACATGAAGCTTTGGCCGTTTAAGCTCATTTCTGGCCCTAGCGAGAAACCTATGATTGTCGTCGATTACAAAGGTGAGGAGAAGCAATTTTCAGCGGAGGAGATCTCATCTATGGTTCTCATAAAGGTGAAGGAGATTGCCGAGGAGTATCTTGGATCAAAAATAAAGAATGCTGTTGTTACTGTCCCCGCGCACTTTAATGACTCTCAGCGCCAGGCTACAAAGGATGCTGGTGCCATTGCTGGCCTCAATGTCATGCGTATCCTCGTTGAGCCAACTGCTGCTGCTGTTGCCTACGGTCTTGACAAGATGTATGCGGATCGCGGGGAGAAGAATGTTCTTATCTTCGATCTTGGTGGTGGTACTTTTGATGTTTCTCTTCTAAGTATCGAAAAGGATATTTTCCAGGTGAAGGCTACTGCTGGTAATACTCATCTTGGAGGAGAGGACTTTAACGAACGTATGTTGAACCACTTTGTTAAGGAGTTCAACACAAAGCACAAAAAAGACATCACTGGAAACCCTAAATCTCTCCGAAGATTGAGGACTGCATGTGAAAGGGCAAAGCGAGCTCTATCTACTAATTCAACGACCATCATTGATGTAGATTCTTTATACGATGGCATCGATTTCATTGCAAAGATCACTCGTGCAGAATTCGAGGAATTAAACATGGATCTCTTTAAAAATTGTTTGGAAACTGTGGATTATTGTCTCAAGGATGCCAAGATGGACAAGAGCAGCATCGATGATGTTGTCCTCGTTGGTGGATCTTCAAGAATTCCAAAAGTGCAACAGCTATTGAGAGAATTTTTCAATGGGAAAGAGTTGTGCAAGAACATTAATCCTGATGAGGCTGTTACCTGTGGTGCAGCAGTGCAAGCTGCTATATTGAATGGTGACCGCAACGAAAAGATTCACGGTATAGTTCTGTTTGATGTTACTCCCCTATCCCTTGGGATCCAAACTGTTGGTGAAGTAATGCATATTCTCATTCCAAGGAATACAACTATTCCCACTCTCAAGGAACATACATTCACAACCAACAGGGATAATCAAACTATATTGCCTCTTGATGTTTACGAGGGCGAGAGATCAAAATCCACTGACAATAACTGTTTGGGAAAATTTGAACTCCGTGGTATCCCACCAGCCCCAAGGGATGAGCCTAAGATCATTGTCCGCTTTGAAATTGATGAAAACGGGGTGTTGAATGTTTCCGCGAAAGATAAGACTAGTGGGCGGAAGAACAAGATTACAATCACCAATGACAACGGGAGACTATCCATAGTAGAGATTGAGAGAATGGTACGAGATGCCGAAAAGTACAAGGCTGAAGATGAGGAGCATATGAAGAATGTTGAAGCCATGAATGTGTTCGAGAATTACGTGTATAATGTTAGCAAGTACATAAGGAGTGAGAAGGTTAGTTCCAAGCTTCCGGCGTTTTACAAGGAAATTATGGAGGATGCTATCAAGCAGAGGATTCAGTGGTTGGATGCCAACCGGCTAGCCGCCGCGGAGGAGTTCGAGTGCAAGATGAAGGAGCTTGAGGGCATTTTAAATCCAATTATCGACCAAATAAATGGTGATAGTGTTGGATCTGGTACGCCTGGCGAGACGAGTGATCACGCCCCGCAGTTTGGAAGGAGAATATTGTCCAGGATTCCTGATGTAATTGAGATTGGGTTGGATGTTGCTTCGTTGCTAACCAATTTCTTGTGATTTAAGATGTTGATCACTTTAAGGTGGAAAAATAGGTTTTGAAAATGAAATCAACATCTATAAATCTGATTTCATATGATTTCTATGATATGATCGGATATATATTTGGGAATAATGATCATATATTATGTATTATTTTATTTGGACGAAAATAATTGGTCAAAGATACAATTCTTTAATAAATTTGTCTATTTTAATCTATTTTGATTTGGGACGAAAGAAATTGTTCATCTACGTTGGAAGATACAATTCTTGATTTGCATTTGTCTATCTTAACCTAATCTACTAAACTTGTGGAACAATCAATTTTACTTATCCTTTAAATAAATTTCTTAACTAAATTGCAATTTTATAAAAAAAATCTAAAAATTTAATGTAATAAACATGTATCCATGCACTGTATTTAACACATGTTGGTATGCTTTTGTTACAATAAAAGTTACCAAATCATAATACTCCAAATTGCAAAATATACGGAACACGGTATTTAAAAGCAATTCATGATACTAAAACTAAATTATATCATCACACTTTTCCTGCATTCAAAAATTAAAAAATATATTAAAGTCAATTGTAAAATTTTATATGTATCTTTAATTTTTGTATAATCAAATGTAATCTATTAATTTATTTATAGTTATACAATATATAACAAACTATAAGATCGAATTATAGGTCATGTATATTTGATAACTTAGGTCTTTATCACTTGATATATATATATATATATTATAATTTGGTCATGATTATACAATTTGCAATTAAAATATTTGAAGTCTAAATATAAACATTAATTATTTTATTTAATAAAATATTTACAAGATTACAATAAAATGATCAACAATCTAATAAATAATGGCAAAAGTACTTTTTTCTCTACTATGTTGGTCGAGTTTTAAACATTACATTATTGTGTACTTTAAAAAATGCAATTATTGTGTTTTTAAAATTTAATACTTTTTAAAAATTTTTAATCACGTCATTTAAAAAAAACAAACAATTTTGTTCACATGATTTAAGAAATCAGACTAATTTTTATGTATTGATTTTTAAAAAAAAAACAAAACACGTATTAAGCTTTAAGGAGATGAGCTGGAACAATAAACAACATGACTACATGAATAAGAGTAAACATGATTTCCCAAGAATCGAACTCAAAATCTCAAGTTTGAGAATTTAGTCATCAAACCAACTGAGCTAAATGAAACTTATAATTACTTTATCAAAAGAATTAATATTTATACTTCATCTCCCCAAAATAATATTTAAATAAAGTAATTGACATATTAAAACAGTAAAAACACATAACAGAAAAATACGAAGAGGGTGGTGCTCCGGTGGACGTCCATGGACATTGGCCGTAGATACCAAAACGTAGATACCATTTATTCCGATTCGAAGAGGGTGGTGTTGGGTCGAATCGGAATTGGCCGGCCGTCAACGGGGGAGTCCGGGAAAGGGGGTGGCGGAAGTGAGAGAGAAATCTTGGAGAGGGGAAGTTGGGTTTTGGATGGAGAAGGAGGAGAGAGAAAGTAATCTGAGAGAAACCCTTGTTTTTATCATTGCTGATACTTGTTCTTGTTGTTGCTGTTGTTTCGATTTTCTGTTGTTGTTGATTTCGGAAGCCATTGATAACAGAGGAGAAGTGAGATTCACTCTGTGTTTGTGTGTGAGAGAGAAAGTGGGAATCCTAGAAAAAGTGAGATTCACTATGTGATTTCGAAAGCCATTTAATTAATGTTTTGTATTTTCAATTGATGTTATGTATTTATAATTATAAATATCTTCTTTAGATGAAATTTACTTATTTTGCAAAAATATTAATTATTTTCTAAATTTTAATTTTAATTTTTCTAAAAATAATATTTATTTTCAAACATTAGTTATTATTTGTTTGCAAATTATAAATGAGTTTTCAATTATTAAAGTGGCTCACCTAAGTGTAATTTTTTAATTTGTGTATATAATTTTTATTACTTTTTCTAAGGGTAAAATACAAATGTGACCACTGAACTTTAGGTGTTTTTGGGTATTGAGTCCCTTTCTTTTGGTCAACGCAAATTAAGCCCATTTCTTTTGGTCAACGCAAATTAAGCCCATTTCTGTTACAAAATTTGGATATTGAGCCCCTAGGTGCCACATGTGCGTTGACTTGCCTACGTGGCACACATGGCACCGCTGACGTAGATATTTTTGCCACGTGTTACCGCTTACATGTACAATTTCTAATTAATTGCTTAAAAACATGATTTCTCCAAGAATCGAACTCAAAATCTCAAGTTTGAGAATTTAGTCATCAAACCAACTGAGCTAAATGAAACTTATAATTACTTTATCAAAAAAATTAATATTTATACCAAATCAATTCTGTGAGACCCCGAATTTTATGAAATAAAAGTATTCAATTTTTCTATTTTGGTAAATAGATAAATTGATAAAAGTTTAAAGTTAAGGGTAATATGTGAATTTTTTTTTGCAAAGTAAGCAAGTTGATATAAAATATTTGTTGTGTTGGGGAATATTCGATTAGTCGGGGAATATTCTTTTTTTCGGGGAATATCCGTACGACGGTACAATCATTGGTGGACCCCACAACGGAATTATTGTCGGATGGAGAAAACGACAAAAATATTTTATGAATATAACGGCGGAAGTTTTACCATTAATACTGTTGAATTACTCGGTAGTAAAAGTACAATAATACGCATGGTTGCATAGTAGCACACGGTATTGATTATTGATGCTTATGTGATAAGTCACTCAGTTTTATTTTATTGGTATTATTAATATAATAAAACAGAAAAACTTTTTATATAAAACAGAATACTTTTATAAAGTTATTCGTTTTATTAGGCTAATAGTAAAATCTTTTTATATAAAATGTAATACTTTCTAAAGTTATCTTTTTATTAGACAATAATTAGAATATATTATATTTTATTATGCATAGTGTTTGTATAAGTACTGATAGTGTTTGCATAGTAAAATCTTTTATAAAGTTATTCGTTTTATTAGATTATAAATAGAATATATTATATTTTATTTAAAAGATTTTGCTTTTAAATATGGACCGCCGATTAAAAGTAAATCAATCTGGACCGATTCATGAGTTAGTTACTATCGCAATCTATTTTTCATAAATAGAAGCTCATTCCTTCATAATTTCTTACGAATTCACTGAAACTCTAGAGAGAGAAATTATAGAGAAACTATAGAAAAGTATTATGCTACTTCCCTACTCTTATATTCAATTTCTTTTACGGTAAGGGGTATTATTTCTTTTGTATTCATGAAGAGAACTTACGTTATTCCATTCTTTATTATTACGTTGGAATAACTTTGTATACGTGGCTACCTATACTTGGTGAAATTCTTACGTTATTCCATTCTTTATTATTCTCGTCCGGAATATCACATGCTGTGCTTACGCCTTGGGACCGGTTCTATTATTTATTATTATGTTGGAATAACTTTGCTTTATGCAAGTACGCATACATGGTGAAATTCTTCATTATTCCATTATTTATTATTACGTTGGAACATCTTATCTATGCTTTCATTATTTGACACGGTTCCATTATTTATTATTCTGTTGGAATAACCTCTCTGTGCGGTCTATCGCATGCCTGGTGAATTCTTTTGTTATTCCATTATTTATTATTCTGTTGGAACATCCTGTCTATGCTTTACGCATGACCTGATTCCATTATTTATTATTCTGTTGGAATAACCTGTTTGTGCGGTCTATCGCATGCTTGGTGAATTCTTCTGTTATTCCATTATTTATTATTCTGTTGGAATATCCTGTCTGTGCGTTTACGCATGACCTGGTTCCATTCTTTATTATTCTGTTAAAATAATATGTCTATGTAGGTTACCACATGCATGGTAAATGATCATTCGTATTCATACGAATAGTATTTTCATTAAAAAGGGGTTTTTGCCAGGAGAAGATTCGTAAATTTTCTGACCCTCAAAAATTCTGGAAAAATTTAAAATGATAATTTGATGAGTTTTTTAGATTGTGTCCAAAAATGGCTATTTTTGGATGTATAGATTAAGAGTTATGAATTTTATGGGAAAAGACTATTTTAAAAGTAAACCCTTATAACTCCTTGTGGTTAACTCCAAAATTGGTGAAATTTTTTATTGGGAGTACATGTATATAATGAGAGTATACCCTATAAATTTTGGAATTTTGGACAAAAGTACAATTTATGATAAATGTCTAAATATTCGGCAGTTTTAGCCATATGAAAAATAGTAAAAATGAATTTTAAAAATTCTGAGAAAAATATATGTTCAAGATGGGACTATATTCTGCTAAATCCCAGAAAAGAAATATTTTTGGGACTGATTTGGTATTTTTCATGAAAATAAACTAGTTATGAGTAAATGAATTAAATATATTATGTGAAGTAATAAAATTAGAAAATAGGATTTTATGGCTTGAGAATCCTATATAGGGTATATGCAGATTTTGATGAGGGATTTGATCATTGATTATGAAATCTTATGAGTATGACATTTTTGAATGATTAAATGCATTATTTGATAAAGTGTAAACAATTAAAATAAATTGTTTATAAGTTTAAGAAATGATTAAAATATTGTTATAATATTAATGATATTAGATTATGAGATTGATTATTAAGTGATTGATAACATTTGGTTATTATTGAACACTGGATAAATTGTATTATAAATGTTTAATATTTATCCTTTATCTCATTTGATTAATTCTTATATCATTGTCATCATCCTCATGCTTATATTGTGTTGAAAGTCATCTTTGGCCATAGTGCATAGATGGACTTGGTATGATTATGACCGAGGATTATTCGGTATAATCATGGTAGTAATATTACAAATGATGTGGAAAAAGTCCTCGTTGGCTGTAGTGCATTGATGGATGGGTTTTTGGTATGATTATGGCTATGGATTCTCTTCTTGAAGGGTGCAAAGATGAATTATTTTATGGCATGATCACGACCAGTTGATGAAAACACAATTATCTTTGCTTTGTAAGGTGCATGAATAATTCGTGGTCATTATATTAACGAATATCCTTAGCCGTAGTGCATGGATAATTCAGTGATATGGATTGATTATCGAGTTGAGTCTCGTGATGAAATATAAATTCATGGATGTGATATTAACGAATATCCTTCGTAGTAGTGCTAGGGGGTGATTCGATGATGTGGATTATTTATTGTCGAGTCTCAAATGATAAAAGTGATGAAAACCTTTTAAATCATAGAAGATAGTAGATTTTATTCCCTACTTGACACTTCTAATGGATTGCTTGTTCCAATCGCAGCTTAAACTTGATAGTTATTATATTTTATCGGTTTAACTTTCGTTGAAGGCTAACGATAAATTATTACGCATTATCTTAGTCATAATATTTCTTCTTTGGGCTAGTTGAGATCACCCTTTCTTTTTTTGTTCTTCGTGAAATGAGATATTTATATGTCAAGAGAAGACTCACCATTGGAAAGAAGATGATAGTAATCTTCTTATTTTTCTTTGGGGACTTTTAATCAACCAAGGATACTACGTGGACATATGATATCTATCATAACCTAGACGCATGGCCTCCCATCTCTGAAGGTTTCTTGAGCACTTCCCAAAGATTTTAATTCCTAAAGCAGCTTTTTAACTATACTTTTATGTAAAGTATCATTGTAAGGTTGTGGTTGAGGTACCATGAGAGTTACATACATTTGTATTAAAACTCATAGTTAATCGTGGTCGTAATTCTATCTGATGACTCAATGATTAATATAAATGAAGTTGTATTTGAATTTTGTACCATGTATCTGGCGACTCAGGATGGGTGATGTATACCTAATTTTGTACCATGTATCCCCTAAATAATATTTAAATAAAGTAATTGACTTATTAAAATAGTAAAAACACATAAAAGAAAAATATGAAGAGGGTGGTGCTCCGGTGGACATCCATGGACATTGGCCGTAGATACCAACACGTAGATACTATTTATTCCGATTCGAAGAGGGTGGTGCTGGGTCGGATCGGAATTGGCCGGCCGTCGACGGGGGAGTCCGGGAAAGGGGGTGGCGGAGGTGAGAGAGAAATGTCGGAGAGGGGAAGTTGGGTTTTGGATGGGGAAGGAGGAGAGAGAAAGTAATGTGAGAGAAACCCTTGTTTTATCATTGTGGATACTTGTTCTTGTTGTTGCTGTTGTTTCGATTTTCTGTTGTTGTTGCTTTCGGAAGCCATTGATAACAGAGGAAGAAGAAGTGAGATTCACTATGTGTTTGTGTGTGAGATAGAAAGTGGGAATCCTAGAAAAAGTGAGATTCACTATGTGATTTCGGATGCCATTTAATTAATTTTTTGTATTTTCAATTGATGTTATGTATTTATAATTATAAATATCTTCTTTAGATGAAATTTACTTATTTTGCAAAAATATTAATTATTTTCTAAATTTTAATTTTTATTTTCAAACATTAGTTATTATTTATTTGCAAATTATAAATGAGTTCAATTATTAAAGTGACTCACCTAAGTGTAATTTTTAATTTGTGTAAATAATTTTTATTAGTTTTTCTAATTGTGACTTTGTAATTTTTTTAAATATCATTATTTAATTAGTTAATTAGTTAATTTTGATTGATTAAGTATATAACTTATTTATTGGGTAAACTAAACTTATTTAATTAGTTAATTAAGTAATTTATTTATCATAGTTTACTTTTGTTAATTATTTTATTTAGATTACTTAGTATATTAATTACTTTATTTTGTGTTAATTATTTGAGTTAATTATTTTACTTGGTTAGTTAAGAATTAAGTATGTATGAATTTTTTACTCCTTTAATATATAATCAATTTTTTCTTTTATGTGTTTTTCTTTTGTTTTAATAAGTCAATTACTTTATTTAAATATTATTTGGGGAGATGAATTGATTTGGTATAAATATTAATTCTTTTGATAAAGTAATTATAAGTTTCATTTAGCTCTGTTGGTTTGATGACCAAATTCTCAAACTTGAGATTTTGAGTTCGATTCTTGGGAAAATCATGTTTTAAGCAATTAATTGGAAATTGTACACGTAAAAGCGGTGACACATGGCAAAAATGTCTCGTCGGTGATTGCCGCGTGTGCTGCGTAAACAAGTCGGCCTTACATGTGGCACCTAGGGGCTCAATATCCAAATTTTGTAACAGAAAGGGGCTCAATTTGCGTTGACAAAAAAAAAGGAGCTCAATACATAAAAACACCTAAAGTTCAGTGGTCACATTTGCATTTTACCCATTTTTCTAATTGTGACTTTGTAATTTTTTTAAGTATCATTATTTAATTAGTTAATTTTGATTGATTAAGTATATAACTTATTTATTGGGTAAATTAAACTTATTTAATTAGTTAATTAAGTAATTTATTTATCATAGTTTACTTTTGTTAATTATTTTATTTAGAGTACTGTGACGCCCCCAAAATAAGGTATACATCACCCATCTTGAGTCGCCAGATACATGGTACATAATTCAAATACAACTTAATAATAAAATTGTCGTGTACAATACGACAAAACATAAACTGAGTTTGAATACAAATATTGTCTACTAGAGAGTATAAAAACTCAAAAGGAGTCCTCATTACAATTATTATCACACTATTTCACGAGAATAGTGAGGACTACTAATGCAAACATCTAGGACCATCACTCTGTTTCCCGACTCAGTCCCAATTATATTCTCATTTCACGAAAGAGAACGGTGAAAAGAAAGGGTGAGCTCAACTAGCCTAGTAAGAAATATTATGACTAAGATAATGCGAATAATTTATCGTTAGCCTTCAAGCAAAGTGTTAAAGCGATAAAATATAATAACTATCAAGTTTAAGCTGCTGATTGAACACGCAATCTATTAGAAGTGTCAAGTAGGGAATAAAATCTACTATCTTCTATGATTTAAAAGGTTTTTCATCACTTTTATCGCTGGGACTCAGCTTAATAAATAATCCACATCATCGAATCACCCCTGCACTACGGCTAATGATATTCTTTAGTATCACGACCACGAATTATCCATGCACTACGGCTAAAGATAATCATGTTTTCATCAACGGTCCTGATCATGCCATAAAAACAATTCATCTTTGCACTACGGCCAAAGAGAATCCATAGCCATAATCATACCAAAAACTGTCCATCAATGCACTACGGGCCAATGAGGACTTTTTCCACATTATTTGTAACATTACGATCATGATTATACCGAATAATCCCTGGTCATAATCATACCAAGTCCATCTATGCACTACAGGCTACAGATGACTTTCAAAAAAATATAAACATGAAGATGATGACAATGACATAATAATTCAATAAAACAAGTTCAAGAATTAATTTATCCAGGAACCAATAACGTCCAAATTGTCAACATGATACTGCTTTGTAGAGTAAAATTCAAGAATGCTCAAAAGAATATTTCCATGAAAAGATCTTTGGATGAAGTGCAAATATCAAAGATATTCCACTAATTTCATGGGTATAGAAGTCAAAGTTTTAACCAATGAGTAAAATAAAGAATGGAATAACAAAAGAAATCACCATGCATGCGATGAGGCCTTGCGGAGTTATTCCAGCGAATAATAAATAGCGGAAGTTATTAAAATGCCGCAGAATAATAAAGGATGGAACCCGGTCAAGTCCGTGTAGAAAAGCGCCGCAATTTGGATATTACGACAAAATAATAAATAATGGAACCGAAGTCGGCGTAAAGCACAGCGGGATGTTCAAGCGGATATAAAAGCGGAACGAATAATAAATAATGGAACGAGGATGTTCCAATACTAAAGAGCGGAATAATACGAATGTGATATGCGGTTCGGCATAGGCAGTTAATAATAAAGAAAAGAATAATAGAAGAATGTCACCATGTATAGGGTAGCTTGCGTATCTGAGTTATTCAATAGAATAATAAATAATGGAATAATGAAGTTCTCTTCATGAATACAAAAGAAATAATACTCCCTACTGAGTACCAAATAATAAAGTAAACAAATAATATTCCCTATAAGAAGAAGAGTACTAGAGTAGTAGTAGCAGAACACTTTTTCTATCTTTTCTCATAATTTCTCTCTACAGAGTTTCATTGAATTCGTAAGAAATAATGAAGGAATGAGCTTCTATTTATAGAAAAATGGGTGAATAGTAACTAATTCATGAAGCGGTCCAGATTGATTTACTTTAATCGATGGTCCATATTTAAAGCAAAATCTTTTAAATAAAATATAATATATTCTATTTATAATCTAATAAAGCGAATAATTTTATAAAAGATTTTACTATGCAAACACTAACACTATGCAAACACTATGCATAATAAACTATAATATATTCTAATTATAGAATAATTTAATAAAATAGATAATTTTTATAAAAAGATTTTACTATTTTATATAAAAAGATTTTACTATTATGCTAATAAAAGGAATAACTATTATAAAAGTATTCTATTTTATATAACTTTATTTTTGTTTACATTTTATTACATTAATAATACCAATAAAACAAAATTAAGTGACTTATCACATAAACATCAATAATCAATACCGTGTCTACTATGCAACCACGCGTATTACATCGTACTTTTACTACAAAGAGTAGTTCAACGGTATTAATGGTAAAACTTTGCCGTTATTTTCAATAAAATATTTTTGTCATTTTTCTCAATAAAACAATAATCCATTGTGAGGTGTCCACTGATGATTGTGCAAGTAAATGCGAATATTCCCCGAAAAAAAGAATATTCCCCACCAGCCGATCGAATATTATATAATAACTTGCATTACTTTTAAAATTTATAAATACTACCCACAACTATAACATTACATCAAATCAACACCATAATATTAAAAAATTATTTATATCGAAAATTAAATCTTTATTCATAAAATCCGGGATCTCACATCTCCCCTCCTTATGAAATTTCGCCCTCGAAATTTACGTACATCTCAGTATGCCAAACATGTGAGGATACCTTGACTTCACTTCAAATTCTAACTCTTGAGGTATAACCTTTGAAGCGTTGAATATGATCTTTCTTATCCAAGATGTTTACGTATCTCCTCATCACGTTAAATCTTCCGCTATCTCGTCCGGTTCTAAATTAATAATGTGGTTGGATCATCCACATATTTACGTAACATCGATACATTAAAAATATTATGAACACGCGACATACTTGGCGGTAAAATGAGTCTATAAGCCCACAGTTCCTACTTGATCGAGGATTTAAAATGGTCAATTAAATGAGGGTTGAGATTTCCTCTCTTCGTCGATTCTTGCTTCTAGAATAACGCCTCTTGAACCTTATTCTTCACATTCATTCATCCTCGAGGGTGTATCTTGGCGACTTTAACTTTATCGATTAAAGTCGATTCTACTCTCATATATTCGTTATCTTCACGTGGGTTCGTATATTCGCACTTGTAATAGCGCATACGATCTTTTACTCAACGCGTCGTACTACCACATTCGTTTTTCCACGATGGTATGAATGATATGATCGTAATCTTCTTATTTCGAGCCAACGTCTTTTAGCACATATTACGTTCATTTAGTTGAAGAAAATGTTTAAGGGTTTTAGAAATATGTTTTGTCTTTGGGGTCAATACAAAATTTGATTTCACGCTCTAGGGGGTAGACTAAGAAGTCTTCAAGAATACGTCGGAAATTTATTAACAATAGAAATATCATTCAAAATCGTGACCCTCATCCAAGACTTGGATAACACGTCACATTGATACCTATCAACTTGCCATCGTCATTCACGACGTCGCCTCTGAAAAAATGCGGCTTCGGTGCATTCCACTCAAGAAAGTCAACAACGAAAAGGATCTGGGGCTCTTTATTTATGGCTTGATATGACAATGATTGACTTTAGTGGTTTGGTTACTTTGAATTCGCATAATAGGTTGGTTAGGAATATGAAAGCTAACAACCTTACAAAAGCATGATGAGTAGTTAATCAATCGAATCCAAAAATCGCATCAAAGACAAGTATTTTCAAAGAGATAAGATTGACGAGTAGCGTGAAAGTGAAAATTTGAATTAAACAAGATTTATAAATAGTGGATGTAATGAAGGTTTCTCCCAACGGAGTTTAAACAAATATATTAAAGTCTAATTTCTCGGAGTTAAATTTAAACATTGCGCATAATAGGAGAAATAAAAGAATGGGTAGAACCACGGTATCAAATAAGGTATAGACTTCGCTAGAGTTTATGATAACAAGCTGTGCGTGATTTTATTCAAGTTCCTGCGTCAGGAGAAAAAAAACGTTCTCTCTTGAAATTATCGGCTTTGACTTTGCGGGACATCCTTTGGTGCCTCCATCCTGGTTGAACTTGTCTTGGTGAAGCGACAAAATTGGGCTAAGTGACCTTCTCTTCCACAATTATAACATGCTTTGGGCGACATCGCGGTGATTTGGTGATGTGTCCTTCCCCTCGCATTTGAAGCATATGATAGGTTGTCGTTCTCCTTCCTTAACAACGGGTCTTTGGTGTTGACGTCCTTCCATCATTGTTGAATCTCCTTTTCTTGAAATTTCCATTTTTATTGTTTTGACCATGATTACCACCAAAGTGGTTACCATTTCGCATGTTGATTCCCTCACGTTTGTTGTCACTTTGTTTGATGGTGATACCACTGGTATTTTCATCTTTTAAATTTGCTTTCTCTTGGTTGCGTTGACTCGTTACTGCGCTCCAATAATCGAGCCCTATTTACAACATCTAAGTACAAACACGGTTTATAAGAAATAATATATTGGCGTATCTCCGATTTCAAACCTCTTAAAAACATCGCTCATTATTCACTCCTCAAATAGGAATGGATGCAAACCGGGATAACTCCGCAAATTTAGCCTCGTATTGCGACACGGTCATATTGTTTTATTCAATTTGATAAACTCCACTTCTTTCATGTGGACGAATACTTTCGGAAAAGTACTTGTCGTTGAATAGCTCTTGGAACTTCTCCCAAGACATCTTGAGTCGTGTCAAAGTGGAGTACGTTTCTGATTCCCACCAATAATCGCCTCTTCACGCATAACATGAAGGTGGCGAAGGGAACCTTTTGCTCCTCGGAGCATCCCAAGACATCAAATATCTTGGTGATCTGCTTTATCCATGCTTTCGCCTTAAGTGGTTTTGGCTCTCCAATAAACTCCGATGGTCCCAGCTCCTTGAACTGTTTAGCGGTGACCGTTCGAGAGTTTCCAGTGTTTCCACCTACATTTTGGACAGGAGCCGCTCTCGCCTGATGTTGCATGAATTTCATAAAGCCTCTGAACAATCCATCATTCATCATTTGGTCCGTGTTATTATTTGCATGAGGATTGTCGCCTTTACGATACGCAATATCCCACGATTATTGATATGTGGAGACTCAAGCGGTCTCTTGTGCTCCATTGCTATTCTCAACATTCTTGGATGTTATTTTAAGATATTGCCACAAAACAAAGGTTAATTAACATATAACATATTATCCTTATACTTTATCGACCAATTAAATACCAAATAAACTTAGGTAGGTCATACTAGCGAAGGAATTCCCGTCTCTCCCTCCTAGTTCTAGTCTCACATCTTAGCCGGGATCATATCCTAAGCTTTGATACCAAATGTGACACCCCCAAAATAAGGTATACATCACCCATCTTGAGTCGCTTCGGGATACATGGTACATAATTCAAATACAACTTAATAATACAATTATTGTCGTGTACAATACGACAAAACATAACTGTGAGTTTGAATACAAATATTGTCTACTAGAGAGTATAAAACTCAAAAGGAGTCCTCATTACAATTATTATCACACTATTTCACGGAATAGTGAGGACTACTAATGCAAACATCTAGGACCATCACTCTGTTCCCAGACTCATTCACCTTTATATTCTCATTTCACTGAAGAAACAAGAAAAGAAAGGGTGAGCTCAACTAGCCTAGTAAGAAATATTATGACTAAGATAATGCGAGAATAATTTATCGTTAGCCTTAAACGATGTTAAAGCGATAAAATATAACAAACATCAAGTTTAAGCTGCATGGAACAAGCAATCTATTAAGAAGTGTCAAGTAGGGAATAAAATCTACTATCTTTATGATTTAAAAGGTTTTTCATCACTTTTATCGTTGGGACTCAGCTTAATAAATAATCCACATCATCGAATCACCCCTACACTACGGCCAATGATATTCTTTAGTATCACGACCACGAATTATCCATGCACTACGGCTAAAGATAATCATGTTTTCATCGCGGTCCGATCATGCCAAAAATATTTGTGTATTCAGAGAATCCATAGCCATAATCATACCAAAAGCGTCCATCAATACACTACGGGCCAATGAGGACTTTTACCACATCATTTGTAACATTACGATCATGATTATACCGAATAATCCTGGTCATAATCATACCAAGTCCATCTATGCACTATAGGCCTGAGATGACTTTCAAAAATATAAATATGAGGATGATGACAATGATATAATAATTCAATAAAACAAGTTCAAGAATTAATTTATCCAAGAACCAATAACGCCCAAATTATCAACATGATCTTTGCTTTGTAGAGTAAAATTCAAGAATGCTCGGAAAGAATATTTCAATGAAAAGATATTGGATGAAGTGCAAATATCAAAGATATTCCACTAATTTCATGGGTATAGAAGTCAAAGTTTTAACCAATTGAGTAAAATAAAGAATGGAATAACAAAAGAAATCACATGCGATAGATGCAGTGAGTTATTAGGCGCGGAATGTCCGGCGTAAAATGCCTGCAGACAAGATATTCAACGAGAATAATAAAGAATGGAATCGGTCCGGCGTAAACGCACAAGTTGGATATTAAACAAAATAATAAATAATGGAACCGGTCGGCGTAAAACATAGGCGGGATGAGGATAATAAAGAAGCGGAATAATAAATAATGGGCGGGATGTTCCAGAATACTAAAGAAGCGAATAATAACGAGGATATCACCATGCATGGAATAATAAAGAAGCGAGTTATTCAACATAATGATAAAGAATGGAATAAGGAAGAATTTCACCAAGTATAGGGTAGCCCACGACAATGAGTTATTCAACAAAATAATCTGAGAATGGAATAACGAAGTTCTCTTCATGAATACAAAAGAAATAATACCTGAGTACAACAAATAATAAGTACAACAAATAATATTCCCTACCTTAAGAAGAAAAGTACTAGATATAGAAGTAGTGTAATGAACACTTTTCTATAGTTTTCTATAATTTCTCTCTCTAGAGTTTCAAATTGAATTAAGTAAGAAATAATGAAGGAATGAGCTTATTTATAGAAAAATGGACCTGAATAGTAACTAATTCATGAAGCGGTCCATTGATTTACTTTAATCGATGGTTCATATTTAAAGCAAAATCTTTTAAATAAAATATAATATATTCTATTTATAATCTAATAAAGCGAATAATTTTATAAAAGATTTTACTATGCAAACACTATACGGGCACTAAAAATATATGCATAATAAAATATAATATATTATTTATAGAATAATTTTATAATAAAATAGATAACTTTATAAAAGTATTAGATTTTATATAAAAAGACTTTTACTTATTATACTAATAAAAGGAATAACTTTATAATAAGTATATACTATTTATAGAAAAACTTTTTTGTTTTATTACATTAATAATACCAATAAAACAAAACTAAGTGACTTATCACATAAACATCAATAATCAATACCGTGTGCTACTATGCAACCACGCGTACATCTTGTATCTTTACTTCTACCGAGTAGTTCAAAAGTATTAATGGTAAAACTTCGTAGTTATTTTCAATAAAATATTTTTGTCGTTTTCTCATTCGACAATAATTCATTGTAGGGGTCCACCAATGATTTACCATTAAATGCGGATATTCCCCGACAAAAAGAATATTCCAGACCAATCGAATATTATATAATAACTGCTTACTTTTGCAAAATTTATAAATATTACCCACAACTATAACATTATCTCAAATCCACACCATAATATTAAAAAAAATTATATCTAGAGAAAATTAAATCTTTATTCATAAAATCTCGGGATCTCACAATCTCCCCTCCTTATGAAATTTAGCCTCGAAATTTACGTACATATACAGTATGCCAAACATGTGAGGATACCTTGACTTCACTTCAAATTCTAACTCTTGAGGTATAACCTTTGAGCGTCGAATATGATCATTCTTATCCAAGATGTTAACACGTATCTCCTCATACGTTAAATCTTCTGCTATCTCGTCCGGTTCTAAATTAATAATGTGGTTCGGGTCGTCCACATATTTACGTAACATCGATACATTAAAAATATTATGAACACGCGACATACTTGGCGGTAAAACGAGTCTATAAGCCACAGTTCCTACTTGATCGAGGATTTAAAATGGGTCAATTAAATAGAGGGTTGAGATTTCCTCTCTTCGTCGATTCTTGCTTCTAGAATAACGCCCTCTTGAACCTTCTTCTTCACATTCATCACTCCGGGTATGTAGCTTGAGCGACTTTAACTTTATCGATTAAAGTCGATTCTAATCGTATATTTGTTATCTTTACGTGGGTTCGTATATATTCGCACTTGTAAGCGCGATACGATCTTTTACTCAACGCGTCGCCTACCACATTCGTTTTTCCACGATGATATGGTATGATATGATCGTAATCTTTAATATTTCGAGCCAACGTCCTTTAGCGCATATTACGTTCATTTTAGGTGAATAAATGTTTAAGGGTTTTTAGAAATGGGTTTTATCTTTGGGGTCAATACAAAATTTGATTTTCACGCTCTAGGGGTAGGCTAAGAAGTCTTCAAGAATCGTCGGAAATTTATTAACAATAGAAATATCATTCAAAATCGTGACTCTCATCCAAGACTTGGATAACACGTCACATTGATACCTATCAACTTGCCATCGTCATTCACGACGCCGCCTACTCTGAAAAGTCCGGCCGGTGCATTCCACTCAAGAAAGTCAACAACGAAAGGATCGGGGCTCTTTATTTATGGCTTGATATGACAATGATTGACTTTAGTGTTTTGGTTTACTTTGAATTCGCATAAAAGGTTGGTTAGGAATATGAAAAGCTAACAACCTTACGAAAAGCATGATGAGTAGTTAATCAATCGAATCCAAAAATCACATCAAAGACAAGTATTTTCAAAGTGATAAGATCGACAGTAGCGTGAAAGTGAAAATTTGATTTTAAACAAGATTTATAAATAGTGGATGTAATGAAGGTTTCTCCCAGCTGAGTTTAAACAAATATATTAAAGTCTAATTTCTCTAGGAGTTAAATTTAAACATTGAACATAACTAGGAGAAATAAAAGAATGAGTAGAACCAGGTATCAAATAAGGTATAGACTTCGCTAGAGTTTATGATAACATACCCGTGATAATTTTATTCAAGTTCCTTGCTTCACGGGAGGTCAAAAAAACGTTCTCTCTTAAATTATCGGTTTTGACTTTTGCGGGACATCCTTTGGTGCCTCCATCCTGTTGAACTTGTCTTGGTGAGCGACAAAATCGGGCTAAGTGACCTTCTCTTCCACAATTATAACATGCTTTGGGACGACATCGCAGCTTTTGGTGATGTGTCCCTCCCTCCGCATTTGAAGCATATAATAGGTGGTCGTTCTCCTTCCTTAACAACGGGTCTTTGGTGTTGACGTCCTTCCATCATTGTTGAATCTCCCCTTCTTGAAATTTCCATTTTTATTGTTTTGACCATGATTACCACCAAAGTGGTTACCATTTCAGCATGTTGATTCCCTCACGTTTGTTTGTCTTTGTTTGATGATGATACCACTAGTATTTTCATCTTTCATTTGCTTTCTCTTGGTTGCGTTGACTAGTTCTGGCGCTCCAATAATCGAGCCCTATTTACAACATCTAAGTACAAACACGGTTTATAAGAAATAATATATTGGCGTATCTTGGATTTCAAACCTCTTAAAATACATTCACTCCTCATTATCGACCAAATAGGATGCAAACCGGGATAACTCATAAATTTAGCCTCGTATTGCGACACGGTTATATTGTTTTATTCCAATTTGATAAACTCCACTTCTTTCATGTGACGAATACTTTCGGAAAAGTACTTGTCGTTGAATAGCTCTTGGAACTTCTCCCAAGACATCTTGAAAGCGTCAGTTTGAGTCGTTTCTGATTTCCACCAATAATCGCCTCTTCACGCAACATGAAGGTGGCGAAGGGAACCTTTTGCTCTCGGAGCATCCCAAGACATCAAATATCTTGGTGATCTCGCTTTATCCATGCTTTAGCCTTAAGTGGTTTTGGCTCTCCAATAAACTCCGATGGTCCCGGCTCCTTGAGGCTGTTTAGCGGTGACCGTCCGAGAGTTTCAGGTGTTTCCACCTACATTTTTGGATGAGAGCCGGCTCTCTGCGACGATGTTGCATGAATTTCATAAAGCCTCTGAACAATCCATCATTCATCATTTGGTCCGTGTTGTTGTTTGCATGAGGATTGTTGCCTTCCTGATACACAATATCCTGATTATTGATATGTGGAGACTCAACGGTCTCTTGTGCTCCATTGCTATTCTCAACATTCTTGGATGTTATTTTAAGATACTGCCACAAAACAAGGGTTAGTTGACATGTAACATATTATCCCTATATTCTGACTGACCAATTAAATACCAAATAAACTTAGGTAGGTCATACTAGCGAAGGAATTTCCCGTCTCTCCCCTCCTAGTTCTTGTCTCACATCTCAGCCAGGGATCATATCCCTAAGCTTTGATACCAACTGTGACACCCCCAAAATAAGGTATACATCACCCATCTTGAGTCGCCAGATACATGGTACATAATTCAAATACAACTTAATAATACAATTGTCGTGTACAATACGACAAAACATAAACTGAGTTTGAATACAAATATTGTCTACTAGAGAGTATAAAAACTCAAAAGGAGTCCTCATTACAATTATTATCACACTATTTCACAGAATAGTGAGGACTACTAATGCAAACATCTAGGACCATCACTCTGTTTCCCGACTCATTCCCCGCTATACGTTCTCATTTTCAAGAGAAACGGAAAAGAAAAGGTGAGCTCAACTAGCCCAAAGAAGAAATATTATGACTAAGATAATGCGAGAATAAATTATCATTAGCCTTAATGATGTTAAACCGATAAAATATAACAAACATCAAGTTTAAGCTGCAATGAACAAGCAATCCATTAGAAGTGTCAAGTAGGGAATAAAATCTACTATCTTTTATGATTTAAAAGGTTTTTCATCACTTTTATCATTTGGGACTCATCTTAATAAATAATCCACATCATCGAATCACCCCCACTCTTTCTGACCAAGGATATTCTTTAGTATCACGACCACAATTATCCATGCACTACGGGCTAAAGATAATCATGTTTTCATTAATGGTCCCCGATCATGCCATAAAAACAATTCATCAAGGCACTACTGCCAAAGAGAATCCATGCCATAATCATACAAAAATCGACCATTTACCACATCATTTGGACTTTTTCCGGGCCATGATTACGATCATGATTATACCGAATAATCTCGGTCATAATCATACCAAGTCCATCTATGCACCTATAGGCCACAGATGACTTTCAAAAAAATATAAATATGAAGATGATGACAATGATATAATAATTCAATAAAACAAGTTCAAGAATTAATTTATCCGAGAACCAATAACGTCCAAATTATCAACATGATCTTTGCTTTGTAGAGTAAAATTCAAGAATGCTCAAAAGAATATTTCCATGAAAAGATCTTTGGATGAAGCGCAAATATCAAAGATATTCCACTAATTTCATGGGTATAGAAGTCAAAGTTTTAAACCAACCGAGTAAAATAAAGAATGGAATAACAAAAGAAAAGAAATCACCATGCATGCGATAATAAATAACGGAAGAACAGAAATGCATGCAAGTTATTCCAATGAGAATAATAAAGGATGGAATCAGTCCGCGTAAGAACCACAAAGCGAGGATATTACGATGGAATAATAAATAATGGAACCGGTCCGGCGTAAACACACGGGATGGATGATATTAAAGACGGAATAATAAATAATGGAACCCAGGATGTCCAAATGTAATACTAAAGAACGCATGAAATCATGTGATATTTCGTACAGAGAATAATAAAGAACGGAATATAGAAGAATGTCATGTAAGAATTTCACCATGTATAGGGTAGCAGCGTATCTGAGTTATTCCAATAGAATAATAAATAATGGAATAATGTAAGTTTCTCTTCATGAATAATAAAAGAAATAATACCCTTACCACAAAAAGAAACCTTAATATAAGAGTAGGATATAGAAGAATACTTTTCTATAGTTTCTTCTATAATTTCTCTCTCTAGAGTTTCAGTGAATTCGTAAGAAATAATGAAGGAATGAGCTTCTATTTATAGAAAAATGGACTGAATAGTAACTAATTCATGAACGGTCCAGATTGATTTACTTTAATATGACGGTTCATATTTAAACCAAAATCTTTTAAATAAAATATAATATATTCTATTTATAATCTAATAAAACGAATAATTTTATAAAAGATTTTACTATGCAAACACTATGCAAATACTATGCATAATAAACTATAATATATTCTAATTATTGTCTAATAAAATAGATAACTTTATAAAAGTATTCTGTTTTATATAAAAAGATTTTACTATTAGCCTAATAAAAGGAATAACTTTATAAAAGTATTCTGTTTTATATAAAAAACTTTTTTGTTTTATTACATTAATAATACCAATAAAACAAAATTGAGTGACTTATCACATAAACATCAATAATCAATACCGTGTGCTACTATGCAACCACGCCAGATATTCATACTTTTACTACTTAAGAGTAGTTCAACAAGATTAATGGTAAAACTTTCAGTAGTTATTTTCAATAAAATATTTTTGTCGTTTTCTCAAGCTGACAATAATTCCGCTGCGGGGTCCACCAATGATTGTATCATCGTACGGATATTCCCCGACAAAAAGAATATTCCCCGACCAATCGAATATTATATAACCACTTGCTTACTTTGCAAAATTTGTAACTATTACCCACAACTATAACATTACATCAAATCAACACCATAATATTAAAAAATTATTTCGAGAAAAATTAAATTTTTATTCATAAAATCTGGGGTCTCACAATTACTTAGTATGTTAATTATTTTATTTTGTGTTAATTATTTGAGTTAATTATTTTACTTGTTTAGTTAAGAATTAAGTATGTATGAACATTTTTACACCTCTAATATATAATCATTTTTTTCTTTTATGTGTTTTTACTGTTTTAATAAGTCAATTACTTTATTTAAATATTATTTGGGGGAGATGAATTGATTTGGTATAAATATTAATTCTTTTGATAAAGTAATTATAAGTTTCATTTAGCTCAGTTGGTTTGATGACCAAATTCTCAAACTTGAGATTTTGAGTTCGATTCTTGGGGAAATCATGTTTTTTAGCAATTAATTGGAAATTGTATACGTAAGCGGTGACACGTGGCAAAAATGTCTACGTCAGCGGTGCCACGTGTGCCACGTAGGCAAGTCAACGCACAGGTGGCACCTAGGGGCACAATATCCAAATTTTGTAACAGAAAGGGGCTCAATTTGCATTGACCAAAAAAAAGGGGCTCAATACCCAAAAACACCTAAAATTCAGTGGTCACATTTGCATTTTACCCATTTTTCTAATTGTGACTTTGTAATTGTTTTAAGTATCATTATTTAATTAGTTAATTAGTTAATTTTGATTGATTAAGTATATAACTTATTTATTGGGTAAACTAAACTTATTTAATTAGTTAATTAAGTAATTTATTTAACATAGTTTACTTTTGTTAATTATTTTATTTAGATTACTTAGTATGTTAATTATTTTATTTTGTGTTAATTATTTGAGTTAATTATTTTACTTGGTTAGTTAAGAATTTAGTATGTATGAACTTTTTTACACCTTTAATATATAATCAATTTTTTTCTTTTATGTGTTTTTACTGTTTTAATAAGTCAATTACTTTATTTAAATATTATTTGGGGGAGATGAATTGATTTGGTATAAATATTAATTCTTTTGATAAAGTAATTATAAGTTTCATTTAGCTCAGTTGGTTTGATGACCAAATTCTCAAACTTGAGATTTTGAATTCGATTCTTGGGGAAATCGTGGCAAAAACGTCTACATCAGCGGTGCCACGTGTGCCACGTAGGCAAGTCAACGCACATGTGTCACCTAGGGGCTCAATATCCAAATTTTGTAACAGAAAGGGGCTCAATTTGCGTTGATCAAAAGAAAGGGGCTCAATACCCAAAAACACCTAAAGTTCAGTGGTCACATTTGCATTGTACCCGATATAGGTATAGATACAGAGAGAAAACCATATACACATAGATTCTAAGGTAGTGAGAGTACTATAATCACGACCTCTTTTATGTGGAAGTGGAATCCAATCCAACACTACCTTTGGAGTTACCTTATTCAATAAAATTAATTAGGCCTAATTAATATTAGTGTAATATTAAATTCTATAAAAACAATTAGAGAGTAAATAAGATATATTAATAAATAGATAACAATTAAAACCTAAACTCTTTCATATTACTTATACCTACTGAAGAACGAAAGCGGCGCGTCAAATAGAGAAATTTGAAAATAGGGCTCAAGCAGTTCATTGAGGATAGAAGAAAGAAAGAAGTCAGGCAACTACTTTTGTGAATGTGCTGGTACTATTAATAGAGTTAGAATAAGTTTTGATTTTTTTAAGTCAGAAAGCTAAATAATTGGTTTCTTTTTTTATTGTTATCAGTATGGTATTTACTCATTGGTTATATACTTTTCAACTTCTTCATTGCTAATACTATGAGTTATGTGTCTGGTGAAGATTTTGGTAGTAACCAGGTCATGTGTGGATTTTTATTAATAAAATAAATAAGTTATTAACTTAAATAATATTTTGTCTTATTCGCATTATATGATGACTTCAACTGGTAGAATCATTAAAGTTCATATAATAATAATAATTTAATAATAATAATAATAATAATAATAATAATAATAATTCACTAATTATTCTTACTCGACTCAGCTACACTCTTATGGTGAGCACAGATAGTTCATCAGTAATAAATCAGATATTTAGAACATATGGTAGATGATAAAAGTTTTCAACCATAATTGTAGCAGAATCTACAATCCATTAGAAGAGTCAAGTAGAACATAATGTCTACTATCTCCTCTAAATTAAAAGTTCATCATTAATATTTCATTCATGTAATACCCATCAACAGTTCTTTGTTGTACACAAGACAAAGAGAACTTTCATCACTTGTCTTCACCTAAAACACCAAAGATTATAGTTAAATTCACAATTCAAATTTATAATCATGTTAATTAACAGTTTCTCCAAGCCACATAGGCTTAATAGAACTTTCACTCAATGTCCTTGCCACAAAGGCTAAAGACACTCAATAATCATATCGTTTTTACACCCTATACCAAAGCCATTTAAATGTAACAACAATGGTCATGATCATACCAATCAATTATCTATCTTTGCACTATGGGCCAAAGATATTCAACTGTAATATAAATGGTCATAATCATACCAATCAATTGTCTATCTTTGCACTACGGGCCAAAGATGTTCAACTGTAAAACCAATGATCATGCCAAACAATAGTTTATCTTTGCATTACAGGCCAAAGATATTCATTTGTATCATCAGTGGTCATGATCATGTCAAACATCTGTCCATCTTTGCATTACGAGCCAAATATCAATCAACAGTTCTTCTTTGCACTACAGGCCAAAGGGAACTTTCATCAAAAGTCTTTATTTATAACATTAAACGTCGTGATTATACCAATACACAGTTCCTGGTCATAATCATACCAATAAATAGTTCATCTTTGCACTACGGGCCAAAGATAACTTTAACCACAATTTAAGTCTGAGGATTATGACAATGATATAAAGAATGAATGAAGTGAGATCAATGATAAATATTAGAGATTTATAATTCAATTTATCAAAATTCAAGAATGTCTAAATGGTCAACATAATGATCAAAACTTGGATTCAAATTTAATAATAAGATTCATATATCAAAAATAATTTGAACAGAAAAAGAAACCAATTTTATAGTGAATAGTACCCCATGAATAGTACCCCAAATGAATAGTACCTTGAATGAATAGTACCCCAAATGAATAGTATCCCGACATGAAAAGATTAAAATTTTCACAAGAAAGTTCATATCAATATTCCAGTGAAATAATATTAGATGAAACGCAAACCTCAAGTAATTTCTAATCATTTCAGGAATTATAGAAGCAATAGTAAGTTTAGATTTAGGAATATGAAATAAATAATATAAAAAACTGCAAATGAATTTTCACCCGTCATGCAGTAATCCGCGTAGACAGATCATTTCCACAACTTAATAGAGAATGAATACGAAAGGTTATTCACAAGGCATGCGTAATCCGCGTAGACAGGTTATTCCCACATCTTAATAAAGAATGAATACGAAGGGTTATTAACCAGACATGCGGTAGTCCGCATAGACATGTTATTCCCACAGATTAATAAGGAATAGAATGAAAACCCTTACGAGTATTGAAAAAAAATAACATCTTTTACGAATATGAAATAAATAATATCCCTTACCTTAGTAGGAGATTGAATACTAAAATAGTGTAGTAGAAGAATACTCTTCTTTTTTCTCTCTTATTCTCTTTCAATAGTTTTAGTGAATTGGTAAGAAATAAGGAAGAAATGAGCTTCTATTTATAGGAGAATGGACTAAATAGTAACTGATTCACGAACGGTCCATATTGATTTACTATTATATAAAACGGACGGTCCATATTGATTTACTATTAAAACTTCAGCCGACGATCCATATTAATTTACTATTAAAACTTCAATCGACGGTCCATATTGATTTACTATTAAAATTCCAACCGACAGTCTAGAAAATTAGTGTAAGACCCCAAGTTTTATGAATAAAGATTATTTTTTCTCAAAATATATTTTTGAATACTATGGTGTGGATTTGATATAATGTTATAGTTGTGGGTAATATTTATAAATTTTGCAAAGTAAACAAGTGGTTTTAAAATATTCGATTGGTCGGGGAATATTCGTTTTAACAAGGAATATTCGTACGACGGGACAATCATTAATGGACCCCACAACGGAAGTATTGTCGTAGTTAGAAAATGACAGAAATATCTTTTTATAAAAATAACGGCGAAAGTTTCTGAGATTAAACCTGTTGAACTACCCGGTGGTAAAAGTACGATGAATGGCGTGGTTGCATAGTAGCACACGATATTGATTATTGATGCTTACGTGAGAAGTCACTCAGTTATACTCAATTATTGCTACAGTAATTGCTGCATAATATCTCTCATATTATTATTGTCACAGTATCATCTGCATAATATTTATATTATTAAATCAATAATTGAGACGACAAAGTTATTCATATTATTATTTATAATATTGACGGTGTCTAGAAAGTTCTGTCGAGGAAAGAGGTTTGGTCACCTAATTGCGCGCCAATAGGGAGAAATCTTTTTCGGAAAGCCCTCTCTTTCCTGCTAATGATATGGTTGTTAAATATTATGAGTTATAATATTAATGATGATTAAGTTCGTGTTGATTAAAGATAAAATTAATATTTCCATTGTGTTGGGATTATTTGTGTTAGTGGAAATCAACATTTATATCGATAATAATTTATTTCTAGAGGTTATATTGACCAATCGGGTAATTAATCGGATAAATGAGCAATTAATTGCTATTAGTTCACATGCATATAACTATTTGCTCACATGAATGGAACTATTGGTTCACATGCATTACTATTAGGGGAGGTGATGCAAGATTGATAATACTTGTAGGACTAAATTAAAAATCACTACAAGAAAAGAGTCTATCAGCGACCGCGTATCAGCGACAGCCGTTGGTCGCAGATAGCTATTAGCAACCTAGTACAGTCGATGATAGTCGTCGCATAAAATCTGGTCGCTGGGATGCACATCAGCGACCACTATTAGCAACCGATATATCTGCGACCACTAATAAATAACCGAATTCATCATTTGGTCGCTAAGTCGAGTCAAGATGGCTCAGTACAAAGGTCGACGTGGTCCACGTGTGTCATGACGATTATCGCCGACGACGCGGTCAATCGATACCCTCAAATGCTTGAGCAATCAATATATATCAATGATCGCATGCGCGTCATTTGATTCTAAAAACTCAAAAACAAATTTTTGTTTTTTTGCATAATTCCCAAAAAACTGTACCTGTTTTGTACCTGCTATATCCCAACACACATACACAACAATATAAACAATGTGCACAACAATATAAACATCCATCGTCCACCAAACTAGCTAGTATATAAACTATATATATAAACTTTTAAAAACCGCTATGAATTGAATAAATAACCACAAATATAATGTTTAAGTAACATACAGACATCCAAAGAATGAATATACAAGTATAAGCTTATACTACAACTACAAAACTGATCTAAAGCAGGTATGTCAAGCATCATCGCCTCCTTGATCACCATGTAATTAACAAAATAATAAAACAAGTTACAAATATAGTAACTATGTTGATACTGATATATATTACGACAATATATACAAAAATTTGATTTTATACCTCGTCACCATCCCCATGATGTCCTGCTGCTGCTGTCGCTACTGCTTCAGCTAACTCCTCAGGATCAAGAGCCCCCAGATGCCCGCCCAATATCTTCAAAAGATTTCGATCTCGGCATATAGCTCTCACACAGTCAGCCAGAGTATGAACAGTTGGATGACTCGATGACTGTGAAGACTGGGTAGCAGAGCTGCTTGAGCCACTGAAGTATGGGCGTCGTCGTTGTCCTTGACCTTTAATGTAGTTCTTCTTCACAACAGACGCCCTCTCCCATAACTCTTGATCAATAGGCGGACGTGGAGTGCCTTCAGGATATCGCTCATTGAATAAACGCTTATAAGTATCCTGTCATCATGTTAACAATTAAATAGTTAAAAAAAATTTTTGTAAGCATTGATAAACAAGATCAAGTTGTTAAAATTTATTACCGCTTATCTGGATAGCATCAGCGGAACCATCACGGGTGGTACGCGTACATCCACCCAAAAAGGATAGGGTGACCTTGAGATCGAGACTCTATACAAAAAATAACACAATATTACTAAGTA
Organism: Panax ginseng; assembly: GCA_020205605.1. Lineage (NCBI taxonomy): Eukaryota > Viridiplantae > Streptophyta > Magnoliopsida > Apiales > Araliaceae > Panax > Panax ginseng. The sequence continues at coordinate 119,610,607 of CM035143.1, read as the reverse complement.
AAATGAGATATATTTTCTATAATTCATGATTGTAAACATATTAAAACTTGTAAATACGCACTGACAAAGGATATATCAGAACCGTGAAATACTGCCTCCCTTGTATGTTCCTTTAGCCTTTTCGTCATTGGGTACACCCGAGGCTCTGTTGGTGGCGGTAGTCTTTCGTCTTTTCACCCATTTCTCATTTCTCCATTGGGCACACATCTCAAATTTATATGGATTTGGGTGCACCACTGGGGGCTATGCTCGTGCATGTAATCCTCTCCCTGGCCTGGATGGTCGATCGCAGCATTATGAATGGCTTTTTGTCGTTCTTTATTCAAATTATCCTTTGTGCGGACGGCGTACTTCTGCCAGAATAATGTCTGAATCACTGAAGCTTGTGCGTCCTCCCATCTATACCTTTTCTGTAAATAAAACAACAATAATAACATTACTAAACATGAATCCTTAATTAGAATATTATATTATCTGTCATAATTAAAAAAAAAACATACTCGAATTCAAATTTCAAACAAAGATCCTTGTGGGTAATAGGTGTGCTTTCACTAACGTAATCACAGGTGTAGGCCAATTCTGTAAACACAACTGTGATATGCACTTGACGATCTTATTATCTAAAAAATCACTATAGTATACAACAATTTACATCAACGTTAAGTAGATATATTAAAGCAATTTACATCTAAGTTCTATATATCTTGTATAAATAGAATCTAAAATACTTATATATAAATGATGCGGGATGTACGTGCTATTCGGAGGAGGGCAAATTTGAATAAGAATCCGATCATCCAGATTAGTAGGGGCCTTGGGCACATGATTAGGTCCCCTACCCATGCCGCGCTTTTTCTGTGCTGCTTCAGATGCCATCTGTATATTACAAATTTCAAGATGTATATATGAGATATATTTGATTACATGTATATATGAATATATAAAATGACAATAAACATGACAGTGATATAAACATGTATATATATGAATATATATATAATGACAATAAACAAAAATTGCATTTAAATAATTAAGTACATAAACATGACAATGATATAAAAAACATGTAATACTAAAAATGCATTTCTTTTGTTCAAGTGTCGATGTCCGATTCGTGAATCATCTTGTATACGTGTTTGATTCATAACCATCATCCGCTTCTTGATTCGATCAATAACTCTTCCTCTTCAGTATCAATGTCATCTAACACAAGTATTGACTCAGGATCTAATTCATGTGGTTCATCTCCACCATCTAACTGGATTACTTCATTGTCATCCTCCACATTTATTATAGTTTGACTATGAAGTATCTACTCTTGGTAAATCTCCCCATCAACTACTTCTACATGACTACTACGCGCGGAGTATGAATTACAACTTGCTAATCAGAGGTGATCATCATCCTTTTCCTAAAGGTGACTAGGAGTGTAGTAAACTTGTCTTTGTTTGAGTTGGTAAAATAAATGGTTCATTGGAGTACGCAGACCTATGGAGGTTAATATCGACGATTCCATGTCTGTCAACACGTATCCCTTTTTCTGAATCAAATCAATGGCACTTGAACAAGTGAATATGACCCCCCGTACGTGCCCTTGTATGAAAACTCTACGATTTCCATAAATTCGTTAATCTCCTCGCAATTGAGAAGAATGTAAGTATGTGTAGCATGTAATTCATGCTCAAAGAGGAATATGCGCTTTCCTTTTCCATAAGCGCGGCCCGATAGACCAAATACAGAGAGCCGACCATTTAGTTCAACATTTCCCCCATCATCATGTCTCGATACTCGATTGGCCTTTGTCAAGACTTCGTCCAGAAAATAGTCTGAGACAAACGTAGATATCTCATCGAAACTATGCCTCACATATCGACCCCTCGACAAAAGCTCTATTCTTCACCTTCTTCTTAAGGTTTCCCATCACCCTCTCGAAAGGGTACATCCATCTATATTGAACTGGACCCCCAACACAAGCTTCATAGGAAGATGGATTTGCTAGTGCTCTATGGAGTCAAAAAAAGCATGTGGGAATATTTTTCCAGTTTACACATGATCTCTATGATGTTCTTCTCAAGTACAGACATGTCCTTATCATTTAATGATTTTGAACATAAGTCTTTGAAGAAATGACTAAGATCCGTCAAAGCATCCCATATTGGTTTATCAAGCAGATCCCGAAATGTTATAGGCATGAGTCTCTCCATGAACACATGACAGTCATGACTCTTCATCCTCTTGCAATTTTCCACCCGTAACACACCTTGCAATGTTTGACGCATATCCATCTGGTAGTTTGGAGACTTAACCCATGTGCACATCTTTAACTTGCTTTTTGGACAATGTGTACCTTGCATGCGGTTTGACAATCTTACCATTAGGAGATTCATAAAGTTCTAATTCAGGACACTTACAAATATCTTTCATGTCCAAACGTGCCTTATCATTATCTTTTGTCTTCCCCGTAACATTCATCACGGTTTTAAACACATTGTCAAACACATTCTTCTCAATATGCATCACATCTAGATTATGACGAATCAAATTTGTAGACCAATAAGGCAGTTCCCAAAAGATGTATCTCCGAACCCAGTTATGAGATTCGTCAAACCCATTTATTATGTTTATGGTATCAATATTACCAAATGGGATAACCGACAATCTCATCACACGATCTCGCATCTCCGTTCTTGACAATCGCGGTGCAGGCATATCATTGTCTACTTTCCCTTTCCTGAAGTGTTCTCTATTTTTTCGAAACGGGTGATCAACCGGCAAAAACCGATGATGACAGTCAAACCATCAAGACTTTCGACCTTTTGATAGATTGGAAGACTTTATATGCTCCATACAATACGGACAAGCCAACTTCCCGTGTGTACTCCATCCAGCTAACATACCATAAGCTGGGAAGTCACTGATAGTCCACATAACCGCTGCCCTAAGGTTGAAATTTGTTTTCGTTACAACATCCCAAGTATGTACTCCATCCTTCCACAATACCTTCAACTCGTCTATAAGAGGTCTCAAGTAAACATTTAAGTTCTTTCCAGGACTCTTAGGACCAGGAACTGTGAGACCCCAAATTTAATGAATAAAGATTTAAATTTCTCAAAATATTTTTTAATATTATGGTGTGGATTTGATATAATGTTATAGTTGTGGGTAATATTTATAAATTTTGCAAAGTATGCAAGTTGTTGTATAATATTCGATTGGTCGGGGAATATTCTTTTTGTCGGGGAATATCCGTACGACGGTACAATCATTAGTGGACCCAACAACGGAATTATTGTCGGATTGAGAAAATGACAAAAATATTTTTATAAAAATAACGGCGAAAGTGTTACCGTTAAAACTGTTGAACTACTCGGTAGTAAAAGTAAAAGTAATCTGAGTGGTTGCATAGTAATACGGTATTGATTATTGATGCTTACGTAAGAAGTCACTTCGGTTATACTTCGATTCTTCGCTATGATAATTCTTTGCATCATATCTCTCATATTATTGATTCAATTATTGTCACAATATCATCTGTATAATATGTTATATTATTAAATCCATAATTGAGACGGCAAAGTTATTCATATTATTATTTACAATATTGACAATGTCTAGAAGTTCTAACAAGGAGAGGTTTGGTCACCTAATTGCACGCCAATAGGGAGAAATCCTTATCGGAAAGCCCCCTCTTTCCTAGGAACGACCTGGTTGTTAAATATTTTGAATTATAATATTAATGATGAATAAGTTCATGTTGATTAAAGATGAATTTTATAGTTCCATTGTGTTGGAATTATTTGTTTTAGTAGAAATTGACATTTGTGTCGATAATAAGTGATGTCTGGAGGTTATATTGTTCAATCTGGTATTCGGGGAACTTTTCGTGTCGGAGTACTATTTATAAGTTATTATTCACGAGTTACTATTCATGAGTTACTATTCACAAGTTACTATTCACGAGTTATTATTCACAAGTTACTATTCACGAGGTACTATTCACCCGTAAAATATATTTCTTTTCGGTCCAAATCATTTTTGGGTACAATATTATTCCATGAGGAGATGTGCTAATTTTTCAGACCGTTGGTTGAAGATATAATAGTAAATCAATATGGACCGCTAGTGGAAAGTTATAATACTAAATCAATATGGCTCGCTGATTTAAAGTTTTAATAGTAAATCAGTATGGACCGTTGCTTTAAGTTTTAATAGTAAACCAATATGGACCGTCCGTTTAAAAGTAAATCAATCTGGACCATTCATGAATTAGTTACTATTCAGTCCATTCTCCTATAAATAGAAGCTCATTCCTTCATTATTTCTTACGAATTCACTGAAACTCTAGAGAGAGAAATTATAGAGAGAAAGAAGAAAAGTATTATGCTACTTCACTACTCCAGTGTTCAATTTTTCTAAGGTAGGGGATATTATTTGTTGTACTCGTAAGGGGTATTATTTCTTTCGTATTCATGAAGAGAACTTCTGTTATTCCATTCTTTATTATTCTGTTGGAATAACCTGTTTATGCGAAGTACCGCATACATGGTGAAATTCTTCTAATATTCCGTTTTTTATATATTCTATTATACTCAGTTGGTTAAAGCTTTGGCTTATATACTCCATGAAATTAGTAGAATATCCTTGATATTTGCGCTTCATCCAGTATCTTTTCATGGAAATATTCTTCTGAGCATTCTTGAATTTTACTCTACAAAGCAGTATCATGTTGACAATTTGGACGTTATTGAGTTCAGGATAAATTAATTTATAAATCTTTAAAATTTATTCTTGAACTTATTTTATTAAATTGTCATCATCCTCATGCTTATATTATGTTGAAAGTCATCTTTGGCTTACGTACATAGATGGACTTGGTATGATTATGAACATGGATTATTCGGTATAATCATGACCGTAATGTGACGAATGATGTGGTAAAAGTCCTAATTGGCATGTAGTTCATTGGTGGACAGTTGTTGGTATGATTATGACCATGGATTATTCGGTATAGTCATGACCATTGATGATTACATGAATATCCTTGGCCGTGGAGTAGGGATGATTCAATTTTATTTATTAAGTTGAGTCTCAGCGATAAAGTTAATGAAAAACTTTTTAAATCATAGAAGATAGTAGATTTTATACCTTACTTTACTCTTCTAATGGATTGCTTGATCCGCTGCAGTTAAAATTATTGTCTATTATATTCTATCAGTTTAACATTGCTAAAGGCTAATGATAATTTATTCTGCATTATCTTAGTCATAATATTTCTTACTGGGCTAGTTGAGCTCACCCTTTCTTTCACTGTTCTCTTCAGGAAATGAGAACGTAGCTGGAACTAGTCGGGAAACAGAGTGATGGTCCTAGATGGTGCATTAGTAGTCCTCACTATTCTGTGAAATAGTGTGATAATAAATGTAACGAGGACTCCATTGAGTGTGGATATTGTCTAGATGAAAATATTTGTTTTAAAACTCAAAGCCTATGTTTTGTCGTATTTTACACGACTGTTCTATAATTAAGTTGTATTTGTATTCAGTACCTTGTATCTAGCGACTCAAGATGGGTGATGTATTCCTATTTTGGGGGCGTCACAGGAACCACGAGTGAAAGAAATAAGTATGGCTGTTTCATACACATCCAAGGAGGCAAGTTGTACGGAGTAACAATCACAGGCCAACATGAGTACGGAACAGCTGAGTGGCCAATCGGGTTGAAACCATCGGTGGACAATTCAAGCCTCACATTTCTAGGTTCCAATGCAAATCCAGGATGTGCTAAGTTGAAATCTTTCCAAGCCTGCACATCTGCGGGATGATTTAGTTCTCCATCTTTAGCTGGAGATTTCGCATGCCAACTCATATGTTCAGCTGTTCTTGAAGACATGTACAATCTTTTTAGCCTATGTGTTATTGAAAAATACCTTATGTTAGTTCCCAGTAGGCACAATAGATCTAGAAGGGGGGGGGGGGGTTGAATAGATCCTTTTTCATTTCAAATACTTTTCTCTATTATTTTGTATAGCTATTAATAGGCCATGGCTTTCAGCTTCTTTCTGAACATGCTCCCCCCCAGACTCTGCGATCATGTGATCATCATCTTTTGGTTCCCCCTCAGATGATGATTCTTTTTTGACCTCCTCTTGCTCTTCTTGCTCTTCCTCTTTTTATGCCTCTTTTTCTCCCCCTTTTTGTCATTAATCATTTATGAGAGCTGCTCCATGTTGGACATAAGCTGTTCCATTAGGTAGGAGGAGTTGACAACTTCAAACTTGAGTTCTTGTTGGCCTAGCTCAAGTTGCACTGAGAAAGACTGCTTCAGGTCGTCAATCTTGTCAGAGAGGGCTTGGATCTGCTCTTCATTTGCCTTCTGAAATCATAGAGCTTCTGCCTTTTAATCTTGTATGGCCTTCTGATAGATGTTATCTCTCTCTTGGAGTTTGAGAGATACATCAGCCATAGAAGTTTGAAGTCTGTTCTGAAGTGAATTATCTCCTTTTGCTGTCAGAATCTATGACTCTTCAGTGAGTAGAGATATTCTCTCACTTAGTTCAACAGAACTCTTCAGTAGTTCCTGCTCCAAAATAGTTTGATCCTCTTGTTGGGCAGCTTCGGGTTGAGCATTGAATTAGACTCTACTATTTTCATTCTTGGACAGATTTTCGAAAGCTTGGAGAATCTGAATAATCGTTGAGTACCAATTGCTGGTTGAGGATGAGGGAATGTCAAAGAGTAGTGATTGGGCTGTTGGAAGCTTCTGACTTTGAATTTGAGCAGTCTCAGCAGTAGAGTGGCCAAACTCTACGATCATCTCCTTGATCATGTTCCTTCTTCCTTCAGAGTCCACTCTACGATCGTAGGGGATATAGTGATTGCCAGACTGTCGATAGACTTTGAAGTGTGGTTGGTCTTTGATCATTTTGGTTGCAAACTTCTTCACTCTTGGGAAGTTCTGAGCCACCAGCTCCATGCTTAGGAAGTGAGAGAAGCACCAGCTGAGATAGCTTCCATCTCCTTCAGTATGGGCCTTTAGCCATGGCATCCACTAGAAGAACCATCTCATCAGCAAGTTGTTAGGATTGTAGAGAATGGTTGAGCAGTCTAGCTCCATGTTGTTCCAATTTTTAGCTATGTCAAAGGTAGTCATTCTTACTACCTTGAGCTGCTCATTTCCATAGTTAACCCATCTCTCTGGTGGAGCATATGGTAGTTCATTTGAGACTTCCACCACTATTCTTCTGTTAAATCTTGCTGGTGAGAGAACTGGATAATCTTCTTGTTCTTACGCTTCGCGTGTTGCGTAATCGTAATCTCTTTCAATCTCTTATCTCTCGAGCTGAACCATCTTGATCATTTCCGGTGAGAGAATCCTTCTTCTGCGCATTTCATTCTCGTAACTTTCTTCACCAAGATCTTCTTCCGATTCATTTTCTTCATTCTTTGGTCCTATCCTCAAAGACTTTCTTTTACGTGGATCTGACTCATCATCACTTAATTCAATGGGGCATTTGATTGATCACTTCTCCTTTTGAGAGCAAATTTGGCTTCTTGATCAGTAGCTCTTCCTTCTTCTTGGAGGTTCAGCTATGAGAGAGTCAGACTCCTCATTTTTTTCAGACTTGGAAGCCTCTGGTTCATCAGAAGAACTTCCTTTAGGTTTAGCAAGGGCAGGGGCATGTTCTTTTTCTTTTGAGACAGCATTGTCTGACCCATTATATGGGCTTGTTGGGGCAGTTGCATTTGGGGATTGAGTTTGGTCATCTTGAATCTCTTCTTCATTTGCAGAGTGACTACTCTGAGAATTAGCCATGGGGCTTGAGCATTCCTCTTCTTTATCAGCAGATGCTGAACCATCACCTTCACTGCTGTATTTGGTTTGAGAGGACTCAGCCTTGACATCAGTCTCCTTTTCTTCTGCTAACTCTACGTCCTTCTCTTCAGCAGATGTACTATTTTGGGAAGCTGAGGCTGGTTTTTTTTCCACCTTAGCTTTCTTGCTGAATGGCCCTTGAAGCAGCATGTTGCTTCTCCTCTTAGTTGTTTTAGCAATTAGAACTTTTTCTTCTTTATCCTTGTCCTTGGAGGAGAGACTCCTTGGTGGGGTCTGAGCTTTCTTCACAACACCAGCTTTCTTCATACCTCTGGATTTCTTTCTGGCTGGTGTGGTTGATGTTGGCACAGAGTCATCAGACTTAGAGTTTTCTGCCTCTTCTGCTTTCCTATTCTTTACAGAGGCTCTACTGCTGCTCTCGGTTGTCAGCCTTCGGTTCTCCTTGGGGTTCTTCATTCAGTTCACAAATAATTATGGAGACATCACTTTGTGAACATTCAAAGGCTCTCCTTCATTATCCTTGATCTTCCCTCCTAGCTTTTTCTTCATCACAATACTCAGCAGTCTACCATGAAACACCTTAGTCAGGGGGTTTTCGGTGGACTTCTTCACCTCAGCTTTCTCTACCCATTTGGAGATTTGATCGAACAAGATAGCTCCAAAGTTGATTTGTTTCTTCAGAACTATTGATGCATTATCTTCAACTGTTGGTCAAGCACCGTGTCATGTGCAGTGTCCTTGCACAGTATGCATTTTCCAACTATTTCAGCAAGGAACGCGTACTCATCAGGAAACTCCTTCTTCTTTATATCTTTCAGATTAGGGTTTCTTTGGTACCCCATGACCTCATTTCCTTGTTCAGTATTGACATCATCAAGGTTCTTCAACCCTTGGTTAGGAAAACCTAGGCATTGATTGAGGTCAGAAGATTTCAACTTTAGATACCGACCTTTGACCTTAGTAGAGAGGGTTCCAGAGTTTATGGAGGCGTTTGAGTAGAACTCTTTTACCAGTCTACGATACTCGAAAGTCAGCCTCAAGACATTCGAGAATCCGACTTTCCTCACAAGTTCGAGAATATCTACGAACTTCTTTTACGATTTCTCGAATGACTTGGTTTCGAAATGAATGCCGTTGATTACTCGCCAGTTTTCCATTTGAGCAGTTCGAAGAATGTGGGTATTTGATTTGGAGAGGTTTATAAGAGATGGCTGATTGTGAGTTGATAAAGCTCTGGAGTGTTAATCTGTTCTAGCACTTGAGAATATTTTAGGGTTTGAAAATAGGAGGGAGAAAGGTTCGATAGCTTTTGATAACTGGCTGCAGATATGAAATTGTCATTAAGGCAGTTCCTTCTAACTCTACATAACCAGTGATGTGTCAACCGACCATTGGTTGCACGATGCCCAGTAATGAGCTGTAACTCCCCATAACATTTTAGTTAGATATTTCATTTTAGAAGAGTAGACGTTTAGACGACGTGGCTTTGACCGTTGACCTTTTGATTCGTAGAGTAGCATGGTAAGGCAGCTATGGGCTCTATAATTTCCTTTGTTGACTCAACGATCAACTTTTGAGAGATGTTGCAGTGGATGGATTTGACTTCTATCCTCATTTTGATGCAACATAGCTTGATTAGTGATATATTCGAACTTATCTCCTCATTTTGAATGATTGAGCAATTGTCTCATTTTCCAAGCTCCTTGTGAACTGGAGTACCCTTTGGTAGAACTATGATCGTCGAGTTGTCTTCTACGATCATTGAGGTTGCACTGCGATCATGGAGTTCTCTTCAACCTTGACTCTACAATCGTTGACTGACTTGGTCCTTGAGATGAATTTGATCAAGCAATTCTTCTGGGACAAGGTAGCTCAGGAAGGGCCAACCTCTTAGAGTGAGCTAAGGGTCAGGTTTGTCCCTGAATTTGCAATGACATCTCATTCGACCTTTTCTGATGGGGAGGTCCTCTACCAACTTTGGACAATTGCATTTGTTGTAATCGTGGTGTCCTCCTTCTTCTGAACTGCGATCAGATGTTTGATCGTAGGCACTCCACGATTTTGAGTTGGGTGGCTGAAGGGTTATCAGTAGTACATTTTGAGACGTTCCTACTGACTATGGATCTTCATTTGGTTCATCGGCCACAAAGTTTTGGGACTTTGTAGCTGGTATATTTCCTCATAGTATAACTCAGTGTTGTTGTTTCTCAACAGATCACTGCTCCCCATGGTTGAAACTGTATTCCCGGATAGATGTGATTCCCTTTGCTTTAGACTAATTTGAAGGCAGCCTTGCATATCTCCTTCTGACTGGAATCATCATTATCACATAAATCTCCTTGTATCGTAGGCATGGGTATCTTCAGGACTGATCACTCTATGATCTTTTGATAGCACTACGATCGTAGTCTCCCTTTGATGATCTTGTGTTTGTGAAGTTTTGCTTCCACTATGAGTTCCTCTTGATCGATGCTCGATGATCCTCTCTGTTATAAGCTCTCTTGAGGATTCTTCTCATATAGCATGTTTTGCTTGATTTTAGCATATAGGACTCTTTTCACCTTTGGTTGAATGGTCTGCTTCCATATATAGATTAGCAGCCATGTGAGCTCCATTCTGGTTAGCTCAGAGGGTCTTCAAGGACAGGCTTGGACAAATAGAAATTTTATCAGAATCATCTGCGAGCAGGTCCTTAGCCTTCTTTGGTTGAGTCTTCTTGGATGAAGTCTTCTATCAAAGATTCCTTAGTGTGGTCGACCGACCAAGTACTGCAGGTTTAAATATATTTCTATTTTTGGTACCCATAATTAAATGGGTCCTGCTAGGTTAGTTTTCTAAGCCCCTGTTCCTCTTATTTAGATAATCATCACATTTATCACCAGCATCATATTCATGCATAAGACTAGTTTTAGATAATATATTTTGATATGCATGAAGGTGAGTGTGTGTAAGACTTGACAATTAATAACACACTCTTTATCTTTGATGGTTTCATCATTTGCTGGGTTATGTTCACAATGTTTAAGTGTTCACAGAGTGAGAATCAACTCTACGATTAAGAGTATCTAGTTGATTCATGGAGGTGATCAGTTTCTACACATCATCAAGATACTCTTGTAGAACTGATCATACTCTGTGTGTTATCAAACACTTAGAACAAGGATTTGTACATACATACTAATCCACCAGCAAAGATTACTTCACATAAAATTAATTTGACTTGTGATGCTCTTATGATCCATTTCAAATTTCCTTCAAGATGTCATCTTCATCCGAAAACTTGGATGGAGAGAAAGCTTATAGACATTTGAGTTTCCATCCTCAGGGTACTTTCTCTCTTCACCTTTTTAGGTAGATTATGACTTCTTGACAGAACACTGTTATGGTTCATAAGAAGGCGCTTTTATGATGAACACATGTAATAGTGAGGAATCGTACCTTTTTACTATCAGTCTCTTAACAGTCATTTATCTTAGATATATTGAGTTTAGGCATTGATGTGCATAGCTTCACATTTGCTCTTGACAGCTTGTTGCTCGTGTTGACCTTTAATCAATCAGTCATGGTCTTGAAGATGTTGCTCGTAGAGTAAGTTTAGTTATAAGTAGTTAAAACATACATAGCAGTTATAGCAGTTATAGTACATAATGTAAATGACATAATGTAAAAGACACAAGGGTTTTAAGTGGTTCAGAGACTCAAGCTCCTAATCCACTCTTACGCTTTCAACTAGCAGGAGATTTCCACTAAGGAATGGCGACCACTGAATCACTAAGATTTCTTGAGGCCGTGACCTTGGGACTTCTCTAGTTCCCTAAGAACTCTTCAAGCCCAGCAGGCTTGGAACTTCGTTTAGTCCCTCCGGACAAGGACCCTTCTGGCCCTGGCTTCATTTAGTCCCTTCGTACAAGGACCACTCAGGCCCTGGCTTTTATTGTTTGTTTGTTGGTTTGTTGGAGTTTGTCTTTGAAAGTTGCTTAAGATGTCTTCATGCTCGAACATCTTACGTCTTAGCATTTAGACTTGGCGTGATCATCCTTGAAGTGCAGTTGAGTGTTGCATGATGCGCAGCTTCTTCAGTTACTCAACCACTTCGGATGATCCCTTGATGACTACCTTGAAGATCTTTCCTCTTGATACACGATGGCTGCACATGATTGGTTTCCAAGATGACTGTAAGTTCTTCTTCTTGGTACTTAGAAACTTTCTCATGCTTGCCACCATGATGACGTTTGCGATCTCCATTCTTGATACTTGATGTCTTCTCATGATGGACTTGCTAAGATGACTGTGAGCTCTTCTCTATTGTACTTAGAGTCTTCCCATGATGGACACCAAGATGACATGATGCTCTTCTTTCTCTTTGCAGTTCAGAAAACTCTTCTTGCAGTAGAACTCTCACTTCTACTTCTTCATTTGCATGAATCTGAGTGTTCTTGGTGGATCGTAGAGTGAGCCTTCGGACTCACTATCTTACGTGGTTTAATACAGTCCACCTTTTCTCCAAACTCGGCAACTCCAACAACCCTCGATCTTTGAAGATCTTCCTGATTTATATTCCTTCCCAATCCTTCCGTTGGAAAGTAGTCGTTGAAGGCTATTCAAATATCTTCACAGATCTCGAGTTGACAGAGGTAGACTGCTGATGTGACATGTCATACTTTTTATCGACATTGCGATCTCTCGTTTCACCTACCGAACAGAGATGTCACTTTAATGTCTTGGGCATGTTGAAGACTTTATTATCTCCTTCTGATTTCTCGATCAGAGGTTGTCCTTTTGCATCGATGCTCTCAATAAGCTTTTGTCCGAATACCATCCTTCAGTTTGAACCATTGCCAATGCTTCAATCTTCGGGTGTTTGAACTCTACGATTCTGATACTTGTCTTCTTGGACCTGATCGTAGTGTCATGTTGAGTGTTGTTTATTGACTGGTAGAGTTAACACTACGATCTTGAAGAGTGTTGATTGGATCTCCAATGTAGTACACATCTTCCTTTCATTGTGCGAAGGCTTCAACACTTTCGGTTCATATTTGTTCTCGAGAGGTGATGGTCTAACTCCTTGCTTCGGTCCCTCTCAAGATACTTTGATTTGTGGCGTAAATCCGGCTCACTTTCTCTTTGTGATCTCCCGTTCACTTATCATCAATGGACTGACCCTACGCTTAATCACTTTATCCTTGTTTTTCAGAGACTAACCAGTATCTCGGTTCACTTTCCATCAGTTCTTTCTTTGTTTTCCAAACACTACGATCTCGGTTGCTTCCAAGATCATTGTCTTCTGTTCACTTGACATCTACTGCACTTGCTGACTTTCCTTAGTCAGTTATTGAAGTCATCTTATGATCATCTTGTGTAAGACTTCATCTTGAATAGCTTTACAACTCAATCTTGATGCTGATTGGGTTGGTGCTTAGATCTTCTGTTAGCTTGTATGCCATTCGTTGAGTGCTCTCTGGTTCCCTTCAGGTAGGATGTATCTTTGCATTGCCAACCAGAGGCTTTATTCCTTTGGATATTCTGGGAGTACTCAATAGTTGAGAATCATACTTGCTTTCTACGATTACTTTATGCATTGTGAGCACTTACGTTGAGGTCGTGAGTTCAAGACTCTACGATTGACGCCTTCGTGCGAACACTACGATCCTGAGATCAGATCTTGACACTCTACGGTTTTTTCCTTGCGCTTGTTGTCTTCATCTGATCTTGCTCGACTACGATCTCTGCATGTAATCAATAGACTCTACGAACTCAGAGTGTAGTCTACGATCCTTGACATGACTTCGGCATCAGTAGACTCTACGATCTCGAGTGTAGTCTACGATCCTTGACTTGGCTTCGGCATCGGTAGACTCTACGACTCCGAGTGTAGTCTACGTTTTTGACTTGGCTTCGGCAGATATTCGGTCAGCTCGTAGGCGGCGGTCACTACGATTCTGAACATGACTTCCTCAGCACACTACGATCCTGAGGAAGCTCTTCTCGATATACCACGATCCTTCATCATTTTTCCTGGTAGTCTACGAACTCCGAGATCTACTATCTTGCAGACTACGATTCTTCCTCGATAGCTCTCGAGTTATCCTTGACTCTCCTGGCAGACTACGATCTCTGGTGCAGTACTTCGACGATCAGACAAGCCTATCTATTACATCATAAGATCAACCTAACATGCTTGATCTTTCTATATTTATAGTCCTTGTACATCATTTCTTTTTAAGGACTTTACAAAGCTGTTTTGCTTATGTAGGATCAACCTAACATACTTGATCAATTCATTCTAAGTCTTTGTATACATATTTCTATTATCTATCAAAGGACTTTACAGCTTTTCTTAATGCAAGCATACTTGCATATTATTCATTCATATATATATATATATATATATATATCATAATCAAATCATATATAATCAGGAATATCATTCACATGCTTATTCCTGACACCTTAGAATCTTAAACGGTATACTTGATTTTTTGTAGTCACGCCCTCTTTATTACGCCTAAACTGATCATGACTGCAAAATGTGCACCTTGTTATCTGTTCATTTTCCTTATAAAACAACATGCAATCATTGGGACATGCATCGATCTTTTGGTATCCAAGACCCAACTTTTTCATCATTTTCTTACAAAAGTAATAGTTACCAGGTAATTTCTTACCGTCAGGCAACATACTCTTAATGGCCTTAAAGAGCGACTCAAAAAACTCATGGCTCATGTTGTGATCAGCCTTGATGTTAAGTAATGTCGCCACTGCAGACAATGTAGTGTGTTTGGTGCAACCATGCCACAATGGCTCGCTACCCTCGTCTAACAACTTAAAGAAGTCTTTGGCATCAGAATTCATAGGTTGCTCTCTACCTTGTTCCCAATCAAAATCTGGCCCTGTAATATCATGAACCATTTCATTCATACGATGAGTACTACTGCCCGAATTGTGTACTTGTGTGATGCCACCATCTCTTCTCTGCCCATGTGCCCACCAGCATTCTTCGTAGTTTCTCATGAACCTAGAAACAAGTAAATGATAGTTTATCACGCCTCTGTCCATATAATTTATATTCTTACACTTTAAACATGGACATCGTATCTGCGACTTACCATTCATACATTCCGGGTGACTATACGCATACTCCAAAAAAACACGGCAACCAAATTTCTAAATTCAGTTGTAGCACCTATCTGGGCACTTGACTTTCGTCGTGCCATCCAACTACGGTCTGAATAGAGGTCCATGATACCACGGTTCCTACTACAGACAACATGAGCTTACTTGTAAACATATGACTTGAGCATACTTGTAAGCATATGATTAAGATTTAAGCATACTTGTAAGCATATGACTTAAGCATACTTATAAGCATATAACTTAAGCATACTATACTAGCTACTAAGCATATGACTTGATCTCGTTAATATTATAAATGTTCGCAACTACCCGACCAACAAAAAAAATTCTCCAGAGTCTCCCCTATAATATGGACTAGCCTCATGTACGACGACATGTATATTTGGTCATTTCTAGGCACCCAAGACACAAACCAAGAGAAATATACAAATTCCCAATATAAATGGATCAATCCACCATTTGTACAAAATGGCAGAATTAATTAGCATGTCTTAAGTGTATTTGTTCATAAGTGTACTGTTGGGGGCATGCATTATAATTGAATTTCTTTGCAGTCCTCTACAATTTTATATATAGTGTAGACTTGACATGGTTCTCAAGTACATGAACATGGTTTTGGTTGGTATATTTGCCCTGTGCCATGAACATGGTTTTGGTTGGTTTTGGTTTTGGTATATTTGCCCTGTGCCATGAACATGGTTTTGGTTTTGGTATATTTACATGAACATGGTTTTGGTTGGTATATTTGCCTTGTGCCTTTTTTTTCTACAAACAAATTGTTGCAAATTAAAAAAAACAACATTAAGAATAATATCAATGCATTTATTAAAAACAAAAATCAATCCACTTCATCTTATCCGTTTCATTCCAAAACACACATCAATCAATCCAGTGTCAAATCAAAACATACAAAAATCTAGTATAAAATCAAAATTTTAAAGATTAAAACACTTGTTGTCTTTGTTAAAATTACATCCTCAATAGGAATGAATCCTCATGATTGTAACATGAACTACAACCTCACTTGCATCATAAGCTTTATTATTTCTAACCATTTCAAAATTTGTCCAATTCATATTCCTATCTTTTTTGGAACGGTTGATATCCCCCCCCCCTTCATATTATCTTGAGATTCCATAAGAGTATTAAGCTTCTAGCACCCATGTTACTCATATAGTTAGTCTGATAGTCAGCCCACAGATTGAAAGAAACCAAAAGTTGGGTGGTTATAGCCCCAAAATGCATTCATCTAGGATTAAACACCATAATTTTTACAAAAAATGAAACTAATCAAAATGCATTCATCTAGGATTGCAAATTAATTTTGAGTCTAAACTATATGGTACAATTTGTTCAGATTCACATAATTTGTTCAGTGGTATGAAAAAAAGAGTTATTTGTTCAGGGTTTTGGTTGATAGTACCTGTGGCGGCGGTTTAGGCAGCGGCGACGATGGCGACTGCATCGGCGGTGATGGCGATGACAGCGGTGGCGACAACGATGGCAGCGGTCTTCTCTTTCTTCTCTTCTCCCCCTTTTCCTTCTTCTCTCTATTCGCCTGCTTTTTTCTTGATCACGTGTGTCGGCGAATGCCCGACATCGATTACATTTAGTTTGATCAGCGACCACCTGCGATCGCTAATTTTTAATGACATGAACTTATCAGCGACCGCATGCGGTCGCTGATGTTAAATAGTCGCAGACAATATACGCGCCAATATTTCCAGCCAAAATTTGGGAGGCAAAATTGTATTAGCGACCACTCAGCGACCGCCTGTGGTCGCTGATATATAATAGCGATTGGATGAAATTACGGTCGTAGATGTCAGTCGCTACTACTAATATCTGCGAATGAAAATGCGGTCGCTGATAGTATTGGTCGCTGTTAGGCCTTTTTCTTGTAGTGAATAGAGGAAAAGATGAAGGTACTATACAGTAAAAATTTGAGCCCCAAAACGTGCAATTATTGAAATTATATTTTCCTATAAATAGAAGCTCATTTTTCTTTCATTCTAACCAATTCACTAAGACTCCCAAGAGCAATTATAGAGAGAAGCTATAGAGAGGAAGAAGAAGAGTATTATGTTACTTCACTATTGCACTATCCAGTCTTTTTCTAAGGTAAGGGATATTATTTTTGTTCAGTATTCATAAGGAATAATATTTTATTCCATACTCTGTAGTATGTGAGTAATATTATTTCGTCGCGTATTCCTGATTATACCCTCATTTTGTTAAAGTATTTCTTCTATACTATTTGAAATTAGTAGAATATCCTTGAAATTTGCGCTTCATCTAGTATCATTTCACAATGATAGTTTCTGCATATTCTTGTTAAACTTTAAGCCTTTCATGTCGGAGTACTGTCCATGAGTACTATTCATTTATACGGTACTATTCACAAGTTACTATGTAAGACCCCAACTTGTATGAATAAAGATGAATTTTGTATAAATATCATTTTTGAATATTATGGAATTAAATTGATATAATGTTATAGTTGTGGGTATTATTTATAAATTTTGCAAAGTACGCAAGTTGTTATATAATATTCGATTGGTCAGGGAATATTCGTTTTAACAGGGAATATTCGTACAACGGCACAATTATTGGTGGACTCCACAACGGAATTATTGTCGGATTGAGAAAATAACAAAAAATATTAGTTCCCAGAGGGCACAATAGATCTAGAAGGGGGGATTGAATAGATCCTTTTTATTCCAAAAACTTTTCTGGTTTATGTTGTATTGTTCATATTAGAGTATATGACAAACATAAGAATCTTTTCAAGCACAGCGGAATAAGTAAAAGATTCCCCTTCATTGATATATTCATAATCATACATACATTGTTTCGTAGGGTTAGTTTAGTTTAAGCAGTTAGAACTTACATGCAAGATTATAGCGATTATAGACATAATGTAAATGACATAATGTAAAAAGACACAAGGGTTTTAAGTGGTTTGAGAGACTCAAGCTCCTAATCCACTCTTACGCTTTCAACTAGTGAGATTTCCAAGGAAGGAAGGCGTTACCACAGAATCTCTACGATTCCTTGAGGCGGCTGACCTTGGGACTTGATTCACTAAGAACTCTTGAGGCCGATAGCCTTGGGACTCCTCTAGTTCCCTAGGAACTCTTCAAGCCCAGCAGGCTTGGAACTTCATTTAGTCCCTTTGGACAAGGACCCTTTGGCCCTGCTTTGTTTAGTCCCTCCGGACAAGGACCCTCTTGGCCCTGCTTCATTTAGTCCCTCTGGACAAGGACCCCTCAGGCCCTGGCTTCGTTGAGTTGTTTGTTTGTTGTTGTTGGAGTCGGTGCTAAGCTGCTAAGATGTCTTCATGCTCTGAACATCTTCTATCCCTAGCATCTTGGCTTGATCATCCTTGAAGAGCAGTTGAGTGTTTCATGATGCTCAGCTTCTTAGGTTGCTCAACTACTTCGGATGACCCCTTGATGAACTGCCTTAAAGATCATTCTCCTTGGTACTTGATGGCTGCTTATGAGAGGCTTCTAAGATGACTGTAAGATCTTCTGCAAGGTACTTAAAATCTTTCTCATGCTTGACACCAAGATGGCTTTTGTGATCTCCCTTCTTGCTACTCGATGCCTTCCCATGATGGACTTGCTAAGATGACCGTAAGCTCTTCTCTATTGTACTTAGAGTCTTCCCATGATGGACATCCAGATGGCATGATGCTCTCTTTTCTCTCGTGATTGTAAGAACACTCTTCAAGTAGTAGAACTCTCACTTCTACATAGTAGAACTCACACTTCTACTTCTTTCTTGATCTGACTTCTGAGTGTTCTTGGTGGATCGTAGAGTGAGCCTTCGGACTCACTATCACATGGTTTAGATCAGTCCACCTTCTCTCCAAAGCCCGACAACTCCAAGAACCTTTGATCTTTGAAACTCTTCTACATTTATACATCTTCCCAATTCTTCCATTGGAAAGTAGCGTTTGAAGAAATTTATTCAAATGTTTTCGCGAGATCTCGAGTGCTTGAGGTAGGCGCTTGATGTGACATGTCATACTTTTTACGACACTGCGATCTACTTATTTCACCTGCTACTGTCGGATGTATCACTTTACTATCTTGGGCAGGTTAAAGACTTTATCTCTTCTGATTTCTAGATCAGAGGTTGTCCTTTTGCATTGATGCTCTCAATAAGCACTTGTTCGAATATTACTCTTTAGATTGAACCGTTACCAATGCTTCAGTCTTTAGGTATTTGAACTCTACGATTCTGATGCATGTCTTCAAGGACCTGATCGTAGTGTCTTGTTGAGTGTTGCTCATTGACTTAGAAGAGTTAACACTACGATCCTGAAGAGTGTTGATTGGATCTTCAATGTAGAACACCTCTTCCTTGTATTGTGCAGTGCTTCAATACTTCTATTTGCTTCAACTGTTCTCAGATACTGATGGCCTAATTCCTTGCTCTGGTCTCCTTCTGAATATCAAGACACTTGATTTATGGCGTGTCAACTTGCTTTTCTCTGGTGATCTTCCGCTCACTTATCATCAATGAGGCCGACCGCACTTAATCACTTTAGTCTTGCTCTCCAGAGGCTGACCAGTATCTAGGTTCACCTTCCATCAGTTCCTTCTTTGTTTGGCAAATACTACGATCTTGGTTGCTTCCAAGATCGTTATCTTCTATTCTCTCGATTACTACTTCATTCATGACTTTTCCTTAGTCTGCTGCTGAAGTCTTCATTGGATCTCCTTGTGGAAGACTTCATCACGAATGGCCTTACACCTCAATCTTAACGCTGATTGGGTTTGTGCATAGATCTTCTATTAGCCTGCATGCCATTCGTTGAGTGCTCTCTGGTTCCCTTACTGTGGAATGCATTATTGCAGTGCCAACCAGAGGCTTCGTATCTTTGGATATTCTGGGAGTGTTCATTCGTTGAGAATCATATCTACTCTACGATTCTGACTTAGCATTTTGAGCACTTCTGTTGGAGTCGTAGTCTTGCACTCTACGATTCAGCTTTGGCTCTGCCGACACTACTATCCCGAGATCAGATCTTGACACTCTACGATTTCTGCCTTGTGCTTGTTGTCTTCATCTGATCTTGCCCGACTACGATCTCTGCATTCATTCAGTGGACTCTACGATCTCAGAGTGTAGCCTACGATCCTTGTCTTGGCTTTGGCATCGATAGACTCTACGACTATGAGTGTAGTCTACGCTTCATACTTAACCCGGCGGATGGTCGTTCGAATTTATAGGTATGGTATGCTCTACGATTACGAACATGACTTCCTCAAAGACACCACGATCCCGAGGAAGCTCTTCTCGACACACTACGATCCTTCTTTGTTTCCCCTGGAAGTCTACGAACTCCGAGATCTCACTATCTTGCATACTCCTATTCTGCCTCGATAGCTCTCGAGTTAACTCTGCCTCTCCTGGCAGACTACGACTTCTGGTGCAGTGCTCGACGATCAGACAAGCCTATCTATTACATCATAAGATCAACCTAACAAACTTGATCTTTCTATATTTATAGTCCTTGTACATCATTTCTTTTTAAGGACTTTACAAAGTTGTTTTGCTTATGTAGGATCAACCTAACATATTTGATCAATTCATTCTAAGTCCTTGTACATATATTTCTATTATCTATCAAAGGACTTTATAGATTTTCTTCATGCAATCATACTTGCATATTCATTCATATATATATCATAATCAAATCATATATTAAATAGGAATATCATTCACATGTTTATTCCTGACAATCTCCCCCTATTTGATTATGACAAAAACAATAAGTGCATATGCATGTTATGAATGAATCTTAGATACATGGTGAGCAATTTGTATTTCTAAGCGATTAATCATGAATGTCATTTATATTAATATGGCAATTATATATTCAGACATTCTACATCACGGATCCGAGAACATACTAACATGATTAGAGATGTACCTCCTTGGCTCCATGTATGTTTCCGGGATGCTTGTTGATCACCTACTCATCCGATTACGCTTGCTTGCTCTTGCTCCCCCTCGGATGATGATCTTTCATCTTTGCTTCGCTCTCCCTTCATCACCTACGATCTGGTTTCCTTTCAACTTTATGATTTTGGTATCATCATCTTGGGCTCCCCCCTCGGATGATGATTCTTTATCCTTCTGCTTCTTTCTTTCTTTTAACTTCTTTTCCTTAACCTCTACTCTTCTTCTTTCTTTGCCTCTTTTTCTCCCCTTTTTGTCATCAATCATTTGAGAATTTGCTCCATGTTGGACATAAATTCGCTCCATCGGTAGGAGGAGTTACAACTTCAAACTTTAGCTCTTGCTGTCCGAGTTCAAGTTGCACAGAGAAGGACTATTTCAGATCGTCAATCTTGTCAGAGAGGGCTTCGATCTGCTTTGCATTGGCCTCCTGAACTTGTAGAGCTTCTGCCTTCTGATCTTGGATGGCCTTCTGATAGATGTTATCCCTCTCTTGTAGTTTGAGAGATACATCAACCAAGATGGCTTAAAGTTTGTGCTTGAAAGAATCATCTCCTGCTTCTATCTGCTTCTGTGATTCTTTTGTGAGCATAGAGATCTTTTTGCTTAAATCATCAGAACTTTTCTGTAATTCCTGCTCCAAAGAAGTTTGATCCTCTTGATTGGCAGCTTCAGTTTGGGCAATGGATTGGACTCTACGATTGTTATCTTTGGACAGATTTTCAAATGTTTGGATAATCTGAACAATCGTGGAATTCCAATTGCTTGTGGAGGATGATGGAGTGTCTGATAGCAGTGCTTGATCATAAGAAGGCTTCTTGGATTGGGCTTGGACATCATCAGCCGTATTGGTCATGACCCTTCTTCCTTCAGAATCTACTCTACGATCGTAGGGGATGTAGAGATTTTTAGCTTGTCGATAGACCTTGAAGTGAGGCTGGTCTCTGATCAGTTTGGTAGCAAACTTCTTTACTTTTGGAAAGTTCTGAGCCACCAGTTCTATGCTTGGAAACTGCTTGTAACACCAATTGACGGAGCTTCCATCTTTTTCAGTGTGTGCCTTGAGCCATGGCATCCACTGAAAGAACCATCTTTCTGGTGGAACATCTGTCAGATCATTTGATACTTCCTCTACGATACTTCTGTCAAATCTTTCAGGAGAGGAAACTGGATAATCTTCTTGTTCGTCTACTTCTTGAGGTGCAGAACCAGAATCTCCTTTAATCTCTTTTCTCTCGGAGCCTGAACTTTCTTGATTATTTTCAGCAGGGAATTCATCTAGCTGCATTTCATTATCAGATCCTTCTTGCTCATCTTCAATAGAGAAACCTTCTTGCTGAGTTTCATTATCAGAACTTTCTTCAGCAAGTCTTTCCTTAGATTTTTCTTCTTCACTATTGGCTTCTTCTTCAGCATCTTCTCCTGAGGATACAGATTCATCATCACTCAATTCAATGATGGCATTTGATTGGTTGCTGTTCCTTTTGGAGGCAAACAGGGCTTGCAGCCTGTAGCTTCTCCTTCTTCGTGTTCAATTAATGGAGACACTAACTCTTCTTCTTCTTCTCCTTCTTCTTCAGTCTCTGACTCCTCTTGCTCATCAGATAGACTTCTTCGGAGATCAGCATTGGCAGGAGAAGACTCTTCTTTCTTGGCCTCATCACTTTTTGAGCCATCATGAGAGCATTCTTCTTCTTCTTCTTGAATAGCATTTTCTGACCCATTCTCTGGGCTGGTTGGGGAAGTTGCATTTGGGGATGCACTTTGATCATCATGAATTTCTTTTTCTTCATCAGAGTGACTGCTCTGAGGATTGGCCATGGGGCTTGAGCACTTTTCTTCTTCAGCATTTTCTGCAGTTTCCTTCATCACATCTGCTTCATTCTCATTCTTTGGATGTTGTTGTGGGGACTAGACTACATCTTCTGCTTTCTTCTTCCGCTGGCGACTCCGCGTCCCTTTCTTCAGAGATGTATTGATTTGAGAAGCTAAGGCTGGTTTGTCATCCATCTTAACTTTCTTGCTGATTGGCCCTTGAAGCAACCTGCTGCTTCTTCTTTTTGTGGTTTCAGCAGTTTGGGCCTTTTCTTCTTCATTCTTGTTCAAGGAGGAGACTCTCCTTGGTGGGGCCTGGGCTTTCTTCACATCACCAGATCTCTTTTCACAACTTTTGATTTCTTCCCCGGGTGGTGTGATTTCAAATTTCTTGCAGAGTCATCGAGTCGAGCTCTCTGTCTCTGCTTATCTTCCTTTTCTTAGCAGAGAGGCTCTCTTCGCTACTCCCATCTGTCGACCTTTTGTTCTCCTCTGGGGTTCTTCTTCCGGTTTTCAAATAACTGTGGAGACATCACCTTGTGCACATTTAGGGCTTCTCCTCATCATCCTTGATCTTTCTCCTTAGCTTTTTTCTTCAAGATGATACTCAATGACCTCCCATGAAATACCTTGGTGGGGGCTTCTTCTCACCTTCTCTACCCATTTGGAGATCCGATCAAACAAGATAGCTCCAAAGTCGATTTGTTTCTTCAAAACTATTCTTTGACATGATTTTCAAATCTTTGGTCGATCATCACATGTCATGTGCAAGTGTTCTTACATAGTATGCACTTTCCAACTATTTCAAAGAAGGAACTCATATTGCTCAGGAAACTCCTTCTTCTTCATGTCCTTGAAACTAGGGTTTCTTTGATACCCCATAACTTACTTTGCTAATTCAGTGTTGACATTGTCAAGGTTCTTTAGCCCTTGGTTAGGAAAACCTAGGCATTGATTGAGGTCAGAAGATTTTAACTGAAGAGACTGACCTTTAACCTTAGTAGTAAGAGTTTCTGAATTTATAGAGAAGTTTGAGTAGAATTCTTTAACCAGGTTGCAATAGACTGGAGTATTTGCCTCAAGGCATTACGAAAATCCGACCTTCTTTACAAGCTCGAGAAAGTCCCTGAACTTCTTTTCAGATTTCTCAAACGATTTTGTTCCAAGTGAATACCAAAGAATCACTTGCAGCTTTTCCATTTTGAGTAGTTTGAAGAATGTGGGTATTAGATATAGAGAAGTTTATGATAGATGGTCGGTATGCGGTTGGTAAGGCTACGGAGGTTAAGCGATTTTGCTCTTGAAAAGCGTTTCAGGTTTTAAAGCGGGAGGAGAAAGGTTCGATATCTTTGGGAAACCGTCTCAGTAGATTTGAACTTGTATTTATGGTAGTTCCTTCTAACTCAGATACTTAGTGATGATGTGTCAATTGTCCATTGGTTGACGTTGTTCAAAGATGAGTTGTAACTCCCCACAACTTTTGGTTATTAGGAGTGGACGTTTAATTGACGTGGCTTTGACCGTTGACCTTTTGATTCGTAGAGTAACATGATGAGATAGCTATAAACTCTACGATTTCATTTGTTTACTCAACGATCAATTTCTGAGAGATGCTGCAGTGGATGGCTTCGTCTTTCCTCCTCACTTCGATGCAGCATAGCTCAATCACTGATGTATTCGAACTTATCTCCTCAACTTGAATGGCTTAGCAAATGTCTCATTCTTCATGCTCCTTGAAATGGAATACCCTTTGGTAGGACTACGATCGTTGAGTTGTCTTCTTCTGTCGCTGAGGTTGCACTACGATTGTTTAGACATCATTACGATCGTTGAGTTTGTACTACAATCGTTTAGTCCTCTTCAAGTTCAACTCTACGATTGTTGACTGACTTGGTTCTTTTGAGATGAACTAGATCAAGCATTCCTTCTGGGATAAGGTAGCTCAGGAAGGGCCAACCTCTTAGAGTTAGCTAAGGGTCAGGTTTGTCCCTAAGGCGCTTTCCAGATGAAATACTAAGACAGTGATTTTTAATGACATCTCATTAGACCTTTTCTGATGGGAAGGTCTTTCTACCAGCTCTGGATATCTGTATTACTGAAATCGTGGTGTCCTTCTGCTCTTACACTACGATCATGTGTTTGATCGTAGGAACTTCACGATTAT
This sequence comes from Panax ginseng, assembly GCA_020205605.1. Lineage (NCBI taxonomy): Eukaryota > Viridiplantae > Streptophyta > Magnoliopsida > Apiales > Araliaceae > Panax > Panax ginseng. The sequence goes on along the minus strand of CM035143.1, from coordinate 119,585,685 downwards.
GGATTGGGTGGCTGAAGGGTTATCAGTAGTATGTTTTGAGATGTTCCTACTGACTATGGATCTTCATATGGTTCATCAGCCACAAAGTTTTGGGACTCTGTAGCTGGTACATCTCTTCCAGGTTTAATAGTGTTGTTATTCCTTAACAGATCACTGCTCCCCCATTGTTGATGTTGTCTTCTCAGATAGATGTGATTCCTTCTTCATGTTTATTTGAAGGTCGCTCAAAGATTTCTCCTTCCATTGGAATCATCATCGTTGCTTAGTTTTCCTTGTATCGTAGAGATGAGTATTTTCAGGATTGATCACTCTACGATCATTTGACAAAGACTTCTGAACGTAGTCTTCTTTGTCGATCCTTTGTTTTGAGAAGTTACGCTTCATAAAGAACTCCTTTTGTTTTAAGCTCAATGATCTTCTGTTGTGAGCTTCCCTTGAGGATCCTTTCCATAAAGCATGTCTTTCTTGATATGGGCACATAGAATCCTCTTTATCTTTTGTTTCATGGCATGCTCTCATATACAGATATGCATCCATGTGAGCTCCATTCCGGTTAGCTCAGAGGGTCTTCAAGGACAGGATTGAACATATAGGAACTTTATCTGACTCATTTCTGAACAGTCCTTAGCCTTCTGCTGGTTGTATCTTCTTGACTGAAGTCTTCTGCTTCATCATTCTTTAGTGTGGTCAGACTGTTCAAATACCTGCAGGTTTAAATATATTTCTATTTTTGGTACCCATAGTTAAATGGGTCCTGCTAGGTTAGTTTTCTAAACCCCTGTTCCTCTTATTTGGATAATCATCATATTTATCATCAACAGACATATCCATACATGCAACTATCTTATGATAATATATTTTGAGATGCATGATGGTGAGTGTGTGTGATTTGACATTTAATAACACACTCTCTATCTATGATGGTTTCATCATTCACTAGGTTATGTTCACAATGTTTAAGTGTTCACAGAGTGAGAATCAGCTCCACGATTTTAGGAGTATCCAGTTGATTCATTGAGGTGATCAGTTTCTACAAATCAGCAAGATCCTCTTGCAGAACTGATCATGCTCTATGTGTTGTCAAACACTTAGAACATAGGCTTGTACATACATACTAACCCATCAGCAAAGATTACTTCACATAACGTTCATTAGGTCTGTGATGCTCTTATGACCCATTTCAGACTTCCTTCAAGATATCATCTTCAACCTAAAACTTGGATGGAGAGAAAATTTGTAGTCATTTGAGTTTCCATCCTCATGTTACTTTTCTCTTCACCTTTTTAAGTAGATTATGACTCCTTGATTGTATCATTGTTATAGTTCAAAAGAAGATGCAATAATGATGTACATTTATAATAGTGAGGAACCGTACTTTTTTCTTGGCGATTCTAAAAGCAGTCTTTTATTGAAGATATCTTTGAGTTTGGGTATTCATGTGCATGGCTTTACTTTTGCTCTGACGACAATGCTCTTGTTGGCCTTTCATCAATCGGCCGTGGTCTTGAAGATGTAGATCAAGAGAATCGTAGCATTAAGATCTTTGACATTTTTTTTTTGAGTTTACAAAGATAGAACCCAGTTGTTGGTTGGTCACTCATAAGTTTGAGAAGATTTTCTTTCTCCTCTCGATCAAGATTTCTTAGACGCGTGACCTCTCTTCATCTTCGGATGATGAATGCTTTACTCTTTTTGTCACCGATGTCTCTTGCTTCTCTTTCTCTTATCTTGTCTTCGCATTACAAGATTGACTCTGTGCTAGGATTGGTCTTATTGATATAGCAATCGAGGATATGGACCAATCTGAGAAGCTTCAGGTGTATACACATTTTTACCTATACACAATATTTCCAACATGTGAGCTCTTCTGTATATAACAAGTTACTTACTACTAAACTAAGTTTAGAACAATGTTGGTGCCTTGGATCAGACTCAAAGCGATTAGCTTTTGAATATAGCATAAGAACCTGCTTTGATACCAATTGTTAGTTCCCAGAGGGCACAATAGATCTAGAAGGGGGGGTTCAATAGATCCTTTTTATTTCAAAAACTTTTCTGGTTTATGTTGTATTGTTCATATTAGAGTATATGACAAACATAAGAATCTTTTCAAGCACATCGGAATAAGTAAAAGATTCCCCTTCATTGATATATTCATAATCATACATACATTGTTCGTAGGGTTAGTTTAGTTGTAAGCAGTTAGAACTTACATAGCAGTTATAGCAGTTATAGACATAATGTAATTGACATAATGTAAAAGACACAAGGGGTTTTAAGTGGTTCAGAGACTCAAGCTCCTAATCCACTCTTCCGCTTTCAACTAGCGAGATTTCCACCAAGGAAGGGCAAAGACTCGAATCTCACGATTCCTTCAAGGCCGCCAGCCATTTGGGACTTCATTCACTAAGAACTCTTCAAGGCCGCACCTTGGGACTCCTCTAGTTCCCTAGGAACTCTTCAATCCAAAGCAGCTTGGAACTTCATTTAGTCCCTTTGGATAAGGACCCTTTGGCCTGCTTTGTTTGGTCCTTTGGACAAGGACCCTCTTGGCCTCGCTTCATTTAGTCCTCGGACAAGGACCCTTAGGCCCCACGGCTTCGTTGAGTTGTTTGTTTGTTATTGTTGGAGTCGGTGCTGAGCTGCTAAGATATCTTTATGCTATGAACATCTTCTATCCCTAGCAGCTTGGCTTGATCATCCTTGAAGATCAGTTGAGTGTTGCATGATGCTCAGCTTCTTAGGTTGCTCAACTACTCCGGATGACCCCTTGATTAACTGCCTTGAAGATCATTCTCCTTGGTACTTGATGGCTGCACATGAGAGGCTTCTAAGATGACTGTAAGCTCTTCTACAAGGTACTTAAAAGCTTTCTCATGCTTGACACCAAGATGGCTTTTGTGATCTCCCTTCTTGCTACTCGATGCCTTCCCATGATGGACTTGCTAAGATGACCGTAAACTCTTCTCTATTGTACTTAGAGTCTTCCCATGATGGACATCCAGATGGCATGATGCTCTCTTTTCTCTCGGCAGTTCAGAACACTCTTCAAGTAGTAGAACTCTCACTTCTATATAGTAGAACTCACACTTCTACTTCTTTCTTGATTTGACTTCTGAGTGTTCTTGGTGGATCGTAGAGTGAGCCTTCGGACTCACTATCACATGGTTTAGATCAGTCCACCTTCTCTCCAAAACTGACAACTCCAGCAACCTTTGATCTTTGAAATTCTTCTACATTTATACATCTTCCCAATTCTTCCGTTGGAAAGTAGTCGTTGGAAGCTATTCAAATGTCTTCGCAGATCTCGAGTTGCTTGAGGTAGACTGCTTGATGTGACATGTCATACTTTTTCTAACACTGCAGTCTACTGTTTCACCTGCCATGTTAGATGTATCACTTTACTGTCTTGGGCAGGTTGAAGACTTTATCTCTTCTGATTTCTAGATCAGAGGTTGTCCTTTTGCATTGATGCTCTCAATAAGCACTTGTTCGAATATTACTCTTCAGATTGAACCGTTGCCAATGCTTCAGTCTTCAGGTATTCGAACTCTACGATTCTGATGCATGTCTTCAAGGACCTGATCGTAGTGTCTTGTTGAGTGTTTCTCGTTGACTTAGAAGAGTTAACACTATGATCCTAAAGAGTGTTGATTGGATCTTCAATGTAGAACACATCTTCCTTGTATTGTACAGTGCTTCAATACTTCGCTTTTTGCGATCGTTCTCGATCATCGATGGCCTAATTCCTTGCTCTGGTCCCTTCGAATATGAAGACACTTGATTTATGGCGGTCTAGCTTACTTTCTCCTCGGTGATCTTCCTTTCACTTATCATCAATGAACCGACCTCGCACTTAATCACTTTAGTCTTGCTCTCCGAGGTGACTAAGATCTAGGTTCACCTTCCATCAGTTCCTTCTTTGTTTCAGAACACTACGATCTTGGTTACTTCCAAGATCGTTGTCTTATTCTCTTGATGACCATTGCATTAGTCGACTTTTCCTTAGTCTGCTGCTGAAGTCTTCATTGGATCTCCTTGTGGAAGACTTCATCACGAATGGCCTTACACCTCAATCTTAACGCTGATTGGGTTTGTGCTTAGATCTTCTGTTAGCCTAAATGTCATTCGTTGAGTGCTCTCTGGTTCCCTTACTGTGGAATGCATTATTACAGTGTCAGCCAAAGGCTTCGTATCTTTGGATATTCGGGAGTGTTTCATTCATTGAGAAGAATTCTCTCTACGATTCTCGCCTTAGCATTTTGAGCACTTTTGTTGGAGTCGTAGTCTTGCACTCTCTACGATTCACTTTGCTCTCGCCGACACTACGATCCCGAGATCGGATCTTGACACTCTACGATTTACGCCTTTGTGCTTGTTGTCTTCATCGATCTTGCCCGACTATGATCTCTCGCATTCATTGATGGACTCACGATCTCGAGTGTAGCCTACGATCCTTGTCTTGGCTTTGGCATCGATAGACTCTACGACTCCGAGTGTAGTTTACGTTTCATACTTGCCCGGCTAAGAGATGGTCGTTTGGCTTATAGGCAGTCGTGTCTCACGATTCTCGAACATGACTTCCTCAAAGACACTACGATCCCGAGGAAGCTCTTCTCGACACACTACGATCCTTCTTTGTTTCCCCTGGAAGTCTACGAACTCCGAGATCTCACTATCTTGCATACTCCTATTCTGCCTCAATAGCTCCCAAGTTAATTACGACTCTCTGGCGCATCACGACTTACAGTGCAAAGGTTTCGACGATCGAAGACAAGCCTATCTATTACATCATAAGATCAACCTAACAAGCTTGATCTTTCTATATTTATAGTCCTTGTACATCATTTCTTTTTAAGGACTTTACAAAGTCATTTTGCTTATGTAGGATCAACCTAACATATTTGATCAATTCATTCTAAGTCCTTGTACATATATTTCTATTATCTATCAAAGGACTTTCTGACTTTTCTTCATGCAAGCATACTTGCATATTCATTCATATATATATCATAATCAAATCATATATTAAATAGGAATATCATTCACATGTTTATTCTCGACAAAATACTTTATGAAAATAACGGTAGGAAGTTTTTACCGTTAATCGTTAAAACACCGGTGTTAAAAAGTCTGATGTCTGGCGTGGTTGCATAGTAAGTAGCACACTGTATTGATTATTGATGCTTACGTGAGAAGTCACTCAGTTTTGTTCAATTATTGCTACAATAATTGTTGCATAGTATCTCACGTTATTTGATTTAATTATTGTCAATATTTTATATATTATTAAATCAATAATTGAGATGACAAAGTTATTAATATTATTATTTGCAATATTAATGATGTTCTAGAAGTTCATCGAGGAGAGGTTTGGTCACCTAATCATGCCGCCAATAGGGAGAAATCCTTATTGGAAAGCCCTCTTTCCGGGAACGATCTGATCGATTAATATTATGAATTATAATAAAGGTGATAAATGTTGTTAAAATTATTAAGATAATTTTTATGAATTTTGCTTATTTTATGGACCTCCCCATTTGCCATTTTTCAAAATAATCGGTAGAAAGTTATTAGATATATATATATATATATATATATATATATATATATATATATTTATAGGTGGGGCCCATTATGGGGCCCACTTTGAAATGAAGGAGGAAGGTGACTGATAAGTTTCACGGGTGGCTTGTTTATTCAATATATATATATATATATATATATATATATATATATATATATATATATATATATATATATATATATATATATATATATAGTATGTTAAGTGGTGGAATAGGGATATCACAGGATTTACCTAGTGAATGCAAAAATTGACATATGTTATATATATAAATAATATATAATATATATTTTATTTTATTTAAAATTTTTATTTTATTAGAATATTTTATTGCATAGTATCCTTTCCATTCTTCTATAAATAGAAGTTCATTACTTCATTATTTCTTATTTAATTCTTTGAAACTCTAGTAGAGAGAATTTATAGAAAAACTATAGAAAAATATTCTGCTACTTCCCTACTCTTATATCCAGTTTCTTTTTACGGTAAAGGGTATTATTTCTTTTGTATTCATGAAAAGAACTTACATTATTCCATTATTTATTATTCATTGGAATAACTTTGATACGCTGAGCTACCCTATACTTGGTGAAATTCTTACATTATTTCATTATTTATTATTCATTGGAATATCCTGTTCATGCATGCTTTTCTGCTTGGGACCGATTCCGTCTTTATTATTCATTGGAATATCCACGTTGCATGGCTTTTACGGACTCGATTCCGTCTTTATTATTCATTTGAATATCTTTTCGTATGCGTTTTATGATTTTAATTCGTTAATTAATAATTATTATTCTGTTGGAATAACTTTCGCTTTGTGCTGATCTATCGCGTGTACGGTGATTTCTTTTGTTATTCCATTCCTTATTATACTCAGTTGGTTAAATTTTTGACTTCTATACTCCATGAAATTAGTGGAATATAAATATTTACGTTTCATCCAGTATCTTTTCATGGAAATATTCTTCTGAGCATTCTTGAATTTTACTCTACAAAGCAGTATCATGTTGACAATTTGGACGTTATTGATTCCTGGATAAATTAATTCTTGAACTTGTTTTATTGAATTCTTATATCATTTCCATCATCCTCATGTTTATATTTTGTTGAAAGTCATATGTGGCCTATAGTGCATAGATGGACTTGGTATGATTATGACCGAGGATTATTGATTGTAATCATTACCGTAATGTTACAAATGATGTGGAAAAAAGTCCTCATTGGCCCGTAGTGCATTGATGGACGATTGTTGGCATGATCATAACCATTAATGAATACACCACGAATGTCATTGGCCCGTAGTCATGGAAAATTTGTGGTCGTGATACTAAAGAATATCCTTGGCAGTAGTAGTGCGGGGTTATTCAATGATGTGGATTATTTATTGTCGAGTCTCAAATGATAATAATGATGATGAAAACCTTTTAAATCATAAAAGATAGTAGATTTTATTTTCTACTTGACTCTTTTAATGGATTGCTTGTTCGATCTTGATTAAACTTGATGTCTATCATATTTTATCGGTTTAACATTGTTGAAAACTAATGATAATTTATTACGCATTATCTTAGTCATAATATTTCTTACTGGGCTAGTTGAGCTCACCCTTTCTTTCATTGTTCTCTTCAGGAAATGAGAATATAGCTAGGACGAGTCGAGGAACGGAGTGATGGTCCAGAGGATAGCATTAGTAGTCCTCACTATTACGTGAAATAGTGTGTTAATAAATGTATTGAGGACTTATTTTGAGTTTTAATAATGCCTGTAAGACAATGTTTGTATTGAAACTCACGACTTATGTTGTATATTTAAAAATTGTATTTGTATTACGTACCATGTATTTGGCGACTCGAGAATAGGTGATGTATACCTATTTTGGGGGCGTCACGGTTAATATCGAGCTTAGTGGATATGATCCTGGGTCAAATGTGAGATAAGAACTAGGAGAGAGAGGCGGGGAATTCCTTCGCTTAGTATGACCTATCTAAGTTTATTTGGTATTTAATTGGGTCGGTCAAAGTATAGGGATAATATGTTATATGTTAATTAACCTTTGTTTTGTGGCGAAGATTCGAAAATGACATTCGAGAATGTTGAGAATAAGAATGGAGCACAAGAGACCGTTGAGTCTCCACATATCAATAATCGAGGATAATGTGCATCGAAGGCGACAATCCTCATGCAAACAACAACACGGACCAAATGATGAATGGTGGATTGTTCAAAGGATTTATGCAATTCATGTAACATCAGGCGAGAGCGGCTCCTGTCCAAAATGTAGGTGGAAACATCTGAAACCCCTGGACGGCCACCGCTAAACAATTCAAGGAGTGGGACCACCGGAGTTTATTGGAGAGCCAAACCCACTTAAAGCGGAAGCATGGATAAAGCGAGATCACCAAGATATTTGATATCTTGGGATGCCCCGAGAGAAAAAGGTTCCTTCGCCACCTTCATGTTGCGTGAAGAAGGGGATTCATTGGTGGGAATATGTAAACGCATCTAAAACTGACACACTCAAGATGTCTTGGGAGAATTTCCAAGAGCTATTCAACGACAAGTACTTTCCCGAGAGTATTCGTCACATGAAAGAGGTGAAGTTTATCAAGTTGGAACAAAACAATATGACCGTGTCGCAATACGAGGATAAATTTGCGGAGTTATCCCGGTTTGCATCCCATTTGGTCGATAATGAGGAGCGAATGACGCGAATGTTTTTAAGATATATAAAACCGGAGATACGTCAATATCTTAGTTCTCATAAACTGTTTTTGTACTCAGATGTTGTAAATAGGGCTCAGTTATTGGAGCGCGGTAACAAGTCAACGCAACCAAGAGAAAGCAGCCAGCATCATGAAAATACCAGTGGTATCAGTCATCGAAACGGTGACAACAAACGTGGAGGGAATCAACATGCCAGAAATGGTAACCACTTCGGTGGTAATCATGGCCAAGACAGTAAAAATGGATATTTCAAGAAAAGGAGATTCAACAATGATGGAAAGACGCGTCAAAGACCAAAGAACGTGGTTAAGGAAGGAGAACGACCACCTATCATATGTTTCAAATGCGAGAGGGAGGAGGATATCATCGGTCAATGCTAGCGATGCCATCCAAAGCGTGTTATAATTGTGGAAGAGAAGGTAACCTGGCCGATTTTGTCGCTCACCAAAGACAAGTTCAACTAGGATGGAGGCACCAAAGGTCAGTCGAGAAAAGTCAAAACCGGTGGTGCAAGGGAGAACATTTGTTGTGACCTCCCAGAAAGCAAGGAACCCGAACGAGGTCATCACGGGTAAGCTTATCATAAACTCTAGCAAAGTCTATACCTTATTTGATACCGGTTCTACCCATTCTTTTATTTCTCCTACTTACGCTCAACGATTAAATTTGACTCCGAAAAAATTAGACTTTGACTTATCTGTGGAAACTCCGTTGGGAGAAACTTTTATTACATCCACTGTTTATAAGTCTTTTTTGGTTCAAATCGGTACCCTCACATTACCTGTTGATCTTATTTCATTGAAAATACTTGCATTTGATGTAATTCTAGGGATTGATTGGTTAACTACTCATCATGCTAAAATTGATTGTTTTCATAAAGTTGTTAGCTTTCATATTCCTAATCAGCCTATTATGCGAATTCAAGCGACGAAACCATTAAAATCAATCACGGTCATCTCAAGCCATAAAGCTATTCATTTATTGAAAAACGGATGTCAAGCTTTCTTAGCTCATGTCACGGATCTAAACAAAAATACGTCAGTTTTGAATGATATTTCTATTGTTAATGAATTTTCTGACGTATTCCCTAAAGAACTTCCTAGCCTACCCCCAGAACGTGAAATTAAATTTTGTATCGACCTTGAAACCCCAGACAAAACCCATTTCCAAAAGCCCCATATCGAATGGCTCTATTGAACTTCGTGGAGTTAAAGACCCAACTGCAGGAATTGTTAGACATTGGCTTTATTCGATCCCTAGTACTTCTCCTTGGGGTGCTCCCCATTACATTCGTGAAGAAGAAAGATGGGAGTATGCGACTTTGTATTGATTATCGGGAGTTGAATCATGTCACCATCAAAAATAGGTACTCATTGCCACGTATTGATGACTGTTTGACGATTTGCAAGGCGCCAAATTCTTTTCAAAGATTGATCTTCGTTAGGATATCACCAATTGAAGATTAGAACCGATGACATTCCAAAGACGGCTTTCAGAACTCGGTACGAGCATTATGAATTCCTAGTCATGTCTTTTGGATTGACTAATGCTCCTGATGCCTTTATGGATATCATGAACCGAGTATTCAAGGAATATTTGGATCACTTTGTGGTCGTCTTTATTGATGACATCCTCATATATTCCAAAACCCGTGAAGATCATGAGCAACACTTGAGGCTGATACTCCAAAAGCTTCGTGAATATAAGCTTTATGCCAAGTTAAAGAAATGCGAGTTCTGGCTTGAGGAAGTAGCATTACTTGGGCACGTGGTATCAAGTCATGGAATATATGTTGACCCAACAAAGATTGAAGCTATTCAAAGCTGGGAGCAACCTAAATCAGTGACCGAAATACGTAGCTTTCTCAGCTTAGCTGGTTATTATCGGAGATTCGTAGAAGGGTTTTCTCGAATCGCTACTCCACTAACTCAGCTGACTCGGAAAGATACAAAGTTCGGTTGGAGCGAGGAATGTGAGAAGAGTTTTCAAGAACTCATGAGGAGACTCACTTCAGCACCTGTTCTGACAATACCATCTGGCTCGAAGGGATTTGTCATCTACAGTGATGCTTCGAGCAAAGGGTTAGGATGTGTTCTCATGCAACATGGGAAAGTCATAGCCTATGCCTCACGACAACTCAAAGAATATGAGAGGAATTATCCTACTCATGATCTAGATTTGGCAGCTGTTGTCTTCGCACTAAAGATTTGGAGGCATTACTTGTATGGAGAGAAAGTGGAGATCTTTACGGATCATAAAAGCCTCAAATATTTCTTCACTCAAAAGGAACTCAACATGCGACAACGACGTTGGCTTGAACTGCTGAAAGATTATGATCATACTATCCAATACCATCCTGGAAAAGCGAACGTAGTAGCTGTCGCATTGAGTAGAAGATCATATGCGGGTACGAATGCAATATTGACAACACAAAAGCCCATTTTGTGTGACTTGCAAAGGATGGAGATAGAGTTAAAGACTCCAAGGACCCATGTGATGATGGCGAATATACGAGTAGAACCGACTTTAATTGATAAAGTTAAATTTGCTCAAGCTACGGACACGGGTGATGTCGTATGAGGAAGAAAGTGCAAGAAGGTGCTATGCCGGAAGCAAGAATCGATAAAGAAGGAATACTTCAAGTCAACTCCAGACTTTGTGTTCCTAACGACCTTGATTTAAAGTATAAAATCATGATGGAGGCGCACAACACACCATTTGCAATCCATCCTGGGAGTACCAAAATGTATCGTGATCTTCGTCATACATTTTGGTGGAGCAATATGAAGAGAGAGATAACGATGTTTATCTCAAGGTGTCTAACTTGTCAACGAGTCAAGGCGGAGCGTCAAGTACCAAAAGGTCCATTCCAGCCACTTGAAATTCCAGAATGGAAGTGGGAGCACATTACCATGGATTTCGTTATCGGTCTTCCTAAGGTTTCTCAAGGTATAGATGCGATTTGGGTCATTGTTGATAGATTGACCAAGTCTGCTCATTTTTTACCGATACGAGAAACTTATACACTTGAACGTCTTGCTCGTATGTACATAAATGAGATTGTAAGATGCATGGTATGCAAAGATCCATAGTTTCCGATCGAGACCCAAGATTCACTTCACGATTTTGGGTTAGTTTCGAGTAAAGCTATGGGCACAGATTCTGATTTATTTCGGCATATCATCCTCGATTTGGACGGGCAAATGGAGAGGACTATTCAAACTCTTGAAGATTTATTAAGACTATGTGTCCTCGACTTCAAGGAAAGTTGGGATAAGTTCTTACCATTGGTGGAGTTTTCCTACAACAACAAAGATTATCAAGCAAGGCATGGCATGGCTCCATTTTGAGGCGTTGTATGGAAGAAAGTGTCGTTCTCCAGTATGCTGGGATGAGGTGGGTGAAGCAACGTTGTTGGGACCGGAGTTGGTACGAATGACTACGGAAAATATTCAAACGATCCGACAACGTATAAAAACCTCACAAGACCGACAAAAGAGTTATGCTGATCTTCATCGAAAGGACATGGAATTTGATATTGGAGATCATGTGTTGTTACGTGTTGCTCCATGGAAAGGAGTTATGAGATTTGGAAAGAGAGGAAAGCTCAATCCTCGATTCATTGGCCCATTTTAATACTCAATCGAGTAGGGCTGTGGCCTATAGACTCGCATTTCTGGTCAAGTATGTCTCGTGTTCATAACATTTTTCACATATCCATGTTACGTAAATATGTGGAAGACAGGAACCACATTATTGAGTTAGAACCAGGACGAAATAAGGAAGATTTAACGTATGAAGAGGTTCCCTGTTCAAATCTTGGATAAGAAGGAACATATTCTACGCTTCCAAGGTTATACCTCAAGTCAAAGTTTTGTGGAGAAACCACAATGTTGAGGAAATGACACGGGAGTTAGAATCTGAAATGAAATCAAGGTATCCTTACCTCTTGACATACCAGTGACGTATTCTAATTTCGAGGGCTTAAATTTCATAAGAAGGGAGGTTGTAAGACCCCAACTTTTATGAATAAAGATGAATTTTGTATAAATATCATTTTTGAATATTATGGAATTAAATTGATATAATGTTATAGTTGTGGGTAATATTTATAAATTTTTGCAAAGTACATGAAGTTGTTATATAATATTCGATTGGTGGGGAATATTCGTTTTAACAGGGAATATTCAGATAACGACATAATCATTGGTGGACCTATACAACGGAATTATTGTCGGATTGAGAAAATGACAAAAATACTTTTATGAAAATAACGGCGAAGTTTTTTACCGTTTAACTATTTAAAACACCGTGTTAAAAGAAACAAGAATCTGGCGTGGTTGCATATAAGTAGACATACCAGTATTGATTATTGATGCTTACGTGAGAAGTCACTCAATTTTGTTCAATTATTGCTACAGTAATTGTTGCATAGTATCTCACGTTATTTGATTCAATTATTGTCAATATTTTATATATTATTAAATCAATAATTTAGACGACAAAGTTATTAATATTATTATTTGTAATATTAAAGATGTCTAGAAGTTCTATCAAGGAGAGGTTTGGTCACCTAATTGTGCGCCAATAGGGAGAAATCCTTATTAGAAAGCCCCCTCTTTCCTAGGAACGATCTGGTCGATTAATATTGTGAATTATAATAAAGGTGATAAATGTTGTTAAAATTATTAATGTGATTTTTATGAAGTTTTGCTTATTTTATGGACCTCCCCATTTGTCATTTTTCAAAATAATCGGTAGAAAGTTATTCGGTATATATATATATATATATATATATATATATAGGTGGGGCCCATTGTGGGGCCCACTTTGAAATTGAAGGAGGAAGGTGACTGATAAGTTTCCACGGGTGGCTTGTTTATTCAATTATATATATATATATATATATATATATATATATATATATATATATATATATTATAATATATAGGTATTATATAAGTAATATATATATATATAGGAAGTCTTGTTGATTCACAGGTTGGGGGGGGAAGTTCACGGGATTATATATATATATATATATAGTATGTTAAGTGGTGAAACAGGGGATATCACGGGATTTACCCCGTGAATGCAGAAATTGACATATGTTATATATATATATATATATATATATATATAAATAATATATAATATATATTTTACTTTATTTAAAAGTTTTTATTTTATTAGAATATTTTATTGCATAGTATCCTTTCCATTCTTCTATAAATAGAAGTTCATTCCTTCATTATTTCTTACGAATTCACTGAAACTCTAGAGAGAGAATTTATAGAGAAACTATAGAAAAGTATTCTCGCTACTTTCTTACTCTTATATCGATTTCTTTTACAGTAAGGGTATTATTTCTTTTGTATTCATGAAGAGAACTTCATTATTCCATTATTTATTATTCTCGTTAAAATAACTCAGATACGCATGCTACCCTATACTTGGTGAAATTCTTACATTATTTCATTCGTTATTATTACATTTGGAATATATCACATACATGCGTTTTTACGGACTGATTAAAATCTTTATTATTACATTTGGAATATCCACATCACATGCGTTTTACGTCGGACACGATTAAAATCTTTATTATTCATTTGAATATCCTCACATGCATGCTTTTTCTTGGGACTGATTCTATCTTTATTATTTTGTTGGAATATCATATACATGCGTTTTACGTCGGATCGGTTCCGATTAATTATTATCTCGTTGGAATTACACTTAAGCTATGCTATCGCATGCCCGGTGATTTCTTTTGTTATTCCATTCCTTTTTATACTCAAATTGGTTAAAATTTTGACTTCTATACTCCATGAAATTAGTGGAATATCCTTGATATTTGCGCTTCATCCGAAGATCTTTTCATAGAAATATTCTTACGAGCATTCTTGAATTTTACTCTACAAAGCATTATCATGTTGACAATTTGGGACGTTATTGATTCTCGGATAAATTAATTCTTGAACTTGTTTTATTGAATTCTTATATCATTGTCATCATCCTCATGTTTATATTTTGTTGAAAGTCATCTGTGGCCTATAGTGCATAGATGGACTTGGTATGATTATGACCGAGGATTATTGATTGTAATCATGGTAGTAATGTTACAAATGATGTGGAAAAAGTCCTCATTGGCCTTGTGACAACCCCAAAATAAGTCCATTCTACCCAACCTATTGAGTCGCCAAATACATGGTACAGAAAATAACTACAACTTTATTACAACAATTATTGTGCAAAATACAACAACATAAATGCTGTGAGTTTTGATACAAATATATACCAACTGTGACTCATGTCCCAACCTTGGATAGCATATCACAATGACACCTTACATACAGGTACAGTTAAAAACTGTTTTAGAAATTAGAATCTTTGGAAAGTGCTCAAGAAAACCTTCGTACATGGGAGGCCATGCGTCTAGGTTATGATAGATATCATATGCCCACAGAATTATCCTTGGTTGACCCAATAGACCCCAAAAAAAATGAGAAGATTACTATCATCTTCTTTCCAATGGTGAGTCTTCTCTTGACATATAATTATCTCCACTATCTCTAATTGAGAATTATATTTCAAATAAACACCAAGATTATATAGGTAGTGCTCGTAGATATACTCAGCAAGTGGATGAGCACAACCCTGTCTTATGATGACACGAGGTTGTATGTCATTAGACATCTTGTATGATAGTGGCAAAACACCTTCCAACGCTGGGTTCGCTTTCACCCTATTTGATTCACCAAATATAACTATTAAACAATGTATACAACACACTTTTCTATCCGCTTAAGGAGAACCTCCATGACTAGAGACCACCGATTCTATTTCCTCACTACCCTCGCTTGAACCCATTTACACTCTTATTACCTAAAAGAAATTGTAGAGTACAAAAAGGGTGAGCACAACTAGCTCAAGAAAGAATATCATGACTAAAGATAATTAAATTATCAATAGCTTTCATCAATAATAAATCAGAGATTTAGAACATATGGTAGATGATAAAAATTTCAACCATAGTTGCAGCGGAACGAGCAATCCATTAGAAGAGTCAAATAGACCATAAAGTCTATTATCTTCTCCATATTAAAAATCCACCAACAATATTTTATCCCTATAACATCAATCAACAGTTCCTGTCCACAATCATGTGAATAACTTATAATCATAATTGTTGTTCTAAATTCCTCCTCTCATCCAGGACAAAGATAATTTTATCACATGTCTTTACCTGAAACATCAAAGAGCATGGTTATACCAAATCACAGTTCATGTTAATAATCATACTAATAAATTCATCTTTGCACTACGGGCCAAAAATATTCATTAACAGTTCATCTTTGCACTACAGGCCAAAGATATTGAACAACATGTCATCTTTGCACTACGGGCCAAAGATATTCATCAATAATTCATATTTGCACTTCAGGCCAAAGATATTCAATAACAGTTCATCTTTGCACTACGACTAAAGATATTAATATCTCAAAGAAATATATAATCATTTTAAAATCTATATAAACCATAATTATAACCATGTTGATCAATTCACCTTTGCACTTAAGCTAAAAATATTCAATTATAAATTCAATGGTCATGATCATACTAGTCACAATACATCTTTGCACTACTGGCCAAAGAGAACCCATAGTCATGATCATACCAATAATCTACCCATCTTTACACTCAAGTCAAAGAGAAATTTCTTCACCAGGATTATAAATATGTTATATATGATAATAAAAACAATATCATCAAAACATGGATTTAATTTCAAGAGTAAGATTCATAAATCAACGATAATTTAGTCAGAAAAAGAAACCAATTTTGTTGTGATTAGTACTCGTGAATAGTAACTCGTAAATAGTAACTCATAAATAGTAACTTCTTAAATAGTAACTCATGAATAGTAACTCATGAATAGTAACTCGTGAATAAGACTCAGATTCATAACATACATAAGATCAGATATCGTAAAAAAATGTCATATACATGAATAGTCTTAGTATCGTGAATAGTAACCTAGACTCAAAAAGGTAGAAATTCCACAATAAGATCCATACCAATATGTCAGTATAATGATATTGAAAGAATAACATCATTAGAAAGAAAATAACATCCATTACTATCCCTTACCTCAAAAGAGCAAAGACTGGATTTGGATATGGATGATATGACGTCAAGGAAACTTGCACTTATGAATAGCAACTCACCAAGTATCTAAATACTCACAAAATACACTCGATAATCTAGGGAAAAAAAGAGAGAAAACTTATGAATTCTGGTGTGATTTTTCAATTCTAACTTAGCCCTCTATTTATAGGAAAATGTTAGCACACCGAAGCAGACTTGACCTGCTACCTGATGGCTTTACTTGCTACTATTCCACCCACCAAAAATCAGCCTTCTTCCCCAACAACCAAAAGTGGGGCCCACCCATTTCTAGAATTTTCCACCAAAATCATTTATAAACCTAATTTCTGAATCAGTCACCTCTTAAAATTCATAACAAATTATACGTTCATTTTTAATGGTTCAAAATTTGTGGACATATACTCAACTTATATATGTATAACATATCCAAAAATCACAACGATCCAACGGTCGGATTAAATATTATAACTCACACAATAAAGCTGTAAGAACACCAATTTGATCTTTTAATACCTCCAATTCGACAAAATATTAATAAAACACCTCAACATTAATTCCTTCATTTATAACCACATAAATAAATCCATCATTTATATCCACATTAAATAAATATTTCCCTTATCATATAAATCAATAACTAATTATTCACAAATAATATTACGAATCACAATTATGACAACGAGCGATTCGAGGAAAGATGGGGCTTTCGATAAGGATTTCTCCTCATCAGTGCTTGCAATTAGGTGACCAAACCTCTCCTCGATGAGAAATTTCTAGACATTGCCAATAATGTTATCTAATAATATTATTCAAATAATATGAATTATTGATCGATAATGGAAAATATTGTGCAATTGATAATTATTGAACAACAATAATATAAAATATCAACACAAGCAATTATTGAACCAATAAAATAAAATATTGAGCGTAATAATTATCGTAACAATTATCGAGTAAAGTGTCTTCTTATGTAAGGATCAATAATTCAACAATGCATGCAAAACCATGTCATCTTGGCAACCACGCGTATTCATCGTATTTTAACCACCAAGTAATCCAACAGTGTTAACGGTAACAATTACGTCGTTATTTATAAAACTCAAATTTGTCATTTTCTTCATCCGACAGTTATTCTGTTATGGGGCCCACAAATGGTCAGGTGGTCAATATTTAATATTCCCCACAACACAAGAATATTCCACGACCAAACGAATATTCCCCGACAACAATAAGTATTTTATAGCCACTTGCTTATTTTGAAGAAAAAAAATCATATAGCACCCTTAACTGTATTTATTTTTTTTTATCAATTTAACCATTTACTGAATAGTAATATTGAATACTTTTATTTCATAAAATTCGGGGTCTTACAGGCCCGTAGTGCATTGATGGACAGTTGTTGGCATGATCATAACCATTAATGAATACACGAATGTCCTTGGCAGTAAGGCATAGATAATTTGTGGTCGGATACTAAAGAATATCATTGGTCAGTAGTGAAGGGTGATTCAATGATGTGGATTATTTATTTGTCGAGTCTCAAATGATAATAAATGATGAAAAAACCTTTTAAATCATAAAAGATAGTAGATTTTATTTTCTACTTGACTCTTTTAATGGATCGCTTGTTGTTCAGCTATGATTAAACTTGATGTCTCATCATATTTTATCAGTTTAACATTGTTGAAAACTAATGATAATTTATTCGCATTATCTTAGTCATAATATTTCTTCGGGCTAGTTGAGCTCACCCTTTATTTCATTGTTCTCTGTGAAATGAGAAATAAATTGGAGACGAGTGGGGAACGGAGTGATGGTCCGGAGGATAGCATTAGTAGTTCTCACTATTATGTGAAATAGTGTGTTAATAAATGTATTGAGGACTTATTTTGAGTTTTAATACTGTCTAGAAGACAATGTTTGTATTGAAACTCACAACTTATGTTGTATATTTAAAGATTGTATTTGTATTCTGTACCATGTATTTGGCGACTCAGAATAGGTGATGTATACCTATTTTGGGGGCGTCACATACTATTCACAGGGTACTATTCATAAAGTATTATTCATGAAGTACTATTCATTTATACGGTACTATTCACAAGCTACTATTCACGGGGTAATATTCATAAAGTACTATTCACGGGTACTATTCACGAAGTACTATTCATAAAGTACTATTCACAGGATACTATTCACTGGTACTATTCACAAAGTACTATTCACGGGGTACTACTCCCGGAGTATTATTCATGACAAAAATTGATTTATTTTCGGTTCAAATCATTTTTGATACAATATTATTCTTGAATTTTACTCCACAAATCAGTATCATGTTGACAATTTGGACATTATTGAATTCTGGATAAATTAAATTATAAATCTTTAAAATTTATCCTTTGATTTCATTCAATTGAATTCTTATATCATTGTCATCATCCTCATGCTTATATTGTGATGAAAGTCATCTTTGGCTTACGTGCATAGATGTACTGTTGATTGGTATGATTATAACCAGGGATCATTCGGTATAATCATGACCCGTAATGTTACAAATGATGTGGTAAAAGTCCTTATTGGCCCGTAGTGCATTGATGGACAGTTGTTGGTATGATTATGACCAGGGATTATTCGGTATGATTATGACCATTGGTGAAAACACGAATATCCTTGGCCCGAAGTGCATGGATAATTTGTGGTTGTGATACTATTTATTGAGCTGAGTCTCAATGATAAAATTGATGATATACTCTTAAATCATAGAAGATAGTAGATATCGTGCTCTACTTGACTCTTCTAATGGATTGCTTGTTCCGCTGCAATTAAACTTGATGTTTATTGTATTTTATCAGTTTAACACTGTTGAAGGCTAACGTTAATTTATTCTGCATTATCTTAGTCATAATATTTTTTACTGGGCTAGTTGAGCTAACCCTTTTGTTTTTATTGTTTTCTTCAGGAAATGAGAACATAGCCGGGACTAGTCGAAGAATGGAGTGACGGTCTGAGATGGTGGCTATAGTAGTCCTCACTATTTTATAAAATAGTGTGATAATAATTATAATGAGGACTCCTTTTTGAGTTTGAATCATCTTTTAGACAAATTATTCGTAAAAACTCTCAAACCACGTTTTGTCGTAGTAGTATAAAAAGTTTGTATTTGATTTATGTACCATGTATTTGGCGACCCAAGATGGGTGATGTATACCTATTTTGGGGGCGTCACAATTAGCACATTCCCCCATGCAATAATAAATCAAACTTAAAACAAACGCCTCATGACAAACCCTTCTATTTATATCAAAAATTGAATAAATAATTACCACAACACATTTTTAATCTTTCAACAATTATTTATCATTAATATTATAACTCACAATATTGACAACCAGATCGTTCCCAGGAAAGAGGGGGCTTTCCGATAAGGATTTCTTTGTATTGGCGTGCAATTAAATAATCTAACTCCTTTCCTCGACAGAACTTTCTAGACATTGTCAATAATGCTAATAATAATATGAGTAACGGTGTCGTGTCAATTATTGATTTAATAATATAAAATATTATGCATGTGATACTGTGACAATAACTGAATCAATAATATGAGATACTATGCAACAACTACTGTGACAATTATTGAATACTAAGTGACTTCTTACGTAAGCATCAATATTCGAGAGATATTATGCAATCTGGTGTATCATCTTGTGCAATAATCTGAGCACCACATGGAAAATAACGTGTATTATTGTATTTTTTATCACCGAGGAATTTCAAAAGTTTAACGGTAAAAGTCTTGCCATTATTTTTATAAAAAGGTTATTTTTGTTGCTTTCTATATCCGATAATTATTCCGTTATGGGGTCCACCAATGATTGCGCCGACGTACGAATATTCTCCGACAAAAATAATATTCCCCGACCAAACGGATATTTCCCGACACAACGAATATTTTATGACAACTTGCTAACTTTGTAAATTTTGCAAATATCACTCATAACTATAGCATTTATTAAATTATCATATTACTATTTAGAATAATATTTATATGAAAAATTGAATACTTTTATTTCATAAAATTCGGGGTATTACACTTGACTATAGTTTTCTGTTCGATAGTGTTCATCGGTTGTACTTGGTCTCACTCATTTTAATATATTCATAATTTGTTCGTGGTTGTATTTGATCGTTTATTCGCCTCTTTTGGTTACATTATATATTGTAGTATATTGTGAATTTTTTATATCCGTACTAGGCAATTGACTCACGCTGTTTTTTTTTCGGCAGGTAATCAGGGGGATCAAGAGCAAGTGTGATGAGAGCTCCCATTTATTCAAATGGTTTAGATATTTTGTTAGGCTATAATACATTAGTTATTTGGAATTGTAATAAATATCTTAGACGATGGTTCTAGCTAGTTAGACAATCATTTTGGTTTTGTCTTGTGGCGTTTATTAGAAGTTTTTATTTAGTATGTTTGTGTGTGACCTCCCTTTCCTATTCAGAAAAGGGGTGTTACAGAGATGGTATTAGATCTTATGTTATGATTCTGTAGATTGCCTTTAGGCTTGACCTGTGAGTTATGGGTTAACCACTGGGTAGACGTAGGAGTTTGTTTTGATTTGGTTATTTGTTTGGTTGGTTTCTATTTTGACCAACTGTCGATTTTTTTTTCTTTTCGATTTGTAGTTGATTTGAGGAAAGTGAGATAGTTTGTCAAGGTTATTATTGTTATGCGATGGAGTAATGATAGTTAAGAATTATGATTGGGTCATTAAGGAGAATAAAATTATATTTGGATAATTAAGGAGAATAAAGTTATATTTTGTACTATTAAGAAATGATCATATATGAAATGCGATTATGATGCGAGTATTTGTATCATCGAATATTTGATTTTGGAGAATTATTTGTTAGAGTTGTTTTTGGTGACAATTTATTATTATCTTAGAAATGAGAATTTGATTTGAGAGATGATTTAGTTTATGTTAAGCTTGTGGATAATTTGAGGTATGTGTACTGATGGGATAATATGATAATGTGAAAACTATTAAGTATAGGGGATCTCTTGTAGGCTCGACTTGTAAATATTCGAGGTAATTAGATTAATCATTTAAGGGTAATGATCAATTTTGCGGCTAGGGAGTAATTATGTGATATGAAGTTTCTTTGTGATAGTATGCGGAGATCTTGGAATTTGTTGGATTATGATTTGCACTAAGAGATGATTAATTTATTAATGATTAGATAGTAAGTGATGGAATTCAATAGATTTTGAGAGATCTTGAACAATTTAGAATAGACAGTTTGCTTATGTAGATAATAGAATGTGACTTGGAGTTTGATATGGTGATGAAGAGATTTTAGTAGTATATTATTTGGTGTAACAATATTTGAGAACTAATTCGGATTGAGGTTATGATATTTTGAAGCTTTTGAGGTGTTACAAAGAGTTGATAATATAATTTGTATAGTCGTTTTGTTTATCCGATGTCCTTAGAGTTTTGCGTGAATTTATGTAAAATAGATAAATATAAATAAATATAATTTGTTAGATCCTAATCATGTGTGGAACATAAACATTTTACGAATTAGAGATAATTTTAAATATTTTGGGTATTCGAATCGTATTTAAATGAAGAGAAAATTATGTGTTTTCGAATTATGTTCCAAAGAGTACGTTTGCAACAATAAAAATTAAGGAAAATGACGGGGGCCTGCTCCACCTGTGAAGCATGTTGTTTATAATTTGATGCAAAGCGAACAACCTTACCAAGGCTTGACGTAGTAGCTGGCGAATCTTCTACAAGTACATGAATAATTGTGTGGGTCGATGGACTTATCAACGTTGATCATTACAAAAGGCGATACTATGTCTTAACTAAATTTTTTGAAGAATTATGAAGTTTTAAAAAAAAACTTTTTGTAGCTTATTTGAATTCCGATGACGAATTTTTTTTTAGGGAGGAAGAATGTAATAACCTAGATTTTTGTTAATAATTAAATACTAATTAATTTTATTTTATAAAAATATAATTGAAATGGAAAATGTAAGGATTACTACAGAGAAAGTAGTGATGGCTAAAGAAAAAATTAAAAGAAACTCGTTCGCGACAAAAAAGTTATGCTGATATTCTTAGGAGGGCTCTTTAATTACATGTGTTCTCCAACTTTTGGATCATGGTCTGCTTTAGAATTTTCAAACAGAAGCATTTGAAAGTAGGGGTGTTCATCGGTAAAAAATCGAATGGGACCTAGCCCCAAACCGCATCAAGAATCGATAATAGCCAATTTCATGTATCGAAATCTGAGTACCGGTTGAATAGATATCTCTCAAGGCAAGCCGATCTGGAATTTAATCTATCGATTTTATCGAAAATTAATATAATAATAATTATTATTATTATTATTTTATTATTATTATTAATATTATTATTATTTTTATTAATATAATCATTATTTAATTATTATTATTAATAAAAAAAAATTAGAAAACCGGTATATACCTGTCCAATTCGGTAAAACCGAACCATAAAAACGCTTGACCGAAACCGATCTCTAGAAAAATCGAGTTTTTGTAATTTGGGATAGGTTCTTTTTTATCTAGCGACCAAATCGGTTCGGTCCGGTCGATCGAAAAGCAGAAAAAAACCGATTAATTTGAACACCCCTATTTGAAAGTACAGTTTACGAATAATTTCAGACAATGAGCACTGCGATTAAATAAAACAAAACAAAAAAACGGCTAAATAATACGCCCTCCATTCCTAAATAAGTGTCGTTTAAGATTTTTGCACATATATTAAGAAAGTCATTTAATACTATCATTTAATAATTAAAATCTGTGTGAAATTCCATCACTACTCCTTTATGGGAAGTTAAAAACTATTAATACTAAGAGTGATAATTTATTGAGATAATGAGAGAAGGTAAGAGTGATATAGAAAAGTAAATAATTTATTCTCCTAAAAAGTTGTAAACGATAGATAATTTGGAACAAATTTTTTCTTTCAAAACGTCACTTAAAAAGGGAGGGAGTATATGGTTTTCTATACATGGTAACCTTTTCACTTTGAATTTGCATCAAATAAATAAGTAGTCTACTTCAGCAGCTCAATCAAATTCATAAATATGTTAGGCTAGGTGCGCTTGAGATGACAGAGAAATGTATTTGGGTTACAGGTTACCTCTGAAAACAAATGCAACTTCCAAGAAACATAAAGAAATAGTTATCTAATTGAAATTTAATATTACAAGTGTTTCAGTAAGTGAATTCTAAAGCATAATTTGATAGGAAGTTGATGTTTGAGGGAGACTCGAAAAATGAGAGGGAGGGAGGGAGGGAGGGAGGGAGGGAGGGGGGGGGGGGGGGGTTGAGAGTCCATTTGCAGAAAACAAGTTTGAATGCCCACTACTGAGCTCGACTTGAAAGCAAGTAAATAGTTAAAAGTCAAGGAAAATGCCTCTTGTTTTTTATTATATGCACCTTAATTTAACATTCTCTAAAGTTATAAAGGGTAACAGCATATCCTATGCAGAAAAACTAGGTTAACCAATAATCAACTACTCCATACAGATCTATGCATAATAATCTAAAATATACTCATCAAAATGGGGAAAATGAAAAACAGATTTAAGCATCATAGGAGACAAAGATGGTTCATTTTCAGTAAACTAACCTGATCCACTACGATATAGTTAATGTCAAGGATAATGTTTTTCTCCTATACTCGCCATAATCTTTCACATCTTATAAATTTACTAAATTGAATTACAGTATCATAACTATAAGGGCAGGGTAATCAACAAGCCTGATAACACTGTAACAGTATGTCCTCTGCAGAAAACCTAACCACAAAAAAAACCTAGATTACTAGATAATCAACTACTCCATACAAATATACGCATAAACAAAAGAAACCAAATTTAAGCATCTTAAGAAAAATATATAGAAGTAAAAGACATGATTGTAAAATTGAAATTCATTTAATAATTTTGTTTATGGAATGAGGTTAGTAAACAAAGAAACAGCAAACCATTTCAATATTTCCTTACATCTCTCACAATAATGCATCTGTCAAATCAACATATGCACGCTCACTCCAGGGAGAAGAGCGAAGGCAAACACGAACCTCATGCTCTTCTGGTCCTACAGGATGTTTGGGCACATTAATCTCAAGCATTGTACCTGTCTCATCACCATTAGCTTCAAGTTTTGCATCTTCTGGGATGCGTGTTGGAAGGGTAATTTCCCTAATAAATTCGCCTGGAGGGCAATGTTCCGGTGTTGGATCTGTTAACTTAAATGTCCTATCTTTTCTCTTAATGATCGGCATACACCCAGTGCTCACACAAGATATCTTCACAATCCCATGTGAGAGAGTGTTTCTCCAAGTAACTTTCACCCGTTGAAGATCAGCACAAGGCATGCTGACAATAATCAAGAACCCCTTATCATCCTCATAAATAGTTTTTGCAGCAGTTACTGGCCCGTATGTGCTCCTCATTACCCCAGTAAAGTCATTAACCCAGTGTGGCTCATTGAGGTGGGCATCCAAAGCTCTATCAGAATGTGAATTAGTAGGTAAACAACAATCATAATCATGTTCATGTGCAAAATAGTTTTTCTGCCTTTTGTTGCAGCCAGCCAAAAGGTCCATCCCTTCACTATTTACATGGTTTGGATGTTGAGTAGATAAATTCAAACCTGATCCATTAAGCAATCTCTTTGGTTGCTGATTAATATTGTTCTTTAATGGAGGGAGTCGCTCAATCTCAAGTTCGGTGATTGGAAGAGTCCTCCATGAACCGAAATCACTAGCTTCAAGAGGAATTGAGAAATTTAAATCTCTTCCTGTGAGCTCCATCCACTTTTTCCGTTCTTCCTCATCTAGAGCCGCAAAACTGGGTGTTCGGACAACTTCAATCCCATGAACACACTGAGGATTAGAGAGACCCCTGTAGTGTTTCCTCTGCATTCTGTGAGATCGAACGAACCCCTTGTCTGAACTGAACGGGAATGGTCGCTCCCCTTGGCGAGAATGGCCATTCATGTAACTCCTCAGCTGCATCTTTCCCAATGCATTTTCAGGCCTCTCCTTGAAAGCCCACATATACATATTCTCCATATCATGCTGAACCAAGAACACATCCAGCTTCAAATCTGTTTTATCATACCCTGAAACCCCATTACTGTCCCGTGCAATCTTACACTTTGACTTCTCATTCAAAGCCGGCTTAAAATAAAAACTAAAGAAAAACCAAGCACCCCACACACTATCAAGCCGCTTGGCACATTTCTTCCCAACTTTCGTCACATTAATATGTGTCTCGGCCTCATAATGCTGAGGTCCGTGACCCACATCTAAGATGTCACACGCATCATTCCAAGAGGGAGGTGGGGGGCTAGGCTCAGCAGACAACGGGAGATTAATATCCGGAGGTAGTGAAATGTTAACAGCACGATTCAGTTCTCTATCCATTTCATCATGAGATGACAAACTCGAATCCATGGATAAAAGTGTAGACAAATGTGTATCTATAGATAAGGTAGTGATAACAGCTCCCCCCATTTTTTCTTTTGTGGGCATTGTTGTTACTTCGGTGGAATCTATAGTCCCACCACAATTCACACTCAACAACATAAAAACCTCAGAGACAAATTCATCATTAGATCCTATCAAACAAAAAAAGATCCCTAACCAATCCACAGCATAAACAACTAAAATTTAAATGTTCTCTAATCAATCCACAGCATACCCAAAACACCAAAAACACATCAAAGCCATCCTAACCAACCAAAACCCAGAAAATAACAGATTAAATCAACCAATTTAGAACAAAACCCACTAAAGATATTAGCATATATATATCAAACTAGCTTTCAATTCTTGTCAGAGCAGATGATTTATTGAATCAGGAGCCAAAACCCTAATCCCAGAGAAACTGAGATATAGAGATGAGATCAAGGAAAGGATTGAACGGTACCTTTGGAGACAGCGCATTGATCCACAAAATGGGGGAGATTTTGGAGCGGATGAGAGAGAGAGAAGAAAGAGGGGAAATGGTGTTAACGGCGTAGGTTTAAAGGGACGGTGGAGGTGTGGACGGTGGAGGTGTGGACGGGGGTCGTGTGTTGAGAAGGACCTGCACCAGGTAAAACCGCCGCGTAGATATCTAACGGCGTTAGATGACGGTGGTGATGATATTGATACTGAGAGAAGAAGTGTCAAAATAGGCGTCTAGTTGGTTATATAGGTGGAGAATGGACTTATCATTCACAAGACGAGTCTAAACCCTAATCTTTTCTCTCTCCTCTATGTGTATAATTGAGGTTGGGAGCTTTTTTGAGTTTTCTAGTGATAAGTGGTTTTTATAGTCTTTTCCTCCCTTTTGAGTCCAATAAATAAAATTTAATTAAATATGATAAGTGGTTTTTATAGTCTTTTCGTCCCTTTTGTATAATAAAAATTCGAGTTTCATTTAATTTTTAAATTTATTTTACTTTTGATCGAGAATAACTTGAAAATACTTTAAGATTTACAGTGATAAAATATCTATCTTTACAGGGAGTGGTTAACATGAAGTTAATTTTGGTCGATTGGCCGTCTGATGTATTAACGCAAACGGGAGGTGATCTTTCTCTCGCGTGTCGATTGTGATAATCGATTAATCAACTTACTAATAAAATTAACTTCCGTAGTAGCCAGGATCCTCTTTACATGTAGGTTATAGGTAAAGTCTATCCCTATGCGGAAACATTACGTATTGAATTCAAGTTAGTTTCTTATCATTTTCTCTAAGTTGTCGTTTGGACGGATTTGAGAGTGAAAAAAGAATATTCAATCTGATCAAACATTCTTTTTCAACGTTTGATCGAAATGAGCATTTCGACATAATCTCGTTTCTAGTTTCTCTAGTCTCCTCTTGGTCCCTTCCCCAAAAATTTCTTACACCCCAAAGATTGAAATACAATTTTATAATTAAATTGTGATACTATAAGTTCTAAAAATAAAAATAAGAAATGATTAAATATTAATGTAGAAAGACACTTTGATGCTTAGGTCATTATTAGAGTAGATAAGTTGTCCCTTATTTCATACCCTTTATACAGATCCAACTATTATAAAATTAATTTTTATAATAAGTTAATCGATTGATCAATAAAATGTCGACATGCGGGGAAGATATCGCTTTAAATCTCAGCGTTATTTATCTTTGTATTGATCGATTGATTAAAATTAACTTTAAATTTTTAAACATTCCATTTATACAGTTCGGTCATTAAACATTTTGTGTAATTGAAATTTGTCGGTTATGGATATTGATTGGCCTTTCATACAAAAAAGTCATTTTACATGCCTTTGTTTATGTCACGTGTCATCATATGTTTGGTTTAAAATTTCTTGCTATGACGCACATATTAAAGTATATTAACACACATTTAGATAAATATTTAAATAATTATATTTTAGAACAAAAATGTGTTATTATTCAACATTTTATGTAAAAGTAATCACAGAACTGTCATTATTTGTGATTATTACCAAACAAGCCCTTAATGATGTCATGTTGCTTACCAAAAGAAGATAATGGAATCATACCAAATTCTAACAGAATAAATTGTCAACTTTGGAAAGTTGTTTATAATTTTATATCACTTATACCTTTTAATAATATATAGTCACATAACGGATCTAAAATATATTTTTAAATAATATAATTCTATTAAATAATATATTTTATTAAAATTACGTTAATATTTGATTAAATAAATGTTAAAGTGGTATTGAATGTATTAATGACAAATTTAAGGCAGGAGATTTTATTTCTTTTTAACAATTTAAATATAATTTTATACTTTGTATTTTTGCTAAAAATATTACTTCAGTTAAAAATATTTTTAAATACAAATTTCTATTGTTTAAAAATATTTTAAAATAAGCAGCAAAATACTTTCATAAATAATTTAAAAATATTTAGGCTTAAATATGAATTAGTACCCTAAACTATAGGTCATATTCCACTTCGGTTATTCACCTTTCAATTTTATCAATTAGATGATTGAACTATTAATTTTTTCCAATTACAACAAATTGAGTCTGTCGCGTCAGAAATTGCTGACGTGGCTATCTGGGTGGGTCATAATTAAACTGATGTGTAACAAAATAATAATTTTTTAATTTCTAATTAAACATTTTATGATATATTAAAGGCTAAAAGTGTCAAATAACTTTCTATCAAACATTAATAATAATCAAAAACATCTAAAAGTAAAACCCAACCATCAGAGCACTAGCACCGCCGCCGCCGCCGCCGCCACCACCACTTCCTCCGCCTCCGCCTCAGCCTTCTCTTCGGCCACAACCATAACCACCGCCACCATCTTCCTGACGACCTCCTCCTCTATAGCCACCACCCCCACCATATCCATCTTCACAAAATCTATCACGTCTGCTTAAAATCCATCATGCCGCCACCACTTCTTCCGTAGCCACCACCTCCACCATACCAAATCTGAACTATTCTCCCTACCAAGGAGCTCCTTATGAAGTTCAAGATCATCCGCATCAACAAGAATGAAATCAAAACCCAAATGAATCCATCAAACCAAATCCCTCGCATCATCATGCCATCTGTTTCGCCCCGTCAAGATACGGGCACATCAACACAGCCCCGATTTGCTCAAGAATCAAATCTTATCATCACAACCTCCATTTTACTGTGTTTCTGAGTTTTGGCTGCACAAAAAAGAAAAAAGGAATGGAATTGAATAAAATGAAAAAGAAAAAGATATGTAAAAGGGTTAAACCCTTTACACACAATACATACATACATATGTAGATATAGAGAGAGAAAGAGAGGTGGATATGTTTGTTTTGCAGTGGGGGGATGCAATAAGTATCATGCTTTCTCAAGGGGACTTGATGAAATCATCGGCTCGTAGCATGATGATCGGAGAAATCATAAGTTATGGCGAGAGAGGGCACATAAGAGTTATGGAATAAATCAACTATATGTTTTATTTTAATTAGAATTGTTAAATTAGGTTTTGACCATTTTGCCCATGATTTAAAAAAATTTGTTTATGTAATGAATAAAATATAGTTTTTTTGCCACATAAGAGTCTTAAGGCCCCACACAATTAGCCACGTCAGCAATTTCTGACGTGGCGTGTTCAATTTGTTGTAATTGGAAAAAATTGATAGTTTAATCATCTAATTGACAAAATTAAAAAATGAATCACCGAAATAAAATATGACCTATAATTTAGGGTACTGATTTATATTTAAGCCAAATATTTTTAATTCACCCAAAAAATGGTCTCATCAGAAAAAAGTAGAAATTATTTATACGTAGTTTAGTTTAGGTGGAGTATTAGTTAATTAAGAATATAACTGGACTTTTTTACGAAGAAAGTGCATATCTGACAAGTGATTCTCCGGATATTTGCCAGTAGATTCTCGAGAAGCAACCACGTGGCGTCTAACTTCTGGTACCCTTATCAACATCCATGGTATGCCCCACTTAATACCTTTTCTTATTAAATACTCCCTCGTGGCCTTGCATGTTATCGTATGATTTTATTTTTTAAAATTAATTATAAATTTTTTAAAATTATTTTTATAGAAAAATATTATAAATAAAAAAATATATGAAATATTTATATTATAAAAAATATTATAAATAATTAATATTATATTTAATAATATTTAATTATTTTTTTAATTCTTGTGTATAATTTTAAAACTTCATATGTTACGATGGAAGGAGTAAAACTCAATATTATTGTCACCTTATCATGAGCCTTTTTATGGGTCCAAAAAGCAATATATAAACTCTGACCCGTGTATATTCTCTGAAATTTCAGATATGACACACTTAGAAGGGAGTTGAATAAATGTGAGAGCAAATTATGATTAATTTTTAAATTTTAAATCCAAACTATTGAATATAGCCTATTGTATCAAAGAATGCACCTTGCTGAATGAATGCAATCTATCGAATTAAATTTTTGTTTAAAAAAATATCTTGGTGAATTTATAAGTCATATAAAATACTTGATGTAAATATACTATCTCAAGATGAAACAAAAGTTTATATTTTAAATATTAAGAAAACTAATTATCTTGAGAAATATTAAAGAAAATCAAGCAATAAAATAACACCAAGATTTTTACGTGGTTCAAATTTATTACCCTCTATAATAATAGCTTAGTCACGTCCAATACCAACTAGTATTGGAGACTCACTTTTATTTCTTTAAATAACCCTTGTTACAAAACCAGATTCTATCAAATTGAATTACAATAATTCACTTGAGCACACTTGCTCCTTGTGCACCAATGCACCCCTTAAGCTCTAAACTTCCTTGAACCTGTTTGTAACTTAAAACTAAATTCACCTGGATTAAAATCCTTTAGACAACACTTAGTCTAAAAATATAAGATTACAATTTATAGAGGTCTAATGATCAAAGCAAATAAATAATTTAACAATGCAAGGCTCAACTAATGTATGCAATGATCAATTAATAATAGAAGGATATTACCAATATAATGCCCACGAAAATTGGCTAAATCAGCAGCTCAAAATTTGCACCAAGAATAGAATCGATTTCAAAGTATGTGAGTCCAAAATAATAAATCGAGTGTTGTAAATGTTGTCACTGATCTCAGTTCTTTTTATAGCCCAAACACATATATATTACCGTTGCTAAAAAAAATGTTTACGTTGTAAAGCAAGAAAAGCAACGTTTAATAATTTTCTGTTGAAAACAAACGTAACAAATAAATGTTTAGATAAATATTGGACTCTCTCAAAGATAGTAGAGACCAAGTCAAATAGGACTAGACCGGAAGCAATTATGATTCATGATAGAGTTTAAGTCAGACAATAAAAATAACTCAAGAGCCATCACTTATCATGATAGTAACGGAACAAATTCCAACTTCTTCAAAGATAATCATGACTTCCTTCTTTCAAGGTATGTGTCAATAAAAACTCTACTAACAATTTCCAATATGCAGCTATTAGACTTCTAATTAAAACCCACTACCGCCACATATTATACTTCCTTTCTATATAACCAATCCGTAGAAAGAAGATCACATTCAGATAGTCCTATACATGCATAATATATCATTCGAACAATAATCCTACGCATGCATGCTGACAATTTTCTTGAAAATAAATAGCAGTGAATGACATATTTAAGATATGCACAAAATATTAATTCATGATTTTATGCACACATAATATGTCCTAGAGCCTTGAATTGAAAAATCATATATTTGCAATGACCTTACATATTTTTCTTAGGACTCAAAACATCTTCATTCTTCTTGAATAATCCAACATACACTTCTTGAAATATATTCCTGAAATCCACTACACAATTTAGTACCGACAAATAAATCATCATCAAAACTTTAGGCTAGAACATGAATTAATCAACATTCTCTCTGTTCAATGTCTATAATTTTAACCAGTTTACAATTTAATCAAAATTGAACTAAACTAGTTAAATCGAAGCGAATCCGTCGGTTTATAATTTAATCGATTACTTGTTCAGTGTAATTTTGGTATAAAAATTAATAAATTAAAGGTAGTACGTGATACTTATGGGCTATTTGATTGCAGCTAAATGGCTGACCGATTCAGTAATTAAATGTATTTGTTTTGACAAAAAATCGAATGAATGACTGAACCGGACAGCCATTCAGACGATTTTGAGCTGATTGGTTTAGTCCAATTTTTTTGACTGAATGAGCGGTTAAATGACCTTTTTTTTTATACAATATTAATTATTATATTAAGTAATATTAAATAAATTTATAACAATTTTTTGAATATTTTTAGAGGGGGGAAATAATAAAAATATGTTATTCAGATGTTTCAGACATGTCAATTATCAAATAATTTTTTTCATTCAGATTCAAATTCAATTCTTTCAGATTCATATCAGATTCATTCAATTTTTATTAAACTCCCCCTTAATATTTGCTATTGAATCAGTAGTACCCCATAATACAATGTATCGATGCACTTACTTTTGAATGAGTTTATTTTATATTTATTAAAATACTAAATAAGTGTTGGTGGGTTTTTATTAACTTATGATAGTGAACTATTTAAGATAGTTAATTCTTATATGAAATTATTGTTAAGGTATGTAAATTCTTAATCTTATATTGTTTTACTTATTAAAATATTTTAATTTATTTTATTTATAATTATTTGCCAAGTGCATTATTAGTATAACATTTTCATAAACCCGACCAATGCCGCGTGGTTCTAGCACAAGGTATTTTTTAGACCGATAACAAATCAATTGATATGTGCTACTACACAGAATCATTGTTATCCCTAGAATAATTTATGATTTAATTTTTTATATTATCTCTAAAAAATAGATATTATTTTATTCTCTTTCATCTCCTTAATAATTTATATATATATATATATATTGATATTTTATGCTTAATTTAATCAATCAAACAAAAAATTAATTATATATATCTTTTTGATTTTTGTACTTCAATTAAAAAATAAGGTCCTGAACTCATTGAATTGGTCTAAAGTCTAAACCTGACTGACCTCACCAAATTTGTCTACATCCTAAACAACATTTACATAATGAAATTCAAAAACGTATAACAAAATGTGCAAATGGGACAAATGTCTCATCTTGCAATATCCGTCAGGCTTTGACAATGGCCCTTTCAGTAGCTGCAGGCAAATGCACTCATTTCCTAAGAAGCATGGCACAAAATGATGGACCAAACTCTTCTCTTATTCCCAAATTAATCATCCTCCTAATCGCGGTCGCTTGTGCTGCCTTAGTGGTTGCGTTGTACCATTGCATTCGTGTCGGTTGGTGTACCCAATACCACCAACGTCGACCCCAGCCACAAAGGCGGCGGCGTGCATTTCATTTCCGACACGAAGAGCCACCGAGCAGTGTGGAGCACTCGATCGCCGAGCTCATTCCGGTCCATAAATTTAGTAAGAGTAACTTGGACTTGGAAGGTATTGGAAATGATCATACTTGCGCAATTTGCTTATGCGAGTTTGAAGAAGGGGAAGAATTGCGCACATTGCCCGAATGTATGCACTCTTTTCATGCGCCTTGTATTGATATGTGGTTTTATTCGCATACTAGTTGTCCGATTTGTCGAACCGATGCTACACCCTCGCCGCATGTGCTAATGCATTTTTTAGATTCCGATTCGGAAAGGCCGGCTACAAGGCAAGGTGAAGAACCCGGGGGAGTTTAAATGTCAAGTTTTTGGTTGGGACTTAATTGGCCGATATTATATTATTGTATTACAACAATTTTGATGAAATTATTGTTCAATACATGATGTTTGAAACATGTGTTGGTGTAAGATTGTTGTAAATTCTCGGATCAGTGCATACATGGACAAATTTTGAGGAAGCATATTTTTTAGCTCACCCTTTTAATTGTGATTGATGTCAGTTTAATTGTGCTCCATAAATCGTGAATTCGAATTTTCATTTAAAATTATATGAAAAGTTGTCATATGCAAACTCAAAATTTTAAAAATAAATGAACAAAAGTAGTAGTTATTTGTACCAGATCGTATTTTGTAGCTGGTAATTTTTCTCTCGTAGAATCCCTTCTGAATCCTATCTCTAATGCTAAGTTTGGATTAGAGTAATGGAATTAAAGAAAGAATAAAATAAGGAACTAGAATGAATCATTTTATACTTGTAGCGGTAGCGCACACTTGTATAGGCTGACACATAAAACATGTTGGATCACCTCAACATCAATTCATCATCAATGTGCATGAATAGTTTGACCCATAAGCATATTGGATCTGTTAATTCTTAGTAGGCATAAGTTATCTAGAAGGGGGGTTGAATAGATATTTGAAAATCTTTTCGTTTTAACTTGTTCTTAGATAATGATTAAAACTATGCGGAATTAGTATTTGTTTTAATCTTCTTTACCAAGCAATAGAGTTATGAGCGAGTAAAGCAGTTATAGCAGTTATAGCAGTTATAGCATGAATGTAAACGACACAGTTGTTTTTAAGTGGTTGAGCACTCAAAGCTCCTAGTCCACTCTTTCACTCAACGAGTAGGATATCCACTAAGGATGTCTTTTACAATCTTACGAATCACACAGATTCCTTCAGACCAAGTGATGCAGGAACTTCTCTAGTTCACTCTTGAACTCTTCAAGTCCAGCAGACTTGACTTTCTTACAGTTCACTACGAACTCTTCAAGTCCAGCAGACTTGGTATACTTCTTCAGTTGATTGATAGTTGTTGAGTTCTTGATGGTTGCTACTCGATTCTTGTCGTGTAAGCACTGGTTCGTTAAGAACTGAGTAGCTGAGCAAGCTTTGCAATATCTCAGATCGTAGAGTTGAGCTTGAGAGAGATTGTCACGTTGTTTGATTAATGCTTGCTTCTTTTCTCTCATCTTTTTGATCTGTATATATGTGATGTTGAAAACTATCCGTTGGATCCATCCGTTGTGGCATTAAATGCATCCGAACTTTCTCATCTTTGTGATGGAGACATTTACGCACATCTTCGAATTCTCGCATTCGCCCACCGACTTTGCAGTCGCTTTCTCACCTACCACACGAAAAGGTGTTTTGTCCCTCTTACTCATAGTACTATCCTTAGCTTCTTCAATACGCTTCTTTGTTGCATACTAAGGATATTTCATACAATCTGGGACTGATGAGTACTGCAACATCTGGGATCCATTTCTCACTTGTTTAAAACTCAGATTATGAGGCTCGACGTTTTCTGACATGAGACAGATGATGCTCTACGATTTGGATCGTGGTGTTCTACGATTTAGATCGTAGTGTCTTTTACATCCTTGCACACTACGATGCTATTGGTTGAGAGCACTACGATTTCCCTTTATCACTCGCACACTACGATCTTCTCTTGCTCGTGTTGTTGACTCTACGTTCCCGAGAGCTCACTACGATCGTTGATTTGTAAACTTCATGTTTCCTTCAAAGACACTACGATCATGGAGTTAACTTTCAAAGAATCGTTGGGACCACTCTACTTAAATCCGAAGAGTCTCCTTCAAGGCGGGCACACTACGATCTTCAGCTCTACGTTTTTCGCGCCGACTTACGCGCAATGTTGATCAAATTGATGCAATCGTGATTTCTTCAAGACTAATCTATTACATCTTAAGATCAACCTAACAGTTTTGATCTTTCTATCTATACATTCTTTAACAGAATGATACACGTTGAAAGCTTAGATCAACCTACAGCTTTGATCTATCACTAAGTCCTTGTACATATATTCATTTAAGGACCTTACAAATAATCATGAACACATGCATTAAAACATCAAATCATAATATGCATTCTCCCAACAATCTCCCCCTATTTGATGTTGACATAACCAAGGAGATTTGTTGTCATGATTATTAGTGACTAAATGCATTTGCAGGAATTTAAACATGACTTAGTATTTCAGTGAGCAGCTAAAATTTTTAGAGAATAAGCATGAATTTATTGATGATCAAAAGATATTACAATATAGCATTACATCAATAAAACATTAAAATTTTAACTTATCTTTGTTTTCTTGGTC
This sequence comes from Panax ginseng, assembly GCA_020205605.1. Classification (NCBI taxonomy): domain Eukaryota; kingdom Viridiplantae; phylum Streptophyta; class Magnoliopsida; order Apiales; family Araliaceae; genus Panax; species Panax ginseng. The sequence continues at coordinate 119,549,591 of CM035143.1, read as the reverse complement.
TCTTGTGTGGAGGAGGATTGACATATTACTCAACCCTTCTTTTCCTTTGAGCTTCTTCATTCCTTGCTAACTCTTCCAGCTCGCTTAGACTTAGAACTGGATTCTCTTCATGTCTGCGCATGAATGCAGGATCTCCAATTGGCATTCTTATGCGTACCGTAGACACGTTTTGTGAGCTAGGAGTTGGCTCCTTATGATTTCAGAGCAATAGTCATTACAATTTCACGACCCGGATCGTTGAGTCTCGATGATGTCTTGCAGGAGGGCTTCGTGATGTCTCGAGCATGAAATTGACTTCTCCCCTTTCTTGAGTTGCATGACCTCCTCTTCTCCGCCTCTCCTTGGCTTCCTCGATCGTCTTGATCTCCTTTCCTTTATTTTTCTCCCTTTATGTCAAAGATCAAGGGTTCAATATCCGCATACTGTTAACCCCTTGGAAAAGCTCATTCATTGGCTTTGAGTTTGAGCAATGTCTTCCTATTCTCCTTGATCTGCTTTTTCAGCTCTAGCTTCTTTATTTTGGAGGACTGTCAGAATCATATCATTATGCTTCTCCTGATTGGCATAAGATTTCTGGAAGTCATAAACAGAAGCTTTCAAGTTGAGAATATTGTCCAGCATAATTTGATGTTGAAGATCTTGGTGTTTTTGTACTTCAAGCAAGGCCTCTCTTTGTTTGACAGCAATCTGGAAATGTATCTCATCTCTGTTTGATATACTCTTCAAAATTTCTTTGCTAATTTCCCTTAGCCTCGTAGTAAGCTCAGTATTCATAGTACTAGGAAATTTGTTCACAGCTTGTATCATTTGGTTCAGTCGGATGTTAAGAAGATCAGAGTGAGATTCCAGGCTTGTTTCGATAGACTTGATCATCTGCTCAGAAGCTTCTTTCAAGTCATCCTTGGTGGGCATGCTTGGGAAGGTATCATTTGATTGGGGATTGTCCATTTGAGGGGTTCTGGGTGGAGATTGATCTTGCAAATTGTACAACGCAAGATCAAGGCTGAAATAGTCATGTGATGAGTAGGATGATATATCAGCTGGAGGGGTTTGGGTTTGGACACCTGGGATATGTGACTCTACGATTTAATGTTTGACTCTACGATGTTGCTTGAGTCTGGAATCGTAGAGTTGGTGATTTGAGGGACCAGGGTAAGGTTTATTTCTTCTGGTTCTTCAGTTACAGAATTTTGGGATTCTGCAACTGTAAACTGATTTAATGGGTTGAGAATCACTTCCAGCCATTTAGGAAATTCATAGAAATGGCTAAATGAAGATGATGGCAGGTGATTAACTCTAAAGCTTGTAGGGATAGTCAATACCTCAGGTTTGGCTTTTGATGAGGAATGGTTGGTAATCGCCTTTTTGGCGAAGATGACTTCCACGAAATCCATGAGCGAATCTGTGATTCTTTGGATATTCCTTGAAGCTCCGTAACATGTGATCCCATGATTTCGTAATTTGAGCTTGATGGTATGTCATCATGGGTAGGTAAGAAAACATTTGGTTGTACAAATAGCTTCAGATCCATCTTTCCTACACCCGTTATTTCAAGCTCATCATCATCATCCTCTTTTCTCTTCTTTGTTTTCTTCTGAAGAATCCATTATCTCAATGGCCTTTGGGAGGTTTGGCATTGGTTCATCTTCATCTTGAGCAAGGACTTCTTCTTCAGCCATTGGGATATTATGAGGCTCCCCCTCAATATGATCATCTTCTTAGAGGTTTAGAAACTCCCCCTCAGCTGGTAAATCTTCTTCTAAGTTCAGAAAGTCCCTTTCAGCTGGAACCTCTTCTTGAGCAGTAGGCTTTTCCCCCTCAGCTGGTGTATACTCAATCATGAGAATTTCAGGGTTCTCCCTCTCAGCTGGAGCACTTTCCTCTTCGGTTGCTTGGGGCAGTTCTACTTTTGCAACTATGCTCTTGGCTTTCTTCTTCAGTACTTTTTCATTCTCAAGAATATACTTCTTGACCAGCTTTCTCTTTGCTTTGCTGGTTTTAGTCACCACTTTTGGAATCTCTTGAGTCTTTGTTTTGCCACATTGATCAGCCACTATCCTTGAAGCAGCTTCCTCCATTTCTGCCACACTTGGCCTGGTTTCAGAGAACAGCAGAGTCTCTACGATTGAAGACACTATTGGTCTTTTGGACATATGACCAGTCTTGTTCTTCTTTAAGATTTGTGAAATGGTGGCTTGATCCTTTTCAGCCTCTTCTTGCTGTTGCATCTTCCTTAGCCTCCTTAGAGTCTCTATGTCGAGGACTCTCACTTTGGAATGTTAGTTGTAGATCCTTGAGGCTCTTCGACTTGTCTTGCCTTAACTTTCTCTTGCCTTGCTTTTTCCTCGAACAAAGCAGAGGGTTCTCCTTATCTCCGCTTCTCCTTCTTCTTCAACTTCTTTGACAATAGACATTCCTCCTTGAAAGCTTCGCCTTTTGTTCCCCAGTTCTCCCCATTGGACTCGTCATCATTCTCATATACTCAAACAGGTTCCTTTCCAGCTTTTTAAACAAGCTCATTGTGTCATTTTTCTGGTTTGGGTTGATGGCTTCTCCTTCATCATCCCCAATTTTGTCACCCAATGCAGATTGCGAATAATGCTAATGAATCTCTCCATACAAAGATCTTCTTGAGTACTTTTTGATTTCTTCGAGCTTACGATCCACTCGAGCAACAACATGTACCCCATAGTTGAGTTGAGTACCATACACCATAGCCGTCATGAGCTTAAGTTCGAGTCTCATTTACTGAAAGTTATAACTTCGAGCTCTGCAGCAGAGATGCATTTCCCAATAATGTCAGCCAAAAATTCATACCTATGAGGGAACTCCTTCTTTTTGTAGCCTTTCACAGAGGGGTTCTTTTGTGATGCATCTTCTTCAAATCCCTCTTGAAATCTTATGATGTCTAGAAATGGGTGCCCTACATTCTTGAAACCTAGGGCGATTGACGCCTTCTTCCCTAGTTTTATTTCAACCTCTAACTCGTGTGGTGATGGTGTTGTTTTGTACACTCCATTTTTGCAGAACTCCTTCACCGCTTTTAGGATAGATGAGCGTATCGGTCGAAAGCGCCTCGAGACCCCGCCTTCTTCAATAAGGCTAAGATCTTGTAAAACTTAGGTGGAGCGGTTTTGAACTCGACAAAACAGAGTCAGAGTCTCAAAATCACATTAGAAGTAGCCATTGATTCTGTAGTTGAGAAGAGAGATACTACTAAAATTTTGTCTGAGTTAGGTTTTTGCTTTGAGAGAGAGAGAGAATGAGAGATAATCTTTTGAAATTCAGATTTTAAAAACATGGTTTCAATTTGTACTTGTAACTTCCCTATCTCTTTTTGACTTAATGGGACAGGTGTCGCCTCTTGCTTGGCTCTACAATTTTGACTATTTAGGAATGTACTGATTTGCCCTTTGAGTCTTCAGAGCTAAGGTGTCCTTAGTATGACTACGATCGTAGAGTTGGTCTTCTATTTGTTGAGTCTGTCCTACAATCGTCGAGTCTGTCCGGCAGTCGTTGAGTCTGATCAGCATTCGTAGAGCCTGTCCTATGATCGTCGAGTCTGTCCTACGATCGTCGAGTCTGTCCGGTAGTCGTTGAGTCTGATCAGCATTCGTAGAGTCTGTCCTACGATCGTTGAGTCTTTGCTATGATCGTTGAGGTAGTTGACTGTTCAGCTTTAAGATCGTGAACTTTCCTTGATCATGTCTATGAATTTGAGTTCAGCCTTTATATCTATCATTGTTAAGACGATCACAGAGCATATATTTCATGGTGATAGATTAAGCATGCCTAGCTCACTTATTAACTTATTAAATCTGGATTCATCTAGTGGTTTAATAAAAACATCAGCAAGTTGATTTTCAGTAGGGATATATTGTAAAGATATATTTCCATTTTGCACATGATCCCTAATGAAGTGATACCTTATTTCTATATGCTTGGTTCTAGAATGAATAACAGGATTATGAGTTATTGCTATGGCACTTGTATTATCACAGTGTATAGGTATAGACTTGAAATCAAACCCATAGTCAGCTAGCTGATTTCTCATCCAAAGGATCTCGACACAAGAGATTTGCCAAAGAAGAATGTATTCAAACCTGCGGTTGAAGTGGACACTGAGTTTTGCTTTTTGCTTAACTAAGATACAAGTCTGTTCCCTAGTATTTGACAAGTGCCACTGGTACTTTTTCTATCTATTTTGCATCCTGCAAAGTCAGCATCTGTGTATCCTATTAGTTCAAAAGAGGATTCCTTGGGATACCACATCCCCAAGTAGGGTGTACCTTTAAGATACCTGAAGATCCTCTTTACAACAGACAAATGTGACTCTTTAGGGTTAGCCTGAAATCTAGCACATATGCATGTTGCAAACATTATATCTGGTCTACTAGCAGTTAGGTATAAAAGAGAACCTATCATACCTCTATATTGAGTTATATCAATACATTTACCATTCTCATCCTTTTCAAGCTTGGTTGCAGGAGCAATTGGTGTTTTCATGGGAGAGGCTGATTCCATGCCATACTTCTTTAATAAGTCTTTGATGTATTTGGCTTGGTTGATGAATATTCCTTCATCAGTCTGCTTCACTTGCAGTCCAAGGAAGAAATTCAGCTCACCCATCATGCTCATTTCAAGCTTACTCTGCATTAGCTTAGAGAATCTCTTACATAACTTTTCGTCAGTAGAACCAAAAATGATATCATCAACATATATTTGAACTATTAAGACTTTGTCTTTATGCTTTCTAAGAAATAGTGTGGTATCTACTCTACCTCTAGTGAACCCATTTTCTATTAAGAAGTTAGTCGTTGTTTCATACCATGCTCAGGTGCTTGTTTAAGACCATATAAAGCTTTATCTAATCTATAGACATAATTGGAAAGAGATGGATTGATGAAACCTGGAGGTTGTTCTACGTAGACTTCTTCTTGAAGTTCTCCATTTAGGAATGCACTCTTGACATCCATCTGAAAGACTTTGAACTTCATATGGGCAGCAAAGGCAAGAAAGATTCTGATGGATTCTAGTCTGGCAACAGGTGCAAATGTCTCATCATAGTCAATGCCTTCTTCTTGAGAATAGCCCTTTGCCACTAATCTTGCCTTGTTTCTGGTAATGACCCCATCTTCATCCATTTTGTTCCTGAAGACCCACTTGGTTCCTATGACAGGATGACTCTTTGGTCTTGGTACCAATCTCCACAATTTGTTTCGTTCAAATTGGTTGAGTTCTTCCTGCATGGCTTTTATCCAACTGGAGTCTTCCATAGCATCCTCTATCTTCTTTGGCTCTATCTGTGATAGGAAGCTTAGATAGAAGCATTCATTCTGAGTAGCAGCTCTTGTTTTGACTCTTGCACTTGGATCTCCAATTATTAGATCCTGAGTGTGATCTCTTGCCCATCTGTTCCCAGTTGGGACATCTGTCCTGATGCCTTCCTGTCTTAAGTCTTCAAGGTCTATCTCTTCTTCTTGGAGTGGAGGCTCGCTGTCTTGGATGGACCTCTCTACGACTTCATTATCATGCTCTACGATTTCACTATCTGGTACTACGATCGTAGTGTTGAGCTCGACGACTTCATTTGTAGTGTCCCGACTATCGGTCAGAGTGTCTTGGGGCCTTTATTTTGTCTAAGTCGGTTTCATCAAAGATGATGTGTATTGAGACTTGACATTGGTGTCTTCTTGTTGAACACTCAGTAAGCTTTTGCATGCATGGCATATCCAAGAAAGATCCTTTCCCCGACTTTAATGGAATTTTGTCGATCATCGCTTTCCATTGTTGAGAATATAGCATGCACGACCAAAGACATGGAAATAGTCGACACTTGGCTTCCTTCCTTTCCACAGCTCATAGGGTGTCCCTCTTGATCGTAGAGTGAATTAATGATCTGCTTTTGTGAGTAAGATGCATGTTGTTGGCAACCATCCGAAGTATTCAGGCGGATGAGTCTTGCTTGCTAGTAGGGTCCTTCCAAACCTCTATCGAGTTTCGTTTCTTTCTTTCAAAGAACTCCATTTTATTGAGGAGTTCGTGGAGTCGAGAAGTTATGGTGATCGATGCCATTGTCCGAGCAAAACTTGTCTATTTTCGAGAAATCAAATTTCTTCCATGATCACTCCTTATTGCCTTGATTTTCTCTCCTTTCTCGCTCATCACCCGATCGAACATTTTGATTAATTCGAGCTCGTTTCATCCTTTGAAGTTAGGAAGAATACCCATGTGAATCGGGTGTAGTCGTCGATTAAATCACTTCGACTAGAGAGTATCTTTTTCCTCCAAGACCGGTTGTTGGGATTGGCCCAAAGAGATCCATGTGGAGCAACCTGCAGGGCTTGTCAATGGAATTCGCGATCTTGCTCTTGAATGAGCTTCGGTTTGCTTTCAAGTCGACAAAGCATCGCATGGTCTTTCCTTCACAAAGTTTAACTTGGGTAGACCGATTCACGAGGTCTTTGATGCCGGTTTGGACATGCTTTTGAAGTTTAAGTGAGATGACCTTCTATGCCATAGCTTGACTCATTTCTCGGATGCTTTTGCGAGAAAACATATTGTTTCATCGAGCTTAGTTGACCAAGATCTATAGTGTAGACATTTCCTTCTCTTGTTCCAATCACTTTTTATGGCGGATGTCTTCAAATCTCCGACTTGACATTGATTGTTGAAAATGTTACTTGGTGACCCTTGTCGCAGAGTTGGTGATGCTTAAAAGGTTGTGTTGGAGTCCTTCCACATGTTTACTTTCTTTGAAAGATATCGCACCATTTCCAAAGAAAGCCATATCCTCTTGTCTTATCCGGGCCGTTATCTCCAAAGATGACTGAGGGACCTTCCTTTTCTACATAGTTGGATAATAGAGTTTTGTTCCCTGTCATATGCCTCGAGCAACCCCGCCCGAGATACCATGTTGAGGTCGTGGAGCTCTTTTCCTGTCAAAACATTTGAACCTTCATTTTGGTACCCATATTTGCATGAGTCCTTCTTTGTTAGTGCCTTTGGGGACCCAAATTTGTCTAATCTTGGGTCTCACATGCATGGAATTATAATAACACTTTGTAGCCCTATGACCATATTTATTGCATATGAAACATTTATTATAATGCATGCCTGTGTGTGTGGTGATTCATCCTCTATTTGGACTTGTGTGGTTCCTTAGTTAACCTTCTGTTAAACTGATTCTCTTTCTTCCACGTGTCCTTAGGTTTCATAAATAGTGATGAGTGTGCCTTACCTCTACTGTACCTTCCCAGTTGATTCGTAGAGTTGATTTTGTTTGACTCTACGATTCTTCGAGGTTGGTAAGTGAAGATTGGGTTACTCTTTTCCTTGATGAAACCCAGACCAGTGTGAGATCCTTTACTTCTCTGAGTATAACTAGAGACAGTAGAACAAGGTTGAACTGGTTCTTCCAAATGTGAGGATTTCACAAAAGCAATGCCTCTACCAAAACTTGAGACATTACTAGTGCTAGTTTCCATTGTCTTTTCCACACTTAACTCTGAGATGGATTCCCCAAAGCCTAAGCCTGTTATATCGAATGTAAGTTCTCCGACTAGAGAGAGAGGCGATTCCATGGATGATGAGGATGCATTCCATGCAGAGATAGTCTTCTTTAAATCCTCAATTTTAGAGGTTAGCTTAGACTCTCTTTGTGCATGATGTGTGTTTGTCTGCTTTAAAGTTTCATTCTCAGCTTCAAGCTTGGAGAGAAGATTAGTACTTAGAAGGGCTGTTTCAAGCTCTTCTTGAACCTTCTTCTTCTCCTCTTGAAGAAGTGAATGATCCTTAGACAACACTCTGAACAACTTCATGTATTGATGTAGATCAATGGTTATGCCACGCAAAGCAGTTCTTAAGTCACTCATATCTACATCAGGAGAATTAAAATCAAATACCTCATTGATATTTACATCATGTATGTTTAGGCTTTGATTGTCCTTTGCATGTTTGGCCATTAAGCACAGATTTACCATATGTGGTTCTTCCTCATCTCCAGAGTCTGCATTTGATAGGCTTGTTGCAGTTGGCAATGAAATGATCAGGTTTTTTGCAGTTGTAGCATAAATAATTCATTTGTTCCTGTCGGCGTAATTCTCGACTTTCTTTTGGCTCACGGTTCGCCTTGTCGCATGAACCTTCTTAGTCTCTTTACCAGCATAGAAAAGTCATCTTCATCGTCTTCATCATCATTAGAGTCAATCTCGGTGATGATTTTTGATGCACTTTCATTTGCCTTGAGAGCAACACCCTTATCCTTTCTTCTTCCTTCTGATAAGGTTTCGGCGCGTTGGGTCAACTCCAGTTCGTACGTCAGGAGATTTCCATACAGTTGTTGAACTGTCATCTCATTAAGATTCTTTGATTCTCTTATTGTTGTGGTCTTTGCATCCCACCTGCTTGGTAGGGCTCTCATGAACTTTATGGTTAGATCCTTGTTAGGATAGATCTTCCCATACGCTCGTAGAGAGTCGAAAGCGTAACATTGAATCTTTCATAAGTTGCAGATCACATTTTCTCCCCGCATATGAAATAACATTTCATATCGCTTTGTGTCGGGAGAGACGCTTGTTTCTCTCGACTTCTTCTGGTTCCTTCATGCATAATCGTGATGCTTCCCAAACATCCTTATTTGCTTTTGCTGTTTACAACATTTTCAAACAGATCGTCCTCTAGGGATTGGAACAGGATGTTCTTTGCCTTTTTATCAAGTTGGACAGCTCTCTTCTATGTGTCTGTCCATTCTTCTTTCACTTTTATTTGTACTCTGTTTGGATCGTCAATGGTTGGTGCAAGCTTTGTTGGTATATAGGGCCCATTAATAACAGTCTCAAATAGATCTTCATCTATTGAGTCCATGTAAGCTTGCATCCCGACTTTCCGATTAGTAAATTTATCTTTGTTGCACATTGGTGGCTTCATACCTCCCCCAGGTCTGGATTCGCTGGTATGAAAGTGCCATTTGGATCTACTAAAGCGTGTAAGTCGTAAAATAGAACCCGCTTTGATACCAATTGTTAGTTCTAGTAGGCACAAGTTATCTAGAATGGGGAGTTGAATAGATATTTGAAAATCTTTTCGCTTTTAACTTGTTCTTTAGATAATGATTAAAACTATGCGGAATTAGTATTTGTTTTAATCTTCTTTACCAAGCAACAGAGAGTTATGAAAGCAAGTAGTGCGGTTATAGCAGAGATATAGCGATTATAGCATGAATGTAAAACGACACGATTATTTTTAAGTGGTTGAGTAGTACTCAAAGCTCCTAGTCCACTCTTCTACTCAACGAGTAGGATATCCACTAAGGATGTCTTTTACAATCTTCTAAATCACACAGATTCCTTCTAGATCAGATAGCCCAGAACTCTAGTTCACTCTTGAACTCTTCAAGTCCAAAGAGACTTGGCTTTTCTTACGATTCACTACTTAACTCTTCAAGTCCAACAAACTTGGTATACTTCTTCAGTTGATTGATAGTTGTTGAGTTCTTGATGGTTGCTACTCAGTTGCTGTGTAAGCACTGGTTCGTTAAGAACTGAATTGCTAAGCAAGCTTTGCAATATCTCAGATCGTAGAGTTAAGCTTGAGAGAGATTGTCACATTGTTTGATTAATGCTTGCTTCTTCTTTCTCATCTATCTGATCTGTATATATATGATGTTGAAAACTATCCGTTGGATCCATCCATTGTGGCATTAAATGCATCTAAACTTTTTGTACTGTGATGGAGACATTTCTGCACATCTTCTGAATTCTGCATTCTGGCCCACTGACACTGCAGGCTGCTTTCTCACCTACCACCTAAAAAGGTGTTTTGTCCCTCTTACCCATAGTACTATCCTTAGCTTCTTCAATACGCTTCTTTGTTGCATACTAAGGATATTTCATACAATCTGGGACTGATGAGTACTGCAGCATCTGGGATCCATTTCTCACTTGTTGAAAACTCAGATTATGAGGCTCGATGTTTTTTGACATGAGACAGATGATGCTCTATGATTTGGATCGTGGTGTTCTACGATTTAGATCTTAGTGTCTTTTACATCCTTGCACACTACGATGCTATTGGTTGAGAGCACTCACGATTTCCCTTTATCCTTCGCAGACACTACGATCTTCTCGCTCGTGTTGTTGATTTCTACGTCCCGAGAGCTCACTACTACGATCGTTGACTTGTAAACTTCATGTTTCCTTCAAAGACACTACGATCATAGAGTTAACTCAGCAATCGTTGGGACCACTCTACGAAATCTGAAGAGTCTCCTTCAAGGCAGGCACACTACGATCTTCAGGCTCTACGTTTTCTGCCTTGACTTCTGCAATGTTGATCAAATTGATGCGCTTATGATTTCTTCAAGACTAATCTATTACATCTTAAGATCAACCTAACAGTTTTGATCTTTCTATCTATACATTCTTTAACAGAATGATACATGTTGAAAGCTTAGATCAACCTAACAGCTTTGATCTATCACTAAGTCCTTGTACACATATTCATTTAAGGACCTTACAAATAATCATGAACACATGCATTAAAACATCAAATCATAATATGCATTCTCCCAATAGGATCGCCTCAACATCAATTCATCATCAATGTAGAATACACTTGTATAGTGTGACGCGCCCAAAATAGGTATACATCACCCATTCTGAGTCGTCAAATACATGGTACAGAAATAAATACAACTTCAGTAATATAATTGTCGTGCAAAATACGACAACACATATACTGTGAGTTTGAATACAGCTATTGTCTAATAGAGAGTATACAAACTCAAAAGGAGTCCTCATTACAATTACTGATACACTATTTTATAAAATAGTGAGGACTACTAATACAACTATCCTGAACCATCACTCCATACCCCGGCTAGTTCCTGCTATGTTCTCACCTCCTGAGAAGAAAAATGGAATAACAAAGAAAAGGGTGAGCTCAACTAGCCCAGTAAAAAATATTATGACTAAGATAATATACAACAATTTATCATTAGTCTTCAACAGGAAAAAAATTGATAAAATATAATAGACAACAAGTTTTAGATCAACAACTGCAGCGGAAACAGCAATCCATTAGAAGAGTCAAGTAGAGAAAGAATTCTACTATCTTCTAAGATTTAAAAGTCCATCATCAATATTTTATCCCGTAACATCAATCAATATACATCTTGAATCAAATATTCATCTTTGCACTACTGAGCCAAAGATATTCATTTATATCACCCAGTTGGTAATGTTCATCTCAACACCTATTCATCTTTGCACCACGGCCAAAGATATTCATTAGGTAATCATTCATCTTTGCACCGCAGCCAAAGATATTCATCGATTAATCATTCATCTTTGCACTACAAAAGCCAAAGATATTCAGTAATATCATCATTTAGGACTGAGGATGATGAAAAATATCTTAAAGAAAACGAATCCAGTGAGATAAAAGATCAAAGATTAGGGATTCGTACTTTAGTTTATCCAAGTTCAAAAATACCTTATAATAATCAATTGTGGAGCAAAATTTAAGAATAAATATCAAAACATGGATACAATCAAAGATAGTAACCATAATAGACAACTTGGACAAAGAAAAGAAAATTTCATTTTTTCTGTGAATGGTGCCGTATTCGTGAATAGTGCCGTATACGTGAATAGTGTCGTATACGTGAATAGTAACCCCGACACAAAAGGTAGAAATTTCACAATAAAATCCATACCAATATTTCGGTATAATGATATTGAAAGAATAACATCATTATGAAGAAAATAACATCTCTTACCTCAAAATAACAGTACTTCTGATCGGAATATTGATATAAGGCTGAAGAAAACTTGTACTGATGAATAGAAACTCACAAAGTATCTAAATACTCACAAAATACGCTCGATAATTTAGAGAGAGAAAGAGAGAAAACTTGTTTCTGGTGTAATTTTCAATTCTAACTAAGCACCTTATTTATAGGAAAATGCTTAAAATGCCATAGTAGACTAACCTGCTACCTGATGGCTTTACCTGCTACTATTCAAGACCACCACTTTTGAAAATAAATTCCAGCACATTTCATTACTCACCAACCAAAAGTGGGGCCCACCATATTTTTAATAAAAATATTTATTTCTGAAACTTCAATAATTCATAATAAATAGCCCTTTTTATCAGAAAAATTCGAATCTCATGTCTATTACGTAGAAAATTAAATTCTCTACAACTTTGTAAGTTTAAGTTTTTCCAAATTCCAAACGAAAAATGACTGAAATCCACATACGGACGATTTTTAAAACTTCCATTCCGATAAAATACTGATAAAACACCTCAGCATTAATTCCTTCATTTATAACCACAATAAATATATCCATCATTTATATCCACATAAAATAAATATTCCTTATCATATAAATCAATAATTAATTATTCACAAATAATATTACAGAATCACAATTATGACAACCAGGTCGTTCCCAGGAAAGAGGAGGTTTTCCGATAAGAATTTTTCTTTATTGGCGCGCAATTAGGTGACCAAACCCATTTCTTAGACATAACTTCCTTAGACATTGCCAATAATGCTATCTAATAATATTATTCAAATAATATGAATTATTGATCTGATAATGGGAAATACTGTGCAGTGACAATTATTGAAACAACAATAATATAAAATATCAACGTAGCAATTATTGAATCAATAAAATAAAATATTGAACAGTAATTACTGTAACAATTATTGAGTAGTGCCTTCTTACGTAAGAATCAATAATTCAAAAATATTATGCAATACCGTGAGTTCTTTATGCGAAACCACACGACATCGTATTTTAACCACGGGTATTCCAATGGTGTTAATCAGAATAACTACGACGTTATTTATAAAAACTTAAACTTGTCCTTTTTTCATCCGACCGTTTTTTTCCGTTATGGGGCCCTAAATGGTCAAGGCCGTCGCATTTAATATTCCCCGACAATGAAGAATATTTCACGATCAAACGAATATTCCCCGACAACAATGAATATTTTATAACCACTTGCTTATTTTGCAAAATTTGCACATTTCACTCATAACCAAAGCATTATATCAAATTAATTCCTTATTATTCACAATAATAAATAGAGAAAATTCGATTTTATTCATTAAAAAGTTGGGGTCTTACATATAGACTGACTCAATAAGCATGTTGAATTACCTCATTACCTAAAAAGTTAATCTATTAAATTGAGATTCCACCATACTTATTAAGTCATCTATACTCTTGAATTTATCTGATGTGAAATTCATGTGAAATATTCCAACAATCTTCACCTTTCACTTGAGAGCTCTTCTATGCGGACATGATAATTAGACATGAGTGCTTTACAATTTTGTGTTCAATTATCATGTCCGTATAGAATTTTTCTTCACTTGAATACCCATCACAAGTATTATATTAGAGTAGTTACCATTGAGCAGACATTCTTTGAGTCATATTCAATAGTTCTTCTCGATTCTAATACTACTACGTACTCTACCACATCAGAGGCATGTGGGAGTACAACCTTACTACTTGTGAACCCTTCACCCTGAGCAGCTTTCCAGAGCCATCTTGAACTCGCTCCATTCGACTCAAATCATACTCGATCACCACTCCACCTGACTGTGAGTGATCACTTGCTCCACATGACTCAGCTTTATTTGCTTCACCGCGTGAATCGAGTACCACATAGCTTGCGAATGGTCCACCATGGAGTGTCAACCTGATACTTGGGCTCATCGAACTATGGGCTCTAATACCACTGTAGCAGAATTAATGAACGATATATCTCACATCAATTTATCACCAATGTAGCGCACACCTGTATAGACTGACCCAATAAATATGTTGGATCACCTCCTTAACTAATAAGGTTAACCTATTAAGTTAAGATTCTACCATACTATTGGGACTTGTGATTCATAGCTAAAAAGTTCTTGAAAAAGGCTGAGTGCAGAGTGTAGCGGAGCGCAACAGAGTGAGGGAGCAAAGTCCCCGCGGTACGGTATGGAGTTTCTAGAGGAGCAACACGAGTCGCATTCAAATCGAGACTTCTTTAGAGATACTGGCGCGAACAAGACTATGCATCACTTAAGAAATGAAGCTACAATAGCGAGCCTAAAAGAAAAATGATGCCATGGCCGGTCCATACGGACATCAATTTTATGGTTCGATATTTATAAGGACATTATGGGTATTTAGGCTATAATATAAATTAGGGTTGGAATAGGAGTATTAATTATAAATACTATCTATTGTAAAGCCCTAAGTAACTTAAGTTGAATAACAAAAGAAACGCCGCACTCGTGGACTACTCAAATTGGAGAACCAAGTAAATCTCTGTATTATTTCTTTACTGTCGTGTGTGTAATCTAATTCTAACACATACTTATTAAGTCATCTATACTCTTAAATTTATCTGATGTGAAATATTCCAATAACACCCTTTCCGAAGGAATATCATTCACAAATTTAGTAGAAATAAAAATGATTCATTATATTTTAATAAAACAACTAAACATAATTTTTTTAATTTCATGAAAATGAATAATTTCATTCATATTTTGATTCTTACAATCCAAAGAATAACATAATAGAAAGAATTTGGGTTAAAAAAAGAAGAAGTGTATACCTTATCAATACTTATATATAAAGGCATCACAACATATCTTTTACACACCCAATTTTAATCAATTGAAATCAATTTGATTTTTAACACAGTTAACTTGGCTTCCAAACACACCCAATTTTAATCAATTGAAATCAATTGATTTTTAATAGAGTTAACTCAATTAATTTCTTAATTTCCAATTTTAATCAATTGAAATCCATAGTTTCAGATTAATTTGAAATCAATTACTTTCTAATTTCAAATCAATCAATTAACACACCCAATCTTAATCAATTGAAATCCATAGCTCCATTAATACATAACAGAAACCCATTACTTGATATTAATTTCACCGAGTTGTCTCTTCCTCTCCTCCTCCTCCTCCTCCTCCTCCTCCTCACTTCAGTTTCTTTCCCTTCCCTGCCAAATCAATTCCCCTTACTTTTTATTTTGTTCCACCCCTCTTCCTCTTCCACTTCCACTTCCAATTCCAAAGAGGTCCACTTCCCCCTCTCCTTCTTTTACTTCTTCCATATATATATATATATATATATATATATATATATATATATATATGTATGTATATTCGTATGTTTATGTGAATTTATTGGCTTTATATTCTGTTAAATTTAACTCTTTTGTTACAGATCTGACATCGCTTTGTCATTCTTTTTCCTGAACCACACTCGATTTTGGTTTTGTGGGCTCAAAATCGCTCGATCGATCCGATTTATTCGATTTCGAGAATATATCAGGTAATTGATGATTATTTCTTTTGTTTTATTGAAATTTTTTGATGTAATTTGTAGGGTTTTTCGATCCGATTTATTCGATTTCGAGAACAAATCAGGTAATTGTTGATTATTTCCTTTGTTTTATTAATTTTTTTTTTTTGAGGTTTTCCTCTCTTTTTTTGAATGAAATTTAGTTTTAGTTTTTGAAGAAATTTAATTTTTTTGTTGGTGAATTCTGAAATTACAAATAATACTTAATCTGAATTCATCCCTATAATGAATGGGGAAAATGAAATTAAAACAAAAAAGAGGAAAGACAGTGAAGTACATATATGATGAATATATAATGGTGAAAAATCTTTCTCATTCTAATTTTAAAAAATTATATAATCGAAAAATAAACTAGTCCGTGCATTGCACGGGCTATCAACTAGTAAAATTAATGTCGGGTATGGTTTTAAAAATAAATTAACTGTATCTTCCTCGATTAGACATTATATTAGACTATTAATTGAATACACCTTATATATTTTATCTTATTTTTTTTGTTCTTTTTCCTGATAAACAGTTAATAATTTATTATATTTGAAGTTTGGACGGTGTGGTAATTGTAGAATATATGACTCTCACGCTTAGATAATTTCTACTGGCTATAGAGGATATAAATTTAAATAAAGGCCTTAGTATGGATTATTGGATTATATATGTCCAAGTCATTGATTGTTCTTAGTAATTTCTTCCCTAACCAATAAAAAAAATAAAATATGATGATATATATACACAATGGAATTATAAGCGTATATAAAATTAATGGAGTACTATTTGATTTAGACACCAAAAACAGTTTTAGGCATTTCACTCCTAAAAATTAATGTATATATATATATATACACGGTCCGGATCCTGTAAGGGATCCCTTACTTTCTTAAAATGAGAGATTTTTTTTTTGTTTTTTATTTTTTAAAACAACTAAAAAAAAAAGTTTAATATTTTATGGAACTGAAATTTTTATATAATACGTTGTTTTTGGATGTGATTTGGATACGTATAACAAAATAGGTATATATGCGATGCATGCGTAATTTGTATATACATTTTTGTATAGGTATCCAAATTACGCCTAAAACATTATATTATTGAAAAATTTAGTTCCATAAATATTAAACTTTTTTAGTTGTTTTAAAAAAAAAAAAAAAAAGTCCTCATTTTAAGAAAAGATCAACTGATCATTATATTACTATATATATATATATATATATATATATATATATATATATGGTGATGTCTGCGATAACCCCCTTTTTGGGATGGTTGATAAACATATTGGAAGGTGAGAGATTGAAACATAAATATACCAATGGCAATGACTTATGCAAGCTTTTATTTTAATATGAGGGACCCCACTGTAGTCAACATATTTGTCGGTTTATTGAAATAAAATGAATTTTAATATTAAATAATGCTGAAATTTGACTTATCTGCATTTGTGCCTTTTATTTTATTTTAAGCATTTCTCCATTAATTACATTACGTAAACTTTAAAAAATATAAAATACTCTCAGCCATTCTACAAGCTCTACGCAATTTGTTAAAAAAAAAAAAAAAAATCCAATAAGCATAACCTCTTCCGCTTGCACAAGTTCTTTTATTTGCTATTCTTTATAAAACATTTGTTATTTTTATAACTCTTTCATTTAATAACAAATAAAGAATTATAATTCAAATAAAAATAATATCCTATTTTATAAAAATATATTTTTATAATTTTTATTTGCTATTTTATAAAGAATATATTTTTATAACAAATTAAAGTGGGAAGAAATTAATATATTTGTTATATAAAGAATTATAAAATATTTTTATATCCTATTTTATATCCTATTATAAAATAACAAATAAAGAATATAAAATATTTTTATAAAAAATAAGAAATAAAAAATTATAAAAATATATTTTTATAAAATAGATATTATTTTTTATTTGAATTATAATTCTTTATTTGTTATTAAATGAAAGAGTTATAAAAATAACAAATATTTTATAAAGAATAGCAAATAAAAGAACTCATGTGTTTCTAAGAGGTTTGCTTGGTTGGATTTTTTTTTTTTTTTTTTAATGTATTGTAAGAGCTTGTAGCGGTTGGGAGTATTTTATATTTTTTAAGTTTACGCAATGCAATGAAGTCATGACTATTAATGGAGAAATGCTTAAAAATAAAATAAAAAGGCACAAATGCTTAAAGTCAGGTTGCTTTGGGCATTATTTAATATTAAAAATTTATTTTATTTCAATAAACCGACAAACATGTTGACTATGGTGGGGTCCTCATATTAAAATAAAAGCTATGCATAAGTCATTTATTTTTGGTATATTTATGTTTCAATCTCACCTTCCAATAAGTTTATCAACGGTCCAAAAGGTTATTGACAGCTTCTCACGACAACCTCATTACATGAAGTATCCCTATATATATATATATATATATATATATATATATATATATATATATATATATATATTGGTGCAAATGTGCAAATGCTTCCATTCATCACGAGGAAGCCGCCCAAAAAAAAGTTCTTCCCGTTTAAAAAATGTTTAAAGTAGAAAATAGAAATAATTCTGATCAAATATAATTTAGGCAGCGAAGTGAAGCCTATTCGTAAGAGACAATGCTTTTATCTTGCAATTACCGTCTCCATTATATAGTTTTGAAATTGCCTAGTTCTATCCTCTCCTAAGCGAATGATTTAATTAGCCGTTTAAATTTCCTCCACTATGGCTGAAGGCAAAAACTTTCTGTCCCAAATTTACGCACTTTTCCTGGCGGTTGCATCCACGGCGTTCGTCGTCACCATTTATCACTGCACGTTAGTCATTTGGCGCAACCGACGACAGCGTGCCTATGAGCAACGACAACACGCCACGGCCCTAGGCCATGTAGACATACGAAGCAGCATCGAGAACTCGATGGTTGAGCTCATCCCGACTCATAAGTATGAAAAAGGCAAGGAATTTCACGACGGAGAGTGTCCGGTGTGTTTGAGTGAGTTTAAAGAGGGCGACCAAGTACGTACATTGCCCGCATGTATGCACTCATTTCATGTGGATTGCATTGATATGTGGCTCTATTCACATTCAAATTGTCCGATGTGCAGGACCAATGCTACACCTCCGCCTTCAATGCTTGTAGTTAGTTCATAAGATGTAGGTTTGGATGGACGCACAAGGATAATGGAATTTAGCATGTCACAAGATTTAGGAATGCAACATATGGTTGTATGATATATACATGCTAGTAAAAGGTTAGTCTTACATTTTGGGTTTTATCTTGGGCCAAGTTTTTAAAGCAAAGTGCAACATGTATATTTTTATATATCGTCTTAGTTCTATATTATTTGATTATTATTAATTTTTTAAAATTGATTTAAAAAAAAATTTAAGCTCAATATTAACATAGACTCTTTTAATATTAATCAATACAATTATGAATATTGTTAATTATCCAAAAAGTATTACTCACTGTAATTTTATTGTTCCATAATTTTTAACGAGCAAGTCAATTAATTTTGAATTTAAAAATATCTCAAATTAAATTTTAAAAATTAATAATAATTATATAATTTGAAACGGAGCAAATAATAAGAATACTTTTGCGTGCACTAATATTTGTGCAATGTTAGTAAAGATATATACAAAACAGCGTATAAGTTTAGAACTATATATGTAAATAAATGGAAGAAGCTAAAACCCAGACCTATTCAGAATCCACCTGTTTAGTAAATTATAATGTAACTAACAAAATATATTCATCTCCACTCCCCTCCAAGATTAATATATTATAACGCCAACCATGTTTTAGGTCTCTCCACTCTCACGGTGTCGAATATAGCCATAATTTTTTTCGTCGCCGGCCATCATAACATATCATTGCCTTATAGCACGGTGGTGCAACCAACAAAAAAACCCATTTACAATTTCCGTTGACAATTTTGAGAACACGCCGTGTAGCATTGAGAGTGTTGTCCCCACCGGCACGCCAATGCCACCGTGACTTCATGCATTGGTCCGGGGGTCGCCGTCCGAGGCTTGAAGCTCACCTAATGGATGCTTTGTGATTAGGGCCTTATTGATCTATGTGCTAATACTCTGGCCCAATCATTAGATATACTACCATAATATATATATATATATATATATATATATATATATATATATATATATATGAGAAATGATCCATAGCAAGTAGTTGGTATGAACCAAAAATTGACATACATTATCTATACCATTAAAAACAAGAAGAAACGATCAA
Organism: Panax ginseng; assembly: GCA_020205605.1. Taxonomy (NCBI): domain Eukaryota; kingdom Viridiplantae; phylum Streptophyta; class Magnoliopsida; order Apiales; family Araliaceae; genus Panax; species Panax ginseng. The sequence goes on along the minus strand of CM035143.1, from coordinate 119,529,935 downwards.
GATTAGAAATTAAAAATCAATGTCCGCTAGCGGATGGTTAAAAAAAATAATAGAGAATGCTAATAAGAATAAGAATTTGACTTTATTAATTAGAGTTTAGGATTTATTAACCGGGTTAAAGGTTTATAACGTGTTCATAAATCAGAATTTAGGGTTTATTAACTCATTTTTTTAACTAGTGTTTATGGTTTATTAACCTCTAGTTAATAAACTTTAAACTCTGGTTAATAAACCTTAAATCCTGATTATAAACTCTAAATTTTAATTAATAAATCCTTAATCCTAATTAATAACTCTTAACCCTAGTTTATAAACTCTAAATCCTAGTTGATAAACATAAACTCTTATTTTGATTAACATCCATTATTATTAGTAGAAGGTATGTGTTTTTAAAATGGATAATAAAGATATTGTATGACCTATAAGAATCTATCATATATTCGTATTAGGATATATATATATATATATATATATATATATATATATATATATATTTGATGTGTCTCGTTCAATGAGTTTATTTGGTTTTTACATGAGGAGATATTTTTGATTTGGTTGATCTTAATCATATTTTTGATATGTCGGACCCTCATTCTATTAGATGCCTAAATGAGTATCTATCATGTCCTATCAGTTCTAAAGACAATAATTGTTTTGATGATTAACCGAATAGTTATAAAAATGAGATATAAAATTATGTGTATATTTCGTTAAATGCAGTTAAATTATGTGTATATTTCGTTAAATGCAGTTAATGTTATAATATTAAACATCTTTATTTTATCTTAAATGCAGTTAATGTTTGATATAAAAAAAGTAAGTATTTCCATGTGCTAAATGATTACTTGGGTCAGGTGACTCAGGTGATCATGTTACTACTTCCATATAAGAAATTAATTACACTCTTTTGAATTTTAACATGTACCAATAAATATAACCCATGTTAAATATAAAAAATAAAAAAAAGGAAGAACATAACGGAAGCATACCAGATTTCATGATATTGTTTGATCAAACGGGTTGAGATCTTCCAATTGATGCGTATTTTAAAACTAAATTTCTCTGTTGATCGGGATACAGAAAAACAATGTAGAAAAGAAAACATACGCTCAATTGGGGACCATGACCCCATTATAAAGAAAAATGTCGTGTGAAGAAACTGCTAAATGGCAGTTATTATCTTTTAGTATTTTTAAATTGGCCCCTCATCAATTTAAGAATACATCTCCGATCTCTACACATTAATTCCATGACAAACATACCCTTAAGCCTACTTAAAACTTAATTAGATCACTTAAATTTAGACTTATACATGATAATACACATTAATAAAATATATATGTGGTCCCAATTAAGATTAATAAAATTAATCCAACAATCTCCCACTGGACCACATATGTATTCTAAGAAATGTGTTTAACTTTAGTGAGCTCCTGAAATTTGTTTTCATGTTCTAAAGGGTATCCAAACAATCTCGTCCATTAGCTACATCAATATAGGATCAAAGCGGTCTTCATTACAATAACCGTAATTGGACATATCAATGGTCTCGTATGCCAACATAGCTAAATAACATAGATCAATCATGGATGCATAGCATGGAAATTACATGTAATGTGATTTACACATGCCTATTTCCAACTGGTCCTACTTAATTAACTGTAGTGAGATCAATACTTCAATAAACTTAATAGAGTGTAGTAAACTGAATATTTTAATTCTGCAGAAAATATATAAATGAAATCTGTAGTTTTAACATAGAGTAATAATCCAAATACAAACTCCCACTAAACTAAAGTACCCTTAAATAGAATAACACCCATATGAGCAGTGTGCTCGTGAAAGACATTTGGTGATAATCCTTTTGTGAGCGGATCCGCTATCATGGAGTTTGTACTAATGTGCTCTATAGAAATATGTCCATTCTGCACTCTTTCTTGCACAACGAGAAACTTGATTTCAATGTGCTTTGACTTTGTCGAGCTTCTGTTGTTGTTGGAATATAATACTGCTGATTTATTGTCACAATATAATTTTAATGGTCTTTTAACACCCTCCAAAATTCGCAGCCCAGTGAGAAAATTTCGCAACCATATTCCATGATTTGATGCCTCGTAACATGCTACAAACTCGCAGCCCATGATAGAGACGAAGCAACGAAATAATCTGCTTTTTGCAGACCTCCATGAAATCGCTCCACCACCAGCCAACAAATAAACATAGCCTGAAGTGGATCTCCAGCTATCTTGGCACCCAGCAAAATTAGAATCGAAATACCCAATGATCTCTAACCGATCTGATCTCTTATATGTGAGCATATAACCCTTTGTTCTCTGTAAATACCTCATAACCCGTTTGACTGCCTTCCAATGATCCATGCCAGGATTACTTAAATATCTGCTTAACATGCTAACTATGAATGAAATATCCGGACGCGTACATACTTGAGCATACATTAGACTCCCTACAGCCGATGTATAGGGAATCTTTTGCATTTCTTTAATTTCAAGGCTATTCTTTGGGCATTGACTGAGACTAAACTTGTCTCCTTTAGCGACCGGGGTTTTACCTGATTTGCAATTTTGCATGTTAAACCTATTGAGAACTTTCTCAATATAGTTCCTTTGTGACAATCCCAATATACGCCGAGAACGTTCTCGGTGTATCTCAATTCCTAACACAAAAGAAGCATTACCAAGATCTTTCATTTCAAAGTTCTTTGATAGAAATCTCTTGGTGTCATGCAACATGTCTATGTCATTTGTGGCAAGTAATATGTCATCGACATATAAAACCAGGAAAATATGTTTACTCCCACTGAATTTGTGATATACACAAGTATCAACAATATTTGTTTCAAAACCATATGAAACAATGACTTGATGAAATTTGAAGTACCACTGACGAGATGCCTGCTTGAGTCCATAGATGGATTTTGTCAATTTGCAAACCATATTCTTTGGGTCTCCTGACACAAAGTTTTCTGGTTGCACCATATAAATTGTTTCTTCAATGTCACCATTGAGAAATGTTGTTTTGACATCCATTTGATGTAACTCAAGGTCAAAATGTGCAACAAGCGCCATAATTGTCCTAAAAGAGTCTTTTGAAGAAACTGGAGAGAAAGTCTCTTTAAAGTCAATTCCTTCCTTTTGAGTAAAGCCTTTAGCCACAAGACGTGCCTTATACCTCTCCACATTACCATTTGAATCCCTTTTGGTTTTAAATATCCATTTGCAACCTACGGGTTTTGCACCATACGATAATGGAACAAGTTCCCAAACTTTATTGTCTTGCATAGACTTGTACTCTTCATTCATGGCTTCAATCCAATTTTGAGAGTTAGAACTTTGCATGGCTTGACAGAAATTAATTGGATCATCTTCTGACATTCCACTTTCTACTTCATGTTCTTGAAGATATACGATATAATCGTTTGAAATTGCAAATTTTCTTTCTCTCGTGGATCGCCTTAATTGCTCAGATTCTTGAGGTTGTTGAGTTACAGGTATATCTTCCCGCACATTGTCAAAAATAGTAGTAGAAATTGAGATTTCTCCTTCTTCCTCCTGAAAGACAATGTTTCTAACTTGATTTCTTTCCCCAAACTCAACATCCTCAAAGAACGTTGCAGTTCCCGTCTCAAAAATTGATTTACTAGTGGAATCATAAAACTTGTAACCCCGTGATCGTTCTGCATAGCCAATAAAGTAGTTGCTAACAGTTTTGGAGTCCAATTTTCTTTCATGAGGCTTATAAGACCTTGCTTCAGCAGGACATCCCCAAACACGTAAGTGCTTTAGACTAGGCTTTCGCCCAACCCAAAGTTCATACGGTGTTTTTGCAGTTGCTTTTGTTGGCACCCGATTGAGGATATAAGTTGCTGTCTTTAGAGACTCACCCCAGAGTGACTCTAGTAAAGTAGATTAACTAATCATACTTCTTACCATATCCTTAAGAGTCCGGTTTCGTCTCTCAGATACACCATTCATACTAGGTGACCTGGCATAGTGTACTGTGGGACGATTCCACATTCCTGTAAGTATTTAGCAAACGGTCCTGGACATTGTTCACCTGAGCCGTCATATTTGCCATAATATTCACCACCACGATCAGATCTAACCTTTTTAATCCGTTTATTGAGTTGTAACTCAACTTCGGCCTTAAATGTTTTGAACACATCGAAAGACTGCAATTTTTCATGTATAAGAAATAGGTAACCATATCTAGAATAGTCGTCTATGAATGTTATAAAGTATTATTGACCATTCCAAGAAGCTGTAGGGAATGGACCACAAATATCCGTATGTATTAATTCTAAGACGTCTGTAGTTCGATTGACACCTATTTTCTTTGTTTTAGTTTGTTTTCCCTTGATACACTGAATACAGACATCAAAGTCAGAAAAATCAAGGGAGTCCAAAATCCCATCAGACACAAGATGCTCAACTCTGGATTTAGATATGTGACCTAGGCGTTTGTGCCATAATGAGGCTGAATTTTCTTTATCTAATTTTCTTTTAGTACCACGTGTTTCCACATGCAAGGTTTCATTATAAGATGAAATAGTTTCCAGCAAATATAGATTATCAAAAAAAATTAAGTAAACCGGTACCAACTATATTCGAATTAATAGACAAATTGAAATTCTTATTTCCAAAAGAACAATAATAACCGAATTTGTCCAATGCAGAAATAGAAACTAAATTTCATCTAAATGACGGTACAACAAAAGTGTCTTTTAAATTCAAATAGTAACCAATACTTAACAACAATCTAAAATGCCCTATTGCCTCCACCTCCACTGATTTGCCATCACCCACATAGATACATCTTTCAAAGATCGGGTTGGCATTTGAGGAGTCAGCAGCAACCCCAAGCATAAAACAAAAATGTGAGTAGTAGCACGTAATCTACCCACCAAGTGTTTCTTGCATCGAAGTTAAATTGATTTCGTAATGCACCAAAACATGAAATGTACCTTTCTTTTCACGCAAGGCGGCAAATTTGGTACAATCCTTTTTTTTTATGTCCGGGCTTGCCACAAAAGAAACAACCATTTTCAGTCTTTTGTTTCTTTTGCCCTAGACCCTCAGGAACATCAACTTCTTTTCCCCTATCTTTTCTCTTGCCCTTGCCTTTAAAGGTGTTTGCCAAATGAGCAGTTTCGGTCCTATCTTGCTTCAATCTTTCTTCCTCTTGCACACAAAATGAAATGAGCTCATTGAGAGTCCATTTCTCCTTCTGGCAGTTGTAACTAACTTTAAACTGACTGAATTGTGCAGGAAGAGAAATTAGGATCAAATGAACAAGCATATCATCCGATAAATCAAGCTTTAGTGCCTTAAGCTTTGAAGCAAGATGAGACATCTCCATGATGTACTCCCTGACATTACCCTTGCCCTTGTACTTCATTGAAATCAAGCTTGCTAAAAGCGTGCTTGTTTCAGCCTTATCGTTTTTGACAAAACGGTTCTGAATTTCTGAAAGAAACTCAATGGCTGTGATATTGTCATTTGTAATTGCACCTCTAAAGGCTTCTGGAATACCACGCTTCATGATCATAAGACTTAGCCTGTTCGAACGGTCCCACTTTTCAAAGTACCCAATTTTCTCGGGAGTACTTTCTTCAGTGAGGTCATTCGGTTTCGGCATTCTTAATGCCAAGTCTATGTCCATGCAGCCAATAACAATTAATATGTTCTCTTTCCAGTCCTTAAAGTTTGTTCCATTTAACATTGGAACATTATTCATGTTAGCAGATATAGTAGTAGTAGACATTAAAGCTGAAATAGAGAACAAATATATATATGAAAAATAACATAAAATTAATAAACTACTATGTTCACATTAAATAACCAAATAAACAATATTTAAATTGATTAATTTTATGACAACATTTTAAGATACCTAACACAACATTAATATCATGTCTTTGGACAGTGATATTAATTATAATTGGTACTCATGTTACAATAAATAAATGTTAATAATAATAATGTCAAATAATAAATCTATGTTTGCATGAATTCATTATTCATATTAAGTTACCTTGATAAGTATCACATGTTTATCATCACAAATATATATGAAATTCGATCAAATATAAACCCATTTTTAGATTGGTTAATATTTGCATAAATTATACATATACGAACATTTAAACAATCCATACAAAACAATCTAGATAAGAGAGATCACTTTAGTGACATCTTATTTTAATTGATTATTATTATATAGCCAGAAACAGTGAAAATTTATACCATTCACACCACAATTCATGACTTAGATAACAACTGACATGTTAAACATAATAACAGTGACATTTAATTATAATAACGTAATAACAATGATTTAAACATAATAACAGAAGTTTCTGATTTTATGTTCCATTTAACAAGTTGAGTAATAAGTCTTGCAGAATGTACAAACTACCCATTTAATTGTTGACTTATAAGTCTTGCAGAATGTACACTTTAATTGGTGATCAAAAAATAATTATGACGTAAAGAAATATTGAAATTAAATTCAAAGTCATAACTGGACCAAATTTTTTTTTTTATGATTTAGACTTCAAAAAAAAATAAATTTGCTAACTATCTCTTCCTAATTTTCATCAACAGTCAACCAATTTTTTATTTTTTTATTTTTATTTTCTTTCGAAATAACAGTTTGTACCAAACCAATCATACAGTGTCATGGACACTTAAGGAACTTGATCATACAGTTTGGCTAGTATCTCAAATAAGCATGTTTCTTAGTGTATATATATATAGTAATATATATACCGTACGTAATATATATACATATAAATATCCTGTAAAAGTATATGATCATATATATATATATATATATATATATATATATATATATATAGTATATCCTGTACAAGTTTATGATCTGTTAATTATATATATATAACTAATATATAAACTGCAACAGGATTCGCAACAGGATTTAGCGGAAAGCATCGCAATTTTTTTATTTTATTTTTTTTTTAAAAAAAACCTCCAAAATTCATAAATTCTCTATGAATTAAACATGGGTGGCTCTGATACCACTTGTAGAAATTCATTACTATAATTAATCATGCTAATAAATATAACCCATGTTGAAACAAAAGAAGAAGGAAGAACATAACGGAAGCGTACCAGATTCCATGATATTGTTTGATCAAACGGGTTGAGATCTTCTAATTGATGCGTATTTTAAAACTGAATTTCTCTGTTGATGGGGATACAGAAAAACAATGTAGAAAAAAAAACATACACTCAATTGGGGACCATGACCCCATTATAAAGAAAACAGCCGTGTGAAGAAACTGCTAAATGGCAGTTATTATCATTTAGTATTTTTAAATTGGCCCCTCATCAATTTAAGATTACATCTCCGATCTCTACACATTAATTCCATGACAAACATACCCTTAAGCCTACTTAAAACTTAATTAGATCACTTAAATTTAGATTTATACATGATAATACACATTAATAAAATACATGTGTGGTCCCAATTAAAATTAATAAAAATTAATCCAACAACCAATTCTTTTATGAAAATATTTTACTATAAATTAAAATTGAACAAACTATGTTCTCAATGAAAAACATATGATAAAATATGTAATGCATTTGTTCCATCTGTCTTTCGTTTTTTTTTTTTGGTCTAAAGGAACACAAATTTACTTAAAAACTCATATTTTGATTATATAAAAGAATAAAAAATTATAGATTTTCTTGCATGCAGTTACTGAGTTTTATAAAAGTAAAATAAAATAAATAACTTAAATTTTACATTTAGAGTACTATTTTATCTTTATATTAATTTTGTCGTGTTTGAATGTAAAGAGTATAATAGGAATTATAAAAGCTTTATATATGTTATCTAATTTTTCGTCCAAATTCTTCTATTTTAAGACCTGTTTTTTAGCAAAAATAGTGACCAATTTGCCAATATTTTTACTATTTCTTTGTTTTTTTTTTAAATATATTTAAAAACTAGAAAATTGTAAAAAAAAACTTACATTTTTTCTCTCGTCCCGTTTAAAAATGTCAAACTTCACAGGTGAAATTTTTGTTTTTTTTTGTTTTTTTGTTCTTGAGGTAGACCTGTTTCTTCTAAATGTTGCTCCACATGACAAACATCTAAATATTCAATTACCTTAGAGGACATAATTTAAATTAGAAGTAGTGAGTATGAAGTTAATTTTGGTCAATTGATCAATACAATATCGACACGCATGTCAGGAGATGATCTCTCTCTGCGTATCGGCACTATATTGGTCAACTGATATTTTTACATATATTTTTAGATCTTTTAAGTGAACATGAAAATTAGATATGAGTGTATTTGAATTTTACTTATTTGTATTTTTACCCATCATTGAGGGTAAAAGTACAAATAAGTGAAATTCAAATACACTCATGACCAATTTGTCAATATTTTTACTATTTCTTTGGTTTTCTTAAAAAATATTTAAAAACTAGAAAATTGTAAAAAAAACTTACATTTTTTTCTCGTCCCATTTAAAAATGTCAAACTTCACATGTGAAATTTTTCAAACATCTAAATATTCAATTACCTTAGAGGTGTGACGCCCCCAAAATAGGTATACATCACCCATCTTGGATCGCCAGATACATGGTACAAAATTCAAATACAATCTTAAATATACAACATGAGCTGTGAGTTTTAATACAAACATTGACTTCTAGACAGCATTAAAACTCAAAATAAATCCTCAATACATTTATTAACACACTATTTCACAGAATAGTGAGGACTACTAATGCACCATCTAGGACCATCACTCTGTTCCCCGACTAGCTCCAGCTACGTTCTCATTTCCTGAAGAGAATAATGAAAGTAAAAGGGTGAGCTCAACTAGCCCAGTAAGAAATATTATGACAAAGATAATTTAGAATAATTTATCGTTAGCCTTCAACAGTATTAAACTGATACAATATAACAAACATCAAGTTTAACTGCGGCGGAACAAGCAATCCATTAGAAGAGTCAAGTACAGAATAAAATTTACTATCTTCTATGATTTAAAATATTTTCATCACTTTTATCATTTGAGACTCGACAATAAATAATCCACATCATCAAATCATCCTCAAGACTACTGACCGAGGATATTCTTTAAAGTATCACGACCACTTAATTATCCATGCTACTACGCCAAAGATAATTGTATTTTCATCAACCAAGTACTGATCATGTCATAAAATAATTCATCTTTGTAAGGCCCCAACTTTTTATAAATGAAGATTTGATTTTCTCTATTTATTATTTTGAAATAGTAAAGGTTGATTTGATTAATGTGGTTCGTTATGGGTAAAATGCACAAATATTTTTAAATAAGCAAGTGATTATAAAATACTCATTGTTGTCGGAGAATATTCGTTTGGTCGTGGAATATTCTTCGGCATTCGGAGAATATTAAATTTACCATAGCTTGACCTTGTGTGTGGGCTCCATAACGGAAAAGCGATTGGATGAAGAAAACGACAAGTATAAGTTGTTTATAAATAATGGCGTAGTTATTACTATCAATTATCTTGTTGGAATACCCTAATTGGTTAAAACACGAATGTCTGCGTTGTTGTAAAGTAAAGACATTGTATTGCACCAATTATTGATTCTTACATAAGAAGACACTACTCGATAATGGTTATGTAATTACCGCTTAATATTTTATTTTATTGATTCAATAATTGCTACGTTGATATTTTATATTATTGTTGTTCCAATAATTGTCACTACACACAGTATTTTCCATTATCGGCTAATAATTCCTATTATCTGAATAATATTATTAGATAACATTATTGGCAATATCTAGAAAGTTACGCTCAAGGAGAGGTTTGGTCACCCTACTTGCCGCCAAGAAGGAGAAATTCTTATTGGAAAGCCCCTCTTCTCTGAGGAACTACCTGGTTGCCAAGATCTTGTGATTCTGTAATATTATTTGTGAATAATTAATTATTAATTTATATGATGAGGAAAATATTGATTTTATGTGGATATAGATGGAGAAATTTTTTTAAAGTGACAATTATTAAAAATTGATATGCTATCTTTTCTGATAAAATAATATTTTATTATATTATTATAATATAATAATGATGATATTTTTACAATGAATGTGGGATATATGAGTATATGAGGAGGAAGAGTATTTTTGTTGCATTAAATGATTAACACATGTTTTGTGTGTCGGTGGACCCCATTTCTTGACTGAAATTTGATTATAGCTTGTAAAATCGTCCGTATGTGGATTTCGGTCAATTTCTGTTTGGAATTTGGAAAAACTTTCTTTTGAAAAGTTGTAGTTATTTCTGTACCATGTATTTGGCGACTTAGAATAGGTTGGGTGGATTGGACCTATTTTGGGGGCGTCACAGTTGGTATCAGAGCTTAGGGATATGATATCTGGCGGAGATCGGGGAATAGAACTAGGAGGGGAGAGACGAGTAAATCCTTCGCTAGTGTGTCCTACTTAAGCTTGTTTGTTGGTCGGTTATAATATAGGGGTATTATGTGATTTGTTAATTTGTTAAATTAACCCTTGTTTTGTGGCAGTATTTAAGAATGTCGACTGAGAATGTTAACAGTGGAGTAAATGAGACCGTGGAGACACCTTTGCTCACCAATGAGGAGAACGTGCAACAGGCTGGAAATGTTCCTCCTGTGAACAACACCACTGAGCAGATGATGAACGATGGTATGTTTAGGAACTTTCTAGAATTCATGCAAAACCAAACGAGAAAGACTACTGTTCAAAATACAGGTGAAAACACTGGAAACTCACGGATGGTCACTGCTAAGCAATTCAAGGAGTTAGGACCGCTAGAGTTTTTGGGAAAGCCAGAACCACTTACGGCAGAGACGTGGATAAAGCAGATCACTAAGATATTTGATGTCTTGGGATGCTCAGGGGAACAAAAGGTTCCTTTCGCCATTTTTATGTTACGAGGAGAGGCAGATTATTGGTGGGAATCCGTAAAGCGTACTCAGCCTACCGCACTGAAGATGTCTTGGGAGAAGTTCCAAGAATTGTTCAACGACAAGTATTTTTCCGAAAGTATTCGTCACATGAAAGAGGTAGAGTTCATCAAGTTGGAGCAAAAAAATATGAACGTGTCGCAGTACGAAGCTAAGTTTGCCGAGTTATCTCGATTTGTATCACATTTGGTTGATAATGAGGAGAGAATGACGCGAATGTTTCTGTGAGGTTTGAAACCCAAAATACGTCAATACCTCATTTCTCACAAACTTTGTTTATATTCAGATGTTGTGAATAGGGCTCGCTTATTGAGCGCGATAATGAGTCGGCTCAATCAAGAATAATGACCAACAACTTGATGATAATCGCATCGGTAGTAACGGCCATCTGAACAATGATAACAATCGTGGAGAAAATTATCATGCGTAAATGGTAACCACTTTCGGTGGTAATCATGGCCAAGATAATAGAAGAAATAACTCAAGTGGAAATTTTAAGAAGAGAAGATTTAACGATGACGGAAAGATGCTCAAGCGAAGACCAAAGACCAACAATGAATTTTAGGAGGAAAAAGACCGCCAGTTAGATGCTACTGATCTTGGAGAAGAGGGACACATAAGTCCAATATTCACAACCTTCCAAGGTATGTTTTAGTTGTGGAAAGGGCGGTCATATAGCTCGAGATTGTCCACAGTAAGCGAAACCAAGTCCAGCGGGGATGGTGAATCCAAAGGCTGTCCCGGACAAGTCAAAGTCAACGGTTTCTGGAAGAGCGTTTATCGTGACTGGTCAGAATGCGAAGAACCCGAATGAAGTTAGCAGGTTAGTTAATTATAAATTCTTCTGAAGTTTATACCTTATTAGATCTGGGTTCTACCCATTCATTTATCTCTCCTGCTTATACTCAACGTTTAAACTTGACTCCGGAGAAAATTAGACTTTGACTTATCTGTTGAAACTCCGTTATGAGAAACTTTCGTTACATCCACTATTTATAAATCTTGTTTGATCCAAGTTGGCACCATCACATTACCTGTTGACCTTATTTCTTTAAAGATACTTGCTTTTGATGTGATTTTAGGGATTGATTGGTTAACTACTCATCATGCCAAATTGATTGCTTTTGTAAGGTTGTTAGTTTTCATATTCCTAAGCAACTTCGTTATTCAATTTAAGCAACCAAACCATTGAAGTCAAACTCTTTCATATCAAGTCAGTAAAAGTCATTCGTTTATTGAAAAGCGGATGTCAAGCTTTCTTAGCCATGTTATGGACTTGAACAAAAATACGCCGATTTGAATGATATTTACATTGTTAGTAAATTTCTGACGTATTTCCTGAAAAATTTCCTGGCCTACTCCCAGAGCGTGATATTGAATTTTGTATCGACTTTGAACCTGGTACAAAATCCATTTATAAAATCTCATATCGAATGGCTCCTATTAAACTTCAGGAGTTAAAAATTCAACAATAGAATTTGGTACCCGAGCCTCTATCTGGTGACTTCCTTCGTGGAATACACCGAAGTCAGACTCTCCATAGGGGACGCCATATTTGTGTGATAGTAAACTGATATGTACCATTGTGACGTGCTATCCAAGATTGGGATATGAGTCATAGTTGAGAGCAACCTAAGTCAGTAATCGAAATACGTAGCTTTCTATGCTTAGTTGGTTATTATCGAAGATTTTGTGGAAAGATTTTCTCGAATCGTTAATCTATTAACTCAGCTGACTCGAAAAGATACAAAATTCGAATGGAGCGAGGAATGTAGAACTCAACATGCGGCAACGACGTTGGCTTGAGCTGTTGAAAGATTACGTCCATACCATTCAATACCATCCTGAAAAAAAAAAACGAACGTGGTAGCTGACGTGTTAAGTAGAAAATCGTATGTGATTACGAGTGCGATATTGTTAACATAAAGACCCATTTCGTACGACTTACAGAAGATGGAGATAGAGTTACAGATTCTAAGAATCTGCGTGAAGATAACGAATATATGATTAAAATCGACTTTAATCGATAAAGTTAAAACCGCTCAAGCTACACACCGGAGCTGATAAATATAAAGAAGAAGGTGCAAGAAGGCATTATTGTAGAAGTAAGAGTTAATGAAGAGAAGAAATCACAAACTTTGATTTATTAGTCCATTTGAAATCCTCGATTGAAGAGGAACTATGGCCTATAGACTCGCTTTACAGCCAAGTATGACGCGTGTTCATAATATTTTTCGCGTATCGATGTTACGTAAATATGTGGACGACCCGAACCACATTATTGAGTTAGGATCAGACGAGATAGCAGAATATTTAACGTACGAAGAGGTACCAGTCAAGATCTTGGATGGGAAGGAGCATGTCCTACGCATGTCAATTTCGAGGATGAAATTTCATAAGGAGGGGAGGTTGTAAGGCCCCAACTTTTTATAAATGAAGATTTGATTTTCTCTATTTATTATTTTGAAATATTAAGGGTTGATTTGATTAATGTGGTTAGTTATGGGTAAAATGCGCAAATATTTTTAAATAAGCAAGTGGTTATAAAATACTCATTGTTGTCGGAGAATATTCGTTTGGTCGTGGAATATTCTTTAACATCGGAGAATATTAAATTTGACGTAGCGACCTTAATAATGGGCCTCATAACGGAAAGTGATTGGATGAAGAAAGCGACAAGTATAAGTTATTTATAAATAACTGGCAGTAGTTATTACTGATTAATCTTGTTGGAATACCTGGGTTGTTAAAACACGATGAATACGCGTTGTTCAGATGAAGAAGACACCAGTATTGCACCAATTATTGATTCTTACGTAAGAAGTCACTACTCAATAATGGTTACAGTAATTACTGTTTAATATTTTATTTTATTGATTCAATAATTGCTACGTTGATATTTTATATTACTGTTGTTCCAATAATTGTCACTACACAGTATTTTCCATTATCGAAGCAATAATTCATATTATCTGAATAATATTATTAGATAACATTATTGGCAATGTCTAGAAAGTTCTGTCTAAGGAGAGGTTTGGTCACCTAATTGCTGCATAGTAAGGAGAAATTCTTATTGGAAAGCCCCTCTTTCACAGGAACTACCGATTATCGAGATTGTGATTACGTAATATTATTTGTGAATAATTAATTATTGATTTATATGATGAGAAAAATATTGATTTTATGTGGATATAGATGGAGAAATTTTTTTAAAGTGACAATTGTTAAAAATTGATATGTTATCTTTTATGATAAAATAATATTTTATTATATTATCATAATATAATAATGATGATATTTTTACAATGAATGTGGGATATATGAGTATATGAGGAAGAGTATTTTTGTTGCATTAAATGATTAACACATATTTTGTGTGTCGGTGGACCCCATTTCTTGACTGAAATTTGATTATAGCCTATAAAATCGTCCGTATGTGGATTTCGGTCAATTTCTGTTTGGAATTTGGAAAAACTTTCTTCTGCAAAGTTATAGTTGTTTCTTTACCATGTATTTGGCGACTCAGAATAGGTTGGATGAATTGGACCTATTTTGGGTGCGTCACAATCTTTGCACCCTTGGCCGAAGAGAATCCATTGTTATAATCATACAAAAAACTGTCCATCAATGCACTACGGGCCAATGAGGACTTTTTCCACATCATTTGTAACATTACGGTCATGATTATACCGAATAATCCCTAGTCATAATCATACCAAGTCCATCTATGCACTACAGGCCACATATGACTTTCAACATAATATAAACATGAGGATGATGACAATGATATAAGAATTCAATAAAATAAGTTCAAGAATTAATTTATGCAGGAACCAATAACGTCCAAATTGTCAACATGATACTGCTTTGTAGAGTAAAATTCAAGAATGCACAGAAGAATATTTCCATTAAAAGATACTGGATGAAGCGCAAATATCAAGGATATTCCACTAATTTCATGGAGTTTAGAAACTAAAACTTTAACCAACTGAGTATAATAGAATATATGAAACTGCAAATGGATTTGCACCCGTCATGCGGTAATCCACGTATACAGATCATTTCCACAATTTAATAAGGAATGAATACAAAAGATCATTCACCATGCATATGGTAATCCACATAGACAGGTTATTCCAACAGAATAATAAAAAATGGAATAACAGGAAGATTCACCATGCGTGCGATGCGATAGTATGCATAGACGAGGTTATTCCCAATGAATAATAAATAATGGAACCAGTCCGGCGTAAAAGCACGATGCACGGTGATATTCCGGCGAATAATAAATAATGGAACTAGGTCCCACAGAACGCATGCAGACGTGATATTCCGACAGAATAATAAAGAACGGAATATTAGAAGAATTTCACCATGTATACAGTACTTTGCATAAACAGGTTATTCCAACATAATAATAAAGAATTAAATAACATAAGAATTTCACCAAGCATAGGGTATCCCGCATATACAGGTTATTCCAACAGAATAATAAAGAATGGAATAACAGAAGTTCTCTTCATGAATAAGAAAGAAATAATACCCCTTACGAGTACAATAAATAATATCCCTTACGAGTACAACAAATAATATCCTCTACGAGTACAACAAATAATATCCCCTATAAGTACAACAAATAATATCCCCTACGAGTACAACAAATAATATCATCTACCTTTGAAAGAAGAGTATTCCGACTGGTAGGACGAGGATATACTCGAAGAAAACTTGCACCACGCTCAAAGCTTTCTTAAACTCTAAAGACATACGCTCAAGATTATAGAAGAAGAACTCTCTCTATAGTTTCTCTCTCTAGAGTTTCAGTGAATTCGTAAGAAATAATGAAGGAATGAGCTTCTATTTATAGAAGAATGGATTGCATAGTAACTAATTCATGAATGGTCCAGATTGATTTACTTTTAATCAGACGGTCCATATTTAAAGCAAAATCTTTTAAATAAAATATAATATATTCTATTTATAATCTAATAAAACGAATAACTTTATAAAAGTATTCACTATGCAGGCACTATGCAACACTATGCATAATAAAATATAATATATTCTATTTATAGAATAACTTTATAAAAGTATTCTATTTTATATAAAAAGATTTTACTATGCAAAACACTATGCATAATAGAATATAATATATTCTATTTATAGAATAACTTTATAAAAGTATTCTGTTTTATATAAAAAGATTTTACTATTAAACTTAAAACCAACGACCCATATTGATTTACTATTATAATTTTAACCAACGGTCTGAAAAATTAGCACATCTCCTCATGGAATAATATTGTACCCAAAAATGATTTGGACCGAAAAGAAATATATTTTTTAGGTGAATAGTATCCCGTAAATAGTACTTCAGGAATAGTACCCTGTGAATAGTACCCCGACACAAAAAGTGTGACGCCCCCAAAATCGGTCCATTCCATCCAACCCATTCTGAGTCGCCAAATACATGGTACAGAAAATAACTACAACTTTATTACAACAATTATCGTGCAAAATACAACAACATAAATGTTGTTAGTTTTGATACAAATATATACCAACTGTGACTCATGCCCCAACCTTGGATAGCACGTCACAATGACACCTTACATAAAGGTACAGTCAAAAACTGCTTTAGAAATTAGAATCTTTGGAAAGTTCTCAAGGAAACCTTCGTACATGGGAGGCCATGCGTCTAGGTTATGATAGGTATCATATGCCCACAGAATTATCCTTGGTTGACCCAATAGACCCCAAAGAAAAACGAGAAGATTACTATCATCTTCTTTCCAATGGTGAGTCTTCTCTTGACATATAATTATCTCCACTGTCTCTAATTGAGAATTATACTCCAAACAAACACCAAGATTATATAGGTAGTGGTCGTAGATATACTCCGTAAGTGGATATGCACAACCCTGTCTTATGATAACATAAGTTTGTATGTCATTAGACATCTTGTATGATAGTGGAAAAACACCCTTCCAAAGTTGAGTTCACCTCACCCTATTCGGTTCACCAAAATTAAATATCAAATGACGTATATAATACGACACACTTATCTAAAGTCTCAATAAAATTATTTTCATACTATTTAGGGAGAACCTCAATGACTATAGACCACCGATTCTATTCTCTGTTATCCCCGCTCGACCCAAATTTACACTTTTATTACACGAAAGGAATTATGAAGCAAAAGGGTGAAAGCACAACTAGCTCGATAAAGAATATCATGACTAAAGATAATTAAATTATCAATAGCCTTCATCGATAATAAATCGTAGATTTAGAACATATGGTAGATGATAAAACTTTTCAACCATAGTTGCAAGTGAACGAGAAATCCATTAAAAGAGTCAAATAGACCATAAAATCTATTATCTTCTCCATGTTAAAAGTCCACCAACAATGTTTTATCCTGTAACATCAATCAACAATTCTTGTCCACAATCACATGTATAACTCATAATCGTAATTGTAGTTCTAAATTCCTTTTCTCATCCAGACAAAGATAATTTTCATCACACGAAACATCAAAGATCATGGTTATACCAAATCACGATTCATGTTCATAATCATACTAATAAATTTATCTTTTGACCTACGGCCAAAGATATTCATCAACAAGTCATCTTTGCACTACATGCCAAAGATATTCAACAACAGGTCATCTTTGCATTACGAGCCAAAGATATTCATCAACAAATCATCTTTGCACTACAGGCCAAAGATATTCAACAACAGGTCATCTTTGCACTACAGGCCAAATATATTCATATCTCAAAGAAATATATAATCATTTCAGAATTTATATAAACAATAATTATAACCATGTTAATCAATTCATCTTTACACTTAAGCTAAAGATATTCAATTATAAATTCAATGGTCATGATCATACCAGTTAATAATTCATCTTTGCACTACTGGCCAAAGAGAACCTATAGTCACGATCATACCAATAATCTACCCATCTTTACACTCAAGTGAAAGAGAAATTCAACATCAGGGTTATAAAAATATTATATATGATAATAAAAACAATATGATCAACAACTGCATTTGTTTTAAAGAGCAACAATCATAAATCAACGATAATTTGTCAGAAAAAGAAACCATTTTTTGTCGTGAATAGTACCCGTGAATAGTAACTCATGAATAGTAACTCGTGAATAGTAACTCATGAATAGTAACTCGTGAATAGTACTCCGTATTTATACATAGTACCGTATACGTAAATAATGTCATATACGTAAATAGTGCCATATACATGAATAGTGCCATATATGTGAATAGTGCCGTATACGCGAATAGTAACCCCGACTCAAAAAGATAAAAATTCCACAATAAGATCCATACCAATATGTCAGTATAATGATATTGAAAGAATAACATCATTATAAAGAATATAACATCCCTTAATATCCTTTAATATCCCTTACTATCCCTTACCTCAAAAGAGCAGCACTTCTGACTGGATATCGGATATGAAGCTGAAGGAAACTTGAAATGATGAATAGCAACTCACCAAGTATCTAAATACTCACAAAATACGCTCGATAATATAGAGAGAGAAAGAGAGAAAACTTATGAATTCTGGTGTGATTTTCAATTCTAACTTAGCCCTCTATTTATAGGAAAATGTTAAGAGCGCAAAGCAGACTTGACCTTCTACCTGATGGCTTTACCTGTTACTATTCCACCCACCAAAAATCAGCCATCTTCCCCAACAACCAAAAGTGGGGCCCACCCATTTCTAGAATTTTCCACCAAAATTATTTATAAACCTAATTTCCGAATCAGTCACCTCTTAAAATTCATAACAAATTATAAATTCATTTTTAACGGTTCAAAATTTGTGAACATATACTCGACTTATATATGTATAACATATCTAAAAATCACAACGATCCAACGGTCGGATTAAATATTATAACTCACACAATAAAGCTGTAAGAACACCGATTTTTGATCTTTTAATACCTCCAATCTGACAAAATACTGATAAAACACCTCAACATTAACTCTTTCATTTATAATCACATAAATAAATCCATCATTTATATCCACATCAAATAAATATTTCCTTATCATATAAATCAATAATTAATTATTCACAAATAATATTACAGAATCACATTTATGACAACCGGTAGTTCCGGAAAGAGGGGCTTTAGATAAGGATTTCTCCACTTGATGCGCAATTAGGTGACCAAACCTCTCCTTAACTGAACTTTCTAGACATTGCCAATAATGTTATCTCATAATATTATTCAAATAATATGAATTATTGATCTGATAATGGGAAATATTGTGCAGTGATAATTATTGAAACCACAATAATATAAAATATCAACGCAGCAATTATTGAATCAATAAAATAAAATATTGAACAGTAATTACTGTAACAATTATTGAGTAGTGTTTTCTTACGTAAGGATCAATAATTCAACAATACATGCGTAATACCGTGCGTAATCTTTCTTGTGCAAACCCACGCCGTATTCTTGTATTTTAACCACCGGGTATTCCAACAGTCTTAACGGTAACAACTACGCCGTTATTTATAAAAACTAAAACTTCATCGTTTTCTTCATCCGACAGTTATCCGTTATGGGGCCCAGAAATAGTTGCGCCATCGTACGAATATTCCCCGACAGAAAGAATATTCCATGACCAAACGAATACTCCGATATATGAATATTTTATAACCACTTGCGTATTTTGAAAAATTCTTATATCACCCTTAACTTTAACTTTTTATCAATTTAACCATTTACTAAATAGAAAAATTGAATACTTTTATTTCATAAAATTCGGGGTCTTACAAAAAGTGTCCCAAATACGCTAGTGAACAATATTAGAGTGAATAATAATCGAGTGAATAGTAACCCGTGAATAATAACTCGTGAATAGTACTCCGACACGAAAAATACCCCAAATACCCGAGTGAATAATATTCGGGTGAATAGTAACCCGTGAATAGTAACTCGTGAATAGTACTCCGACACAAAAAGTGCCCCAAATACTCAAGTGAACAACACTAGAGTAAATAGTAACCGGGTATTATGACAACTTGTCTACTTTAAAAAATTTTCACATATCACCCTTAACTTTAAACTTTTATCAATTTAACTATTTACCAAAATAGAAAAATTGAATACTTTTATTTTATAAAATTCGAGGTCTCACAATCTCCCCTCCTTATGAAATTTCGCCCTCAAAATTTACGTACGTACCTGATATTCGAAGAGATGAGAATACCTTGCTTTCTTTTCGGATTGTACCTTCCCGGTTATTTCATCTCTATCATAATTTTTCATTTCTCATCTCCTGTATTTCAAATATCATTCTAGAATATAGTTTCAAAATAAGGGTTAATTGACATACCATATAATACCCCTATATTACAATGAGACCAATTAAATAACAAATAAACTTAAAAGGTCATACTAAGCGAAGGAATTCTCCGTCTCTCCCTCCAATTCTTGTCTCACATCTCACCAGGATCATATCCCTAAGCTTTGATACCAATGTGGACGCCTCGAAATAGGTATACATCACCCATCTTGGGTCTCCGGATACGTGGTACAAAATTAAAATACAATCTCAAATATACAACATGAAATTTGTGAGTTTTAATACAAACATTGTCTTACTGTATGATTAAAACTCAAAATAAGTCCTCAATACATTTATTAACACACTATTTCACGAATAGTGAGGACTACTAATGCACCATCTAGGACCATCACTGTTCTCGACTAGCCCCTGGGGCCAATTTACGTTCTCATTTCCTGAAGAAAATAATGAAAGTAAAAGGGTGAGCTCAACTAGTCCAGTAAGAAATATTATGACTAACATAATGCAGAATAATTTATCGTTAGCCTTCAACAGTGTTAAACTGATACAATATAACAAACATCAAGTTTAACTGCAGTGGAACAAGCAATCCATTAGAAGAGTCAAGTAGAGAATAAAATCTACTATCTTCTATGATTTAAAATGTTTTTCATCACTTTTATCGCTGAGACTCAGCTTAATAAATAATCCACATAATCAAATCATCCATGCACTACAGCCAAGAATATTCTTTGGTATCACGACCATGAATTATCCATGCACTACGGGCCAAAGATAATCGTGTTTTCATCAACGGTCCTGATCATGCCATAAAACAATTCATCTTTGCACTCTTGGTCAAGAGAATCCATAGCCATAATCATACCAAAAGCGTCCATCGATGCACTACGGCCGATGGGGACTTTTTCCACATCATTTGTAACATTACGGTCATGATTATACCAAATAATCCATGGTCATAATCATACCAAGTCCATCTATGCACTAAAGGCCACATATGACTTTCAACATAATATAAACATGAGGATGATGACAATGATATAAGAATTCAATAAAACAAGTTCAAGAATTAATTTATCCAGGAACCGATAACGCCCAAATTATCAACATGATCTTCGCTTTGTAGAGTAAAATTCAAGTATGCTCGGAAGAATATTTCCATTAAAAGATCTTTGGATGAAGCCGCAAATATCAAGGATATTCCACTAATTTCATGGAGTATAGAAACTAAAACTTTAACCAACTGAGTATAATAGAATATATGAAACTGCAAATGGATTTGCACCCACCATGCAGTAATCCATGTATACAGATCATTTCCACAATTTAATAAGGAATAAATACAAATGATCATTCACCATGCATATGGTAATCCACATAGACAGGTTATTCCAACAGAATAATAAAGAATAGAATAATAGGAGGATTCACCATGCGTGCGATAGACTGCACAGACAGGTTATTCCTAAAAGAATTCTGTTTTATATAAAAAGATTTTACTATGCAAAACACTATGCATAATAGAATATAATATTTTCTATTTATAGAATAACTTTATAAAAGTATTCTGTTTTATATAAAAAGATTTTACTAATTAAACTTTAAACCAACGACCCATATTGATTTACTATTATAATTTTAACCAACGGTCTGAAAAATTAGCACATCTCCTCATGGAATAATATTGTACCCAAAAATAATTTGAATGAAAAGAAATATATTTTTAGGTGAATAGTATCCAAAGTAAATAGTACTTCGAGAATAGTACACATGTGAATAGTACCCCGACACAAAAAGTGTCCCAAATATCCGAGTGAACAATACTAGAGTGAATAGTAATCGAGTGAATAGTAACTCGTGAATAGTACTCCTACACGAAAAAATACTCCAAATACCCGAGTGAATAATAGTTGGGTGAATAGTATTTTAGGTGAATAGTAACTTGTGAATAGTAACTCGTGAATAGTACTCCGACACAAAAAGTACCCCAAATATTCAAATGAACAACACTAGAGTAAATAGTAACCGGGTATTTTATGGCAACTTGTCTACTTTGAAAATTTTTCACATATCACCCTTAACTTTAAACTTTTATCAATTTAACTATTTATCAAAATAGAAAAATTGAATACTTTTATTTCATAAAATTCGGGATCTCACAAGAGGAAATAATTTAAATTGGAAGTAGTTGGTATGAAGTTAATTTTGGTCAATTGATCAATATAATATCGACACGCAAGTCGGGAGATGATCTCTCTCTACGTGTCAGCACTATATTGGTCAACTGATATTTTAACATATATTTTTAGCTCTTTTAGGTGGACATAAAAAATGGATATGAGTGTATTTGAAGAGCAAAGATCAAGGGCATTCTCCTTAAATAGCATTCCTCCTTAAATAACACTCCTTTATTAAAATTACGTCATTTTTGAGTCTTTTAAAAGAGAGTGATCCCACTTATTTTTCTTTTATTTACAAAAATATCATCCACGGCACCATTTGTTTTTAAAAAAAAACTCCAAAATGACGTAGTTTTATTAAAGGAGTGCAATTTAAGGAGGAATACTATTTAAGGGGAATGATCTTGATCGTTACTCGTATTTGAATTTCACTTATTTGTGTTTTTACCCACCATTGAATGTCAAAATACAAATAAGTGAAATTCAAATACACTAATGTCCAATTTTTATGTCCACATAGAGTTTTTATATTTCCACATGTTTCTCTCTCACGTAAGCATACAATAAGTTTTATTTTTATATAAAAAAATTATATAAAAATATCAAAAACACATATAAAAATAGTGTTTCCCTAATAGTATTCTATATCAAATGAGACGAATGCACTTACTTTCTATGATTTGCTGAAGATTTAAGTAGAGTAAATTATTATTTTAATAAAATTCAATTCTTAATGCAGTTTATGAAATGGATTCATCAATTTCAATTGTAAATAGAGAAATGATTTATTTGTCGGTAATTTCACAATAAAATTAGATCCCGATGAATGTGAAAATCTAAACGATAAGATAAAATAAATTAGTATAAATTATTTTTAATTTTTTCTCATATATTTACATACGTCAATTTTTACTATAAGCATAAATATTTTTACCGTCAGAAACTATATCTTGGACCAATTCACCTAATGACGCGTTTAGCCAAGGGTTTTTGTTGGACAATAAAATATTTTATTGGTTTCGTTTTGAGAAAATAATTTCATTTATAAAATTTAAAAATATTAAGAATATATTTTTATTTTATATTTATTTTCAAAAATAATTAGTTATTAGTATATTAGTTGTGATGTAATAATAAAATAATAATGATATATACGAGAATTTAGTGTCGGATGCTTTTTAATAGTGTAAGAATATCCATTCATATATGTAGGATATGTTTAAAAATTTAATTTTTTATTCCTAATTATTTGTCGTTTGTGGTTATCTAGGAGAATTGATTACTATTTTTCCCAAATTGTCCCAAATGGATATTACTCTACCTAATTTTTTGATCCATATTTATGAGATAAGTGAGGTGAAGGTATTATGACAATTGATAATATAATTAATACTTTTCAATCATTTTACTTAATTAACGTATCAGCACTATAAAATATATATATATAAGGAGCGAAGGAAGTAAGTAAGAAGAATATATAACATACATGTAGCAGATATGAACCGGAAAATTTAACATTTTTTAGATTACACTAATTACAATATATATCTCCTTATATAATATATGTAACTCCCAAGTGCATCAATGGATAATTATTTTTCACATGTTCATTGTATCTAGACAATGAACCATGTGGATATCCACCGGATCGACCGTTCCATGGGCGCTCCGGTTTGGATCCAATAATCAATAAATAGAAAGAAAAAAAAATTAACTGTATGTTAAATGAAGAGAGTAAGTTCTAACTAGCATCCAGTGGCACACACACTACGTGTATAAATTATGTAAGATAAAACAAAAATTTTATAAAATTTAGAAAACTAGGAAAGATAAAAAATAATAATATAAAAATATAACATAATAATATAAATAAAATTGTAAGAACAAAAAAAACATGTTTGACACAATTATAGCAAACCTCCCATCAAAGTTTTATAATATAGAAGATATAAATTGATTTTATGATTTAAGTGCCCTTACCTAGAAGTTGATTTTAATATACATCAATAATAAATAGTATTACTAAATTAGAAGAAGGGCAAGGGCATTTGTGTATATTAAAGACTTCCATTCTACTTAATTGAATGACACATCATTTTCTTTTTTATGTGATCCCATGTGAGCATCTCTTGGGGAATGCGACCTCTCAAAGTCTCAAGTCTCAACCATAAATCAGACGAGGATTTGCCGACCTTTTTACCACGCCTTCTTTCTCTCTAGTTCCAGTTGTTGTTTTTTTCTTTTTCTTTTTTCATCCCTCTGTTTGTTGTGCATCAAATTAATAATAATAATAATTAGTACCAAATTGTTTAGAGATTTAAGAAAAAAATTGAACTTTTGTAAAACCCAAATTGTACCTTTTTGTGGTTCATTTTCCTTCATATAATATGATGATGAGATTATCCACATTTGGGAGGTTCAGTCGTTGTGGGTTTAAAGTTAAAAGGTTAGAGATATGAGCTTTTATAATGATATATCATCATGATTCAAGAATGTGATTTTTAGTGAAAAGGGTTTATCTTTTAATGTTTTTGGTTATGAGCTTTTGGTAAAGAGAGAGCTATGTGTGTAGTATCTCTCTTATTAGTTCTAGTCAAAAGTGTTGTGCTCTTCTTGGTCTTGGATTCTTGGTTTTGTGTTGTGTTCAGTGAAGAATGAGACTACTCAGAGATACCCATTAAGATTTTTATTCTCTTTCTTGGGTTTTGTTGCATACCAAGTGCTTGAAGTAATTCCACTAAGGTTAATCAGTTTGGGTTTGAGAGGTTTTAGCAGTTTTTGAGGTAAAATATAGCAGCTTTGTTTTTCTGCTTATGTGATACAGATGCAAAGATGAAATCTTTGAGTAGTGTAGGACTTGCGTTGAGTCTTGTTTTTGGGTGTCTTTTACTAGCTCTTATTGCTGAAGTTTACTACTTGTTATGGTGGAAGAAAAGGTTCATTAACAGGGATCTTGAGGATGGCTACAACAGCAGCCCATCAAGAGAGTTCTTTTACATGTTTTGTTGGAAAAAGCCATCATCTTTAAGCTCCACAGCTCTAAATCCCCAAGAACTCTGCTCATCTAGTGGAGTCACAGACACTCATGTCCAGGAATTACTGTCTCAGGGTCAATCAAACAAGGACTTGTGGCTCAGATCATTTGGGGAAGATAGTGTTGAGGCTGAACTCTTGAGGCTGCAGAATCTCTCAGGCCCACCAAGATTTCTCTTCACCATCAAAGAGGAAACTAAAGAAGATTTGGAATCTGAAGATGGTGGTAAGTCCAGAAAAGGTTCAAGAAATAGGAGCTTGAGTGATCTAATTCTCAATGTGGAGACTCCATTTTTGACACCTCTTACCTCACCATCTTATTTCACTCCTCCCCTTACCCCTATGGACTCCTTGTACAACCACAATGGATTCAATCCTCTTTATGAATCATCAAGTGATGCAGAGTTTAATAAGATAAGGTCATCACCACCTCCAAAATTCAAGTTCTTGAGGGATGCAGAGGAAAAACTGCAGAGAAGAAAACTTCTGGACGAAGCTGAGAATTGTTCCCATAAGAGTGATGAATTTGTAAAAGATGGGGAAAATGGGTCTTCTTTTATCACACTTATTGTGTCCAAGAACAGCAAAGAAAGAGAGCTTAATCACCATTCCAATGGTTCACACTACCCTTCAAGCTCTTCACAGGTACTTCCTCTAGTTGCTTCCCCTCCATCATTCAGACATTCAGCTAACAAGAAGCCTTTTTTACATTAGAAATTCTAGACATTTTAACTTTGCTTTATTATTTATTATTTATTTTCTGTTTGTTAATATCTTTAGCACTAGAAATCTTCATCTTTAGAGTTTAGGTTTCCTTCTTTTTTTACTTAAGGGGCTGTTCGGGAATTTAGTTGATTATGCAAATGCTTAGAGAATTGCATGCTGAACTTACATGGGAGACAACATTCCCAGTGAAACTGTGACTGATGGTGAGAGGTGGTCTGATGCCAGTGGGGGACTAGTGGGAGAGACTTGTTTTTATTCAATCTCCCATGTCCCTTGAGTTGTCTCTTAATATAACCTGTAATCATTCATGTGGATGATGGGTAGTAATCATGCTAATGTCAAAAAGGAGTGTAATATATATATTTGGAAGATATTCTCTCTCAAAATCCTACTTTTTGCAGTCACTCTTTTGAAATAACATAAAACTAATATTTTGTTGCCAAATACTGCCTCATAAATTATAAGAAAATTTTGTAAACATATATCCAATATTAGCTAGAAATGTTGTAATGGTGCCATGATAGTAATCAATTAACTAAGATAAAAATAATGAGGTATTAAAAAGTTTGTTATTTTATAATTTAAAAATAAAAATAAATGGAACAAAGAAAAGAAAATGCATCCCTCAAGAACTCTGGCCCTCAACTCATTCCCCTTGAGCTTAATAATTGGCCAAATTTATTTCTGGCCACGCCTAACTCATTCCCCTTGGGCTTAATAGTTGGTACAATCTCATAATTCTCACCCAGTTCTTAAACTTAAGTTAAGTTTGTTTGTAAAAATGATGGGTAGGATATAATTATTTTTATTAATTTATTATTTTTTTGAATTATTTATCTTATAATTAATCCGTTATTTAGTATCATGTACAATATTTAATTATTTTTAAGGTCATTTGATGAAAGATTATAATTTCAAGTGGACCCTTCTGAGGTGTTAAATGACGATAAAAAATAGTCCAGAGATTAAATAACGCAATGACTGAGACAAAATAGTCTGAAATGATAACGCTATTTTATTTTTAACAAGCAAAGATAGCCTAAATTCTGGCTTAATTGACTTTTTGATCACTGTACTAGGGTTCGATTTGCATTGTGGTTACCGAATCTAACGGTTGATGGGTGTTAATGACGTGGTGGGTGACGTGGATCATGTTAATTGATATTTTGGTCATTGTAATAGGGGTCGATTTTCATTTTAGTTACTGAAAGTTTTTTTTTTGTTACATTATCGTTATCGAAGTATCAAAAATATTACAAATTAGTAATTTTATAATTTTCCGTCCAAAATATTAATGGAAAAGCTTACTTGGCAAACATTTGACATATAGATGTGAAATATTCTAATAATGTAGCATGTGTGGGACAACTTGTAGAAATAAAATAAAATGCTCACCTAGAAGAAAAGAAAAAAGATAAAGTCAGAATAATTATTTTAATACTCCATAATATTATAAGAGGATAATTAAAATTTAAAAAAAAGGAATATCATTTAAAGAAACAAAAGCAATTAAAAATCAAAGTTCATCCTCCCTCCGTTAAAAACGAATGACGGACTTATCGAAAAAAATGGTGTTCTACACCTTATGTATATCAACTCTTTCTCTTACTGTGAACCAAGTCGAAACTAGAGTCTTTCGTCGGAAAATCTAGTTTAGAAAATAGGTTCCTTTTATACATCTGTATACTTGCTAAAAAAGAAAAAAAAACGTAGAAAAGAAGAGCGGTAAATTGACGATGGTGGCAAAGCTACTTGTTTGATCACTTCAAAATGAGAGTGAAATAGTTTTTATTAAATCGATTTTTGTAGTAGTAGGCAGATATGAGGGTTTATTGAGCCAATTTTCTCTTTTATTTTGTAATTTGGTTTGGTGTTTAGAATGTTCCAAATTAAATATGATTTTGGAAAATTATGGATTTAAATTTGGAATTACTTTCTCTTCATACATGTAATATTTTATAATGAAATCACTAATCTGTAATATTTTTGGTACTTCGATAACGAGAATGTAACCAAAAAAAATTCAATAACTAAAATAAAAATCGACCTCTAGTACAATGACCAAAACATCAATTAACCCGATCTACGTCACATGTCACGTCATTAACACCTGTCAATCGTTAGTTTACTCAGCATTTCTCGTTTCTTTTTTGGACGGAATCATAAGAAATGACCATTTTATAAGTTTTTTCGAGTATAATAATACGTTTGTAAAAAGAAAAAAAAATTCACCCTTAAAACAATGACCAAAAAATCAATTAACCCCCTAAATTCTTAATTTTATTGTGATCAATGGATTTTCACCACCGCGGTATCATGTGGAAATGTTTGAGAGGCCTTCGGCCTTTTACCTAAACAACAAGAACAATAAGCAAGCGTCCGTGACCACCCACCACGAAGAATCATTTCAGGAACCACTTTTTCAGAGCACTCTACTTAATAAATCTATTTATTTATCTGGTTCAATAAGTCTTGGCAGACATGTTTATTGTACATGAATATTGGATATTTTTAATTTTATTTTTTTATTTTTTAGTTTTTGCTTGTGATCCTCAAAAAATGTATAGTATTTATTCCAACAGGAATTTTTATAAAATTTAGTGTTTTAGGTGTAATTTAGATACATATACAAGAACAGTGTTGTACAGTCTGTATAACCCTGTTTTTGTATATGTATCCAAATTGAACCTAAAACACTATAATTTATAAAAATTCTAGTTGGGATAAATAGTATACATTTTTTGAGAGTCGCAAGGAAAAAATAATAATTTAAATATCCAATTTTCATGTCCAATAAACATGTTCATGTAGAAGGACTCTTTTTGGTTTTGGTTTTGGGAAGGGAGGAATTTTATGGCCTATTTTAATACTCCTTCCGTCCCATGATAAAAGTCCTTATTACTATTTTGGGTAGTCCTATGTTAAATGTCCATTTTTCTTTAATAACCAAACTTTTACACATATTTTCCTATTATACCCGTAGCATTAAATATCTCATACTTTTCTTATTCTAATTCTCTCTCCATATTTAATGACATTATTATGGGTAATTTTGTCATTTCATTCTTCTTCTTAATATGCGTAAAAAATTCACCAAAATTTTTATCTTGGAACGGAGGGGAAGTATAAAATACACATGGATTGCATAACGGAATCTGAATCAGGCGCTTGTCCCACATTATAGTCCCCAAATACCATCACTAGTAGTCAAGTTTCTCATGTCACACTGCAATTGCAAGATTTTGCTTTTTCATATGACCCTGAGGAGGTACAACACAAAAGTCAACTTACAAAAAAATGGAAATGAAAGAATTTAAAAGGTTTGTGTTTGTATAGGGTAATTCTTGAGGGATTTGTAAATTGGAGGATTAAATAAAAAAAATTCTTCACAAATTTTCAGGATGCTTCTTTCTGCAATCTTGTTAATTCCAAACAAACTCTCAAGACACTAAGAAATCCAGCAGACTTTCAGCTCTACACCATTTCTTTGCTTATGTTCTTCCCTTGACTAGAAAATTCAGAATCCTACATCAAAGACAGTTTTGACAGAAATAGATGGGCAAATTGACCTTATTTAAGTTGGTGAGAGAACCTCAAGCATGAATTTTGATAGTCTCGCACATGTAAAGTTACGGGTATAAGGGGCAATAAAATCTAGTCCACAAGGCATACAAATTAAAATCAGCAAGAACTTATGGGGAAGAAATTGCAATTTGAAAGGTAAAGCGAAGCTAAACATAGACGGTCACAACAGACATTGCATCCTACAACATGAGTTGCAAATTCATAAAAATTAGTCACACCATACATCGCATCCTCAATTTTGTAAAGATCACCTCAAACTATGTCTGCTCCATATTGATAATATACATTGAATGACAAAAAGAAGGGGGGAAAAATTGAAATCTTGGTCCTACTGTCCATTTTAATAAATGAGACGTTGGTTGCTTTATAGTGTAACGGCAGCAATATCTGTTATTCCAAGTACAACACACATTGGGTTCAACCCAGGTTCTTCTAACATACTAAATGCAGAAAATCCATAGTAGGAGTGATAAAGATCTGGCAGCTGCTCAGGGAATTTACTGAAACCTCCATACTGGCAAAGGAACAACAGTAAGAAGAATGGGAGAACATCAGAATTACCTTTTGACTAATTTAAGAATACCACAACAGAATGTCCATAAAGCATATATTATCATTGCCATAAACATGAGTTGCTCAAACAGAAAGGGGAATAATCAGCACCTGGGACTGGCAAGTTAACAGAAACCCACGTAGTGCTTTTTCGTCAATGAATTTATGGGCCCCTAAGATTCTTAGAACTCCTCCAACCCTGAAGAATGATGTCATCGATATAAATCCATGAAAGATGGAAATAAACCCACCAAAGTTTCGTAAGGTACCTTGAGCTTACCAGAAAGCATAACATGTGTCACTGTCCTTGTTGGCTCTACCTTGAAATCCACCATCAGCTGCGTGCCTCTGAGCAAAATGAGGAATACAAGGGTGAGCGAATTGCTTTTAGACAGAAGAAAGTGTTGTGTACAACTAGATTAAGGATATTAATTGATAGACCCAAAAGAAGGAAGTTTGCTCTTAGTTTCCATGAGCACTGACCTTCAGGGTATGGTTATTATCATGTAAAGAATAAATGAGAAATTAAACCTGTAAACACCAATCCAGAAGCAATGGCACGTTTATGATGGAATGGGAGGAAGCACTCTTAGACAGTAGATCATCTTCAATAAATCCCATCAACCGGAGTGAAGCAACAGCACAGTAAGTTGCACCACCTGTATACTAAACAAGTACAACTAATTAGTATTATCATGCATTCCTGCACCGAAATAACTTAAATATAATATGGTTCTGGTTCATGCACATTTCAATTTCTTCATAGTATTGATAAAAGGAGGAACTCAATTAGGAATTGACAACCACTCGCAATCTATGTTATGCTTAAACAACAATCAGCCGATCCTCAACACAAGGAACTGAAACACTACCCAGTCAGACAATGGTCTAAAAGCACTTCTCTTTTTTTTTCCAGCATCAATTAACTACAAAACAAATAGGAAAAGGGAATCTTTTGTTTTGCGTTTGTTATATTTGCGGGTGAAATTAACAGGACAAAAAGAAAGTAAATAAGCTGGACATTGACTTTTAAATAATTCAGCTGACAGCCAAGAATTATCCTAAGGCAAGCAAATTTCTATTCTCTCCAAGCCATAAGTAAGCCACTTAGATTAGTGATTCCATGTGTTGCCAACAAACAATTCAAATTGTAAACAAACGACATCTTTTGAAAATATATGAGAACAATATCTTAGCAGTAAATTGTTCTTAGGAAACACAAGCAAAAGGTTGATCTCTCCTAATGGAAGCTGAAACACAGAATGTGTAACTATTGTAAATAGATTATTGACAAATTTATTAATATATCTATTATTCATATTATTCACCCCTTTTTTATTATTTGGCTGTATAATGGCAAACTTGATCAAACATTCAGATGCTTACTTCCAACTATAAAAATCTTCAGAAAACTAAACAAAATAAAGTCTCGTATTGGACCCAATAACATTGTTTGTATTATTAATTTATGTTATAAGGGTTAATAACATTGATTGAATTCAAAGTTCAGCAAGATCAAGATGATATATAAGTGTTTAGAAGTGGCAATTGCAATTTAGAAATAAACCAATAAGACAACCCCGGTTCAAGTTCTTATAAGGTGCAGTTTGCAAAGTTCCACTAAATTCCAGAAAGCTGCAACTGTAAACAATAGTTTAGGATTCTGGTCTCTTTCTTAATGTTTTTAATGGTTGATGTTGTTGGATATCCATAGCAGAAGCATCATTTGATGCCCTTGCTATGTCATGTTTTCTGGGGTATGACTCTTAACCATTGTATCTGCTTCTTTCTTTAATATATTTACAACAGCTAAAAAAAAGAATAGACAAAGCAGAAACAAAACATAATCAATCAAGCACTTTCCAAAGTTTGTTATTTATGTGATATTCACCTTTTAGAGTGCAACGGAGAAACCTAGTTCATAGAAAGTTAGAACAATGTGAACAGATCTCAAATAAGTAACACATGACTCGATGTTTAACAGTCAACTGACCCACTAAAAGAGCAGAGTTCATCATTCTGGCATCTAAAACTATTAGTTAAACATGCATTAATCTGGAGAAGTGGCCAAAGAGGCAAGCAATTGATTATATAACTAAGATGCCTTACAAGCAAAGAACTAAAAAGAAACAAGTTTTTAAAGAAATACATGTATCCACTACTCACCATGAGATTCTGAACCAGGAACCAACCCAAAGCCACCATCATATGACTGCAAGGACAGTACTCACTGGGTGAGCAGATATAGCAGCCATTCTAAAATTTAACATACTTAACAAGATAGATAGGTATATGATTAGAAAAGAGAGGCAGCAGACTGGCAGAGACGAAAAGACTGCCAAATAGTGTTGCAAATGATCCAAATACCTGGCAATCTATTATGTATTTCTTAGCTTTCTCCTTGTCCATGCCACTCCAGTTTTCCAACATAAAACAGATTGCAGCTGAAACATCAAGTATGGTGATCCCACATCATATACAAAATCTTTTGAAAAGAAAAATTATTATGTGGCAATTTTTCCTTACCTGCACAATATACGAAGCGAAGATCTGTCTCTGCTCCAATATGAGTAGGCATAAAACTGAGACATGAAAAACAAAAATAAATTACTTAAAGATTAAACTTGTGGAACCATTAATATTTTATATAGTATTTTCAATGTGCAAGCTCTTTATTTGAATGAACTCATCTTTAAAATGATTTAAAATAATGAACATGTCATTTCACGAAAATCTAAAATTGGCCACTACAAACAAAATTATGTAATCTCTCTCTCTTTCTCTCTTTTTTCTTTTTCTTTTTTCTAAATGAAGCCACTCAAAATCAGAAGGTTACAAATTAAAAAACTATTATGTAAATAGTTCCATTCTAATTTAGAGGTCAACCCAACAGCAGGCTATTAACTTGCACTGCTGTTCTCCATCAGAACTAGAAAGCATCATATACCTAAGAACAATAATTGTAATCAGAATGCAAGATTACCTCCCATTAGGCTGTTGAAGATTTTTAATAGATTTTAAGATTGATTCTGAGTCCATAAGTGACATGTTATAGCCAACAGTTTTCAATATGGCTAGAGCACAGTATGTGCTTGCCAAGTGACTACCGTTGGGAGTCCAGGCCTACAAGCATAAACATAGATATCTCAGTAAAAGTTAGCTCATAGAACAGGGAATAATCACAACGTTAAAAGCTTTTTTACATTATCACTAAATAAAAACAAGGTGAGATTAAATAGGACATAAAATGCATAACCTTCTCTCATACCCCATAATCATTCACTTGAAACTGAGAACTTCTTGAACCATGGAACCCATAGAACTGACCTATTACAAATAACCAACCAGTAAAGAACTAAGCATTATCCTTTTTGAGCTCTCAAAATCAATAAAAAAATATCATCATTTTTTAACAATATAGCACATACCGTTGCTTAGTTCAGCTTCATCTTTGGGATGAGCTTGCAACGACAAAACCCAACTAATGGCCCCTTCTTTATCAATCTAACAAATGAATAGCACCATATAATGTCAGAAATTAAACTTTTGCTGCAAATAATTGTCACCAGCCAACTCTGTATCAGCAAAATCTTAGCTAGCACTACGCATAATCTATTACGCCCTCTGTCCCAAATTAATTGCCCAGTTTTGACTTTTTAAAGTCAAATTGACCATTTTAAAACTATTTTTTATACAATTTTACCAAAATATAGATGAAGAGATTATAACCAAAAGAAAGTATATACAATTTAGTACTAACCCCCAATTTTATAATTTAAAAATAAATTTATATATGTTTAATTATTAATTCTAAAACAGCCAATGTGACTTAAAAAAGTCAAAATGGGCATTTAATTTGGGACAGATGGAATACATTATACTAACAGTAGAGCTTTATTTAAATAGTTATTTATCTAGTACACTAATATGATAACTATGCTTTATATAATCTGGTTATATATCGTTCAGCTTTCATTATATCTCATCAACATTTATTACTTACTACACACCTCCAGGATATTTGCTCATCATATTGAAGCTCCAAAATATTATTACTCCAAAAAAACAAGAAAAAAAAATGCACACACTAATCATTGCAAATGTTGCATACAAAATAATTTAAACCTTCTCAATAAAATTAAAAGGAATAATTCAAATATCCATGTTGCAACTCAGTGCTTGTACTCTATACTGCTAGCAAATTGATCAACATTCCCTTTAAAATCAGATAACACAACATAGCACTATCTCGACTTAAAGAATAAGCTCAATGCTAACATTGATTGATATATGCTCGTACATATTGTATTTCATAATTTAATAATTAACTAGTAATCTCATTAAGTGATACAGGATGTAAAGAATGAGCTCAATGCCAGATCTCCTTTTTTGCTTTTAAGGCAGTTGCAAGAAAATCAGATCTTCTCTTAATAAAGACAAATAATTCCGAAAAATTAAATGAAATTAAGGAAGGAAGAAAGGAAGGTACACGATCGAGGGCTCGGAGGAGATCGAGGCCAGAGACGACGAAGTAAGCGAGAGTGAGACGATTGATCTCTTGACCTTCATATTGGGACGGCAATAGCTGGTACATCATCTCCAAATAGCATATATGTCGATCTCTGTCGAAGTTTGAATTTGAATTTGATGATGAGGAGTTCCAGAATGAAGCCTCCATGTCCGCTAAACTTCAAAGTTCGAGTGCCATCGAATTTATTTTAAGTTATATATTGTCAGAGAATGATGATGTACATTCGGCTTTTCTTTTTCACTTTGCCTTGTTCGGGAGTGACTTATTTTAAATTGCTTAGAACTTCAAATATAAGTTATCTACTAAGTTATTTAAGTTTATAAATAAAAATGTTGTGTATCAATTTAATTTATAAATTAAATATTAAGTTAAAATAAGTTTTGAAAATGTTTGTCTCATAATAACTTATAAATTAAAATAAATATAACAATTACTAAAAAAATATTAATAAAAAGTTGGACAAAATAAGAGATGGGCACAATATACATTACATTTTGTCTTCTTTTTTTTTGATTTAAAACTCAACTTATAAATATACATTATATTTTGTCTTCTCTTTTTTTATTATTTAAAACTCAACTTATAAATATACATTACATTTTGTCTTCTTTTTTTTATTATTTAAAACTCAACTTATAGATAAAAAAAATAAGTCATTCCCGCACAGATAAATAGTAACAATTGACTTATAAATTGATTTGACCAACTTATAAGTCATTATTGAACAGGCTCGTCAATAGTGCTTAAGGTACCATTGAAAGAGTTCCTATAAATTTATATCTAATTATAATTGCGAACTTATTAATATATAAGATTGATAGTAATTATAAAAATACCCTATTTGTTACATATTTTTTTTATAAAAAATTATTATTAATATTTATCCACGTAATTAATAATAAAAAAATCAATATAAACTTTCAAAATATATATCCTTGTCTATTCAAAGATGGCACAAGTCACTAATATTTGGATTATGGGTTACTTTCACGGTAAGTTGCACATTAGATTTATTTATCTAGAATTAAAATGTTATTTGTTATTGAAATGCAAACAAATTAAAATAATAAAACTTCAATATATAAGTAAAAATAAACAAAATCACCCTTTTCCA
The DNA here is from genome assembly GCA_020205605.1 of Panax ginseng. Lineage (NCBI taxonomy): Eukaryota > Viridiplantae > Streptophyta > Magnoliopsida > Apiales > Araliaceae > Panax > Panax ginseng. The sequence goes on along the minus strand of CM035143.1, from coordinate 119,493,838 downwards.
TTTTCTGTATTTTTAGTAATTTTGAAGGAACGGTTGAATTGTTTTTATAAAAAAAAAATAAATTAATAATATTCAAAAATATAAGATCAAATTTTGGGTTTAAAAAGGCAATTTCAAATTCAAAATTAATATAAATTATTTAATTTTTGTAGTCAATATAATTAAAATTTAATTGACTTTAAATATTTTTCAAATTTAAAATATATTTAATTGACTTCAAATGTCAAAATTGATTTTATATTTGAGAAGTAATTAAGCTGAAGTTTTTTGACCAGTGACCACCTGTCCTGTCCACCTCACAAAACTCTCAATCCCTACATATTTGTAAAACCCCAACTAAGAAAGACTGGTTACACTGCCCACACTTTCTTGTTCGCTCCATCTCATTTTTGACTGCGTAATTTCAACAAACACCTTCCGTGCACGGCGGTATTATCCCAGTTATTGATGAAAGGAAGCAAAGCGACCGTCTTATCATTTGCTGAAAAATGCAAGGTCTTTATCCCCTCTCTCATTTTCTCTCTCTATATTTATATCTACATATATGTATGATATAGATCTTGATTTTACTTCCAACTTTTTACAGAATATATTGTCGTCAAATTGACAAGGCAAACTAAATACCATCAAGGCCGACGCTAAAGGAAGGTATTGATAATAATTTTTGTCAAATAATTTCAACACGAGCTAATTCATTTTATCCTTTATTTTATTTTTTGAACTATCATTTTATTTCAAATTGTGCGTTAGGCGATGCTTTGATGGTTTTTTACTTTTTAATGTTCTGGGTTATCTGTTTTTTAGCAAGGGAGAAATTCACTCTTCAAAAGTTAAGTACTTTGTCAAGAAAAGGAAGCCTTACATTTGGGTACCTGAGGACGATTTGCACAATGTGGTATGTAGCCTGTTTGCAATGTGGTTCATGATGTTTTACTTTGAAGTTCATTTTCAGAATTGGGTGCTTTATTTTATTGTGATTATCTTACACTTATGCCTCAAGTCTTGTGGTGTTTGGGATGTCCATGAAAATTGAATCGACACGACCTTTACATTTTTGTTGCTGTAATTTGGTAATACAACATATGAAAATTAGTGCTTTGATGTTGTAATGATTATTGTTTATTCTGCATTATTTCTTTACCTGCATGTAATAATTAATGCCACCACATGAAAATTATGACTTTGATGTTGTTAGTTCTTTGCTCTTTTAATTGTTCCCCAATGCAAATATGGCCTCTGTGAATCCCAGGGGCGGGAGAAATGACAGAGCTCTCTTTTAATTGAATTTTCTGTCTTTTCATCATGTAGAACACGATTATTGATGAACGTAGTTCATTTGCTGTGACCAGTCCCTATCCAGGACGACTTTCAAAAGTACTTATGTCAATTAAAAAGGTTGGTCCTTTATATTATATCTATTTCCTAGCATGGTTGCTCAAGGAGATGATCTCTTTTCTTTTTCCTTATGTATGTTTTGGGTATCAATCCCCCTTCCTCTCCCTCAAAAAAGGAAGAAAAGGAATTGGAACCAATTAATAAGGGGAAAGAAAGGGAATTGACTCTCAACATGACAGTGTAAAACCTTGATAGTGTACATTTGAATGCATACAGTATAACGACAGAATTAACACAAATTTATTATTGTATTATGCAGCTACCAGCTCGAGTTGCTCTGGTTGGAGACATTGTTCCACTTCAAGATGAAAAGGTATATAGATTATTACAGATCTCAGAAATTATAAAACCCTTTTTAAATGACGCAAAAGTGTTTTAATTATTCCATTGAATTGTTTCATTTGTAGTTAGGCTTATAGTTTATGACTCGAGAAGTGTGTCCTTGAATCTGGCCATTCTAGTGTCAATTGGTAGTTAAGTCCGTGATTGATATCCCTTTGGGACTTCTTCTGTTTCATGTTGCCTTGCTGTTGGATCTGTTGGTTCTGTGATCGTAATACAACTTGTGACAATTTGATTGCTGGAATAATGTTCCAGATCCTTCTGTCACACAGCTTAGCAATCAGATAATTTTTGACTTGGTTTCTTGTATATTGGACAATTAATGTCATGGGACAGATGTTGTAGTTAAAAGTTGCAAAATGGTGTCAGATTTAATACCACTTTCATGATTTATGTAGCTCCAAACTTTTTTATAGTTTATCTGGAGTGAAACCCATTCCATTGGAGTGTATTTGCTTTGATCTTCTAATTTTAAAGCTTCAATCGCGAGTTTGATAAAACTCTTTGTGAAGTTCTCTGGTAGTCTGTTTTATGTAGACTTTCCATGTTTGGTCAAACAGATACTATTGTTTTGAACTTTTCTCTTTTTCTTGTTACAGGTTGAATTAGTTGAAGAAAGCCTTAGAGAAACCTTATCATCAGAACTGAAGGCAATTAAGGAGTCCAGTTATTCAGTTAACGGTATATTAAATACTTCTAATCTTGGTTCCACTTTGCGAAGTCAAAACCTTCAGGATCTCCTAGATAGCGATAATCGCTACATGGTTTATAAGTTTAATTTAAGGTAGGAAGTTTTCGTTTCTACCGTTTTCTCCATACTTTTCTCAAAGAAAGTTGCTTTGGTAACATTAGTAATTTTGAGTTCTTTTGTGTATACTGCTTTGCTGGTATATGGGCTTGCCCGCTCTGGCAGTTCTTCTTTATGATACAGTACTTGTCATAAAATAGAAAGTTGTTGTAGTAGCTGCATGTCATGAGCTATGAAGTATGGGCATTTCTCAGAGGTCAACGTATCCATGTCGGACTCCGACACTCCACGGATGCTTCTGAATATGTATCGCATACTTCTAGATACGTTATGATATGTGCTAGTATTTTCACAGAACTTACGTTTGAAGTTAACCATTTGCTTATGATTTTTTATTTTTTTTGAGAATGTTTTGCTTATGGTTATGAAAATATAGTTTCTTTTCTATATCGATATATGTATGCCTATAAAAATATATAAAATTTCATCTTGTTTGAATGGTATGGTGAGTTTTTGATGTGCATTTAATGATAACTTACTGATTTTGTAATTTATATGATTTTTTTGGTGTTTTTTGCTCTACCAACAGTATTCAATTAAATATCAGCTATATAATTAAAAGGATCAAATAAAAATTGCAACATCTCTGCTAATATGAACATATATAAGTAGAGAAATGAAAATATGTGTCTTCCTTAAGTATGGTTATCTCTTAGAGTTATATGTTATACTCTTTTTTGTTATTAGAGGAGGAGATATTTATGGTTCAAGTGTTCCTCAATATTTTGTTTTATTTTATCATGCTTTATTAACAACTAAATTTATTTATTCATTTATATCTATTAAAAATATACATTAAATTCAATGTATCCCCTAACGTATCATATCCTTTTTTTGGGAAAATGTTCGCATCTGTGTCCGTATTCGTGCTTCCTAGTTCATGAGCAAATTGTGATTTTATCTTATTATTATTAATTTGATGTCTATATGTTTAATCAGCATTACATAATTAAAACTGGAAATTCTGAAACAAGTTGCAGTTTCAAAGTGATAAAATGTATCTTCAGCACTAAAAGCTTATTTGTCTTATCTTATATGTTGTTTACCTCGTATGATAGATTCTCCTTGTTATATACTCAATAAAATTGTTTGCAATAATTTTTTATTAGTTTTTGTTGTGAAGAAAACAAATTTGACATGTTTGGATGATCCAAAATCTAGTAAATAGTTCCACAGAATCATTACAACACTTTTGAAATAGTCTGGTCAATAAAATGTGGGCAAGGTAATGATACGGATTTATTTGCATCTTTATCTAAAAGAATCTGATGGGTCTACTTATTAGACCTATAATGTAAACTTATTTGTTGAATTCTAGTTAATAATTTCTTGATTTGATAACTTCTGCTGCAATTTAAACTACACTAATACAACAAAGTACTACTCTACAGGTCATGTACTTACATAGACGGCAGTGGAAGTAGTCATGAAGTAGGTTTGGAGAATATCGCAGCATCTAAGGCGGACCCTTTATGTAAGATTACACCTAAGAAATACTACAAGTAAATGATTATTACCTGCGTATATTGTTCTCATGGAAACTATTTTATTGTTCTGCATTATGGGTATATTTCTTTACATCTTATACTTTGTCTTCTGTAGCATCTTTTTCTATGAGCCTGATTGATGGGATTAATCAAAGTGAAGTGAGGCGGAGAGTGCTGATTTTTTTCTGCGTCACATACTTGAATAAAAATGTCAAGGTAAGACTAATCTTTCTGAAAAGCTGAGGAATCTGGTGGTGGACATGTATGCAGTTAAGATTTTTCATTACCAAACTACCGTCTATTAATGCATTAATCCCTGTAGCCATATTTACATCTTTATATGATTCAGTTGTGTATCCAACACTTATAGCAGCAGCATAGAGGAGAGAGAAAAAGGGTCCACTCGAAGCTTTTCTCCTACTGTAGCCAATTCTATGTTCTCATACTACTTTGTGGCATCTAGGTTGATTATTATTATGGTGGATTTCATTTGGCCAAAAAGCTTATTAGATTTACTCATCTGTGTAGTCAACTAGCTTATGAGTGTCGTGTAGTAATTGATTATTGTCATCCATGACATGCATTTGTATTTATAACCTTTTTTTTTTATTTCCATCTGTTAAATACATAAGAACCAACCATGTAAACAAGTCTGGGTAGGGCAACTCAAGCAGACATGAGCAATTGCTTAACAAAACTCCGACCCATAATTATATACTTAATATATAATAGCTAAGAAGACTTCTTCACAATATTTAAATTGGCTGAAAACTTCTTGAGAATAGCTAAGAAGATTATCTTTGAAAGTCGCAGCAAAATATATCATTGACGATAACTTTATTTTTCCTAATCTCCAGAACGTATCATAGATCTAGTCAGTTGACATAAATGCAAACCTTTTAGTTGTTGGTCTTCATATAAAAATATGTATACAAGTCTGTGTTTGTGATCGCATATATATATATATAGAGAGAGAGAGCAAGGATCTTAGGCTCACCCTTATTGAGCTCACCCTGCTTTTTTTTTTATATAAAAAAAAATAACTAATAAAAAATGTATAATAATTTTTGGAATTGAAAGTTTTTTTAAAAAAAATGTTTTGGGTGTGATTTGGGTACATATAACAAAACAGTGTTATACAGTCTGTACAACACTGTTTTGTTATATGTACCCAAATTACACCAAAAACAATTTTTTTTTAAAAACTTTCAATTCCAAAAATTATTATACATTTTTTATTAGTTATGGTTTTTTTTAAAAAAAAAAAAAAAAAAAAGGCAAGGTGAGCTCGGGGTGAGCTCAATAAGGGCGAGCCTAAGAAATGGACTGATATATATATATATATATAGTTCAGATTTTAGTAGGAGCATTGGTTTAAAAGGATTAATCTATAATAAGCTGCCACCATGCAAGCATTTCTTATAGGGTGTAATTTTTCACTCGAGTTCTGTCATTTTCTTGTTTAGAATATCTTAAATTCTTCTTACAGTAACCTCCTTATGGTTCCCTTTAAAGGATGCATTAATGCTTTCTGTTGACCGGAAAGGATTTGACGTGCTGGGAAAGACTCTCGGTCCATTGATGAATGATGGCTCTCGTCAGTACCTGTGGAATGAATTCAGATTCACATTCAAAGAAGAAGCACGCGATATTGAGAAATTTTGTCGACAGCTTGTTCTGATGGAAGAGGAAGCCCTGAAAACCGTCTCTAGCTTCAGTGGCATATGAAGTGTGAATTATGTAAGTTTAGATCAATGTTATGTTAAAAATGAAGAAATCACTTCTAAATAATGTCTCCGTACTAGTAGTAAAATGCAAGGCAACTGAGATATTACTTGCTTCTTGTAAAGCAAGGATTGAGAAGAATCTCATCAGATGAGCATTACTTCATTTTGCTCCCACATTATTTGTTTACTTTGTGTGTTTTATTATTGTTTAATATTTTTGGAACTTTATCAGATCATTGAAATTATTACGCAGCTATGGTGGGAAATGTAGCTTGATTTCACTGTACACCACCTCCATGGCTCCATTTGAACATTTATACTGATAACTCATATTTCATTCATTTGGCTTGGAAAGTTGTAGGTCTTGAAGAAATCAGGATGGGAGGAACTGAACTGCCCTCCAACTGATAGAAACCAAAATGATAAAAACACTTTTGATGAATAAATTCCCCCGGATCCAACCCTGAGTTCTCAAAGGAAACAAGGAGAAACATATATTAAAACAAATACGAGTATAAATCTTAATCGTTTGAGAATTTCTAAGTAAGCATTTATTGCTTAGTTTTTAATATTATTCCAAGTATTAAATACTCCTTCCGTCCCAGGATAAAATTCTTGATAGACTTTTCACGCATATTAAGAAGATGAATGAAATGACAAAATTGTCCATAATAATGTCATTAAATATGGAGAGAATTAGAATAAAAAAAGTATGAGATATTTAATACTACGGGTATAATAGAAAAATATGTGTAAAAGTTTGGTTATGAAAGGAAAATGAACATTTAACATGGGATTACCCAAAATAGGAATAAAGACTTTTATCATGGGACGGATGGAGTATAATTTTGGTTCTCTCACTATTTTTTGTTCAATAAATAACACTCTTTTTTTAATACAATGACAATATTGACAATTGATATTATATTTAAGGAATTGTTAAATTCACAATATTTTTTGTTATTTTCACAACAAAAATGTCGTTATAGATCCTATAGCGACGATTTTCACCGTCGCTATACATCTATGACACTTTTGTTGTGAAAATAATAAAAAATATTATAAATTTAACAATTTCCTATATTTAATGTTATACAATCATTTACTTAGGAGTACCGAGTATCTTGGTAAAATTACTAGTCTCAATTATGATGTCTTCAACATGTGAGATGTTTCTCTTAAAACTGTGTTTATCAATAATAATTGATATTTCTAATGTTGTCAATTTTGTGGGCCAAGTATGCTAGTCAATTTTTTCTCAAAAAATGAAAAAGAGAATCTTTTAAAGTTGTAGGTCCATTATCCAGGGGAGAAGAAGAAATAAAACCCTCCCACCATCTGAAATACAACCCTGTTAGTTAATCAATATTAACAATTCCCAATCTTCAAATCTAAAACATTCAAATCTAAAGCAAAACAAACATTCAGACAGAAACACAATAAAACAATACTACTGCTCACTTATTTGCTAAAAAAGAAGATACCATATAAGAAAAAGGTCCGATCAAAACAAAACACAACAGAAAACCAGAAAACTACAGTAGAAGCTGGTTTTACTGGTAATAATACCAAAATATCCCAAGTAAAAACCCTTCAAAACAAAGCAACCATATTTAGCATCCGTCAGCCATCCCAAAAGGACACGACTGCAACAGCCAATGCTTAATCGACTTCCTCAATTTTGGGGCCTGCACCATCGCCACCTGATGGAGCATCCTCATCCATGCCACCACCCATACCAGGACCACCACCAGATCCATACATTTTGGTAATGATGGGATTGCAAATGTTTTCAAGTTCCTTCATCTTTTCCTCAAACTCATCCACCTCAGCAAGCTGGTTGTTGTCCAACCACTGTATCGACTTCTCAATGGCGTCCTCTATCTTCTTTTTATCATCTGCAGGAAGTTTGGAACTGATAGTTTCATCTTTGATGGTGCTCCTCATATTGTAGGCATAGTTTTCCAAGGTATTTTTCGCCTCAACCTTCTTCTTGTGCTCCTCGTCTTCAGCCTTGTACTTTTCAGCCTCTTGTACCATTTTCTCAATATCGTCCTTTGACAATCTTCCCTTGTCATTCGTGATAGTGATCTTGCTCTTCAAACCAGAAGTCTTGTCCTCAGCAGTAACATTCAAGATACCATTAGCATCGATGTCAAAGCAGACAGTGATTTGAGGCACACCCCTGGGAGCAGGAGGAATGCCAGAGAGTTCAAATTTACCCAACAAATTGTTGTCTTTAGTTCTCGTTCTCTCACCCTCGAAAACTTGAATCAAAACCCCAGGCTGGTTGTCTGAATATGTAGAGAACACCTGTTCCTTCTTAGTGGGTATAGTGGTGTTCCTTGGAATCAGAACAGTCATAACACCTCCAGCAGTCTCCAAACCAAGAGATAGAGGGGTGACATCCAATAGCAAGAGGTCCTGGACCTTCTCATTGCCCTCACCACTCAAAATAGCGGCTTGAACAGCAGCACCATAGGCAACAGCCTCGTCTGGGTTAATGCTCTTGCAAAGCTCCTTGCCATTGAAGAAATCCTGCAGAAGTTGCTGCACTTTTGGAATTCTGGTAGATCCGCCAACAAGGACAACATCATGTACAGTGCTCTTATCCATCTTGGCATCTCTCAAACATTTCTCAACAGGATCCATACACTTCCTAAATAGATCCATGTTCATCTCCTCAAATCTTGCACGGGTAATAGTCGAGTAGAAATCAATGCCCTCAAACAATGAGTCGATCTCAATGGTTGTCTGAGCAGTGGATGATAGAGTTCTCTTAGCCCTTTCACATGAAGTCCTCAGCCTTCTAAGAGCTCTTGCATTTCCAGTGATATCCTTCTTGTTCTTCCGCTTAAACTCCTGAACAAAATGGTTCACCATCCTATTATCGAAGTCCTCGCCTCCAAGGTGGGTGTCACCAGCAGTGGCTTTCACTTCAAATATACCCTCTTCAATTGTGAGAAGAGAGACATCAAAGGTACCACCACCCAAATCGAAAATAAGAACATTCTTTTCACCAACACTGGTGGCTTTCTTATCCAAACCATAGGCAATGGCAGCAGCAGTAGGCTCATTAATAATTCGCAGAACATTCAGACCAGCAATAGCTCCTGCATCTTTGGTAGCCTGGCGCTGAGAATCATTAAAATAAGCAGGGACCGTAACCACAGCATTTTTTACTGTAGATCCAAGGAATGCTTCAGCAATTTCACGCATCTTAACTAGGACCATGGAAGAGATCTCCTCGGCAGCAAATTGCTTTTCTTCACCTTTGTAGTTGACAACAATCATGGGCTTCTCGGCAGGACCAGAGATGACCTTAAATGGCCAAAGCTTTATGTCACTTTGCACAGATGAGTCACTAATTCGCCTACCAATCAATCTCTTTGCATCTGTCGATGAAAAAATAAAATTGAAAAAATTTCAGTGATCAACTAATATCCTACTAGTTTACCACTCTATCCATCCCATTTTTAAGGAGAGTTTCCCCAATATTAGTAAAAAAAATACAACACAATGATACAGAAGATCATATGTTCCCAGTTAATGCAAATAGTAATAATAATAAAAATACATTTACAAAATGAAACTCATTCATCTTGTTAATGAAATAATAGTTTCAGCTCAGTCAGTTCATTTGAAATTATGTATAAACCACTTACAAGCAGTAAATTGTAAAATGCTGCAGTACTAGTAAGCACAATGCAAATGTAGAAATTTCATTTCTACTATGTAGGTCAATTCCTCACAGTAACATAAGCTATAAACACTTAGTTGCACAAAGTACAACTGCCATAGTGATAAATACAAATGTAAAATCTGAGCTAGAATGCTGTTGGCTTAAAATCTTTTTGCTTCCAGTAAGCCTTACTTCAAAAATTAAATGATGCTACAGAGTAGAAAATAATTACATTAAATGATGTTGGTGACAAAATCATAATCCATCGAATACAATTTCATTAAAAACATGCAAGTCAAAGAAAACAAAATCAAAATCCATACGTCTAACGTCTAAGGGGTGGGTGTTTCAGCTCAACCAGATAGGACAAAAAGGCACAAAATAGATATAAGTAATCAATAATAAAAGAGTGCAGACACATGCAAATCATAATTAAATATATTTATTAAAACGGTATCCAGCAGCCACAAATGCACATTATAAAAAATTTCAATATAAATCGTACATCTAAAAAAATAAAATTTATACACGTACACATATACAGCCAATTAGGTATATGTATATAAAATCTAAGAATTTGTTTGTGTATTTCAAAAACTGCAAACACGAAAATATGCAAAACAGTTACATAAAATCAACAACAAAAAACACAATGAAAAGTATGTTAAGTGTGACTATTACTAGATTAGATGGATACATATATAATTCAAAGTTCAAACATATAAATGTAATGTAGAGAAAGAGTTTGTTCGAGAATATACCAAAGACGGTGTTGGTAGGGTTCATCGCGACTTGATTCTTGGCGGCATCACCGATGAGACGTTCGGTGTCGGTAAAACCGACATAGGACGGCGTCGTTCTGTTTCCCTGATCGTTCGCGATGATTTCAACACGATCGTGCTGCCACACTCCGACGCACGAGTAGGTCGTGCCAAGATCAATTCCGATTGCCGGACCTTCACCTTTTCCGGCCATTCTACACAATGTATATCGATATATATGACGAGAGAGGAATTTAAAATTAAAGTAAACGTGCACAACCTGATTCTAGGGTTTCTATTTTGCTGATGGTACTGAAGAAGGTATGGCTTTGTGAAGTTTATATAATGTTTTGATTTTTGCCTGGAAGGTTCTAGAATTTTCTGGGAAGTAATGACGTCCGTTGGATGACATATTATCTTACGGTCAACGGTTTTTTTCTATAGAAGAGCTTGAAAAATTATAAATGGTTAAAAAAAGTTATAAGTTGATGGGTAATTATGGATTCGGTTAGTATAAACTTAATTTCATGGTAGGTTGATCAATTGATCAATATAGTACTGACATACTGACATATAGAAAGAGATTATTTTTTGACTTGCGTGTCGATATTGTATTGATTAATTAATTAAAATTAACTTCATGCTAACCACTTCCGGTAATTATATATTTTTATATTTCAAATATTATGCATCTTTGTTTTATTGAAATTTATTTAATGTTCAATTATTGTTTTGACCAAAACTTTTATACTATTTGATGAGTCTCTAACTTTTAGTATTATTTTGATGATAACAATAAATAGTAATTAGGTTAAGCAAAATATTAGAATCCTCCTCATATGATTTATATTATAATTAGTTTTATTATCTTATTTATTTTAACTTAAAATATTAGAATCCTCCCCATAAAATCAATATTTGCTATTTCATCCAAACCTTCAATTTTCAATCAAAGTCATCCAATCCATTGGTCTCAAATTAATTTTTTTAAAAGACCACTTTGCCCCAAGCTTGGAAATCCTATAAATAGGAAGTTTTCCTTTCATTTTTAATTTGTCAATTCGCTTACAAAGAAAAGCTTACCCTCCTTGTCTACATATTTTTCTAGATCTCTCTAAAAAGTTTTTTCTCTTCTTATCAAAGTTCTAATCATTTGAGAAGAGTAAATTGGTCTAACTATTTGAGATAAGTTATTTGATTTGATATTATTTGTATTATCTTTTGCTTATTAAGATTTATAGATATACGAATATAAATTGTTATACACAATTTTATATATATATAAGGTAAAAATTGAGGTATCTGATAGTGTAACTTTTTAAAGTTACGATTACTACGATCGTGAAAGTGAATTCACTCTACGATCGTAGACTATTCTATGATAGTAGAGTAAATTCACTCTACGATCGCAGACCGTGCAACTTTAAAAGTTACACGGCTATGCACCTCCATATTCCCATATATATATATATATAAATATTTATATATCTTTCATTTATCATATAAAAAGTCAATACTTAGACACCGAAACTATATCGGAGATATTCTTCTCAAGTGAGTGAATTAGCCGAACAAGTTTCAAAATCCTAAGTGGCCTTTTATAAGATACAAGTTATTTATATAAATATCTTAAAGTAGATCAAATATTGGGGTGTGAATATATTTCGATAAGAGTGTGAATTATCCGAAAGGTATTTTAAATCATAAGTCTATCAAAAATATTTATATAAATACAAATTGTGAAACTATAAATTTGGTCAATACTTAGATATTGATACAATTTGAATTAATAAACTCTTGAATAAATAATAGTGTGAATTATATATTCAAACAGTCTTAAAATCCTAAGTGGCCTTATTTATAATTATTCACATAATAGATAAAATATATTATTATATATTCTTTTAAACAAATACATTTGTTATATCAAGTATTGTTTAACTATTTTATTCATTATACTTGATAAATGTTAATAACAAGTATTTGAACATAAACTCATTCATAGAATACTTGTTGGATAATATCTATAATTAAAATTTGTTTAAATTCATAGAAACACACTCTTTATTATAAAGAATAAATAATTCTTTATAAACTTGCATTAAAGTATATATCTACTTATAAAGAAGCTCTTTTGATTTATGCTTAAATTAATACATCTGCTTAATCAAGAAGCAATTTTTTTAAAGTACAAAAGTTATATAAACTTTTATAACTGAGCATAAATATACATTTGCTTACACAAAAGCACATTTCACATATATAAAGGTCATTAAACTTTTATATAATTACTTGATCTCTAATTGTTTTCTCCTTTTTTAGAAGCATATCTTTGTCAAAATCTTTTATAAAAAGAAAAAGGTAGAGTTAGTTTATTTTATATACCTGTGAGAAAGACGAATAATTCTTCGACCAAGACCAGAGTCTTAGAGAAGTCAAATGTGAGTTGGATCTCTAGTGTACTTGTGATATGAGGAAGAGGTTGTTATTTCAAGACCAAATCATAGAATAGAACTGAACTCAAAAGAAAGATACAACTAAGCTTGAGAAGGGAGTTGAGAGCTTACTGTCCAAAATAGTTAGTTGAGAATAGTTGTAAGTTTGTATATAAAACTTTGTAAAAAATTTTCCGCCAATTGAAGGAGTTTTTACTATAGGAAGTAATAAGATCTCAAGTCCTGGATAGAAGCTTGAGACTAGAAGTAGCAACATACTCGGAATGTATGTTGTGAACCAGACAAATATCTGTGCATTGTATGATTAAAATTTTATTGTCTTGTATATTAATTTCTAAAACTACATATCAATTATCTAAAAAATCAAAAAGTTGGATTAAGATAAATTTTTAATGTGTAATAATATATTCAACCTCCCTTTTAGATTATTATTGAACTGTCACTATTTATCGATTTTACAAAGATGTCCATTTAAAAATATTACCAATATTAAGAATATATATTTTCTCATGTGTATACTTTTAAAATTAATAATTGTTATTTTATTTGCGTGGTATGGAAATGAAATTTTGATGATAAACTTAAAAATATCATGAAATTTAAAATTATTATTACTAATTAGTGAACTCATTTTATAAAACACATAAAACAACACTGACAGTAATTTTGTGAAATGAAAAAAAATTTATGTGTCAAAGGCATCTCAAATGAGTATTTTAGTATATTTTATTATTATCTAACCAATTAAATATAATGTAATCAATTATGCTTTTAGATTAAAGGGTCACTATGAATTGACCTATTCAAACTTATTAAAATAAAGTATGTTTTGTTAATTATATATTTCGATAAAATGGAGTCGATAAAATAAAAATTCATTCGTTTTCTTTAATTTTCATTCATAAGAGAAACAGCTGAATGAATGAAAATACGATAATTATACAATTAATTATGTTCTCATATCACAAAATTAATTGTATTCTCTCACCACTGTCATAACCTTCCATGCACCAACTATCGCTATCTGTTGTCCGTCACTATAGACAAAGTCAGGATTTGTTTTTGAGGGAGGGAGAACCAAATTTTTTTTTAACAGCATAAAATATATTTATTACTAAGAAGTAAAATTTTACTATTACAAAATATATTTTTACTAAAACAAAAATAATGTAGTAATAGAATTTACTTTGACAAAGACAATAAAACATATCAAAAAAAGTCTTTTAAAACATATTAAAACTTCGTCAGACCTTAGGGAGCCGTGACCTTACAAAAATTTCAAACCAAACCAAATATACAAGCGAGTCTTACAAAATTTTCAAACCTTGGGAGTGAGTCTTACAAAATTTTCAAACCTTGGGGGGGGTGGCCCCCTCCAATCTACATGTGGCTCCGTCCTGCCTGTCACTACAACCACCACCGCCCATCATTTGCCACACACCACCACTCGCCACGACCAACTCCTACCACTACCACCACCACCACCATTTTGATATATTTTTTGTGAGGTGTATTTGTGTTATTTAATTTTTTTTATTCTAGTCTTAGTTTTATTCATGAATCCAATGTTTACGCATCTTAAATGTTTTAAGAAAAATTACATTTTGATATATTTTTGATGAGGTGTATTTGTGTTATTTAATTTTTTTAATTCTAGTCTTAGTTTTATTCATGAATCCAATGATTACGCATCTTAAATGTTTTAAGACGAAAAATTATCTCATTCTTTTTATGTTATTCTCATTAATATACTCATGTATTAATTGTTAGGCCCTTCATGGTAAACAAATTCCCTATGAAGCAGATCTATCTCACACTTCGGTAACGAATAAGTATTCCTTTACTTTATTACCTAAATTTGTCCAAGTGTTGAGTTCGGATTGCTTCGTAACTTAACTTGATCTTATCTGTTATATGACTTGCCCAATTGTTAATTAACAGTTTAAGTTACGTTCATAAAGAGTTTGTACATTTTTCAAGTTGATTGATATTGAAGTATTGATAAAAAGTAATTGCATAGGAGTAATAAGGAAAAATGAAGCTGATATTTCATTAACATAATACTAATTACAAAAAAGATAGAAAATTTTACAGAAGTCCTAAAAGCTAAAAGAAGAAGGATTCATCTTCAGGCTGCTGCTTCGTCTTCGGAAGAGTCGAGAATGGTAGGATCAGCCTTAGCCGTAACAAGTTTTGCCTTGTCTTTGCTTCTGTATTCATAATAACCATCCGAGAACATCTGAACCACCTTCTCATTCAGCTCGTCTGACTGCCGATACTCTTCTTGGATTTGCTTACGAAGATCTTCGGTCAAGGGAGGACCTAGATCCCTCAGACCACGAAGTTCCCGAAGTTCCGCTTCAAATTTCTCTCGATTTTTGGCCCGCTCCTTCCCAACTCGTAAATCCTTGGCCTCAAGATCGTTTACTTGCAATGCCAGACTCTTGTTGGTCTTCACTAGTATATCGTTCTTTTCAACGAGGGATACGTTTGTATGAACCAGATCTGCGTTCATACTGGTGATGGCTCGATGGTTAGCCTCAACTGCTCGATGAATGGCTTCGGTGGCCTCCATTTTCTCTTTTAGTTTATTCATATCTTTTTGGAGACATTCATTGTTGTAAAGAGCAGTACCAAGATCACTTCTCTCCTTAGCTAAAGCCGACTTCAGAATGATATTCTCTCGTCGGGCTGCATCTTCTTCGGCTTCGACTTCTTTGTAGCGTGGGAGAAGACGCCCGAAGACAGCATTGGCTTGCAGATGTTCAGAAATAATCAGTTAATCTTCAGGAGATATATATAAATTCAAGTAAACAGATGAACAAATATTTACCTTGGCGCGATAGCTCATGCCTTCCTTGATCAGGTCCATAATTTAACTGTTACCAAACTGGTGCTCATCGGTATCCCTGACAAATGCGTCGAAGAGTTGGAAAGGGAAGTTTCCGTTGAACTCGGGCCATACAGTGGGTGAAGACATCGTTTCACGTTGAAAGGCCGAGGGTGATTATTGTGTTGGGGAAAGCACGGGAGGTTCCTCACGAGGAGTAGATTGAATAGGTGGGTCTGAAGGAGGTGGAGGTTGAACAGGAATAGGTCCTGTAGGTGGTGACGACTGATCTTCCGAAGGTTGTTTCCTTTTGCGAGATAAAGCCGAAGCCTCGGTTCATTCTCTATCTTCGTCTTCGGAAACAAGAATTTCCGCAGGAGGGGGAACCCGAAGGTCGTCAGCAGATTAGGGGTTTATTTTGGTTCGCCTTTTCTTGACGCGAAGAGCTTGCATCCGTTCATCCATAGGCATATCAATCAGACTCGCAGTAGAAGTTGATTGAGAGTCTTGAATAGTCTGAGGTGGTTTTCGAATGGCTCTATTCTTCCTGCGAGGTCGGCTAGATTCTTCTGTAGTAATTGGTTCTACCCGAGGAGTTTCGGCCTCTTGTGTGTCAGAAATCGGAATTTCTTCGGGAGGAATTTCATCGGAGGGGGATGAGGGTTTACCCGAAAGAAATTTGTCTAGATCCCTTCGATCAATGGACGTCGGTTCGATCAAGGACACTGCAGAGGAAACAATAAGTCAGAATAAACATTTCCAAAGAAGATTAAAATAAATTATGCATCCTTATAACTCAAAAGCTTACATTTGTGATCATATAATCATGCTTGTTTGCTTAGGAATCTGAAGCTCCATTCCTTCAAAGGTATCTTCTCTATGATACATACCATTTCCCTCACACGTTCTTCAGATATGTCACCAAAATCTGCCGAAACATGACCAGAAACAGTCCAATCTGGAAGGGAAGAGATTTCAGGACCATTAACAAAAAACCACCTGTTGTGCCATCCTCAGTTGCTTGAAGGAGTATCCATTAAAGGTCGTTTCTCAATTTTGGCATTGGGTTTAGGGGCTATTTTGCTCAACATCTTGAAGCCTTTTTCCCGAGATTTCCCAATTGAGAAAAGGGTGAAGAAAGAATCAATAGTGGGAGGGAGTACAATTTCGTAACAGAATGCTATGTAGGTCAGAATGTGGATGTATGAATTCGGCACCAGTTGTGCGAATCCAACTCCAACAAACCCTCGAAGAGTAATCAAAAAGGCATGCAGGGGGAACCTAACCCCCTTTTCCAGAAATGTTATCGGGATGGCGGTCCAGGCGTCAGGTCGATGGTACATTCTTTCATGAGATGTTGTGATCCTCACCCTATGGGTATCTGGTATTTGGTAGGGAGTTCGAATATTATGAAGCTCAATTTTAGTAACAGTGGATGGAGTGTTGGCATGAGGAAATTATGTCCCATCTTTGAAGAATTATGAAGGTTGGGGGGATGGGTTCTTGGTTGGAGAAGTGGCTGGTGGGGGGTTTGAGGTCGAAGTTGCTTTAGTGGGGTTAGGTGAAGGAAAAACAGTGGTAATGGGGGTTACACGAAGTGGGGAAAGTTGGTTAGTATTCTGAGAAGTCGTTGCCATTGTCTATTAGTTGCAGAGAGAAATTGGGAGGAAGAAGGAAGCAAGGAGTATGCAAAATTCAAAATTGAGCAGGTAAAACTGTCAAATTTGGGGAAAAGGGGTTTTTATACTGAATGGTCTTTTTATTTCTCCTCGAGAATCGAGGGCGGCGCATTAATTGCAAGCTATGATGATGAATTGGAAAGGACAGCACCCATTATTGGTCCTAGTCGTTAATGGGGTTGGGCTTTTCGATTGGACCTTTGGTTTTATTTAAATTATTGGCTAGTTGGGCCTCGTCTTCCATTAAACCTCCTATTTAATAAAAGACTAGGGGGCAATGTTGGGCCATGATACTTTTACTATTGGGCCAAACCGAATGGGATCCTCCCTTAGACCTTGATATCTTTTACGTTGGACTGGATCAGTTGGGCCCATCTCTTGTGTTACACTTATTGTGTCTTAAATGCGTTGGGCCTACGATTTGGGCTGACTCATTGGACCAATAATATCTACTTTTTGGGTTTTGACCGGTAATGATGAAAGAATATGACGGTTGACTGTCTTATCTGCAAATCATTAATGTGGATGGGATGATAGTCGGCCGGCGGTAGGAAACAGTGACCAAAAGTAGTGGGTGGGCTGCATGCAGTCGGATGAGATCATCAGAGATAAGGGGTTGTGTCAGGACGTAGTGGGTGGCACGGTAAACCGGGCTTGGAGTATATGGAGAAAAGATCACACAATCTAAAGGTAACAAATCATTTATCCAAATTATTATCTCTCAAGCACTAGACATATTTTTCCTCCATTGTTAAACTTGTGATCGCCGATACTGACTCTCACGCCGGAGCTATCCCCCGACGGTCAAGCCGTCAAGCTTTTGGTGTTGACTTGTTGAACTGTGCAGGATATCAGACACGTCTTTGGTGATTGGGACATGAGGAAAGATCTTGGCGTTAACATTGGCGCTAGAAGGAGGGCTAAGTTCTAGTGTCTTGAACATTTTCAATCACAAACTGTGTTTGTTCTACATCAGAATCCATGGGGAAGAGTAGAACACCTACACACGAAGGATACCGATGGTCGCCGCCTCGGTTAAATCACCCATGATATCGATTAAAGATCATTTGGGACCTGCAATTAGTGCTCATGCCAGCACGGCTTCCAAACGCCCATCTGAAGGTTCTCGCCCGAAGCCCGTGGGTAACGTTAAGCGAAGGCTAGTTTTCACGTCTGAGAAAGAACCTGGTCATGGTCGGAAATGGGTAGAAGGCACACCGCCTAGAACCCGACACCGAGATGATCAAGATGATAAGGCCTCCAAGTTAGCTAAGATGACGGATAAGGCTATGGAGGTACTTTTGAAACAGAGACAGGATATAGCCGAGCAGATGCTTCGGATGGCAGAGTTAAGGGAAGAAGCGTCAAACTATGTTCAGTCTGAAGAGCTTGGGCACAGGAGAGGAAAAGAGCCTTCCCATTCGGGTCGTGAATCTCGGGGCCAACCTCGAGAATGAAGAAGATCAAGAAGCCCTACTCCCCAAAGATCGAAGAGGGCACACCACCATGTCGGTTCTAGGGAACAGGGTCGAAGCAGGCAAAGAGGCCGGTCCAAAAAGTATACACCCGAGAATATGAAGAAGGCATTTTTCCTTGTACATTCTCGTTACAACGACGAAGCTCAGCGACGAAGCAGGTCTAGAAGTCGCACTCCGGAGGGTCCACTGAGGGCACACCGCCCTGCGGACACTCATCATCAAAGAAGCCCCGTGAAGGTTGGGGGTTCCATTGTTAAAGCCCGGTCTACTCAGAGGAAGAAAGAGTCACCGGAAAAAGAAGCATCATCTCAACCAAAAGGAGTGGAGTATCTGGTGAAAGAACTGAAGGAACTTAGGAAGCAGCTTGCCGAAGTCTAACAATCAAAGGATACTTCGAGAAAGAATGCATCTTCTTTTTCCGTGGAGATTCTTAAAGAGAAAGCTGACCCTATTAAGAAGTTGCCCCACATGGAAAGCTATGATGGATCAGGGATCTTTATGACCACAGTCAGGCGTTCGACCGACTGATGGATTATTATGACTTTAACGATGCTGCTAAGTGTCATACCTTTGTTACTACACTTCATAAAGACGTCAGGCAGTGGATGGGGACGTTGCCTTCGGATTCAGTCTCGTCATGGGCAGATTTTTGCAGTAAGTTCCATGCTCATTTTGGGAGCAACAAGAGGAGGGAAAAACCAACCGGCTCATTGGCTCAAGTTCGACAATATTCGAATGAGTCTTTGGGCCAATATGTAAAACGGTTCCGTGAAGAAGTCGGCCAAGTGACAGACCTGAACGATCTACAAGTCGTTGGACTATTTCAGAATGGTTTAGACCTGGTGAAATCATAAAAGTTGGTGAAGAAGTTGATGTTTCACCACCCGAAGAGTCTCGCTGAAGCCTTTGATAAAGCAGAAGGCTATATCGTGGTAGAAGAAGCCATGAATAGTCTCAAACGTACTTGTTCAGATCGGGATAGAACAGAAGGGGACCAAAAGTAAAACGAAGGGAACAAAGACCGCTATGATGGTGGGTCAAAGAAATACAATAACAACTGGAGACAGGGGGAGGTCGTTCGTCCGCTCCAGCCCAAAAAGTTAATAGGACGTACACTTTACTCAATACTGATAGGGCTGTCATCCTGGACCAAATCAAAAATTAACCTATCTTCGAACCACCTCGAGATAACATTAAGCCCGGAAAAGGTAATTCACGTAAATATTGTAACTATCACCTAGCTTCAGGTCACGATACAAATGACTGTGCTAGTCTGAAGGACTTTATCGAGAGGAAGGTTCAAGGTGGAGCCTTAGTTCAGTATGTGGCTGCAAGAATGACTCAACAAGCCCAAAGAATGGGGATAGAGCCTATTCAGGCGATTTCGGCCGATTCAATGCAACATTGCCGGCTCTGGGGCGGACTGCAAGGCATGTGGTGGACGTCATCACCGGGGGCACTTCTGGCAAGCTTGTTGGAAAGAAGCGCCGAAGTTATCTGGATTCGGTCATATCGGTGGCGGGTACCCTCCTGAAGACTGACAGACCTTATCCGGGTATGGTAATCTCCTTCACTAATGAGGATTACCCTTCGGAAACCATCGAACCGCATGAAGGATCATTGGTGGGGACTATACAAGTGGGTTCGGTGGATATGAAGCGAATGATGATTGATAATGGGTCTTCTGTGGATATTCTGTATGCCCACGCTTATCAGAGGATGCATTTGGATGGGCAGAAGATGGAGATCAGACAAGAGGCTCCTTTATACGGCTTCAGCAACGATCCAGTCAAGGTGGCTGGAACTATTGAGCTACCAGTCATCTTCGGAACGGCTCCCCAACAGGTAGAAATAACTTGCAAATTTTATGTTGTGCATGTAGATTCTGCTTATAATGCCATTTTGGGGATGCCTACTTTAACTGCTTTACAAGCTGTGACCTCAATCCCTCATTTCAAAATCAAATTTCCTACGGCTCATGGAGTTGGAGAGGTGAAAGGGGATCTGGATCTGGCCAGACGATGTTATAGAAATACAGTGATCACTTCGGGAGTAGGGGTGTCGAAGCAAAAATAGGCCATGGCGATAGAGATCGAACCCTTCACCGAGAGCAGTTCAGAGCCATTAGTTATGCTAGCTGGAGAAACAGGAGAGATCGAGCTCATTCCTAGCAAAGTAAATAAGACAGTAAGAATAGGTTCGGGTCTGCCGGAACCTCTCCGAACGAACCTCAAGGAGCTCTTACACTGCTATGTTGACATCTTTGCATGGGAACCTCAAGATATGCCAGGGGTGAGCAGGGAGATTGCTGAGCATCGGTTGGAAGTGGACCTGTCAAAGAAGCCGGTTCGGCAGAAGATGAGGATTTTTGCACCTGAGCGCCAACGGATCATCGATGAAGAGATTGCACCTGCTATATTAAGTGTTCGGTTTGATTGATTTTATTTTACAGATACGAGGCATCCGTATGAAAATAATATACAAAATAATGCTGACTTCCTCGTGGGTATGAGAACTATCTGAGGAAATTCAGACACCGCAGAATAATTTATAAGCTGCCTACAGCTGAAAATGTCCATCACGGGAACCGAATCTAGATCCAATAGGTTGAATCTGTGATCACATGATTCCTAGGTGCACATGATATCATAATTTGTATGAAAGCGATAAGCATGTATATATATAAAAGGCAGTAAATATATATATCTGAGACATGATCACCAACCACTTAAACACCTCCATGGGGGATCGAAATGTAAATAAAGTTGTAAAAGCTATCAACCGCCAGAGGAAACTCGGTGAGGACAAAATATAAAGAAAGTTATCTAAAGCGATCAATCGCCATGAAGTAAACTCAAGCGAGGATGAAAGCGTAAAAAAAAAGGCGTAAGCGATCAACCACCACAAGTGAACTCCGGGTGGGACAAATATATATATATATATATATATAAGCGAATAAATGCCGGATGTAAAATCCAGGCTCATCGAGCGCAGTCGACAATGATTCATATATATAAATATATATATAAAAGTAAGTAAACGCTCCGGATGTAAAATTCAGGCTCATCGAACAGAGTTTGACACAAAGTTAATATATATAAGTATATATATATTAAAGCAAGTAATGCTCCGGATGTAAAATCCAGGCTCATCGAGCAGTCCGATTACGTTAATATATATAAGTATATATATATTAAAGCGAAGAAACGCTCAGGGCCAAAGTCTAGGCTCATCGAACAAAGTTCGACACACAGTTATATATATATATATATATATATATATATATATATATAAAAGCAAATAAACGCTCCAAATCGAAGTCTAGGCTCAATCGAGGCATAACTCGATAATGTTAGTCAATATATATAAATATATATATATATATATATATATATAATATATATGTATATACAAACTAAAATGAAACCACAGATGAAGTCGAGTGCAAATGCAAATAAGACGACTCTCAATATGAAGAATGGTGTGTGCAAAGATGAAGAAAGGCTTAATAAAGTGTGTAGGAGGCTTAAAAGTTGACTGCCAAAGAAGACTTCTATATCTTTAAAGTGGGTAAAAACTGGCTTTTGTAGGTACAAAAGTAGCTATATATGAGCTCACAGGTGTTTTAAATGAGAAGGTACACTGTATGGGATGAGTGCAGAGCAAATTGGACAGGGCTTCCTCGCCGTTTTCTCTTGCAAAATGGCCACCCCAAGTCCTCTATTTATAGACGGTGGAGAGCTGCAGGTGTACCAGAGCAACCCGGGTGGGCCCGGGTTTCTCGTAAATACGATGTCTTCAAAGCCTTATAATGTCCGCTCAAACTTTCGAAGTGCAATCCGGGCATCCGATTGAGGTATCTGAGGACCTATTTGGGAAAATCGTTGTCGAGAGTTGTACAACGACATAGGATTAGAGTTTGTACGAAGTCATTGAAGGTGGGACGATGCCCTCCAGTCTTCAAGCTTTAAATTCCATCCGTTACCCCGCACAATAGTCACTTGGGATTGGTTATCCTTGATTCTTGTGGGACATCGTTGTGTAGAGATGTGTATGAAATATTGAGACGACGTGGAGTTGCATCGCGTTGGCGAGATGACGATGTTGCCCCTCATCGGTGTTATCGCTGGATTGGGTTGATAAAGCAGATGTTGCTCTGGGCTTCGCTGAGATTGGACTGCTGCATTTGTTGAAGGTCCTCAATGTCATCTTTGAGGTGTTCCTGCTCTCCCGGTGTTATATCTGGGTTGGTACGGAGTATCTCGTTGTGAGTGACGAGATTGAAGATGGTTGCATTTGAAATAAACATTTCCGGGGTTATCTCCGAAACTGCATTCCTTGGGGTTATCACCAAGTTTGGTGGCTATTCCGATGATTGGGACTGAGACTGGATACCTCGGGGTTATCTCCGAGATTAATCGGTCTTCTTCGGTGTGTGTTCTGGTATTGGATCTGCACGCCTTGGGGTTATCTCCGAGGTTGGAATTGTTACTCCCAATGTGTGTTCCGGGGTTGATGCTGAACTTTCAGTAGTATCTGGTATGGATATGGATTGTCTTTCAGGGTTCCCTCTTAAAAGACGAATCTGTCCTTCTGCAATGTTAGTGACAGTAGTACAAAAAATTTGAGTGTCTACAGATGCTCCTCTTTATCATACTTATGCATGGGTAGGATAAAGAATCCTAGACACTTGAAATGCAACAAGACAAACATGGTACTATGTGTAGCAACATGATGCAAATGTATGATGCATGTGTACGGGGTTATAGCCCAACATCTTTGGGGATGATTCTTGGCTCCCTATTTGCTTCAATGAGGGATTGGCAATGATGACCGATTTGATGTGTAATCTGAATGACATTAGGATGTTGATGTTGGAGTTATCACCAAATTCTCGTGTTCTTGGTAACGACTTGATCTCGAAGAGGTACCTCTTATGTGTAAAGAGATGCGTGGGGATAAAGCTTGGTCTGTTTGAGGATGTGTATAACATACTCCATCATCTATCCTCTTTGATAACATTGACCTTTCCTGTTTGGTATCGCCAGGACATGTCAAGATTCTATTGAATTTACTGCCAACAACAAATGTTGTCAGGGATGCCTGACCTTCGTTGACGTGTACTTCACCGATATGTGAATCAATGGCTGAAAAACCATGTGGGATAGACTATCAAGGTTGCTTGACCTTCGCTGACTTGTGAATCAACGGAATGTTGTGTTGTAACCCCCGCCGGGGATTCGCTAGGGAATATGAGTAATCGAGCATGAAATCCTTGAATAGCTATAGAGCTCTGATAGGTTTCATCGCTATCGGCTGAGATAACGTCAAGGCTGCTTGACCTTCGTTGATATGTGTGTCAACGGCTTGAATTCACGTTGTAATCCCCTGTCGGGGCTTCACGTTGTAACCCCCGTCGAAGATCTACGTTGTAACCCCCGTCGGGGATCCACGTTGTAACCCCCATCAGGGATCTACGTTGATCTTTTAGGGTAATGACCGAGTTGGCGGATTGGACTGTATAAGGTATTCTTACGGATGTGATTTGTAACAAATGAGATCATTGGCGTGGTATACCTCGTGTTGGGTGACTATCGATGAGTGATGTCTGGGACTCAAAGCTTCATCTCGAGAAGACCCGAATTGCATGCTGTTTTGCTCAATCGCGTGGCATTTTTATTCCCGATTTGACCTTTCTAGTCCGGAAGAACTCCTTTGGAACTTGAATTGGACCGAGCTGGAGGGGTGGGGCCAACATAAGGGGCCGCATGTACACCTGCTGTAGCCACAAATGAGCCTGCGGCCAACTGTGGATGATATAATCCAGCAGGTTGGTCTTATAAGTCATTTTCAACTTGCTTCGCGAAGAGAAATCCGTGAGCCTCCTTGATTTTTGAGTTGGGCTATTTTACGCAAAATTGGCCACCGCATAAGTGTTACGCCTTTATCCGGTAATGTATGTATGTATTTTTTCCAGTTTTTATCCGTTGGAATTTGAGTTATCGCATGAAATGCATCTAAACATATAGTAGTGATTATGTATGCACAAATGACTTGATAAAAAATATTCAACATAGTAAATGTTAGTAGTAAACCATGCTGAACATAATGATGTAAAAAATTTTGATTTTTGAGACAGTCAAATTGGCACATTTTTCTGCTATTTTTTGTTCTATTTGAGGTCCAATGAGCAAAAGGTAGAAAGGCAAAGTACTCCTGATATTGAGGTTAACCTTATGCATGAATAATTTTGATTTTTGATGCATATATTATGTATATGACTTTGGGGCAAGTGTGCTACTGAATGGCCTCCTAGACATACCTATGTGCATGTGGATAGTCCTATTTTCAAAGGGGACTATGACAAATTTTTTCAAAATATAGGCATTGGGTAGTCATGCATTTTAACTCTATTGTATTTTAAAGTAAATGCATGCATGCATATAGTCATAAAATGCATTCTAGAAAGCTCCAGGTAAGGAAATACCACACCCTTTCTGAGGTGATTTGGAGACTTGTTGTCCAGATATCATGGATTCGGATCAGCCGAGTAGTTCCCGTAGGACCACTTCTGGTATACGGAGGAGGGCTTCTAAAGTACCTCTACCCCGTTCTGTCAGACAGCCTCGTCGATTGGTGGAGGCCGTGATTCGTCTAGTCCGGGCTGATGTCCCAGACGTTGAGGACGAGGAGGAGGATATTCCGATTGAGGATCCCGCTGCTGCTGTACATGTTCCCCGTAGGGAGCTCAAAGTATTGGTGGCAAAAACCCAGAGTCTTTGGGTGACTTGAGCAGACATCCCTCGATGTACTTGCATGCTAACGAGGTATGACGTTAGATATTGATCTTCATTCTTTCCTATTGATGAGGAGCAAAGGGTTTTGATGTTGATATGTATTTCATGTAGGTTCCTAGTTTCACACAGCCTTGAGGGAACTGGTTCAGCATACATTCCATGTATCAGGCTGTTCATCCTGATTACAGAGCTGTGGTGCATGATTGGGGATTCGGGGCATTCTTCTCCATCCTTCCCCGTCGTTGTCCCTGGGGTTACCTCAGGGCATTGTCTGAGTGATGGTTTCATCAGACTCAGTCACTCTATCTGTTGGATTGCGAGGTGATGATGACGCCGATGGATTGACGATTTATCACAGGTATGGAGTTTGGAGGGGAGCCAGTGCCTTGCATGACAAATATTACCCCTACTGCCGTCAGATCCTTGTTAAGAGTTCTGGCGGAGGCGCTCAAGGGTAGGACTGTCCGTTCAGGTCCTTTGAGCGTAGATGCTATGAGCGGGCTTTTGAGTGAGCCCATGCCTGATGATGTCAGAGTCAGGGATCGTATTCTTCGGCGATTATTCCTGATGATCATTAGAGGCTGCTTCATAGCAGATAACTCTTCTACGGCGTCGTTCTCTTTGATCAGCGCCATGCGTCATGTGGACCGTATTGGAGAATATGATTGGGGTTCCTACACCTTTGCCTATTTCCTCCGGGGTATGCGTATGCGCTCACAGGGTTTGACCGAGGCTTGGCTAGGCTTCTACCCATTTCTGCTAGTGAGTATTTCTCTTGTCATTTCCCATTTCTAGGTTAAGAGTGTTTACTGATCGCAGATGTTTTGCCATTATGTTGGTAGTTTTGGGCCTATGAGAGGCTCCCATGCTTGCGTTTTGTGAGTGTGTTAGGTTTAGATACCTATCCACGAGGACGACGATGGTATCATTCCATTTTATCGGAGGTCCCCATGAGTGAGAGTTTCACTGCTTCTTGGCCATCTTGGCGAGGAGTTTCTTGACGGTGACACCATCACATGGACTCCTATCTGGGGAACACTTGACCATCGGCTTTGAGGATGGATACCGATCGAGTCGAGTATGTGATTTCCACCAGGAGAGTTCCTCTCTTCACAGATGGAGGCTAGGAGCTCTATTTAGAGAAGCGTGCTATTAGGAGCACCATAGGGGAGATTCAGATATCTTTGATCTTGCCTCTGTCAGCGCCATTGGCTCATGTCGCGATCATCCATCACCGACATCCCATTGTTGGGGTTGACGATTTTGCATTGTCGAGAGGTCCTTGCACTCGTGAAATGTTCCAGCGTTGGTGGTTCCTCTCGACTTATCGAATCCCGATCCCCCCGCCACTCGTTCATGGGGATATGGTTCCGAGATCCAATGATGATAACTGGATTAGATAAACATGTCGTAGATCCGACTCATATGACCATGATTGATAGTTTGACCCGAGCAGTTGGACCAGGCACATATATTTATCCGGTATTTGGGTAGAGATCCGGCAGAGGCGGCTTCATTTGATCCTTCCAGCTCAGCCGGCCCTCAGATGACCCATTCGGTTTCTGGTGCGAGATCCTCCTTTATATAGGCCCCGACATCCCCGCTGATAGAGATCCAATGACTCAGGAGGAGTTACATCAGGTGGACAAGATTGATGATGTGGACATCGACACCATTGTCTTCTTCTGGTGTGTATTCTCGTTATATCTTTTGATAGGCCTCTGTTAGTAGTAGGGCGTCTGTGCCCTATTTCCCTGTATTTGCCCTATTTCCCTGTTTTTGTAGTCAGACAGAGATGATGTATTAGATGATGATATACTTAGGAATGTATGCACGCTTTTTCATTCCCTATATCATATTGCCATCTATTATCTCTGCTATGCATGTATCATGTTATGCATATGTATGTATGTCAGAGATATTCAAAGATTGACCCCTGGATGGTCTTATGACACTACCCGTATATATGTCTTCTTTGACGATTAGCCATATAGATCATACCCCACCATCATTGGTGGCATTTGGTATCGCGATCGTGGTATGATAAGCATGTCACCATCGATACGCAGGATTGTAGATCATTTGATCAAAGATACCATGACATTATTGATATTTCAGGTTCTCGCAGGGTTTGTGGAAGGGATGCTAGAGTATTGGGTACCGGATAGGCAGATTTTCAGATTCAAGACCTGTGACGCCCCCAAAACAGGTCCATTCCATCCAACCCATTCTGAGTCGCCAAATACATGGTACAGAAAACAACTATAACTTTATTACAACAATTGTCGTGCAAAATACAACAACATAAATGCTGTGAGTTTTGATACAAATATATACCAAATGTGACTCATGTCCCAACCGTGGACAACACCTCATAATGATACCTTACATAAAGGTATAGTCGAAAACTGTTTTAGAAATTAGAATCTTTGGGAAGTGCTCAAGAAAACCTTCATACATGAGAGGTCATGCGTATAGGTTATGATAGATATCATATGGCCACAGAATTATCCTTGGTTGACCTAATAGACCCCAAAGAAAAATGAGAAGATTACTATCATATTCTTCCCAATGGTGAGTCTTCTCTTGACATATCATTATCTCCGTTGTCTCTAATTGGGTATTATACTCCAAACAAACACCAAGATTATATAGGTAGTGCTTGTAAATATACTCAAGAAAGTGGATGAGTACAACCTCATCTTATGATGACACGAGGTTGTATGTCATTAGACATCTTGTATGATAGTGGCAAAACACCCTTCCAAGTTAAATTCACCTCACCCTCAACATCTATAGACCACCGATTCTATTCCCTTGTTATTATTCATTGTCTTGTCTCGGCTACACTTTTATTACACGAAAGGAATTGTGAAGCAAAAGGGTGAAACAACTAGCCAAAGATAAGAAATATTATGACTAAAGATAAATAAATTATCAATAGCCTTCAACAGTAATAAATTAGAGATTTAGAACATATGGTAGATGATAAAACTTTTCAACCATAGTTGCAGCGGAACAAGCAATCCATTAGAAGAGTCAAATAGACCATAAAATCTATTATCTTCTCCATGTTAAAAGTCCATCAACAATGTTTTATCCTTGTAACATTAATCAACAATTCCTGTCCATAATCACGTGTATAACTCATAATCGTAATTGTAGTTCTAAATTCCTTTCCTCATCCAGGACAAAGTTAATTTTCACCACCTGAAACATCAAAGATCATGGTTATACCAAATCACGGTTCTGATTCATAATCATCTTGATAAATTCATCTTTGCACCACTGGGCCAAATATATTCATCAACAGTTTATCTTTGCACCATCGGCAAAGATATTCAACAACATGTCATCTTTGCACTCTGTGGCCAAAGATATTCATCGATTGGTCATGTTCATCTAAACACTGTTCATCTTCGCACTTCATCGCCAAAGATATTCATCGAAATCATTCATCTTTTGCACCACGGCCAAAGATATTCATCAATAAGTCATCTTTGCCAACGATATTCATATCTCAAAGAAATATATAATCATTTGAATTTATATAAACAATAATTATAACCATGTTGATCAATTCACCTTTGCACTTAAGCTAAAGATATTCAATTATAAATTCAATGGTCATGATCATACCGGTCCACAATTCAACTTTTCACCATCGCCAAAGAGAACCCTAGTCATGATCATACCAATAATCTACCCATCTTTACACTCCTTCGAAAAGAGAATTTCAACATCGGGGTTATAAAATGTTATATATGATAATAAAATCAATATATAGTTTTAATCTCCAGAGTAATATTCATAAATCAACTATAATTTGGTTAGAAAAAGAAACCAATTTTGTAGTGAATAGTACCCATGAATAGTAACTCATGAATAGTAACTCATAAATAGTAACTCGTGAATAGTAACTCATGAATAGTAACTCGTGAATAGTAACTCATGAATAGTAACTCCGACATGAAAAGTTCCAAATTTGATAAAAAGTTCCAACCAATATTTCGGCATAATGATATTGAAGAAATAATATCATTTTAAAAAAATAATATCCCTTACAATCCCTTAAAATTCCTTACTATCCCTTACCTCAAAAGAGCTGTACTTCTGACTGGAATAACGCTGAACGAACTTGCACCGTATAGAAACATTCAAGATATCAAAATACTCACAAGAATACACTCGATAATATAGAGAGAGAAATAGAGAGAAAACTTCAGTTTCTAGTGTGATTTTCAATTCTAACCTAAGCATCTATTTATAGGAAATTGCTTAGAACACCAAAGCAGAAAATTTAATATAATAATATTATTATTATTCCACAACTTCCTATGCACACTCATTGAATCCAACATCAGCCATCTACTCAAATAAAAACAACAAAAACGTTTTTCTTAATAAAAATTATTAAAACTTCAAAAATCAATTATTCCGGAACTTCGGAACTTCAATAATTCATAATATATAGCCCTTTTATCAGAAAATTCGAATCTCACTACTTTTTATAGGAAATTCAATTCTCTACAACTTTACAGAAGAAAGTTTTTCCAATTCCAAACAGAAATTGACCGAAATCCATATACGGATGATTTTACAGGCTATAATCAAATTTCAGTCAAGAAATGGGGTCCACCGACACACAAAACATGTGTTAATCATTTAATGCAACAAAAATACTCTTCCTCCTTATATACTCATATATCACACATTCATTGTAAAAATATCATCATTATTATATTATAATAATAAAATATTATTTTATCAAAAAAGATAAAAATATAAATTTTCAACAATTGTCATTTTAAAAATTTTCTCCATCTATATCCACATAAAATGAATATTTTTCTTATCATATAAATCAATAATTAATTATTTATAAATAATATTACAGAATCACAATATTGACAAACCAGGCGGTTCGAGGAGCAGGAGCTTTTCAATAAGAATTTCTCTTATCGTGGCGCATGCAATTAGGTGACCAAACCTCTCCTTAGACAGAACTTTCTAGACATTGCCAATAATATTTTCTAATAATATTATTCAGATAATATGAATTATTGCTTCGATAATGGAAAATACCGTGTAGTGACAATTATTAAAACAACAGTAATATAAAATATCAACGCAACAATTATTGAATCAATAAAATCTTTGACGATAATTACCGTAACAATTATTGAGTAGTGCCTTCTTACGTAAGAATCAATAATTTCAAAATACTATGCAATACTGGTGCTTGCTGATGCAACAACGCGTATTACTTTACTTTACCCACGGGTATTCCAGCAGTTTTAATTGGTAACAATTACGCGATTATTTATAAAACTCAAATTTGTCGTTTTCTTCATCCGGCAGATTATTACGTTATAGGGCCCAATAAATGGGTGCTTGTGCAAGTAAATTTAATATTCCCAACGTAAAGAATATTCCACGACCAAACGAATATTCCCCGACAACAATGAATATTTTATAACCATTTGCTTATTTGAAATATTTACATATATCACCCTTAACTTTAACTTTTATCAATTTAACCATTTACTGAATAGTAATTATAAGAAAAATTGAATACTTTTATTTCATAAAATTCGGGGTCTAACAGGACCCATGATTTGACTCCTACTCAGGAGGAGTATGCACGATTGACGATGTTGCTATTAGACAGACCTTGCATGCATATGGCTTTGGGAGACATGAGTAGACGGTTCATGATTCTCACTAGATTACGGCGTAGAGTAGTGCAGGATGAGCTGACATCTGGCCATGTGATATCCCAGCATTTTCTGTATGACATATTTGGCTCTGAGGATAGCTATTCACGACATTCTGAGGATTTCACCGCAACGGAGGATCATTGGCGTTTAGCCAGGGTTGATGTACTGCTGTTATGCGTACTGTTGTATGTCTATATGCCACGGTACATGGATGAGATAGACATAGGTGTCATCATGGCCGTGAGATCTCTCAGGGAGGGTCGTACCATTATACCGATGATCATAGCAGAGACCCTGCGATCAGCCACCTACTGTTGCACTTATCCAACAGGAGTGTTCATAGGTAATTCGGTCTTGCTATATGTGTGGTTTATGTCACACTTGAGACCGATTGGCACTCTTAGACGGCATGGGTATTGGTTCACCCATGATATAGCCATGTCATACTCCTTTCGACCCATCGAGTGTGTCTGGATCGTGTCTTGGTCCACATTTTTGGCGAATATCGAGATTCATTCGTCATATTGTCGTGTTCGGGGGCTTAGCTCACCATACAACTTTATTACTCATGCTAGGGCATGGGCGACCTCCTCCATTTGGTTTGAGGGCATGACTACTTATCACCCGCTTGGCCGTGATGTCGCAGTGATTTGACCGATTTCGGGACTTTCATCCTTTCGAGGAAGCGATAGGTCATTGTTCAGCTTCTCGATATCTTTGAGCAGAGGACCGATCCCGGGTGTATGTTTGTTGGGATCGTTGAGAGATAGCGATTTTTTATCGATCATCCGAGTTATTCTACGAGTATTCGCATGGATGGAGACATAGATTTTATCATTTGCCGTGAAGTATCCTGATCTGGGATATTGAGTCAGATGATGTAGAGCCCATGGAGGACATTGATTCCCACATCGAGGAGAGTCGGTCTTTGGGTTGCGGCATCTCTTTTAGATTTTCAAGATTAGTAAGACTGTTGTGATTCAAGATTCAAAGAAGACTTTAAGTAGAGTCTATGACCTTTGAGAGAGATCAAGCTCGATCTATGATGTTGACTGCCCTTGATGGGAGAGACGCAACTTTATTAGAGAGAGGCGAGGCATTAGCTCATAGAGATGCCGCTATTGTTGAGCGGGATGAGGCTAGATCAGCCAGAGATGCAGTGATAGTTGAGCGGGATAGTGCCATATCTGCCCGGGATGTAGCCGTTATAGATAGTACTGTAGTGAGGTCCCTTACCATTGACATGATTGCAGAGATGAGCGCATATATTGATGATCATATGGTCTACATGCAAATGGCTGCAGATCTGTTGGGTCTTGTAGATATCCTCATACAGGAGACCACAGCTTCGCCTCCTTCTTCTGAGAGGGACACCATGTTGGGCTTGTTAGCTCGCATACACGCTGATTTGTAGTTGGGCTTGGATTTTCCTGCACAGACTAGCTTAGCCATTTTGTCATGTACAATTCACATTGTATATATCAAACAACATTATATATATGACAGGGAAATATATTTTTGGATCACTTCCCTTTTAGATATGCTTTGCTACTTGCTTGATATTTTGCCTGCTGCTTCAGGGCTTGTGATCTTGATGTATTCTGAATTCCTCCTGGGTGGATGGACATTGAGTTGCCTCTGGGCAGATTAGAATGGATCATCGATCTGTATGTATCCCTACCATCTTTGGTGTCTTGGGACTGGTTTTTGAATGGACATGTAGAGAGGAGTGTGGCTTTCCTCTCTGAGATTGACCGCACCACAGGTGGTCGCCAATACTTCTATTTAAGAGAAGCCTAGTTAATTCCATCTCTTATGGATTAGTGTTGCTCTTCAAGGTATGACCACAGCTTAGATGGTCGCCGAATTTCCTATTTGGGAGGAGTTCAGGTAATTCCATCTCTTTGGTCTGAAGTCGAATGAAACTTAGTGGTTTGAAGTTTGATCCCAGTACCAACTGACAAGGGTTTGTATTTTGGTAGGGGGTGAGACCGCACCATGAATGGCTGCCTACGTATTCCTATTGAAGAAGAGATTAGGTCCGCGTAGTTCGAACTTGGTGTAAGAGGTTCAACGCTGTATATGGCAGGAATGGTGTAGGAATGTTTTTGGTTGTTTTTGTTTTTGAAAGGGTAGAAATGTTTTTGTTGTTTTTGTTTTTGTAAGGGTAGAAATGCTTTTGTTGTTTTTGTTTTATTGCGACCGGGCCATGTAACATGGTTGCCTACGTACTCCTATTGAAGAGGAGATCCGGTCAACGTAGTTCGCCCCTCAGGGCGAGAAGAAAAGCGTGATCTCATGTGCAGGTCAGAGTGCGGGGAAGAGAAAGTTTAATCCTAGGTTGAGGATAAACTATAGGTATGAGAAGTTTGATCTCATGTATGGGTAGCCAAACTGCAAACGCGAGAGGTTCAATCCGTAGTGGGATGACCTAAGTTGTAGGAACGCAGAGGAGCCAGACTGCTGTCTTGAAAAGTATGTTTCCCTGAGGGGCAAAGTGTGGAAAAGTTGTATGTGGTTAAGGGTTAAAGAACCGGAATGACTGGTGATCTGATGATCCAACACCAGGATGTTTACTTGATTGCAACTTCAGACATAGTACCGTTTCATGGTGTCTGAATTGATGAGTTGTGGAAATTCATCGCCATCCATTTCTTGCAATCTGAGAGCTCCTCCCGTCAATACTTCTTTGACAACAAACGGGCCTTCCCAGTTAGGAGCGAATTTTCCTTTAGATTGATCTTGGTTGTCAAGGATCTTCTTCAAAATCAAGTCATGTTGTTTAAACTGCCATAGCCAGACTTTTTTTGTTGTAGGATTTGGTGATCCTTTATTGATATAACTGACCATGGAAGATAGTCGCGGTTCGCCTTTCGTCTATTAGAGACAATTGGTGATACCTGTCTTGTACCCATTGGTCTTCATCTAGCTGAGCGTCTATCAACACTCTGAGGGATTCCATTTTAACTTCTATGGGGAGTACTGCTTCCATCCCATAGGTTAATGCGTAGGGTGTTGCCCCAGTGGAAGTGCGCACTAAGGTTCTGTAGGCTAATAGAGTAAGAGGCAATAAGTCAGGCCAATCTTTGTGGTTGGCGGATATTTTTTTCATGATCTTCTTGATGTTTTTGTTAGCCGCTTCAATGGCACCATTCATCTTCGGACGATAGATGACGGAGTTAAGATGTTTGATGTGGAATTTACTGCATAACTCCTCCATCATTTTGTTGTTGAGGTTTTTAGCATTGTCTGACACAATCACCTCTGGTTGTCCGTATCGATAAATGACTTTGTTTCTAATGAAAGTAATGATGACTGCTTTGGTAACCCTGGGGAAGGAGGCTGCCTCTACCCACTTGGTGAAGTAGTCGATCATGGTGAAGATAAATCGATTTCCATTACTGGCTTTAGGCTCAATGGGCCCGATCATGTCAATTCCCCACAATGCGAAGGGCCAAGGCGAACTCATATTGTGGAGTTCCCGTGGAGGGACGTGGATAACATTCCCATGAATTTGGCACTGATAGCATCTCCTGACGTGGTCATTCCAATCAGCTTTGAGAGATAGCCAGTAATGTCCTGTCCTGAGGACCTTCTTGAAAAGAAGGGGGCCACTCATGTGGGGGCCACAGACTCTGCCATGGATTTCATCCATAAGCCTTTGGGCTTGATCTTTGTCTAAACATCTGAGGAGACCTAGTCCTGCATCTCTTTTGTAGAGCGCATCTCCACTCAGATAGAATTTCATAGCAAGTTGATGGATCCGCCTTTTCTCACCGAAAGCGCCTCGGTGGTGTAGATCCATCTCGTAGATATTCCTTGATATCTCGATACCAAGGATGTTGGATGGGAGGTAGCTCATCCGATACTTCTCCAACGTAGTTCCCATAGGCTGGGGCCTTGTGCAGGGAAATTGTGACGCTTGGAAAGTGTTCCTTGTCTGATATGCAAATTAAGGAGGCCAAAGTAGCTAATGCATCCGCAAAGTCATTCCTATTACGAGGAATGTGTAGAAAGGAGATTTCTTCGAACTCTAAAACCATCTATAAAACCTGCCGATGGTAGGGCAGCAAATGTAGTTCCTTGGTTTGATTGATTCTGGTGGATTGTCTGATTACCAACTCTGAATCTCCAAAGACGATTAACCTTTAATGCCCATTGAACGGGCAAGTTTTAGCCCCATGAGACAGCCTTCATACTCGGTTGTATAGTTGGTGCTGACAAACTGCAATTTGACGGCGACGGGATACTGCTCCCCCGTACCAGATACTAGAACTGCTCCAGCTCCAGAACCTTCCATATTAATAGCTCTATCAAAATACATCTTCCATGTTTGGCGTGTATCGTACTGATGGTGTTGTTGAACTGTCATTACTCCTTCGTCGGGGAAATATGTCTCCAAGGGTCCCCTGAAGGTGCGGCGGCCAGTTGATCCACAATTCCTTGACCTTTGATGGACTTTTGAGTCACATATACGATGTCAAATTGTTGTAGGATCAACTGCCATCTGGACAGTCGACAATTTAACATGGGTTTGTTGAACACGTATTTGAGAGGATCCACGCGGGATATAAGATGGGTTGTGTGACCATGGAGATAATGCTGTAACCTCAAAGAAGCCCATGCTAAAGCACAACACGTCTTTTTGATCAGAGTGTACTTGTGTTCACTGCTGCTGAATCTTTTGCTAAGGTAATAGATAGCTCGTTCTTGGCCTCTATCGTCTTTTTATCCTAGCATGCAGCCCATGACATTGTCACTTATGGACAGGTACATGAACAGGGGAACATCATCCATGGGTGGTACCAAAACGGGAGCTTTGACTAGCTATTTTTTGATTGTGAGGAAGGCATTCTGGCACTCATCATTCTTCCCAAAAATCCCCGTATTTCCTTTTCTGTCTAAGGAATGGGCATTTCTGTGATGGCCTGGATTTTGGCAGGATCCATCTCAATCCCTTTGTGGCTTACTAGAAATCCTAGCAACTTGCCTGATTTAACGCCAAAGGCGCACTTAACTGGATTCAACTTCAAGTTGTACTTACGCAACCTGTTGAATAGCTTTATGAGATGGTCTAAGTGGTCTTCCTCCTTTCGGGATTTGACAATGATGTCATCCACGTAGATCTCGATCTCTTTGTACATTAAGTAGTGGAAAAGAGCCATCATAGCTCGTTGATAGGTGGCTCCGACATTGATGATGCCGAATGACAACCGTTTATAGCAAAAGGTTCCCCAAGGCGTAATGAAAGCAATTTTCTCACGATCTTCCTCAGTAACCATGATCTGATGAAACCCTGCGAAGCAATCAGCAAAGGAGTACATGTCGTATTGTGCAGTATTGTCAATAAGAATGTGGATAAATGGCACGGGAAAGCTATCTTTTAAGCAAGCATTGTTCAAATCCCGGTTGTGACGCCCCCAAAATTAGGTATACGTCACCCATCTTGGGTCGCCACTTACATGGTACAAAATTCAAATACAACTTAATAATACAACTGTTGTGTACAATACGACAAAACATAAACTGTAAGTTTGAATACAAATATTGTATACTATAGATTATACAAACTCAAAAGGAGTCCTTATTACAATTATTATTACACTATTTCACAGAATAGTGAGGACTACTAATGCTATCATCTGGTCCGTCACTCCGTTCCCCGACTAGTCCCTGTTACGTTCTCATTTCCTGAAGAGAACAATAAAAGTAAAAGGGTGAGCTCAACTAGCCCAGTAGGAAATATTATGACTAAGATAATTCAGAATATATTATCGTTAGCCTTCAACAGTGTTAAACTGATATAATATAACAACCATCAAGTTTAAGCTGCGTGCAGTAACAAGCAATCCATTAAAAGAGTCAAGTAGAGAATAAAATCTACTATCTTTTATGATTTAGAAGGTTTTTCATCACTTTTATCGCTGGGACTTAGCTTAATAAATAATCCACATCATCGAATCACCCCTGCACTACAACCAAGGATATTCTTTAGTATCACGACCATAATTATCCATGCACTACGGGCCAAGAATATTTGTGTATTCATTAATGGTCATAATCATGCCAACAATTGTCCATCAATGCACTACGGGCCAATGAGAACTTTTACCACATCATTTGTAATATTACGGTCATGATTACACCGAATAATCCCTGGTCATAATCATACCAGGTCCATCTATGCACTATAGGCCACAGATGACTTTCAACAAAATATAAACATGAGGATGATGACAATGATATAAGAATTCAATAAAACAAGTTCAAGAATTATTTTATCCAGGAACTAATAACGTCCAAATTGTCAACATGATACTGCTTTGTTGAGTAAAATTCAAGAATGCTCAGAAGAATATTTCGACGAAAAGATCTTTGGATGAAGCGCAAATATCAAGGATATTCCACTAATTTCATGGAGTATAAGTCAAAACTTTAACCAACCGAGTATAATAAGGAATGGAATAACAAAAGAAATCACCGGGCATGCGATAGACCGCTTGCAGACGCGAGTTATTCCAATGAGAATAATAAATAACGGAATCAGTCGGCGTAAAGCGCATTTGATACGATGATATTCCAAGAGTAATAATAAAGGCGGAATCGGTCGGCGTAAAATGCCTGAGCAGGATATTCCAACAGAATAATAAAGACGGAATCAGTCCGGTCGTAGAACACATGACATGATATTCCAATGAGAATAATAAAGCGGAACCGAGTCCGTGCGTGAGAACTTATGACAGGATGTTCCAACAGAATGATAAAGAATGGAACAATAGAAGAATTTCACCAAGTATAGGGTAGCCCGCGTATACAGGTTATTCCAACAGAATAATAAGAATGGAATAATCGAAGTTCTCTTCATAGATAAGAAAGAAATAATACTCCCTACCTTGGAAAAATTGGATCTTTGGAATAATGAGTAGCAGATTTCTTTCTTCTTTCTCTCTATAATTTCCTCTATAATAATAATCATTTGTAAAGCTTTTGTGACTTGGTGAGAAATGAAGGAAGAATGAGCTTCTATTTATAGGAAAATATAGTTTCGATAATTGCACGTTTTGGGGCTCAAAAATTACGATACAATGATACCTCGACTTTTCTTTCATTTTTAATTTAGTCCCGCAAGTATTATCAATCTTGCACCAACTCCCTAATAGTAAATAATGTGAATCAATAGTTCAAACATGTGAATCAATAGTATAATCATGTGAAAAAATACGAATTACAAAGTATAAGTACCTCCATCTATACCTCAATTTTAACTTAGTCATGCAAGTATTATCAATCTTGCACCAACTCCCCTAATAGTAAATAATGTGATTGAATAGTACACATATGTGAACAAATAGTTATATAAGCATGTGAATTAGTAGCAATTAATTGCTCATTTATCAGATAAATTACAGGATTTATCAATATAACCCCTAGACATCAATTATCATCGGAATAAATGTCAATTTTCACTAACACAAACAATTCCAACATAATGAAACTATTTTTATCAAAAATATAAATTTTGAAATTTTGAAGTTTGACTTTTCCAAAAAAGTCAAGCTGTTGACTTTTGACCAAATAGTGAATCAAAAAATTTTTGTGTTTATAGACTATTTTACTAATTTACGTCATTTAGGACTCAAATATCACGTCAAGCGTCTCCAAATTCAACTCGAACAACATTCATCATTAATATTATAACTCACAATATTTATCAACCGGTCGTTCCGTGAAAAGGGGCTTTCCAATAAGGATTTCTCCCTATTGGCGTGCAATTAGGTGACCAAACCTCTCCTTGACAGAACTTCTAGACATTGTAAATATTGCAGTTTATAATATGAATAACTTTATCGTCTCAAGTATTGATTTAATAAAAAACATTTTATACAGATGATACTAACCATAATTGAATCCATAATATGATAGATATGATGCAGCAATTACTGTAGCAATAATTGAGTATAACTGAGTGACTTCTCACGTAAGCATCAATAATCAATACCGTGTGCTATTATGCAACCACGCGTATTACTGTACTTTTAACACCGGGTGTTTCAACAGTTAATGGTAAAACTTCCGCCGTTATTTTCATAAAGTATTTTTATCGTTTTCTCAATCCGACAATAATTCCATTGTGGGGTCCACCAATGATTGTCTTGGTTATACGAATATTCCCTGTTAAAACGAATATTCCCCGACCAATCGAATATTATATAACAACTTGCGTACTTTGCAAAATTTGTAAATATTACCCACAACTATAACATTATATCAAATCCACACCATAATATCCAAAAATATATTTCGAGAAAATTTAATCTTTATTCAAAAAGTTGGGGTCTTACAACCTCCCCTTCTTATGAAATTTCGTCCTCGAAATTAGGGTGCGTACCTGGTATGTTAAAGAAGTGAGGATACCTTGATTTCATTTCAGATTCTAATTCCCAAGTCATTTCCTCAACATCGTGGTTTCTCCACAAAACTTTGACTTGAGGTATAACCTTGGAGCGTAGAATATGTTCCTTCTTATCCAAGATTTTAACAAGAACCTCTTCATACGTTAAATCTTCCTCTATTTCGTCCGGTTCTAACTCAATAATGTGGTTCGGGTCTTTCACATATTTACGTAACATGGATATGTGAAAACGTTATGAACACGAGACATACTTGGCGGTAACGCAAGTCTATAGGCCACAGTTCCTACTCGATCGAGGATTAAAATTGGGCCAATGAATCGAGGATTGAGCTTTCCTCTTTTTCCAAATCTTATAACTCCTTTCCATGGAACAACACGTAATAACACATGATCTCCAATATCGAATTCTATGTCCTTTCGATGAAGATCAGCATAACTCTTTTGTCGATCTTGTCAGGTTTTTATACGTTATCGGATCATTTGAACCTTTTCTGTAGTCATATGTACCAACTCTGGTCCCAAAAATGTTGCTTCACCCACCTCATCCCAGCATACTGGAGAACGACACTTTCTTCCATATAACGCCTCGAATGGAGCCATGCCAATACTTGCTTGATAACTGTTGTTCTAGGAAAACTCCACCAACGGTAAGAACTTGTCCCAACTTCCCTTGAAGCAAGGACACAGAGTCTTAATAGATCTTCAAGAGTTTGAATCATTCTCTCTGACTGCCCGTCCGTCTGAGGATGATATGCCGAGCTAAATCGTAAATCCGTGCCCATAGCTTTTTGCAAACTAACCCAAAATCTTGAAGTGAATCTTGGGTCTCAATCAGAAACTATGGATACTGGCATACCATGCAATCTTACAACCTCGTTTATGTACATACGAGCAAGACGTTCAAGTGTATAAGTTTCTCACATCGGTAAAAAATGAGCAGACTTGGTCAATCTATCAACAATGACCCAAATCGCATTTATGCCTTGAGAAACTTTGGGAAGACCGGTAACGAAATCCATGGTAATGTGCTCCCACTTCCATTCTGGAATTTGAAGTGGTTACAATGGACCTTCTGGTATTTGATGCTCCGCCTTGACTCGTTGACAAGTTAAACACCTTGAGATAAACTCTGCTATCTCTCTCTTCATATTGCACCACCAAAATGTATGTCGAAGATCATGACACATTTTGGTACTCCCAGGATGGATTGCAAACGGTGTGTTGTGTGCCTCCATCATGATTTTATACTTTAAATCAGGGTCATTAGGAACACAAAGTCTGGAGTTGACTCGAAGTATTCCTTCCTCATCGATTCTTGCTTCCGGCATAAAGTCTGGAGTTGACTTGAAGTATTCCTTCCTCATCGATTCTTGCTTCCGGCATAGCACCTTCTTGCATTTTCTTCTTCATACGCATTAGCTTCAGGTCTGTAGCTTGAGCAGCTTTAACTTTATCGATTAAAGTCGGTTCTACTCGTATATTCGCCATCATCATATGGGTCCCTGGAGTCTTTAACTCTATCTCCATCCTTTGCAAGTCACAAAAAATGGGCTTTTGTGTTGTGAATATTGCACTTGTACCCGCATATGATCTTCTACTCAATGAGTCAACTACCACGTTCGCTTTTCCAGGATGGTATTGGATTGTATGATCATAATCTTTCAACAGTTCAAGCCAACGTCATTGTCGCATGTTGAGTTCCTTTTGAGTGAAGAAATATTTGAGGCTTTTATGATCCGTAAAGATCTCCACTTTCTCTCCATACAAGTAATGCCTCCAAATTTTAAGTGCGAAGACAACAGCTGCCAACTCTAGATCATGAGTAGGATAATTCCTCTCATATTCTTTGAGTTGTCTTGAGGCATAGGCTATGACTTTCCCATGTTGCATGAGAACACATCCTAACCTTTTTGCGAAGCATCACTTTGTAGATGACAAATCCCTCCGAACCGGATGGTATTGTCGAGCAGTCTTTGAAATGAGTCTCCTTTTGAGTTCTTGAAAACTCTTCTCACATTCCTCGCTCCAAGCCGAACTTTGTATCTTTCTGATTCAGCTGAGTTAATAGAGTAGCGATTCGAGAAAATCCTTCCACGAATCTCAGATAATAACCAACTAAAGCGAGAAAGTTTCGTACTTGATTCTTGATTTGGGTTGCTCGACTTTGAATAGCTTCAATCTTTCTTAAAGGTCAATGGATATTCCATGACTTGATACTACGTGCCCAAGGAATGCTACTTTCTCAAGACAGAACTTGCATTTCTTTAACTTGGCATAAAGCTTATATTCACGAATCTTTTGGAGTATCAGCCTCAAGTGTTGCTCATGATCTTCACGGCTTTTGGAATAAATAAGGATGTCATCAATAAAGACGACCACAAAGTGATCCAAATATTCCTTGAATACTCGGTTCATCATATCCATGAAGGCAGCATGAGCATTAGTCAATCCAAAAGACATGACTAAGAATTCATAATGCCCGTACCGAGTTCTGAAGGCAGTCTTTGGAATATCCTCGGTTTTAACCTTGGTGATGATATCCGAGCGAAGATCGATCTTTGAAAAAATTGTGCTCCTTATGGCCGATCAAAGCAGTCATCAATACGTGGCAATGGGTACCTATTTTTATGGTGACATGATTTAACTCCAGATAATCAATACAAAGTCGCATACTTCCATCTTTCTTCTTCACGAATAGAGCAGAGGAGCACCCCGAGGAGGCTTACTGGGACGAATGAAACCAATGTCTAACAATTCCTGCAATTGGGTCTTTAACTCTGAAGTTCAATAGGAGCCATTCGATATGGGGCTTTGGAAATGGGTTTTGTACCAGGTTTAAGGTCGATACAAAATTCAACTTCACGCTCTGGGGGTAGGGCAGGAAGTTCTTTAGGGAATACGTCAGGAAATTTATTAACAATAGAAATATCCTTCAAATTTGACGTATTTTTGTTTAAATCCATGACATGAGCTAAGAAAGCTTGACATCCGTTTTTCAATAAACGAATAGCTTTATGGCTTGAGATGACCGTGATTGATTTTAATGGTTTGGTCGGCTTGAATTAGCATAATAGGTTTATTAGGAATATAAAAAGCTAACAACCTTACGAAAACAATCAATTTTAGCATGATGAGTAGTTAACAATCAATCCCTAGAATCACGTCAAAACAGCAAGTATTTTAAGGAGATAAGATCGACGAGTAACGATGCGGTTACCGATTTGAATCAAACAAGACTTATAAGCGATTGGATGTAATGAAGGTTTCTCTAATGGAGTTTCAACAGATAAGTCAAAGTCTAATTTCTCCGGAGTCAAATTTAATCGTTGAGCGCAAGTAGGAGAAATAAAAGAATGGGTAAAACCGGTATCAAATAAGGTATAGACTTCGCTAGAGTTTATGATAAGCTTACCCGTGATGACCTCGTTCGGGTTACTTTCTTTCTGGGAGGTCACAACAAACGCTCTTCCTTCCACTACCGGCTTTGACTTTTCTGGGACGGCCTTTGGTGCCTCCATCCTAGCTGAACTTGTCTTCGGTGAATGACAAAATCGGGCTAGGTGACCTTCTCTTCCACAATTATAACACGCTTTGGATGGCATCGCTTGAGTTTGGGTGATTTGTCCCCTCCTCCGCATTTGAAGCATATGATAGGTGGTCGCGTTCTCCTTCCTTAACCACGGTTCTTTGGTCTTTGGCGTCTTTCCATCATTGTTGAATCTCTTTTTCTTGAAATGTCCATTTTTACTCTCTTGGCCATGATTACCACCGAAGTGGTTACCATCGAAGTGGTTACCATTTCTGGCATGTTGATTCCCTCCACGCTTGTTGTCACCGAGTTTGATGATGGTTGTTACCTTTGGTATTTTCATCTTTGCGCTTTTGCTTTCCCTTGGTTGCGTTGACTCGTTACCGCGCTCCAATAACTGAGCCCTATTTATAACATCTGAGTACAAACATAGTTTATGAGAAATAAGATATTGACGTATCTCCGGTTTCAAACCTCTTAAAAACATTCGTGTCATTCGCTCCTCATTATCGACCAAATCGGATGCAAACCGAGATAACTCTGCAAATTTAGCCTCGTATTGCGACACGGTCATATTGTTTTGTTCCAACTTGATAAACTCCACCTCTTTCATGTGACGAATACTTTCGG
Organism: Panax ginseng; assembly: GCA_020205605.1. Classification (NCBI taxonomy): domain Eukaryota; kingdom Viridiplantae; phylum Streptophyta; class Magnoliopsida; order Apiales; family Araliaceae; genus Panax; species Panax ginseng. The sequence goes on along the minus strand of CM035143.1, from coordinate 119,450,104 downwards.
GAAAGTACTTGTCATTGAATAGCTCTTGGAACTTCTCCCAAGACATCTTGAGTGCGTCAGGCTGGGTACGTTTTACAGATTCCCACCAGTAATCTGCCTCTTCACGCAACATGAAGGTGGCGAAGGGAACCTTTTGCTCCTCGGAGCATCCCAAGACATCAAATATCTTGGTGATCTACTTTATCCATGCTTCCGCCTTAAGTGGTTTTGGCTCTCCAATAAACTCGGGTGGTCCCAGCTCCTTGAACTGTTTAGCGGTGACCGTCCGAGAGTTTCCTGTGTTTACACCTGTATTTTGAACAAGAGCCACTCTCGCTTGATGTTGCATGAATTGCATGAAGCCTCGGAACATTCCATCGTTCATCATTTGGTTAGTGTTGTTGTTTGCATGAGTATTATCGCCTTCACGATACGCGTTGTCATGGTTATTGATCTGTGGAGACTCAGCGGTCTCTATGCTCCATGATGTTCTCAACATTCTCGATGCCATTTTCAAACACTTGCCACAAAACAAGGGTTAATTGACATGCAACATATTATCACTATACTCTAAATGACCAATCAAATACCAAATAAACTTAGGTAGGTCATACTAGCGAAAGGAATTCCCGTCTCTCCCCTCCTAGTTCTAGTCTCACATCTTAGCCATGGATCATATCCCTAAGCTTTGATACCAATTTGTGGCGCCCAAAATTAGGTATCGTCACCCATCTTGGGTCACCACTTACATGGTACAAAATTCAAATACAACTTAATAATACAAGTATGTCGTATACAATACGACAATACATAAGCTGTGAGTTTGAATACAAATATTGTATACTAGAGATTATATACAAACTCAAAAGGAGTCCTTATTACAATTATTATTACACTATTTCACGAGAATAGTGAGGACTACTAATCTTTATCATCGGTAAAGTCACTCGTTCCCGACTAGTCCTGCTACGTTCTCATTTCACGAAGAGAACAATAAAAGTAAAAGGGTGAGCTCAACTAGCCCGATGAAAATATTATGACTAAGATAATGCGAGAATATATTATCGTTAGCCTCAATGGTGTTAAGCGATACTGATATAACAACCATCAAGTTTAAGCTGCATGTGAACAAGCAATCCATTAAAAGAGTTAAGTAGAGAATAAAATCTACTATCTTTTAAGATTTAGAAGGTTTTCATCACTTTTATCATTTGGGACTCGACAATAAATAATCCACATCATCGAATCACCCTGCACTTTTCTGACCCGAGGATATTCTTTAGTATCACGACCACAATTATCCATGCCACTACGGGCGAGAATATTTGTGTATTCATTAATGGTCATGATCGTACCAAAAGCATCCATCAATGCACTACGGGCCAATGAGGACTTTTACCACATCATTTGTAACATTACGGTCATGATTACACAAGAATAATCCATGGTCATAATCATACCAAGTCCATCTATGCCTTTATAGGCCACAAATGACTTTCAACAAAATATAAACATGAGGATGATGACAATGATATAAGAATTCAATAAAACAAGTTCAAGAATTATTTTATCCGAGGAACTAATAACGTCCAAATTGTCAACATGATCTTTGCTTTGTAGAGTAAAATTCAAGAATGCTCGGAAGAATATTTCCACGAAAAGATCTTTGGATGAAGCACAAATATCAAGGATATTCCACTAATTTCATGGAGTATAGAAGTCAAAACTTTAACCAACTGAGTATAATAAGGAATGGAATAACAAAAGAAATCACTAGGCATGCGATAGACCGCACATGCATGTTATTCCAACAGAATAATAAATAACGGAATCAGGTCCGGGGTAAAACGCACAGATAGGATATTCTAACAGAATAATAAAGACGGAATTAGGTCCGGCGTAAAAGCGCATGTGAGCAGGATATTCAAAAGAATAATAAAAAGCGGAATCGGTCCGGCGTAGAAGCATACATACATGATATTCCAATGAGAATAATAAAAAAGATGGAACCGGTCCGGCGTAGAGAGCATACCAGACGAGGATGTTCAATAGAATGATAAATAATGGAACAATGAAGAATTTCACTAAGTATAGGGTGGCAGCGTATCTGAGTTATTCAATGAGAATAATAAGAATGGAATAATCGGAAGTTCTCTTCATAGATAAAGAAAGAAATAATACTCCTACCTTGGAAAAAGCTGGATCTTTGGAATAGTGAGTAGTGATTTCTCTTCTTCTTTCTCTCTATAATTTCTCTCTATAATAATCGCTCTAAAGCTTTTGTGAATTGGTGAGAAATGAAGGAAGAATGAGCTTTATTTATAGGAAAATATATTTCGATAATTTCACGTTTTGGGGCTCAAAAAATTACGATCTGATACCTCGACTTTTCTTTCATTTTTAATTTAGTCCTGCAAGTATTATCAATCTTGCACCAACTCCCTAATAGTAAATAATGTGAATCAATAGTTCAATCATGTGAATCAATAGTATAATCATGTGAAAAAATACGAATTACAATTATAGTACCTCCATACATACCTCGATTTTTAACTTAGTCATGCAAGTATTATCAATCTTGCACCAACTCCCCTAATAGTAAATAATGTGATTGAATAGTACACATATATGAACAAATAGTTATATAAGCATGTGAATTAGTAGCAATTAATTGCTCATTTATCCGATAAATTACCCGATTTATCAATATAATCCCTAGACATCAATTATCATCGAAATAAATGTCAATTTTCACTAACACAAACAATTCCAACATAATGAAACTATTTTATCAAAAATATATATTTTGAAATTTTGAAGTTTGACTTTTCTCAAAAAAGTCAACTGTTGACTTTTTGACCAAATAGTGAATCCCGAAAAATTTTGTGTTTATAGACTATTTTTACTAATTTCGTCGTTCCGGACTCAAATATCACGTCCGCGTCTCCAAATTCAATTCAGAACAACATTCATCATTAATATTATAACTCTGATATTTATCAACGAAGTCGTTCCGAGAAGAAGAGGGCTTTCGATAAGGATTTCTCTCCTATGTAGCTTGATTAGGTGACCAAACCTCTCCTCGCAGAATTTCTAGACATTGTAAATATTGTAGTTTATAATATGAATAACTTTTGTCGTCTCAAGTATTGATTTAATAAAAACATTTTATGCGAGATGATCTTAACCATAATTGAATCCATAATATGATAGATATGATGCAAACAATTCTTTGTAGCAATAATTGAGTATAAGCTGGTGACTTCTCACGTAAGCATCAATAATCAATCCGTGTGCTACTATGCGATCACGCGCATTATTCTTGTACTTTTAACAAGGGTGTTTGACGATTAACAGTAAAACTTCCATAGTTATTTTTATAAAAAGTATTTTTGTCGTTTTCTCAATCAGATGATAATTTAGTTGTGGGGTCCACCAATGATTGTCTTAGTTGTATGAATATTCCTGTTAAAATGAATATTCCACAACCAATCGAATATTATATAACAATTTGCGTACTTTGAAAATTTGTAAATATTACCCACAACTATAACATTATATCAAATATAATATAAAATATATTTTGAGAAAATTTAATCTTTATTCAAAAATTTGTAATCTAAATACCTTCCCTCAAGGGTTTAGGCATGGGCACAATGTTGGATATCCACTCGAATATAACATGATGATTGAAATTATTTCAATTTCTTCTTTCACCTTTAAACTCCACTTCGAGGTTTAATGCCCGATTCTGTTGGCTTAAATCCCTCTTTAATGGGAAGGCGATGAAGGATAATATTGGATAAACCCAATCTTTATTGAGACCATGCAAACACAAAGAATTGGGTTAGTAAGCGTAACCATGTCATTCCTTTGGTTTGGGGTAAAGGTCTAAACCAATCCGGATTAACTTAGGGCTTCTCAAGGTTAGAGATTGAAAGAAGTGGTTTGATCGAGGTTGGGTTTAGGTTTGTCTTTGACCCATTCTTGAATTTACGGAGGCACCTCAATGTCATCCTGTATATCCATCAAGGTGAATTCATCTCTACATCAAAGGTACAATCCTTGTGGAGAAGAGGCAAAGTATTAGCAAATACAGCACATCTAAATTTGAGTCCGAAAAAATATGCTTTCACTCAAGATATATGAAACGTGTTGATCATACACGGTGTTAGCATATACTGGCAAAATAAACTGCTAATACTATACAAAAAAGTAAGCTGTTATTATATCTACAGGGTAGAAAGATTTCTGCCCATTTTACCCTTGTCGACCAATGCAAGGAATGCTGTTCCAATTGGAAAGGGTAAAGTCATCCTCCCTATCCCGAATGATGGCCATTACATCTGGGCAATCATCGTCTGGGGTGTATCTGTTGGTATGTTCATCATGAACGATGATGCGTATGCCTGACATCATTCGGATGACGTCTTGCTTGATTCTTTGCTTCACTTCCTCCAATCGGGGATCTGGAACAAAGACTTCTTTCTCCTTCACCGGTACCGGCTTGGGAAATAACATAGCCATCACGTTGGCTGGCACCTTTACAAGAGGTTGTGCGGACTCAGAGTTTGAAGGCGAAGATAAATGCCGCATGGTTGAAGCTGAAGGAATCTGCTGATGCTTATGAGGATTCCTATGACTAGAACTGGCAGAATAGCCTAGTCTGTAAGACCCCAACTTTTTGAATAAAGATTAAATTTTCTCAAAATATATTTTTGAATATTATGGCGTGGATTTGATATAATGTTATAGTTGTGGGTAATATTTACAAATTTTGCAAAAGTACATAAGTTGTTATATAATATTCGATTGGTGGGGGAATATTCGTTTTAACAGGGAATATTAGATAACAAGCACAATCATTGGTGGACCCCAGCACGGAATTATTGTCGGATTGAGAAAACAACAAAAATACTTTATGAAAATAATGGCGGAAGTTTTCACAGATTAATGTTGAAACACCGGTGTTAAAAGTACGATGTCTACGCGTGGTTGCATAGTAGCACTACGATATTGATTATTGATGCTTACGTGAAGTCACTTTCAGTTATACTCAATTATTGCTACGATGAATTGTTGCATCATATCTCTTATATTATTGATTCAATTATTGTCACAAGATCATTTGCATAATATATTATATTATTAAATCAATAATTGAGACGACAAAGTTATTCATATTATTATTTGCAATATCGACAATGTCTAGAAGTTACATCGAGGAGAGGTTTGGTCACCTAATTGCCTTGCCAATAAGGAGAAATCCTTATCGGAAAGCCCCCTCTTTCCTGGGAACGACCTGGTTGTTAAATATTGTGAGTTATAATATTAATGATGAATAAGTTGTGTTGATTAAAAATGAATTTTGATAGTTCCATTGTGTTGGGATTATTAATGTTAGTGGAAATCGACATCTATTCCGATGATAATTGATGTCTAGGGGTTATATTGATAAATCAGGTAATTTATCGGATAAATGAGTAATTAATTGCTACTAATTCACATGCTTATATAACTATTTATTCACATATGTGTACTATTGAATCACATTATTTACTATTAGGGGAGTTGGTGCAAGATTGATAATACTTGCATGACTAAGTTAAAAATGGAGGTATAGATGGAGGTACTATACTCTAATTCGTATTTTTCACATGATTATACTATTGATTCACATGATTGAACTATTGATTCACATTATTTACTATTAGGGGAGGTGGTGCAAGTTTGATTATACTTGCAGGACTAAATTAAAATGAAAGAAAAGTTGGAGGTATTATGATTGTAATTTTTTCGAGCCCCAAAACGTAAATTATCGAAACTATATTTTCCTATAAATAGAAGCTCATTCTTCCTTCATTTCTCACCAATTCACAAAAGCTTTAAAGCGATTATTATAGAGAGAAATTATAGAGAGAAAGAAGAAGAAGTCTGTTACCTCATTATATTCGATATCCGCTTTTTCAAGGTAGGGAGTATTTTTCTTTCTTATCCATGAAGAGAACTTCATTATTCCATTCTTTATTATTCTATTGGAATAACTTTTGTATACAAGCTACCTATACTTGGTGAAATTCTTACGTTATTCCATTCTTTATCATTACATTGGAACATCTCGTTTGTGCGTTACTGGCGGACACGGTTCCATTATTTATCATTACGTTGGAACATCACATACGTGCGTTCTATACCGGACTGGTTCCGCTTTTATTATTACATTGGAATATCACATGCATGCGCTTTTACTGTTGGACCTAATTCCGTCTTTATTATTCGCATTGGAATAACTTTTGCTGTCTTGATTCTATTGCATGCCTGGTGATTTTTTTTGTTATTCCATTCTTTATTATACTCAGTTGGTTAAAGTTTTGACTTCTATACTGCATGAAATTAGTGGAATATTTTTGATTTTTGCGCTTCATCTAGTATCTTTTCATTGAAATATTCTTCTGAGCATTCTTGAATTTTACTCCACAAAGAAGTATCATGTTGACAATTTGGACGTTAATAATTCCTGGATAAAATAATTCTTGAACTTGTTTTATTGAATTCTTATATCATTGTCATCATCCTCGTATTTATATTTTGTTGAAAGTCATCTATGGCACCTGTAGTGCATAGATGGACTTGGTATGATTATGACCGAGGATTATTGATGTAATCATGACCATAATATTACAAATGATGTGGTAAAAGTCCTCATTGGCCCGTAGTGCATTGATGAATGTTGTTGACATGATCATGACCATTAATGAATACACAAATATTCATGGCCCCTAGTGCATGGATAATTGTGGTCGTGATCTTAAAGAATATCCATGGTGGCGTAGTGCGAGGGGTGATTCGATGATGTGGATTATTTATTAAAATTGAGTCTCGTGATATACTTGATGATGAAAAACCTTTAAATCATAAAAGATAGATAGATTTTATTTCTCTTGACTCTTTTAATGGATTGCTTGTTAAGGCTGTGATTAAACTTGATGGTTGTTATCTTATATCGGTTTAAACATTGAAGGCTAACGATAATATATTCGCATTATCTTAGTTATAATATTTCCCTCTTGGGCTAGTTGAGCTCACACTTTTACTTTCATAGTTTCTTCAAGAAATGAGAGCGTAGCGAGGAACTAGTCGAGGAAGAGTGACGGACGGATGATAAGCATTAGTAGTCCTCACTATTCGATGAAATAGTGGGAAAATAAATGTAATAATATTGAATTTGAGTTTGTATATTATACAGGCGACAATATTTATATTAAAACTCACGACTTATGTTTTGTCGTATTTTTTGCACGATAGTCGTATAATTAAGTTGTATTTGTATTATGTACCATGTATTTGGCGACACAGAATAGGTGATGTATACCTGTTTTGGGGGCGTCACATAGTCCAGCTGTTCCAGTCTGCCTGGCTAATTGAATTTGGTAATTGATACCCTGGCAATCTTTACCCAGCCCTTGTCCCGGTTTATGACCCCGTCCATTAGGGTATACATCACCTATTCTTGAGTCGCCAGATACATGGTACATAATTCAAATACAACTTAATAATACAAGCGTAAGTATATAATACGACAAAACATAAACTGTGAGTTTGAATACAAATATTATCTACTAGAGAGTATACAAACTCAAAAAGAGTCCTCATTACAATTATTATCACACTATTTCACAGAATAGTGAGGACTACTGATGCACCATCTAGGACCATCATTCCGTTCCCCGACTCGTCCCAGCTATATTCTCATTTCCTGAAGAGAACAGTGAAAGAAAGGGTGAGCTCAACTAGCCCAGTAAGAAATATTAAAACTAAGATAATGCAAAATAATTTATCGTTAGCCTTCAACAGTGTTAAACTGATAAAATATAACAAACATCAAGTTTAACTGTAACGGAATAAGCAATCCATTAGAAGAGTCAAGTAGGGAATAAAATCTACTATCTTCTATGATTTAAAAGGTTTTTCATCACTTTTATCGCTGGGACTCAGCTTAATAAATAATCCACATCATCGAATCCCCCCACTGCACGGCCGAGGATATTCTTTAGTATCACGACCACAAATTATCCATGCACTACTACGGCTTAAGATAATAATGTTTTCATCAACGGTCCTGATCATGCCATAAAACAATTCATCTTTGCACTATGGCCAAAGAGAATCCATAGCCATAATCATACCAAAAACTGTCCATCAATGCACTACGGGCCAATGAGGACTTTTTCCACATCATTTGTAACATTACGGTTATGATTATACCGAATAATCCCTGGTCATAATCATACCAAGTCCATCTATGCACTACAAGCCACATATGACTTTTAACATAATATAAACATGAGGATGATGACAATGATATAAGAATTCAATAAAATAAGGTCAAGAATTAGCTTATCCAGGAACTGATAACGTTCAAATTGTCAACATGATACTGCTTTGTAGAGTAAAATTAAAAAATGCTCAGAAGAATATTTCCATGAAAAGATGCTGGATGAAGCGCAAATATCAAGGATATTCCACTAATTTCATGGAGTATAGAAGTCAAAATTTAACCAACTGAGTATAATAACGAATGGAATAACAAAAGAAATCACCATGCATGCGGTGCCAGCGTGATGTAAGTTATTCCAGAATAATAAGTAAGCGGAACCGGTCAAAGCGAAATTAACACCAAGCGGGATGTTCGATAGATTAATAAAAAGCGGAACTAGGTCAAGCGTAAGCTTGATGATGAGGATATTCCAGCGGAATAATAATAAAGATGGAACCCGGTCCGGCGTAAATGCCTGCGACGAGGATATTCAACGAATAATAAAAAAAGGCGGAATCAGTCAGGCGTAAAACGCATATGACAGGATATTCCAACAGAATAATAAAGACGAAATAATAGAAGAATGTCACCAATTATAGGGTAGCCCGCGTATACAGGTTATTCCAATAGAATAATAAATAATAGAATAACACAAGTTCTCTTCATGGATAAGAAAGAAATAATACTCCCTACGAGTACAACAAATAATATTCCCTACCTCAGAAGAAATTGGTTACTGGAATAGTGAGGTAGCAGGCTTCTCTTCTTCTATAGATTTTCTCTCTACAATTTCTCTCTATAATAATTGTTCTATAGCTTTTATGAATTGGTGAAAAATGAAGGAAGAATGAGCTTCTATTTATAGGAAAATATAGTTTCGATAATTGCACGTTTTGGGGCTCGAAAAATTACAGTACAATACCTCCAACTTTTCTTTCATTTTTAATTTAGTCCTGCAAGTATTATCAAACTTGCACCACCTCCCCTAATAGTAAATAATGTGAATCAATAGTTCAATCATGTGAATCAATAGTATAATCATGTGAAAAAAATACGAATTACAGTATAGTACCTCCATCTATACCTCCATTTTTAACTTAGTCATGCAAGTATTATGAATCTTGCACCAACTCCCCTAATAGAAAATAATGTGATTCAATAGTACACACATGTAAACAAATAGTTATATAAGCATGTGAATTAGTAGCAATTAATTGCTCATTTATCCGATAAATTACCCGATTTATCAATATAACCCCTAAACATCAATTATCATCGGAATAGATGTTGATTTCCACTAACACTAATAATACCAACACAATGGAACTATCAAAATTCATTTTTAATCAACACAACTTATTCATCATTAATATTATAACTCACAATATTTAACAACCAGGTCGTTCCCAGGAAAGAGGGGGCTTTCCGATAAGGATTTCTCCTTATTGGCCTTGCAATTGGGTGACCAAACCTCTCCTTGTGTAACTTCAGACATTGTCAATATTGCAAATAATAATATGAATAACTTTGTCGTCTCAATTATTGATTTAATAATATAATATATTATGCAAATATATCTTGTGACAATAATTGAATCAATAATATAAGAGATATGATGCAACAATTCTTGAAAGCAATAATTGAGTATAAGCTGAGTGACTTCTCACGTAAGCATCAATAATCAATATCGTTGCTCTTATGAAACCACGCGTATTCTTTGTACTTTTAACACCGGTGTTTCAGCGATTAACAAGTAAAACTTCCGCCATTATTTTCATAAAGTATTTTTTGTTGTTTTTTCAATCAAATGATAATAATTCCGTTGTGGGGTCCACCAATGATTGTCTTGGTTGTTATGAATATTCCTTAAAAGCGAATATTCCCACAAACCAATCGAATATTATATAACAACTTATGTACTTTTGCAAAATTTGTAAATATTACCCACAACTATAACATTATATCAAATCCACACCATAATATCCAAAAATATATTTCGAGAAAATTTAAATCTTTATTCATAAAAACTGGGGTCTCACATGTTCTCGATTGCCTTTCTAATTTTGGATTGGATGTGATCAAGAATGACTTTAAGAAGCGACTAGGTTTTGAATCTTTAGGACTTCAAACCCATCTCAACCATCTCCCGTGTTTGACCTTTTCGAGAAAATGGTTTTAGATCTTTGGCTTAAACTCTTTCATAGAACAAAGCTTTTTGTATGTCTATGAAAGTCATGACCATCTCTGATTCTGTCATGGAAGGACTAACTTGGGCAGCCAGGCGTCTTCACCTTTGAGCATACTCTCTGAAAGACTCGTTAGACTATTTCTTGATCTTGGTAATTTGATCTGGATCAGAGCCATCCGAGATTGAAAGTTGTATTGAGTGAGGAAAGCATGTGCTAAAGCTCTTCCCAACTATGGATCTTTGAGTTGTCTAATCTTGTGTACCACGAGCAGAGGCTTCTCGGTTAGACTCTTTTGGAACAATTGCATTCTGAGTTTTTTGTCCTTTGCATAAGATCTAAGTTCTCCAATAAACACCTTTAAATGTGTGTAAGGATCTCCTAACCCGTCATATTTTTCAAAGTCAGGTGTTTTAAACTTTTCTGGATAATGAACACCAGGGAAAATGCAAAGATCAGCATATGAAACACTCCCGTGTGTTCCAATTTCTTTGATAGCACGAAGGGTCTCTTCCATTTGAAGGACTTTCTTTTTGATGTCATCAGTGTCTGGATCTCTAGTGGGATGGGCAACATCATGAATTTTGTTGGTCGTGTCCAACTGCAGTTCAGGTATTGTAATGACCTGAGTTCCCCCTTGTGTGGAGGATTCAGCATGTATGGGTATCTTTTGACCTTGAGTAGACTGGTGTAGTTCTTTGAGTAGAACAACCAAATCTGTAATTTGTTTGCTTAATCCGTCTAATTCTTTGCGAGAAACTGGATTAAGTTCAGTTTGATCTGATGACGATATGATTGACTGTAGGCCTGTAGCCTTTTTGGATTTTGACCGGGTAGTAGGTCCGATTGGTTCCCTGCAAAAGACTTGCATAGTTTAGTCTTTATGGGATATGTGTATAATAACATGTTATGTGATGTGTCCATTTTAGGAATTTTATCCTGCAAAACGGATGTCAGCTGTTTGTAGCATGTTAATTAAAATATGTATGTGTACACATTTCTTCATATTTCTCATTACATGGAGATATATATGGAATGTAATTACATGTAATTATGTTTACAAGTAATTTGAAATGAGAGAGCATGAAAAGACTTTCCTCCGTTTTGGGTTTATCGGTGACCTATCTTGGGTTCTCTCATGCTTTTTTGGCATGAAGGTTCCCAAATCATCGTGAATTTACTCAGCGGAAATTAATCCGGTCTTTCAATTTGGAGCGAACTTGGGTGGTACCTTTCACGAGCCTCTTTGGGAATTAGTCTTCCCACGAGTCCGATAATCAAACATCGACAGGATAGCCTCCTGGTGGAGGGACCACACAACATACATTCACATACATCGTGTCTCACCGTATGAAAATGATGACATGTGCGAAGCACTAATATCACAAACAGATATGGTGCGAAGCACTAAGTGCAATAAGAAAATGCATTCGTACACATTCATCAAATGTAAATGCAACATCCACACACAAGCAGATAACAGTTTTGAAAAGATAGAAATAGCGGCTTAAGTCCTCTTATTGGAGTCCCCAGCAGAGTTGCCACCTGTCGACGTCGGGATTTTTAGTTGTCCCTTTCCGTTACTTGTTCTTTGGTGTTCTCATGTATAATGTCAACGATGGACTGTTAAGAGTCGACAGTTGGTTTTTTAAATGGTTGTACCAACACAACCGAAAAAAGGTTTGCACATTGACCAGTGATGTGACACTGCTAAATGGGTAGGTGAAACCGAGATTCATTAGGGTCCGGGGACTTGGTTGCTCTGAGAGGAAGGTGTTAGGCACCCCCCGACATCCGTGTTACCACGGTGACCGCCTCTTTTCAAGAAACTATTATCTGAATGTGTGTGTGTATGGGTCAATGTATTGTTATTTGGAAGTAGTGCGAGGCCTCGTTTGCACCTATATACACAAGGTTTAAATTTATGTAAAAATTTAGTTTTTAGCAAGATATAGCAATGATGTTTTATAAAAAAAGGTTTTTCAAACCCTGATGCTCAATAGTAATTGAGACCTTTTACACTTCCATTTTATTATGTGTTGATTGATTGATTTTATTTTCTGGATCATGAGGCATCCGTATGAAAATAATATACAAAATAATGTCGACTTCGTGGGTATGAGAACCATCGAGGAAATTGGAACCGCATGAAATAATTTACAAGCTACCTACAGCTGAAAATGTCCATCACGAGAAGCAGAATCTAGATCCAATAGGTTGAATCTGTGATCACATGATTTCTAGCACATGATATCGTAATTTGTATGAAAGCGATGGCGGTATATATATAAAAGCTATAAATATATATCTGAGACATGATCACCAACCACGAAGCACCTCCATGGGGATCAAAATGTAAATAAAGGCGTAAAAGCTATCAATATACGGAGGAAACTCGGTAGGACAAAACGTAAATAAAGCTATAAATCTATCAACCATGCCACGAAGGAACTCAAAGGACAAAATGTAAAGAAAGGCATACAAAGCGATCAAGCGCCACGAAGTAAACTCGAGCGAGACAAAAGCGTAAAGAAAGTCATAAAAGCGATCAACCATCACGAAGTGAACTCCAGTGGGGCGATATATATATATATATATATATATATATATATATATATATATATATATATATATATATATATATATATATATATATATGAATAATAAGCGATCGGATGTAAAATCCAGGCTCATCGAACAGAGTCCGACTCATAGTTAATATATATAAGTATATATATATATTAAAGCAAGTAAATGCTCTGGATGTAAAATCCAGGCTCATCGAACAGAGTCCGACACACAGTTAATATATATAAGTATATATATATTAAAGCAGTAAACGCTCCAGACCGAAGTCTAGGCTCATCGAACAAAGTTCGACACACACTTCATATATATATATATAAAAGAAAATACACGCTCCAGACCGAAGTCTAGGCTCAATCGAGGAATAACTCGATAATGTTAGTCAATATATATATATATATTATATATATATATTATATATATAATATGTATATACAAACTAAAATGAAACCACGGACCGAAGTCCAAGCAGCACGACTCTCAACGTGAAGAAGGGTGTGTGCAAAGATGAAGGGAAAGGCTTTAAAAAAGTGTGTGAGAAGGCTTATAGTTGGTACTTGAAGAAGACTTTTATATCTTTAAAGTGGGAAAACCTTTGGCTTTTGTAGGTACAAAAGTAGCTATATATGAGCTCACAGTGTTTGAAATGAGAAAGTACCTTTGTATGGGATGAGTCAGCGAGCAAATTAGGCGAGCTCCTCGCCCGTTTTCTCTTGCAAAATGGCCACCCCAAGCCCTCTATTTATAAAGGGTGTGTGGCTCGGCCATTAGCCAGGTGTCTACTAGAAAGCGGCGAGTGGGCCGGGTTTTTTGGTGGTCGTCTAGTAGTACATGTACGAAACAACCTTAATAATCTCTGCTTCGAACTTTCGAAGTGCAATTCGGGCATCCGAGAAGGTATCTGAGGACCTATTTGAGATGGCAGTTGTCGAGAGTTGTACAATGGCATAGGATTAGAGATTATGCGAAGTCATTGAAGATGGGACAACGCCCCGGTCTTCAAGCTTCAAATTCCATCCGTTACCCACTTACGATAGTCACTCGGGATTGGTTATCCTTGATTCTTATGGGACATCGTTGTGTAGAGATGTGTATGAAATATTGAGACGACGGGCGTGGCATCGCGTTGGCGAGATGAGCGATGTTGCCCTCACCGGTGTTATCATCGGATTGGGTCATAAAGCGCGGGCGTTGCTCGGGGTTTATTTGAGATTGGACTCTGCATTTATTGAAGGTCCTCAATGTCATCTTTGAGGTGTTCTTGCCCTCGATATTATATCAAGGGTTGAGTACGGAGTATCTCGTTGTGAGCAACGAGATTGAAGTAATTGCATTTGAAATAAGCATTTAAGGGTTATCGCCAAAAGCTGCATTCCTTGGGGGTTATCACCAAGGTTGGTGGCTATTCCATGATTGAAATTTGAGGACCGGATACCTTGGGGTTATCTCAAGAGATTAATCGGTCTTCTCGGTGTGTGTTCGGTATTGGATTTGATTCGCCTCGGGGTTATCTCAGGGTTGGAATTATTACTCCCGATGTGTGTTAAGGGTTGATCTTTGAACTTTCGGTGAGTATCCCAGGGTATGGATATGGATTGTCTTTCGAGGTTCACTCTTAAAGATGAATCATCTTCGCAATATTAGTGATGATAGTCTGAGAAAATTTCGAGTGTCTACAAATATAATTATCATTTACATTATAATGACTAGACACAGTAATTAATTTATGTTGTAAAATTACTGATATTATTGCTCCAAAGGGTCTTTTGTGTACAATAAAGCACTATTCATAATCTGCATTATGCAAAAATGAATAGATTTTCATTTAATGCATTCACAAAATATTACTGTAATCGTGGCCCCATCAAAATTAGACACCCAAAATTCAAAACTTTCATTAATTTGTAGTTAATGTAGGTAATTAATTAATAGTGTTTGTTTGTTCTATTGTTTATTATTAATTATTTTATAATTTTTAATATTTATTATTATTTTTAATATTTATTATTATTACTATTTTTGGTGTAGCAAAGAGTTTGCAAAAAAAAAAATTAAAGGTAGAAACCCTTAGTAAGGCAGTAATTAACCGAACCTGGGCAGGGCAAATTGACCTGTGACCCACAGCCTTACATTTCGAAGCCCACCAAAACCCGGGCCATTTATTTGCCTACTTTAATTAATGGTTGCAGTCTAAAGAAATCAATGATATGTTTGCCATAGGGTGTTTGCTTTATGTAAAAGGTGTTTTCTTAATTATATGTATTACTATTCTTATATAACACATTTATATACCTTTTATGTGCATGTATTTTTATTCAAGAAAATAAGTTCTGTGTTTGTTTTTGGAATTAAAATGAAAATAATTTTATATTTCTTTTAGTCATGGTAAATACGTTATTTTAGTAGGAATGAGGACTAGTACAAAGTACAAACTCTGCTACATATGAAGCCAATCCTCCATCAATTGGTTAATTTTGAATTGTTTAACGATTTGAGCTATATGTATATATTTTTATTTATATAAATGTCAAAATTTGAATTTTTTGCCTTTGATATCTCGGGCAAAATTTAGTTGTCATGAATTTTTGATGTTGAGATTCATTTAGAGGCAAAGAACATTGGAGATACAATTAAGGTTTTCAATCATGCATCACTGCAAGATCATGCAAATTAAATAAATTATTTTTATTCGCCATAATCTCCATGAAAGGAAAAAAACACTGATGAAGACATGTTAGAAAATATTTATTATATTTCATGACTCGAATATTCTCCTACAACAACAATATCGAGAGCGTAAGTTCACAAAATATTCCTTTAAGCGATAAAGGAAATTATGTTCATAGAAGTGATATCATATATATCTTCTAGTGGCTGAACAAAATAATGAATTTTTGATGAAAAAACAACAACTCGTCCGACCGGTTCTACTCCATTTTCTAAAGTGAATGGAAACTCATTTGATAAAACATAAAGGAAATTATGGTTGTGGTTGTGGGTGTGAAAGGAACAATCAATATAGAAAGTATGACATTATAATAAGTATTTTTATTATATGTTTTATTTTTTGGCATTATAATTAGTATTTTCATTATATGTTTTATTTATGTATCAAGTAATAAAGTTAAATTTATATTTTGCATATATAAATATGTATTGGCTAGAAGCTCGTCAAACTTAATTAAAGGCTCTAGAAGAGCGATTATTTATCAAACTTAATTAAAGTCTCTGGAAAAGCGATTATAATGTTGTCAAATGGCACAAAACTTTGTATTGATGATGTTTTATATTATTCTGAGGCAAACAAAAATTTGCTCAGCTTTAAAGATATACGTAATAATGGTTATCATATTAAAATCAATAACTAAGAGAGTGAAAAATTTCTTTATATTACTTCAATAATATCAAACCAGAAGCTCATATTAGAAAAATTGTCTATTTTCTCTTCTTGGTTATATTAGGGTTAAATGCAAGGTCGACCACTGAACTTTTCTGATATTTGGGTATTGAGCCCCTTTCTTCCTGGTCAAGCGCAAACGAGCCCTTTCATTCAAAAATTTTGACTTTGAGGCCCAGGAGCGCCACATGTGCATTGACACGCCTCGTGGCGGATCGATGAGGACATTTTTATTTTATTTTACAAGTGGACGAGCTGACGTGGCAATTTTTGAAATTTTTCCCAAAATTATGTAGATGCCCAGATTCGAACACTTCACCTCTAATCTGGAGCTTTAGTGCAATAACCAATTGAGCAACATGGGTCTTGTTGTTATTATTTTGCAAAGATTTATATTTATAACTAAACAATTAAATTCCCAAATTAAAAGACAACAGAGATCCACAACAACTCCAAGTATAGCTTTTCTCCAAATTTCAAATTACTTGATTTGCTCCACAAAAAAAGTCACATTTAAAAATATATTTTAGGTAAATTAAAAAAAATATTTACCGAAAATTATGTAATATTTAAAAAACAAATACGGGGCTAAAATATTAAATATAATGTTTAATTAATCAAAAATATAAGTAAAATATTATAAGGCCCCAACTTATTATAAATAAAATTAAATTTCTTTTAATTATTATTGTGAATAATAAAGTGTTAATTTGATATAATGTTTTGGTTATGGGTGAAATGTGCAAATTTTGCAAAATAAGAAAGTGGTTATAAAATATTCATTGTTGTTATTGGGAATATTCGTTTTGGTCGTGGAATATTCTTTACGTCGGGAATATTAAATACGGCCAACCAACCATTTATGGGCCCCATAACGGATAATGGTCGGATGAAAAAATGACAAATTTGAGTTTTTACAAATAACTACAGTAGTTATTACCAATTAACCTTTGTTGGAATACCCGGTGGTTCAAATCTGATGAATGGCGTGGTTGCACAGTAGTACACGGTTTTTCACATTACTTTTGAATTATTAATTCTTACGTAAGAAGACACTACTCAATAATTGTTACAGTAATTACTGTTCAATATTTTATTTTATTGGTTCAATAATTGTTGCGTTGATATTTTATATTATTGTTGTTTCAATAATTGTCACTGCACAATATTTCCCATTATCGGATCAATAATTCATATTATTTGAATAATATTATGAGATAGCATTATTGGCAATGTCTAAAAAGTTCTGTCAAGAAGAGGTTTGGTCACCTAATTGCGCGCCAGTAAGAAAAAATTCTTATCGAAAAGCCCCCTCTTTCCTGAGAACGGCCTGGTTGTCATAATTGTGATTCTGTAAAATTATTTGTGAATAATTAATTATTGATTTATATGATAAGGAAATATTTATTTTATGTGGATATAATTGATGGATATATTTATTTTATGTGGATATAATTGAAGGAATTAATGTTGAGGTGTTTTTGTCGGAATAGAGGTATTAAAAATTAAATCAATGTTCTTGAGATATATTGCGTGAGTTATAATTTTTAATCTGACCGTTGGATCGTTGTGATTTTTGGATATGTTATACATATATAAGTTGAGTATATATCCGCAAATTTTGAATCGTTAAAAATGAACGTATAATTTGTTATGAATTTTAAGAGGTGACTGATTCGGAAATTAGGTTTATAAATAATTTTGGTAGAAAATTCTAGAATTGAGTGGGCCCCACTTGTGGTTGGTGAAGAAATGTGCTGAATTTTATTTCAAATATGGTGGGTGGCAATAGTAGCAGGTAAAGCCATCAGGTAGCAGATCAAGTCTGCTTCGACGTGCTAACATTTTCCTATAAATAGAAGGCTAAGTTAGAATTGAAAATCACACTAAAAACATAAGCTTTCTCTCTTTCTCTCTCTATATTATCGAGCGTATTTTGTGAAATTTAGATAGTTTGTGAGTTTCTATTTATCAGGCAAGTTTTCTTCAGCCTTATACCGATATTCCGATCAGAAGTACTGCTCTTTTGAGGTAAGAAATTTTAAGGGTTATTATGTTTTTCAGTTTCGTAATTTTTCTGACCTTCAAAAATTCTGAAAAAATTTGAAATGATAATTTGATGAGTTTTCTGGATTGTGTCCAAAAATGGCGATTTTTGGATGTATAGATTATGAGTTATGAATTTTATGAGAAAAGACTAT
Source organism: Panax ginseng (assembly GCA_020205605.1). NCBI lineage: Eukaryota > Viridiplantae > Streptophyta > Magnoliopsida > Apiales > Araliaceae > Panax > Panax ginseng. The sequence goes on along the minus strand of CM035143.1, from coordinate 119,431,438 downwards.
TTTAAAAGTAAACACTTATAACTCCTTGTGGTTTACTCAAAAATTGGTGAAATTTTTATTGGGAGTACATGTATATAACAGAAGTATACTCTGTAAATTTTGGAATTTTTGCACAAAAGTACAATTTATGATAAATGTCTAAATATTCGGCAGTTTTGGCCATATGAAAAATAGTAAATGAATTTTAAAAATTTCGGAAAAAATATATGTTCAATATGGGACTATATTCTGCTAAATCCCATAAAAGAAATATTTTTGGGACTGATTTGGTATTTTTCATGAAAATGGACTAGTTATGAGTAAATGAATTAAATATGTTATGTGAAGTAAGAAAATTGAAAAATAGGATTTTATGGCTTGAGAATCCTATATGAGGTATATGCAGATTTTTGATTAGGGTTTTGGTTATTGGTGATGAAATCTTATGAGTTTGGCATTTTAGGATGATTAAATGCATTATTTAGTAAAGTGTAAACAATTAAAATAAATTATTTATAAGTTTAAGAAATATTTTTTTTCAATATCATTATACCGAAATATTGGTATGTATTTTATTGCGGAATTTCTACCTTTTTCATGTCGGGGTTACTATTCATGAGTTACTATTCATGAATTACTATTCACGAGTTACTATTTATGGGGTACTATTCACGACAAAATTGGTTTATTTTTCTGACCAAATTATCGTTGATTTATGAATCTTACTCTTGAAATTAAATCCATGTTTTGATCATATTATTTTTATTGTCATATATAATATTTTTATAATCCTGGTGAAGAAATTTCTCTTTGACTTGAGTGTAAAGATGGATAGATTATTGGTATGATCGTGACTATGGGTTCTCTTTGGCCAGTAGTGCAAAGTTGAATTGTTGACTGGTATGATCATGAACATTGAATTTATAATTGAATCTTTAGCTTAAGTGCAAAGATGAATTGATCAACATGGTTATAATTATTGTTTATATAAATTCTGAAATGATTATGTATTTCTTTGAGATATTAATATCTTCGGTGTGTAGTGCAAAGATGTCCTGTTGTTAAATATCTTTGGCCTGTAGTGCAAAGATGACCTATTGTTGAATATCTTTGGCATGTAGTGCAAAGATGAACTGTTAATGAATATCTTTGGCCCGTAGTGCAAAGATGAATTTATTAGTATGATTATGAATAAGAACTGTGATTTGGTATAACCATGATCTTTGATGTTTCAGGTAAAGACAGGTGATAAAAATTATCTTTGTCCTGAATGAGAAGAGGAATTTAGAACCACAATTATGATTATGAGTTATTCATATGATTGTGAACCAGAACTGTTGATTGATGTTACAGGGATAAAACATTGTTGGTGGACTTTTAACATGGAGAAGATAATAGACTTTATGGTCTATTTGACTCTTCTAATAGATTGTTCGTTCCGCTGCAACTATGGTTGAAAATTTTTATCATCTACCATATGTTCTAAATCTCTGATTTATTACTGATGAAGGCTATTGATAATTTATTTATCTTTAGTCCCGATATTCTTTACTGGGCTAGTTGAGCTCACCCTTTTGCTTCACAATTTCTTTTCGTGTAATAAGAGTGTAATTTGGGTGAAATGGGGATATGAGGAATAGAAAGCGATGGTCTACATAATTGTTGGGGTTCTCCCTAGCGATTATCGATCGTATCTATATGTATAGTGCCATTGTGGCGACGTCTTATCCACGGTTGGGACATGAGTCACGATTGGTATATATTTGTATCAAACTCACAACATATGTGTTGTTGTATTTTGCACGATAATTGTAGTAATAAAGTTGTAGTTATTTTCTGTACCATGTATTTGGCGACTCAGAATAGGTTGGATGGATTGGACCTATTTTGGGGTTGTCATAAATATATTTAATATTTTAATATTAAATATATTTATTATTTTAATTAATGATTAATTAAAATATATTTTAGGTAAATTAAAAAATATTTTACCTAAAATTATGTAATATTTAGCTAAAATATTAAATATAATATTTAATTAATATTTTACCGAGAAATATAAGTAAAATATATTTAATATTTTAATATTAAATATATTTTATAGGAAATATATTTATTATTTTAATTAATGATTAATTAAAATATATTTTAGGTAAATTAAAAAATATTTACCAAAAATTATTTAATATTTAGCTAAAATATTATATATAATATTAAATTAATATTTTACTGAAATATAAGTAAAATATATTTAATATTTTAATATTAAATATTAAATATATTTTATAGAAATATATTTATTATTTTAATTAATGATTAATTAAAAATATATTTTAGGTAAATTAAAAAATATTGATAAAAAATTATGTAATATTTAGCTAAAATATTAAATATAATATTTAATTAATATTTTATCGAAATATAAGTAAAATATATTTAATATTTTAATATTAAATATATTTTACCGTAAATATATTTATTATTTTAATTAATGATTAATTAAAATATATTTTAGGTAAATTAAAGAAATATTTACCAAAAATTATGTAATATTTAAAAAAACAAATATGGGGCAAAAATATTAAATATAATATTTTACTACAAAAATATAAGTAAAATATATTTAATATTTTAATATTAAATATATTTTATCAAAAATATATTTATTATTTTAATTAATGATTAATTAAAATATATTTTAGGTAAATTAAAAAATATTTACCGAAATTATGTAATATTTAGCTAAAATATTAAATATAATATTTAATTAATATTTTACCAAAATATAAGTAAAATATATTTAATATTTTATAGGAAATATACTTATTATTTTAATTAATAATTAATTAAAATATGTTTTAGGTAAATTAAAAAAAATATTTCTGAAAATTATGTAATATTTAAAAAACAAATATGGGGCTAAAATATTAAATATAATATTTAATTAATATTTTACCAAAAATATAAGTAAAATATATTTAATAATTTAATATTAAATATATTTTACTAAATATATTTATTATTTTAATTAATGATTAATTAAAATATATTTTAGGTAAATTAAAAAAATATTTACGAAATTATGTAATATTTAGCTAAAATATTAAATATGATATTTAATTAATATTTTACCAAAAATATAAGTAAAATATATTTAATATTTTATAGGAAATATATTTATTATTTTAATTAATGATTAATTAAAATATATTTTAGGTAAATTAAAAAAAATATTTACCAAAAATTATGAAATATTTAGTTAAAATATTAAATATAATATTTAATTAATATTTTACCAGAAATATAAGTAAAATATATTTAATATTTTAATATTAAATATATTTTACTGGAAATACTATACTTGGAGTTGTTGTGGATCTCTGTTGTCTTTTAATTTGGGGATTTAATTGTTTAGTTATAAATATAAATCTTTGCAAAATAATAACAACATGAACCATGTTGCTCAGTTGGTCATTGCACCAAAGTTCCAAATTAGAGGTGAAGTGTTCGAATCTGGGCATCTACATAATTTTGGGAAAAATTTCAAAAATGGCCACGTCAGCTCGTCCACTTGTAAAATAAAATAAAAAATTTCCACGTCAGATCTACTATGTAGGCAGGTCAACGCACATGTGGCGCCTGGGGCTCAAAGTCCAAATTTTTTAATAGAAAGGATTGTCCAATGTGAAAAGAGGCGATTCAAGCAGAATTAAATTCACTAAATATACGTGATGCTTTTGGACCTGTAGTCCGAACACCTAAAGGTGTAATGACTGTTGGATACAAATGGATATTTGTACATAAACGAAGTAAGAAAAAAATGAAATTATAAAATACAAAGAGCAACTTATAGCACAAGGTTTCTCGTAGAGACCTGACATTGATTATGAAAAAATATATGATCTATAATGGACGCAATTACATTCAGATTTTTAATTAGCTTGGTAGCAAAATAAATTTTGGTTATGCGATTAAAGGATGTTGTTACAGCATATTTGTATTAAACATTAGATAATAACATCTACATGAAATTCCCTGAAGGATATAAAATGCATGAAGCATATAATTCTACATATCAAAGTATGTATTCTATCAAGTTTCAAAAATCCCTATGGGTTAAAACAATATAGACGCATGAAGTATAATCACCTTAGTCAATATATTTTTGAAAGAATGATTTGAGAATAATCCAATTTGTGCATGCGATTTTATTAAAAAAAATCAAAATTTAGATTTGCTATTATTTCAGTATATATGTTGATGATTTAAATTTTGCAAGGACTCTAGAAGAGTTAACAAAAAAGAAAAAATTATTTAAAGAATGAATTTGCGATAAAAGATATTGGTAAGATAAAAAAATTTATTGGCCTACGAATTGAACATCTTCCAAATAGAATTCTTGTTCAGCAATCAACATACACAGAAAAACAAAATCATGAAGCACTTGTACATGGATAAAGCTAATCCTTTGAGTACTCCAATGATGGGTCGATAACTTGATATCAAGAAAGGTCTGTTTCGACCACAAGAAAATAATGAAGAAACTCTTGGTCCTGAAGTACCATATTTTTGTACAATTGGTGTTTCGATGTATATTGCAAAATTTGTCACGACCTGATAGAGCATTTACAGTTAACTTACGAGCAAGATTGATCAAAACCACTGTTAGTTGGATCTCCTGATGCAGAGATGATCACAATTCATGAAGCAAGTCGTAAATGTGTTTGGTTGAGATCAGTAATTCAACATATTCATGTGAACTATGGATTATCATCGATCATAAATAGTCCAACTATATTATATGAAGATAATGTCCTTGTATCACTCAAATTAAGAGAGTAAAAAGGATATGTGATGATTGTACTCTTTTTCCTTTGCTAAGGTTTTTTTCCACTGGATTTTTCTTTGCAAGGTTTTAATGAGGCAATTCTAAGATACTAGAAGTTATTTAAGAATATTGTACTGTTTTTCTTAGCCAAAATTTTCTCTCATAGGGTTTTTATTTGGTAAGGTTTTTAACAAGACATATTCTTAGAAAGTGGTTTATTCTGCAGCAAAAGAACTCCAACCATTCTATATGAAGACAATGTTGCATGCATGTATAGCTAAATTAAAGGGATGATACATCAAAGGAGATAGAATAAAGCATATCTCACTGAAATTCTTTTCACACATGACTTTGATTAGTGTGGTGATATTGATGTTCAGCAAATTCACTCAAAAGATAATCTAACAGATTTGTTCATTAAAGCATTACCAACTACAATGTTTCAAAGACTTCTACGCAACATTGGAATGCGACAATTTAAGGACTTAAGGTGATTCATTCATGAGGGGGAGCATATACGCACTGTACTCTTTTTTTCTTAAACCAAGGATTTTTTTTCTGTTAGGTTTTTACTAGTAAGGTTTTTAATGAGGCAGTTTTCAATGCGTAAGGCTATATCATAGACATCCAATGGGGAGTGTTATAAATATGATACATGTAACACCCCAGTCCCACATCGAAAGATATGGGAAAAATTTGTCTGCATATAAGCAAATAAGTTACTAGCCCAATAGTATCTTCTTGGGTCATCTTAGCCCACCACAGGCTCCCAAAAGGTCATGACTTGAAGGTACTATTGGTAGTAACTTATTTGTTTATATCGAACAAATTTTTCTCCTATCTTCGATGTGGGACTGAAAGTGTTCTAAACTCCCCACTTAAATTTCGGCGTCTCAAATCGAGCCGATCACACACACGATCCAAAGATCTTTGCCTCTCTAGCCGTTTATCAGGATAATCTGCAAATTTGGTTTTGTGTCCCCACCTCGGGACCTCCATCTCTCCATTGTGGGATAATACCACCACGACCTTGCCGTGTTACCACCTTCGGTAACCCGTCGGATGACCTGACCCGAAGCTTCGAGAGTCGGCTCGATACCATATGAAACAACCCGGTCAAATCCCAAGTCCAGAAACAAATCTGGGTCAAATCCCAAGTTCGAATCGAATCAAATCCATCAAAATAAGGCCTTAAACTACTATTGATAGTATCTTCTTGGGTCATCTTAGCCAACCACAGGCTCCCAAAAAGGTCATGACTTGAAGGTACTATTGGTAGTAACTTATTTGCTTATATGCGGATAAATTTTTTTCTCTATCTTTCGATGTGGGGAATGGGTGTTACAAACTCCCCCACTTAAATTTCGGCGTCCCCATCGAATCCAGATCACACACACTACCCAAAGATCTTTGCTCTCTCTATTTATTGTGGGATATCTTGGTAACCGTGTCCCCCCTCAAACCAACCCGTCGGATGACCGGGCAGAAGCTTTCGAGAATTACATTTCACCGATACCATATGAAACAACCCGGGTCAAATCCCGAGTCCGAAACAAATCTCGGGTCAAATCCCAAGTTCGAATCGAATCAAATCTATCAAAATAAGGCCTCAAAATACTAGCCCAATAATATTTTTGTGGGTCATCTTAGCCCACCACAGACTCCTAAAAGGTCATGACTTGAAGGTACTATTGGTAGTAACTTATTTGCTTATATGCAGACAAATTTTTCTCCTATCTTTTGATGTGGGACTGGGGTGTTACAATACATAATGAATGTTTATATGTATTCCTTCACCTTGCAATATCACCTTTGATCTTCTAATATGTCATTTGATTTCCCAAATAATTATATAAATGTGACTATAAATAGAGGCATTGTGAAGATAACAAATATACACATATATTGCTCTCTCTCATTTCCCTTAATCATCATCATTCTTATTATTCTTTATATTGTATGACTCTAAATATATATTGTATGCTTGTATATTTTTTTAATAGATACACATATATTAATCTCTCTCATTTCCATTAATCATCATCATTCTTATTACTCTTTATATTGTACGATTATACATATATATTGTATGCTTGTATAATTTTATAACACGTTATCAGCACGAATCTCTATCGAATTTTAGAAAGGAAGTTGTCCTCCTATTATTCTTCAATTATCAAAGATTATTTCTGTAGTTCTCTCAACTCATTGTAAGTTTTCTTTTTAAGAAATTAGTAATTATTCTATTTGTTTGTCTTTACATTTTATGCTCATAATTTTAGTGATTTTTAATTGATTAAAAATTTATGAGATTTGGGTGTTTAAGATTCGTAGTATAATATATGTTTTTTGATAGTATATTAGTCCAGAGAAGGAAATGATGTAAAATTTTCAATCATTAATCTTTTTCCTACACATTTTTTTATAGACTTGAGTGAATTAAGGCGTGTTATGGTCATATGGATGCAAATATCTATGTTGGTGTTTGAGAATAATTAGTTGTACACGTGGTTATAAGACATCACAGTGCAAGTGTGAAACAGTGCTATATCAATTACCATAAATTGGTAATCATCTAAAAAAAATATTAACATTTGTTACTTAAAATGTTTTAGTGATATGAATTTAGAGAAGCTACTTCAAATTTGAATAATTGAGATGAGATATTTGAGCATGGTGTAAGGTTGCCTGTTATACGTACACTATTCTTATATAACACATTTATCTACCTTTCACGTGCATGTATTTTTATTCAGGAAAATAAGTTCTGTGTTTGTTCTTGGAATTAAAATGAAAATAATTTTATATTTCTTTTAGTCATGGTAATTACTTTATTTTACCAGGCATGAGGACTAGTATAAAGTACAAACTCTGCTACATTTGAAGTCAATCCTCCATCAATTGGTTCATTTTGAATTGTTTGACGCATTGAGCAAAGAAAATTTCCTACTATATGTATATATTTATGTTTAAATAAATGTCGAAACTTGAATTTGTTGCCCTTTATATCTCAGGCAAGAATTAGTTGTCTTAAATTTTTGATGTTGAGATTCATCTAGAGGCAAAGAACCTTGGAGATACAATTAAGGTTGGCAATCATGCATCCCTGCAGGATCATGCAAAATAAATAATTTTTATTCGCCATCATTTTCATGAAAGAAAAAAAACACTGATGAAGGCATGTTAGAAAATATTTATTATATTTCATGACTCAAATATACTCCTGCTGCAGCAATATCGAAAGTGTAAGTTCACAAAATATTCACTAAAGCGATAAATAAAATTATGTTCCCAGAAGTGATATTATGTCTTTTAGTGGGTAAACAAAATAATGAGTTTTTGCTGAAAAACAACAATCTCGCCCGACTGGTTCTACTCTATTCCCTAAGGCGTGTTATGGTTGTGGTTATGGTTGTGGTTGTGGTTGTGGTTGTGGTCGTGGGTGTGAAAGGAACAATCAATATAGAAAAAGGAATGTACCTGTCATACTCCTAAATATTTTGTAGATTTGTACCAAGACTCCATAAAAAAAAAGAAAGGGAATTGAAATAAACTTTATTGATCATAATGATCCTAAAGATCCCATGAATTATCTTGACTTTCAAAATGGAGTAGATATAACTAATTTTGATGTCTTTGATTTCCTTGATGATGTTGATGGAAATGTTCCAATTAATTATTTCTATTTCATTATATTATGACATTATAATAAGTATTTTCATTATATGTTTTATTTATATTTCAAGTAATAAAGTTAAATTTATGTTTTGCATATATAATGATGTATGGGCTAGAAGTTCATCAAACTTAATTAAAGGCTCTAGAAGTGCGATTATTCATCAAACTTAATTAAAGTATCTGGAAGAACGATTATAATATTGTCAAATAACACAAAACTTTGTATTGATGATGCTTTATATTATTTTGAGGCAAGCAAAAATTTGCGCAACTTTAAGGATATATGTTATAATGGTTATCATATTAAAACCAATAACTAAGAGAGTGAAAAATTTCTTTATATTACTTCAATAATATCGAACCATAAGCTCATATTAGAAAAAGTGTCTATTTTCTCTTCTTGGTTATATTATACTACAACGATCAATTGAAACAAATGTTGTAATACACCAGAAGTGTGCAATATACCAGAAGTATTCCGATCCAAATATTTTTATGATTTAGCATGATCATCTAGGTGTCGAATTATTGATAACTCCCATGAACATCCCTTAAAGAACCAGAAGATTCTTTTACCTATTGATTATATCAAAATAAATTAATTACCAAACCATCACATTTAATGATTGTTATTGAGTGTTCATCTTTCTAAGAAATAATTCAGAGTGATATATATGGACCAATACACCCACATTTTGGTTTATTCAAGAATGTTGTATTTGTTAAGATTAATACTCAAATAATCATGTTGCGAGTACAAATTTCTGATTATCTAACTAGGAAACTTTATTTAGATAGTGCTGATAAATTTACATATCAAGCTTTTGATGAATATTATATATTAATTGGAATTGATGTTAAACATCCTGTTGCATATACACATACTTAAAATGGTTTAAATGAATTAATTATTAAAAGACTTCAAAATATTGCTCGGCCTTTGCTTATGAAATCAAAATTACCAGTTTATACTTAAGGTTATGTTATTTTACATGTTGCATCATTACCTAAAGAAGTGATATTTTAAGACACGTTTTGAGGATTGTCATTTTAATGAAACAGTCTTTCCACGATTAGGGGAGAAAAGTTGATGCATAAAGCATGACGTGGGATCATTGCTTGAAGCACAACGAGGGAAATACTTGAAATATTTTGACGTTATTTCATCTTGATCCTTATACAAATCAATATGAACTAGAAGTTCAAATGATTATTCATTTGCAAGTAATTGCAAATCAATTATCAGAACTATTCACCAATAATAAGAAAATAGTAAAATCTCACATTCCAACTACTAATATTCCAGCACAGATTGAAGTCACTATAGGGAAAATCAATTAATACAGTAGCAATTGAATCAAAGTCACACCTGAAGCGTGGAAGAATGATCAGTGTTAAAGATAAAATTTTCTGGGAAAAAAAATACAAAAAAAATAAGGTGTAGCCTTTAAAGAGGCTATATCCATGAAACAAGCCATAAAAATGATTAATCTATCCAATACTTATAAACAAAAATCTCCTAAAAAAAACTCTTGAAGATGAGTTATCCCCTAAAGAGGATCAAGTACTTGAAAATAATGAGATCTCGATACATTATGTACATACAGGAGAAGTATTTGATAAAAATAAAATTATTGTCGACAATATATTTTCATATAAAATTGTTCCTGATATTGCTAGAAGTAATATGAACCACAAATCTTTGATGAATGTTCAACGTAGAAATGATTGTCCAATATGGAAAGAGGCGATTCAAGTAGAATTAAATTCACTAAATATACGTGATGTTTTTGGACCTGTAGTCCGAACACCTAAAGGTGTAATGACTGTTGGATACAAATGGATATTTGTACATAAACGGAAAAAAATGAAATTATAAGATACAAAGAGAAACTTGTAGCACAAGGTTTCTCGTAAAGACCTGACATTGATTATGAAAAAATATATGATCTGTAGATGCAATTACATTCAGATTTTTAATTAGTTTGGTAGCAAAATAAATTTTGGATATACGATTAAAGGATGTTGTTACAACATATTTGTATTGAACATTAGATAATAACATCTACATGAAAATCCCTGAAGGATATAAAATGCCTGAAGCATATAATTCTACATATCGAAGTATGTATTCTATCAAGTTACAAAAATCCTTATGGGTTAAAACAATATGGACGCATGTAGTATAATCGCCTTAGTGAATATATTTTTGAAAGAATGATTTGAGAATAATCCAATTTGTGCATGCGATTTTATTAAAAAATAAAAATTAGTATTTGCTATTATTACAATATATATGTTGATGATTTAAAATCTTGCAAGGACTCTAGAAGATTTAACAAAAAACAACAAATTGTTTAAATAATGAATTTGAGATAAAAGATCTTGGTAAGATAAAAAAAAATTATTGGCCTACGAATTGAACATCTTTCAAATGGAATTCTTGTTCATCAATCAACATACACAGGAAAAAAATAATGAAGCACTTGTACATGAATAAAGCTAATCATTTGAGTACTCCAATGCTGGGTTGATCACTTGATATCATGAAAGGTCTTTTTTGACCACAAGAAAATAATGAAGAAACTCTTGGTCCTGAAGTACCATATCTTTGCACAATTGGTGCTTTGATGTATATTGCAAAATTTCTCATGACTTGATATAGCATTTGTAGTTAACTTACTAGCAAGATTGATCAAAACCACAATTAGTTGGATCTGTTGATGCAGAGATTATCGCAATTCATGAAGAAAGTCGTGAATGTGTTTGGTTGAGATCAGTAATTCAACATATTCATGTGAAATGTGGATTATCATCGATCATAAATTTTCCAATGATATTATATGAAGATAATGTCTTTGTGTCACTCAATTAGTGGTGTAAAAAGGATATGTGTTGATTGTACTCTTTTTCCTTTTTAAAGGTTTTTTCTCACTTGGTTTTTTCTTTGCAAGGTTTTAATGAGGAAATCCTAAGGCACTAGAAGTTATACAAGAATATTTTACTCTTTTCCTTAGCCAAAGTTTTCTCCCACAAGGTTTTTATTTGGTAAGGCTTTTTACGAGACATATTCTTAGAAAGTGGTTTATCCTGCAGCAAAAGAACCCCAACCATTCTGTATGAAAACAGTGTTGCATGTATAACTCAATTAAAGGGAGGATACATCAAAAGAGATAGAATAAATCACATCTCACTGAAATTGTTTTAACCAATGTCCTTAATTAGTGTGGTGATATTGATGTTTAGCAAATTCGCTCAAAAGATAATCTAACAGATTTGTTCACTAAAGCATTACCAACTAAAACGTTTAAAGGATTGCGACGCAACATTGGAATGCGAAAACTTAAGAACTTAAGGTGATTCATTCATGTGGGGGAGCTTTATACGCACTATACTCTTTTTTCCTTAACCAAGGTTTTTGTCCCATTCAGTTTTTTCTAGTAAGGTTTTTAATGAGGCAATTTTAAATGAGTAAGGCTATACCATAGACATCCAAATGGGAGTGTTATAAATATGATACATAATGGATGTCTATATGTATTCGTCCACATTGCAATTAGTATAACCTTTGATCTTCTAATATGTCCTTTGATTTCCCAAACAATTATGTAAATGTGCCTATAAATAGAGGCATTGTGAAGAGAATAAAGATACACATATATTGCTATCTCTCATTTCCCTTAATCATCATCATTCTTATTACTCTTTATATTGTATGATTATAAATATATATTACATGCTTGTATAATTTATAACATTTGATAATATATCCATAATCCATTTATATTTGTTTGGAACGCTTACATGAGTATATTTCCTATTTTAGCCCTCTATCCTATTTAATATGAACATGTTTGTTAAATAATTATAAGTACATAATTTTAGGAAACTGTTATCCACATGAAAAAATAATAGTTCCAGATGAGTCTCTTACATGAATGTGGGATTCACTTACTATATATTCATTTGAAAAGGATTATGTGAAAATATCAATACTCCCTTCATCTTAAAAGTAGATGGACTTTTAAACAGTTATCAACAAAATACTTTTAATTACTCAAAGTATAACTAATATACACAAGTATATAATTATAATTTTAGAAATTTTCAAGTTGTGTTAGATGTACTTGAGCATTCTAAATAATTTTGATGTTTATCAATTTACTTGTTTATATATTTCTTCTATTCTTTATCAAACCTCAATCAATAAAAAATAATAAAAAAAATATATATTTTTTGTTTGATTATTTGTGTGCTTAGCAAATATGATGTTTGGAGCAGCTAAGTGGAGTTACCAAAGTTATGGGGTGCACTTGTTCACATGGTTTTAGCCTGCTGCATGTCATCGGCATTGATATTAGTTGTTCTATTATTCATGGACAAATTTTTAAATGAGCGAATAAGTACAGTAAAACTTATAAAAAAAATAAGGTTTGGTTGTTGGAGGGTTATTTATTTATTTAGTTTTCAAAAAGATAAGAGATAGATAAGGTATATTAAATTGTTGGCAAGGTATATTATGTCTACAAATAATCACACACATCTAAAAGAACTCACATCGCACCTATATCAGGAACAACTACACACATTTGGAAAAACTAGCACTGTATTTTTTGTGAATAGCGTGTAAGACATAGAGTTACTACCAACTATCCACTGAATGAGAGTCAAACTTATGTTTTGACTAAAATTAAATAAAGTGTGAATTAGAATCAAATCTATGTTTTGAGTGAAATAAACGATTCACACTACAAGAAAACTGGTTAAATCTGACGGAACTATAGTCGACAGAATAAATTCCGTCGATAATATGCTAATTACGACGGAATGTTCCATCAACTATAGTTCTGTCAGAAATACTTTAATATTGAAGGAATTCCGTCAAAAAAAGGGCCAGCCCTTGGCGCCAAGTTTCCCGCCAACACCACTACTAAGTTCGACAGAACGTATGCTAATCCCGACGGAACTTCCGTCGGGACTAAGTTATTTTCGACAGACTTATGCTTGACAAAGATTCCGTCGAGAATAAGTTTTAAAACCTAAATTCAGTCTCATTTTTAGTCGCCTCATCAGTCGATCTCACACACACACTCTCTCTCATATCTCGCTACCTAGCCTCTCTCTTTTACTTTTATCCACCCACCAGTCAACCACCTCCATCCCTTTGCCATCGCCGCCCCCTCTGACATCGCCGATAAACTCTGTCGTCGTCGCCTCCTTCTATCGGCTGCCATCGCCACCTCCCTCCGGTCTGTTCTCACTCATCCACCACCTCCTCCTTAGAAACTAGGGTTCATGTGTTCCTAGTTTGCAAGGTATGTTCAATTTAATTTGTCAATTTAGCTAGGGTTCATATATATATATATATATATATATATATATATATATATATTATGTTATTGGAATCTGAAATATGGATTAAATTTAATTATTAGAATATGAAATTGGATTGTTTTGTATTTAGGGATTATTTTTTATTTGGGTATGAAATTGGGATTGAATTATTTAATATGATTTTAGAGTTTAGTTTTGATTTTGGTTTGAAATTGCGAATGGAATATGAAATTGAGATTATTTGCCTGAAATTGGGTTTATTTTTGATAGATTGCTATTGAAATTGAGATAAGATTGTTGTTCATGAAATTGAGATTATTTTTGATATTTTGCTGGAATTTAAACATCATCCTTGTCCTTAATTATTGATATGTGCAATCTGTTTTTAATTGTTGATTATGTTGGAATTTGAAATTGAGATTATTAAAATTATTGGTAATTGGGAAACAATAATAGCAACTTATTTGTTTGCAGTGAGAATTATTAATTCTGATGAAATTTATGACAAAATATAAAATAATTGATATAACATAAAAAAATACTATAAATTTAAAAAATAATATAATATAATTAAATTAATTCTAATTACATTTTATAATATAATATAATACAAAATAAAATATTATGAAAATTAAATAAATTATCTAATATAATATAATATAATATAATACACTATAAAATAAAATAAAAAAATAATAAATTAGAATAACATAAATTAAATTTAATTAAATTTAATAAATTAAAATAAATTTAATAAATTAACATATATTTAATAAATTAAAATAAATTTAATTTAATTTAATAAATTTATTTTAATTAAATTTAATAACATAAAATAAATTATATAATATAATATAAATAAATAAATAATAAATTAGATTAAAATAAATTTAATTTATTAAATATATTAAGTTTAATAAATTATATAATATAATACATGTAAGACCCCGAATTTTATGAAATAAAAGAATTCAATTTTTCTATTTAGTAAATAGTTAAATTGATAAAAGTTTAAAGGTAAGGGTGATATATGTAAAAAATTTTAAATAAGCATGTGGTTATAAAATACTCATTGTTGTTGGGGAATATTCGTTTGGTCATGGAATATTCTTCTTGTCGGGGAATATTCATACGACGGCGCAGCCTTTTGTGGGCCCCATAACGGAAAGTGATTGGATGAAGAAAACGACAAGTATAAGTTTTTTACAAATAACTGCGTAGTTACCGTTAATACTGTTGGAATACCCTGTGGTTAAAACACGATGATGTCTGGCGTTGTTATAAGAAGACACTTACAGTATTGCACCAATTATTGATTCTTACGTAAGAAGGCACTACTCAATAATTGTTACAGTAATTACTTTTTCAATATTTTATTTTTGATTCAATAATTGCTGCGTTGATATTTTATATTATTGTTATTTTAATAATTGTCACGACACAGTATTTCCCATTATCAGATCAATAATTCATATTATTTGAATAATATTATTAGATAACATTATTGGCAATGTCTAGAAGTTCTGTCTAAGGAGAGGTTTGGTCACCTAATTGCGCGCCAGTAAGTAGAAATTCTTATTGGAAAGCCCCCTCTTTCCTGGGAACTGTCTGGTTGTCAATATTGTGATTCTGTAATATTATTTGTGAATAATTAATTATTGATTTATATGATAAGGAAAATATTCATTTTATGTGGATATAGATGGAAAAAAATTTTAAAGTGACAATTGTTGAAAATCGATATTTTATCTTTTCTGATAAAATAATATTTTATTATATTATTATAATATAATAATGGTGATATTTTTACAATGAATGTGGGATATATGAGTATATGAGGAGGAAGAGTATTTTTGTTGTAAAAGTTGTTCAAAACATGTTAAATATGTTGGTGGACCCATTTCTTGACTGAAATTTGATTATAGCCTGTAAAATCGCCCGTATGTGGAATTCGATCAAATTTTGTTTGGAATTTAGAAAAACTTTCTTCTGTAAAGTTGTAGAGAATTGAATTCCCTATACAAAGTCGCGAGATTCGAATTTTCTGATAAAATGGCTATTTATTATGAATTATTAAAGTTCTGTGGTTCCGAAATAATTGATTTTTGAAAGTTTTAATTAATTTTAATAACAAAAACGTTTTTGTTATGTTTTGGGGGGCCCACTGGTGGTTGAAATTAGCTGAAATCAGTTGTTAAAAGTGTGCGTAAGAAAATTTTATAAATATAATATTATTATATTCAATTTTCTTCTTTGGTGTTCTAGCGATTTCTATAAATAGGGTCTTAGGTTAGAATTGAAAATCACACCGTAAAGCGAAGTTTTCTCTATTTCTCTCTATATTATCGAGTGTATTCTTGTGAGTATTTTGATATCTTGAGTGTTGCTATACTGGCAAGTTAGATTCAAATTATTCCGGTCGAAAGTATCGCTTTCTTTTGAGGTAAAGGGATTGTAAGAGATAGTGAGGGATTAAAAGGGATGTTATTTTCTTCGTAAGTGATATTATTTCTTCAATATCATTATGTTGAAATATTGGTTTGAACTTTTTTTATCAAATTTGGAACTTTTTCATGTCTGAGTTACTTATTCACGAGTTCTTATTTCACGAGTTACTATTCATGAGTTACTATTCATGAGTTCTTATTCACGATTTACTATTCACGAGTTCTTATTCACGACGACAAGTTACTATTCATGAGTTATTATTCACGGGTGCTATTCACTACAAAATTCGTTTTTTTTTTAACCAAATTATAGTTGATTTATGAATATTACTCCGGAGATTAAAACTATGTATTGATTATATTGATTTTATTATCATATATAACATTTTTATAACTCTCGATGTTGAAATTCTCTTTCAACTTTGGAGTGTAAAGATGGGTAGATTATTGGTATGATCATGACTAAGGTTCTCTTTGGCGATGAGTGAAAAGTTGAATTGTGGTGGTCCGATCATTGACCATTGAATTTATAATTGAATATCTTTAGCTTAAGTGTAAAGGTGAATTGATTAACATGGTTATAATTATTGTTTATATAAATTCTGAAATGATTATATATTTCTTTGAGATATGAATATCTTTGGCATGTAGTGCAAAGATGGTCTGTTGATGAATATCTTTGGCCTGTAGTGCAAAGATGAATTTATTAGTATGATTATGAATATGAATTGTGATTTGGTATAACCATGATCTTTGATGTTACAGGTGATGAAAATTATCTTCGTCTTGAATGCGAAAAGGAATTTAGAACTACAACTATGATTATGAGTTATTCACATGATTGTGGACAGGAACTGTTGATTGATGTTACAGGGTTAAAAAATTGTTGGTGGACTTTTAACATAGAGAAGATAATATACTTTATGGTCTATTTGACTCTTCTAATGAATTACTCGTTCCGCTGTAACTATGGTTGAAAAGTTTTATCATCTACCATATGTTCTAAATCTCCGATTTATTCTTGTTGAAGGCTATTGATAATTTATTTATCTTTAGTCATGATATTCTTTATCGAGCTAGTTAGGTTTCACCCTTTTGCTTCACAATTCCTTTTAGGTAATAAAAGTGTAATTGGGACAAGCGGGGAATAATAGGGAATAGAAGCGGTGGTCTATAGATGTTGAGAGTGAGGTGAATTTAACTTGGAAAGGTGTTTTGCCACTATCATACAAGATGTCTAATGACATACAACCTCGTGTCATCATAAGACATGGTCATTGTTTCATCCACTCACGAGTATATCTACCAAAGACTACCTATATGATCATGGAGTCTATTTGAAATATAACTCTCAATTAGAGACAGTGGAGATAATGATATGTCAAGAGAAGACTCACCATTGGGAAGAATATGATAGTAATCTTCTCATTTTTTTTGGGGTAGATAGGGTCAACTAAGGATAATTACGTGGCCATATGATATCTATCATAACCTAGATGTATGGCCTCCCATGTACGGAAGGTTTCTGAGCACTTCTCAAAGATTCTAATTTCTAAAACAGTTTTTCGACTATACCTTTTATGTAAGGTGTCATTATGAGGTGTTGTCCACGGTTGGGACATGAGTCACAATTGGTCTATATTTGTATTTAAACTCATAGGTTTATGTGTTATCGTCATTTTGCACGACAATTGTATTAATAAAGTTGTAGTTGTTTTACATGACCATGTATTTGGCGACTCGAATAGGTTGGATGGAATGGACCTATTTTGGGGGCGTCACAATACATAATTAAATTAAAAATTATAATAAATTAAATTAAAATAAATTTAATTTCATAAAAATTAAATTAAATAGATTTAATTTAAAAAATTAAATTAATTTAATAAATAAAATAAATTTTATAAACTATATAATATAGTATAATACAATATAAAATAAAATAAATAAATTTAATTTAATTTAATTTAATAAATTTAAAAATTTATTTAATATAATATCTACGTAATAAAAATAAAATAAAATGCGAGAATAAAATAAAATAATATCATAAACTGAGTAGCATTTGTAAGACCCCGAATTTTATGAAATAAAAGTATTCAATTTTTTTAATAATTATTATTCTATTTAGTAAATGGTTAAATTAAAAAAAGGTTAAAGTTAAGGGTGATATGTGAAAATTTTGCAAAGTAAGCAAGTGGTCATAAAATATTCGTTTGGTCGGGAAATATCTGTACGACGGCACAATCATTGGTGGACTCCACAACGGAATGACTGTCGGATATAAAAAGCGACAGAGATAACATTTTTATAAAAATAACGGCAAAAATTTTACCGTTGAAATACCCGGTGATAAAAGTTTAGTAATACGCATTGTTGCATAGTAACACACGTTATTGCACAGTGTCTTTGATTATTGATGCTTACGTAAAAAGTCACCCAGTCACATTCAATAATTGCCACAGTAATTGCTGCATAGTATCTCATATTATTGATTTAATTATTGTCACAGTATCATCTGCACAATATTTTATATTATTAAATCAATAATTGAGACGACACAATTATTCATATTATTAATTGCATTATTGATAATGTCTAGAATGTTCTGTCGAGTAAAGGGGTTAAGTTATTTAATTGCGCGCCAATAAAGAGAAATCCTTATCGGAAAGCTCCCTCTTTCTTGGGAACTATCTGGTTGTCAATATTGTGAGTTATAATATTAAATGATGAATAATTGTTGAAAGATTAAAAATGTGTTGATTAAAGATAAATGATTTGTGCTAAATATTTATTCAATTTTTGATATAAATAGAGGGGTTTGTTATGAGGCATTTGTTATAAGTTTGACTTATTATTCCATGAGGAGATGTGCTAATTTTTCAGATCGTTGGTTGAAGTTATAATAGTAAATCAATATGGATCGTTGGTTGAAGTTATAATAGTAAATCAGTATGGACCGCTGGTTTAAAGTTTTAACAGTAAATCAGTATGGAACGTTGCTTTAAGTTTTAATAGTAAATCAATATGGATCGTCCGTTTAATAGTAAATCAATCTGGATCGTTCATGAATTAGTTACTATTTATTTCATTCTCCTATAAATAGAAGCTCATTCCTTCATTATTTCTTACGAATTCACTAAAAATCTAGAAAGAGAAACTATAGAGAGAAAGAAGAAGAATATTCTGCTACTTCACTATTGCAGTATCCAATCTTCTACTAAGGTAAAGGGTATTATTCTTTCGTATTCGTAAAGAATGTTATTTTCTTCCAATACTCATAAGGGTTGTCATTCTATTTTTTATTAATCTGCGGGAGTAACCTGTCTACGCGGACTACCGCATGCATGGTGAATGACCCTTCTTATTTATTCTTTATTAATCCACGGGAGTAACCTATCTACGCAGACTACCGCATGCATGTGAATGACCCTTCGTATTCATTCTTTATTAAATTGTGGAAATGATCTGTCTACACGAATTACCGCATGACGGGTGAAAATCCATTTGCAGTTTCGTATATTCTTTTATACTCGTATGAGATGTCATTTCTTTTGTACTCATCAAGGGATCATATATCGTCTTCTTTAGTATTTCTCCATTTATGGTACAAATTTATTATTTGTTTCCATAACCTTATTATTAAATGGTGAAAACCTTTGAAATTAGTGGAATATTCTTAATAGTTTGTGCTTCATCTAGTATTTCCACTATTGGTCTGAACTTTCTTATTAAATGATGGGATACTATTTATGTCAGGGTACTATTCACTCGGGGTACTATTCATGAGGTACTATTCACGACAAAATTTATTTCTTTTCTGTCCAAAATTATTTTTGATACATGAATATCATTCTTGAATTTTACTCCACAAATGGTGATCATGTTGACAATTTGGATATTCTTGAACTCTAGATAAATTGAATTATAAATCTCTAATATTTATTCTTAATCTCACTTGATTGATTCCTTATATCATTGTCATCATCATTATGCTTATGTTATGGTAAAAGTCATCTTTGGCCCGTAGTGCATAGATGGACTGTTGATTGGTATGATTATGACAAGGAATTTTGTATTAGTATAATCATGACCTGTAATGTTACAGACAAATGATGTGGTAAAATTCCTCTTTGGCCCGTAGTGCATTGATGAACAATTGTTTGGCATGATAATGGCCACCGGTGATACTAACAAATATCATTGGCCCGTAGTGCATGGATAATTCGATGATATGAAATGTTTATTGATGACCACTGGTGATACTAACGAATTAATATCATTGGTCCGTAGTGCATGGATAATTCGGTGATGTGGATTAATTATTAAGTTATGTTATAAGGATAAAATATTGATGATGAATTTTTAAATCATAGAAGATAGTTGACATCATTCTCTAATTGACTCTTCTAATGGATTGTTGTTTCCGATGCAGTACTTGTTGATCTAAAACTTATTGTCTATTATATTCTATCAGATTTTTCCCTCTTGAGGACTAAGGATAATTTGTTCTACATTATCTTAGTCATAATATTCTTTACTAGGCTATTTAATTGAGTTCACCCTTTTCCTTTTTGTTCCATTGTTCTTCTCAGGAGGCGAGAATGTAGCAGGGACTAGTCGGGGAGTGGAGTAGTGGTCCAAGATGGTTATTTTAGTAATCATCACTATTTTATAAAATAGTGTGATAATAATTGTAATGAAGATTTTATTTGATTTTGGATATTGTCTACGAGATAATATTTGTATTAAAACTCACGTTAACGTATGTTTTGTCGTATTTTGCACAACAATTGTATAGATGAAGGTTGTATTTGATTTCTGTACCATATATCTAGCGACCCAAAATGGGTTGTGTGGACCTATTCTGGGGGTGCCACAACATTTACTTAGGTTATCATTGGAAAAATAAACTAAGTATAATTTGCTTAGTTTTCCACAAGTACATTAAAAATATCCTTAAAAAAATAAAATCAAAGCTAATAAAATAAATTAACATAAATTAAAATAACATAACTGAAATAAATTAACATAAAATTAAATAATAAATTAAATAGCATTTACTTAGGTTTCTACAATTAAAATTAACTGAATAAGTAGTCCCCATATTCAGTAAATAAAATAAAATACAATAAACTGAGTAACGTTTACTTAGTTTTCCATTTGTAAAATAAACTAAGTATCATTTGCTTAGTTTGCCATAATTAATCTTCAAAAAACTCAATAATACTCTATGTTCAATCTTCAATACACTTAATAGATCGTTTAGTTTGACACTATCCTAAAAATAATCAATAGTTATAATCAATTACTACTATACATTTTATAATACATATATAATTCCATTAACCCGTAAATATGTTGACCGCCTTAGTTGAGCTGGCTAGGTGTTGTTCGACAGTAATTGCAAGGTGCAGGAACAACTTAAGTTGGTATCAGCATGGTACTATACAACTTACCAGCCAACTCATTGTGAAGAGAACATTAACTGCCTTGGCTTTCTTCATAATCCGTCCCCGCAACCGCATTTTGGGATATTTATAAGTTCCCCTTACCCACTTAAGCTTCCTACTTAAAATTATTACAGCTTTTATCCTTTTAAAATAGAAAGTTCATAAATTTCAATGAAATGTATAGGAATGAACAAAGAAGAGCAAATAATTAACCGATCAATTATAGAATTTGTGATTAGAATTCATGGATGTTTCAGAGGTCTTGAGTGGGCAACGAATACCGCAACGAGTGCAACGAAAATAAGGTGTAAAATACTCTAACTCGTCGCCACATTTTATGGGTATAAGTCAACTCTTTTTGTGACGCGATATCTTAGAGTATTCTCCACCTTCCATTCTTTACCCTCGTTACGGTATTAGTTGCCCGCTCAAGACCTTTGGAACATCCAACAATCCTAATCTCAGGTTCTAGAATTGACCGGTTAATTAGTTGCTCAAATTTTCTCATTCGTATATAATTCATTGTAATTTATTAGATTTCTATTTTAAAAGGATAACAGTTATAATACGTTTAAGTAAGAAGATTAAATGGATAAAGAGAACTTATAAATGTCCCAAAAAGCAGTTGCGGGGACGGATTGAGTAGAAAGTCAAGCCAAGGCAGCTAATACTTTCCAAACAATGAGTTGGGTGATAAATTGCATAATACCATGTTGATGCCAACTTAAATTGTTTTTGCACTTTACAACCATCATTTAACAACACACTAAACTTCAAATAAGACTTGCTAATATAGTTCTGAGTTAATGGAAGAATCATATATGTACTATACTTTAGAACTTAGAAACCCGTTTGACATTCACTCATTAGGAGTGAATGTTGAATAGTCCCCAGTTTGGGACTGCTACTGAATGTTATCTCTCATTTAAGTCGATGCCAATTCACATGGTACATTTTTATTTGTTTTGAGGATTTTTCAGCTGGTGGATCTCTACATGTTCTCCTAGTGCATACTTAGACTAAATTCTCTTGGTCTATTTCTTGTACTTGGAGACCATGGGAAGGTGCTGCTGAAATTTTCTTAAAACAGAAAAAATGTGCTCAAGATTGGCACTAGTGAGGAGACGCATCTAGGAACGGGATAAAAGTCTAACCCCTGTAGAGTGGAGATATATACTAGAAAAATATAATTCATGCATGAACCACATATATGAATATTCCCTTTATAATACAGGCTTTTTTTCTTCAATTAAAGATGTTAGCCGACCGAAGTTGAATATACTGTATGATATGGATTGATGGGAGGGTATTAGTTGATGCATACCGTGATGGGGTGTCCAATTTTATGAACAAAGCAATAGAACATACCAATGAACTGAACGAAAAGATGAGATGCTCGTGTGTCAAGTGTAAAAACATGATCAGGAAGAAAGATGATGAAGTTAAATTCGACTTATTTTCACGTGAGTTTGTTGATGGGTATTCGGTATGGATTCATCACGGGGAATCAGCTGAGTTGAAAGAAGTGACCAATAATACTGTAGACCAACCAATTGAACGAGATTCATACGCCGATAACTATGATGTCATGGAGATGTTGGTCGATTCTTATGGCCCTACCAATATAAACTAGGCTAAAAATGAGCATTCGTCAAGCAGTGCTCAGTACGTGCCAAATAATACAGCTGATGCCTTTTACAAGATGTTATTTGAATCGGGGGTCCCACTGTATCCTAGAAATGATAAGCACACCAGGCTATTTGCAGTGACGATACTTTTACACTTCAAGAATGAGCACGACTGTAGTGAATGTGGTTTCAATGATTTTCTTGCTATTATTAGCAAGTTCTTACCAACTGATCATACTCTACCCGCGAATTACTATGAAGTGAAGAAGATGGTAAAAGGGTTGAATATGGGGTACGAGAAGATTGATGCTTGTGAGAAGGATTGCATGTTATATTATGGGGGAGGATAAAGCTAAGATGTAGTATGATATATGCAACTTGCCTCGGTACAAGATGACAAAACGTGGGGGAAGGAGAAACAAGCGCCTAAGAAGATCTTATGGTACTTTCCTCTTACGCCCAGACTATATATTCATGTCGTCGCACACGGCTGAGAATATGATTTGGCACAAAAGATGGGACGTCGTGCCTGGTTAGTTGAGTTACCCTGTTCATGGAGATGAATGGAAGAAGTGTGATGAACATTTTCTAGAATTTGCTGATGAATTTAGAAATTTTAGACTTGACATGGCTATGAATGATTGTCGTGCCAGACACTTAAAACAAACTTATTAAGCACAAACTCCTATCAAAGTTATGCATGACATACAAATACTTTCGTCTTATACACTATTATGTTATCCTAAATAGAATCAATAATTTTATGCATTATTATATTCAAGTCTAATCAAAGATCTCATCTTTCAATTCAATCAAAGATATAAATTAATTGTTGTCCAAACAATTACTTAATCAAGCATGAAATATAATAATCAATTCATAAGGATCATCAAGTGGAAATAATGATAATTGAATTAAAGCTTCGCAAAAGGTTTCATTGTACTCCTAATTAAGAAATTAGTTCCTCATCATAATTGAAATTAACAAATAATAACTGGAAAAAATCTTGAGTACAAAAATTAAATTAAGTGGAAGAAGAAAAACTTTATCGACGATCTTCAATCTTGCCCTCCAAAGTCTGTCTCTTGAATTCTCCAATTTTATATCTAAAGCTCCAAAAGTAGTACCTAATAATTATCAGTCAAAAAGTCCTTTAAACTAGGTTAAAAACTAATACTTATAATGCTAACAAAAGCCTATTACATAAGGTAAGAAAAAGTCCTTCATAAAGACAACTTCTGAGCAATTAAAGAAACAAAATCTGTAGATCACGCGCCCCGCGCCATAGTTCTTTGTAAGGTGGCGTGGTCCGTTCCAGGTATGCAACATCTTCCTTCAGCTTAGCGCGCCCCGCGCCCAACTTAGCTCAATAATGGAACGCCTCGTGCCTTCTTGCCAGATTGTGTTATTCTCCTTGATTTATGTCCATGTTCAGCTTTTTAGTCCATCCATCCTATTCTCCTGCAAAGTAACCACAAAACCATCACAAGTACATGAATAACATCCAAAAACACACAATAAATCAAGCTAAAAGACATCAAATCATAGGTTTTTAACCTACTCATCAATATACATGTAGTTTAGTTTGATTATATATAAATCCATGTAATTTACTTTAGGTTTTAATGATAATTCGACCCCATATCACTGTTTGTTGTAGTTTATAAGTTATTCCATATAAATTACAAATTACATATAAACACTGTAAGACCCCAACTTTTTATGAATAAAAATTTAATTTTTTCTAAATATTATTTTGAATAATAAGGTGTGATTTGATATAATACTATAGTTATGGGTGATATGTGCAAATTTTGCAAGTAAGCAAGTTGTCATAAAATATTCGTTTGATTGGGGAATATTTTTTTTATCGGGAAATACTCGTACAACGGCACAATCATTGGTGGACCCCACAACGGAATGACTATCAGATATAAAAAGTGTCAGAAATAACCTTTTTATAAAAATAACGGTAAAAGTTTTACCGTTAACTGTTGAAATACCCGGTGATAAAAGTACAGTAATATGTGTGGTTGCACAGTAACACACGGTATTGTACAGTATCTTGATTATTGATGTTGACATAAGAAGTCACTCAGTTCATTTAATAATTGCCACAATATTTGTTGCATAGTATCTCATATTATTGATTCAATTATTATCACAGTATCATCTGCACAATATTTTATATTATTAAATCAATAATTGAGACGACACAGTTATTCATATTATTATTTACATTATTGACAATGTCTAGAAAGTTCTGTCAAGGAAAGAGGTTAAGTTATTTAATTGCGCGCCAATAAGGAGAAGTCCTTATCGGAAATCCCCATCTTTCATGGGAATGATCTGGTTGTCAATATTGTGAGTTATAATATTAATGATGAATAAATATTGTTGAAAGATAAAAAATGTGTTGATTGAAGATAAGTGATTTGTGTTAAATATTTATTCAATTTTTGATATAAATAGAGGGGTTGTCATGAAGTATTTATTGTAAGTTTGGCTTATTACATGGACGGACTTACTCATTTTTCAAAATCACTGGTAGAAAGTTGTCTCAGTTTTATTTTATTATTATTATAATAGTAATAAAACAGAAAAATTTTTATATAAAACAAAATATTTTTTATATTATATATAAAGTTATTCGTTTTATTAGATTATAAATAAAATATATTATATTTTATATAAAGTTTTTTTAATTATAATATTTGAATATTGCACAGTAATGAATAGTAAAAATTAAAAAATCGCGCGAATTCTCTGTGACTTCGCCCGTGATTTTTTTCCATTTGCATCCGTAATTTCTTGAATAGTACCCTGCCATTCTCCTATAAATAGGATGCTTAGTTAATAAATGAAAATCACACCAGAATCAGAGAATTCTTCTTCTATAATATTATGCGTATTTCTTTCTAGTATAAGGATACTTTGAGTGTCGCAAATAGTGCAAGTTTTCCTCAAGAATATCTTCGATATACCAGTTAGATTTACTCTCCTACTAAGGTCAAGGGTATTCTTTATTTCATATTCGTAAGAGATAATATTTTTCGTATTCGTAAGGAGTATTATTTTCGTTCAATATTCGTAAGGGATATTATCTTCGTTCAATATTCGTAAGAATATTATTTTCGTTCAATATTCGGAAGGGATATTATCTTCGTTAAATATTCGTAAGGAATATTATTTTCGTTCAATATTCGTAAGAAATATTATTTTCTTCCATAATCTATAGTATATATGCAATATTATTTCGTTTCATATTCCTAAATCTACACTTATTTTAATAAATATTGTTTCTATAATCCCTGAAATTGGTAGAATATTCTTAAATTTTGCGCTTCATCTAATATCGTTTCATTAAAACATTGGTCTGAATTTTCTTATTAAATTTCAATATTTTTATTAGGGGTACTATTCGCTCGGGGTACTATTCACGATAAATTTGGTTTCTTTTCTGTCCAAATTATTTTTGATACAAATATGAATATCATTCTTGATTACTCCGCAATTAATTATCATGTTGACAATTTGGACTTTCTTGAACTCTGGATAAATTGAATTATAAATCTCTAATATTTATCCTTGATCTCACTTGATCGATTCCTTATATCATTATCATCATCATGCTTATATTGTGGTGAAAGTTGGCCCGTAGTGCATAGATGGACTATTGATTGGTATAATTATGACTAGGAATTGTGTATTGGTATAATCATAACCTGTAATGTTACAGACAAATGATGTGGTGAAAGTTCTTTTTGGCCCGTAGTGCATAGATGAAAAGTTGTTTGACATGATCATGACCACTGGTGATACTAACAAATATTCTTGGCCCGTAGTGCATGGATAATTCGTTGATGTGAAATATTTATTGATTGTTGTTACAGGGATAAAATATTGATATTGAACTTTTAAATCATAGAAGATAGTAGACTTTACGCTCTACTTGACTCTTCTAATTGATTGCTTATTCCACTGTAGTTGTTGATCTAAACTTGTTGTCTATTGTATTCTATTAGATTTTACACTGTTGATGACTAAGGATAATTTATTCTACATTATCTTAGTCATAATATTCTTTACTGGGCTAGTTGAGCTCACCCTTTTCTTTCATTGTTTTCTTTAGGAAATGAGAATATAGATGTGACTAGTCGGGGAATGGAGTGATGGTCCAAGATAGTTATTATAGTATAGTCATCACTATTTTTTAAAATAGTGTGACAATATTTGTAATGAGAACTTTATTTGAGTTTGGATATTTTCTACGAGACAATATGTGTATTGAAACTCAGCTATTGTATTGTCGTATTTTGCACGACAGTTGTATAAATGAAGGTTGTATTTGAATTCTGTACCATATATTTGACGACTCAAAATGGGTTGTGTAGACCTATTTTGGGGGCGCCACAAACACCATTGTTATCTGTACAAGATCATTGTTTATATCTTTGTAGTTTTATTTTGCAATTTAGTTTTGAAGTTTATAAGATACATCATTGTAGTTTATAAGTTTAGTTGTTTTGTTATTCTTTGTAGTTTAGTTTGTAATTGACATTGTTATTTAACGATACAATGTATTCAAAGAAAAGTATATACAACGTTGTATTATGAGTTGATTATGATATATATTGTTGTTAGTTGTTGGATGTAGTTATTGAATATTATTGTGTGTATTGTTGGGATAAAGCAGGTTACAGGTAAAAAATATGGTTTAAAAACTTGGAAAATGCAAATCAAAAAATTATTTAAAAAAATATTTATATTTTCGATGGAATAAGGTAAAACTGATAGAAATTTCGTCGGGAAAAAGGAATATAATTTATTTTAAAAAAATACTATTTTCGACGGAATGAATGATATTTTCGACAGACATTTTGTCTGGGTTAAGGATTTCCCCATCTTGGGGATGGGCCACGTGTCACATTTAATTCGACAAAGTATTTATGACAGAATTGAAACCGTCAAGTTTAATGTAATTGCGACCAACACGCTGTCGAAAAAAATTCCGTCGTACATATTTTTTTCTGACTGAATTGTCAACGGATTTAAGTTCGACGACCATTAATTCGACTATCTAGGCGTTTTTCTTGTAGTGTCACTTGTCACCAGTAGGGCTGAGTAAAGAACCAAATTGTTTCCGAAACCGCATAAAAACCCGCACAAACCGCACCAACAGTTCCGGAGTATGTGGCGATTTTACGTGGGTTGAAAAATTCAATTTACGGTTTGAATTTGGTTACTGGTCAAAAGCGCATGCATAAAATCAAAACTGCACCCTACTTCTTTTGAGTTTTTTTTTAAAATTTAAATTATATGGTCAAAAGGCCCAAAATGACATGTTCAGTTCTTGATTTGTAAATTATAATGTTTGGATAAGAAAACATTAACTATCCAAACAATAGTTTTTAAATTCCAACACAAATATAAAATGAATTGAGTATGCTAACCAAACAGTAGAATTGTTTTGTTGTAAATCAATGAATTGTAATTCGATAGTTACAATCCGTATTGAATTCCATTTGGAATTTAAAAACTATTGTTTGGTTAGCATACAGATTGTTTAAATTATATGAAAATTATAATTTTTGGTCAGCATACGGATTGTTTGAATTATATGTAAATTATAATGTTTGGATAGTTAGAATTTAATTCATTTGGAACTATCTTTCATTTAATTAACTAATTATTTCTATTTAGAATTTTCATATGTAAAGGATAATAATTCATCAGGTTCTATTTTGTTTTTGTTTATACAAAACATTACAAGTAAGGTTGTGTGTGTTATCAAAGTGGTATTTAATATTCTTTGATGCTAAATTGTTAATTTAAATTATATAAAAATTGTTGTTTCAATTGGTGTTAAAACCGAACTAGCACCAAATGAAACCGAACCGCACCGCTCCAATCACAAACGATTTCATGTGTGATTTTAGATTTTTCAAACCGCACTTAAATAATTTCGTGTACGATTTGAATTTTAAACCGCATCATGCTCACCCCTAACTACCATATCAACAAATGGTTGATAGTTGGCTTGGAGTTGCAAGATCAAAAAAGTTTTTTTTGGCTCCCATTCAGATTGTTATCGAACAAACTGCATTAGTTTTTATGTCTAACCGAAAAAGAATATTGTTTGTGTCGGCATAAGGATTAGGTTGAATTCCTTAAATATCTCGCCCTGATGTGAGAGAAAAGATAGATTTGACTCGATCTTTAAACTTATATCCGTTAATGATGTAATGTATAGGAGAAAGTTTTTATTTTTTTCATTAATAATGGCCCAGTCGAGACTCGTCCAATTAATCCCCAAACAAAATAAAATTCGTGAATCATGATGATGACTAATGTACCATGTACTCTGTATCTTATTCTTTGACCTGACCAACACTCTTAATTTCCAGGTGCTCCATTATTAGTACAATTGCTTGTAGCATTAATTGTAGTGGAAGAGACGTGTCAAAACTATTTGCACAAACTATAAGAGGTTTAATCTGATACTTACGTGAAAGCCGTTCGTTTGGACGTCCGTCCTGTAGAGTTGACCGTCTTGGGCGTAATCAGTTCTCAAAGATATATTTATCTAACAAAATATAATTGATTTTGAATTTTTCTATTACCCTAATAAATTATTTGGATCGTCCAAAATTTGAGATAAATCCTACCACCGTCGCCTTAGCCCAGAATAATTATGGCTATAGGTGGAACTAGGGGGGTCCATAGGGGTCATATGACCCCCTCACCCTGAAATCTCCGGAGGTTATTTGTTTTCCTTTCCCTTTCTTTTTTTTTTGTATTTTTTTCTCCATTATTTTTCTTGTGTTTTTGCTTTATCATCAAAGTGAGACAAAAAAAAAGTGATAACAATTCCCTTTGTAAACTAATTAAAAATAAAAAGATAAAGAAATAAAATAATTTTTTTGGATCCTACTATAGTGACCATAAGTTCACCATAGTCCTATCAAGATTATTAAATCTCTTTTTTTCTATTTTTTATTTTTTTTTTGTTTTTGTTGCTGGAATTCATTTTTTCAAACTAATTAATCTCATAAACCACAATATACGATTTTGAATATATAATATTATAATTTGTAATTTATCTATAAAAGTAGCTAATCAATTGACTAATAATTTTAAAATCGATTAATAGTCTAAGTAGCTAGGAAGAATTAATATATATATATATATATATATATATATATATATATATATATATATATATATATATATATATATATATTTAAAGGCATTAGACTCATAACTCAAAAGTTGACAAGGTTGGAATAAGATTTTATGAAATACTATAATTAAGCAAAATGAATTTGAAAAAAGCACTCCAAGCGTTAATAAATACTTTTTTTTACTGGTGTATTTTGACCCATCTGTAAAACCCCAACTTTTTGAATAAAGATGAATTTTCTATAAATATTATTTTTGAATATTATGGAATGAAATTGATATAATAGTTGTGGGCAATATTTATAAATTTTGCAAAGTCATGAAGTTGTTATATAATATTAGATTGGTGGGGAATATTCGTTTTAACAGGGAATATTCATAACAACGACACAATTATTAGTGGACCCTAGCGGAATTATTGTCGGATTGAGAAAGCGACAAAAATACTTTATGAAAATAATAGCGGAAGTGTTACAAGTTAGCTGTTGAAACACGGTGTTAAAAAAATAAAGATGTCTGGCGTGGTTGCATAGTAGTACACACGATATTGATTATTGATGCTTACGTGATAAAGTCACTCGATTTTGTTGGTATTATTAATGTAATAATCTGAGAAAATCTTTTTATATAAAGCAGAATACTTTTATAAAGTTATTCAATAATTAGAATATATTATATTTTATTATGCATAGTGTTTGCATAGTGCCTGCATAGTAAAAAATTTTATAAAGTTATTCGCTTTATTAGATTATAAATAGAATATATTATATTTTATTTAAAAGATTTTGCTTTAAATATGGACCGTCAAATTAAAGTAAATCAATCTGGACCGTTCATAAGTTAGTTACTATGCAGTCCATTTTCTATAAATAGAAGCTCATTCCTTCATTATTTCTTACGAATTCACTGAATTCTAGAGAGATAAACTATAGAGAGAAAGAAGAAAATATTCGCTACTTCTTTACTTATATATCCAAGATTACTCTTCTTAAGGTAAGGGAATATTATTTGTTGTACTGTCGTAAAGGGTGTTATTCTTTCTTATTCATGAAGAGAACCGTTGTTATTCCATTGCTTATTATTCATTAGAATAACTTCGTATCGTGGTCTACCCTATACTTGGTGACATTCTTACATTATTCCGTCTTTACTATTACATTTGGAATATCCACGTTTATGCGTTTTTGTACGGACGATTCCGTCTTTTTATTATTACATTGGAATATCACATGCATGCATGCGTTTCTTATGGGACTGGTTAAAATCTTTATTATTATTACATTGGAATATCTTCTTATGCATGCGTTTTATCTGGGACTGATTAAAATCCTTATTAGTGATACATTGGAATAAACATCATCAATCTGCACCGCATGCATGGTGATTTCTGTTGTTATTCCATTCTTTATTATTACATTTGGAACATCACATGGGTGAGAATTTACTTTGACTGGTTCCATTATTTAGTATTTTGTTGGAATAACACATCATCATGAAGTACCGCATGCATGGTGATTTCTTTTGTTATTCCATTCTTTATTATACTCAGTTGGTTAAAGTTTTGACTTCTATACTCCATGAAATTAGTAGAATATCCTTGATATTTGTGGTTCATCCAGTATCTTTTCATGAAAATATTCTTCTGATCATTCTTGAATTTTACTCTACAAAGCAGTATCATGTTGACAATTTGGACATTAGTAGTTCTTGGACAAATTAATTCTTGAACTTGTTTTATTGAATTCTTATATCATTGTCATCATCCTCATGTTTATATTATGTTGAAAGTCATCTGTTGCCTGTAGTGCATAGATGGACTTGGTATGATTATGACCAGGGATTATTCGGTGTAATCATGATCGTAATGTTACAAATGATGTGGTAAAAGTCCTCATTGGCCCGTAGTGCATTGATGGACAGTTGTTGGCATGATCATGACCATTAATGAATACACAAATATTCTTGACCCGTAGTAATTGTGGTCGTGATACTAAAGAATATCCTTGGCCGTAGTGCAGGGGTGATTCGATAATGTGGAATATTTATTAAGCTGAGTCTCGCCGATATGATGATGAAAAACCTTTTAATCATAAAAGATAGTATATTTTATTTTTTACTTGACTCTTTTAATGGATTGCTTGTTCCGCTGCAGTTAAACTTGATGTCTATTATATTTTATCAGTTTAACATTGTTGGAGACTAATGATAATTTATTCTCGCATTATCTTAGTCATAATATTTCTTCTTTGGGCTAGTTGAGCTCACTCTTTCTTTTCTTTGGTCTCTTCGTGAAATGAGAATATATTTGGGATGAGTCGAGGGAGCGGAGTGATGGTCGGAGGATATCATTAGTAGTCCTCACTATTACGTGAAATAGTGTGATAATAATTATAATGAGGACTCCTTTTGAGTTTGTATAATCTCTAGTAGATAATATTTGTATTCAAACTCATAGCTTATGTTTTGTCGTATTGTACACGGACAGGTTGTATTAGTAAGTTGTATTTGAATTACATACCATGTATCTGGCACCCAAGATGGGTGGCGTATACCTAATTTTGGGGCGTCACAGGTTGGTATCAAAGCTTAGGGATATGATCCTGGCTAAGATGTGAGACTAGAACTAGGAGGGAGAGCGGGAATTCCTTCGCTAGTATGACCTACTTAAATTTATTTTGTATTTAAATTGGTTGGTCGAGTTTAAAGATATTATGTTACATGTCAATTAACCTTTGTTTTTGTGGCGATGTCGAAAATGACATCCAAAAATGTTGAGAATAGCAATGGAGCACAAGAGACCGTTGAGTCTCCACATATCAATAATCGAGGAGAAATGTGCATCGAGAAGGCGACAATCCTCATGCAAACAACAACACCGACCAAATGATGAATGATGGATTGTTCGGAGGCTTTCTGTAATTCATGCAACAAAGAAGCGAGAGCTCCCTCGCCCAAAATGTAGGTGGAAACATCTTGAAACTCTCTCAAGGTCACCACTAAAGCAGATTCAAGGAGCTGGGACCACCGGAGTTTAAGGGAGAGCCAACACCACTTATGGCGGAAGCATGGATAAAGCGAGATCAAGAGATATTTGATGTCTTGGGATGCTCCGAGGAGCAAAAGGTTCCCTTTTGCGCCTTTATGTTGCGCGCGGAGGCGGATTCTTGGTGGGAATCGATAAAAGCGTACTCAACTGCCGTCTTGAAGATGTCTTGGGAGAAGTTCCAAGAGTACATTCAACGACAAATACTTTCCGAAAGTATTCGTCACATGAAGGAGGTGGAGTTTATCAAATTGGAGCAAAACAATATGACCGTGTCGCAATACGAGGCAAAATTTGCGGAGTTATCCCGGTTTGCGTCCCACTTGGTGGATAATGAAGAAAGAATGGCGCGAATGTTTTTAAAAGGTTTGAATCCGGAGATACGTCAACATCTTATTTCTCATAAACTGTGTTTGTATTCAGATGTTGTAAATAGGGCTCAGTTGGTGGAGCGAGATAATGAGTCAACGCAACTAAAAGAGAGCAGCCGACAAAATGATAATGTCAGGAATAAACATGTGAATGATATTCCTATTTAATATATGATTTGATTATGATATATATATATATGAATGAATATGCAAGTATGCTTGCATGAAGAAAAGATATAAAGTCCTTTGATAGATAATAGAAATATATGTACAAGGACTTAGAATGAATTGATCAAATATGTTAGGTTGATCCTACATAAGTAAAACAGCTTTGTGAAGTCCTTAAAAAGAAATGATGTACAAGGACTATAAATATAGAAAGATCAAGCATGTTAGGTTGATCTTATGTTGTAATAGATAGGCTTGTCTGATCGTCGAGCACTACACCAAAAGTCGTAGTCTGCCAGGAGAGTTAGAGTCAACTCGGGAGCTATCGAGGCAGAATAGGAGTATGCAAGATAGTGAGATCTCGGAGTTCGTAGACTTTCAGGGGAAATGAAGAAGGATCGTAGTGTGTCGAGAAGAGCTTCCTCGGGATGGTAGTGTGCTGAGGAAGTCATGTTCAGAATAGTAGAGACAACCTATCTACAAGCCGAACGACCATCTGCCGAAGCCAAGTATGAAACGTAGACTACACTCTGAGTCGTAGAGTCTAGCGATGCCAAAGCCAAGAAAAGGATCGTAAGCTACACTCTGAGATCGTAGAGTCCACTGAATGAATGCAGAGATCGTAGTCGGGCAAAGTCAAATGAAGACAACAAGCACAAGGAAGAAATCATAGAGTGTCAAGATCTGATCTCGGGATCGTAGTGTCTGCATAGCCGAAGCTGAATCGTAGAGTGCAGAACTACGACTCCAAAAGAAGTGCTCACAATGCTAAGTCAGGATCGTAGAGCAGATACGGTTCTCAACAAATGATCACTCCCAGAATATCCAAATGTACGAAGCCTCCGGTTGGCAACGCAAAGATGCAATCCACGGTAAAGGGAACCGAGAGCACTCAACGAATGACATGCGCAAGGCTAGCGGAGAACTAAGCAACAATCCAATCAAACATCAAGATTGAGTTGAAAGGCCATTCGTGATGAAGTCTTCCACAAGATGATTCAAAGAAGACTTCAGCAGCTGACTAAGGAAAAGTCAGCTAATGCAGTTGCTGACAAGAGAACAGAAGACAATGATCTTAGAAGTAACCAAGATCGTAGTGTTTGCCAAACAAAGAAGGGACTGATGGAAAGTGAACCGAGATACTGGTCAGCCTCTGAAAAGCAAGGCTAAAGTGATTAAGTGCCGTGTCAGATCATTGATGATAAGTGAACGGGAGATCACAAGGAGAAAGTAAGCTGGACGCACCACAAATCTGAAGTGTCTTAATATTCAGAAGGGGACCAGGACAAGGAATCAGGCCATCAGGATTCGAGAGGCTGCCAAAGCAAACAGAAGTATTGAAGCACTGCATAATACAAGGAAGGGGTGTTCTACATTGAAGATCCAATCAACACTCTTCCAGATCGTAGTGTTAACTCTACCAACCAACGAGCAACACTCAACAAGACACTACGATCAGGTCCTTGAAGACATGCATCAGAATCATAGAGTTCGAATACCTGAAGACTGAAGCATTAGCAACGGTTCAATCTGAAGAGTAATATTAGAACAAGTGCTTATTGAGAGCATCAATGCAAAAGGACAACCTCTGATCTAGAAATCAGAAGAGATAAAGTCTTCAACCTGCCCAAGACAGTAAAGTGATACATCTGACAGAGCAGGTGAAATAGTAGACTGCAGTGTCAGAAAAAGTATGACATGTCACATCAGGAAGTCTACCTCAAGCAACTCGAGATCTGCGAAGACATTTGAATAGCTTCCAACAGCTACTTTCCAATGGAAGAATTGGGAAGATGTATAAATGTAGAAGAGTTTTAAAGATCAAAGGTTGTTGGAGTTGTGAGTTTTGAAGAGAAGGTGGACTGATCGAATCAAGTGATAGTGAGTCAAGAGGCTCACTCTATGATCCACCAAGAACACTCAAAAATCAGATCAAGCAAGAAGTAGAAGTATGAGTTCTACTATGTAGAAGTAAGAGCTCTACTACATGAAGAGTGTTCTGAACTGCCGAGAGAAAGAAGAGCATCATGCCATCTAGATGTCCATCATGGGAAGACTCTAAGTACAACAGAGAAGAGCTTATGGTCAACTTAGCAAGTCCATCATGGGAAGGCATCGAGTAGCAAGAAGAGAGATCACAAAATCCATCTTGGTGTCAAGCATGAGAAAGCTTTTAAGTACCTTGTAGAAGAGCTTACAGTCATCTTAGAAGACTCTCGTATGCGACCATCAAATACCAAGGAGAATGATCTTGAGGCACTTCATCAAGGGGTCATCCAGGAGTAGTTGAAAGCAACCTAAGAAATTCGAGCATCATGCAACACTCAGCGCCGCCCTTCAAGGATGATCAAGCCAAGTCGCTAGGGATAGAAGATGTTGAGCATGAAGACATCTTAGCATTTCAAAGACCAAACTCCAACAACAATAAACAAACAACTCAGCGAAGCCGGGGCACTGAGGGTCCTTGTCGGAGGGACTAAATGAAGCAGGCCAAAGGGTCCTTGTTCGGAGGGACTAAACAAAGTGGGCCAAAGGGTCCTTGTCCAGAGGGACTAAACGAAGTTCCAAGCCTGCTGGGCTTGAAGAGTTCTTAGTGAACTGAAGTCCCAAGGCTGCTGGCCTTGAAGAAATCATAGAGATTCAGGGTGCTGCCCTTCCTTAGTGGAAATCCTACTAGTTGAAAGCAGAAGAGTGGATTAGGAGCTTGAGTCTCTGAACCACTTAAAACCTTTTGTGTCTTTTACATTATATCATTTACATTATGTCTATAACTGCTATAACTGCTATGTATGTTTTAACTGCTTACAACTAAACTAACCCAATGAACATTGTACGTATAATTATGAATATATCAATGAAGGGGAATATTTTACTTATTCCGCTGTGCTTGAAAAGATTCTTATAATATGAACAATACATCATAAACCAGAAAAGTATTTGAAATAAAAAGGATCTATTCAACCCCCCCCCCCCTCTTCTAGATCTATTGTGCCCTCTGGGAACTAACAGATAATACCAGTGAGAGCAGTCATCGAAGCGGTGATAACAAGCATGGAGGGAATCAATAGTCCAGAAATGGTAACCACTTCGGTGGTAATCAGGGCCAAAACAATAAGAATGGACATTTCAAGAAGAGGAGATTCAACAATGATGGAAAGATGTCAGCACCAGCACCCATTGTTAAGGAAGGAGAAAGACCACCTATCATATGCTTCAAATGTGGAGGGGAGGGACACATCAGTCCAAATTGCGTGATGCCGTCCAAAGCATGTTATATTTTGGAAGAGAAGGTCACTTAGCCCGATTTTGTCGTTCACCAAAGACAAATTCAGCTAGGATGGAGGCACCAAAGGCTGTCCCAGAAAAGTCAAAGCCGGTAGTACAAGGGAGAGCGTTTGTTGTGACCTCCCAGAAAGCAAGGAACCCGAATGAGGTCATCACGGGTAAGCTTATCATAAACTCTAGCGAAGTCTATACTTTATTTGATACCGGTTCTACCCATTCTTTTATTTCTCCTACTTGTGCTCAACGATTAAATTTGACTCCGGAGAAATTAGACTTTGACTTATCTGTGGAAACTCCGTTGGGAGAAACCTTCATTACATCCACGGTTTATAAGTCTTGTTTGGTTCAAGTTGGTACCCACACATTACCTATCGATCTTATTGCATTAAAAATACTTGTATTTGATGTAATTCTAGGGATTGATTGGTTAACTACTCATCATACAAAAATTGATTATTTTCGTAAGGTTGTTAGCTTTCATATTCCTAATCGACCTATTATGCGAATTCAAGCAACCAAACCATTAAAATCAATCACTGTCATCTCAAGCCATAAAGCTATTCATTTATTGAAAAATGGATGTCAAGCTTTTTTAGCTCATGTCATAGATCTAAACAAAAATACGTCAGTTTTGAATAATATTTCTATTGTTAATGAATTTCGACGTATTCACCGAAGAACTTACGGCCTACCCGAGGCGTGAAATTGAATTTTGTATCGACCTTGAACCTTCTGACAAAACCCATTTCTAAATCCCCATGTCGAATGGCTCTATTGAACTTCGGAGTTAAAAAACTCAACTGCGCAGGAATTGTTAGACATTGGCTTTATTCGTCCTAGTACTTCTCATTGGGGTGCTCTCTGTTCTATTCGTGAAGAAGAAGAAAGATGGGAGTATCGACTTTTGTATTGATTATTGGGAGTTGAATCATGTCACCATCAAAAAATAGGTACCCATTGCCACGTATTGATGACCTGTTTGACCCGGTTGCAAGGAGCCAAATTCTTTTCAAAGATTGATCTTCGTTCGAGATATCACCAATTGAAGATTAGAACCAATGACATTCCAAAGGCGGCTTTCGAACTTCGATGACGGGCATTATAAATTCCTAGTCATGTCCTTTGGATTGACTAATGCTCCCGCCGCCTTCATGGATATGATGAGCGAGTATTCAAGGAATATTTGGATCACTTTGTGGTCGTCTTTATTGATGACATCCTCATATATTCCAAAACGTGAAGATCATGAAGCAACACTTTAAGTCGATACTCCAAAAGCTTACGTGAATATAAGCTTTATGCCAAGTTGAAGAAATGCGAGTTACGGCGAGGAAGTAGCATTCCTTGGGCATGTGGTATCAAGTCATGGAATATCTATTGACCCGAAGAAAGATTGAAGCTATTCAAAGTGGGAGAAACCTAAATCGATGGATCGAAAATCGTAGCTTTCTTTCGAACATTTGGTTATTATCGAGAGATTCGTAGAAGGGTTTTCTCGAATCGCTACTCCACTAACTCGGTGACTCGGAAAGATACAAAGTTTGGTTGGAGCGAGGAATGTGAGAAGATTTTTCAAGAACTCAAGAGGAGACTCATTTCAAAGACTGTTACGACAATACCATTTGGTTCGGAGGATTTGTCATCTCTGGTGATGCTTGAGGCAGTGAGGTTAGGATGTGTTCTCATGCAACATAGGAAAGTCATAGCCTATGCCTCACGACAACTCAAAAAATATGAGAGGAATTATCCTACTCATGATCTAGAGTTGGCAGCTGTTGTCTTCGCACTAAAGATTTGGAGGCATTACTTGTATGGGGAGAAAGTGGAGATATTTACGGATCATAAAAGCCTCAAATATTTCTTCACTCAAAAGGAACTCAACATGAGACAACGACGTTGGCTTGACTCATTGAAAGATTATGATTATAATATCAATACCATCCCGAAAAGTTTAAGCGTGGTAGCTGACGTATTGAGTAGAAGATCATATGCGGGTACGAGTGCAATATTGTCAACGCAAAGGCCCATTTTGTATGACTTGCAAAGGATGTAGATAGAGATAAAGACTCCAGGGACCCACGTGATTATGACAAATATACGAGTAGAACCGACTTTAATTGATAAAATTAAAGATGCTCAAGTTATAGATCCGGAGCTGATGCGTATGAGGAAGAAAGTGCAAGAAGGTGCTATGCCAGAAGCAAGAATCGATGAAGAAGGAATTCTTCGAGTCAACTCCAAACTTTGTGTTCCTAACGACCCTGATTTAAAGTATAAAATCATGATGGAGGCGCACAACACACCGTTTGCAATCCATGCTGGGAGTACCAAAATGTATCATGATCTTCGACATACATTTTGGTGGGGCAATATGAAAGAGAGATAGCGTTGTTTATCTCAAGGTGTCTAACGTGTCAACGAAGTCAAGCGTAGACATCAAGTACCAAAAGGTCCATTGCAACCACTTGAAATTCTAGAATGGAAGTGGGAACACATTACCATGGATTTCATTCATTGGTCTTCCCAAAGTTTCTCAAGGCATAGATGCGATTTGGATCATTGTTGATAGATTGACCAAGTACGCTCATTTCTTCTACCGACACGAGAAACTTATACACTTGAACGTCTTGCTTCGTATGTACATAAACGAGGTTGTAAGATTGCATGGTATGCCGGTATCCATAGTTTTCGATCGAGACCCAAGATTCACTTCGCGATTTTGGGTTAGTTTGCAAAAAGCTATGGTCACTGATTTACGATTTAGCTCTAAGATATCATCCTCGGGACAGACCGGACAATCGGAGAGGACTATTTAAACTCTTGAAGATCTATTAATACTCGTGTCCTTGATTTCAAGGAAGTTGGGACAAGTTCTTACCATTGGTGAAGTTTTCCTACAACAACATGGTTATCAAACAAGTATTGGCATGGC
The DNA here is from genome assembly GCA_020205605.1 of Panax ginseng. Taxonomy (NCBI): domain Eukaryota; kingdom Viridiplantae; phylum Streptophyta; class Magnoliopsida; order Apiales; family Araliaceae; genus Panax; species Panax ginseng. The sequence goes on along the minus strand of CM035143.1, from coordinate 119,391,110 downwards.
TCCATTCGAGCGTTGTATGAAAGAAAGTGTCGTTCTCCGATTATCTTTGGGATGAGGTGGGTGAAGCAACGTTGTTGGGACGAGTTACGTGCGTATGACTACGGAAAAGATTCAAACGATCCGCAACGTATAAAAATCTCACAAGATCGACAAAAGAGTTATGCTAATCTTCATCGAAAGGACGTGGAATTCGATATAGGAGATCATGTATTGTTACGTGTTGCTCCATGGAAAGGAGTTATGAGATTTGGAAAGAGAGGAAAGCTCAATCCTCGATTCATCGGCCCATTTTTAATCCTTGATCGAGTAGGAACTGTGGCCTATAGACTCGCTTTATCGCCAAGCATGTCTCGTGTTCATAACGTTTTTCACATATCCATGTTATGTAAATATGTGGAAGACCCGAACCACATTATTGAGTTGGAACCGGACGACATAGCGGAAGATTTGACGTATAAAGAGGTTCATGTTCAAATCTTGGATAAGAAGGAACATATTCTACGCACCAAGGTTATACCTCAAGTAAAAGTTTTGTGGAGAAACCACGATGTTGAGGAAATGACTTGGGAGTTAGAATCTGAAATGAAATCAAGGTATCCTTACCTCTTCGACATACCAGGTATGTACCCTAATTTCGAGGGCGAAATCTCATAAGAAGGGGAGATTGTAAAACCCCATATTTTTGAATAAAGATGAATTTTCTATAAATATTATTTTTGAATATTATGGAGTGAAATTGATATATTAGTTGTGGGTAATATTTATAAATTTTGCAAAGTACGCAAGTTGTTATATAATATTCGATTGGTCGGGGAATATTCGTTTTAACAGGGAATATTCGTACAACGGCACAATCATTGGTGGACCCCACAACGGAATTATCGTCGAATTGAGAAAACGACAAAATACTTTATGAAAATAACGGCGGAAGTTTTACGTTAAGCTTTGTTGAAACACCCGGTGTTAAAAAATGCGATGTCTGGCGTGGTTGCATAGTAGCACACGGTATTGATTATTGATGCTTACGTGATAAGTCACTCCGTTTTGTTGGTATTATTAATGTAATAATACAGAAAATCTTTTTATATAAAACAGAATACTTTTATAAAGTTATTCAATAATTAGAATATATTATATTTTATTATGCATAGTGTTTGCATAGTGCCTGCATAGTGTTTGCATAGTAAAATCTTTTATAAAGTTATTCATTTTATTAGATTATAAATAGAATATATTATATTTTATTTAAAAGATTTTGCTTTAAATATGGACCGTTAGATTAAAGTAAATCAATCTGGACCGTTCATAAGTTAGTTACTATGCAGTCCATTTTCTATAAATAGAAGTTCATTCCTTCATTATTTTCTTTTACGAATTCTTGAACTCTCTAGAGATAAACTATAGAGAAAAAGAAGAAAGTATTCGCTACTTCACTACTTATATATCCGAAGACTCTTCTTCTTAAGGTAGGGAATATTATTTGTTGTACTCGTAAGGGTGTTATTCTTTCTTATTCATGAAGAGAAGCTGTTGTTATTCCATTGCTTATTATTACATTGGAATAACTTTTATATACCAGTCACCCTATACTTGGTGACATTCTTCTATTATTCCGTCTTTACTATTACATTTGGAATATCCTATCATGCGTTTTCTTTGGACCGATTTAAAATCTTTATTATTACATTGGAATATCCTATCTCATGCGTTTTACGCCGGACACGGTTCCGTCATTATTATTATTACATTGGAATATCCTTTTCATGCGTTTTTACGCCGGACTGATTAAAATCCTTATTAGTATACTCGTTGGAATAACTCGCTATACATCACAATCACCGCATGCATGGTGATTTCTGTTGTTATTCCATTCTTTATTATTCTGTTGGACATCATCCTTCGATTGTGAATTTCTACCGACTGGTTCCGTTATTTAGTAGTCTGTTGGAATAACTTTGCCTCATCGGCAACCGCATGCGTGATGATTTCTTTTGTTATTCCATTCTTTATTATACTCGGTTGGTTAAAGTTTTGACTTCTATACTCCATGAAATTAGTAGAATATCCTTGATATTTTGCGCTTCATCGAAGATCTTTTCATGAAAATATTCTTCTGATCATTCTTGAATTTTACTCTACAAAGCAGTATCATGTTGACAATTTGGACATTAGTAGTTCTTGTACAAATTAATTCTTGAACTTGTTTTATTTAATTCTTATATCATTGTCATCATCCTCATGTTTATATTATGTTGAAGGTCATCTGTGGCCTGTAGTGCATAGATGGACTTGGTATGATTATGACCAGGGATTATTCGGTGTAATTATGACCATAATGTTACAAATGATGTGGTAAAAGTCCTCATTGGCCCGTAGTGCATTGATGGACAGTTGTTGGCATGATCATGACCATTAATGAATACACAAATATTCTTGGCCCGTGAAGCGTATGGATAATTGTGGTCGTGATCTTAAAGAATATCCTTGGTAGTAGTGCGGGGGTGATTCGATGATGTGAAATATTTATTGTCGTGAGTCTCAAATGATACTTGATGATGAAAAACCTTTTAATCATAAAAGATAGTAGATTTTATTTTCTACTTGACTCTTTTAATGGATTGCTTGTTCACCGTTGCATTAAACTTGATGTCTATTATATTTTTTCGGTTTAACATTGTTGGAGACTAATGATAATTTATTCTCGCATTATCTTAGTCATAATATTTCTTCTTTGGGCTAGTTGAGCTCACTCTTTCTTTCTTTATTCTCTGTGAAATGAGAATATAGCGGGACGAGTCGAGGAAGCGGAGTGATGGTCCGAGAGGATAGCATTAGTAGTCCTCACTATTCGTAAAATAGTGTGATAATAATTGTAATGAGGACTCCTTTTGAGTTTGTATAATCTCTAGTAGATAATATTTGTATTCAAACTCACAGTTTATGTTTTGTCGTATTGTACACGGCATATTGTATTAGTAAGTTGTATTTGAATTACGCACCATGTATCTGGCGACCCAAGATGGGTGATGTATACCTAATTTTGGGGGCGTCACACCATCTCTAAAAGAGTAGTGCTACAGACACAAACTATTTTACAAATATTTTACAAACTGCTGATGTGGCATATGGTTCTCGTCATGGCCCAAAAATTTGCCGATATTGTTAAATGTAATACATACCATGCACATACATTTTCCCCATATATATATATATATATATATATATATATATATATATATATATATATATATATATATATAAAAGAAGTATCTTTCAATGGATATATTCTCATATATTTTGTTGTAGTCGAAGTTCTCGTATATTTTGTTGTACTTAACTATTATGTTGTAAGTTGTGGAAATATACTTTTTTGAATACAACCATGTATAGTTTTTATTTATTTAATTAATTTTATTTTTTTTGTGTAGACAATATTTTGAAAAAAAAAATGTTTTTTTTGGCACAGTCACTAAAATTTCAAGAACGGTCTTGCTTGCGTGTACATATCGGATATATAAGATGTTATACATACACAGGGGCGAAGCTAGGGGTTAGCCAGTGGGGTCAATTGCACTCATTGGATTATTTTTTTTAATATATAATAAATAGATTTTTTTTTTTTTTTGTGGAATAGAAGAGTCAATTGCACCCACTGAAATCCTCACCTCATACACAATAATTTTGAAGAGGGACTTCAGTTCATATTGTGGATATGCAGATTAAAAAAACAAATAATAATTGGATGTCTGTAGTTACTAGTAAATTAGATTGACATCATCCACACTTAGTACTTAGTAGAAGAATTAAAGCAAAAGGAAGTATCAAGAGAATACTTCTTTATAAAAGACTCGACCATTGCTTTCCTCTCCTCTTTTGAATGCCGAATGCGTGACTTCCTCCCTCCATCTCGCTTGTAACTTGTTCGCTGAGAGTCAGGGACGAAGAGCTACTGAAAAGAATGAATTATTATCAACTAATATTGCAAACGCATCATCTCCATATAAACTAATTTATATTATTTTTAAAAATAAATAATGAATTACTTACTTATAAACAATTGTGATTAAAAAAGTCTAATACGAGTCAATATAGTGTATATATATATCATATATTATAACTCATTATATTTTTATTGTAATATATATATATACTCGAAAGTATAAAGTATTAAAAAAAAATTGGGCGGGGAAGTGTCATTCCTAGAATCCTCGCTAAATTATTTATGGCTCGGTAATAATTTCATTTCAATGACAAAAAATTATGACTTCGCCACTGTACTTACAGTGGTTATGTTCTCATCATCATGATCTTTCAAGTGTGATATGATTTTGAGCCAAACACGACCGTGATACAATTAGATGCACAGGTGGTTAGATCTTACATGTGTATGAAATTATTAATTTCCCCCAGTCGTTGGTCCACCAAATGCATGTATTTTCCATGGATGGGCAGAGCTAGCTCAGTTGAGACTCCCTTTCCACACTGATTAATCAGGAGGAGCTAGAGGTATCTAGCCAACAGACAAGACACTGTAGTGTGACCCACTCATGTCAAAAAAGCTTGCCGGAGACTATGACCGGCCGACCGTCAGCATCTGATGAAGTATGCACTTACGGTGTGTACATCACGATATAGTAGGACTACTCTAGCTAGGTTTCTCAGTAGCATGTCTAAGTTTTATGAATCTGATTTTGTAAATGGATTTATTTGTTGGCTTTCAACTGCCGCCTAATCTCCTCATTGGCCAATGTCGACGTCCTGTAACGCCGTTGTTGGGTAAGACTGCTCCCTGTGTGAGTTCAATCGAGTTAGTTAATTCATAATCTAATATGATAATTGAACTAATTTTAACCACACAGAATTTTATGTATGCATGCTTAATAATACTACTTCCTTACCTTTTTAAATGTGGTTTATTATTTTTGTCTTTTAATATTTATCGTTTTAATTGCGTAGTTCTCAATATTAGTATCCAATAAATAACACTTTTCTTTTTTATTTTAATACAAATACAGTATAAAAGATCAATTTTATATTTAATGTTATACAATATTTCTTTAATACAACATATAAATTCAATCTTAATTAGGTCCATATTCACACATGCACATGCATGTCTGATGTATCAAAATCAATATAGTACTAGATCTCTCCCAATAGCAGAACAAGGATTTTGAGTCCGGAGAGAACAAAATATATATGAACACATACATATATATATTTATATAAAATATTTTTCAGTTATATGTTATACTTTAAAACAAGGTAAAAAGTGTTAAACCTATACATATACAATAAAACTTATTTAACCACATACTCACAGTTAGAAATTATATCACAACAAAATAAATAATTATAAATACCTAATTTATGATTTCTAATATATATTGTCGAATCCTAGTTAATTTCATATATTTTCTGGAGAGAGACGATAACAAAAATATTACTCATTACAAAAAATCACAAACTCAAATAATAATGTACTCATCATATTTTTCAACTTTAAATAAATTATGTCAAACTTAACAATAAACTTGGGTTGTGGAGAGAGACTATAGTGAAGAGAATGCATATGTGATAGATGGAATTTGGAGGGAAAAAATATAAATACAGACTAAACATCTAAAATTTGTTTGAGAAAGAACAATAAACAAAATGTTAAAGGAGTGTTTGTAGATTAACAAATTAAGGTTTGACTACATATATATATATATATATATATATATATATATATATACTGGTTTGCTTACAAAAAAATAAAAATTCGGGGGTCATGGTCCGGCACCGACTCTATGTAGCGTCGCCAATAATTTTAAGAAACTGATATTTTTACATAAAAAAATTAATATTTTTACATTTTATGATTGTTGGTCTACATTCTCACTAATAAAACAAACAATATTACTAATTGCACGTAAATTAATGTGTATTTAAGATTAATATCCCCTAAATCTCCATTCAAACCCTAGAATTTGACAAAACAAAAGGAGGGAGTGGGCTAGCTAGCAAGAAAATAAATAAATAAATAAACACCACTTCTTTATCTTTTCTCTCCCCTCTTTTTCTCTGTATATATGCAACTTTCTTATTGATGTGATTCTCCACCATAACTTGACCAACCTTTATCAAAAGAAAGAATATTTCAGGACTATGGTTTTCTCATCCTTTCCAGTTTATCAGCTAGATCCTCCCAACTGGCAACAACATGTAAGTTTTTTCCTTTAAAAAGCTACTTTTATTAAAAGATGAATGTACAGAGAGATTTGATTTCTTAATTATTTGCAAATTTACAGCAACCGGGAGGAGTTGGTAAAAGTTCCCAGCTCCCACCACCTAAGCCGCCGCGGCCCACCTCCGGTTCAAGCCGGCATAATTCGACGGCGGAGCGAGCTAGGTTAACAAAGTTGGTGCAGCCAGAAAGTACAGCACAGAAATGCCCTAGATGCGAATCGACCAATACAAAGTTCTGCTATTATAATAATTACAGCCTGTCGCAGCCACGTTACTTTTGTAAGAAGTGCCGGCGGTACTGGACTAGAGGTGGTGCACTGAGAAATGTGCCGGTAGGCGGCGGTTGCCGGATGAGTAAGAAAAACAATACAAGTGCTAGATCAAAGTCAACACCGGTAATTACCGGTAGCTCATGTACTAGTGGACTTTTCTCTAGTAGCTGCACCACTGAGATTACAGGTCATTTGCCCCTTACTCCACTACCACAATTTCCCTTTTTGCCCCCATTACATGATCATATCAGCAACTTTGGAGCTGGGGATCATATTGGCTTTTCTTTTGGGGTAGTTCAGCCTCCAGCCACGGTGGCAGCCTTTGGTGGGACGGGTGGATTTGGTGATCATCGGCAGCAGTTTCCTTTCTTGGCAGGACTGGAGCCACCATCTGCCGCCGGAATGTACAAGTTTCAAAGTGAAGTCTGTGATTTTTCTGATCAAATTGCTGTGGTGACGTTTGAAGAAAATCAAGAACTGATCAATTTGCCAAAGAAAATTTTGGGTTTTCCGGGAAATGATCAGCAGTGTTGGAGTATATATAGCCAATGCATTGACTGATATTAATGGTTTCACTTCCTCCGCCAGCAATTTCTTGTGATTTCAGCCATATATATCTTCATTTCTCCAAAAACCCTACCATATTTCGGGTCTATTAGTTGTTTTTTCATATATATATATATAGAAATGTTCTATCGGAGAGAAATCAGCGCTTATGAAGACAATTGTAACAAAGTGGCCTCCTTAACTTCCAGCTTTAATTCCAACCCCAAGTGTGAATGGATGCGGAATCATCAATGCAAATATGGAATGAACCTTTTGCTCTAGTATCTGCAGAAAACCCTAAGAATGGTAGGCCTTTCGTTTCATTTTTAACGTTTTTTTTAATATTGTATTGAGTTTTTTAGAGAAGGTGCATATGCATGTGTTCATTGATTGAGTTAGTATCGGACACAAGGGCTAAATGATGCATTGTATTGCTATTAATTTCATTTGATATATATGGTCATTAATGGAAGTGTGTTGCTAGGATATTTCATTTTTGTCGTTTCACTATTTTATTAAACTAAAATTAAGTTGTTTTTTCTATGTTTGTCACGACTAACTAAGTGTGACAATCGGTATATAATCATCATTTCCCCAAAAGGGACGGATTTTCACTACAAGAAAAATTGTCGACAATTAATAAAAATAAATTTTTCACAAGAAATAATATATTACTCACAAGAGATAATTATTGTAAAGAAAACTTTTCTTCGCACAATTCCTCACATTAGAACTTATTGTAAAAGATTATTTTTGTTTGACGAGGAGATGATTTCCTCACAATTAACATTTTGAAATAACTAATAAAAATGTCTTCCTTCATAACTTATAACAATTTGTGAAGAACATATTTACTTTAGAAAAGTTAGATTTACTTCACTAATTATATATTGTGATTTTTTTTAATTTACCGAAAAGAAATCCCTTCGACAATTGTAAGACCCCAACTTTTTAATGAATAAAATCAAATTTCCTCTATTTATTATTTTGAATAATAAAGTGTTAATTTGATATAATACTTTGGTTATGGGTGAAATGTACAAATTTTGCAAAATAAGCAAGTGGTTATAAAGTATTCATTTTGTCGGGGAATATTCGTTTGGTGGGAATATTCTTTCCGCATCGGGGAATATTAAATGCATTTACCTATGACCATTTGTGGGTTCCATAACGGATAAGCTGTCGGATGAAGAAAAGCGACAAGTTTGAGTTTTTTAAATAACTAGCGTAATGGTTACTGCAATTAATAATTGTTGGAATACCCGGTGGTTAAAATACGATGTCTGGCGTGGTTGCACAAAGAATAGCACAAGATTATTACAAAGATTTTTGAAATTATTGATTCTTACGTAAGAAGTCACTACTCAATAATTATTACGATGTTTTATTATTCAATATTTTATTTTATTGGTTCAATAATTGTTGCGTTGATATTTTATATTATTGTTGTTTCAATAATTGTCACTGCACAGTATCTCCATTATCAGATCAATAATTCATATTATTTGAATAATATTATTAGATAGCATTATTGACAATGTCTAAGGAAATTCTCATACAGGAAAGGGGTTTGGTCACCTAATTGCGATAAAGAAGAAATCCTTATCGGAAAGCCCCCTCTTTCTTGGGAACGACCTGGTTGTCATAATTGTGATTCTGTAATATTATTTGTGAATAATTAGTTATTGATTTATATGATAGGAAATATTTAGTTTATGTGGATATAAATGATGGATATATTTATTTTATGTGGTTATAAATGAAAGAATTAATACTGAGGTGTTTTAGCAGTATTTTGTCGGAATGGATGTTTTGAAAATCGTCCGTATGTGGATTTCGGTCATTTTTCGTTTGGAATTTGAAAAAACTTAAACTTACAAAGTTGTAGAGAATTAAATTTCCTATGAAAAGCACATGAGATTCGAATTTTTCTGATAAAAGGGCTATTTATTATGAATTGTTGAAGGTTTAGAAAATAAAATATTTTTATTAAAAATATGGTGGGCCCCATTTTTGGTTGGTGAGTAATGAAATGTGCTGAAATTTATTTTCAAAAGTGGTGGGCTTGAATAGTAGCAGGTAAAGTGTAAGACCCCGAATTTTATGAAATAAAAGTATTCAATTTTTTATAGTTACTATTCATGAGTTACTATTCATGAGTTACTATTTACGAGTTACTATTCATGAGTTACTATTTACGAGTTATTATTCATGAGTTACTATTCACGAGTTACTATTCACGAATACTATTCATGAAGCATGATAAATTTTTCGTAAGAAGGCATTACTCGATAATTATTTACGATAATTCTTTATTCGATATTTTATTTTATTGGTTCAATAATTGCTACGTTGATATTTTATATTATTGTTGTTTCAATAATTGTCATGTACGATATTTCTCATTATCGGATCAATAATTCATATTATTTGGATAATATTATTAGATAGCATTATTGGCGATGTCTAGAAAGTTACATCGAGGAAAGGTTTGGTCATCTAATTGCTTGGCGATGAGGAGAAATCCTTATTGAAAGCCCCTCTTTCTTAGGAGGCTGCTGGTTGTCGATTAATTGTGATTACGTAATATTATTTGTGAATAATTAATTATTGATTTATATGATAAGAAAAATATTCATTTTTATGTTGTTATAGATGGAGAAATTTTTTAATGTGACAATTGTTGAAAATTGATATTTTATCTTTTACGATAAAATATATTATTATATTACTGATAATATAATAATGGTGATATTTTTACAATGAATGTGTGATATATGAATAAATGAGGAGGAAGAGTAGTTTTGTTGCATTAAATGCTAAACACATGTTTTATGTGTTATAAAAAATGTTTAACACATATTAAACATGATGGGTACTACAAATTTTGATTTGAAATCGATTATAGCACTGTAAAATCGTCCAGTTTGTTGATTTGATCCGATTTACATTTTGAAATTTGAAAAAACTTTCTTTTGCAAAGTTGTAGAGAATGGAATGTGGTTTGAATTTTTCTGATAAAAGGGTTATTTATTATGAATTATTGAAGTTCCGAAGTTCCAGAATAATTGATTTTTGGAAGTTTTAATTATTTTATTTAAGAAAAACATTTTTTACACTTTGGTGGGCCCCACTTGTATGTGTTAAATTGCTGAATTCAGATTCAAAGGTGTGCTAAGGAAATTTTATATTATTTTAATAAATTTTCTGCTTTGGTGTTCTAAGTAATTTCTTATAAATAGGTGCTTAGGTTAGAATTGAAAATCACACCAGAAACTGAAGTTTTTTCTCTCTATATTATCAAGTGTATTCTTGTGAGTATTTTGATATCTTGAGTGTTACTATACGGTGCAAGTTAGTTCAGCATTATTCCAGTCAGAAGTACTGCTCTTTTGAGGAAAGGGATATTGTCGTTAGTATGTAAGGGTTATTATGTTTTTCAATTTCGAAATTTTTTTGAACCTTCAAAAATTCTGAAAAAATTTGAAATGATATTTTGATGAGTTTTGTAGATTGTGTCCAAAAATGGCGATTTTTGGATGTATAGATTAGGAGTTATGGATTTTATGAGAAAAGACTATTTTAAAAGTAACCGCTTATAACTCCTTGTGATTAACTCCAAAATTGATGAAATTTTTATTGGGAGTACATCTATATAATATCAGTATACTCTGTAAATTTCGGAAATTTTGGATAAAAGTACAATTTATGATAAATGTCTGAATATTCCGTGGTTTTGGCCATGTGAAAAATAGTAAATGAATTTTAAAAATTCTGAGAAAAATATATGTTCAATATGAGACTATATTATGCTAAATCCCAGAAAAAAAATATTTTTGGAACAGATTTGGTATTTTTTATGAAAATGTTCTAGTTATAAGTAAATGAATTAAATATGTTATGTGAAGTAAGAAAATTGGAAAATATGATTTTAGGGCTTGAGAAATCATATATGAGGTATATGCAGATTTTTGATGAGGGTTTTGGTTATTGGTGATGAAATTTTATGAGTTTGGCATTTTAGGATGATTAAATGCATTTATTAGTAAAGTGTAAACAATTAAAATAAATTGTTTATAAGTTTAAGAAATGATTAAGATATTGTGCTAATATTAATAATATTAGATTATGAGATTATTAAGTAATTTATAACATTTGGATTAAGGTGTTATGAAATCATTGATTTATGAATCTTATTCTTGAAATTAAATGCAGTTGTTGATCATATTGTTTTTATTATCATATATAACATTTTTATAATTCCGGTGATGATATTTCTCTTTGACTTAAGTGTGAAGAGGGGTAGATTATTGGTATGATCGTGACTATGGGTTCTCTTTGGCGATGGTAGTGCAAAGATGAATTGTTGGATTGGTATGATCATGACCATTGAATTTATAAAGCGATTATCTTTAGCTTAAGTGCAAAGGTGAATTGATCAACATGGTTATAATTATTGTTTATATAAATTACGAAATGATTATGTATTTCTTTGAGATATGAATATCTTGGCACAGTAGCAAAGATGATTTTGTTGTTGAATATCTTTAGCATGTAGTGCAAAGATGAGCTGTTGATGAATATCTTTGGCACGTAGTGCAAAGATGAATTTATTAGTATGATTATGAGCGAGGCGTGATTTGGTATAACTGTGATCTTTGATGTTTCAGGTAAAGACAGGTGATGAAAATTATCTTCGTCCTGGATGAGAAAAGTAATTTAGAACTACAATTATGATTATAAGTTATTCACATGATTGTGGACAGGAACTATTGATTGATGTTACAGAGGTTAAAACATTATTGGTGGACTTTTAACATGGAGAAGATAATAGACTTTATGGTCTATTTGACTCTTCTAATGGATTGCTTGTTCCGTTACAACTATGGTTGAAAAGTTTTATCATCTACCATATGTTCTAAATCTCTGATTTATTATTGATGAAGGCTATTAAAAATTTAACTATCTTTAGTCATGATATTCTTTACTAGGATAGTTGTGCTCACCCTTTTGCTTCACAATTCCTTTCAGGTAATAAGAGTGTAGCTGGGTTGAGCAGGGGTAACAGGGGAATAAAAAGGTGGTCTCTAGCTGTGGAGGTTCTCCCTAAACAGTATAAAAAAGTGTGTTGTATTTTATACATCATTTAGTAGTTATATTTGGTGAACCAAATAGGGTGAGGCGAACCCAACGTTGGAAGGGTGTTTTGCCACTATCATACAAGATGTCTAATGACATGCGACTTCGTGTTATCATAAGACAAGGTTGTGTACATCCACTTTGCTTGAGTATATCTACAAGCACTTACCTATATGATCTTGGAGTTTGGTTAAAGTATAATTCTCAATTAGAGACGGTGGAGATAATGATATGTCAAGAAAAGACTCACCATTGGAAAGAATATGATAGTAATCTTCTCATTTTTTGGGGGGATTTATTGGGTCAACCAAGGATAATTCTGTGGGCATATGATATTTATCATAACCTAGACGTGTGGCCTCCCATGTACGAAGGTTTTCTTGAGCACTTCCCAAAGATTTTAATTTCTAAAATAGTTATTGACTGTACCTTTATGTAAGGTGCCATGGTGACGTGCTATTCAAGGTTGGGACATGAGTCACAGTTGGTATATATTTGTATCAAAACTCACAACATGTGTTGTTGTATTTTGCACGACAATTGTAGTAATAAAGTTGTAGTTATTTTCTGTACCATGTTTTTGGCGACTCAGAATAGGTCCCAAATACCTATTTTGGGGGCGTCACATAAAGCCATCAGGTAGCAGGTTAGTCTGTTATAGCGTTCTAAGCATTTTTCTATAAATAGGGTGCTTAGTTAGAATTGAAAATCACACCAGAAATAAGTTTTCTCTCTTTCTCTCTCTATATTATCGAGCGTATTTTGTGAGTTGTTATTCATAAGTGCAAGTTTTCTTCAGCCTTATACTGATATTCCGATCAGAAGTACTGATATTTTGAGGTAAGGGGTGTTAGTTTCTTTCTAATGATGTTATTCTTTAAATATCATTATACCGAAATATTGGTATAAATTTTATTATGGAATTTCTACCTTTTTGTGTCGGGGTTACTATTCACGTATATGGCACTATTCACGAATACGACACTATTCACTGAAAAATGAAATTTTCTCTTTTTTGTCCAAGATATCTATTATGGTTAGTACTATCTTTGATTGTATCCATATTTTGATCTTTATTTTTGAATTCTGCTTCACAATTGGTTATTTTGGAGTATTATTGAACTTGAATAAACTGTAATATGAATCCCTAATGTTTGTCCTTTTGTCTCACTGGATTCGTTTTCTTTAATATATTTTTCATCATCCTCAATCCTAAATAATGATATTACTGAATATATTTGGCTTGTAGTGCAAAGATGAATGATTACCTAATGAATATTTTTGGCCTGTAGTGCAAAGATGAATGATTACCTAATGAATATCTTTGGCCCGTAGTGCAAAGATGAACATGTGTTGAGATGAACAAGACCAACTGGTGATACAAATGAATATCTTTGGCATGTAGTGCAAAGATGAATATTTGATTCAAGATGTATATTGATTGATGTTACATGGATAAAATATTGATGATGGACTTTTAAATCTTAGAAGATAGTAGAATTCTTTCTCTACTTGACTCTTCTAATAGATTGATGTTTCTGTTGCAGTTGTTGATCTAAAACTTGTTGTCTATTATATTTTATTAGATTTTTCCATGTTGAAAACTAATGATAATTTGTTGTATATTATCTGTGACGCCCCCAAAATAGGTATACATCACCCATCTTGACTCGCCAAATACATGGTACAAAATTCAAATACAACTTAATTATACAACAGTCGTGTAAAATACGACATAACATAATCTAAGCGTTTTAATAAGAATATTGTCATCTAGACAATATCCACACTCAATGGAGTCCTCATTATATTTATTATCACACTATTTTATAGAATAGTGAGGACTACTGAAACAACCATCTGGACCGTTAATCCGTTCCTCGACCAGTCCCAGCTATATTCTTATTTCCTGAAGAGAACAGTGAAAGAAAGGGTGAGCTCAACTTGCTCAGTAAAAAATATTATGACTAAGATAATGCAGAATAAATTATCCTTAGCCTTCAACAGTATAACAACTGATAGAATACAATAGATAACAAGTTTTAGATCAATAACTGCAGCGGAATAAGTAATCCATTAGAAGAGTCAAGTAGAGCATAAAATCTCATCTTCTATGATTTAAAAAGTTTTTCATCAACTTTATCACGAGATTCAAATTTTAATAAATAAAATCGAATCATCCCCGCACCACGGCCAAGGATATTCATGTAATCATCAATGGTCATGATTATCTTTGAATAATCCTCGGTCATAATCATACCAACAACTGTCCATCAATGAACTACAGGCCAGTGAGGACTTTTACCACATCATTCATTACATTACGGTCATGATTATACCGAATAATCACTGGTATAATCATACCAAGTCCATCTATGCACGTAAGCCAAAGATGACTTTCATCATAATATAAGCATGAGGATGTTGACCATGACATAATAATTCAATAAAACAAGTTACGTTCAAGGATAAATTTTAAAGATTTATAATTTAATTTATCCAGAATTCAATAACGTTCAAATTGTCAACATGATACTGCTTTGTGGAGTAAAATTCAAGAATAATATTCATGTACCAAAAATAATTTGGACAGAAAAGAAATATATTTTTAGGGTAAATAGTACCCCGTGAATAGTACCCTGTGAATAATACTTCGGGAATAGTACCTCGTGAATAGTACCCCGACATGAAAAGTACCATAAATACCCAAGTGAATAATATTCGGGTGAATAGTAATTGGGTGAATAGTAACCCGTGAATAGTAACTCGTGAATAGTACTCCGGCATGAAAAGTGTCTCGAATACCCGAGTGAATAATATTTGAGTGAATAGTAACCAGGTGAATAATAACTCATGAATAGTATTCCGTCATGAAAAGATCAATAATTATCAACAAAGCTCAGAATAATATTTCCATGAAAAGATACTGGATGAAGCGCAAATATCTAGGATATTCTACTAATTTCATAGAGTATAGAAGCCAAAACTTTAACCAACTGAGTATAATAAAATATATGAAACTGCAAATAGATTTTCGCCCGCCATGCGGTAATCCACGTAGACAGATCATTTTTACAATTTAATAAGGAATGAATACGAAGGATCGTTCACCATGCATGCAGTAATCCACATAGACAGGTTATTCCAACAGAATAATAAAGAATGGAATAATAGAATAATTCACCAGGCGTGCGTAATCCGCATGCAAAAAGTTATTCCAATGTAATAATAAAGAATGGAACCGTGTCATGCGAATCTGCATGCGGATAGGATATTCCAACGAGAATAATAAAGAATGGAACCAGTCATGCGTAATCCATACGCATGGGATATTCTAAAGTAATAATAAAGAATGGAATAACAACGAGAATTCACCGGGCATGCGATAAATCATACGCACGAGTTATTCCAATGTAATAATAAAGAATGGAATAATGTAAGAATTTCACCATGTATGCGCTTATCAAGATGTATAAAAGTTATTCCAACATAATAATAAAGAATGGAATAACAACCCTTACGAATATTGAAAGAAAATAACTCTCTTCATGAATACGAAAGAATAATACCCCTTACGACTGTTGAACGAAAATAATATTCCTACGAATATTGAACGAAGATGATATTCCTTAAGAATATTGAACGAATATAATATTCATACGAATACGAAAAATAGCATCTCTTCAAAATATGAAATAAATAATACCCCTTACGACTGTTGAACGAAAATAATATTCCTACGAATATGATATTTCTTACGAATATTGAACGAATATAATATTCATACGAATACGAAAAATAACATCTCTTCAGAATATGAAATAAATAATACCCTTACCTCAGAAGAAGACTGAATACTGGAGTAGTAAAGTAGCAGACTATTCTTCTTCTATCTCTCTATAGCTTCTCTCTATATAGCTTTTCTCTCTATAATTGCTCTTGTGAGTCTTAGTGAATTGGTGAGAATGAAGGAAGAATGAGCTTCTATTTATAGGAAAATAGAGTTTTGATAATTGCACGTTTTGGGGCTCGAAATATTACAGTATAATACCTTCTTCTTTTCCTTCATTTTTAATTTAGTCCTGCAAGTATTATCAAACTTGCACCACCTCCCCTAATAGTATATCATGTGAACCAATAGTACAATCATGTGACTCAATAGTACAATCATGTGACTCAATAGTATAATCATGTGAAAAAAATAATTACAGTATAGTACCTTCATCTATACCTCCATTTTTAATTTAGTCATGCAAGTATTATCAATCTTGTACCACCTCCCCTAATAGTACATTCATGTGACTCAATAGTACACACATGTGAACAAATAGTTATAAGCATGTGAATTAATAGCAATTAATTACTCATTTATCCGATTAATTACCCGATTGATCAATATAACCTCCAGACATCAAATATTATCGAAATAAATGTTGATTTCCACTTACACTAATAATTCCAACACAATGGAACTATCAATTTTATCTTTAATCAACACGAACTTATTCATCATTAATATTATAACTCACAATATTTAACAACCAAATTATTCCCAGGAAAGATGGGGCTTTCCGATAAGGATTTCTTCCTATTGGCGCGCAATTAAGTGACCAAACCTCTCCTTGACAGAACTTTCTAGACATTGTCAATATTGCAATAATAATATGAATAACTTTGTCGTCTCAATTATTGATTTAATAATATAAAATATTATGTAGATAATATTGTGACAATAATTGAATCAATAAAATGAGAGATATTATGCAGCAATTACTGTAGCAATAATTGAGTATAACTGAGTGAGTTCTCACGTAAGCATCAATAATCAATACCGTGTGCTACTATACAACCACGCGTAGACATCGTATTTTTTACTCGGATAGTTCAACGGTTTAACGGTAAAACTTTCACCGTTATTTTATAAAAAAATAATTACGCATCGCTTTTAAATACTGACAATTATTTTCGTTAGGGGTCCACCAATGATTGTGCTGTCGTACGAATATTCCATGTTAAAACGAATATTCCCCGACCAATCGAATATTCCCCGACATAACAAATATTTTATAACAACTTGCTTACTTTGCAAAATTTTCAAATATCATCCTTAACTTTAAACTTTTATCAATTTAACTATTTACCAAAATAGAAAAATTGAATACTTTTATTTCAAAAAATTCAGGGTCTCACATTATCTTAGTTATAATATTCTTTACTGGGCTAGTTGAGCTCACCCTTTTCCTTTTTGTTCCATTTTTCTTCTCAGAATGAGAGAATTTAGCAGGAACTAGCCGGGGTATGGAGTGATGATTCAAGATAGTTATTTTAGTAGTCCTCACTATTTTATAAAATAGTGTATCAATAATTGTAATGAGGACTCCTTTTGAGTTTGTATACTGTCTATTAGACAATATTTGTATTCAAACTCACAGTATATGTGTTGTCGTATTTTGCACGACAATTATATTACTGAAGTTGTATTTGTTTCTGTACCATGTATTTGGCGACTCAGAATGGGCGATGTATACCTATTTTGGGGGCGTCATAGCTTGGTTAGGGGTGAGCAATTCGGATATATCCGAACCGAATAGCTTATTCGGATAAACCGAATACCGAAATATTACAAATTTCACTATCCAAATAATTAGCCGAAATGAGAAATAACTGAATAATCGAATTGAAAATTCGGTTATTTCGATTAATAATCAAAATTAAGAAACACAGGAGGACTAAATTAGAAGTAAACCAATTTAATCCATGCCTTCATCTCTATTTGGAATTATTTTTCATTTCTTTCGTACTTCAATTATTTTTCGGTTAATCGATTAACAATATTTCAATACCCATATTCATACCCGAATACCGAAATATTAAAACGGTTATGACCGAATTAATGAAAATAATCGAATAACCGAAATAATTCGGTTATAAAATTTCGGTTGTGATCGGTTATTCGGTTTTATCCGTTTTTTACTCAGCCCTAAACTTGGTATATACCCCTTCGAGCAATCAGGGATGGCATAAGGACTGGTTATTTGTCAAAGGACCCGAAGTCTCCTCCATACCCAACTGGACCATTTTTGATCGTATCTTTGGAAACTTCAGAGATATTTCAAAGGAACGTATAAGAGAAATGGCGAGCCTTTTAGAGAAGATTCCCATCAAGGAATGGAGCTTCGGACTTCTGAGCAAACAAGCATGGTTGTACGACCATAAATGTAAGTCCCAAGCCCAATTTATTGTATAACTTACTGAATTTCCTTTGATAAATTGACCTGAATAGAGGATTTTCCCTGTTATAGTATCTCTGATCAAATCGACGTTAAGTGACCGAAGAGATCTACACAGATTTCTTTCGGGCTCATCCCCGCTGACCTCTACAGAAGTACCAATCAAAGAGCCTTCAACTTTCGAAGCTCAAACTACTGAATCAACTCCCACCGAAGGGACAAGCCAACCTCGCCGAAGAAAGCAAGTTGGCCGAAAACCCAAACACCCCCTCACATAGACTTATAACGAGTGTCTCCTCTACATGCCCCCTGACGAACGGACCCGAATCCTTCGTGCCAAAAAGAAGAAAACCCAAATAACTCCTCCAGCCGCTGAAGAGCCACAAGTACATCCCACAGAAGCCGATCTTCCGCCTGACATCCCGGTTGAAATCGTTGTTTCTGACGAAGAGCCCGAAGAACAAGTAGAACCCACACCCAAACTTGCTCGAACAAGAAAACCAGCCTCCTCAAAAAACAAGCCCGGAGCCATGGGATCCCCCACTCTCTGGCCAGAATCCAATGAGAAATTCCCATTTCAGCTCTATAACTCCTTCGTCTGTGATACCGATGACCACCGGTTCAGCAACAACTCCATAATGGACCTGATCGACGAGGGAATGAAATACCATGCTAAGGTAAAATGATACTCAACTTATCCATTTACAGTTCAGTCCATCAATTTGAACTAATTCATTAACATTGATCATCTGCTTCGACCATAATCCTGAGAACCAATAGGGCAGAGTACCCTCATCGGTCAATCAGGAGAATGGCTGTTGGGTCTTCGTCTCCATCTGCTTCGACCATAATCCTGGGAACCAATAGGGCAGAGTATGTAAGATCCCAAATAATTAATAAATGAAATTTAATTTCCTCTAATTATTATTTTGAAATAGTAAGGGTTGATGTGATTAATGTGGATAGTTATGGGTAAAATACGCAAATATTTCAAAATAAGCAAGTGGTTATAAAATATTCATTGTTGTTTGGGGAATATTCGTTTGGTCGTGGAATATTTCAGATTGTTGGGAATATTAAATGCGACCACAAGCATGACCATGTGTGGGCCCATAACGAAAAAGCGATTGGAGGAAGAAAATGACAAATATAAATTCGTTTAAAAATAATCTGGCGTAAGTTGTTACCATTTTTTGTTGGAATACCCGGTGGTTAAAAACAAGAATCTGCAGCGTTGTTGAAGCGGTAGAAGATACCAGTATTGCACCAATTATTGACTCTTACATAAGAAGGCACTACTCAATAATGGTTACAGTAATTACTGTTCAGTGTTTTATTTTATTCAATAATTGCTGCGTTGATATTTTATATTGCTATTATTTTAATAATTGTCATTATACAGTATTTTTCATTATCGAAGCAATAATTCATATTATCTGAATAATATTATTAGATAACATTATTGGCAATGTCTAGAAAGTTACATCTAAGGAGAGGTTTGGTCACCTAATTGCTGGCCAAGAAGGAGAAATTTTATTGGAAAGCCCCTCTTTCCAGGAACGCACGGTTGTCAATATTGTGATTCTCGTAATATTATTTGTGAATAATTAATTATTGATTCATATGATGAGGAAAATATTGATTTTATGTGGATATAGATGGAGAAAAATTTTAATGTGACAATTGTTGAAAATTGAAATTTTATCTTTTCTCGATAAAATAATTCATTTAAATATATATAATATTATATTTTAATAATATAATAATGGTGATATTTTTATAACGAATGTGGAATATATGAGTATACGAGGAGGAAGAGTATTTTTGTTGCAATAAATGTTTAAAACATGTCGGTGGACCCCATTTATTGACTGAAATTTGATTATAGCCTCTAAAATCGTCTGTTTGTGGATTTCGGTCAATTTCTGTTTGGAATTTGGAAAACCTTTCTTCTGCAAAGTTGTAGAGAATTGAATTTCCTATAAAAACTCGCGAGATTCGAATTTTCTGACAAAAGGGCTATTTATTATGAATTATTGAAGTTCTGAAGCTCCGAAATAATTGATTTTTGGAAGTTTTAATTATTTATTTTATGAAAAACGTTTTTTTTACTTCTTCTAGAAGGGAGCATGTGGTTTGTATTCAGATTTGCAGATTCTAAGAATGGGCGTAGAAAATTTTTATATATATTATTATTATAATAAATTTTTTGCTTTGGTGTTCTAAGCAATTTCCTATAAATAGGTGCTTAGGTTAGAATTGAAAATCACACCAGAAACTGAAGTTTTCTCTCTCTATATTATCGAGCGTATTCTTGTGAGTATTTTGAGTATACTTTGAGTATTGCTATACGGTGAAAGTTCAAGATATAGCCTATATCCAAAGATATCAGGTTAAAATCTTGATCTTCGAGGTAAGGGATATTATTTTTTTCAGTAATGATATTATTTCTTCAATATCATTATCTTTGAAATATTGATCTGAAGTTTTTATCAAATTTGGAACGTTTGGTGTCTGAGTTACTATTCACGATATCAAGACTTTATTCACGTATATATGGTACTTATTCACGAATACTGACTATTCATTTGAAAAAAAAAAAAAAAAAAAAAATTCTTTTCGTCAAAATATCTATTCGGATACTAGCTTTGATTGTATCCATGTTTTGATCATTTTGAATTTTACACCACTATGATTATTTTTGAGGTATTTTTGGACGTGGATAAAACAAAGTACTGAATCCTTAATCCTTAATCCTTGTCATTTTGTTTCACTTTGGATTCGTTTCTTTAAAAAATATTTTTCATCATCCTCGGTCTTAAATGATGATATTATTGAATATCTTTGGCCCGTAGTGCAAAAGATGAATGATTTTCGATGAATATCTTTGGCCCGTAAAGTAAAGATGAATGATTTCGATGAATATCTTTGGCCCGTAGTGCAAAAGATGAGCAGTGTTTAGATGAACATGACTAGCTGGTGAATGTCCTTGGCCAGTAGTGCAAGGATGAATATTTGATATCGGATATATATTGATTGATGTTACAGGATAAAATAGGCGATGAACTTTAAAATTCATACATAGAAGATAGTAGTTTGCATTCTCTACTTAACTCTTCTAATGAATTATTATTTCACTGCGAATATTGATTTAAAACTTGTTGTCTATTGTATTCTATTATATTTTTCCTGTTGAAGACTAACGATAATTTTGTTGTATATTATCTTAGTCATAATATTCTTCTTTGGGGCTAGTCGAGCTCACCCTTTTCCTTTTTGTTCCATTTTTCTTCTCGGGAGGCGAGAATATAAGCGAGTATGCAGTGGGGTATGGAATGAAAGTTCTAGGGAGAGTTGTTTAGTAGTCCTCACCATTGTTGTAAAATAATGTACCAATAATTATGATGAGGATTTATTTGTATGTGGATATTGTCAGATGGCAATATCTCGTATTTAAACTCATGCGTTTTACTATTGTAATAATAAAGTTGTAGTTGTTTACAGCACTGTATCGTATTGACAACTCGAGAATGGGGATGTAGACCTATTTTGGGGTGTCACAGAGTACCATCCTCGGTCAATCAAGAGTTGGGACCACGAATTTAAGGGAAAGCGGATCCGATCATGGAGAAACATGGGTCAAGCAAATTACCAAGATATTCGATGTCTTGGGATGCAGAGAACAGAAGGTTCCATTCGCCACCTTTATGTTCCGTGGCGAGGCGGATTTCATTGGTGGGAGTCTGTGAAGAAGCACTCCATCCATCGGTGCTTTTCAAAGATGTCTTGGGAGACATTTGAAACTATTTAATGACAAATACTTTCACGAAAGTGTTCGTCATATGAAGGAAGTGGAGTTTATTATGGAGCGAGAACAACATGGCGGTGTCAAAGACGAGGCGAAGTTTGCGAGTTATCGTGTTTGCACCTCATTTGGTGGAGAATGAGGAACGATATGGCGGATGTTTACGAGAGGTTTGAAACCCGACATACGTCGAAGATCTCATCTCTCATAAATTTTCTCTCTATCAGATGTTGTTAATGAGGCTCAATTGTTAGAGCGAGATAACGAAGTACGGCCAACCGAGGTACCACAATCGAGGATCATCTAGGAGATAGCGATCAACAAAACAATAATAACCGGTGGAAAGAAAAAGGCGGACAAAAATGGTAACCACTCTGGTGGTAATCATGGCCATGAAAATAGAAGAAGCGAGTCGGGGAGGAGATTTTAAAAGAGGAGATTCAACAACGACCATGTGAAGACAGAAAGTGCCGTGAGAAGAATGGTTCCAAGGGAGGAGAACGACCACCCCATATATATGCTATAAATGCGGAAAGAGGGACATATCGGTCCAAGCGCACAACAGTTCGGTATGCTATAATTGTGGAAAGGAAGGACATATCGCTCGAGACCCTGCAGTAGCGAAAAACCTAGTTCAATGGGGACGGTGACTCAAAAGATATCCCGTAAAAGTCAAAGTCAACGATTCTCGGAAGAAGCGTTTGTTGTGATTGGTCAAAATGTGAGGAACCCAAACGAGGTGATCACGGGTAAGCTATTTATAAATTCTTGTGAAGTTTATACTTTACTAGAACCTGCATACTACCCATTCATTTATCTCTCGCTTGTGCTCAACGTTTAAACTTGACTCAGGAGAAATTAGACTTTGACCTATCTCTGTGGAAACTCCGTTAGGAGAAACTTTCATCACATCCAATTGTTTATAAATCTTGTCTCAATCCATGTTGGCACCCTTATCTTACTGTTGACCTTATCTCTTTAAAGATACTTGCTTTTGATGTGATTTTAGGGATTGATTGGTTAACTACTCATCATGCCAAAATTGATTGTTTTCGTAAGGTTGTTAGCTTTCATATTCCTAAACAACTTTGTTGTTGAATTCAAGCAACTAAACCATTAAAATCAATCTTTGTCATATCTAATCATAAAGCTATTCGTTTATTAAAAAGCGGATGTCAAGCTTTCTTAGCCCATGTTATGGATTTGAATAAAGACACGTCAAAATTGAATAATATTCTGTTGTTATTAACTTTTCCGACGTATTTCTGAAGAACTTCCGGTCTACCCCGTAACGTGAAGTTGAATTCTTTATTGACCTTGAACCCGTACAAAGCCCATTTCTAAAACCCCATATCGAATGGCTCCTATTGAACTTCAGAGTTAAAGGTCCAACTACTGGGAGTTGTTGGACATTGGTTTCATTCGTCTCTAGTACATCTCCTTGGGGTCTCTGTTTTATTTGTAAAAAGAAGAAAGGCGGGAGTATGCGACTTTGTATTGACTATCTGGAATTGAACCATGTCACTATCAAGAATAAGTATCCTCTACCTCGTATTGATGACTTGTTTGACCCGATTGCAAGGAGCACAATTCTTTTCAAAAATCGATCTTCGATTCCGGATATCATCAATTTGAAGATTTAGGCGAGGATATTCCAAAGACTGCCTTTAGAACTCGGTACGGGCATTATGAATTCTTAGTTATGTCTTTCGGATTGACTAATGCTCCTGCGGCTTTCATGGATATGATGAACCGAGTATTCAAAGAGTATTTGGATCAGTTCGTTGTTGTCTTTATTGATGACATCCTCATATATTCCAAAAGCCGTGAAGATCATGAGCACCATTTGAAGTTTGGTACTCAAAGGCTTCGTGAAAACAAGCTTTATGCAAGTTAAAGAAATGCGAGTTCGGCGAGGAAGTAGCATTTCTTGGGCATGTGGTGTCAAAACATGGAGTATCTCATTGACCCGTGAAGATTGAAGCAATACAAAGTTGGGAGCAACCAAGTCGGTGATCAAGTACGTAGCTTTTTGGGCTTAAATTTGGTTATTATCGGAGATTCGTGGAAGGGTTTTCTCGAATCGCTACTCCGATTAACTCATCTAACTCGGAAGGATACAAAATTCGCTTGGAGCGAAGAATGCGAGGAGAAGAGTTTCCAAGAGCTTAAAAGGAGACTTATTTTCGTCACACTGTTTCTAACAATACCATCTGGTTCGGATGGATTTGTTATCTACAAATGATGCTTCTGCAAAAGGTTAGGATGTGTTCTCATGCAACGTGGGAAAGTCATAGCCTATGCCTCACGATAACTTAAAGAATATGAGAGGAATTATCCTACTCATGATCTAGAGTTAGCAAAGCGATCGCCAAGGCGCTAAAGATCCGGAGGCACTATCTATATGGAGAGAAAGTGGAGATATATTCGGACCATAAAAGCCTTAAATATTTCTTCACTCAAAAGAACTTAACACGCTGCGAGAGACGTTGGCTCGAGCTATTGAAAGACTACGACCACACTATTCAATACCATCCCGAAAAGCGAGCGTGGTAATGACGCGTTGAGTAGAAGATCATATGCGAGAACGAAAGTGCGATGATGTCAAGTATATCGCGTGAGAGCCAACTTTAATAGAAAAAGTTAAGGTTGCTTTCAAGCCACCAGGCCGAGTGATGCATATGAAGAAGAAAGTACAAGAAGGTGCTATTCCTAAGGCGAGAATTGATGAAGAAGGAATACTTGAGTCCACCTGCGGACTTTGTGTTCCTAACGATTCGATTTGAAGTACAAGATTATGATGGAGGCACACAATACACCATTTGCAATCCATCCGGAAGTACTAAAATGTATCGTGATCTTGACATACATTTTGGTGGAACAATATGAAGAGAGAGATTGCAAAGTTTATCTCAACATGTTTAACTTGTCAACGTAAAGGCGGAGCATCAAGTGCCTAAAGGACCATTGCAACCACTTGAGATTCCGAAATGGAAGTGGGAACACATTACCATGGATTTCGTTATTGGGACTTCCCACGGTTTCTCAAGGCATAAATGCTATTAGGGTTATTGTTGATAGATTAACCAAGTCTGCTCATTTCTTGCCGATACGAGAGACTTATTCCCTTGAACGTCTTGCTCAAATGTACGTAAATAAGATTGTGAGATTGCATGGCATGCCAGTATCCATAGTTTCGGATCGTGACCCAAGATTCACTTCAAGATTTTGGGTTAGCTTGCAAAAAGCTATGGGTACGGATTTAAGATTCAGTTCGGCATACCATCCTCAAACGGACGGACAATCAGAGAGGACTATTCAAACTCTTGAAGATTTATTAAGACTCTGTGTCCTAGACTTCAAGGCGGTTGGGATAAGTATTTACCATTGGTGGAATTCTCCTACAACAATGATTATCGAGCAAGTATAGGTGTGGCCCCATTCAAGCATTATATGGACGAAAGTGTCGCTCTCCAATATGTTGGGATGAGGTGGGTGAAGCAACATTGTTGGGACCCGAGTTAAGACGTATATGACTCACCGAAAAGATCCAAATGATTCGACAAGCGATACAAAGCGGCACAAGATCGACAAAAGAGTTATGCGGATCTTCATCGAAAGGATGTGGAATTTAGTATAGGGGATCATGTATTGTTGCGTGTTGCCCCATGGAAGGGAGTTATAAGATTCGGGAAGAGAGGAAAGCTCAATCCACGATTTATTGGTCCATTCCAAATTCTTGACCGAGTAGGAAATGTAGCCTATAGACTCGCGTTACCTCCAAGTATGTCTCGTGTTCATAATGTGTTTCACATATCTGTACTTCGTAAATATGTGAAAGACCCGAATCACGTTATTGAGTTAGAACCGGACGAGATAGCCGAAGACTTAACGTATGAGGAAGTACCTGTCAAGATCTTGGATAGGAAGGAGCATGTCCTACGCACGAAGGTCATACCACAAGTTAAAGTCTTGTGGAGAAACCATGCTATAGAGGAAATGACACAGGAGTTGGAAACGGAAATGAAAGCGAGGTATCCTCATCTTTTGAAACACCGTGTACGTCACGTCAATTTCGAGGACGAAATTTCATAAGGAGGGAGGTTGTAAGATCCCAAATAATTAATAAATGAAATTTAATTTCCTCTAATTATTATTTTGAAATAGTAAGGGTTGATGTGATTAATGTGGATAGTTATGGGTAAAATACATAAATATTTCAAAATAAGCAAGTGGTTATAAAATATCATCATTGTTGTCGGGGAATATTCGTTTGGTCGTGGAATATTCGTGATTGTTGGGAATATTAAATGATTTGCTACAGTGAATGTGTGGGCCCCATAACTAAAAAAAGCGATTGGAGGAAGAAAATGACAAATATAAAAGTCGTTTAAAAATAACAGGCGTAGTTATTAAGTTTACTTTGTTGGAATACCGGTGGTTAAAACACGATGAATACGCGTTGTTGCAGAAGAGCACTGCAGTATTGCACCAATTATTGACTCTTACATAAGAAGGCACTACTCAATAATGGTTTGACAGAATTATTTATTCGGTGTTTTATTTTATTCAATAATTGATGCGTTGATATTTTATATTGCTGTTATTTTAATAATTGTCATTATACAGTATTTTTCATTATCGAAGCAATAATTCATATTATCTGAATAATATTATTAGATAACATTATTGGCAATGTCTAGAAAGTTCATCAAGGAGAGGTTTGGTCACCTAATCATGGCGCCAAGAAGGAGAAATTCTTATTCGAAAGCCCCTCTTTCCAGGAGGCGCACAGTTGTCAATATTGTGATTCTGTAATATTATTTGTGAATAATTAATTATTGATTCATATGATGAGGAAAATATTGATTTTATGTGGATATAGATGGAGAAAATTTTTAATGTGACAATTGTTGAAAATTGAAATTTTATCTTTTTCTGATAAAATAATTCATTTAAATATATATAATATTATATTTTAATAATATAATAATGGTGATATTTTTATAACGAATGTGGAATATATGAGTATACGAGGAGGAAGAGTATTTTTGTTGCAATAAATGTTTAAAACATGTCGGTGGACCCCATTTATTGACTGAAATTTGATTATAGCCTCTAAAATCGTCTGTTTGTGGATTTCGGTCAATTTCTGTTTGGAATTTGGAAAACCTTTCTTCTGCAAAGTTGTAGAGAATTGAATTTCCTATAAAACTCATGAGATTCGAATTTTTCGACAAAAGGGCTATTTATTATGAATTATTGAAGTTTCGAAGCTCAAATAATTGATTTTGGAAGTTTTAATTATTTATTTTATGAAAACGTTTTTTTACTTCTTCTAGAAGGGAGCATGTGGTTTGTATTCAGATTTGCAGATTCTAAGAATGGGCGAGAAAATTTTATATATATTATTATTATAATAATTTTTTCTTTGGTGTTCTAAGCAATTTCTATAAATAGGTGCTTGGGTTAGAATTGAAAATCACACCTTAAATCAAGTTTTCTCTCTATATTATCGAGCGTATTCTTGTGAGTATTTTGAGTATACTTTGAGTATTGCTATACGGTGAAAGTTCAAGATATAGCTTTATATCCGAGATTCCAGGTTAAATCACCGATCTTTTCGAGGTAAGGGATATTATTTTTTCAGTAATGATATTATTTCTTCAATATCATTATCTTTCAAATATTGATCTGAAGTTTTTATCAAATTTGGAACGTTTGGTGTCTGAGTTACTTATTCACGATACTCTGACTTTATTCACGTATATGGTACTATTCACGAATACGGCACTAGACTATTCATCGAAAAAAAAAAAAAAAAAATTCTTTTTCGTCAAAATATCTATTACGGATACTAGCTTTGATTGTATCCATGTTTTGATCATTCTTGAATTTTACACCACTATGATTATTTTGAGGTATTTTTGGACGTGGATAAAACAAAGTCTGAATCCTTAATCCTTAATCCTTGTCATTTTGTTTCTTTGGATTCGTTTCTTTAAAAAATATTTTCATCATCCTCGATCTTAAATGATGATATTATTGAATATCTTTGGGCTTTTGTAGTAAAGATGAATGATTTTCGATGAATATCTTTGGCCGTAGTGCAAAGATGAATGATTTCGATG
The DNA here is from genome assembly GCA_020205605.1 of Panax ginseng. Classification (NCBI taxonomy): domain Eukaryota; kingdom Viridiplantae; phylum Streptophyta; class Magnoliopsida; order Apiales; family Araliaceae; genus Panax; species Panax ginseng. The sequence continues at coordinate 119,362,756 of CM035143.1, read as the reverse complement.
AATATCTTTGGCCCGTAGTGCAAAAGATGAACAGTGTTTAGATGAACATGACCCAATGGTGAATGTCATTGGCTGTAGCAAAAGGATGAATATTTGATCTGGATATATATTGATTGATGTTACGAGGATAAAAATAGGCGATGAACTTTAAAATTCATACATAGAAGATAGTAGTTTGCATTCTCTACTTAACTCTTCTAATGAATTATTATTTCAGCTGCGAATATTGATTTAAAACTTGTTGTCTATTGTATTCTATTATATTTTTCCTGTTGAAGACTAACGATAATTTTGTTGTATATTATCTTAGTCATAATATTCTTCTATCGGCTAATCGAGCTCACCCTTTTCCTTTTTGTTCCATTTTTCTTTCTCGTGAGGCGAGAATATAAGCGAGTGCAAGTCGGGGTATGGAATGAAAGTTCTAGGGAGAGTTGTTTAGTAGTCCTCACCATTGTTGTAAAATAATGTACCAATAATTATGATGAGGATTTATTTGTATGTGGATATTGTCTAGATGGCAATATCTGTATTTAAACTCACAGTTTTACTATTGTAATAATAAAGTTGTAGTTGTTTCTGTACCGTGTATTGACAACTCAGAATGGGGGATGTAGACCTATTTTGGGGGTGTCACAGAGTACCATCCTCGGTCAATCAAGAGAATGGTTGTTGGGTCTTCGTCTCCATCTGCTTCGAACATAATCCTGGGAACCAATAGGGAAGAGTACCCTCCTCGGTCAATCAGGAAAATGGTTGTTGGGTCTTCGTCTATCCCGAGGTCGGCCTCGAGATGTATCTTCAGAGTGCATAGGCTTTTTTCCGTTGTTTCAGAAGAACCTCTAAAACTTTATCATATTCTTCGGCCATCTTGGACGCTCTGGACGCTCTGTTAGTCTGACCATCTTGGTGTAGGGTTCTAAGCAGTGTGCCTTCTACCCTTTTCCGATCCTGATCAGGTTTTTTGCTAGCAGCATAAGTTAATCTTCTTCTGGCATCACCATGGACTCTTGAATGAGAATCTTCCGAAACAACCAACGGTTGTCTTTCAAGGGTAACTGTTATATTCTTCACCATAACTTTCGACGTAGAACAGTTAAGAGTTGTGATTGAAAATATCAAGGACACTAGAACACAACCCTCCTTCTAGCGCCAATGTTAACGCTAAGATCTTTTCACGCGCCTCAATCACGTAACACGCGGCTCATATCCTGCTTGACGAAGAAACACGATAATCACTAAAAGCTTGATTTTACCGGCCGAGTCGAGGATAACTCCGGCGTGAGAGTCGATCTGACAGCGATCACAAGGTTAACAATGGAGGAAATAATATCTAGTGCTTGAGAGAGAAAATGATTCAATTACCTTTAGATTGAGTGATCCTTGCTAACATATACTCCAAAGTCCGGTTTGTCCTATATACAACTGACTTCCCGGGCCCACAGCCTCTTGCCGACTAAGCCCTGTCCAATCCTCATTAAATAAAATGCAGAGATGACAGTCAAAGTTTTATTCTCATAATCATCACCGGTCAAAGCCTAAGTGGAACCATACTTATCCAATAGTTCGGCCCACTGCCTCGGCCCAATACTCAATAGGCCCCAAATAAAGATACTATTCACCCACTGGGTCGACCCAATAAACCGGCCCACTACTTTTAAGACTTACCCACCATGTCTAAAGTATTATGGCCCAACAGGTTAGGCCTCTTCTTCATACGTTGAGCACCCTTGTAGTTGATGAACTTTGACTCTAAAGGTTAAGTATAGCAAGGGATTCATGTCTGGTTTAAGGAGTTTTATGTTGCATAATTGCATGTGTTTTTGTAATTGCTTTATGAAGTTTGCTTGCAGTGATTTTCCCTGATGTCTACTATTCTAATCTTGTTGTCTTTTCTCTTCAATCCCCATATATGCTTTTGCTGTGATTTTGCAGACACTAGAGAGTGTCAATAATGCCGCTAAGCCAGTACAATCTGAGAAATAATGAACTCCACACCTTACTCTTTTTTTCCCTTTAATAATTTTCCAACATTTGTATATCAAGATTTGTGTAAGCATAGCAAGAAAATGTGGCTGGAGAAGCCCAAGCAAGGATCAAAGCAAACTGAGCCGCAGAAAAGTAAATTCCTATTTTTTTATTTCTAAGTTGATCCTCTATGAAGCAAGGGTTTAATAGGGAGAGAGTGGTAATAAATTCGTATTGTTTTGGAATTTTAAAGATTCATATTGATTTTGACTTTTAAAGGCTTGGCATATATCAAAATGTATCTATTTTGGAACGGACAGAGTATTTGCAAATTTATCTGTTTACATCTCTAGAAATTCCATTTTAATAGTTTTACTTCTTCTTTTCTTTTCTTTTTTGTAGAATATATAGATTTCTAAATCTGTTATATATTTATATTGAAATTATTTTTCTCCTTTTATCAAACATATAAAGGGCTGACATTTTTACAAATAAAAGTGATTTTTCCCCATAAAATCTCCTTACATATATAGCAAGTGAATTGTACACTTAGAGCATTCACAACAATTTTCTTATCTCTATCCCTACTCTGCAGTGCTATTGAGTCATTTTGTAGGATAGGGATTCAAAATTTTCACTATATACCCAACAGGTTCCTTATATTGATTCCTTAAATATTAAAATTTGAAATTTAAAATTTGAAAGTTACAACAGTCAAATCATGTTTTGAACGTTGTAACTATTTTTTATTTAAAAGTAATTGTTGTTTGAATTTAAAAATTGCAATTATTTTAATTTAAAAATAGATATTGCTAGAAATCAAAATGTGCAATGATCATTATGTGTTTATGAGAACTAAAACAACATTATTTTAATTATAAAATAATAAAATTTATAATTAGTAGTAATATTTTTTACAAAAATGATCAAAGTCAAAATTTTACTGATTTTTAAATTTTTTATAGTTCTCTTTCTTCTCTAAATCCTCTGCTTAAAAAATAAAATTGAGTGAATTTGATAGGCATATCCAAATCAGCAATTAAGTGAGATAAGATCCTTTAACTAACATAAAATCACAATAAATAGGGTGTGAAATGTCATTTTACATAAATAGGGAACTCTCTTTTGATTCCCTCACCCTGAGGAGTCAAATCATATATAGGGATTAAAATAGAGAATTATATAAGGATAAAGAAACTGTTGGATACTGATTTATTGATATATTCTTCAAATGTGGGGATAGAGAGTCTATTAGGAAAACTGTTGTGAATAGGGGTGCTCATCGATAAAAAATCGAATCCCAGATCAAAACAACCGAACCTGCAGACCGATCCAGAAATAATAGAAAAAAACATAAAGCAAAATCGCATCAAGATTATCGGTTTAAGATCAAGTTAAATTACAAAAGCTTTAATCTGGATTTTTTTAGGTTCGATTTTCTATTATACCGCATTTATGATAATATTTATAATTATTATTAATAGATTATAATAATAAAATATATTTTTTAATATATTAACAAATTTTTAAAAAACTAATGAGTTATGCATTACCATTAGTTTGTATATATAAAACTAATTCTGAGTGAGATTAGTATTAAATATAAATATACTAAAATATCTTCATCCTATATATGAATTAAAATTATATATATGAATCTTTGAATTAAACAATTATATTTAATATATATAATTAACTTTGTAGTCATATATATAATTAAAGCTAAGATGATCGTAATTATATTTTAAAATTATATATATGAATACTTTGTCTCATTTTATATAAATATTATTAAAAAATAGATTTTTTTTGTAAAACAATGAGTAAATAAGATATATTAATTAATAAGATATATTAATTAATTTTAATTTTAATTAATAATTGAATTAATATATATATATATATATATATTAATATATGAGACAAAGTATTCATATAAATTATCTTATATTACAATTTCTGAAGGGTTTAAATTATATTAAATATAAGTCATATATAAGACAAGTATTCATATATAAAATAAGACGATTATTCATATACAATCGTATCATGTAATTTTACAGTATTTAAAGAAGAAATTGATTTTTTGGTTGCATCTTAGAATGCAAAAGTTAAGAACCCAGAATCTAGATATCGGATTCGAAAAATCTAAAAAAATCGAAAGATCGAAACCGAAAAAATCGGTATCGAAAAAAATCAGATCTGTACACGCATTTGATTTCAACCGATTCCAAAAAAACCAAGAAAAAATCGAATTTTTTGAGCACCTCTAGTTGTGAATGCTCTTATGTGAGAGTATTGGAACTTGTTAATCAATTTTACTTAAATATATATGAGTAAAGACACAACTTATTTTATAATTATTTTATAATTTGCTGATGTGACATACTCCACCTCAGTATATTGATGAACAAATTGCTTCAATATATATAGTCTTTGGCCTCAGTATATAGTCGTGTCTCTAGCATTATTCAACAAATATTACATCCTCCGTCCCATAGTTATAGGCTGATTTTCCATTTTGAGATGTCCCAATATATAGACTACTTACTATTTATAAAATTTAGTTGGTTCATTGTTTTACTTTTATGCTCTTATAATAAATATTCAATCATTACTCTTTTTTTGAAGAAACAACATTCAATGTCATTATTTTTATCATCACATTTAATGTTGTTGTATTCTCTTTGGTTAAAGTTCTATGGTTATGGACTTTAATGGTCAGTACACATCAATCAATGAAGTTGAGAGTTAAGTAAAGAGTAATTAATTTATTCATTAATTCCATATTAAGGGGTATATGTGGAAAATTATGTTAAAAATTGCCACTTAAATTGATTTTCTTAAATTATGTGCCAAAAGAAATCAGCCTATAACTATGGGACGGAGGGAGTACTTCCTATGTTCCTTAATATAAGTCATTTGGGAATTTCAAGTGAACATTAATTGCTTATTTTCCAATATTACCTCAAATATTAAATGCAACTTTGATTCTCTCACTATTTTTTGTTCAATAAATAACAATCTATTCTTCCAATATAAGGGCAATATAAACAATTGATATTATAATTAATGTTATACAATCATTTTCTTAGTATTTATGCACAACTCTAAAACGACCTATATTATATTAAGGAACGGAGGGAGTACTCTCCTATGTAAATAATTCTAAATAATAATCAGACCTACAAATGAGTAAATAAACAAAGTGCAACTAATAAAATAGTTGAAGCCATAATTTCGAATTTATTTTTCTTTTGTTGTTAACTTGTTATCAGAATTTTGTTAAACGGATATCTTATCTTCTTCTTTGTTTAGAAAAAAAAAAAGAAAACAAATTGAAACCATAAAAATCCCTCATAATAATTAGACTATCATTAAGAACGGCACCTCTCATAGTTTGTTCATCTACCCTAACCATGCACCATTAAATCCACCTTCAAAACACACAAAGAGTGTGGACCTCTCCTAAAAGCCCAACTGCCTCCTACCCCATTGTACACAATATATGGCCCACCCCACACATTGATTATATCTTCAATCTGCCCCTTCACTGAATGTTGTTCTTCTTGTCTTGTAGAATTAGAAGAACTCCTCCACAAACAAGATCAAAATTCAAAAGGGTTTGTCCTTTACTCCATTTCAGGAATTGGGTCTCTTTCATCTCTACGGGAAGATGAAGGTGACTGTCACTACCCGTAGTGGTAGAGAATTAATAAAGGGCGGCATTGAGCTCAATGATTCGGTATGTTCTTCCGTTTTCCTCAACTGGGTCAGCTTTTGTTTTAGAAATCCAAGTTTAAATATTCATAAAGATAGATGTGTTTACATTTCTAAGTTTGTATTGCAGGCTACTGTGGCTGATCTGCAGGAGGCAATTCATAAGCGAAGTAAGTAATGCTTAATAAGCTCGTATTGCTGCCATCTGATTTGTGAATGTGAACATCTTTTTCTTACTTGATAATATTATGTGTGTACTTAAAATTATGTAATTTTAGTGAACAATTATTGAATTGGTGTTCTAAATCATACTTTGTTTGAATTATGAGCATAATTGGCTTTCATGGAAGAGGTGAACTTTGAATCTAACTGTTTTGAGTGTTTAGTGTTTACCAAGTCCATAGAGTTTCACAACAAAATTACAACAGCTCCTGAAATTCTTATTTTAGTGATGACAAAGAGGCTATGATGTTCAATGCTGTTTATAGTATGGGACTGCTAAAGTTGTTCTCTACATTTAGTTTGTTGAACAAGGTTTTAGCTCCCTTCTGACTAGAGTTAAAAACAGAATTTTATTATAGTTTTGAGTCTCCATACCATGACAGTTTTCTATAAGAAGCAAAACATGGAGAGAAAACTCTAGAAGCATATAAAAGATCATTAAAAAAAAAAAGTAATGGTCAAGTCAAATCTTGTGTTGAAGCTCATTCAAATTTCACGTATTAAAAAACAGATAAAATTATGCATAATTCATCCTGCCTTTCTCTGTAGTTTTGTTAACTGTATTGTGCGTTGAATTTTGGGATGTTCAAACTCAGTCATTTATTAAACTAAGTCTCAATCTGAAATCAAGTTCAGTTTGCTTCTTAAATGAACAAGCTTGAGACGAGCCCTAACCAAGCTTTTTACCTACAGTTCAGTTTTTCCAATGAAAGTATAATCATATAAAAACAAGAGAAGAAAACATTAGGTTTTGAGCTATTCCCTCTCCATTAAAAGTTGACATGATGCACGAACTACATTCCAGTTTGTTATATAGCTTTTTCATTGTTGGCTAGTAATGTCTATTTTACTGGTTACAGGACATGTTTATTATATGTGCCATAACAGATACAGAATAGTTGCCATTTCTAGCAGCTCCTTTTAAGGTTGCAGTCAAACAAATAGTTATTTTGAAGTTCTAATTGATTGACTTCCAAGTCCTTGAAGATTATGTTTGTAGAACATCTAGTTATCTACCAAAGGTGTCCATGGATTATACATTTAACCTTTTTTTGGAGGGGCACTCACGAAGTAATTAACTATGAAGAGTCAATAATAAACCCAAAATGCAGTCCATGGTTGCAATTCTGAACAGGCGTTATTTCTCTTCCTGCTTGGTCCTTTTGCAAAAGTATCATTCTTCTTTGAGAAAATTTAGTTTGAGCTCTTTGTTGGTGTTAAATCTGTAAGCAGTCATCTACTTACATAATTTCAAATGAAAATTATTTGATTTTTCAGCTATGACATTCATGCATGTATTTCTGAGGTTAAGTTGTATGAACAATGTTATGGTGGTTAGACATCTTGTGTGGAGCTATATGCTATTAATTCTGCTTTGTTTGTCAATCATATGCTTGTGTATTTTTAATGATTTCATAATTGATGTGCAATTCGTATACTGGAAAACATCAGATAGTCATGACTGCAATATGTGTTTCCTGCCTTCCTGGTATTTACTTTTTGTAAAAAGAGTGGCATGAGTTCTCATAAAACAGATTAGAAATGCTATTGTTTTATCGAGACAATTATTTCTAGTTATTGACAATTGACCAACTTTATATGACTCGCATTGTCGTTTCTACTGCAGCCATCACTTGTTTGAATTATAGCTTTAAGCCTTTTTGAAAAAATTAATCCCATGTGTTGCGTTCTCTGATGTTATTGTACTTTTGAGTACTGATATGCATGTTTTATATAAACAGCCAAGAAATACTACCCCTCTAGACAGCGGCTAACCCTCCCCATTCAACCTGGGTCAAAGGAGAAACCTACTGTCCTTCAGTACAAGAAAAATCTGAAAGAGTATAGTGATGAAGCAGACAAATTAACTGTGTTGTTCAAGGACCTGGGTCCTCAAGTTTCGTATCCTATACTATTCTTTTGGGAATACTTGGGTCCTCTGCTCATCTATCCAATCTTCTATTACTTCCCTGTATACCAATACCTTGGCTTCAAAGGTGAGCGTGTCATTCACCCTGTTCAGACTTATGCCTTATACTACTGGTGCTTCCACTACTTCAAGCGTATCATGGAAACCTTTTTTGTTCACCGTTTCAGTCATGCAACCTCACCACTTTCTAATGTGTTTCGGAACTGTGCTTATTACTGGTCATTTGGTGCCTATACTGCTTACTATGTGAATCACCCACTTTATACACCTGTAAGTGACCTCCAAATGAAGATTGGCTTTGGGTTTGGTTTACTTTGTCAAATTTCAAACCTCTATTGCCATATTATACTGAGAAATCTTAGGTGTGATGGGAGTGGAGGGTACCAAATCCCATGTGGATTTTTGTTCAACATTGTGACTTCCGCAAACTACACAACAGAAATTTATCAGTGGCTGGGCTTCAATATTGCAACACAGACAGTTGCAGGTTACGTCTTTTTAGTTGTTGCTGCTTCCATCATGACTAATTGGGCTCTTGCAAAGCACCGTCGTCTAAAGAGGGTAACTTTCTGACCATTGTTTCTAAACCCAACGCATCTATATAGAGTAGTTCATGGATAATCTCATATCAAATTAGCTGTCGGAGAATTTCCTTCAGTTTCTTAATGCTCTGATAACCTTCATACTTGTAATTTTTGTGTTATACATTGATGCGCTTAGACTATTTTAATTTATGGTTGTGCTCTTTCTCCTTGCAGCTATTTGATGGAAAGGAGGGTCAACCAAAGTATCCCAGACGATGGGTGATTCTACCCCCATTCGTGTAGAAGCTACTACTGTCAAACGCGTCCTGAGACTCTTCTCTTTGGTTAGGAAGTTCAAATTTTAGAGTTGAGGTTTTAAAGGTTCATACAAATCAGCATGCACCAACTATGAATCCAGATCTTCATTGTTGCCCATTACTGTCATAGTTTTGCATTTAAACTGTAATAGATTTAAGATTGTTAGTTCCCCTGTTCTTCTACATGTCACAGTTCATCAGATGGCTTCTAGACCATCTTTTGTGTATGTTAATTAGTTGTCTCACTTTTCCTTAAATGGTAATGCTTTGGATCATGGCTATTCTTCAAAATACTGCTACAGATTTTGAAATTCCCACAAGATATTGCTGATGAATGAATATTGTGCCGTTTGGTACTAATGTATTGCTACTTATTTATTACTTGCTCCGTTTTAAGATTATAGATATATTTTTCTTTTTAGTCCATTCCAAATTTACATATAAATTAGATATACAAATCTAATTTTAAACTGTAAAGTGACATGAAATTCCTAATATATCATTACTTTTTCGAAGTAGATTGAGTAGTTTTGTGTCACCACTATTAAATTTCTACTAGATATTAGGAATATGCTTGGAAAAATAAAGTTTTCTTTAAAAGCGGAAGTTTAACTTTAATTTTGGAATTGAGGGAATAAAATATAAAATAAATTAATAAAGTGCATGTCTGAATGATTGTTTAGCATCGGCACTTGAAGCTTTCTGGACAAAACTTTCGACTTCCAGCAAAAAGAAGGCTTATGAGTAGTGACAATGGGGGATGGTGGGAAAGCAACGATTCCAAATCAGTTGTCCCAACAAATCCCATCTGCTGTCCCAAGTCTCAGAATTTTGCCAGATACAAGTGATTGTGGCTGCCCTTGCAAATTCATGGGTTCTGTTATATTTGCAGGTATTGTGCTGGATTCTGGTGATGGCGTGCGTCAGCCACACAGTCCCCATATATGAGGGGTATGCTCTCCCTCATGCCATCCTTCGTCTTGACTTGGCTGGTCGTGATCTCACAGATAGCTTGATGTAATTCCTTACTGAGGGTGGGCTCTTTTACAACCACAGAAGAGCGTGAAATCTTCAGGGAAATGAAAGAGAAGCTGGCCTACATTGTTAGCAAGAACTTGAGACCTCAAAGACTACCTTTTCAGTCGAGAAGAGCTATGTGCAGCCCGATGGGCAGGTAATCACTATTGGTGCTGAGCGTTTCAGATGTCCTGAGGTTCTCTTCCAGGCTTTAATGTTGAAGCAGCAGGAATTCATGAGACCACATGCAACTCAATCATGAAGTGTGATGTTGATATTAAAAAGAACCTTTATGTAAAAATCGTACTCAGTGGTGGAGCAACAATGTTCCCTGGTATTGCTGATAGGATGAGCAAGGAAATCGCTGCTCTAGCTCCGAGTAGCATGAAGATCAAGGTGGTGGCACCACCTGAGAGAAAGTGTAGTGTTTGGATTGGAGGGTCCATCTTGGCATCTCTCAACACCTTCCAGCAGGTTTCTTTCTTGTCTTTCTTTCAGATATTTTGCCTTGCAGATTCTTAATTAGAGTTGCTCTTGTAAAAATCACAATTCTGGCTTATTTTGGATTGTTTGATTGCATACGTGGATTGCTAAAGTAGAGTATGACGAATCTGGTCCATCAAATGTTCGCAAAAAATGCTTTTAACTGTGCAAGGACTGTGTTTTCGAAGAATCAAGTACTGATCGCTATCTAATCTACCGGAAGAGTCATGCAACTCTCTACCTTTTTTTCCAGCTCGGTCTTTTATATTTATTATTCTATTGTTGGATTGAGAGTGCAAAGGAGTTGATCATCGGACACTCCAATTCTTATACTTTTAGTCGTAGACTGTTCCCATGCTACTTCTTTCTAGTTTTCATTTTTTCCCCCTCTTTCGGGTCAATGATGGAAGATGGTTTCGAAAAATAGCTGTTCTAAGTAATTCATGACGGATTAAGTTGCCTATTACAAGTTTAGTCCATATGGTTGGTTATGGAAAACCGTGCACTTGTATGTGTTTAAGGCATGGAATCACCTTCCAGCTTATCTTCTGAAGTATGTTTCAGCTTTACTGCTTCCAGTATGTATGTCCTGTGGTTATGCCTTGTAACCTTATCGGAGAAAAGTTGAGACTGAATTTATTACAAACTTTAGCATCGTAGTTTTAAGCTGAAAACCTTTAATAAGCACCTCACCGTAGACAAAAAAAAAACAGAAAGAGAACACAAAGAAAATTAAGAAATATTTTCGTAGAGTTTATTAACCCATGAAGGAAATAAGGGAAGCTCGAATATGTTGCTTATTGTTGCAGAACGGGTGATCTTCTTCCTCCTTTGTATATCTATCTCGAGTCCCTTCTTCCTTTTCTACTATCGATTTGGTATCGTCACAGGATGGCTGTGTATTTTCAATCTCTTCTTCTTCTTCTTCCTTGTTTGGGACATCTTCCAGATTTTGAAGAGGATTGTAGTGAGAATTACATCTGATATATGTTCCGAAAGTCGAGTCTTTGGAGTTTCCATCTACTGAAGAACGCTGGCAAAAGCTTCCAAAACCCTTCATCTCACTGGTTATTTTTCGAGCTCTATCTCTCTCTTCCTTCAAAAATGACCCATCTTCAAGCAGCTTCAGTATCCTTTCAGATTTCTTCCGGACACTCGATCCCCAGTTGAACCTGCATGGGCAAACAATAAGAAAAAAGTACGTGTAATGAGATAACTTTTGGCCACAAGTACAATACCAACCCTTTCTCATCAACATATTTGAGACTGCCCATCTCCCAAATGACATCTTTATCGCACTGAAACTCCTCTGCAACTCTTTTTGGACCATGCGTAAGAAGTCGTTCCAACAATACAAGAGCCTTATAAGAAGATTGCCAATTCTTCTTATCGTACTTCCACAACCTGCAAGAACAAATCAAATCTATACGTTAAATAACAGTTTTCATCATCAAAGAGAGAATTATATATAACCTCTTATGCAGAATATCCACAATTCTCCAGTAATCATCAACTTCAAAGGCTGCACGCGATATCAATCCTAAGGTTCGAGCATCCATTGCCCATGAATCTCCATCAGTCGCCTCTTCGGTTAACCTTCAACAATTAAAGATTGAGAATCTATAAGTTATCAGAAACATGGTAATTAATTAATGAAATTGAAAGGTAAAAAAGAAGAAATAAACTTACAGCTCTGCTGGTGTAACATCGGTGAGAGCGAGACGTGCCATCTTAATAATTTCTTTGAAGAAGAAAGAAGCTTGCCTTTTGAATTCATGGAAGGAAGGGCTATCCATTGTCCGTCTTGTGTTATATAGTTTGCTGCAAAGGAGAGATTATAGAATTGGGATGTAGTGTGATATATTTGGTGATAATGCAATATTCCCAAAGACTAATAACTAATTTCAACTGCTCCATTACCTTAACCAACACCAACAACTCTTCAAGAGTGGATTTGCATATGTAATGAAATGAGAAGAATTAGTGGAAATTATGTAAACTTTTTTTTATATTTTTAATGTGAAATAGAAAATTTTATTTTGACCACTTTTATAGGAATAGGAAAAGCAACCATTCCAAAAAATAATAATCTTGTTAGGGGGTGGGGGGGTGGGGAGTGCATTTTGTTCTAGAAATTAATACGCAAGAACTTGTTACCTAAATAATTATTTAATAATTATGAGGCAAGAAGAGAGTTATGTTAAACGGTGTCTTTAATAAGTTTTTCTTTACCGATTTTAATATGCCAAATGGGCAATGGAAGCCCGATAAATGAGCTTTTTTTGGTGAAGTGGGCATAGGAAAAAAAATTATAATTTTCTTTTTAAATTCTTAAAAATAAAATAAAAGAAAGCATCATGTAACGAGTATATTAATTAGTAGAATTGATAAAAAAAAAAAATTAAAAAAAAGAAATAGTAGAAAAAAAAATGGATGGAAATGGAACCGAAAGGATCCTCAACTAATAGCGCTAGTCAATAATCGTGAGATAGATCTAATCTTCTAGGAAAATATTTATGTTTGAAAGTGCATTTGGAACCATATTATATAGTACTAACTAGCTAGTATGAACTTAATTCTTCACAATTCCCATTACATGACCTAACCTTCAACTTAAAACCAGTGACTTAAGTTTGGCATGCATCAGCCATTCACAAAATTTATCAATATAATAGGAACTGATCATGTCTTGTGACCAAAAATGATAGGTACAATAGAAATGTCCTCCTTGTATTTTGCCTTAATATTTGAAAAATAATAAGAACTTTAATGTAGAAACTATCTACCTTCTGCTAATAAGGGCCAACTGTATCATGCTGCAGTTGCTCCTCAAATTAGTTGGTACAAAAGGAGGGTATAAAATATACCAAATGATACCATATAAACTCAAACCCCTATTTCCTCCTAAAAAGGTAGCTATTCAAGAGAGGAGGTCCAAACTTATATCAACCTCAAATTGATATCTCATACTACCAATATGTGATCTGCCCCCATATGACAAGCTCACATTGGTATTTCCAGCTTATCTGCATCCTGCCTTCTGATCCGAAAGAATGTGTTTCCAAGATTTGTATGTTCTACATATTTGCAGAATTAGAGGGTTTCATTCCATAGAAATCGTCATATATTGCACCTTATTTTATACTTTTGTGACTTAATATATGTCATATTTGAATTTGATAAAACTCATTTGTGGACATAATTTAAGCAAGTATAAAAGGTGTAACTTAATATTCTCTACATGAAGAATAAGAGAGAATTTCATTTGATTTGTGTTTATGGTGAGACATTTAATAAGGTGCAAAGTTGTTTGATATATAAAACTAATTCTTTCTTGTCTCATTTAATCTTGTTACTTTATAAGTACAAGTGTATAGTCTTATTTTATTTTGGAACAAGAGATATTCTTGTGAGACTTTTGAAATTCTATTTAATTATAAGTTTATTACTAATATGTAACTTACATATCATTAGTAGTAATAAGTATAATTAAAATAGAAATAAATAATAGTTTAATGTTATAGAGATATATGTATGTATCTATATGCATGTATAGATATAGATATACTACATATATATGAATATAGAGAGAAGTCTTATATACTTTTTAGACATAATAATTTTGTACCATGAAAATCTCTCCTTTTAGCTATTCTTCTCTAATTTTTTTACAAACAAATAACTACTACAAAGAAGTGTTCATCAAGGCTTGACATATATCGTGGAGGTATATCGTTTGCAACCCTTAGCAAACCAATAGTGGTGGAGCAATAAAAACCTTAAGGACAGGGATCACATGCGTCATATATCCGTTCTTGTTGATGATTTTGATTCTATGAAGCTACGGTTAATTCTAATAGAAACTATTCACGAATTCAAACTGCCATAAACTAAAATTGATTGATAATGAGAAAAAATGAACCTAAAAAGCCTTAAATATCAGCACTCAGTCATTAACACACATGGGAATATAAACATAAAACAAATCATTAATACTCAGTCAATGAAATCTTTAATACGACAGACGTACATAGTTACTAAACATAGACCCTTAACATGAACTAAAGCATTTACGATGGTTGGTTTTTTTATAAGTGAAGGTATGTATGTATCTAACCAAAACAAGGCCTTGTCTCGAGGAAATATGCAGAGCTCCAGTGACCAGATTAATAACTTATCTGCTGCTACAAAGTCATAATTCTTACACTGAATTTTGTTAAAACAAACAATCTCAGCACAGCAAGCTGAATTTTCAACTACATGACGCTGGCTACACGTTTTCCATCTTCCTAAATATGTATCACCAGAATGAGGCCATTTCTCAAGAAAAGAATTTTATAATCAGCCCTCCAAAAACCAATAAAAGCTAGAAACAGAAGAAAGGGCCCAGTGGCTAGAGGCTGGCTGCATTCTCCAATTTCCATCTTCTTAGATATTTATCACCAAAATGAGGCATTTTTATTGTTTTATATAATGTTAGTAGAGTTTCTGCCACATGCATGATTATTGTTTTTATGTTATTGTTGGACTTTAAATATTATTTTAGTTAAGAAATTTAAAAATATCGGAGACTGTGAAAATGCCTTATTTTGTGAAAATATGAATATTGATTGGTGGATTGATATTGATGTTGTAATTTGTTAGTATATTGTTTAATTTTAATTAATAAAAAGAGATTTAGTTTTTGAGAAGAAGTTAAAAAACATGAATTTATTAGATTAACTTTTTATTAGTAAAATATGAATATTGATTAGCGGTTTGATATTGATGTTGTACTTTGTTAGTATATTATTTAATTTTAATTAAAAAATGAGATTTAGTTTGAGAAGAAGTTTAAAAAAGGAACATATATTTATTAGATTAACTTTTTGTTGGTAGGATAAGTTTTAAAAAAATTCAGACTATGAGAGTGTTTTATTTTGTGAGGAGAGGCTATGAGAGACTTTAGCTTGTGAGGATAATTCTCTCCATTACAACCTTTATATATTATATTAGGTTAGGTGGGCATATAGTTCAACTCCAATAAAAGCATTAAGTATAAGTAGTATTTTTTACGTTTCAAAATTAAAGATATATAATTGGATAGTATATAATAAAAATTATAAATTAAATAATTTATTTCATTTTAAACTTTTATAAGTTATATTAATTTTAAATTTAATATATCATTATTTGATCTCAAAAATCAAATTATATCTCCAATTTTGGAGCAGAATGAATACTTTGTTTGATTAGTCAAATTAGATATAAAATATTAATATTATTTTTATAAAATTTATTTAAAAAATGAAAGAAAAATAAATTAATATTTAATTTTAAGATAATATAATAAAATACAAGTAATTAATACTTGCTTGAAATCTACAAATGACAAGGGGTAAAAGTCCACGCTTCCATGGGTTTTGAATTATTTTTATCATTAATAAAGTACTTATTTGTATTCTTAAAAAACATATAATTCACAATTATAAATTTTAAAATTAATTAATTTAATTTTAGATAATATAATCATAAATATTACTCATTCCATTCTACAACAAAAAATGAAGGAAAAAGAAAGTAACTAATTTGTAAACTTTATGAATTTTAAGGATATCTTTTTGTACTCTTAAATTATTGAAGTTATTTATGTACAAATACAAACTACCCTCTTAACCTATACTCTTATATTCCCTCAATTCTAAAATTTAATTTTTAAGTTAATTTGAAATAATAAATTTTAAAATTAATATGAATTTATTGTATTACTTTACAACCAATTCTAGCCTAAATTTATTTTTTAAAAGAGTTTTGGGAATTAAGATTCCAACATTGTTTCAAGATGTGAGATAACCCAACGCTTGAAATATTTTATTTTATTTCATATTTGTGCTAAAAATTTAATAACGAAAAAAATTTATATATTAACAAATTTCATGATAGAGTTGGATTACAAATAATTTGAAACTTTAAAAGATAAGATAGAATAAATTATTATGAACCGCTTCTTAATTTATTCTTATATTGCACATTCTTATATTGATTACAAATAATATGTAGATATTTATTGTTGACATAAATTTAGGGAATTAATATTTCTACATTTAAAATTAATATTTTTACATGATCATTCTCGAATAGTGAGTGAGTCTCACCTCTACGTGAGAGAGACTCGTGTAAAAATATCATTTTAACATGTGAAAATATTAATTTCCTAAATTTATTGTCATATTTAACAAAATTCTTTTAATAAATTATATTTCTCACGTCGAAGAGCGATGGTAAAAACATAAAGAGCTCTTCTACGGGAATATAAAAATTAGACATGGGTGTATTTGAATATTATTTCTTTTGGGTTTGAGTTTGGGTTTGTGTGGGGGTGGAGGGTAAGGTAGGGGTGGATGGGGAGGATGGGGTGGGGGTAAGGGTGGGGTAGGATTGGGGGTGGATTAATAGTCTTGAGATTATAATTTCGTAATTATAATTCTTACAAATAAACATGATCTAAAAGAAATATTG
This sequence comes from Panax ginseng, assembly GCA_020205605.1. Lineage (NCBI taxonomy): Eukaryota > Viridiplantae > Streptophyta > Magnoliopsida > Apiales > Araliaceae > Panax > Panax ginseng. The sequence goes on along the minus strand of CM035143.1, from coordinate 119,346,077 downwards.
AAAAGTTCTTTACAGAAATATACAACAATTAGAAAGTAATTACACTATTAGTGCATCATTAAAATATTTACAAACATAATAACTTTCCCATATTTATTTACAATATTAATGCAATTAGGATTCCTTAATTTAGAAAATTAGTATATGATTCAATTCATAATAATAAGGAAACCTAAAATCAAGGAGAAATAACTACCATAAATAATAATTCAAATTCAAATATCTTGGATCTAACAACAAAAATAAATTCAAATTCAAAATAATAATTCAAATATTCAAAGTTACCAAACAAATAGAAAACAAAACAAAGAGGAAATCACGAAAAACCAAAACAATTCGTAGAAAAAAAAAGTCAGAGTTATCAAACCAGCAAGAACATATCCAAAACGAATTCAGAGTAGCCGAACAAAGAGGAATCACGAACAATCAAAACAAAACAAATCGAAGAAGAAGAAGAAGAAAAAGAAATCGGAGTTACCAAAATAAATCAAAGAAAAAGAAGTCGGAGTTACCAAACCAACAAGAACAGATCCAAAACGAATTCGGAGTAGCCGAACAAAGAGAAAATCACGAACAAATTTTTTTTATGAATATTTGGTTACCCACAAAAACTAAAATGGTTACATTTGTATTAAGGTTTGGTTACCAACTGCACCATATTCAAAATAATTTTATTTTTAAAAGGTTATTAATAAGTAACTAACAGCTACATAAATGGAAACTTAGACATGACATTTCGGATACCATCTGCACATAACACTTGGAAATTGTTCTTAAATTTTTTTATAATTAATTGGCAACCCAATAAAACTGAATTAGTTACCTTTTTATAAAGGTTTGGCTACCAACGTATAAATAACATTTTAAAAATAAAATTATTATGAATATGGTGCAGTTGGTAGCCAAATCTTTATACAAAGGTAACAATTCTACATTTTATGGGTAACCAAATATTCATAAAAAATAAACCAAAAAATGGGCAGCTGAAATAAGAGACCCCAAAAAAGATGCTAGAGTTTGGCTAGGCACTTTTGAAACACCCGTTCACAAAATGGCGACATCTACGTGACGTGACTGCTATACTTTGACAAATCACCCCCCACAACATCTCCATTTGCCGTGATGTGTCTTCGTGTGCAAGACGTATAGCAAACAATTTTAAATAATTTCAGCGCTTTCGTGACATTGAAGGCAATCACAAAATGTAAGACCCCAAATTATTATAAATAAAATCGAATTTCCTCTAATTATTATTGTGAATAATAAGGTATTAATTTGATATAATTCTCTGGTTATGGGTGAAATGTGCAAATTTTGCAAAATAAGCAAGTGGTTATAAAATAATCATTGTTGTGGGAATATTCGTTTTGGTCGTGGAATATTCTTATTGTTTGGGAATATTAAATGCGACAGTGCCTTGATCATTTGTGGGCCCTATAATGAATAAGCTGCCGGATGAAGAAAAGCGACAAGTTTGAGTTTTTATAAATAATGGCGTAGATATTCACAATTAACCTTTGTTGGAATACGGTGGTTAAAATACGATGTCTGGCGTGGATGCACAATATTGATGAATTATTGATCCTTACGTAAAAGGCACTACTCAATAATTATTACGATGAATTCTTATTCAATATTTTATTTTATTGATTTAATAATTTCTGCGTTTATATTTTATATTATTGTTGTTTCAATAATTGTCACTTTGCATGATGAGATTTCCATTATCAAATCAATAATTCATATTATTTGAATAATATTATTAGATAACATTATTGGAAATGTCTAGAAAGTTACATCAAGGAGAGGTTTGGTCACCTAATTGCGGCGACCAAGAAGGACAAATTCTTATTGGAAAGCCCCCTCTTTCATGGGAACGGCTTGGTTGTCATAAATGTTATTCTGTAATATTATTTATGAATAATTAATTATTGATTCATATGATAAGGAAATATTTATTTTATGTGGATATAAATGTTGGATATATTTATTGTGGTTAAAAATGAAGGAGTTAATATTGAGGTGTTTTATCAGTATTTTTGTCGAATGTAGGTATTAAAAATTAAACCAGTGTTTTTGAGATACATTGCGTGAGTTATAATTTTTAATCCGACCGTTGGATCGTTGTAATTTTTGGATATGTTATACATATATAAGTTGAGTATATGTCCACAAATTTTGAACCGTTAAAAATGAACGTATGATTTGTTATGAATTTTAAGAGGTGACTGGTTCAGAAATTGTTGAATTTTCGGAATTTATCATTTTGGTGGAAAATTCTAGAATTGGTGGGCCCCACTTTTGGTTGGTGAAAAAATGTGCTGAATTTTATTTTAAATGTGGTGGGTGGGAATAGTAGCAGGTAAAGCCATCGAGGTTGCGAGAGTTAAGTCTGTTTTGACGTCTTTAACATTTTCCTATAAATAGAGGCTAAGTTAGAATTGAAAATCACACGAAACAAGTTTTCTCTCTTTCTCTCTCTAGATTATTGAGTGTATTTTGTGAGTATTTAGATATTTTGTGAGTTTCTATTCATCGGTCACAGTAAGTCTCTTATATTAGATCGAGTCATCTTGATATTTTGAGGTAACAGGTGTTATATTCTTCTTAAAATGATATTTTCTTCAATATCATTATACCAAAATGTTGGTATGAACTTTTTATCAAATTTGAAACTTTTGTGTGGGGAGTTCTTATTCACGTATCGACCTTATATTCACGATATCTGACTTATTCATCAAAAAATAAAATTTTCTTCTTTTTGTCAAGATGTCTATTATGGTTACTATCTTTGATTGTATCCATGTTTTGATCTTTATTCTTGAATTTTGCTTCAAAAATTGGTTATTATGGAGTATTATTGATCTTGGATAAACCGTTATATCGAATCCCTACTATTTGTCATTCATCTCCTTTGGATTCGTTTTCTTTAAAATATTTTTCATCATCCTCAGTCCTAAATGATGATATTACTAAATATCTTTGGCCTGTAGTGAAAAGATAAATGATTAACTGATGAATATCTTTGGCACGTAGTGCAAAGATGAAACAGTGTTAGGATGAATATGACCAATTTGGTGATACAAATGAATATCTTTGGCCTGTAGTGCAAAGATGAATATTTGATTAAAGATGTATATTGATTGTTTTTACAGGGATAAAATATTGATGATGGACTTTTAAATCTTAGAAGATAGTGGAATTCTTTCTCTACTTGACTCTTCTAATGGATTGTTGTTTCCTCTGCAGTTGTTGATCTAAAACTTGTTGTCTATTATATTTTATCAGATTTTTCTCTGTTGAAGACTAATGATAATTTGTTGTATATTATCTTAGTCATAACATTCTTTACTGGGCTAGTTGAGCTCACCCTTTTCCTTTTTGTTCCATTTTTCTTCTCAGGAGGTGAGAACATAGCAGGATCTAGTCAGGGTATGGAGTGATGGTTCTAGAAAGATATTTTAGTAGTCCTCACTATTTCTGTAAAATAGTATTTGAATAATTGTAATGAGGACTTATTTGAGTGTGGATATTGTCTAGAAGACAATATTTGTATTTAAACTCACAGTATGTGTTGTCGTATTTTGCACGACAATTGTATTATTGAAGTTGTAGTTTGCTTTCTGTACCATGTATTTGGCGACTCAGAATGGGTGTTGTATACCTATTTTGGGGGCGTCACAATTGGTATCAGAGCTTAAGGATATGGTCTTTGACGGAGATCGGGGAATAGAACTAGGAGGAGAGAGATGAGTAAATCATTCGCTAGTATGTCCTATCTAAGCTTATTGTTGGTCAGTCATAATATAGGGATATTATGTGATATGTTAATTTGTTTAATTAACCCTTGTTTTATGGCAGTATTTAAGAATGGCTGCTGAGAACGCGAACAATGGAGTGTATGAGACTGTGGAACAACCTTTAGTCACAAACCAGGAGAACGTACAATAGGAAGGCAATATTCCTCCTGTAAACAACACTACCGAGCAAACGATGAATGATGGAATGTTTAAGAGCTTTTTGCAGTTCATGCAAAATCGACGAGGAGACTTCGTGTACAAAATACGGGTGGAAGTGATGCAGCCTTGCTATGATACATCATGTAGCGATTCAAGGAGTTGGGACCACCGAATTTAAGGGAAAGCCGGATCCGATCATGGCGGAAGCGTGGGTCAAACAAATTTCAAGATATTCGATGTCTTGGGATGCGGAGAACGAAGGTTCTATTCGCCACCTTTATGTTCCACGGTGAGGCGGACTCTTTGGTGGGAGATGCGTGAAGCGTACCATCCCGACCATGATCGGCATGTCTTGGGAAACATTTGAAACTATTCAATGACAAGTACTTTCATTAAAGTATTCGCCATATGAAGGAGGTGGAGTTTATCGATTTGGAACAAAACAACATGACGGTGTCCCGAAGACGAGGCGAAGTTTGCGAGTTATCGAGTTTGCACCTCATTTGGTGAAAATGAGGAGCGAATGACAATGATGTTTACGAGAGGTCTAAAGCGAGAGATTAACAATATCTTATATCTCATAAATTTTCTTTATATTAGGTTATTGTAAGCGAGGCTCAATTAATAGGGCGAGATAATGAGTATGTGCAACCGAGGGACCACAACGAGTGGTCATGGTGTGGGCATTCATTCATCGATGATAACCAACGAGGAGGGAAAATCTCGAACAAAGCGGTAACCACTCGGGTGGTCATCGTGGCCATGATAATAGGAGAGGTGAGTCAAGTGGAAATTTTGAAAGAGGAGATTCAACAATGGCGGGAAGACATCAAAGAAATAAAGACCAAAGACCAACAACAAATTCTAGGGAGGAGAAGCGACCGCCAGTTAGATGTTATAAATGCGGAAAAGAGGGACATATCATTCAAATTGTCCACAAAAATCAAGGTATGTTACAAATTGTGGAAAGGAAGACCACATAGCTCGGGATTATTACATGTAGCAAAACCAAGTTCAATGGGGATGGTGACTCAAGGGTTTGTCCGGATAAGTCGAAATCGCCGGTTCTCGGAAGAAGCGTTTGTCGTGATCGGCAAAACGCGAGGAACCCGAACGAGGTGATTCTGGGTAAGCTAATCTTGAATTCTTGCGAAGTTTATACCTTACTAGATACCGGTTCTACCCATTCTTTTATCTCTCTCTGCTTGTGCTCAACGTTTAAACTTGACTCGGAGAAATTAGACTTTGATTTATCGGTGGAGACTCCGTTGGGTAAAACTTTCGTTACATCCATTGTTTATAAATCTTGCTTAATCCAAGTTGGCACTATCACATTACCTGTTGATCTTATCTCTTTAAAGATACTTGCTTTTGATGTGATTTTAGGAATTGATTGGTTAACCACTCATCATGCCAAAATTGATTATTTTCGTAAGGTTGTTAGTTTTCATATTCTAACCAACACGTCATACAATTCAAACAACTAAACCACTAAAATCGATCACTATCATATCAAGCCATAAAGTTATTCGTTTATTGAAAAGCGGATGTCAAGCTTTCTTAGCCCATGTTATGGATTTGAACAAAGACAAGTCGATTTGAATAATATTTACATTGTTAGAGAATTTCACGATGTATTTCTGAAGAACTTCCGGTCTACCCCCGAGCGTGATGTTGAATTCTTTATTAACCTTGAGCCGGGAACAAAACCCATTTCTAAAATCCCATATCGAATGACTCTTATTGAACTTCAGGAGTTAAAAGTCCAACTACAGGAATTGTTAGATATAGGTTTCATTCGTCCTAGCTATTTTATTTGTAAAGAAAAAAGACGGGAGTATGCGACTTTGTATTGACTACCGAGAATTAAACCATGTCACCATCAAGAATAGGTATCCGCTACCTCGCATTGATGACCTGTTCGACCCAGGTTGCAAGGAGCACAATTCTTTTCAAAGATCGATCTTAGATTCGGATATCATCAAATTTGAAGATTAAAAGCGAGGATATTCAAAGAGGCGCCTTGAGAACTCAAGTCACGGGCATTTTGAATTCTTAGTCATGTCTTTTGGATTGACTAATGCTCCTGCTACTTTCATGGATATGATGAACTGTGTATTCAAGGAATATTTGGATCAGTTTGTTGTTGTCTTTATTGATGACATCCTCATCTATTCCAAAAGTCGTGAAGATCATGAGCACCATTTGAAGCTGATACTTGAAAGGCTTCATGAAAACAAGCTTTATGCCAAGCTGAAGAAATGTGAGTTCTGGCTTGAGGAAGTAGCATTCCTTGGGCATGTGGTGTCAAAACATGGAGTATTTGTTGACCCAGCGAAGATTGAAGCAGTACAAAGTTGGGAGCAACCGAAGTCGGTAATCGAAGTGCGTAGCTTTCTTGGCTTAGATGGTTATTATCGGAGATTCGTGGAAGGATTTTCTCGAATCGCTACTTCGTTAACTCAGTTGACTCGGAAAGATACAAAATTTGTATGGAGCGAGGAATGCGAGAAGAGTTTCAAGAGCTCAAGAGGAGACTCATTTCGACACTGTTTCAGCAATACCATCCGGTTGGATGGATTTGTTATATCAATGATGCTTGAGCAAAGGGTTAGGATGCGTTCTCATGCAACATGGGAAAGTCATAGCCCATGCCTCACGACAACTCAAAGAATATGAGAGGAATTATCCTACTCATGATCTAGAGTTGGAAGCAGTCGTTTTCGCGTTGAAAATCTGGAGACACTACTTGTATGGGGAGAAAGTGGAGATTTATACGGACCATAAAAGCCTAAAATATTTCTTCACCCAAGAAGAACTCAACATGCGACAATGACGTTGGCTCGAGCTGTTGAAAGATTACGATCATACTATTCAATATCATCCTGGAAAAGCGAACGTAGTAGCTGACGCATTGAGTAGAAGATCATATGCGAGTACGAGTACGATATTGTCAATGCAAAGGCCCATTCTGTATGACTTGCAAAAGATGGAGGTAGAATTAAAGGCTCCAGGGACCCACATGATGATGGCGAATATACAAGTAGAACCGAATTTAATCGATAAAGTTAAAGCTGCTCAAGCTACGGACATGGAGCTAATGCGTATGAAGAAGAAAGTGCAAGAAGGTGCTATTCTAGAAGCAAGAATCGATGAAGAAGGAATACTTAGATTCAACTCCAGACTTTGTGTTCCTAACGATTCTGACTTGAAGCATAGAATCATGATGGAGGCACACAACACACCGTTTGCAATCCATCCTGGGAGTACCAAAATGTATCATGATCTTCGACATACATTTTGGTGGAGCAATATGAAAAGAGAGATCATGAGTTTATCTCGAGGTGTTTAACTTGTCGGCGTGTAAAGGCGGACATCAAATGCCAAAGGGTCCATTACAACCACTTGAGATTCCGAAATGGAAGTGGGAACACATTACTATGGATTTCGTTACGAGTCTTCCCAAGGTTTCTCAAGGCATAGATGCGATTTGGGTTATTGTTGATAGATTAACCAAGTCTGTCCATTTCTTACCGATACGTGAGACTTATTCCCTTGAACGTCTTGTTCGCATGTACGTGAATGAGATTGTGAGATTGCATGGCATGCCAGTATCCATAGTTTCGGATCGTGACCCAAGATTCACTTCACGATTTTGGGTTAGTTTGCAGAAAGCTATGGGCATGGATTTACGATTCAGTTCGGCATACCATCCTCAAATGGACGGACAATCAGAGAGGACTATTTAAACCCTTGAAGATCTATTAAGACATTGTGTCCTAGATTTTAAAGGAAGTTGGGATAAGTACTTGCCACTGGTGGAATTCTCCTACAACAACAGTTATCAAGTAAGTATAGGCATGGCTCTATTTGAGGCGTTGTATGGACGAAAGTGTCGATTCTCCATTATCTTTGGGACGAGGTGGGAGAAGCAACGTTGTTGGGACCAGAGTTAAATGCATGTGACTACGAAAAGATCCAAATGATTCGACAAGCGTATTCAAACCTCACAAGATCAACAAAAGAGTTATCTTGATCTTCATCGAAAAAGACGTGGAATTTAATATTGGGGATCATGTATTGTTACGTGTTGCTCCATGGAAGGAGTTACAAGATTTGGAAAGAGGAAAGCTCAATCCACGATTTGTTGGTCCATTTGAGATTCTTGTGACGAATAGGAAATGTGGCTATAGACTCGCATTACCTCCAGTATGTCTCTCGTGTTCATAATATTTTTCATATATCCATGCTTCGTAAATATGTGAAAGACCGAACCATATTATTGCGTTAGAACTGCAGACGAGATAGCCGAAGATTTAACGTACGAAGAAGTACATGTTAAGATCTTGGATAGGAAAGAGCATGTCCTACGCACCAAGGTTATACCACAAGTTAAGGTTTTGTGGAGAAATCATGCTATTGAAGAAATGACCTAGGAGTTGGAATCAGAAATGAAAGCGAGGTATCCTCACCTTTTCGAAACACCAGGTACGTATGTCAATTTCGAGGACGAAATTTCATAAGGAGGGGAGGTTGTAAGACCCCAACTTATTATAAATAAAATCGAATTTCCTCTAATTATTATTGTGAATAATAAGGTATTAATTTGATATAATTCTCTGGTTATGGGTGAAATGTGCAAATTTTGCAAAATAAGCAAGTGGTTATAAAATAATCATTGTTGTCGGGAAATATTCGTTTGGTCGTGGAATATTCTTATTGTCGGGGAATATTAAATGCGACGGTATGATCATTTCATGGGCCCCATAGCAGAATAAGCGCCGGATGAAGAAAGCGACAAGTTTGAGTTTTATATAAATAACTTGGCGTAGATGTTACCATTAACATTTGTTGGAATACCGGTGGTTAAAATACTGTTAATATGCGTGGATGCGCAGTGATTGATGAATTATTGATCCTTACGTAAAAGGCACTACTCAATAATTATTACGGTGAATTCTTGTCAATATCTTATTTTATTGATTCAATAATTGCTGCGTTTATATTTTATATTATTGTTGTTTCAATAATTATCACTGCACAGTATTTTTCATTATCAAATCAATAATTCATATTATTTGAATAATATTATTAGATAGCATTATCGGCAATGTCTAGAAAGTTTTGTCAAGGAGAGGTTTGGTCACCTAATTGCGCGCCAGTAAGGAGAAATTCTTATTGGAAAGCCCTCTTTCGGGGGGCTACTTTGGTTGTCATAATTATGATTCTGTAATATTATTTATGAATAATTAATTATTGATTCATATGATAAGGAAATATTTATTTTATGTGGATATAAATGTTGGATATATTTATTGTGGTTAAAAATGAAGGAGTTAATGTTGAGGTGTTTTATCGGTATTTTTGTTTGGAATGGAGGTATTAAAAATTAAACCGATTTGTATTTGAGATATATTGCGTGAGTTATAATTTTTAATCCAAATAGTTGGATCGTTGTAATTTTGGATATGTTATACATATATAAGTTGAGTATATGTCCACATATTTTGAGCGAATTAAAAATGAGCGTATGATTTGTTATGAATTTTAAGAGGTGTGGTTCGAGAAATTGTTGAATTTTGGAATTTATCATTTTGGTGGAAAATTCTAGAATTGGTGGGCCCCACTTTTGGTTGGTGAAAAAAATGTGCTGAATTTTATTTCAAATGTGGTGGGTGGGAATAGTAGCGAGTAAAGCCATCAGGTCATTGAGTTAAGTCTGTTTTAGGCGTCTTAACATTTTTCTATAAATAGAGGCTAAGTTAGAATTGAAAATCACACCGAAACAAGTTTCTCTCTTTCTCTCTCTAGATTATTGAGTGTATTTTGTGAGTATTTAGATATTTTGTGAGTTTCTATTCATCGATTGCAAGTTTCTTTCGACCTTATATGGAGATATTCCGATCGGAAGTAATCGATATTTTGAGGTAAGGGTGTTATATTCTTCTTAAAATGATATTTTCTTCAATATCATTATACCAAAATGTTGGTATGAACTTTTTATCAAATTTGAAACTTTTTGTGTGAGATTCTTATTCACGTATCACGGCCTTTATTCACGAATCTGACCTTTATTCATAGAAAAATGATTTTTTTTTTTTTTGTCCAAGATGTCTATTATGGTTACTTTCTTTGATTGTATCCATGTTTTGATATTTATTCTTGAATTTTGCTTCAAAATTGGTTATTATGGAGTATTATTGATCTTGGATAAACATTATACGAATCCTTACTATTTGTCCTTTTGTCTCTTTGGATTCGTTTTCTTTAAAATATTTTTCATCATCCTCGGTCTAAATGATGATATTACTAAATATCTTTGGCTTTGTAGTGCAAAGATAAATGATTAAGCGATGAATATTTTTGTACGTAGTGTAAAGATGAGCAGGTGTTGAGATGAACATGACCAATTTGGTGATCTGAAATGAATATCTTTGGCTGTAGTGCAAAGATGAATATTTGATTAAAGATGTATATTGATTGTTATTCTGAGGATAAAATATTGATGATGGACTTTTAAATCTTAGAAGATAGTGGAATTCTTTCTCTCTTGACTCTTACAATGGATTGTTGTTTTATTTGCAGTTGTTGATCTAAAACTTGTTGTCTATTATATTTTATCAGATTTTCCCTGTTGAAGACTAATGATAATTTGTTGTATATTATCGTAGTCAGAATATTCTTTTCTGGGCTAGTTGAGCTCACCCTTTTCCTTTTTGTTCTATTTTTCTTCTCGGGAGGTGAGAACATAGCGAGGATCTAGTCGGGGTATGGAATGATGGTTCTAGAAAGATGTTTTAGCAGTCCTCACTATTTCTGTAAAATAGTGTTTGAATAATTGTAATGAGGACTTATTTGAGTGTGGATATTGTCTAAAAGACAATATTTGTATTTAAACTCAAAGTATGTGTTGTCGTATTTTGCACGACAATTGTATTATTGAAGTTGTAGTTTACTTTCTGTACCATGTATTTGGCGACTCAGAATGGGTGTTGTATACCTATTTTGGGGGCGTCACACAAAAAGCCTAAATTAATTGGCGGTGACCTTCTAATTCATTTGCCGTTAATGCCAAAGAAACACGAGTGCTCAATATGTGGGGTTGAGTTTGCGCTAGGCCAAGCTCTCGGGGGATACATGAGGCGTCACCGTGCAGCCATGGAGACTTCTATTAAGGCTAATAAGAAGACATCAGTGCCATTTTTGAAGAGGTGTAATAGCAGCAACCGAGTTTTGTGTTTGGATTTGAATTTGATGCCATATGAGATTGATTTAAAATTAGGATGGTAACTTATTTGTACATATGTTATTAGGGTTGAATGAAGAAGAAGGGTGATGACTAACTAATGCAGTTGTTCGAGATGAGGAGAGAGAAGAAGTCATGTGATAACTAATCCCTAAATTAAAGAATCTTAATTGCATACTAATTCTCTAAATTAAGGAATCTTAATTGCATTAATATTGTAAATAAATATGAAATTGTATTAATTGTGTAAATATTTTATGAGTACACTATTGTTATAATTATTTTCAAAAATGTAATAGATTATGTAATTCATCCAAAGAAATAATGTAAACAGTCTACTAAAACCTTTAAATAAACCCAAAATAAGGGTTGAAAGTATAAAACGACCCATTACAAGGGTTTCTTAGTGGGTTTTGACTTCGAAAATGATATCAAATGGGCTCACTTAGTTTTATCAAGTGTCACCGGTGGCGAAGTCAAAAAATTTATTTACTGGGGTCAAAATATTATGATGCTATAAATAATTTAACAGAGGTTTGGGAATAGCGTCTCAAGCTAATTTTTAGATAATTTTTTTATTTTTTGACTGGTTGCATATGTAAAACATGTATTTGATTACAATATTGTTAAAATAACAAATAATAACATTATATATATATATACACACATACCCTTTATTGACCTTTAATACGTCTTTCTAATCACAAATTTGTTAATAAATATTTAAATTTCTTACGTTATAAAAATAATATAAATTAGATTATTATTCATTTTAAAAATATTAAAGTAAGATGCATTTATCAAGAAGTAGAAGTAATATGAAATTGAATATTTTATAAAAAAAATTAATTTAACCCCGTATATTAAAAAATTAAAAAAATTATAAAATTTCAGTGGGATGAATTTATTCATTACACTTAGATTTCTTCTAAATTTATCATATATTATAAAATAATTATTTTCCAATAGGGTCAATTGACCCCACACTCTCTAATATCACTTTGCCACTGAGTAACACCAGTGTAATTTATTCTAAAAAAATATTTAAAAGACTAAGTAAAAAAAATAAAACAAGAAAAGATAAAATAAGAATTATTTTAAAAGTAAAAGAGCATTTTTAAAAGTCAAAAATTTGTTGAAGCAAAGTGTCCCTTTGACTCTATATATTAAATAGATATAGTTTGAGTAAATAATCGACTAAATTGATCTTATATTTGTACTCATCTTATCTAGTTATCTATCCTATTTTAACTAAAAAGAATTAAAGTAAAAAAGAAAAAGGATAAGCCTCCCAAAAAATAACCGCATCAACCCCTTAGCCTTGAACTTAACAAATTGATATTTTTATATATTAAAATGATATTTGTCTCTCATATGAACATAAAAGTCACTTAATATTTATGTACCATAGATCATATAAAAATATTAATTTTTATGTGAACCCTTAACCATACGGATTGGACCAAATTAAGGGTGAGCAAAAGTTTCGATTTTTCTGATTTTTTGGACCGGGCTGAACCGATTGGTTCGGTACAAAAATAACCGGTTTGGTTTCGGTACAAAAAATCGGTATATACCTGTTTTTCGGTATCGGTTTTGGTATCGAATTTTTATAGTTCGGTATTATCGAACCGTACCAGTATATACCGGGTTTTCAATTTCTTTTTTATTATTAATAAATAATTAATAATAATAATAATAAAATAATGATTATAATAATAAAATAATAGTAATAATAATAATAATAATAATAAATAATAATATTAATAATTATATTAATTTTAGGTATTTATTCGTTAAAAATTGATATCAAACCGATAAATCGATTCAGTATACTAGTCCAACCGATACCAATATTAATATCAAAATTTAACTAATTTTGATACCAATTCAATCCGATACCGGTCCGATTCGGACCGGTATTTACCGGTTGAACACCCATAGACCAAACAACAATCCAAATGAAAATTGAAAATTGAAAAATGAAAACGGGCCCACGTTCACCAGCAAAGCACGGGATGTGAAGTTAGAACTGTCCAAAAAGGAAGATGCTTTTGAATATTCCATTCCTCCGAAAGACCAATCCAAATCCGATCCACATCTCTTTCTCTCTATCATTCTTTTCTCGGATATATACACCATTGTCCCACCATTTTTACCGGTTCACCCTTCCCCTTCTCTCTATATATATACAGCACTAGTAAGTATTATTTTATCACTCATAGTCATAAAGTGTAACAGCCGATTCAATATCCTCTGTATTCTCTTTCAAAGTTAATTCAAGCATGTCTTCGTCTTGTGATTCTACATCCAAATCCCATGAGGAACAATTCCAACTCCTCGATAAACTTCGAGTCTTCAAGATCCAAGGCCGAGATAAACGCGGCCGCCCGATCCTCCGCATCATCGCCAAATTCTTACCTGGTACTATATTTATACTGCTCGAATTTTGTGAACCCATCTGTTTATGTAATATTGTTGAATCTGGTGGTTTATTTATATGTTTAAATTTTGATCAGCTCGAACGGTGAGTGTTGACGTTGTGAAGAAATACTTGGAGGAAAAGATTTTCCCTGAACTGGAGAAACGTCCCTTTTGTGTGTTATACGTTCACACCGATGTGGAAAAGAGCCAGAATTTTCCAGGAATCTCAGCCCTCCGATCCATTCACGATGCGATTCCGGTGGATGTCTTGCAAAATCTCGACGCCCTTTATTTTCTTCACCCGGGCCTACAAGCCAAGCTTTTTCTCGCCACCTTCGGCCGCTTCATGTTCACCTCTGGGTAATTTAATTTCTCTGTATTTCTTATTTTCTTAATTTAATTTGAATAATTTTGGAAGTGGTGGTGGGACTAATTGTGGGGTGGGGTTTGATTCTGTGTGTAGGTTGTATGGGAAGCTGAGGTATGTGAGCAGGGTGGATTATCTGTGGGACCATGTAAGGAGGAATGAGGTTGAGATGCCGGAATTCGTGTACGATCATGATGAGGATCTGGAGTACCGTCCGATGATGGATTACGGACTCGAGAGTGATCATCCTAGAGTGTACGGTGCACCTGCAGTGGATTATTCGCCTGCGGCGACTTACTCCACCAGGTGTATCTCGTAGTATAACGACGTCGTTCGTGTTATGTAGGGATGATGCCTGCCTGCCTACCTAAATTAATGTTATACTAGGTTTTTTGTTTGGGGTTTTACTAGGGATGTTTGTGCATATTATCTTGTAGAAAAGCTAAGAAAAAAAAGTTCAATTTTAATGAAACTTTTGTGGAATGCTTCTTGAGATGAATTTAATTAATTCCAAAGTTTGGTTCTTTATGTTTGTAGCAATTTTTTTATATAAGTATTGGTCAATTTGATAGTCAATTGATTAATTAATTAATTATAGTATTGATCCGGTCATAATTAGGAGTAATTTTTAATTTGAGATATTTTTCTAAAGTTATAATTAATTTAATTTTGTTTAGTAAAACTGTTTTAATTAAATTTGTTTTAGTTGACCCCAAGGCATGGGAAAAATCGAACAATAATTTAATAGGACCAGTAGTCCCCACTCCCAGCCATTATTGATTAGAGTCATCCTGAATTATATAATTCATAATCACAAACAAACAGTAAATCTACTATCACATAAAATTATTCATATCCCGTTTATATACATTTATATATATATTGCATATTTTGATGGCCAACATCACGTGACCCGGGATGTAGACAGATTAGATTGAGTGGCGGTTGTGGACTTGTGGGTGGAGGAGAAATCGAGAGGGAGAATTAGTGCAGATAGTGATGAAGGTATTGGGCCGGTTTAATTTAAATTTAAAAGGGCTAATGACAAAAGTATCTCTCCAAGTTACACTCAAAATTAAATAATTGGAATAATTATATTTTCTAATATATTTTTAAAAATAATTACATTAATAGTGCACTCATAAAATATTTATAAATTAATGTATATATAATATTTTATTTACAAAATTAATGCATTTTTATCCCTTTAATTAAGTTGAGTGTTTTAATAGGTTGTAATTTAATAATTATTTTCGCCGTTCTAGCCTTCTGTTCTTGTTCCTTAATTAATCTGTCATACTCTTCTCTCTCTAAAAAATGTCAAATTACAAACTCCTCAAAAACCCAGCTCGAATCAAAGACATTCTCTTTATCACCTCCATTCTCCTCATATTATTCCTCCACCACAACCATCGCTAACCCAACATCCTGGTAGCAACAATCAACGACGACGCCACAACCACCGCTCCCACCACTGTCTGCAAACATTAAATGCTTTAGTATTTCTCTCTCTTCTTAACAAACAGAGAGAAGAGAGAAGTATGCGGTTGAAATACAAATTTCGAAGGATATGAGTCATCTTGAAGCAGATGAAAGCCTCTAGTCAACAAAGAAATCTCGGAGAGAGAAGTATGTGGTTGGAGTTTGAGGGAGAATAAGAAGAAGCGAATAGAATAATTATTAGGGGGAGAAATGAATTAACACTTTTGGGCCTTCGGCCCTTGAAATTGACTTTATTAGGGCATGTGAGAAGTGTTTGAAAAGAGTTTGATATTTTCAGTCGGTTAAAAGACAGATTTTATTTGATAATTTTTTCAAAGTGCAGTTTATAGCCAAACATTCATACCAAGGTAACCAATTCAGTATTATTAGGTTACCAATTTTTTTGAATGTGATGCAATTGGTAGCCAAACCTTCAAGCAGTTGGTTGCCAAACTTTTTATACCAAGGTAACCAAACCTTTATACCAAGGTAATCAATCAACCTCCATACCTGCAGTATGAATTGGTTACCTTGGTCTGAAAGTTTGGCAACCAACTGCTTGAATATTTGGCTACCAACTGCATCACATTTAAAATAAATTGACAACTTAATAAAACTAAATCGGTTACCTTGGTATAAAGGTATGGCTACCCACTGCTTGAAAGTTTGGCTAGCCTCACCCAAATCTACCCAATCAAATTCCTTCTTTTTAATATCCCTTCCAAACCTTTTCACAAATTTCTTATCTCCCCTCCATATCTCATCCCTCAAACTTTTCAAACACTACTACTTCACTCCCAATCTCTATCACAAACTGCCAAACAACAAAACACCCTTTATCCCTTTATCTCATGGCCACCAACTCCCTCCAATTTCTCCACCACCACACCTCCCTCTCACAGCGGCGCCACCCAACAGACTGCCATCCCACTACCATCTCCTCGAACTCCCTCTTCCTCAAACCCAACAACCCCACCATTTCTCTTTCCTCAAATCCCTTCCCCACCACCCCATTCTCTCTCCCCTCCACCACCTCCACCACTCCCTCCACCTCCCAACCCACCACCACCACCTTTGACCTCCTGCAAACCCATCTTGCCTTGAAAACTTTCTAAGGGTAAGCGAAAAAAACCCACCGCATCCTCATTGCCTCGCCATGGTGACCCAGCGCTGTCAATGTGACTACATCTTCTTCTCTACGAGGTCCAATTTATCACCGAATCCGACCTCAAAACAATAGAGCGAGCTTTGGAAACAACACAACAACAACAACAAAATTGCAGTGCGATTGTCTAGAAAAAATATGGAACAAAGTGAAGCAAGTGGGCGATTTTCTCCTTGAATTAAGGGTTTTTATTTTTGTTAGGTTGGATAATATAGCGTGTATTGCCACTATTCTTGATATTATTATATATTATTGCCTTTATTATTATAATTATTTGATTGATGCACTATTCTTGTAATTATTTATTTTTGTTGTATATTATTGTAAAGAACCCAAAATAATTTGTCTTTTAAAATTTAAAAATCGTGAATTATTACATCTAAATATTTTATAAAAATAATCTTATTCCTTTTCACAGATTTAAATAAATTTTTTTAATACCGAAAATACAAATTGACTAGTTTTTTTAGTACTTTGACATTCGCAATATATTTGGCTCGTATTTGATTTGTATTTAATAAATATTTTCTCAAATGATATTATTCTCATTTCCCCTTCAACATTCAAAATTAAAAATAAAATCTTAGCATTATTTATAAAATAAATCAATTATAATAAATAATAAATTAAATATAAATAGAATTTCCCTTTAGGGTGACACATTACCTCCATCTATAAATAAAATACTTTCATGAAATCTATAAATACAAAATAAATAACAAAACTGTAAAAAAAATCAATATAAAAATTATAACTATTTAAATATCTTTTTCGAAAGTCTCTCTTTAGAGAAGAAACTAAAATAAAAACAAATTAAATAAAATTTAAAACAAAATCATAACTTGTAGTAAAAAAAATCAGTTACAAAATAACAACAAAATCAAATGATAATGTAAAATAACAACAAAATCAAAAGACCCATTATTATGTAGTATAATAATGAAAATAATAAATATTGCTTATTTTTACTCTCTCTGCTCCACTAAAAAAGTTTAGTTGATTTTTTTTAGTAAATCTATAAAATTCTGTGAATTTATTCAAGTTTAATTAATACAATTATTAATATTGTATACTACTACTTAACAAGTATTAATAAGTAAACATTATTGTTTTTAAAATTAAATTAAATTCATATCACAAATTAAAATTTAAGATTCACAAATTATTTAGAGTCAAAATCAAATGAATATTTTTTTTTTATGAAATGGAGGGAGCAATTGAATAATGAATACAATAATTAAAGGAAATTGATAAATTCACAACAGAAAATAATATTTTTACATAAAAATCATCGTTATAAATCTTATATAGACGATTTTCACCGTCACTATAAATTTATAACTACGTTTCATTTAAAAATATCGTAAAAATATCAATTTTTTAATTAAAAAGAGTAGGAGTTGGGGCAAATAGCCCAAATCCCCGATAGAGAGGATAATCTGAACATGAGCAACACTTGTGGTGGTCCCTGTGTACTTTGGGTAGGAGAACAGTGAGATTTGAGGCCAATTTGCAGAGGAAGTGTGAGGAAAAAAGAGCCCGGGCAGGTATGTAGGATTATCCGAGGCAGCAACTTCTACGTATACATAAATAAAAAATCGAGCAAAATATAAATTTTATAAATATTAAAAAAAAATATATCTTTAGGGGTTCCACAATATTTATGAAGTGATCAGTAATTTTATTTTTTTTATATTAATGGACATCACTAAATAACATAATTACTTTTTATTTTATATATTTTATCTCTTTTTTTTGAGAACAAAAATAATTATATTTCTAAGAACGAAAGGAGTATATATTTTTGTATGAAATGGCAATCTCATAAATATTGGAGGATACTATATATATTAAACACGGACCGGATATGCCGGTTGAACCGGGAACAGTCTTATGTCTGGTTCGATTTGACCCGATTCAATTAATTTGGTCAAGAGCCGGTTGACCACCGATCGAACTGATTGAGTTGACCTAATGAATCGGTTTTTAATTATTTTTTGTACCAATTTTTTTTAAATTAAAAATTAATCACTTTTAATATTATTATAACTCAACTTTATTGTGTTTTAGTTCAAAAAAATGAGAATTTTAAATTTTTATTAATTATTAATAATATATATTTTTTGTTTTTATGACGCCACCTGTTCAATAACTGTTCCATCAAAATAATGACTTAAAGTCTTAAACCACTGGTCCAATAGTATCTTCTTGGATCATCTTAACACATCATAATCTCACCCAAAAGGTCATAACCGGAGTATTATTGGTAGTAACTTAATTCTTGATATACAGACAAATTTTTGTCATATGTTTCGATCTGAGACTCGAGTGTTGCACTTAATATTTTTACAAATTTTGTAAATGTAACTCTTTTTATTAAATAGATATAGTATGAGGAAGAGAAGAAAAATCAGATTGCAGTTGAGATGTATGTGCAATGTCTCCCTCTAGGTTTGCTAGTCCAACCTACCTCCCATTGATTTTCATTATATTTCCTGTACCGAGGCCTTTACTAGTGCATTTGAGGGATCTTTCATTTTTCATAATCTGTTTTATATTATCCATGCTTCTGTTTTGGGACTATATATAGCTAGCTAGTTTCTCTGCAAATTTTTTGGTGCTACTGGTTGAAATCATGTTACACAGGACCAAGGCAAACTATATGGTATATCTCAGTAATGATTTTTTGTTTGTTTGTTTGCATATGTTAGGCTCATCTGCTTCGGTCTGTTCCATGAATCTATGCCACCGCCATTTTGTGCTTCTTAAACCCATGAAAGTCGGTTACCATTAAGACTGGAAATGGCAGCTTCCTATGTTGTCTTTAAGGGATGAACCTTGACAAAAAGATGTCAAAGTGTGGAGAGTGAGATGGATCAAGATTTAGATGGATATAGTTGTCAAGGCAAATAAGGAATACAACTTTAATAAATGTTTGCACGAGTGGCATGTTTTCACAATGTCCACGCTGCGGTTTGGTACCTGCAATATCAGATAATTTAGTAGGAAGAAATTAATAGGCTTGTTCCATGATTATATCTGGTTGTTCTTGCTATAATTTTTGAATTTAGATTGGTGCTAATGGTTGAAATGTTACCCACAAGGGAAAAGGCCAAGTCTAACAAACTGCTTTATATATGACATTTCCAAAAATCTCAGAATCAAGGAGACAAATGAATGAAATGACATTGAAGTATGCAGTTTTGTACAATATAAATGTCTGTTCAAATCAAAATCAACATCTAAAACTCGGATGCTTTTGCAGGATTACTGGTAGACTATGTTCAGGAGAGAGGCTCTTGTTCTAATCAAGCACCTAAACATGCTCTCCAAACCATTCTCAATGCCCACAACACCAGCCTCCAATGCCTCTAGTCTTTCCTGTGCAATATTCTGCCCTGCACTTGAACCATATATGCTCATCACCGCATCCATCCTATCCAATTCATTCGCATTATGCTGTCGAGCTTCACAAGCTACCTTGCCCTTGTGCAGCATCAGTCTTGAAACTAGGGACCACTTTGTCACCTTCGGCTTCAAAACTGAGGAAGATAAGAAGAACAATGCAGATTGAAAGACAGAAATGCTCGCCAGGGTAACTTCCTTTAGTGTTCTAACTAGTGCATGGCTTTTGCTATCGACTTGCTTCAGAGTTGAAATCAGCCTCTTGGCATCCTTCTTTATCTTGTTTACGAACGATGTGTATTTGGGAGGAATGCTACTTTCAGTGCTTAAATCTCCCTTTCTCCTTCGTAGAGAAGACTGAAGCTCTCTCGCTTGTGCTTTAATCTGTGCCGTGATCTCTCTCATACTAGCGCAGATATCTAAAAGCTTCACGGATCCATCCAACAGCTCGTGTTGATGGCGAGATAGGGCTCGTCGGTTCACAGGCAAATTGAGGAGATCGATCATCTGTGCATTTGTACAACTCTTCCAGTATGGACAGACCGTTGTAGATTGTCTCAGCTGCTTTTGGCACAGATGTTGCTTCGGCTTCCCATGTTTTGAATCTGTTCAGCTCCTCTTCGATTTTACAAGTACTAGGATGCAATCTGCAAGGAAAACTAATTGATCGAGTGGAATTACGTTCATTGGATTTGGAAGAAGTAGCCATTGTTATTCTAAACTTTTGAGGTGGTAAGGAATGGTACCTCAAGTTTCTATTTTCTCATATTTATACAATGAAATATGCATATGATAGGAGACATGATGAACTATAAAATATGGGTAGCAAAGTGGTGGGCGAGTTATAATAATTTCATTAATTTGCTATTTTTTAAGTCTCCATTATTATGTAAAAACAATGAGTCATTGCCCTGTGGCATCCCCTGGATTCAGCTATAAGTGCCACATTTCCCTCTTTTTCTCACCTCTTTATACGTGTCCTATCAAAATTGTATTAGTGGGAAAAACTGAAATCATCAAATTAATTAACTATAGATGTAAAGATACTGCAGATTTTGAGATCTTTCGAGGGATTAATAAAAAATAAAGGTGAAGATGAGATAATTTTATAGTCCTTCCAGGGCGAAATTATTCTAGGTATATTCTAGCAACATTTTTGTAAAAGTTACACGGTCTACAATTGTAGAGTTACGATCGTAGAGTAGTCACTCTACGATCGTAGAGTAGTCACTCTACGATCGTAGAGTAGTCACTCTACGATCGTGGATTACTCTACGATCGTAGAGTGAATTCACTCTACTATCTGGAGACTACTCTACAATCGTAGAGTGAAATCACTCTACGATCGTAGACCGTGTAACTTTAAAAGTTACACGGCTGTGTACCTACATATTCCCCTATATATATATATATATAGGGTCCGCTTCTCGAGCGAACCTAGGGGATGGACCAAAAACGAATTTGATATAGCGACGGACAAAATCGTCGCTAAAGTATAAAAAACCGGTTTTTATGCTTAAGCGACGATTTTGTCCGTCGCTAAATTCGGTTCGTTTTTCGTTCACCCTCAATTCGCTAGAGAGAGCTGGCATATATATATATATATATATAAAACCTCACTGCTTATGGAGTTATGGCTTGGAAGCATGTTTATGACAGCCCCACACAATATGCTGAGGTGGAGTATGTCACATCAGCAGTTTATAAAATGTTTGTAGAATAGTTTGTGTCTCTAGCATTATTCATGTATGTAATGGGTATAGAGTAAATAATGAGACAAACCAGCCATCTCTCAGTTAAGTCACTAATATGTGAAGACAGTTCTTTCTTTCTTTTGGTTTATCTTGTCTGTGTATTCTAACACCAAAGCCATAAACAATCCTATTTTTTTCTATTAGATTTATGGCAGTAATTAATTTAGTACTATATATCTCATCAATGATTTTTGTTTTATGCTTATTAATTCGCACATGTTAGTCTCATCTGCTTTGGTATGTTTCATGCATCTGTGCCACCGCCATTTTGTGCTTATCAATGGTTCCTCAATCCATGAAAGTCGGTTACCATTAAAATTGGAAATGGAGGCTTCTTATGTTGTCTTTATGGGATGAACCTTAACAAAAAGATGTAAACAACCTTATTATTGATAAAATATTTTGATGGATATGGTTGTTAAGACAAATAAGGAATAAATATTTGCACGAGTGGCATGCTTTCACAATGTCCGCACTGAGGATTGGAACCTGCAATATCGGATAATTTAGTACATGAGTAGTTAATTATTAAGAAATACATGCAGCTAAATATGCTTTGTACTTCATTTGTTTTTTAATTCTGTTGCAGCATTGACATCTTCTTAGTTATCCATATTCTAGTTTTGAAAATGGGTGATATAATTTGTTTGTTTGTAAGAATTATAATTATGGAATTATAATTTTAAGACTATTAATCCTAGGATTATAATTCTGGAATTTCAAACTCTTCAAGTTCTCCAAATAAGGTAAGAGTTTCCATTGTGCTAATTGTGACCGAGTCTTGAAGTGTAGTAACCTTTGGAGCGAATCGCTTTGGCATGACTCTGAGAAGCTTTCGGTTGATTTCCTTTTGATCAATCTTTCGTCCGAGCATGCTTAGAGAATTCATTAGAGTAAGAAATCTTGCTTGGGCATCTCTAATTGATTCATTTTTCTCCAATTTGAATAGTTCATATTCGTGCATTAATATGCTTAGCTTGACTTCCTTCACCTTAGTAGTTCCCTCGTGGCTCATGATGATTGTGTCCCAAATTTCCTTAGCTGTAGTACAAGAAGAGACTTTATCCATCTCTGACTGAACCATGCCACTTAAAAGTGTATTCATGGCCTTGGAATTATAAGATACCATATACAATTCATTTGAGTCCATTTTCATGAGATTCTTTGGCTTACCATCATCATGTCGCGGAATGACTGGTCCATTTTCGACAACCCACCATTCACATGGGTCGCGGTTAAGAAAAATCTTCATTCTGAACTTCCAAAAGTTGAAGTTTTCACTTAGAACAACAAATGATGGCCTACTTCTGGAATGACCTTCTTGAAAGTTTAGGTGTGCCATAGGATCTTCCCCTACGACCTGCAACGATCAATATTAGTAGAGCCTTGCTTTGATACCAAATGTAATTCTATGTATGTGCACACCTAGGAGGGGGGTGAATAGGTGTGGTTAAGCTAAAAGTGATAAGCGGTGAAAACTTTTAAAATTTTTCACACTGGTATAATTAGATTACCATTCTCTTCTATCGCTTTGAAGGTGTCTGCTTTAGCTTATGTTCTTCGTTTACGATTATCGATACACTACACCGTATACCCGCTTTAGTGTCTGGATAGTGGCGTGAATAACAAAACAGTGCAAAACGTGAATGACAGTTAAAGAGATAAACAGAAGTAAAAATCACACCAAGATTTTACGTGGTTCAGCCCCTATCCTCTAATTTAGTGGCCTAATCCACGTCCAATCCCAACTAGGATTGGAGTCTCTTTTTATTTCAATTTAACTTAATTAAATACAAAATAACTCCCTGTTTGAGAAAGCTTTCCGTTGGACACGACTGCCCCTTCTTGCACCTCTGTAATCCTTCTCACCACTGAGACCTCTGCACTACTGCAGCCTTGAAAGCTTGTTTACAAACAGATCCTATCAACTCCCGATACACGGCTTAAACTAAGAACAAGGATATTAATTACAGACTATCAAGTTTCCAGCATAATACAATTTAAGAACAATACAAAATGGTTGCTGGAAAGAAACTTAGAATTGCTATTGAATGGAACGTATGAGACTAATTGAAGCTTTTCCAAGTTCTTTCTCCCAATAGCCGAGCAGGAGAGATATATATAGTAGCGCTTTCAACGGCTATGAGATGGTTAATTCCATGAAATCCTCAGTCACAAGAAATCAACACCAAATCAATAGATATATTGTTTCCTTGATAAGCTCAACCGAAAAGATATGATATCAATCATCTAATATGAAGGGATACGAAAGATATGGTTTGTTAACAATATACTATATTTAGAGCATATACCTTTTGAAGCTTCTAGAACAAATTTGAATCAACTAATCAGTTGACCAAAATTCATTCCCTGTCAATCAATTGAGATAAGATTACAGTAATCATGCAATATATATTTATATGGACTGTTATATGTAACCATAATGTCCACCCACAATCCATGCATATAATATAATATTATATATTGCCAATATTCATGCATATTATATTATCATATTATAACAAACCATGAACCATGCACATGTCTAATATACTTAAATTAGTCATCATTCAAAACATCATAAAATTAAAAACCAACAGAGCGAGTACGAATCGAGCCTGAACTGTTTGCTCAATTTACAGTCTTAATTATAATTTAAAGATTATTAAGTCATTTTATAATCCTAGACTAATAATCTTAAGTCTAAATTTGAAAACAAACAAGACACTTGAGATTAATAGTCTTATCCAAAGTATAATCCTTGCAAACAAACATAGCCTAGAAGCTTGATCACTTGCCTGTGGGTGTGTTTAAGGGTGTAAATGAATTGAATCGAGCCGAATATTGAGTTGCTCAGATTTAGTTCACAAAATTTATCGAGTATAAAATAAGGTTTGATTGAGGTTCGTTTAGTTATCGAGTCGAGCACAATCTCGAATCGAGCCCGAACAATTTGAACTTTTTGAACGAATATGATTAAGTATCAATAGAAAATTACAATTTGAAAATATTCGAGTAATTTATTGAACTTTAAAATTTGCTTATATTTGAATCATTTATATTTCGAGTCAAGTTCGAATCGAACTTTTAGTCGAGCGAGTACGAATTGAACCTGAACTGTTTGTTCATTTTATAGCTTTAGTTGTGTTCTACATTGAAATCTTTACTCTCCTGGTTGTGCTAAGATTAACTCTCAGAACTTGGTATTTAATAAAAAAAAGAAAATTCTTACCAAACCTCCGAAAGTCCATTTCTCTGAAAATGATTTCCATGAATATGCTATTTTTGGAAAACATTTTCCTTTTATCCTTGAGATATTGAATAGCCTCCTATGTTGAATTATGGTAATTTAAGCTGATATCAACCTTTTGAGACCATTAGAAAATAGAAGTTCATTGGCTAAGAATTAAACCATTACCAAATATAGATGAGCACAAATAAAAGATGTTTCTGTTCATTTCTGAAGCCCGACTGTATACTTCAGTCCTACAGAGGTTAATTTCTTGTTTTTTTGCCAAAGGACTGCATGCACTAAGATGTATTCTAAGAAAGAGAAGAAATAGCATGATAAATGGAAATCTTATGCACATCGACACTCGTTCTGGACTTGGGAATGGAAGATCTATCAGCATCATAAGTGGGAAATGATATTTAGGAGAGATGCCCTCGTTCTAATCATTTGCCTGAATATGCACTCAATTCCAGTCTCAATGAATTCAATACCAGCATGTAGCACCTCAAGTCTTTTTAGTGCAATTTCCATCTTGTCCCCTTCACACGAATCGTATACGCATAGAGTGCATAGTGCAGAATCGACAATTTCCAACTCATTCATGTTTTCAAGTTGTTCTTCACATACTGAAGTCCCCTTATTTATCAATTTAGAAACTAGTGACCATTTAGTTGGCTTGGAGTTTGAAACTGGTGAAGACAAGAACAACAAGAGGGATTGGAAGACTGAAATGCTCCTGGTGCTAACTTCTCTTACTACTCTGATCACCTCTGGGAGGTGATGATCTAAATCTAAGATTGATGAGCACAAAATCTTGTTATCCACTTGCTTTAAATCCGCGATCAATCTTCTGGCTTCCTTTTTCATTTTCTTTCTGGAGGAAGTGAATTTAGCAATGCTGATTCCAATGCTCGAGTCCCCCTTTCTTCTTCTTATTGCTGATTGAAGATCTATAACATGTTCCTTAATCTGTGACAAGAAATCCCTTATGGTGCTACAAATATCTAAAAGCCTCCCGGATACATCCAACAACTCGTCAACCCATTTCTCTTGTTGATGGTGAAAAAGGGCTTGTTGGGTAAGCGGCAAATTGAGAAGATCATCTATACATTTGTACAGCCCTTCTAGTCTGGATAGGCCATTGCAAATTGTGGCTGCTGTTGGAGGATTTGATAGTTCTTGTGTTTTGAGCTTGTTCAGCTCCTCCTCCTCTTCAATTCCAACTATATTGGGATTTGATCTACAAGGCAAACTAACGGATCGAATGTGGTGGCTGCTGTTGGATTGTGATGCACTTGCCATTTTTGTTACTTTTGGAAAAGAACTCAAACTTTTCATGGTATCTAAAAGCTGTAAGCTTTGTGCTGTTTATACATACGATTGGTAGGAGACAAGATCACAGCATGTGATGCTACTGTGGGCTCTCCCTTAAAGTTTGTTAATTTATTAGAATTTGGCAAGCAAAGTTTTTATAATTTAATATGAGGTGTCTTATTATTTTGAGATGGCAAGTAATGATACCTCAAACTTTTATTTTCTGATATATATATATATATATATATATATATATATGCTATATATATATAGAATGAATATACATATGCTAGGAGACAAGATGAGGTATAAACTATTAGTAGCAATGTGGTGGGCATATGATGAATCTGGCATTTTCCTTTGAATATGATTTTCTTGTCTCCAGCTAAGTTATATAATAATTTGCTATTTTTTTGGTCTCCACAAAACAGTGAGTCATTTTCAGGCCTCCTCTGGATTAAGCTATAAGTGTCACATTTCCCTCTTTTTCTCACCTCTTTATACCTGTCCTGTCAAAATTGTATCAATGGGAAAAACCTGAAGTCATCAATTTTTTTTAACTATAGATGTAAAAGTACTGCAAGTTTTGACATCTTTCTAGGGATTAATGAAAAATAAAGATGAAGATGAGATACTAAGAGTGGGATTAAAAATTCTTGAGCTAAAATAGATATTGAGAGTGAGTCGGTGATAATTATACACGTGTCTCCATTGTATTGGTCAATGCTCCATCCTTGTAGATATCAGTTAGATGCCCAACTTGCTTGCTACTTCTTTTGGTGAGTCATGTTTCCTATCAATTTTTTATGTTCTGTCCCAAGTTGTTGGGTAATGTATTGTTTTATTTTAGCCTCTGATGATATATATTAACCTCACTTCACTTATGGGCTTGGAAGCATATTTCAAGTATTTTGGAAAATATTGGCAATGGGTAGCAAATTTCTAGACAAACAGCCATCTCTCATTTATGTCACTCATTTTGGTAATGGGTGTAAATTTTTTAATGCATGTGAAGGCAGCAGTGTGGCTCTTTCTATCTTTTGGTTTATCTTGTCCTGTATTCGAAGAACAAAGGCAGCTATAAACAATACTTTTTTCCATTAGTTTTATGGTACCGATTTAGGTTCTCTACATATCATTAATGATTTTTTTTGTTTTTATGCTTATTAATTTGCATATGTTCTCATCTTCTTTGGTCTGTTTCATGCATCTGTGCCACCGCCATTTTGTGCTTATCGATGGTTCTTAATACATGAAAGTTGGTTACCATTAAAATAGGAAATGATGGTTTCTTATATTGTCTTTACAGGATGAACCTTGACAAAAAGATTCAAAGAATTGTGAAGAGTGAGATCTAGAGAGGTCACAAACCTTATTATTGATCAAGATTTAGATGGATATGGTTGTTGAGACAAATAATGAATACATGTTTAATTAATGTTTGCACGAATGGCTTGTTTTCACAATGTCCACACTGAGGTTTGGCACCTTCAATATCGAATTGTTTAGTACATGAGTAATTAATTATTATGAAATACAGCTAAGATGCTTTGTACTTCATTTGTTTTTTTAATTCTGTTGCAGCATTGACATCCTCATAATTATCCATATTATAATTTTGGAAATGGTTTGTAGGTTGATATCTTTTCCTTTTGATATTAATTTATGTTTGGTTTTTGTTGTTGTTTTCTTGTTTTGGTTGTGGCCTTAAGGAGAATTACTGGATG
This sequence comes from Panax ginseng, assembly GCA_020205605.1. Lineage (NCBI taxonomy): Eukaryota > Viridiplantae > Streptophyta > Magnoliopsida > Apiales > Araliaceae > Panax > Panax ginseng. The sequence goes on along the minus strand of CM035143.1, from coordinate 119,318,002 downwards.
GCATACCTATGGAAGCCAACAAGAGTTTAGAGGCAAAGCAAGTAATTAAGGTTTGGCATAGTTCATACATTTCATTTGTGCATGAATTGTTGTCTTTTGTGAAGTAAATCTAAGGAAGTAATTGATGGTAAGAACATCTGTATTACCATGTGGGATGACAAAAATGTACAAAATTGCTGATTCTATATAAATTAAGATATTAATGGTCTCCTAACTCCTAAGATGAATTCTTATAATTTAAGCTGATATCAACCTTTCGAGACCCTTTAGGCCTTTAAAGATATACATTCATTAATGGCTAAGAATTAAACCATTTGTAAGTATGGATATATACAACAGACTTAATTTCCAAGGTTTAAGACCTCTGAAAAATTTAACTGCTCATAATGATGTGTATGTTCATTTGTTGAAGTCCAAGTGTATTCCTCAGTCTTACATGTGTAAATCTCTTATGTTTTGGATTTGCAAGCACTAAGATGTATGTTCTAGGAAACAAAAAATAGCATGCACACCCAAACACACAAACAGAGAAGAATGGAGTATAAGATAAAAAGTAGTATTAATTGTATAACTACAAATATATATACATATATATAGTTGTTTTAAGCACATCCTGTAAAACTTGGACGCTCATGCTGCTGCTGCTGGACCAAAGAACCAAAGATCTATCAGCATCATAAGTGGGAAATGATATTTAGGAGAGATTCCCTCGTTCTAATCAAGCGCCTGAATATGCACTCCATTCCTGTCTCGACGAATTCAATGCCAGCATGCAGCGCCTCTAGTTTTTTCTGTGAAATTTCCATCTTCGCCGCTTCACACGAGTTGTACATGCATAGAGTGCATAGTGCAGAACTGACACTTTCCAACTCATTCTTGTCTTCAAGTTGTTCTTCACATATTAAAGTCCCCTTGTGTATCAGTTTAGAAACTAATGACCATTTACTTGGCCTGGACTTTGAAACTGGTGAAGACAAAAACAACAAAAGGGATTGGAAGACTGAAATGCTCATTGCACTAGCTTCTCTTACTACTCTGATCACTGCTGAGAGGTGGTGGTTTAAATGTAAGATTGATGAGCAATTGTTATCCACTTGCTTTAAATCTGCAATCAATCTTTTGGCTTCCTTTTTCATTTTCTTTCTGAAGGAAGTGAATTTAGCAATGCTGATTCCAATGCTCAAGTCCCCCTTTCTTCTTCTTATTGCTGATTGAAGATCTATAACATGTTCCTTAATCTGTGACAAGAAATCCCTTATGGAGCTACAGATATCTAAAAGATTGACGGATCCCTCCAACAACTCATCGACACATTTCTCTTGTTGATGGCGAAAAAGGGCTTGTTGGGTAAGCGGCAGATTGAGAAGATCATCGATACACTTGTACAGCCCTTCGAGTTCAGATAGGCCACTGCAAATTGTGGCTGCCGTTGGAGTAGCTGATAGCTCTTGTGTTTTGAGCTTGTCCAGCTGCTCTTCGATTCCAACTATATCGGGGTTTGATCTAGAAGGCAAACTAATGGATCGAATGTGGTTCTTGCTGTTGGATTCTAATGCACCAGCCATTTTTGTTTCTTTTGGGAAACAACTCTGAAAACTGTTTTTGGAAACTAAAAGCTGTAAGCTTTGCTATTTATACTTGCAAATGGTAGGAGACAAACCCTTAAAGTTTGTTAATTTGTTACAATTTGGGCAACAAAATTTGTATAATTTAATATAAAGTTTCCTATTATTTTTAGCTAAAATGAAAGAGTCGTCTCCTTGTATCTTCCCTTACATTCTGCTATGACTGCCACCATTACCAAGTTCTTATTATTATTATAGAATTGATGCTGCCTCACCTCCAAATAAGTAGCCTGGCAATGCCGTATCATTCGGAAGATTTTCGTGTCATTATAACAGCAACACAACATATTCTTTAATAGATATGAATATTCTGAGAGATTTAAAAATATTTAGAGTTGAAGATGGAAAATAAAAAATAATAAAACTATTAGAAAATGTGCACACGAATTGGCAATTGTCCATATATCGCCATTATAATCATACAGAGAAGGTGTACTATAAATTGAAATCTAGAGAGATCATCAAGAACCATATTCATAAGTAATTCAAGATTTAGATGGATTTGGTGGTTAAGGCAAATAATGTAGATATTATTTTATAATTGTCCACGAGTGGTATGCTGTCATAATTCTCCCCTAGGTTTTCAGCCTGCTAAGACAAAGAATAATTATTTGAGTACACTTATTTATAGACACAACGAATATTTCATTAATTATTTGATATGAGATCCTACCACAATTATTTTTGGATTTTTCTTATATAAACACACAATTAATTGGACTGCGCATAAGTATGGAGGTTTGATCTAAAGCTGAAGTCTATAGGTTTCATTTTCTTTATACCTTTAATTTGATCCTGTCAGGAAGTGCTGATTAAGTGTTGTTAGTTACTTAAGGCTATTTTAGTCTTAACATTTGGTACAATAAGAATTTGTTAGTCTTTATCTTTCTAAGTCTGTTAGCTAGCAGTATTAATACTGAACTATTGTATGGAAATGGGTATGAAATATATGATATGTTTTCTTTCCCAATTCTTTGAATTCTCTCTCTATCTTCTTATGCACTCTTCTATCTGTCTTCCTCCTATTATATGTTCTTCCTTTAGATCTCTGGATTCTCATTTCCAGTGGAATTGGCAGTTTAATTGAGCTCATCTGTTGAGATAATTAAGGAACTGTGATCTCAGTTCCTTACAATTGGTATCAAAGCTACTACGATTCAGACATGGCGACTAATAATTAGAGGTTTAGCAATATCGAAACATATGTTACCAAACATAATACTTCAATTCAGCAGTTGAAGGTGCAGCTCCAGGACTCGATTAGCAGTTTGAATCAGAATTTTGAAACTCAAATGGAACAGAAAATGCAGCAAATGTTGAAAGGCTTTGAAGCATTGCTTTCAGTTCGATTTCCTGTAACACAGACTACAGGTAATCATAATACAGATTCTGGTTCAATTCTAGGATCTTTTGAGGCTGGAACTTCTACTGAAATATCTAATAACAACATATTCAAAACAATTAAGTTTGAATTTCCTAAATTTAGTGGAGTTAATCCTAGATCATGGATTAGAAGATGTAATAAACTATTTGCTCATCACATGGTGGATAAAAATCAGAAATAGTATTTAGCAACAATGAATCTGGAAAGAGAAGCTAAGGAATGATATTCTGGTTTTGTGACTGAGGGAGTTGAACTGAATTCAAGTGGTTTTATTGAAGAAATTTTGGTTAGGTTTAGCTCTGAGGTTCAGATTAATCCAATAAGAGAACTTAAAAATCTGTAGTAAAATGGCACTGTTGATGACTATAAGAGGAAGTTTGAGGAGCTTAAGAGTTGGTCTCTTGCTAGGAATCCTTTATTAAATGAGCATTTCTTCATGGATTGTTTCATGGGAGGACTTAAGGAAGAAATTAGATTGGGAATTCAAGAGTTAAAAATTTCTTCTCCTAAAGAATTGATTAGAATGGCTAGAGTTAAAAATTTCTTTTCTTAAGGAATCAATATTAAGTTGTCATAAAAATTTCTTCTCTTAAGGAATTGATTGGGAATAGTACGAATATTCCCTGATAAAACGAATATTCCCCGACCAATCGAATATTTTATGACAACTTGTTTACTTTGTAAAATTTATAAATATTACCCATAACTATAATATTATATATCAAATCCACACCATAATATTCAAAAATAATATTAGAGAAAAATTAACTTTTATTCATAAATATTGGGGTCTTACAACCTCCACTTCTTATGAAATTTCGTCCTCGAAATTGGTGTATGTACCTGGTATGTCGAAGAGGTGAGGATACCTTGATTTCATTTCAGATTCTAACTGTAAAACCCCAACTTTTTGAATAAAGATGAATTTTCTATAAATATTATTTTTGAATATTATGGAGTGAAATTGATATAATGTTATAGTTGTAGGTAATATTTATAAATTTTGCAAAGTACGCAAGTTGTTATATAATATTCGATTGGTGAGAATATTCGCTTTAACAGAGAATATTCGTATAACTATTACAATCATTGGTGGACCTGGACCTAGCGGAATTATTGTCGGATTGAGAAAAGCGACAAAATACTTTTATGAAAATAACGGCGGAAGTTTTACTGGTTTAAGCTGTTGAAACACTGGAGATGTTAAAAGTACGATGAATCTGGCGTGGTTGCGTAGTAGCACACAATATTAATTATTGATGCTTATGTGATAAGTCACTCGATTTTGTTGGTATTATTAATGTAATAATACGAGAAAATCTTTTATATAAAAGCAGAATACTTTTATAAAGTTATTCAATAAATAGAATATATTATATTCTATTATGCATAGTGTTGCATAATGTTGTACTGCATAGTGTTTTGCATAGTAAAAAATATTTTATATAAAAGCAGAATACTTTTATAAAGTTATACATTTTATTAGACAATAATTAGAATATATTATATTTTATTATGCATAGTATTTGCATAAAGGCTGCATAGTGTTTGCATAGTAAAATCTTTTATAAAGTTATTCATTTTATTAGATTATAAATAAAATATATTATATTTTATTTAAAAGATTTTACTTTAAATATGGACCGTCAGATTAAAGTAAATCAATTTGGACCGTTCATGAGTTAGTTCTTATGCGGTCCACTTTTACATAAATAGAAGCTCATTCCTTCATTATTTTCTTACGAATTCTTTGAAACTCTCAGAGATAAACTATAGAGAGAAAGAAGAAAGTATTCTCGCTACTTCACTACTTATATATCAAGACTTTTCTTCCTTTGAGTTTGTATACTCTCTAAGTAGACAATATTTGTATTCAAACTCACAGTTTATGTTTTGTTGTATTATGCACATGATTTGTATTATTAAGTTGTATTTGATTTATTGTACCATGTATCTGGCGACTCAAGATGGGTGATGTATACCTAATTTTGGGGCGCGTCACGCGTTGGTATCGAAGCTTAGGGATATGATCCTGGCTAAGATGTGAGACTAGAACTAGGAGGGAGAGACGGGAATTCTTCATTAGTATGACCTACTTAAATTTATTTTGTATTTAAATTGGTTGGTCAGAGTTTAGAGATAATATGATACATGTCAACTAACCCTTGTTTTGTGGCAGTATCTGAAAATGACATTCGAGAATGTTGAGAATAGCAATGGAGCACAAGAGACCGTTTAGTCTCCACATATCAATAATCAGGATAATGTGAATCAAGAAGGCGACAATCCTCATGCAAACAACAACACGGACCAAATGATGAATAATGGATTATTCAGATGCTTTATGCAATTCATGCAACATCAAAGTGAAGCGGCTCTGTCAAAATGTAGGTGGAAACACTGAAACTCTCTGACGGTCACCGCTAAAACGATTCAAGAGCTGGGACCATCGGAGTTTATTGGAGAGCCAAAACCACTTAAAGCGGAAGCATGGATAAAGCAGATCACCAAGATATTTGATGTCTTGGGATGCTCCGAGGAGCAAAAGGTTCCCTTCGCCACCTTTATGTTGCATGAAGAGGTAGATTATTGGTGGGAATCTGTAAAACGTACCCAGCCTGACGCACTTAAGATGTCTTGGGAGAAGTTCCAAGAGCTATTCAACGACAAGTACTTTCCCGAGAGTATTCTTCACATGAAAGAAGTGAAATTATCAAATTGGAACAAAACAATATGATCGTGTCGCAATACGAGGTTAAATTTGCGGAGTTATCCCGGTTTGCATCCCATTTGGTCGATAATGAGGAACGAATGACGCGAATGTTTTTAAGAGGTTTAAAACCGGAAATACGTCAATATCTTATTTCTCATAAACTGTGTTTGTACTCAGATGTTGTAAATAGGGCTTAGTTATTGGAGCCTTGAACGCAGTCAACGCAACCAAGAGAAAGCGGTACGTGATGATGAAAATACCGATGGTATATCGGTCATCGAAAGCGGTGACAACAAACGTGGAGGGAATCAACATGCTAGAAATGGTAAACACTTCGGTGGTAATCATAGCCAAGACAGTAAAAATGAACATTTCAAGAAAAGGAGATTCAACAATGATGGATGGACGTCAGTACTAGCACCCATTGTTAAGGAAGGAGAACGACCACTTATCATATGCTTCAAATACGGAGGGGAGGGACACATTGGTCCAAACTGCGCGATGCCGGCCAAAACATGTTATAATTGTGGAAGAGAATGTCACTTAGCCCGGATTTTGTCGTTCATAGAAGACAAGTTCACCCAGGATGGAGGCACCAAAGGTCATTCCAGGAAAAGTCAAAGCCCAGAGTGCTGAGGAGAGCGTTTGTTGTGACCTCCCGAGAAAGAAAGTAAGGAACTCGAATGAGGTCATCACTCTAATGAAGTCTATACCTTATTTGATCCGATTCTACCCATTCTTTTTTATTTCTCTACTTGCATTTCAACGATTAAATTTGACTCGGGAGAAATTAGATTTTGACTTATCTGTTGAAAGTCCGTTGGGAGAAAACCTTCATTAACATCCCTTTGTTTATAAGTTTTGTTTAGTTCAAATCGGCTTTTTGCACGTTACTGTCGATCTTATTTCTTTGAAAATACTTGCATTCGATGTGATTCTAGGGATTGATTGGTTAACTACTCATCATGCAAAAATTGATTGTTTTCGTAAGGTTGTCGACTTTCATATTCCTAACCAACCTATTATGCGAATTCAAGCAACCAAACCATTAAAATCAATCTTTGTCATCTCAAGCCATAAAGCTATTCGTTTATTGAAAAGCGGATGTCAAGCTTTCTTAGCTCATATCACGGATCTAAATAAAAAATACGTCGAGTTTTGAATGATATTTCTATTGTTAATGAATTTCTGACACGTATTCCACGAAGAACTTCTGGCCTACCCCAAAGCGTGAAATTAAATTTTGTATCGACCTTGAACCCCAGACAAAACCCATTTCAAAGCCCCATGTCGAATGGCTCTATTGAACTTCGAGGAGTTAAAGACTCAATTGCAGGAATTGTTAGACATTGGCTTTATTAAATCTAGTACTTCTTCTTGGGGTGCTCCTGTTCTATTCGTGAAAAAAAAGACAGGAGTATGTGATTTGTATTAATTATCGGGAGTTGAATCATGTCACCATCAAAAATAGGTACCCACTGCCACGTATTGATGACCTGTTTGATCAGTTACAAGGAGCCAAATTCTTTTCAAAAATTGATCTTCGTTCCGGATATCACCAATTGAAGATTAGAACCGATGCCATTCCAAAGATGACTTTCAGAACTCGGTACGTGCATTATGAATTCCTAGTCATGTCCTTTGGATTGACTAATGCTCCTGTTGCCTTCATGGATATGATGAACCGAGTATTCAAGGAATATTTGGATCACTTTGTGGTCGTCTTTATTGATGACATCCTCATATATTCCAAAACCCGTGAAGATCATGAGCAACACTTGAGGCTGATACTCCAAAAGCTTCGTGAATATAAGCTTTATGCCAAGTTGAAGAAATGCGAGTTCTGGCTTGAGGTAGTAGCATTCCTTGGGCACGTGGTATCAAGTCATGGAATATCCATTGACCCAAAGAAAGATTGAAGCTATTCAAAATTTGGGAGAAACCTAAATCGATGGCCAAATCGTAGCTTTCTCGGCTTTATTGGTTATTAAGGAGATTCGTAGAAGGGTTTTCTCGAATTGCTACTCCACTAACTCAGCTGACTTGGAAAGATACAAAGTTCGGTTGGAGTGAGGAATGTGAGAAGAGTTTTCAAGAATTCAAGAGGAGACTCATTTCAGTACTTGTTCTAACAATACCATATGGTTCAGAGGGATTTTTCATCTACAGTGATGCTTCGGGCAAAGGGTTAGGATGTGTTCTCATGCAACATGGGAAAGTCATAGCTTTATGCCTCACGATTAACTCAAAGAATATGAGAGGAATTATCCTACTCATGATTTAGAGTTAAGCACTATTATCTTCGCACTAAAGATTTGGAGGCATTATTTGTATGGGAGAAAGTGGAGATCTTTACGGATCATAAAATCCTCAAATATTTCTTCACTCAAAAGGAACTCAACATGCGACAACGACATTGGCTTGGCTGTTGAAAGATTATGATCATACCATCCAATATCATCCCGGAAAAGCGAGCGTGGTGGTGGCGCATTGAGTAGAAGATCATATGCAAGTCGCGAATGCGATATTGTTAATGAGGCCCATTTTGTGTGACTTGCAAAGGATGGAGATAGAGTTAAAGACTTGAGGGACCCATGTGATGATGGGCGAATATCTGAGTAGAACCGACTTTAATTGATAAAGTTAAAAAAGCTCAAGCTACTGACACGAAGGCGATGCGTATGAGGAAGAAAGTACAAGAAGGTGCTATCTAGGAAGCAAGAATCGATGAAGAAGGAATACTTGAGTCAACTCCGGACTTTGTGTTCTTAACGACCTACGATTTAAAGTATAAAATCATGATGGGCGCATAACCTGCCGTTTGCAATCCATCTCGGGAGTACCAAAATGTATCATGATATTAATCATACATTTTGGTGGAGCAATATAAAAGAGAGAGATAATATTTATTTATCTCAAGGTGTCTAACGTGTCAACGAGTCAATGAGCATCAAGTACAAAAGGTCCATTGCAACCACTTGAAATTCCGGAATAGAAGTGGGAGCACATTACCATGGATTTTTCACACGGCCTTCCCAAAGTTTCTCAAGGCATAGATGCGATTTGGGTCATTGTTGATAGATTGACCAAGTCCGCTCATTTCTTCACCGACACGAGAAACTTATGCACTTGAACGTCTTGCTCGTATATGTATAAGCGAGGTTGTAAGATTGCATGGTATGCGGTATCCATAGTTTCCGATCGAGACCCAAGATTCACTTCAAGATTTTGGGTTAGTTTACAAAAAGCTATGGGCGCTGATTTACGATTTAGCTTTCGGCATATCATCCTCGATTTGACTCGGCGGTCGGAGAGGACGATTCAAACTCTTGAAGATCTATTAAGACTCGTGTCCTTGACTTCAAGGAAGTTGGGACAAGTTCTTACCATTGGTGGAGTTTTCCTACAACAACAGTTATCAAGCAAGTATTTGCATGGATCCATTCGAAGCGTTGTATGGAAGAAAGTGTCATTCTCCAGTATGCTGGGATGAGGTGGGTGAAGCAACGTTGTTGGGACCGGAGTTGGTATGTATGACTACGGAAAAGATCAAACGATCCGACAACGTATAAAAATCTCACAAGATCGACAAAAGAGTTATGCTGATCTTCATCGAAAGGACGTGGAATTCGATATAGGAGATCATGTGTTGTTATGTGTTGCTCCATGGAAAGGAGTTACGAGATTTGGAAAGAGAGGAAAGCTCAATCCTCGATTCATCGGCCCATTTTTAATCCTTGATCGAGTAGGAACTGTGGCCTATAGACTCGTTTTATCGCCAAGTATGTCTCGTGCTCATAATGTTTTTCACATATCCATGTTACGTAAATATGTGGAAGACCCGAACCACATTATTGAGTTAGAACCGAATGAAATAGCGGAAAATTTGACATATGAAGAGGTTCCTGTTCAAATCTTGGATAAGAAGGAACATATTCTACGCTCCAAGGTCATACCTCAAGTCAAAGTTTTGTGGAGAAACCACGATGTTGAGGAAATGGCTTGGGAGTTAGAATCTGAAATGAAATCAAGGTATCCTTACCTCTTCAATATACAAGGTACGTACCCTAATTTTGAGGGTGAAATTTCATAAGAAGGGGAGATTGTAAAACCCCAACTTTTTGAATAAAGATGAATTTTCTATAAATATTATTTTTGAATATTATGGAGTGAAATTGATATAATGTTATAGTTGTGGGTAATATTTATAAATTTTGCAAAGTACGCAAGTTGTTATATAATATTCGATTAATTGGGAATATTCGTTTTAATAGGAATATTCGTATAATGGCACAATCATTGGTGGACCCCACAACGGAATTATTGTTGGATTGAGAAAGCGACAAAAATACTTTATGAAAATAACTACGTATGTTTTACCGTTAAGCTGTTGAAACACCCTAAAGATTAAAAGTACGATGAATACGCGTGGTTGCGTAGTAGCACACAAGATTAATTATTGATGCTTACGTGATAAGTCACTCGGTTTTGTTGGTATTATTAATGTAATAATACTGAGAAAATCTTTTTATATAAAAGCAGAATACTTTTATAAAGTTATTCTATAAATAGAATATATTATATTCTATTATGCATAGTGTTGCATAGTGTCCAGATAGTGTTTTGTATAGTAAAATATTTTTTATATAAAAGCAGAATACTTTTATAAAGTTATACATTTTATTAGACAATAATTAGAATATATTATATTTTATTATGCATAGTACCTGCATAGTATTTGCATAGTAAAATCTTTTATAAAGTTATTCATTTTATTAGATTATAAATAGAATATATTATATTTTATTTAAAAGATTTTGGTTTAAATATGGACCGTCAGATTAAAGTAAATAAATCTGGACCGTTCATGAGTTAGTTACTATGCAGTCTATTTTTCTATAAATAGAAGCTCATTCCTTCATTATTTCTTACGAATTCCCTGAAACTCTAGAGAGATAAACTATAGAGAGAAAGAAGAAAGTATTCTGCTACTTCACTACTTATATATCCATTACTCTTCTTCTTAAGGTAGGGAATATTATTTGTTGTACTCGTAAGGGGTGTTATTCTTTTGTATTCATGAAGAGAACTTATGTTATTCCATTCTTTATTATTCTGTTGGAATAACCTATATACGCGGGCTACCCTATACTTGGTGACATTCTTCTATTATTAAAAGTCTTTATTATTACATTTGGAATATCCATGTTCATGCGCTTTTCTGTGGGACTGGGTTAAAATCTTTATTATTATTACATTGGAATATCCACATTTATGCGTTCATAGAACGTGATTAAAATCTTATTAGTATTCTTTTGGAATAACTTTGTGTATCTGGAAGTACCGCATGCATGGTGATTTTGTTGTTATTCCATTCTTTATTATTACTCGTTGAAACATCCTGTTGAGTGCGAATTTACTTTGACACAGTTCCGTTATTTAGTATTCATTGGAATAAACGCTCATACATCAGTACCGCATGCATGGTGATTTCTTTTGTTATTCCATTCTTTATTATACTCAGTTGGTTAAACTTTTGACTTCTATACTCCATGAAATTAGTGGAATATCCTTGATAATTGCGCTTCATCCAGTATCTTTTCATGAAAATATACTTTTGAGCATTCTTGAATTTTACTCTACAAAGCAGTATCATGTTGACAATTTGGACATTATTGGTTCTTGGACAAATTAATTCTTGAACTTGTTTTATTGAATTCTTATATCATTGTCATCATCCTCATATTTATATTTTTTGAAAGTCATCCGTGGTTCACATAGTGCATAGATGGACTTGGTATGATTATGACCGAGGGATTATTGATTGTAATCATGGCCGTAATGTTACAAATGATGTGGTAAAAGTCCTCATTGGCCCGTAGTGCATTGATGGACAGTTGTTGGCATGATCATGACCATTAATGAATACACAAATATTCTTGGCCCGTAGTGCATGGATAATTATGGCCGTGATACTAAAGAATATCCTTGGTCGTAGTGCAGGGGTGATTCGATGATGTGGGTTATTTATTAAGCTGAGTCCCAGTGATAAAAGTGATGAAAAACCTTTTAAATCATAAAAGTTAGTAGATTTTATTCTCTACTTGACTCTTTTAATGGATTGCTTGTTCCGCTGCAGTTAAACTTGATGGTTGTTATATTGTATCAGTTTAACACTGTTTAAGGCTAATGATAATTTATTCTGCATTATCTTAGTCATAATATTTCTTACTGGGCTAGTTGAGCTCACCCTTTCTTTCACCGTTTCTTCTGTGAAATGAGAATATAAATTTGAACGAGTCGAGAAAGCGGAGTGATGGTCCTAGATGGTGCATTAGTAGTTCTCACTATTACGTGAAATAATGTGATAATAATTGTAATGAGGACTCCTTTTGAGTTTGTATACTCTCAGTAGACAATATTTGTATTCAAACTCACAATTTATGTTTTGTTAATATTGTATACACGATTTGTATTATTAAGTTGTATTTGATTTCTGTACCATGTATCTGGCGACTCAAGATGGGTGATGTATACCTAATTTTGGGGACGTCACACTAACTCCAAGGTCATTTCCTCAACATCGTGGTTTTTCCACAAAACTTTGACTTGAGGTATAACCTTGGAGCGTAGAAGAAACTCCTTCTTATCTAAGATTTTAACATGTACCTCTTCATACGTTAAATCTTCTGCTATCTCGTCTGGTTCTAACTCAATAATGTGGTTCGGGTCTTCCACCTATTTACGTAACATAGATATATGAAAAACGTTATCAACACGAGACATACTTGGCGGTAAGGCGAGTCTATAGGCCACAGTTCCTACTCGATCGAGGATTTCAAATGGGCCAATGAATCGAGGAGTGAGCTTTCCTCTCTTTTCAAATCTTGTAACTCATTTCCATGGAGCAACACGTAACAACACATGTACTCTAACATTGAATTCCACGTCCTTTCGATGAAGATCATCATAACTCTTTTGTCGATCTTGTGAGGTCTTTATACTTTGCCGGATCATTTGTATCTTTTCCGTTGTAATGCGTACCAATTCTGGTCCTAACAACGTTGCTTTACCCACCTCATCCCAGCATACTGGAGAACGATAATTTCGACCATACAACGTCTCGAATGGAGTCATGCCAATACTTGATTGATAATTGTTGTTGTAGGAGAATTCCACCAATGGCAAGAACTTGTCCCAACTTCCTTTGAAGTAAAGGAAACATAGTCTTAATAGATCTTCCAGAGTTTGAATAGTCCTCTCCGACTGCCCGTCCGTTTGAGGATGATATGCTGAACTGAATCGCAAATCTGTGTCCATAGCTTTCTGCAAACTGACCAAAAACCGTGAAGTGAATCTTGGGTCTCGATCAAAAACTATGGATACTGGCATACCATGCAGTCTTATAATCTTATTTATATACATACGAGCAAAACGTTCAAGTGAATAAGTTTCTCTTATTGGTAAGAAATGAACAAACTTGGTTTATCTATCAACAATGACCCAAATTGCATCTATGCCTTGAGAAACCTTGGGAAGACCGGTAATGAAATCCATGGTAATGTGCTCCCACTTCCATTCTGGAATTTCAAGTGGTTGCAATGGACCTTTTGGCACTTGATGCTCCACCTTGACTCGTTGACAAGTTAGACACCTTGAGATAAACTCCGCGATCTCTCTCTTCATATTGCTCCACCAAAATGTATGTCGAAGATCATGATACATTTTGGTACTCCCAGGATGGATTGCAAATGGTGTGTTGTGTGCCTCTATCATGATTTTATATTTTAAATCAGGGTCGTTAGGAACACAAAGTCTGGAGTTGACTCAAGTATTCCTTCTTCATCGATCCTTGCTTAGGGATAACACCTTGCTGACTTTCTTCTTTCATACGCATCACTCTCCAGTGCAGTAGCTTGAGCGACTTTTAACTTTATCGATTAAATTGGTTTCTACTCGTATATTTGTCATCATCACGTAGGTTCTGCGCAAGTCATACAAAATGGGCCTTTGCGTTGACAATATCATACTGCACTGCAGCATATGATCTTCTACTCATTGCAAGGCTACCACCATGTTCGCTTTACCGGGATGGTATTGAATAGTATGATCATAATCTTTCAGCGATTCTTCAAGCCAACGTCGTTCTTGCGCATGTTGAGTTCCTTTTGAGTGAAGAAATATTTGAGACTTTTATTATCCGTAAAGATCTCCACCTTCTCCCCATACAGATAATGCCTCCAGATTTTAAGTGCGAAAACGACAGCTGCCAACTTTAGATCATGAGTAGGATAATTCCTCTCATATTCTTTAAGTTGTCATGAGACATAGGATATGATTTTCCCATGTTGCATAAGAACACATCCTAAACCTTTGCTTGAAGCATCACTGTAGATGACAAATCCCTCCGAACCAGATGGTATTGTCAGAACAGGTGCTGAAATGAGTCTCTTCTTGAGTTCTTGAAAACTCTTCTCACATTCCTCGCTCCAACCTAAGAATTTTGTATCTTTACGAAGTCGAAATTTGAGTTAATGGTGTAGCGATTCGAGAAAACCCTTCTACGAATCTCCGATAATAACCAGCTAAGCCGAGAAAGCTACGTACTTCGATCACTGACTTAGGTTTCTCCTAGCTTTAAATTTCTTGAATCTTTGTCGAGTCAACAGATATTTCATGATTTGATATCACGTGCCTAAGGAATGCTACTTTCTCAAGCCAAAATTCACATTTCTTCAACTTGGCATAAAACTTGTTTTCATGAAGCTTTTGGAGTATAAGCCTCAAGTGTTGCTCATGATCTTCACGGCTTTTGGAGTATATGAGGATGTCATCAATAAAGGCAACAACAAAATGATCCAAATATTCCTTGGATACTCAGTTCATCATATCCATGAAGGCCGCATGAGCATTAATCAATCCAAAAGACATGACTAGGAATTTGTAATGCCCGTACCGAGTTCTGAAAGTAGTCTTTGGAATGTCATCAGTTTTAACTGATGATATTCGGAACGAAGATCGATCTTTGAAAAGAATTTAGCACCTTGTAACTGGTCAAATAGGTCATCAATTCGAGGTAACGGATACCTATTTTTGACGGTAACATGATTCAACTCCCGATAGTCAATACAAAGTCGCATACTTCCATCTTTCTTCTTTACGAATAGAACAGGAGCACCCCAAGGAGACGTACTAGGACGAATGAAATTGATGTATAACAATTCCTGTAGTTTTGGTTTTAACTCCTGAAGTTCAATAGGAGCCATTCGATATGGGGCCTTAGAAATGGGTTTTGTACCGGGTTCAAGGTCGATACAAAATTTGATTTCTCGCTCTAGGGGTAGGCCAGGAAGTTCTTCAGGGAATACGTCAGGAAATTTATTAACAATAGAAACATCATTCAAATCTGACGTATTTTTGTTTATATCTGTGACATGGGCTAAGAAATCTTGACATCCATTTTTCAATAAATGAATAGCTTTATGGCTTGATATGATAATGATTGACTTTAGTGGTTTGGTTGCTTGAACTCGCATAATAGGTTAGTTAGGAATATAAAAGCTAACAACCTTACGAAAACAATCGATTTTAGCATGATGAGTAGTTAACCAATCAATCCCTAAAATCACATCAAATGCAAGTATTTTCAAAGAGACAAGATCGACGGTAACGCATGCGATTCTACCGATTTGAATCAAACAAGACTTATAAACAGTGGATGTAATGAAGGTTTCTCCCAACGGAGTTTCAACAGATAAATCAAAGTCTAATTTCTCCGGAGTTAAATTTAAACGTTGAGCGCAAGTAGGAGAAATAAAAGAATGGTTAGAACCGGTATCAAATAAGGTATAAACTTCGCTAGAGTTTATGATTAGCTTACCCGTGATCACCTCGTTCGGATTCCTCACTTTTTGGGAGGTTACGACAAACGCTCTCCCTCGAACTACCTATTTTGTCTTGTCTGGGACGGTCTTTGATGCCTCCATCCCAGGTAGACTTAACTTTGGTGCACGATAAAATCGAGCTAGGTGACCTTCTCTTCCACAATTATAACATGCTTTGGGTTGTTGCGTACAGCTTGGACTGATGTTTCCCTCCCCTCCACATTTGTAACATACGACCGGTGGCCGTTCTCCTTCCTTAATAATAGGTGCTGGTACTGACGTCTTTCCATCATTATTGAATTTCCTATTCTTGAAATTTCCACTTCTATTATCTTGGCCATGATTACCACTGAAGTGGTTACCATTTCTGGCATGTTGATTCCCTTCTCATTTGTTGTCACCGCTTCGATGGCTGCTACTACTAGTATAATCGATTTACCGGCTGCTCTATCTTGGTTGGGTTAACTCATTATCGCGCTCCAATAACTGAGTCCTATTTACAACATCTAAATACAAACACAGTTTGTAAAAAATTAGGTATTGACGTATCTCAGGTTTCAAACCTCTTAGAAACATCCGCATCATTCTCTCCTCATTATAAACTAAGTAGGATGCAAACCGGGACAACTCGGCAAACTTAGCTTCGTATTGTGACACGGTCATATTATTTTGCTCTAGCTTGATAAACTCTACCTCCTTCATAGGACGAATACTTTCGGAAAAGTACTTATCGTTGAATAGTTCTTGGAACTTCTCCCAAGACATTTTCGAAGACTGGCGGAGTTGAGTCGCCTTACTGATTTCCACCAAGATGTCGCCTCTCTTCGCAACATGAAGGCGGTAAAGGGAACCTTTTGCTCCTCGGAGCATCCTAAGACATCAAATACCTTGGTGATCTGCTTTATCCATGCCTCCGCCTTAAGTGGTTTTGGCTCTCCCAAAAACTCCAGTGGTCCCAGCTCCTTGAACTACTTAGCGGTGACCATCCGAGAGTTGCCAGTGTTTCCACCTGTATTTTGAATAGGAGTCGCTCTCGCCTGATGTTGCATGAATTGCATAAAGCCTTTGAACATCCCATCGTTCATTGTTTGGTCGGTGTTGTTGTTTTCCTGAGGATTATTGCCATCCTAATGCACATTATCCTGGGTATTGATCGCTGATGACTCAACAGTCTCATGTGCTTCATTGTTTATCTCAACATTTTTGGATGCCATTATCAAATACTGCCACAAAACAAGGGTTAATTAACATGTCACATATTATCCCTATACTCTGACCGACCAAATAAATACCGAATAACTGAGGTAGGTCATATTAGCGAAAGAATTTCCCGTCTCTCCCCTCCTAGTTCTAGTCTCACATCTCAGTCAGGGATCATATCCCTAAGCTTTGATATCAACTGTGACGCCCCCAAAATAGGTATACATCACCCATCTTGAGTCGCCAAATACATGGTATAAAATTTAAATACAAACTTATTTGATACAGTACGACAAAAACGTAGCTGAGAGTTTCAACACGGATAATGTCTCGTAGAGAGTATACAAACTCAAATAAAGTCCTCATTACAATTATTATCACACTATTTCACATAATAGTGAGGACTAATATAGCCACTTATCTGGACCGTCACTCCGTTCCCCGACTAGTCCCAGCTATATTCTCATTTCCTGAAGAGAATAATGAAAGCAAAGGGTGAGCTCAACTGGCCCAGTAAAGAATATTATGACTAAGATAATGCAGAATAAATTATCATTAGCCTTGTGATGTTAAACCGATAGAATATAATAGACAACAAGTTTAATCTGCAGTGAATAAACAATCCATTAGAAGAGTCAAGTAGAGCATGATATCTACTATCTTTTATGATTTAAAAATTTATCATCAATTTTATCGCTGAGACTCAACTTAACAAATAATCCACATCACTGAATTATCCATGCACTACGGGCCAAGGATATTCATTATCATCACCAATGGCCATGATCGTGCCAACAACTGTCCATCAATACACTACGGACCAATGAGGACTTTTACCACATCATTTGTAACATTACGAGTCATGATTATACCGAATGATTCATGGTCATAATCATACCAATCAACAGTCCATCTATGCACTACGGGCCAAAGATGACTTTCTTAACAATATAAACATGAGGATGATGACAATGATATAAGAATTCAATTAAATGCAAGCAAATGATAAATTCTAAAGATTTATAATTTAATTTATTTAGAATTCAATAATGTCTAAATTGTCAACATGATACTGCTTTGTGGATTAAAATTCAAGAATAATATTGTATCAAAAATGATTTGGACCGAAAAAAAATCAATTTTTATCATGAATGGTACCTCGGGTGAATAGTACCCCGTGAATAGTACTTTGGGAATAGTACCCCATGAATAGTACTTCGGGAATAGTACCCCGTGAATAGTACTCCGACATGAAAAGGTTAAAACTTATCAAGAATGCTCAGAATAATATTTTTATAAAAAGATACTGGATGAAACACAATTATCAATGATATTCTACTAATTTCAGGAATTATAGAAGCAATACTTACCATAGTAAGTTTAAATTTAGGAATATGAAATGAAATAATATCCCTTCCATACTATGGAGTATGAAAAAAAATAATATTTCTTACGAGTATTTAAATAAAATAATATCTTTTACCTTAGTAGAAACTGAATTTGATTGGAAAATCAAATATTATTCTGAGAAAATCTTGAAACTACGCTCAAAGTATTCTTATACTCAAAAGAAATACTCACAATACTATAGTAAAAATGCTTGAGATTTTTGGTGTGATTTAGGATGGAGGGTTGCCCTCTTATTTATAGCAACTGAGGAAGAAGAAAAATAATGAAACCTGCCTAACACTGCCTAACTTCCTCCGCCTAACATTTTCATTCAATACCTAACCTTTCATTTTCTTTTGCCTAACTCTTATTATTATAAAGGTTTGGGCCTACCATTTTGGAACAACTTTGCAGTAGCAACACTTTTCCACCACCCACCACCCACCACTTTATCACATACATTTATATATATATATATATATATATATATATATATATATATATAAAACAATTTATTAAACAAATATAATATATTATAATAATATATTTGAATGAATATTTTATCAGAGAAAATAATTATAATTCCACATAAAATATGCCAAACTTTCAACAAATATCTTATGTTGAATTCCTTCATTTATATAAAAATTGAACCAATATCCACCACATAATGATTAATATTATAAGCTCACAATATCAACAACCAGATCATTTCTAGGAAAGAGGGGGCTTTCCGATAAGGATTTATCCTTATTGGCACGTAATTAGATGACCAAACCCCTTTCCTCGACAGAATTTTCTAGACATTGTCAATAATGCTAACTACTAATATGAATAATTGTGTCGCATCAATTATTAATTTAATAATATAAAATATTGTGCAGATGATACTGTGACAATAATTGAATCAATAATATAAGAGACTGTGCAACAATTACTATGGCAATTATTGAATAAAACTGAGTGGCTTCTCACGTAAGCATTGTGGGCCCAAGTGCAAATTAGGGTTCACATGACCTAATTGAATTAAATGCACAATTAGGGTTCCACGACCTCATTAAATGTGCAAATTAGGGTTCGCATAACCTAATGGAATGAAGACGGAAAAGCCAAAAAATAAATAGGCGAGACCCGAGAGAAGTCTCCACGGGTCCAGAAAGGTGAAATCTCGTGGAGGCAATTTCGTTTTGGGAATTGATTGAGGGATTGGATTGGTGGCTAGAAGGACAGGGCAACATGGGCATTATTCTAATGACTAAAGGGTATTTCTGGAATTTTCCTAAAAGCATGTGCCTTGCACATGACTACTTTCTAGAAAACCCTATAAATACCCCTTCCATTCCATTGGGAAGGGGACTTCTCTTCAGACAGAAGACTGGGACTCTTGGAAGATCAAATGACCCTTTTTGGTGACTTAAAGGCTCGGAGATTCCACCTAAAAGCACTAGAAAGGGGTTTGAACATTCTCTAAATTGAAGAAGGACTCAAGAAGGCTCTTGGAATCCTGTTACCCTAACACGGTTCCGGATTCTAGGGAGTTACGCCCTGGCGTCGTTAGATAATCGCCCACTTGTCGTTCTCCCCTCTTCAATCAACCAATCAATTTCGTGCTCTTTGTGGATTTCTCTCCTCCTCAGCCAACACGAAACCCTAACCCTAGCAAGGTACGATTTTCTTGCCCACATTTCTTTGGCGACTCTGCTGGGGAGGTGTAGAATTTGTGAAGGGTATGCCCACAACTCGAAGTGGGAGAACTACAGGAAGAGCTGCTTCACCAACAAACAACATTACCTCACCGGATCCAGTTCCAAGGCAAGCCACTCAAGCTTTCCAAAGTATGAGCACGGATTTTGACCAACCACTTATTGAGAGGCAGCAGGAAGGAAGTTCAACATCACCACATATGGCCAATCAACAACACACCTAGGAGGAAAAAGGCGAGGATGCGGTGGAGACAGAAGCGAATCTTTGTGTAAGCTGGAGATCTCAAGGCATTGAAGGAAGCACGAGAAGGAAAGGAATGATGATGGCCATGATCTTTGGAAATGTGAGAGGAAGCAAGAGGAGATGGGAATTTCATGACAGATTAATCTGATTCCCACTTTCAAGGCCATGTTCTGGGAAGTTCGCATGGGAACAAAGCGGTGTGGAAGACAACAATAATGGTAGCAACAACAAAAGAAAACCAGTTTGTACCTCCATTAACGGAAAGTCAATCGGTTCCAATAATCTACTTGGAAGCCCGTAAGCGGTGGTGACATGCCACAACCTAGGATGGAAGGAAGCAAGCTTGACCTCGGCAAACATCATCTCAACTACTATTCCATCATTTTCACAGGTGCAAATGCCAATCATTCCAAGCAATGTCCAGCGAATGAGCCAGCAACTTCCACCAGTGTCAGTTGTTCATGATGCAAGTGTTCATCAACCAATTTCTCTACCATACACACCGCCGATGCAGCAGTATATCACAACACCCCAGAGAGTTCACGCTTCTGAGCCGTATGTGACAAAAGGATGATATGATTGGCGTGATCAATCAACCAGCAGACGGACATCTCGACCCTCGGAGTTGGACTTTACTCCTCCTTACCACACATTCGGAGAGCAACCTTACCCAACAGGGTATATTGAGCACCCATGATTTCCAAAATACAACGGGGAGAAAGAAAATGCTAGGGAACATATTGCGAGTTTGTAGAGTCGATGTCTCCGTGGCTTGGATATAATGAAGTGAACAACCACAACTTGTTGATGCGGGAATTCAACAAGACTTTGTGGATAGTGCCTTTAGTTGGTACTATAATTTGGAGAAGAAGGGTCGATCCATGATTGGGATGACTTAAAATTACAATTTTCAAGAAATTTTTCTATGTATGCGAAGCAGGTAACCATTGTGGAGCTTATGCGGTTCAAGCGAAACCGAATGAGGAGTTGTCAAATTATGTTGATAGGTTGGGGCCCGAGCATAGAAGTCTGTGAAGCCGATTGAAGAAAAGAACTTAGTCGACATTTGCAACAATGGTGCCTTGGATTCTTTCAAGCCCCACCTCATCACTGAGGCTTGTGATTCCTTAGCGACCCTCTCATCTTTTGCACAAGACTTGGGAGGAATTGTGACATTGCCCACTAACCATGCAGCGGTTACATGGAAGGCAAGAGGATAACAAACTATGGCTTTGGTGACTCTCGATTAAAACCACAAGTGCGAAGGAGAAACACGAGAAAAAATTTTGGCCAAAAAGAGAGGAAAGCACGGAGACAAATATGCAAGAAAGATAGTCCGGAGGCTATCACATATAGTGAAAACATTTAGGGGTTTGTATGAACAATGGGTTGAACATGGAGTGGTGGTGAAACCCCAAGGCCTAGATTTGCGATGTGGAAGAAATAAAGAAGACCGGACTTACATGTATTCCACCAATACGTGGGACACTCAGCGATGGATTGTTATAGCCTGCGGAGGATATTCCACGAGAAGGTGGAAAATGGGGAGATTGAACTTGGAAAGGAAAGTAGTGTTTGACGACAAGTGCGCCAAACCACAAAAGAAAGGAAGCGTGCAACACTTTGTTATTCACAGCCATGAGCCCGAAGTGGAGATGATGATGGAAGAAAAGGAGGAGTGTGATTCAGAGCTGCGGTGTGGCATTGATGAAGCGAGAGCAAGTTCGGAAATTTTTTGATCGGATAAGATTGGCGAGAAGCGAAGATTGAGGCAACGGGGCAATTATAAAAAGGCTCTTAGAGACGAGGAGACTTGCGTGGCCATAAGCAAAGGATTTATGAAGGCGATGGAGGAAGAAGAAAATAAGATATCTTTCTCTAAAGGCGATAGAGATAAAATACCCGTATAACGGTAGCCGTTGTATGTGGCGATAATCAGCGGCATTGAGGTCTGGAGGGCATTCATTGACAATGGGCGTGCGTAAATATTATGCCCTACCGTGTTCAAGCAGTTAGGCTGCTTGGGGAGAAGAAGATTGTGAAGGAACAAGCGAACATTCTAGGATTCGCTAATCAAAGCACGAGAACCCTAGGACACGTTAAGGTGGACATCTGAGTTGGGAAGATTCGAGGACTGTAATGTTCCATGTTGCCGAGGTGGATGCATCATATCATGTCTTCTTTGGGAAGGGCTTGGCAAAATGACTACTGAGGGTGGTACCCTCGGTCTTTCATCAATGCCTTAAAGCTATTTGGAAAGGGAGAGAAGTGAAGGTACCCGGTGACTCGGAATCCCTTTGGACGGAGGAGAGCACACATCACCAAAAGCAACTTTCTTTGATGATGTTCTTTGAGAGGAAGAACCAGATTGCAAGACTGATTCCCTTAGACTAGCAATTTGGGAGGAAGTGCGAGGAAGATAAGTTCGTACTACTGAGAAAAAAAGAAAAGAAGAAGACCTCGGAAGCGGAGAATGTTCTAAAAACAAGAAGCCAGTGGTAGTAGACTTAGAAAGAAGGAAAAGAAGAAAAGAAAAGGCCGGTGAGACCACGAAGATGCTAGAAATATAATAAATGTCAAGCGGATGGCACAGTCTGAAGAGGGCCAGAAGACAAAATGGGAGAGGGTTGTTAAACCCGACGAAAAGGTGGTGTTTCGATTGTGACGATGCAAGGGGGAAGAGCCCTTGGAAGCGTGTGAACCCAACGGCTTAGGAGGTGTCCCCCACTCCAGCAATAATGAAGAAGAAGAAGCTGTACAACAGAAGGTAGAACCAGCTCCAGAATGCTTCGAGGATAGGCCAAAACCTCAAAAAAATGAATTAGAGGAAGTTAATTTTGGCAGAGGAAGAGCATGAAGATCGACTTATGTCGACAAGGAGTTGGATGCTAAGCGGAAGGAGGAACTTGTACAATTATTGCGAGAATATAGGGATGTCTTTGCTTGGAATTCTGACGAGATGCGGAATTGACAAGGATCTTGTGGAGCCTGATCTAAACATAAGTCAGGGAATGAAGCCGATAAAAGCAAGCACCTCGCAACTATACACCGAAGTAGAAATTCAAATAAAGGAAGAGATCAAGAAGTTGTTGGAAGTAGGGTTCATCAAGCCGATTCAACATCGATATGGCTATCCGACATTGTCTGCAGTAAAAAGTCAAATGGAATGACTACGAATATATGTGGATTTCGGAGATTTGAACAAGGCATGCCGAAAGGACATGTACCCATTACCCAACATAGACACTTTGGTAGATGCAACGGATAATCATGAGATGATGTCATTCATGGGCGGGTTTATGGGTTCTGATCGGATAAAGATGTCCGTAGAAGATGAGAGTCGATGACCTTTTCGTACCCGTTTGAGGAATTTTACTATGTAGTAATGCCATTCGGGTTGAAGAATCTTGGGGAAACTTATCAAAAGGCAATGCACGCCATATTTCATGACATGATTCATGATATAGTGGAGGACTACGTAGATGACATAGTAGTGAAATCCAAGAAAGCGATAACTTCGTATGGAGGACTGAGGAAAGTGTTTGGCGGTCTTAGAAGGTATAAGTTGAGGATGAATCAGAAGAAGTGCGCCTTTGGGATGAATTTGGAAAATTCTTGGGCTTCTTGGTGCACAATAGAGGCTTAGAGGTGGACCCAAGCAAAGCGAAATCAATCATGAGAGATGCCCCCACCAAAAACATAGAAAGCAGTTGAAGAGCTTTACAGGAAAGTTTTATACATGAGAAGATTCATGCCAAGCATTAAGCGAAGTCGTAGAACCTTTTGGCAAATTGCTAAAAGGAAAGGCCTGATGGGATTTGGGGCAAGACCAACAATAAGCGTTTGAGAAGGTGAAAAGAATTTTGGCTTCAAAGACAAACAATGGTAGTTCCACAAAGAGGAATCTGAATTGCGGTTGTACATCATATCTACCAAGAAGTCCATGGGTGGATTGATCGCAGGAGGTGGATGGAGAAGAAACACATATATTACATTAGCCGGATAATCAGAGGACCGAAAACCGGTATTCACAAGTGGAGATGCATTGCCTAGCATTGGTATTCATTCTTGTGAAAAAATGCGGCATTATTTTTTAGTACACGAAATAAAGCTTGCAACAAAAGCGATCAATCGGATACCTATTAACTAAGCCGACATTAGTAGGAAGACACGCCGGATGGATGATGATTCTTTGAGTCACGACATCAAGTGTGTAACAAGAAAGGCGATCCGATGTCAAGCCTTGGCAAGACCTGTGGGCTCAATTTCCAAATGGAGATTATGAACCCCTTCTGAGGATCTTCGGGTGAAGAAGTAGAATCAATCGAGTTGAGAAATGAAGGACCCAGAATGGTGGAGTTTGGCTTTTGATGGATCATCCGCAGAAGGTAAAGGCGGAGCAGGAGTGGTGTTGACCACTAAAGAAGGAAATGAAGTGGCCTTGTCATACAAGTTGGATTTCCCTTGCACAAACAATGAAGCAGAATATGAGGCGTTCATACTAGGATTGTTGGCGGCTCAAGAATTGGGAGCCAAATATCTTAAAGTAAAGGGAGATTCAAACCTCATAGTGTAACAGATAAGAGGCCAATTCAGAGTGAAGGAACCTATCTTGGCGCCATATCGAATCTGTAGCACAAAAAGGTGATGGAGGCTTTCAAGAAGGTGGTGATTGAATATGTGCGAGAGGGACAAAAAAAAAAACGATGCACTATAGCGGTAGCATCTCGAGTCTATGTCAAGGTGAGGATTTGGATGTAAAGGTAATGAAGAGAACCCTCCCAACCACGATTGCTAAATTTGTTCCCCAAAGACATGATAGATGATTGGCGTCGACATCTCCCATCGATTGCAAACAAAGGAGGAACAATACCTACCGTGAAATTCTGAATACAACATCATCAAAGGTGTCTTGTATCACAAAAAAGCGAGCGGTATGTTGACACGATGCTTAGGGAGGCGAAGCAGATAGAGTCTTACAGCAGGTGCATGGCGAGAAGCTATGGATTAAGCGAACATAAGCTTGTATTGTGAAGCTGCTGCGAGCGTCGAGGTATTATTGGCTGAAATGAAGAAGAAGCGGATGCCCTACAACGCCAATGTGTTTCATGCCAAGAATACCACAGGGAGGATGAATCGCCTTCATTGAAGATATAGTGGATTGGCGAATCCCTTATATGGAGTTCTTGCAAAGCGGGACTCTTTAAATAGAAAAGAAGGTCGCAATTATAATCGAGAGGAAGTCAAGCGTTTCTTCTTGCAGAATGGAGAATTATTTAGAAGGGTATTCAATGGCAAGCCCTACGATTGTCTGGAACTAGGTGAAGCCAAAGATTTGGTTTACCAAATGCACAAGAATGAACACCGAGAGGGGAGCCAAGTTGTACAAACAACTTATCGATCATAAGTTACTCTTGGCCAAAGATGGAGGGAGATTGTCAGAATTTGTTAAAAAGTGCCACATTTGTCAAATACATGAAAACTTGATCCATGCTCCATAGTGGATTTGCGAACCTTAGCAACACCATGGCCGCTTTCATACATGGGGAATGGATCTTATAGGTCTTGTTCACCCTAATTCCAAGGGTAACATATGGATTTTAAGCGCCACCAAGATGTACACAAAGTGGGTGGGGCAATACCCTTGAAGAAGGCCGCGGGACGGTGGTGGCCAATTTTATCAAGGAGCACATCATTTGCTTGGTTTGAATCCGAAGATAATTTTATCGGATAATGGAACTCCCTTCATCAATAGGGATGTCAAAAATCGATGGAAAAATCTGAGGTGAAACATTAAAAGTCATCACCATATTACCCGAAAGGCAACGGACAAGAGAGGCTACAAACAAAACCTTGATAAAAATTTTATCAAAAACCCTGAGCGATCATCCAGAAGACATGGGTAGAACAATTACCGATAGCGTTATGGGCATATCGAACTTCAAAAAGGAAGCTTCTACAAGCGAGACCCATATGCTTTGGTTTATGGTGAAGAAGTTGTTTTGCCCATTGAAATAGAAATACCAACCGGCTCGAATGAGACTTGAAGCTTAGTCGAGGAAGAAACCGACCAAAGTGACTGGAGGCCTTAGTTGACTTTCGAGATAAGGCTAAAGAAAAGCTTTAACGGTACCATAAAAGACTGCGACGACAATACAATACCGCAGTAGTACCACGACGAATTCTGGTGGGGGACCTGGTACTCAAAACGGAAACTCAAGTCATGAGGGGGACCCCAACCACCAAATTTTACCCCAAATGGGAAGGCCCATATAGGGTACGAGAGATCTCTAAAAGCGGGTATTGCAAGATATCTCGTGTGGGATCAGATGCTGTCTTAGGCCCATTGAACTTGAAGTGGGTAAATAAATATTACACATGAGAAGAGCATCACAAAAAGTTATACTTTCAACTTCAAAAGTAATCGAGGCACTGACTAAATCATGACCCTTGGAAGTTACACTTTCAAACTTCAAAAGTGATCGAGGAACACGATTAATGACCCTCGTGATTACACTTTCAACTTCAAAAAGTGAGTGAGGCACTGAGTTTAAGCCCTCAACCCGAAAGTTACACTTTATCTTTAAAAGTGACAAAGCGTTATGATTTATTCGACAAAAGCAAGAAAGTTACACTTTACCTCTAAAAGTGGCAATCGTTATGCTTTCTTCGACAAAAGCAAGATTTACTAATGAAACGTTATGCTTTTCGTTAAAAGTAATTTTATTATCAATAAATTTACAAACTTTCACTTATACTTGAATGTTATTTTTAAATTTCTTAAGAAAAAAGAGTATAAAGTCAAGTTTTGGTTTGTGAAAACTATATATACATGTTTTTGATAAAATTCATATTTACTTGTGGTTGTCTTGTAATATTAATAACTTGAGATTCAATGATAAATATTGAATTTTAAGGAATCATTCAAATTAAAAGGAATCAACAAGGTTGAAGAAACTACATTTTGATAAATGAAATATGTGTAAATGAGTTTCTGAAATGGGAAATCGAAAAAAAAACTACTACAACAAGTTATGATCTAAATGCCAAGACATATCAAACTGAAGAGGAGGCATAGCTAAAGCTTCCAAGTCAGCAATGGCCGCATCTCGAACCTTTAGATTTGAGACTTTCGACTCCACAACTTGTTGGGTAGTTCTTCTAAGTCCGTCATTTGGCACTCACATCCACGAAATTTAGCATTTAGATCCCGAAGCTGGTCCTCTAAATCTTAAGACTGGATCTTCAGTTTGTTTGCGGCTTCATCAAGCTCAGAAAGCTGCACTAAAAAGGAATCATCTTCACACTTACGTACAGCAACCTCCGAACGTAGTAAAACAAGATTAAAACTTGATTTGAGAAGATCCAGCCTAACACGAAAAGGAGACATGTCAACACCCACGACTTCAAGGTCTTTCACATCATCACTAAACTTCTTCAAGTCCTCGGCTCATAAGGAATATAAAAGGCAGTGTGCAACCCAAGAACAAGGCTGCATAAGTTTGGTGCAGGAAGAAAGTTTGGGTGGAAGCTGTCTTAATAATCAATCGATCAAGTATCTGCGGAAACCGAGCTAGGATACGCTCCAGATTTTCCTGACTAGGAGATGATATCTGAAAACCCCTCCACGGAATAAGATCCCCACTTGGATTGAAGGAAGCTCTGGCAGAAGCCACTTTAGACGCCACCATAGAATTTAACAAGACAAGAGATGGAGGATCAGAAAGATGCTGTATGGCTGATGATTCCTCGAAGCCTTGGCCACCTGGAGGATAACCAAGGTCACTATAAGGTGAGTGGGCAACATCCGGATGAAGAACATCAAACAAAGCAAGGGCCTCAATAGGCAAAGGCAAATCTTTCATCTTCTCACTCTGAAAACAAAAAATGTCAAAGCATAATATATTATGAAAAAAAAGAAAAAAAAAGGAAATTCAAGATGAATTATATATTGACTAAAGAAAGATACTCACAATATAGCCAATGGAAAAGGAGTCAGGAGATGCCACGGAAACGGGAATGTCATTTAACCCACCCAAAGTACTATCAATAATGCCCTCCTGATCAATCACTAACTCGGCAGACTCCTTCTGGGGAGGATGGACATCAGCAATAGTCTCAGAAGGATTCCCCCTCGAGGAGGTAGGAGCCTTATTAGCCTCTTTAGGCCCATCATATGGAGAAGTCATAGGAAGGATTGAAGAAATCGGTGTACCACCCACAATGAGGACTTGGGCTTACATCGGATAAAGTGTCTTTAGAATCGAGGCTAACACAATCATTATCACGAAGAAGGCGACTCGACACCAATAAGGATAGGTTGAGAAGGCTCACGGTGGCGAAATCATTGCGACTACCTCGTGTGTAGTACCGTAAATAAACCCAAGAGGAACATCATCATCCTCTTCATTGACCTCTGTAATCTGAAAATCAAGAAAATAAATATATAAGGAAACACAAAAAGCAATATATCTGAAAAAAAATAATATGAAATGTCACAAAAAATTTACCAAATTTATACGTTGCTTCTTGACCGGATCCTCGGCTGCCGGCATACTAGAACCAACATCATCAAAAGGACGTTTCGATGATGGCTTTAAGTGAAGCCTAATAACGGGACGACTAACCGGAACCACGATAGAAGTAATAGGAGGATCCACCTCAGAATCAGTAGTGGTAGATGCTTTCACTTTAGAACGGGTGATTCTCATTTCCTCAGCACTAGAGGATCCTTGGGGAGGAACTGAAGGAGGTATCTGTGATAGAGATGCATGAGACGAAGCCCGTGGTGGAAGACTCCTGGAGGTAGTAGGGACATGTGCTTGAAGAATAGTTGGGTCACTTCGAGGATGAATGCCCTCTGTGGGGAGGATGAGAAGACTTAAGCATCAAAGCCTCACACTCAGTGAGCCGACTACTGGTTGACCAACGTTCTGAACGGATAGTGGTCTTAGGAGAACATAGCAACTTGGCCCATTGGAGATGTTCGGGAATAGAAACTGGTAGAGAACAAATCGAAGTATCATCCCCCCATCTTTTAAGATTGACCTGCCAATAATTACGCTCATTTGGTAGTATATATCGCCCAATCGAGAATCATTGAAGTATGATGAAAAGGAAGGGACTTATGAGGGAGCATTTGGAGGCCTTGGAAATGCCCCACGTAAAAAGAGGGAGAGGTAGAGACAAAGTTGAGAAGGCGATCTCATAAGTCTCGACAAGTGTGGCGAAAGGACGCTCTGGTCAAATCTAAAGCGCCTCATGACCACGTGAGTAGAATAAAGCACAGTGCCAAAACCATTATCTTCGACGAAGTAAGGAAGCTCCGTAGCCCGAAGAAAGACGAACCAAGACAACGAAGAACCACTCAATTCGTTGATATCTCGAGTAGGGAGCGAAAGTGATGCTATAGAAGTGGGGGCGGGCGGATGGCGCTTACTACGAAACAATAGTGTATGGACGAGTACATAAAGCATGAAGAATCATCGATAAAATGTCGTAAATCTGAACTAGATCGGTGATCAATCCAGCGAGCTGTGCGAGGGACAATGTTGCGCAATGAAGAAGGATCTGAATACTGCTTTTTCTTCTTAGGAAAATGTGCAGGAGTAGAATATCTCAAAAAGTGCTCGAAGAGAAAGATTTGAAGAAAGGAGCAGGGAGCGAAGCAATTTACGTCATACCTGAGTAAAGAAACAAAAAGATTGATAAGAAAAAATGCAGTGTGAAAGACAGTTAATAAAAATATGAAAAATGGATACCTCCCAACAGATTCCTTCATAGCGAGAATAGTTTCGTCCAAATGATGATACAATGTTCCTAAGAAGAGAGGAGCAAGAGGAACATTTAGACCTCGAGATAACATAGAAGCTAAACCAAACATGTGAGTCGAAGGACCATCTACAGGAGACCCGGGAAAAATGAAGCGGGATAACCACATAGCCAAATAAGCAGCTAAGGGAAAAGGGCAAGGCTCTTCATGGAAAGTGAGGACATACTTGTTATAGTCAGAACTATTTAGGTAATAAATTCAGTAATCCAAAAAGTAATGCGCACCCAAGATAACCGAGAATTCTTTTCTTTGGTTAGAAGTCTCAAAGTTTGGGAGGAGCATGTCACCCTGGAATCATGAGATATAATTGGGAGCTCGCTTGGAAGCTTCTGTTAAATAAGCAATGCACTCAACGTCTCTAGGAGACAAGCTAGATATGCTATAGGAAGCCGATGCAATAGCAGGAAGGCTACAAGATATAATCTAGAATGAGTTCATACTCTAAAAAAATAAAAAAAAAAAAAATGAATGAAATAAAAAAAAAAGATTCTTTGGTAAATGGCATAAGCGTCCTCACAGAGTTGGGGTGAACTCCCCCCAAGCAGTGACAAATGTACATGTGGAAGAACACCAGCGTGAAATCAAGATGGTAAGAGCATCTTGGTCTTGTCGGATACGAAGATCCCTGTATAGCTGAATGCAACACAAAATGTCGGCCCTCTTCAGTACATCCACATATTCAGAATTTGCGAGAACCTCGTCGGTCCAATGTTGCCACCCCTGAAGACGATTGGATGAGTCGGATATGAAATGAATGGGACTGTAGGGGTATTCTTGTTTTTCTATACACATACGGGGAATGCGAAGCGAGAGCATGGAAAAGTCATCTAAACTTGCATGGCCGTAACATATAGAAAAAGCATGCTTTCTCAGGAGGAGGAAAGGCTGTACGATCATAATTTTTTACTTGCTCCCAGAAAACGTCAGAAGATCCATAAAAGGGAGCCTTTCCCCAGTCGCTGATGAAAGGAACTTCCTTAGTAGTTTTCGGGTCTGTGGAACGTTCACTGGAGTTGGCCTGCAACAAGAAAACTTAACATTTGAATTCTAGAAACAAGGAAAGAAAGTGAATGAGCATTTGAAATCAAGTTCTTACCATAATAAGAGAGAAGGTATGAAACTTAAATAAGAAGATTGGATTCGGGAAAGGAAGATCACGGACACCTGAAAGAAGAAAAAGAGCACAAACATTAGGATCCATTCAAATAAATAGGGTAAAGGAAGAACGGGAAAATGTGAAAGAGGAGGCCATTAGGTCGGTTCCCCTAAGGGTTGTCCCGTAGGGTTTAGCCACCTAAGGAGCTCTTCCCTCTTACGTTTAACTTCTCCTTACTCGTTGAATCAACTGATTTGAATAAAGGCTACTTCACCGGAATATCCGAGCCAATGACCTTGTTAAGGTGAAATGGCTCGGAATAAATTCTTCCTCTTTGCGGTGTTGTCCTTCCTTTCAGAATATCCGAGCCAAGGACCTTGTTAAGGTGAAATGGCTCGCAATAAATTCTTCCTCCTTGAGGTGTTGTCCTTTCTTTCAGAATATCCGAGCCAAGGACAATGTTAAGGTGAAATGGCTCGGAATAAATTCTTCCTCCTTACGGTGTTGTCCTTTCTTTCAGAATATCAGAGCCAAGGTCCTTATTAAGGTGAAATGGCTCGGAATAAATTCCTCCTCGTTGCGGTGTTGTGGTCCGAAAAAGAAATACTACAATTACCTGAAAAGAGAAATCGATGAAGCAATCACAAAGAATTAAACAAACGAAAAATCGACACGACTAGAGGAGACATAATATTGTGAATGGAATATCAAAACTAACAGCCTGATATAAGTGTTGGCGGAAGTAATCTTTCCAGTATGAATTCGGTGAGAGTTAGCGCAGGGTGTTTTGGATAAAACATCCTACAACTCGAACTTCTTTGTTGTAATTGCTGTCTGACAAGAAGAGCATGATTACTTGTAAGAGTTGACCATATCAACCAAGATTGCGATTTGGCCATGCAATCCGATTCGATGAATCTCTCTGGCTCAAATATCTTTGGCGGTGACTAAAAAATAAGCAATCGGAAGTTTTCACGACTTATCCCAATCTCTTCAAGATTCTGACGATTACGTATACCACGTGTATTTACACTTTTAGTGTTATAATTATAACCTAAATACTTACACATATATACTGCTACTTAATATATACTCCCTCCAATTTAAAAATTGGAGATGTATATTTTTTATTTACACTTCCGTTAAAAAAATAATAAAGATATATTAAGTGTAAAACAAAAAAAAAAAAAAACACAAAAACAAAATTAACCGAACAACAATATATATATAATTTAAGTTTGTGATGGTAGCTTCCTTGGCAAGTCCACAGAGTGTGGCCTTTATGGTTAAGCAAGGTTCAGAAATATTGTATCTGTTGGAATGAAAGAAGAAGATTTGGAGAGATTAAGCATACCTTTAATGTCACCTAAAAATGAAGATGACTCTTCTGCTCCTTCCTTCACAATCACAGTGGATGCAAAATTTGGCACATCTACTGGGGTATCGGCTTCAGACAGAGCAAAAACAATCCTTGCTCTCTCATCTCCTTATTCGAGACCAGAAGATTTTAGAAGGGCGGACCACGTGTTTCCTCTCCAGTACCGAAATGGTGGGGTTCTAAGGAGAAAGTGATCATCTTGAGGCATCGGTGGATTTGGTTATCTTTGGTGGTCATTGCAACCAATTTCTGTACTTTTGGTTATTGTTGATGCGGATGATGGTTATATGTCTCCATTGACTAATTTGCGAAAGTTAGCTTTGGAGCACTGACTTACTACTTGTTTCAATCAACGATTTGATTGGACTAAGGATTCTACCTCACTCATTAGTTATAAACCCGGAAGGAGAATGGGACGAAAATGGTTTTAGTTTGGTAAAATTTTTATTACTTTGTCACATTTGATTTAAGGATTCTTGCTCACTCTATTTGTTATTGTTTTTTCTTTCTTTAAGATCTTGATAACATCCGTATCCATGACTGTAGGAGGTAAAATCAAATTGCCTTAATTTATGTCTTTAATCAACCAATAATGCATATAGATTTCATTCACACATAAAGAGTATAAGGCAATATTTTAAGTATATACAAATTTTACACATACATCTAACTTAGAATTGGCATGCATATACGTTATGCATAGTTAGGCTAAAGTTTAATTAGTTTAAACGTGTGTACAGATTTTACACCTACTTTTGGGTTAATTAGTATAAAAAAAAAAAAAAAATTAATGTGTCATGCATGCATAGTTTATTCAGTTTTAATGAACTTGGATCATCCTATCTCAATGATAAAAGTTATAGTTGAGTTGAGTATGAAAATTATTGTGTCGTCATGAATACATCTTTTTGTCATTATTTTACGCTTTCATTGTATTACATGTTTTTGTGCATATTCTACTCCTTATCTTTTGATAAAATGATAAAATCTTTTGCCATTCAAAAACACTAGCACATTTCATGATGTGTATTTTCCAAAATAAAACAAAATTTTATTTTGTAATATATATTTGATTTAATTTATCTTGATTTTAAAAAAAAAAAAAAAAAAAAAATTACATGTATATACACAAAAAAAGATTTGATTTTGTTTCCAAAATAATATGAATGAGATTTCCAAAATAAAATAAGATCTTATTTTATTTTGTATATTTGATTTAAATTATCATGATTTAGTTTTTGAATATATATATTATATTCTATTTCTAAAAAAAAAATGAAAATGAAAATGAAAAAATTTAGTACTAGCCTACTACGTACACACTTGCATAAAGTTAGGAGTAATATTTTGCATCAGTTTTCCGTGAAATCAACCTACAATTGACCATTTGTCAGTTGAATGGATAGGAATGATATATGAGTTGCACTTCTACAACACGCATTTGGTGGATTACAACTGTCATACAATTACAACGAAGAAATTACGCATGTAATTGTATTCTTATAATTCATTCATTCCTAAAGAGAGAAACCACAAATGGGGGTAGGCATTAATTACGTAAATATTTTTCGTATGCATTTTTTTTTTGTTGCAATTTTTTTGAATTTGGCGAGGAGTAGTATAATCGCCACCACCAAACTAGCTTGACCATATGAGAAGTAAAAGTAGATAAATTTTTCCATAAGAATTGAATATATATATATATATATATATATATAAATGATTTGATTTTATATAAAGAAAGATTTTATTTTATTAAAAATATAATTAAGGAAACAAAGATTATGCAAGGTTTGGAAAGATTTGATAGAGAATTTCCAAAGATATAATATTGGGAGAGCTACCATAGGTTCCCTCTCCTATGATTTTCTATTTTCAGGACTTGCAAGATTGCGAGCTCTGCAGATTTTTCAAAAAATTGAAGCAGTATTCACAGAGTTAAAGTATTTTGCACGATCGTCACTCCAAGACGCGACTCTCGCACAGGGGGCAAATGTGGGCCCAAGTGCAAATTAGGGTTCACATGACCTAATTGAATTAAATGCACAATTAGGGTTCCGCGACCTCATTAAATGTGCAAATTAGGGTTCGCATAACCTAATGGAATGAAGACGGAAAAGCCAAAAAATAAATAGGCGAGACCCGAGAGAAGCCTCCACGGGTCCCGAGGCAGAAGGCTCGTGGAGGCAGCTCGTTTTGGGAATTGATTGAGGGATTGGATTGGTGGCTAGAAGGACAGGGCAACATGGGCATTATTCTAATGACTAAAAGGTATTTCTGGAATTTTCTTGAAAGCATGTGCCTTGCACATGACTACTTTCTAGAAAACCCTATAAATACCCCTTCCATTCCATTGGGAAGGGGACTTCTCTTCAGACGGAAGACTGGGACTCTTGGAAGATCAAAGGACCCTTTTTGGTGACTTAAAGGCTCGGAGATTCCACCTAAAAGCACTAGAAAGGGGTTTGAACATTCTCTAAATTCGAAGGACTCAAGAAGGCTCTTGGAATCCCTGTTACCCTAACACGGTTCCCGGATTCTAGGGGTTCTGCCACGCGTCGTTGGAGTAATCGCCCACTTGTCGTTCTCCCCTCTTCAATCAACCAATCAATTTCGTGCTCTTTGTGGATTTTTCTCCTCCTCAGCCAACACGAAACCCTAACCCTAGCAAGGTACTATTTCCTTGCCCACAAGCATCAATAATCAAAGTCACTGTACAATACCGTGTGCTACTATGCAACCATGTGTATTACTGTACTTTTATCAACGGGTATTTCAACAGTTAACGGTAAAACTTTCGCCGTTATTTTTATAAAAAGATGTATCTGTCATTTTTTAACTCCGACAATAATTCCTTTGTGGGGTCCACCAATGATTGTGTCGTCGTAGGAATATTCCCTGATAAAATGAATATTCTCCGACCAATCGAATATTTTATGACAACTTGTTTACTTTGCAAAATTTGTAATATTATCCACAACTATAACATTATATCAAATCCACACCATAATATTCAAAAATAATATTAGAGAAAAATTTACCTTTATTCAGAAAAGTTGGGGTCTTATATTTAACCCTAAGGGTTTGGCTCCCTAGGGGTTCCCTCTACTAGGACCATTGTCTTCAAGACCTGTAAAGTGAAGTCCCGCAAAATCGTTCAAAGGCTTGAAGTATTATTGCACGATCTTCTATTTGGGAATGCAACTCTCGCGCATGGGGCAAATGTGGGCCCGTGTAAAATTAGGGTTCACATGACCTAATTAAATTAAATGCACAATTAGGGTTCTACGACCTCGTTAAATGTGCAAATTAGGGTTCACATAACCTAATGGAATGAAGACAAAAAAGTCAAAAATAAATGTGCTAGACCCGGGAGCTAGAAGCCTCCACGTGTCCCGAGGCAGAAGACTCGCGGAGGCGGCTCATTTTGGGAATTGACTGAGAAATTGGATTGGTGGCTAGAAGGATAGGATAATATGGGCATTATTCTAATGATTTAAGGGTATTTTTGAAATTTTCTGAAGACATGTGCCTGATATGTGACTATTTAATTCCAGGAAACTCTATAAATACCCCTTTCATTCTAGGAAGGGGAGGAGAACTTTTGGTGACTTAAGACTTGGACCCCAAAATAGGTATACAACATACAACACCCATCTCGAGTCGCCAAAATATACATGTATAGAAAACAAACTACAACTTTGATAATACAACATGTATGTCGTAGAATAATAATACAATACATCGTGAGTTTGAATACAAATATTGTCTTCTAGATAATATACACACCCAAATAAGTCCTCATTAATTATTCATACACTATTTTATGTATAGTGAGGACAAACCTAAAACATCTTCCTGTAACCATCACTCCATACCCCGACTCGATCCTCGCTATGTTCTCACCTCCCGAGAAGAAAAAATGGAACAAAAAAGGAAAAGGGTGAGCTCAACTAGCCCAAGAAGAATATTATGACTAAGATAATATACAACAAATTATCGTTAGTCTTCAACAGAAAAAATCTAATGTAATACAATAGACAACAAGTTTTAGATCAACAAATGCAATGGAAATAAAGAATCCATTGTAAGAGTCACGAGAGAAAGAATTCTACCGCCTTCTAAGGTTTAAAAGTCCATCATCAATAGTTTATCCCTCGTAATAACAATCAATATACATCTTTAATCATCTTTGCACTACATGTGCCAAAGATATTCATTCAGATCACCAATGGGTCATGTTCATCTCAACACTGCTCATCTTTGCACTATGTGCCAAAGATATTCATCGCTTAATCGCTCATCTTTGCACTACATGTGCCAAAGATATTCATTTATATCACCATTTAGATCGAGGATGATGAAAAACATTTTTAAAGAAACGAATCCAAAGGAAACAAAATGACAAGGATTAAGGATTAAGGATTCAGACTTTGTTTTACCCATGTCCAAAAAAATACTCAAAATAATCATATTGGTGTAAAATTCAAGAATGATCAAAACATGGATACAATCAAAGCTAGTATCCGTAATAGATATTTTGGACAAAAAGAAAAATTTTTATTTTTCTATGAATAAAGGCCAGATTCGTGAATAAGGTCGATACGTGAATAAGGCCGATACGTGAATAAGAACCCCACACAACAAGTTCCAAATTTGATAAAAAGTTCACCAATACTCTAAGATAATGATATCAAGAAAAAATATCATTTAAGAAGAAAATAATACCCTTTACCTCAAAATAATCGCATTTCGATCGAATTTTCAGATAAGGTCGATGTAAACCCAAGACCAGATAAAGAACACTCAAAGTATACTCACAAGAATACGCCGATAATTTAGAGAGAGAAAGAGAGAAAACTTAGTTTTCGTGTGATTTTCAATTCTAACTTAGCCTCTATTTATAGAAAATGTTGTAACGCCTAAAAGGAGACTAAATTAATAAATTATTATTATTAAAATCAAAATTTCTACGCATGCTTTCAAGCCCCTCAATGCTGAAAATTTCAAAGAAATTTCATGTGCATTCAACACCCACCAAAAAGTGGGTCCCACCATAATTAAAAAAATTATTTTATTTTCCAGAATTTCAATAATTCATAGAAAATAGCCCGCTTATCGTAAAAATTAAACTCGCGACTTTCCATGGGAAATCCCATTCTCTACAACTTTGCAGTATGAAATTTTTCCAAATTCCAAATGTAAATTGACCAAATCCATAAACTGGACGATTTTACGCCTATAATCAATTTTCTATCAAGAATTGTGTCCACCGACACACAAAAAACATATGTTAAACATTTAATGCCACAAAATACTCTACCTCCTCATATACTCATATATCCCACAATCATTATAAAATATCACCGCTAATATATTATTAAAATAATATATTTAAATGTATTATTTTATCGTAAAAAGATAAAATATTAATTTTCAACAATTGTCACATTAAAAATTTTTCCATCTATATCCACATAAAATAAATATTTTCTTTATCATAATAATCAATAATTAATTATTCAAAATAATATTACGTAATCACAAGATCGACAACCGTGCCGCTCCCAGAAAGTTAGGGCTTTCCAATAAGGATTTCTCCTCATCTGGCAAGCAATTAATTAGTGACCAAACCTCTCCTTAGATGTAACTTTCTAGACATTGCCAATAATGTTATCTCGATAATATTATTCAAATAATATGAATTATTGATTGATAATGGAAAATATCAGTAATGACAATTATCAAACAATAATAATATAAATATCAATGCAAAGAATTATTGAATCAATAAGATAAAATAATGAATAAAGAATTATCGTAATAATTATCGAGTAAAGGCTTCTTCACGTAAGGATCAATAATTCAACAATATCGGTAATACCGTAAAGCCATCGCAAAACCACGCCAGACATCAGATTTTAACCACTGTGTAACCCAACAAAGGTTAATTCAGAATAATTTACGCCGTTATTTATAAAACTCAATCTTTGTCGCTTCGCTTTTCATCCAACCGCTTTTCCGTTATGGGCCCACTAATGATCGCTACTGGTCAGCATTTGAGATTCCCTACAAAAAAAAGAATATTCCACCACCAAACTAATATTCCCCCGATAATAATGAATATTTTATAACCACTTGCTTATTTTGTAAACTTTGCACATTTCACCCATAACCAAAGAATTATATCAAATTAACCCTTATTAATTTAGAATAATGAATAAAGAAAATTCAATTTTATTTATAATAAGTTGGGGTCTTACAACCTCCCTCCTTATGAAATTTCGCCCTCTAAATCGACATACGCACTCGGTATATCGAAAAAGGTGAGGTACTTGCTTTCATCTCCGATTCCAACTCCCATGTCATTTCCTCAATCGCATGGTTTCTCCACAAAACCTTAACTTGTGGTATAACCTTCGTATGTAAGACATGCTCTTTCCTATCCAAAATCTCAACAGTATCTCCTCGTAGGTTAAATCTTCGTTATCTCGTCCCGGTTCTAATGCAATAATGTGGTTCGGTCTTTCACATATTTATTTAAGCATAGATATGTGGAATACATGTGAACACGAGACATACTGAGGTAACGCGAGTCTATAAAGCTACGCTCCCTATTGGCCAAGAATCTCAAATGGACCAACAAACCTTGATCGAGCTTTCTCTTTTCCCAAATCTTGTAACTCCCTTCCATGGAGCAATACGTAATAATACATGATCTCCAATATTAAACTCCACGCCCTTTCTACGAAGATCAAGATAACTCTTTTGTCGATCTTGTGAAGTTTGAATACGCTGTTTAATCATTTGGATCTTTTTCGTAGTCATGTGCATTTAATTCTCGTCCCAACAATATTGCTTTCTCCCACCTCGCCCCAAAGATATCGAGAGAATACATTTTCGGCCCATACAACGCCTCAAATGGAGCCATGCCTATACTTGCTTGATAATCGTTGTCAGTAGGAGAATTCCACCAAATGGTAGGTACTTATCCCAACTTCCTTTGAAATCTAGGACACGTAGTCTTAATAGATCTTCAAGGGTTTGAATAGTCCTCTCTCGATTGTCCGTCTGCTTGAGGATGGTATGTCGAATCAATCAGAACTGCGCTCATAGCTTTTTCGCAAGCTAACCAAAATCTTGAAGTGAATCTCGTCACGATCCAAACTATGGATATCGGCATGCCATGCAATCGCATAATCTCATTCACGCATATATACGAGCAAGACGCTCAAGGAATAAGTCTCGCAGACGCAGAAGAAATGGGCGACTTGGTTAATCTATCAACAATAACCCAAATCAGATCTACGCCTTTGAGAAACTTTGGGAAGACTCAGAATAAAATCCATAGTAATGTGTTCCCATTTCCATTTCTAATCTCAAGTGGTTGCAATGGACCTTTTGGCACTTGATGCTCCGCCTTTACACGCCGACAAAGTTAAACATCTGAGATAAACTCCGCAATCTCTCTCTCTTCATATTGTTCCACCAAAATGTATGTCAATATCATGATACATTTTGGTACTTCTGTGATGGATTGCAAACCGGTGTTGTGTGCTCCATCATGATTTTATGCTTCGTGTCGTAATCGTTAGAACGCAAAGTCTAGAATTGACTCAAGTATTCCTTCCTCATCAATTCTTGCTTCCTAATAGCTCCTTCGCACTTTCTTCTTCATACGATCGCCTTCTGTGTCCGTAGCTCGAGCAAATTTTAACTTTATCGATTAAAGTCTGCTCTACTTGTATATTCGCCATCATTATGTGGGTCCTCAAGTCTTTAATTCTACCTCCATCCTTTGCAAGTCATACAAAATGGGCCTTTGCGCTGACAATATCGCACTCTGCATTTTGCATATGATCTTCTACTTAATGCGCCACCACTACGCTCGCTTTTCCGTGATGATATCAATAGTGTGATCGTAATCTTTTTATCAGCCCAAACCAACGCCGCTGCCGCATGTTGAGTTCTTTTTTGGGTGAAGAAATATTTGAGGCTTTTATGGTCCGTGATAAATCTCCACTTTCTCTCCATACAAGTAAAGGTTCCATATCTTCAACGCGAATACGATCGCCGCTAACTCTAGATCATGAGTAGGATAATTCCTCTCATATTCTTTGAGTTGTCGTGGAGGCATAGGCTATGACTTTCCCATGTTGCATGAGAACACATCCTAACCCCTTGCCGTAAGCATCATCAGAGATAACAAATCCATCCGAACCAGATGGTATTGTCGTAACAAAAAATAAATGAGTCTCCTCTCGAGCTGGAAGCTCTTCTCGCATTCCTCGCTTCCATAAGAATTTTGCATCCTTCCGAGTCACCGAAGTTAATCTGAGTAGCGATTCGAGAAAATCCTTCCACAAATCTCCGATAATAACCAACCTAAGCCCGTAAAGTCACAGATTTTTGGCCACCGATTTTGCTGTTCTAACTTCAGATTGCTTCAATCTTCGCCGTCAACAGATACCTTTGTTTTGACACCACGCGCCCAAGGAATGCTACTTCCTCGAGCCGTAACTCGTGATTTCTTCAAATTTTGGCATAAAGCTTGTGTTCACGTAAGTCTTCAGTAGTACCAAATTTTCAAATGGTGCTCATGATCTTCACGGCTTTTGAATAGATGAGGATGTCATCAATAAAGACAACAACGAATCGATCCAAATATTCCTTAAATACACGGCTCATCATATCCATGAAAGCAAAGCAGGAGCATTAGTCAATCCAAAAGACATGACCAAGAATTCATAATGCCCAGACGAGTCCCGAATGCCGCCTTTGAATATCCTCGCTTTTAATCTTCAAACCGATGATATCCGTAATCTAAGATCGATCTTTGAAAAGAATCAAGGCCTCAGAATCGGGTCGAAATGTGTCATCAATGCGAGGTAGCGGATACCTATTCTTGATGGTGACATGGTTCAATTCTCGATAGTCAATATAAAGTCGATACCCCGCTTTCTTCTTTACTTAATAAAACAGAGCACCCCAAGGAGACGATTTAGACTAATGAAACCGGATGTCTAATAACTCCTCAGTAGTTGGACTTTAACTCCTCAAGTTCAATAGAGCCATTCGACATGGGGTTTTAGAAATGGGCTTTGTACTTCTTGCTCAAGGTCAATAAAGAATTCAACATCACGCTCGGGGTAGACCGAAGCTCTTCAGAAATACATCGTGGAATTCTTTAACCACGTAAATATTATTCAAATCGATTTGTCTTTGTTCAAATCCATAACATGGGCTAAGAAAGCTTGGCATCCGCTTTTCAATAAAACTAATAGCTTTTGTGGCTTGATATGATGTTGATCGATTTTAGTGGTTTAGTGGTTTGAATTGTATGACAAAGTTGGTTGGGAATATGAAAACTAACAACCTTATTTAAAACAATCAATTTTGGTATGATGAGTGGTTAACCAATCAATTCCTAAAATCACATCAAAAGCAAGTATCTTTAAAGAGATAAGATCAACAGCAATGTGATAGTGCCAACTTGGATCATGCAAGATTTATAAACCGTAGATGTAACGAAGGTTTCACCCAACTGAGTTTCAACAGATAAATCAAAATCTAATTTCTCCTGAGTCAAGTTTAAACGCTGAGCACAAGGTGAGAGATAAAAGAATGGGTAGAACCCAGATTCAGTAAGGTATAAACTTCGCAAGAATTCAAGATTAGCTTACCCGTGATCACCTCGCTCGTTCCTCACGCTTTGTCCAGCCACGACAAACGCCTTCCAGAACCGGCCGATTTCGACTTATCCGGATAAATTTTCGAATCACCACCTCGCCGAACTTGGTTTCGCGATAAGACAATCTCGAGCGATGTGGCCTTCCTTTCCA
The DNA here is from genome assembly GCA_020205605.1 of Panax ginseng. Lineage (NCBI taxonomy): Eukaryota > Viridiplantae > Streptophyta > Magnoliopsida > Apiales > Araliaceae > Panax > Panax ginseng. The sequence goes on along the minus strand of CM035143.1, from coordinate 119,275,712 downwards.
CAGCTTGTAACATACCTTGATTGTTGTGGATAGCTTAATGATATGTCCCTCCTTCCCGTGATTTGTAACATCTAATCAAGGCCGCTCTCTCCCCCTAGCATTTGTTGTTGGTGCCGGTGCCGCCGCTGATATCTTCCCGCCATTGTTGAATCTTCTCAAATTTCCACTGAGTCACTTCTCCTATTATCATGTCCACGATTACCACCGAGTGGTTACCGCTTTGTCCAGATTCTTTCCTCCTCGCCGGTTATCATCGCTCGATGACTACCCCGATCAGGGTCCCCATTGAGTATACTCACTATCTCGCTCTAATAATCGAGCCTCGCTGACAACATCTCAATACAGAGAAAATTTATGAGAGATAAGGTATCGATTTAATCTCCGGTTTTAGACCTCTCGTAAACATACGCGCCATTCGCTCCTCATTCTCCACCAAATGAGCAAAACTCGATAACTCGCTAACTTTGCCTCAGATCGAGACACCGCCATGTTGTTCTCGCTCGAGTCTAATAAACTCTACCTCCTTCATACGATTTAATACTTTCGGAAAGTACTTGTCATTGAACAGCTTCAAATCTTTCCCAAGACATGTTAAGCAGATCGGTTGGTACGCTTCACGATTCCCACCAAAGAATCGCTTCACCACTTAAACATAAAGGTGGCGAATGGAACCTTTCGTTCTCCGCACCCCAAGACATCGAATATCTTGGTAATTTGCTTGACCCACGCTTTCGCTTTGATCGGATCCCGCTTCCATGGAAATCTGTGGTCCCAACTCCTTAAACCGCTGGGTCGTGATGATGCATCGCATCGCCATCATTTCCACCCGTATTTTGTACACGAAGTCTCCTCGTTCGATTTTGCATGAACCGCAAAAAGCTTCTAAACATCCCGCTGCTCATCATTTGCTCAAGGGCATGTTGTTCACAGGAGGAACATTGCCACTGCTGCAGACGTTTCTCTCTCGCTGGTGTGAGAGTACTGCTGCCTCCACGGCCTCATAAACTCCATTGTTAACGCTTCTCAGCAGCCCATTCTTAAATCGCCATAAAACAAGGGTTAATTAAACAAATTAACATATCACATAATATCCTATATTATGACCCACCAACAAATAAGCTTTTAGTAGACACACTAACAAGGATTTACTCTGCCTCCCTCCTAGTTCTATTCCCCGATCTCCGCCAGCAGATCATATCCCTAAGCTCGATATTAATCGTGACGCCCCAAAATAGGTATACAACACCCATTCTCGAGTCGCCAAAATACATGGTATAGAAAACAAACTACAACTTTGATAATACAGATGTCGTAGGTAGAATACATAACAATACAACCGTGAGTTTGAATACAAATATTGTCTTCTCTGATAATATACACACCCAAATAAGTCCTCATTAATTATTCATACACTATTTTTTACGTATATAGAGAGGAACTAAAACATCTTCCTAGAACCATCACTCCATACCCCGACTCGATCCTCGCTATGTTCTCACCTCCCGAGAAGAAAAATGGAACAAAAAGGAAAAGGGTGAGCTCAACTAGCCCCAAAGAAGAATATTATGACTAAGATAATATACAACAAATTATCGTTAGTCTTCAACAGGAAAAATCTAATGTAATACAATAGACAACAAGTTTTAGATCAACAAATGCAAATGAAATAAAGAATCCATTGTAAGAGTCACGAGAGAAAGAATTCTACCGCCTTCTAAGGTTTAAAAGTCCATCATCAATAGTTTATCCCCTCGTAATAACAATCAATATACATCTTTAATCATCTTTGCACCATGTGCCAAAGATATTCATTTTCAGATCACCAATGGGTCATGTTCATCTCAACACTGCTCATCTTTGCACCATGTGCCAAAGATATTCATCGCTTAATCGCTCATCTTTGCACTATGTGCCAAAGATATTCATTTATATCACCATTTAGGACCGAGGATGATGAAAACATTTTTAAAGAAACGAATCCAAAGGAAACAAAATGACAAGGATTAAGGATTAAGGATTCAGATTTTGTTTTACCCATGTCCAAAAAAAATACTTCAAAATAATCATATTGGTGTAAAATTCAAGAATGATCAAAACATGGATACAATCAAAGCTAGTATCCGTAATAGATATTTTGGACAAAAAGAAAATTTTTTTATTTTTCTATGAATAAGGCCAGATTCGTGAATAAAGGTCGATACGTGAATAAAAAGGCAGACACGTGAATAAGAACCCCTACACAACAAGTTCCAAATTTGATAAAAAGTTCACTAATACTTCTAAGATAATGATATCAAGAAAAAAAAATATCATTTAAGAAGAAAATAATACCCTTTACCTCAAAATAATCAGATTTCGATCGAATTTTCAGATAAGGTCGATGTAAACCCAAGACCAGATAAAGAACACTCAAAGTATACTCACAAGAATACGCCGATAATTTAGAGAGAGAAAGAGAGAAAACTTAGTTTCGTGTGATTTTCAATTCTAACTTAGCCTCTATTTATAGAAAATGTTTAACGCCTAAAAGGAGACTAAATTAATAAATTATTATTATTTAAAATCAAAATTTCTACGCATGCTTTCAAACCCTCAATGCTGAAAATTTCAAAGAAATTTCATGTGCATTCAACACCCACCAAAAAGTGGGTCCCACCATAATTAATAAAAAAATTATTTTATTTTCCAGAATTTCAATAATTCATAGAAAATAGCCCGCTTATCGTAAAAATTAAACTCATGATTTTCCATGGGAAATCCCATTCTCTACAACTTTGCGTATGAAATTTTTCCAAATTCCAAATGTAAATTGACCAAATCCATAAACGGACGATTTTACGCCTATAATCAATTTTCTACAAGAATTGTGTCCACCGACACACAAAAACATATGTTAAACATTTAATGCCACAAAATACTCTACCTCCTCATATACTCATATATCCCACAATCATTATAAAATATCACCGCTAATATATTATTAAAATAATATATTTAAATGTATTATTTTATCGTAAAAAGATAAAATATTAATTTTCAACAATTGTCACATTAAAAATTTTTCCATCTATATCCACATAAAATAAATATTTTCTTTATCATAATAATCAATAATTAATTATTCAAAAATAATATTACGTAATCACAAAGATCGACAACCGTGCCGCTCCCTGAAAGAGGGGCTTTCCAATAAGGATTTCTCCTTCATCACAAGCAATTAGTGACCAAACCTCTCCTTAGATGTAACTTTCTAGACATTGCCAATAATGTTATCTCGATAATATTATTCAAATAATATGAATTATTGATTTGATAATGGAAAATATCGCAGTAATGACAATTATTGAAACAATAATAATATAAATATCAATGCAAAGAATTATCGAATCAATAAGATAAAATAATGAATAAAAGAATTATCGTAATAATTATCGAGTAAAGGCCTTTCACGTAAGGATCAATAATTCAACAATAATGCAGTAATACCGCAAAGCATCGCAAGCAACCACGCCAGACATCAGATTTTTAACCACTGTGTAACCCAATGTTGTTAATTCAGAATAATTTACGCCGCTATTTATAAAACTCAATCTTTGTCGCTTTCTTTCATCCAACCGCTTTTCTCACATGGGGCCCACTAATGATCGCTACTGGTTGCATTTGAGATTCCCGACAAAAAAAGAATATTCCACCACCAAACTAATATTATTCTTAATAATAATGAATATTTTATAACCACTTGCTTATTTTGTAAACTTTGCACATTTCACCCATAACCAAAGAATTATATCAAATTAACCCTTATTAATTTAGAATAATGAATAAAGAAAATTCAATTTTATTTATAATAAGTCAAATTACTATCTTTTGTGATTGTTTTTAAAAAAATTGTCACAAAGTTAAAATCACAGATATTCTTGTTTCTCTAGTAGTGTTTGTGCTTAAAATTTGAGGCAGATAGCAACTGCTATTATTTGAACAACTGTTTAAGAATTAAAAGGGAAACTTTCAATAACTTTGTCAAAGACCGCACCAGTTATATATTAATGGATCAAATAGGTTGCAGAGTGTTTGATGTTGAAGCACTAGCCATTATTTTTGGTTTTATGTCTTGTATATAATTAGTTTGAGTTATAGTCTATATTCTAGACTTAAACTCATTTCATAAATCTAATAGTACCCAAACTCCCAGTAGGGCACACTGCATAACCACACACATCTTGATTAGTAAATGCTTTTTCCTCATAGAGAAGGGCAAATTGCACAACCACACACATTTTAATTAGTACAACTTTCTCCTCATATATACCTTCCAGTAGGGCACATTACACAACTACAGACATCTTGATTAGTACAGCTTTCTCCTTGTAGAAGTCTTAAAATTTGGTGCCAAAGATCAAGATCATCAAAAGTTATGGCAAGTACCTTCCACTTTCTGGGTTAAATGAATTTTTATTAAAACTAGCTAATTATTTTTCAGATCTTTCTTTGTTCTTTGGCTGCATAGCTGGCTGAACTCCAAATTAATGTGTCCCAACTTGACATGAAAATCAAAATGTATGGATAGTAAACAATTAAAAATATAATTCAACAAGCAAACATGCAGGCAAATTGAGGGTTCATGAGACTTCTTTAAAATTCAACAACTGGAATTGAAGAACAAAGGAAAGAAAATGATTACAAGAAAAATAAATTTGTATCTTAATCTCTCGCTACAAATGCAGATAAATATAGTGATAAAAATAAGTTGTTTGAAATTTCTTTTGGTTGAAATTATGATGGGATACGTTGGAATTAAGAATGGTCCCACTTTAATTTATCCTATATATATTATCACGTACATTTTCACGTTGGTTAGTCGTCAAACGACCACCTATTAAACCCTACTAAAATTGGTAAGACTCATAAAAATTTATAATGAAATAAATTTTGTGTTATATACTATATAATTATAATAATTGTATCAATAAAAATTAAATAAATTCACATCAATTCGAATTTTAATATGTTATCGTTTGATATTAAAAATTAAATTGTATATTTAATTTTAGAATAATGATTTGGAAAAAAGAATTATAGTACTGATGTAGTTTTTGACATGAATTAAGACCTGGTCAGAACATAAACTTCATATCTATATCGAATCTAATCTAATATAAACATATAGTGGTGGTTGTTTATTAGAATTAAGGAATTAGTGTTTAGTCATATAATATTACTAAGAAATATTACAATGCTGTTTGGGGATGGCTTGATTAGCACACTTGTTATCTACGTGTACGTAACTTCTTATGCTTTCTAGAACAAGTCATAACTTGTTAAAGCTTCATTGTTTCAGATATAAAACTACATATTTATCTATCTACTGTCCGCCTCTTCAACTAATCATAATTTTTTATTTTCTCATTTTACTTTTTAAAAGATAGGGGTAATTACTTCTTAAAATTTAAAAACTTTTATTAATTAAAAATGATTGTTTTTTGGGAAAAAGTCCAAAAACTAAGAGACAAATATTTAAGAAAGTGAATTGCGACTAACATGAAAGTGTATCTTAATTTATACATATCTCATGTATGTAGGGACGAATTCAAGAATTTTTCTCAACAAGAGTGAATTTTAACTAATTTTTTTATTGAAGTTAAATAAAGAAAACTTGAACTAGTCATAATATTAACCAATCATAATAATATTTATAAATTGCAATAAATATTTATAATCCAAACTGAAAAAGGAATTTCAAATAAAAAACATTTACACACAATTAAGAAACTTATTTCGGTTGGTTGTCATTCAATTTGAATGATTTTCCAAATGTTCAGAACATCAAACCAAATTTGCTTTTTATATTAAAATAAAATCATAAATTAATTTTAAAACGTAAACTAGTTTTGTACTTCTAAGATTTGTTGTTCAGTATATAAATCCGTCTCAGCCATCATAATTCGACTAATTAAAAACTTTTTTAATATATAGTATGGGACTCAAAAAAATCTGATTTTTTATATCAAAAAAACAATCCACAGTCCAAAGTAAGTATTCCAATTTCCACATACAGCTGTTCACGAAAGAAATCTCTGATGGCTAAAGATGAAAGACTTTTGATTGTCTAAAGCACATCTGCACTACAACGAGATGAGATCGAAAACTTTACAGCACCAAAGTATTTCTGATGCCCAAACGTTGTACCAAGTCAATACGGAAAGTAGATTTAAGTCCCATCACAAATTCTTTTTTGGAAATTGATATTTCCACGACAGAAAATAATATTTTCATATGAAAAGTGTCGTTATAGATCACGATTTTCTGTCGTTATACATCTATAGCGACACTTTTCATAAGAAAATACTATTTTCTACGGTGAAAATATCATTTTCTTCTTCTTTTTGGTTATTTTGCACGAGTTCACTCCTATCACTAGTTCATAATTTGGATTAACATCGGACTATATCAAAACTTATGTATCTTCTGTTATAAATAAAGGGAATTGTTATTTATAAATTAATATTTTCATAAGATTTCTTTTACATATAAATGAGGGATAACATGAAATAATTGTGTTTAGTTCTTTGGGGGAGGGATAACATGAAATAATTCATTACAACTACAATGGAATGAATCGTTTCACTATTCGTTCTATTCTTTCAATCCAAACGTAATACTAATTGCTCTTTCCGCCACTTTAAGGAGCGGAAGAAGAAATTATTTGTTGTCTTCTGCCTCTTAGAGCCCCTTAGACAGCCCAGGTATAATGTAATTTTTTTCAGTCACTTAAATGTTATTTTGGACAGCATAAGATGTATTAGTTGAAATAGTGTCGAGACACCCTATTACTAAATTCTTAATTAATATAAAAGGTATATATGAACAACGATAAAATTATCCTTAAAAATCTTAAAAATCTCGTTTTATAGATGTATTTTTAATTTTGAAAATAAATTGAGTATTTCTTTGTGTGGATAGCTGAATTTAGATCTGTTGTCTTTTCTCTGTCTCATTTCATGTATTGGTGTAGGCAATATATACTTCAAAACATTTAAAAAATAACCATAATAAATAATTACATATAGAAGATGAGATAAAAAATGTAACAAAATTTGGACTCGTGGTTAGGCTGGTAGGCCCCAACCTCCTCCAAAGACCAAGTCATACAAATACATGCATGTTCATGAAGGACATATTGACAGTTTCCTGCATCCTTCTACTAAATATAAAATATCCACTAAAAGTAAAGCCATCAATATTGAATTTGAATAGTGAATATGAGCTCATCTATTCCCCAACTCTATATATACTCTGCCTAAACCCCATTAATATATGATAAACCAATTCACTTGCAGAAAGATGAGATTTTGGACAGTAACCATATTCATACTAGCCTCATCCCTTGCAGTTTCTGCAGAACAATGTGGGAAACAAGCTGGAATGGCTTTGTGCCCAAATGGGCTCTGTTGCAGCCAATTCGGGTGGTGTGGCAGCACCCCTGAGTACTGCACTAATTGCCAAAGCCAGTGCGGCGGACCTTCCCCAGGTGGAGGTGTTAGCTCCATAATTACTGAGTCTGTGTTTAATCAAATGCTTAAATATCGAAACGACGGAAGGTGTCCTAGTAATGGATTCTACACATACAATGCTTTTATCAATGCTGCAAAATCTTTCAATGGTTTTGGGACAACTGGTAGTACTGTCCAACAGAAACAAGAGCTCGCCGCTTTCTTGGCTCAGACCTCTCACGAAACCACAGGTTATTTGATTAATAAACTCTATGCTGCATGTTTAGTGTTTATGATTATGATAATTAACTGTAAGAAATCACCAAAACTGGTCCAGGCCTAATGTTCTTTGGTTTATGAAAGAGTAAAGTGACCACCTGAATCCTGATCCACCCCCATTGAGTTACGGCTCAAAGGACTCCAGGCCCCCCTATATAACTTGTCATGGGCCACCAGGCGCAAGTTGAGGAAAAGATCCCCTTGGCAAAAGTTGGATGGCAGTGTTCAATGGACGTCTGCCTACCTGTTTAGCGCAATAAGTTGGATCCAATTAGAGCGATGTTGCACACCTTTGACCACCGTAAATTCTATTAACTTTTTTTTATATTAGTTATAAACAATGTTGTATTTTAACTCTAGCGCCCTATTTGTGGTTCACAACAGGAATGCAACATTTTTTATAACTAATGCATCAAAAAGATATAAAACTTCACAATTGTCAAGGGTGTGACAATTTCATCCTAACCACATCCGATCTCGTCCAACTTTGAGTATAGATTATTTTCAATACATATATATATATATATATATATAGGTCAATTCATAACAAATAACGGCTTTAGAGCTTAACTGACCATTAGATATATATTGCACAATCCATTAAAATATCTAAAAGCCAAGATTTAAAGAAAGGTAAAATCATCCACAACAAGTGTTGTGGAATTATAAGTACACTGTGTTACGGAGGGGAAGTTGTCTTGTTATTAATTCGAAATTAGAAACTTTTCCCTTCCCCACAAGTTTTGGGTTAGTTAAGTTCTTCCACAACAATATTGCTTAAGGTTTAACCTGACCTTCAGATCATGCAATGGACAGTGCAAATCTGGTAGCTAGTTAAGCAGTTAACCCTATAGCTATCATTTAATTATTGTGGATCGATCAACTTCCTATATATACAAACTCGTAATCTAAATATAAATTTAGGTAAAATTTACTTTTCGGAGTCGATAAAACTTTAATCAAGTAAAAATAAATCAATTGTTTGGTTATTTTGGTGGCTAACTTATATATATATATATATATATATATATATATATATATATATATATATATATATATGGTTTGTTCAGGTGGATGGGCAAGTGCACCAGATGGTCCATATGCATGGGGATATTGCTTTATAAGAGAAAACAACCGGGCTGCTTACTGCACTTCCAAAGACTGGCCTTGTCCTCCTGGCAAACTATACTATGGCAGAGGACCTATCCAACTCACTCAGTAAGTCCATCTAACCAATCCTAATTATCAAATAAGAATAATTATCTTGTCCGGAATTAAAGGCGTGTAGTTATTGACAAATTGAATGTCAACTTTATGACCATCAGTAACTACAACTATGGGCAAGCTGGAAATGCAATTGGAGTGGACCTAATAAACAACCCTGACCTAGTTGCCACGGACGCAACCATATCATTCAAAACAGCCATATGGTTCTGGATGACTCCACAGGGTAACAAGCCATCGAGCCACAATGTGATTACACAAAGATGGTCACCCTCTGCAGCAGATACCGCGGCTGGTCGCGTCCCTGGCTACGGTGTCATCACTAACATAATTAACGGCGGGCTCGAGTGCGGTCACGGCAGGGATGATAGGGTGGAGGATAGGATTGGATTCTACAAGAGGTATTGTGACATTCTGAAAGTTGGCTATGGGAATGCACTCAATTGCAACAATCAAAGGCCTTTTGGCTCAACTACATCTACTATATTTAATGGTCTAGGTCTAGGTCTAGGTCTAGCTAGCTGAATACATGCATACTTGAATAAAAGGACTAGTGTTCCTATGTGACAAATGCTGCTTTGTTGTCACAAATAAATTTGATGTTTTTACTAATAATAATCATCATTACTTTAATATCTAAAAATTGTCTCAAGTTGGCTATGGAAATAATTTTTAGAATTTTAATGGTAATTTTTTAAAACAAGTGATTGGATTTTGCAATATATTGAAAACAATATGCATGCATGTAGGGTTTTTTTTTGAAGCCAATCAAACTCACTACTTCTAATAAAGAAATAAATAAACTCACATAAATGAAAATCGAACATGAGACATGAAGCAGGGCCGTTCTTGAGCACGGGGCTGGAGGGTCGATCGCCATCGGGGCCCCAAATTTTTATGTATATATATATATATATATATATATATATATGTGTGTGTGTGTGTGTGTGTGATTTTGAACATTTGATTGAATATTTTGGCTTTAAGAATATAAAAAATATATTTCAATGAATGTATTCTCATATATTTTGTTGTAGTCATACTTCTCATGTATTTTGTTGTAGCCGAAATTCTCATATATTTTGTTATAGTTGAACTATATATTATGTCTCCGAAAATGCACTTTTTTGATACATCTTGTATTTTTTATTATTTATTTATTTTTATCTTTTTTTTAATGAAGACAATGTTTCAAAAAAGATTTTATTTTTATTTTTCGTTACCAAAATCTCAGGAACATCATAAAGGTAATAGCATCTCAGTTTAAGACCTCATCGGCGCACACATGTAGGTTAATATTTATTATTTGCTCAATAATTTATCCAATTGTGTTATTAAGTATTAGTTTAATGCATAATTAAGTTGTATTTTTTTGCTTATATTTATAGTAAATTCAATGTATAGGCCTTACCTGTATTTAAATTTTTAATGATATTGTCAACTAACCACAAAAAAGAGGGATATATGCACACTCTTGAGTGATACTTGCACACCTAAATATGTTAAAGAGATTATATTATACCCTAATATATATAAAATAAATTAATCATTTACTATTTATCGATTTTACCCTAATTTTGTTATACATTTATAAGATAGAATGTATACACGCTTAATTTTCAACCGCATATTGAATTGAACTACTTTATTAAACTTGTTATCTTTTTACTATTTCACTTAATCTAGCATTCCTTTTTATTGAGATATTTTATAATATAATTTATTAAAATTTTAAATTAAACAGTAGACCACATAAAATATTAGAAAAAAAAATAATTTATATGGATAAACCTTCTTATTCTTAAGACATGATATATAATTTAGCTTGCTATTTAATTAAATTAAGTACCCATAAGATAGTTTATTGGTTCATGTAATTCAAAAGATTTTATTGACTTAAAAAAATTACAAAATTAAATTTAAAATTCAAAGAAAATATGTAACGCCCTCAAAATAGGTATATACAACCCATTCTTAGTCGCTAAATACATGATATAAAATTCAAATACAAACTTAATTATACATCTGTCGTGTAAAACACGATAATACATAAGCTGAGAGTTTAAACACGAATATCGTCTCGTAGACAATATTTAAACTCAAATGGAGTCCTCATTACAATTATTATCATACTATTTTATAAAATAGTGAGGACTACTAGCTATTGCCACCATCTCTGTGACGCCCCTAAAATATGTATACATCACCCATCTTGAGTCTCAAATACATGGTACAAAATTCAAATACAATCTTTAATATACAACAAGAGAGCTGTGAGTTTTAATACAAATACTGTCTTCTAGACAATATTCAATCTCAGAATAAGTCCTCATTACATTTATTTTCACACTGTTTAACAGAATAGTGAGGACTGCTAGCTAATACTATCATCCGGACCATCACTCCGTTCCCCGACTAGTCCCAGCTACGTTCTCATTTCCTGAAGAGAACAATGAAAGAAAGGGTGAGCTCAACTAGCCCAGTAAGAAATATTATGACTAAGATAAAGCAGAATAAATTATCCTTAGTTTTCAATAGTGTTAAACTGATACAATATAACAAACATCAAGTTTAACTGCAGCGGAAACAAGCAATCCATTAGAAAATTCAAGTAGAGAATAAAATCTACTATCTTCTATGATTTAAAAAGTTTTTCATGACTTTTATCACTGAGACTCAGCTTAATAAATAATCCACATCATCGAATCACCACTGCACTATGGCCAAGGGTATTCTTTAATATCACGACCACAATTATCCATGCACTATGGGCCAAGAATATTTGTGTATTCATTTAATGGTCATGATCATGCCAAGAACTGTCCATCAATGCACTACGGGCTAATGAGGACTTTCTCCACATCATTTGTAACATTACGGTCATGATTACACCGAATAATCCCTGGTCATAATCATACCAAGTCCATCTATGCACTATAGGCCACATATGACTTTCAACAAAATATAAACATGAGGATGATGACAATGATATAAGAATTCAATAAAACAAGTTCAATAATTAATTTATCTAGGAACTAATAACGTCCAAATTGTCAACATGATACTGCTTTGTAGAGTAAAATTTAAGAATGCTCAGAAGAATATTTTCATGAAAAGATACTGGATGAAGCACAAATGTCAAGAATATTCCACTAATTTCATGGAGTATAGAAGTTAAAACTTTAACCAACTGAGTATAATAAGGAATAGAATAACAAAAGAAATCACCAGGCATGCGATAGACCGCACAGGCAGGTTATTCCAACCGAATAATAATTAACGGAACCAGGTCCGACGTAAAACGCACAGACATGATATTCCAACAGAATAATAAAACCGGAATCAGTCCGGACGAAAAAAGCGCACAAACAGGATATTCCAATGTAATAATAAAAAGCGAAATTAGGTCCCCACAAAAACGCATGCAGACGAGGATATTCCAATGTAAATAATAAAAAGCGGAATCAGGTCCGGCGAAAAAGCGCGTAGATGAGGATATTCCAACAAAATAATAAAGAATGGAATAATGTAAGAATTTCACCAAGTATAGGTAGCTCAGCGTACAAAAGTTATTCCAGCAGAATAATAAAGAATGAAATAATAGAAGTTCTCTTCATGAATACAAAAGAAGTAATACCCTTACCGTAAAAGCTCGGATATAAGAGTAGGAAGAAGTAGCGAGAATACTTTTCTATAGTTTCTCTATAATTTCTCTCTCTAGAGTTTCAATTGAATTTGTAAGAAATAATGAAGGAATGAGCTTCTATTTATAGGAGAATGGAAAGCGCTTATTCATGAAGCGAAATAATTTTGCGAGATGAGTCACTAAGCGAAAGGAAAATTTCTTTAGACGCAAATTAATTATCCCACATGTGAATTTCCTCAAATTCAACGACAACTTATATATATATATATATATATATATATATATATATATATATATATATATATATATACCCCATTTAGATTCCACCTTCCCGACTACAACATTTCCCCCACCAATATCAATTCATAATAAAACAACTAACATTTCACTTTTCCACCAAAAACTCTACTTTTCAACCAAAATCCATTATCATATATATATATATATATATATATAAAACAAAAACTGAGATAATTTTTCACCGATACTTTTAAAAATGGGTAAATGGGAGTTCATATAATTACAACAAGGACTTCATAAAAAATTTTCTCAATATTTTTAACAACATTTATCATTATTATTATAATTCACAATATTAATCAACCGTGTCGTTCCCAAGAAAGGGGGATTTCAATAAGGATTTTCTCCTATTAGCATGCGCGTAATTAGGTGACCAAACCTCTCCTCAAGAGAACTTCTAGACATCGTTAATATTGTAATTTATAATATTAATAACTATGTCATTTTAATTATTGATTTAATAATATATAAAATATCGACAATAATTGAATCAAATAACGTGAGATATTATGCAACAATTATCGTAGCAATAATTGAACAAAAGCGAGTGACTTCTCACGTAAGCATCAATAATCAATACCGTGTGCTTCTTTTGTGAACCACGCCAGCGTATTACTGTACTTTTAACACCGGGTGTTTCAACAGTTAATGGTAAAACTTCCGCCGTTATTTTCATAAAGTATTTTTGTCGTTTTCTTAATCAGACAATAATTCTGTTGTGGGGTCCACCAATGATTGTGTCGTTGTACGAATATTTCCTGTTAAAATGAATATTCCCCGACCAATCGAATATTATAAAACAACTTGCGTACTTTGCAAAATTTATAAATATTACCCACAACTATAACATTATATCAAATTCATTCCATGATATTAAAAAATGATATTTATAGAAAATTCATCTTTATTTATAAAAGTTGGGGTCTTACAACCTCCCTTCTTATGAAATTTCACCTCGAAATTAGGGTACGACACGGTATGTCGAAGAGATAAGGATACCTTGATTTCATTTTGATTTTAACTCCCCAGGTCATTTCTCAACATCGTGGTTTCTCCACAAAACTTTGACTTGAGGTATAACCTTGGAGCGTAGAATATGTTCCTTCTTATCCAAGATTTGAATAGAACCTCTTCAAACGTTAAATCTTCCGCTATTTCGTCCGGGTTCTAACTCAATAATGTGGTGTGGGTCTTTCACATATTTACGTAACATAGATATGTGAAAAGCGTTATGAACACGAGACATACTTGGCGGTAAAAGCGAGTCTATAGGCCATAGTTCCTACTCGATCGAGGATTAAAATGGGCCGATGAATCGAGGATTGAGCTTTTCTCTCTTTCCAAATCTCGTAACTCCTTTCCATGGAGCAACACGTAACAACACATAATCTCCTATATTGAATTCCACGTCCTTTCGATGAAGATCAGCATAACTCTTTTGTCGATCTTGTGAGGTTTTTATACGTTGTCGGATCGTTTGAATCTTTTCCGTAGTCATACGTATCAACTCCGGTCCCAACAACGTTACTTCACCCACCTCATCCCAGCATACTGGAGAACGACATTTTCTTCCATACAACGCCTCGAATGGAGCCATGCCAATGCTTTTTGATAAGCTGTTGTGTGTAGGAAAACTCCACCAATCGGTAAGAACTTGTCCCAACTTCCCTTGAAGTCAAGGACACAGAGTCTTAATAAATCTTCCAGAGTTTGAATAGTCCTCTCTGATTGTCCGTCCATCTGAGGATGATATTCCGAACTAAATCATAAATCCGTGTCCATAGCTTTTTGCAAACTAACCCGAAATCGAGAAGTGAATCTTGGGTCTCGATCAGAAACTATGGATACTGGCATACCATGTAGTCTTACAATCTCGTTTATGTACATACGAGCAAGACGCTCAAGTGTATAAGTTTCTCATATCGGTAAGAAGTGAAAAGACTTGGTCAATCTATCAACAATGACCCAAATCGTATCTATGCCTTGAGAAACTTTGGGAAGACCGGTAACGAAATCCATGGTAATGTGCTGCCACTTCCATTCTGGAATATCAAGTGGTTGTAATGGACCTTTTGGTACTTGATGCTCCGCTTTAACTCGTTGACAAGTTAGACACCTTGAGATAAACAACGCTATCTCTCTCTTCATATTGCTCCACCAAAATGTATGACGAAAATCATGATACATTTTAGTACTCCCAAGATGGATTGCAAATGGTGTGTTGTGCGCCTCCATCATGATTTTATAATTTAAATCAGGGTCGTTAGGAACACAAAGTCTGGATTTGACTCGAAGTATTCCTTCTTCATCGATTCTTGCTTTCGACATAGCACCTTCTTGCACTTTTTTCCTCATACGCATCACCTCCAGGTCTGTAGTTTGAGCAGCTTTAACTTTATCAATTAAAGTCGGTTCTACACGTATGTTCACCATCATCCCATGGGTCCCTGGAGTCTTTAACTCTATTTCCATCCTTTGCAAGTCACACAAAATGGGCCTTTGCGTTGTCAATATTGCACTCGTACCCGCATATGATCTTATACTCAACGCGCCACGGCTACCACGTTCGCTTTTTCGAGGATGATATTGGATGGTATGATCATAATCTTTCAATGATTCAAGCCAACGTCGTTGTCGCATGTTGAGTTCCTTTTGAGTGAAGAAATATTTGAGGCTTTTATGATCCGTAAAGATCTCCACTTTCTCCCCATACAAGTAATGCCTCCAAATCTTTAGTGCGAAGACAACAGCTGCTAACTCTAGATCATGAGTAGGATAATTCCTCTCATATTCTTTGAGTTATCGTGAGGCATAAGCTATGACTTTCCCATGTTGCATGAGAACACATCCTAATCCTTTGCCCGAAGCATCACTGTAGATGACAAATCCCTCCGAACCAGATGGTATTGTCAGAACAGGTGCTGAAATGAGTCTCCTCTTGAGTTCTTGAAAACTCTTCTCACATTCCTCGCTCCAACCGAACTTTGTATCTTTTCGAGTCAGCTGAGTTAGTGGAGTAGCGATTCGAGAAAACCCTTCTACTTAATCTCCGATAATAACCTCGCTAAGCCAAGAAAGCTACGTACTTTCGATCATCGATTTAGGTTGCTCCCGATTTGAATAGCTTCATCTTTCTTTGGGTCAATCAACAGATATTCCATAACTTGATACCACGTGCCCAAGGAATGCTACTTCTTCAAGCCAGAACTCGTATTTCTTCAACTTGGCATAAAGCTTATATTCACGAAGCTTTTGGAGTATCAGCCTCAAGTGTTGCTCATGATCTTCCCGGGTTTTGGAATATATGAGGATGTCATCAATAAAGACGACCATAAAGTGATCCAAATATTTCTTGAATACTCTGTTCATCATATCCATGAAGGCAGCAGGAGCATTAGTCAATCCAAAAGACATGACTAAGAATTCATAATGCCCGTACCAAGTTCTAAAAGCCGTCTTTGGAATGTCATCGGTTCTAATCTTTAATTGGTGATATCCGGAACGAAGATCAATCTTTAAAAGAATTTGGCTCCTTGCAACTGGTCAAACAGGTCATCAATACGTGGCAATGGGTACCTATTTTTGATGGTGACATGATTCAACTCCCGATAATCAATACAAAGTCGCATACTCCCATCTTTCTTCTTCAAGAATAGAACAGGAGCACCCCAAGGAGAAGTACTAGGACGAATAAAGCCAATGTCTAACAATTCCTGCAGTTGGGTCTTTAACTCCTGAAGTTCAATAGGAGCCATTCGATATGGGGCTTTGGAAATGGGTTTTGTACCGAGTTCAAGGTCGATACAAAATTCAATTTCACGCTCCTGGGTAGACGGGAAGTTCTTGTGGAATACATCGTGGAATTTATTAACAATAGAAATATCATTCAAAACTGACGTATTTTTGTTTAGATCCGTGACATGAGCTAAGAAAGCTTGACATCCATTTTTCAATAAACGAATAGCTTTATGGCTTTAAATGACATTGATTGATTTTAATGGTTTAGTTGTTTGAATTCGCATAATAGGTTGGTTATGAATATAAAAGCTAACAACCTTACGAAAATAATCAATTTTTGCATGATGAGTAGTTAACCAATCAATCCCTAGAATCACGTCAAATGCAAGTATTTTCAATGAAATAAGATCGACAGGTAATGTGAGGGTTCCAATTTGAACCAAACAAGACTTATAAACAGTGGATGTAATGAAGGTTTCTCCCAATGGAGTTTCCACAGATAAGTCAAAGTCTAATTTCTCCGGAGTCAAGTTTAATCGTTGAGCGCAAGTAGGAGAAATAAAAGAATGGGTAGAACCGGTATCAAATAAGGTATAGACATCGCTAGAGTTTATGATAAGCTTACCCGTGATGACCTCGTTCGGGTTCCTTGCTTTTGGGAGGTCACGACAAATGCTCTCCCTTGCACCACCGGCTTTGACATTTCTGGGACAGCCTTTAGTGCCTCCATCCTAGCTGAACTTGTCTTTGGTGAACGACAAAATCAGGCTAAGTGACATTGTCTTCCATAATTATAACACGTTTTGGATGGCATCACGCAGTTTGGACTGATATGTCCCTCCCCTCCGTATTTGAATCATATGATAAGTGGTCGTTCTCCTTCCTTAACCACGGTTGCTGGTGTTGACGTCTTTCCATCATTGTTGAATCTCCTTTTATTGAAATGTCCATTTTTACTGTCTTGGCCATGATTACCACCGAAGTGGTTACCATTTCTGGCATGTTGATTCCCTCCACGTTTGTTGTCACCGCTTCGATGACTGATACCACTGGTATTTTCATGCTAAATTTACTTTTTCTTAGTTGCGTTGACTCGTTACCACGCTCCAATAACTGAGCCCTATTTACAACATCTGAGTACAAACACAGTTTATGAGAAATAAGATATTGACGTATCTCCGGTTTCAAACCTCTTAAAAACATTCGCGTCATTCGCTCCTCATTATCGACCAAATGGGATGCAAATCGGGATAACTCGCAAATTTAGCCTCGTGATTGCGACACGATCATATTGTTTTGTTCCAACTTGATAAACTCCACCTCTTTCATGTGACGAATACTCTCGGAAAGTATTTGTCGTTGAATAGCTCTTGGAACTTCTCCCAAGACATCTTGAGTGTGTCAGATCGGGTACATGCGTTTACTGATTCCGCGAAGAATCGCTTCTTCACGCAACATGAAGGTGGCGAAGGGAACCTTTGCTCTCTCGGAGCATCCCAAGACATCAAATATCTTGGTGATCTCGCTTTATCCATGCTTCCGCCTTTATGTGGTTTTGGCTCTCCAATAAACTCCTGGTGGTCCCGGCTCCTTGAATCACATTTAACGGTGACCGTCCGAGAGTTTCCACCTACATTTTGGACATGAGCCGCTCTCGCCTGATGTTGCATGAATTGCATAAAGCCTCTGAATAATCCATCATTCATCATTTGGTCAGAGTTGTTGTTTGCATGAGGATTGTCGCCTTCCTGATGCACATTCTCCTGATTATTGATATGTGGAGACTCAACAGTCTCCTGTACTCCATTGCTATTCACAACATTCTCGGATGTCATTTTCAGATACTGCCACAAAACAAAGGTTAGTTGACATGTAACATATTATCTCTAAACACTGACCAACCAATTAAATACAAAATAAATTTAAGTAGGTCATACTAGCGAAGGAATTCCCCGTCTCTCCCCTCCTAGTTCTAGTCTCACATCTTAGCCAGGGATCATATCCCTAAGCTTTGATACCAACTGTGACGCCCCCAAAATAGGTATACATCACCCATCTTGAGTCGCCAAATACAATCTTTAATATACAACAAGAGAGCTGTGAGTTTTAATACAAATAATGTCTTCTAGACAATATTCACTCTCAGAATAAGTCCTCATTACATTTATTTTCACACTGTTTAACAGAATAATGAGGACTGCTAGCTAATACTATCATCCGGACCATCATTCCGTTCCCCGACTAGTCCCAGCTACGTTCTCATTTCCTGAAGAGAACAGTGAAAGAAAGGGTGAGCTCAACTAGCCCAGTAAGAAATATTATGACTAAGATAAAGCAGAATAAATTATCCTTAGTTTTCAATAGTGTTAAACTGATACAATATAACAAACATCAAGTTTAACTGCAGCGGAAACAAGCAATCCATTAGAAAATTCAAGTAGAGAATAAAATCTACTATCTTCTATGATTTAAAAGGTTTTTCATGACTTTTATCACTGAGACTCAGCTTAATAAATAATTCACATCATCGAATCACCCCCTGCATTACGGCCAAGGATATTCTTTAATATCACGACCACAATTATCTATGCACTATGGGCCAAGAATATTTGTGTATTCATTTAATGGTCATAATCATGCCAACAATCATGTCCATCAATGCACTACGGGCCAACGATAGGACTTTTTCCACATTATTTGTAACATTACGGTCATGATTACACCGAATAATCCTCGGTCATAATCATACCAAGTCCATCTATGCACTATAGGCCATATATGACTTTTCAACAAAATATAAACATGAGGATGATGACAATGATATAAGAATTTAATAAAAATAATTAATTTATCCAGAACTAATAACGCCCAAATTGTCAACATGATATCTTCGCTTTGTAGAGTAAAATTCAAGAATGCTCGGAAGAATATTTCCATGAAAAGATATTGGATGAAGCGCAAATA
The DNA here is from genome assembly GCA_020205605.1 of Panax ginseng. Classification (NCBI taxonomy): domain Eukaryota; kingdom Viridiplantae; phylum Streptophyta; class Magnoliopsida; order Apiales; family Araliaceae; genus Panax; species Panax ginseng. The sequence continues at coordinate 119,256,071 of CM035143.1, read as the reverse complement.
TCAAGAATATTCCACTAATTTCATGGAGTATAGAAGTTAAAACTTTAACCAACCGAGTATAATAAGGAATAAAATAACAAAAGAAATCACCGTGCATGCGATAGATCGCATATGCAAGTTATTCCAATAAGAATAATAATTAACGGAACCGGTCCCACGTAAAACGCATGCATGTGATATTCCAACAAAATAATAAAGATGGAATCAGTCCGTCGAAAACGCATGCATGTGATATTCCAACAGAATAATAAAGAGCGAAATCAGTCCCAAGAAACGCATGCATGTGATATTCTAACAGTAATAATAATATGTTATTAACGGAACCGAGTCACCAAGATGTAACGCATGCATGACGGATATTCCAACAAAATAATAAAGACCGGAATAACAGAGAATTTCAAAAAGTATAGGATAAAAGCACAGATATAAAAGTTATTCCAAGCGTAATAATAAAGAATGGAATAACATAAGTTCTCTAAGAGTTTCATGAATACAAAAGAAGAAATACCCTTACCATAATAAAGAATGGATATACTAGAGTAGGGAAAGCGTGAGAATACTTTTCTATAGTTAAAGGATAATTTCTCTCTAGAGTTTCGGTGAATTGTAAGAAATAATGAAGTAATGAGCTTCTATTTATAGGAGAATGGAATATATATATATATATATAATATAAATAATATTTTCCAAGTACAACATTTTCCCCACCAAAATCAATTCATAATAAAAGGAAAATTTCATTTTTCCACCAAAAACTCTATTTTTCCACCGAAATTAATTATCCCATATGTGAATTTCCTCAAATTCAACGACCCCATATATATATATATATATATATATATATATATATATATATATATATATATATATATATATATATATATAAAACAAAAACTGAGATAATTTTTCACTGATACTTTTAAAAATGGGTAAATGGGAGTTCATATAATTACAACAAGGACTTCATAAAACATTTTCTCAATATTTTTAACAACATTTATCATTATTATTATAATTCACAATATTAATCGACTGTGTCGCTCACGCGGGAAAGTGGGGATTTCAATAAGGATTTCTCCTATTCATGCTGCGCAATTAGGTGACCAAACCTCTCCTCTCAAGTAACTTCTAGACATCATTAATATTGTAATTTATAATATTAATAACTCTCATCATTTTAATTATTGATTTAATAATATATAAAATATCGACAATAATTGAATCAAATAACATGAGATATTATGCAACAATTATTGTGAGTAATAATTGAACAAAAGCGAGTGACTTTCACGTAAGCATCAATAATGAATACCGAGTGTGCTTTCTTATGCAACTACGCTGTATTACTATACTTTTAACACCGTGTTTGTTGCAGTTAACGGTAAAACTTTCGTACCGTTATTTTCATAAAAAATATTTTTGTCATTTTTTAATCCGATAATAATTTATTGTGGGGTCCACCAATGATTGTATCGTTATGCATGAATATTCCTCGTTAAAATGAATATTCTCACCAATCGAATATTATAAAACAACTCAGTACTTTGCAAAATTTATAAATATTATCCACAACTATAACATTATATCAAATTCATTTCATAATATTCAAAATGATATTTATAGAAAATTCATCTTTATTTATAAAAGTTGGGGTCTTATAATCTCGCACCATCACTCCGCTCCCTAACTAGTCTCAAATTTATATTCTCATTTCCTTAAGAGAACAATGAAAGCAAAGGGTGAGCTCAACTAGCCCAATTGTGAGACCCTGATTTTATGAATAAATATTTTATTTTCTCGAAATATTTTTTTGAATATTATGTGTGGATTTGATATAATATTATAGTTGTGGGTAGTATTTATAAATTTTGCAAAGTATGCAAGTTGTCATATTATATTGATTAATGGGAATATTTGTTTTATCAGTAATATTCGTAAGTAACCAAGACAATCATTGGTGGACCTCAAGAATTAATTATTATTAGGAATGAGAAAACGACAAAAATATTTTATTAAAAATAATGGCGTAAGTTTTACTGTTAATAATGTTGAACTACTAAGAGTAAAAGATAAAGAATACGTGTGGTTGATGCATAATAGCTATTACGTATATTGATTATTGATGCTTACGTGATAAGTCACTTCAGCTTTTGTTTTATGGTATTATTAATGTAATAAAATGTAATATTTTTATAAAGTTATTCTATAAATAGAATATATTATATTCTATTATGCATAGTGTTGCATATAGTGTCTCGTGATAGTATTTTGCATAGTAAAATGCATTTATATAAAATGTAATACTTTTATAAAGTTATTCTATAAATATAATATATTATATTCTATTATGCATAGTGTTGCATAGTATGTCTGCATAGTATTTTGCATAGTAAAATCTTTTTATATAAAATGTAATACTTTTATAAAGTTATTCTATAAATAGAATATATTATATTCTATTATGCATAGTGTTGATAAGTGTCTGCATAGTGTTTTACATAGTAAAATCTTTTTATATAAAAATGTAATACTTTTATAAAGTTATTCTATAATTAGAATATATTATATTTTATTATGCATAGTGTTTGCATAAGTGCTCGTATAGTATTTGCATAGTTAAATCTTTTATAATGTTATTCATTTTATTAGATTATAAGTAGAATATATTATATTTTATTTAAAAGATTTTTCTTTAAATATGGACCGTCGATTAAAGTAAATCAACTGGACCGCTCATGAGTTAGTTACTATCGCGATCCATTTTTCTATAAATAGAAGCTCATTCCTTCATTATTTTCTTACTTAATTCTTTGAAACTCTAGAAAGATAAACTATGTAGAGAAAGAAGAAAGTATTCGCTACTTCACTACTTATATATCCAAAGACTCTTCTTCTTAAGGTAGGGAATGTTACTTGTTGTACTCGTAAGGGGTGTTATTCTTTTGTATTCATGAAGAGAACTTATGTTATTCCATTCTCTTTATTATTCATTGGAATAACCTATATACATGCCTACCCTATACTTGGTGACATTCTTCTATTATTCCGTCTTTATTATTATGTTGGAATATCTTGTTCATGCATTTTACGCTGGGACCGATTCCGTCTTTTATTATTCTCGGTTGGAATATCCTCCCATGCAAGGCTTTTACGCTAGACCGGGTAAAATCTTTATTATTATTCTATTGGAATATCATGTATGCATGCTTTTTTACGGACCGATTCCGTCCCTTATTAGTATTCTCGTTGAATAACTCTGCATCTGCGCCAAGTACCGCATGCATGGTGATTTCATTGTTATTCCATTCTTTATTATTCATTGGAAATTCCTATCGGTGCGTAATTTCACTTCGATTCGTTTCGTTATTTAGTATTCGTTAGAATAACTCGTCTATGGCAAGCACCGCATGCATGGTGATTTCTTTTGTTATTCCATTCTTTATTATACTCGGTTGGTTAAAGTTTTGACTTCTATACTACATGAAATTAGTGGAATATCCTTGATAATTACGCTTCATCCAAAGATCTTTTCATGGAAATATTCTTCCGAGCATTCTTGAATTTTACTCTACAAAGCAAAGATCATGTTGACAATTTGGACATTATTAGTTCTCAGATAAATTAATTCTTGAACTTGTTTTATTGAATTCTTATATCATTGTCATCATCCTCATGTTTTATATTTTTTGAAAGTCATCTGTATTCGTGAAGGCATAGATGGACTTGGTATGATTATGACCGTGGATTATCTTGTAATCATGACCATAATATTACAAATGATGTGGTAAAAGTCCTCATTGGTCTGTGAGTGCATTGATGGACGGTTGTTAGCATGATCATGACCATTAATGAATACACAAATATTCTTGGCCCGAAGTGCATGGATAATTGTGGTCGTGATACTAAAGAATATCCTTGGCTGTAGTGTAGGGGTGATTCGATGATGTGGATTATTTATTAAGTCGAGTCTCAAATGATAAAAGTCATGAAAAACCTTTTAAATCATAGAAGATAGTAGATTTTATTCTTTACTTGACTCTTCTAATGGATTGCTTGTTCCGCTGCAGTTAAACTTGATGTTTGTTATATTTTATCAGTTTAACACTTTTGAAGGTTAACGATAAATTATTCTGCATTATCTTAGTCATAATATTTCTTACTGGGCTAGTTTAGCTCACCCTTTCTTTCACTGTTCTCTTCAGAAAATGAGAACGTAGCTGGGACTAGTCGGAGAACAGAGTGATTGTCTTAGATGGTGCATTAGTAGTCCTCACTATTCTGTGAAATAGTATGATAATAATTGTAATGAGGACTCCTTTTGAGTTTGTATACTCTCTAGTAGACAATATTTGTATTCAAACTCACAGATTTATATTTTTTCGTATGTATACCACGGCAGTTGTATTATTAAGTTGTATTTGAATTCTGTACCATGTATCTGGCGACTCAAGATGGGTGATGTATACCTAATTTTGGGGGCGTCACACCAGTAAAGAATATTATGACTAAGATAATGCAGAAAAATTATAGTTAGCTTTCAACAGAGTTAAACTGATAGAATATAATAGACAACAAGTTTAACTGCAGCAGAACAAACAATCTATTAGAAAAGTCAAGTAGAGCATGATATCTACTATCTTCTATGATTTAAAAATTTATCATCAATTTTATCGTTGAGACTCATCTCAATAAATAATCCATATCACTGAATTATCCATGCATTACGGGCCAAAGATTTTTATTTTTATCACATCCACGAATCATCCATGCACTACGGGCCAAGGATATTCGTTAGTATGATCACCAGTGGTCATGATTATACTGATACATAGTCATAATCATACCAATCAATAGTCCATCTATGCACTACGGGTCAAAGATGACTTTCATCACAATATAAGCATGAGGATGATGACAATGATATAAGAATTCAATTAAGTGAAAACAAAGGATAAATCTTAAAGATTTATAATTCAATTTATCCAGAGTTCAAGAATGTTCAAATTGTCAACTTGATACTGCTTTGTGGAGTAAAATTCAAGAATAATATTGTATCAAAAATAATTTGGATCGAAAAGAAATCAATTTTTGTCATGACTAGTACCCCGGGTGAATAGTACCTGAGTGAATAGTATCCCATGAATAGTACTTCAGGAATAATACCCCGACATGGAAAGATTAAAATTTAACAAGAGTGTTCAGAATAATATTTTCATTAAAAGATACTAGATGAAGCGCAAATTTTAAAGATATTCTACTAATTTCAAGGAGTATAGAAGCCATACTTTAACAAAATGAGTGTAAAATTCAGAATCTGAAATGAAATAATATTACTTACATACTACAGAGTATGGAAGAAAATATTATAATTTCGTACGAATATTGAACAAAAATAATATCCATTACCTTAAAAGGACAGTATTTCTGACTGGTAGGGCGGGGATATTCTTGAAGAAAACTTATACTCTTTTCTACGCTCAAAGCTTCCTTAAACTCTAAAGAAATACGCTCAATACTATAGAAGAAGAGTTTTCTGATTCTGGTGTGATTTTCAATTCTAAACTAACCATCCTATTTATAGAAGAATTGCATGATACTATTTAGAAATTTTATTCACAGACGCACAGTGGGGGGAAAAAATTTCACAGGCGTTCAACGTCTGAATTCACATGATTTACTATGCAAATACTATGCATAATAAAATATAATATATTCTATTTTTCATAAAAAAAAACAAAACTTATTAATTATAATATATATATATATACAACAATAAGTACTTCTCAGTGATAATCATCCCACCCCACCCCACCCCACCCCACCCCACCCCACACCACTTTACCTTATATATATATATATATATATATATATATATATATATATATATATATAACTAAATCGAGATAACTTTCTCCTGATTATTTAGAAAAATAGGTAAGTGGGGTTCCAAATAATACGCCAAACTTACAATAAATACTTTATAAAAATTCCATCTATTTATCTCAACTCACATGGTTTCCCAAAACATATTTTGGAACAACAATTATTCATCATTTATAACTTGCAATATTAACAACCAGATCATTTCCATGAAAGATGGGGCTTTTTGATAAGGATTTCTCCATGTTGGTGCGCAATTAGGTGACCAAACCCCTTTCCTCGACAGAACTTTCTAGACATTGTCAATAATAAAATTAATAATATGAATAAGTTTTTCATCTCAATTATTGATTTAATAATATAAAATATTGTGACAATAATTGAATCAATAACGTGAGATATTATACAGCAATTACCGTGGCAATAATTGAAATAAACTGAGTGACTTCTCACGTAAGTATTAATAATTAATATCGTGTGTTACTATGCAACCATGCGTATTACTGTACTTTTATCACTGGGTATTTCAACAGTTAATGGTAAAACTTTCGCCGTTATTTTTATAAAAAGATAATTCTATCGTTTTCTAACTCCGAAAATAATTATGTTGTGGGGTCCACCAATGATTTTGTCGTCGAACGAATATTCCCAGATAAAACGAATGTTCCCCGACCAATCGAATATTTTATAACAACTTGCTTACTTTGTAAAATTTATAAATATTACCCACAACTATAACATTATATCAAATCCACACCATAATATTCAAAATGATATTTAGAGAAAAAATTCATCTTTATTCATAAAAGTAAGAGTCTTACAAAATTGGTCTTGTTATGTGTTCGTTAACAATGCAATAAATCGAAGTTCAGCTAACCTCATTTTACGTAAAAAAAAAAAAATTAAAATTAAAATAATAATAAAATAAAATAAAATAATTAATTTATTAAAATATTTATCAAATAAAATGAATATTTTAATTTAGATATTTATGGAATAAAATAAATATTCGATGGAAATTATTATTAAAATATTTATCAAATAAAATTAAAATTTTAGTTGAAATATTTATGGAATAAAATAAATATTTGATGAAAATTTTATTCAAATATTTATCAAATAAAATAAATATTTTAGTTGAAATATTTATGGAATAAAATAAATATTCGATAAAAATTATTATGAAATAATTTATTCGAGTGTAATAATAGTAAGGGAGTGAAAATATTCTAATTTAGTTAAGTAATTAAATTAGAAAGGTAATGATTTGTTAAATAAAGTGGAGTTTATATTAAATAATTAAGTGAAAATGTGACTAATGAACAATATAATAAGAGAATTATAAAAATAAATTAGAAAATGTCTTGTGACCTTGTAACTGGTTAAACCACGTTAAAAAATGATGTCCATGAGATGATATGATTTTGTTTAAACTTAGGATTTGAGATTTCAGTCTTGTTTAGGTGAATGATGGTAATGAGCAAAATTTAAACCAAGTTAACAAGTTGTATTAAAAGAGGGAACTAATTAAACATATATGGTTAGTATTAATATAACTAATGAATGTCGTGAATACATATGGTATATGTAAGACCCCGAATTTTATGAAATAAAAGTATTCAATTTTTTTATAATTATTATGTTATTTAGTAAATGGTTAAATTGATAAAGGGTTAAAGTTAAGGGTGATATGTGAAATTTTTTCAAAGTAATCAAGTTGATATGAAATATTCTTTTTGTCGGGGAATATCCGCATTTATATATTACACCATCATCAGTGGACCCCACAATGTAATAAACGCCGGAGTTAGAAAACAGCGTAAATATCTTTTTATAAAATAACGGCGAAAGTTTTTCCGTTAAACTGTTGAAATACCCGGTGGTAAAAGTACAGTAATACGCGTGGTTGCATAGTAGCACACAATATTGATTATTGATGCTTATGTGAGAAGTCACTCAATTATACTCAATTATTGCTACAGTAATTGATGCATAGTATCTCACGTTATTTGATTCAATTATTGTCACAATATCATCTACATAATAATTTATATTACTAAATCAATAATTAAGACGACAAAGATATTCATATTAATATTTGTAATATTGACGATGTCTAGAAAGTTCTGTCGATGAGAGGTTTGATCACTTAATTGCGCACCAATAGGAAGAAATCCTTATCGGAAACACCCTCTTTCCTGGGAATGATCTGGTTGTTAAATATTGTGAGTTATAATATTAATGATGAATAATTGTTAATAGATTAAAAATGGGTTGAATAAAGATAAGTGATTTATGGTAAATATTTATTCAATTTTTGATATAAATAGAGGGGTTTGTTATGAGGTGTTTGTTATAAGTTTGACTTATTATTCCATGAGGAGATGTGCTAATTTTTTAGACCGTTGGTTGAAATTATAATAGTAAATCAATATGGATCGTTGGTTGAAGATATAATAGTAAATCAATATGGACCGCTGGTGGAAAGTTATAATAGTAAATTAATATGGATCGCTGGTTTAAATTTTTAATAGTAAATCAGTATGGACCGTTGCTTTAGGTTTTAATATAGTAAATCAATATGGACCGTCCGTTTAAAAGTAAATTAATTTGGTTCGTTCATGAATTAGTTACTATTTAGTCCTTTTTCCTATTAATAGAAGCTCATTCCTTCATTATTTCTTACGATTTCACTGAAACTCTAGAGAGAGAAACTTTAGAGAAAAAGAAGAGGAGTATATATTCTGCTACTACCCTACTTCAGTATTCAATCTTCTACTCAGGTAAGGGTGTTATTTATTTCATATTCGCTTACGATATTATTTTTCGTATTCGCAAGGAATATTATCTTCGTTCAATATTCGTAAGAGATATTATTTGTTGTATTCGTAAAGGGTATTATTTATTTCGTATTCATGAAGAGAGTTAATTTTCACCTGTCATGGAATTAATATTAATCTGAACTTTCTTATTAAATATCAATATTTTCACCCGGGGTACTATTCACTCGGTTACTATTCACTCGAATATTATTCACCCAAGGATTCGGGGTACTTTTCATATCGAGTTACTATTCACGGGTTACTATTCACTCGGGTATTAATCATTCGGGTATTCGGGATATTTTTCATGTTGGGGTACTATTCCCGAAGTACTATTCACGACAAAAATTAATTTCTTTTTTGTCCAAGATTATTTTTGATACATGAATATTATTCTTGAATTTTACTCCACAAAAAAGTATCATGTTGACAATTTGGATATTTTAAAACTCTGGATAAATTTAAAGTCTTTAATATATATCCTCGATCTTGTTTGATTGAATTATTATATCATTGTCATCATCCTCATGTTTATATTGTGATAAAAGTTATCTGTGGCTTACGTGCGTAGATGTACTATTGATTGGTATGATTATGACTAGGCATTATTCGGTATAATTGTAAGATCCCAACTTATTATAAATAAAATTGAAATTTCTCTATTTATTATCTTGAAATAATAAGGTGATAATTTGATATAATACTTTGGTTATGGGTGAAATGTGCAAATTTTGCAAAATAAGCAAGTGGTTATAAGATAATCATTGTTGTCGGAGAATATTCATTTGGTCGTGGAATATTCTTCTTGTCGGGAATATCCGTACGACTGTGCAAGAATTTGTGGGCCCCATAACGAAATAACTGTCAGATGAAGAAAATGACAAAGTTTGAGTTTTTATAAATAAACGACATAATTATTATCGTTAATAATCGTTGGTTTACTCCGGTGGTTAAAATATCTGAATACGCTGTGGTCGCATAAAGAATATTACCAGATTTCACAAAGATTGTTGAATTATTGATTCTTACGTAAAAAGGCACTACTCAATAATTGTTACAGAATTACTTCGCTCAATATTTTATTTTATTGATTCAATAATTGCCGCATTGATATTTTATATTATTATTATTTCAATAATTGTCATCAAGACAAGATTTTCCATTATCGATCAATAATTCATATTATTTGAATAATATTATTAGATAACATTATTGGCAATGTCTAGAAAGTTTTATCAAGGAGAGGTTTGGTCACCTAATCAAGGCTAGTAAGGAGAAATCCTTATTCGAAAGCCCCTCTTCCCGAAAACTACCGTCATCATAATTGTGATTACGTAATATTATTTGTGAATAATTAATTATTGATTTATATGATAAGGAAATATTTATTTGATGTGGATATAAATGAGGATTTATTTATTTATGTGGTTATAAATGAAGGAATTTTAGTATGAATTATTTGTTGAAAGTTTGACAATTATTTCTCCGATAGAATATTCATTCAAAATATTATTATAATATTTTATAATTGGTTAAATAATAATATTATTGTTATAATATATATATATATATATATATATATATATATATGCATGTGATTAAAGAAGATGGAGTAAACAAATTGCATTCGAATGCATAGTAGTATATATTTGTGTTTTCCTAAGTGGGTTGGTGGATGCTTTGTATTCCTTGTTGGTGGCTTGATTGAATTAATGTCAGCATAATGGTATGAGATTTTCCATGTGGACCTCACCTATAAGGAAGATATGAGTGGTTAGTGTTTTGTTAGGCCATTTGTTGGTGAAAAAACGTTGCAGGCAAACTTGATTTCAAAGGGTGGCCCCCCACCCATATGGAAAATATGTTAGGTTTGAAAATTAGGCAGAAAAGTTAGGCAAATCTGCTTAACTTTTCTTTCCTTCCGTTGCTATAAATAGGGGGTAACCCCTCCTTCCTCACACACCAATTCATACTTAGAAATTCTTATTCTAAAGTATTGTGAGTATTTTTCTTGAGTATAAGAATATTTTGAGCGTAGTTTTTCAGCAAGATTTTCTCAAAATAATATCTGATATTTCAGTCAAATCCAGTTTCTACCAAGGTAAAGGATATTATTTTATTTCAATACTCGTGAGAAATATTATTTTCTTTCATACTCCATAGTATGGAAGGGATATTATTTAATTTCATATTCCTAAATTTGAACTTACTATGGTAAGTATTGCTTCTATAATTCCTGAAATGATTAGAAATTTCGTTTCATCTAATATCATTTCATAAGATTATTGGTCTGAACTTTTTATCAAATTTGGAACTTTTCACGACTAGGTATTGTTCATTTAGTAATCGCTCACACGCATCGTTTCATGAAAGTATCGCTCACTTGCCATCGTTCACTTGCCATCGCTCACGCCATCGCTCATTTGCATCGTATTCACAAAGAAAAAAAATTATTTTTTCTTCTTTCCAAGTTATCTGTGCATGACCCTTATTCTTGAAATTAAATCCATGTTTTGATCTTCATTCTTGAATTTTACTCCACTATAGTTTATTATGGAGTATTATATGATCTTCGATAAATTGTTATACTTAATCCTTAATATTTGTCCTTCGGTCTCACTGGATTCGTTCTTTAAAATATTTTTCATCATCCTCAGTCCTAAATGACTATATTACTGAATATCTTTGGCCTGTAGTGTAAAGAAGAATGATTAACTAATGAATATCTTTGGCCCGTAGTGCAAAGATGAATAGGTGTTGAGATGAATATGACCAACCGGGTGATATAAAAATGAATATCTTTGGCCTATAAAGTGCAAAGATGAATATTTGATTAAAGATGTATATTTATTGATGGTACAGGATAAAATATTGATGATGGACTTTTAAATCTTAGAAGATAAGTAGAACTCATTCTCTACTCGACTCTTCTAATGGATTGTTGTTTTCACGCAATTGTTGATCTAAAACTTGTTGTCTACAATATATTTTATCGATTTTTCCTCGTTCAAGACTAATGATAAATTGTTGTATATTATCTTAGTCATAATATTCTTTTATTGGGCTAGTTGAGCTCACCCTTTTTCCTTTTTGTTCCATTTTTCTTCCTGTGAGGTGAGAACATAGCGAGAACTAAAGCAAGGTATGGAGTGATGGTTCGTGATAGATGTATAAATAGTCCTCACTATTTTGTAAAATAGTGTATCAATAATTGTAATGAGGACTCCTTTTGAGTTTGTATATTCTCTATTAGACTATATTTGTATTCAAACTCACAAGATATGTGTTTTCGTATTTTGCACGACAATTGTAGACATCAAGTTGTATTTATTTCTGCATCATGTATATTGGCGCACTCGAGAATGGGTGATGTATACCTATTTGGGGGTGTCTAATTGGTATCGAGCTAGGGATATGATCTCCGGAGAAGATCGGGGGAATAGAACTAGGAGGGGAGAGATGAGTAAATCTTTCGCTAGTATGTCCTACCTAAGCTTATATAGGAGATCGCTAGAGATGAAATGAAGTCAAGGTATCCTCACCTCTTCGACATAACAGGTACGCACCCTAATTTTGAGGACGAAATTTCATAAGAAGGGGAGGTTGTAAGACCCCAACTTTTATGAATAAGGATTAATTTTTCTCGAAATATATTTTTCAATATTATGGTGTGGATTTGAGATAATGTTATAGTTATGTGTAATATTTAAAAATTTTGCAAAGTAAGCAAGTGGTTATAAAATATTCGATTGGTCGGAAAATATTCGTTTTAACAGGAATTATTCGTACTACGACACAATCATTGGTGGACCCCACAAATGGAATTATTGTCGGAGTTAGAAAACTACAAAATTATCTTTTTATAAAAATAACGGTGAAAGTTTTACCGTTAAAACATTGAACTACCCGTGGTAAAAGAACAAGAATACGCTTGGTTAGATAAGAAAGACACAAGATTGATTATTGATGCTTACGTGAGAAGTCATTCAGCTTATACTCAATTATTACTATAAAGAATTGCTACATAATATCTCTCATATTATTAATTCAATTATTATCATAGTATCATCTGCATAATATTTATTATTATTAAATCAATAATTGAGATGACAAAAAATTTTATATTATTATTTGCAATATTGACAATGTCTAGAAAGTTCTATCGAGGAGAGGTTCGTCACCTAATCAATACGCCAATACGGAGAGAAATCCTTATCGGAAAGCCCCCTATTTTCTGGGAATGATCTGGTTGTTAAATATTATGAGTTATAATATTAATGATGAATAAGTTCATGTTGATTAAAGATGAAATTGATATTTCTATTGTGTTAGAATTATTTGTGTTAGTGAAAATCGATATCTATTTCGATAATAATGGATGTCTGGAGGTTATATTGGACTATGAGGTAATTAATCGGATAAATGGGCAATTAATTGCTATTAATTCACATGCTTATAACTATTTATTCACATGTGTGTACTATTGATTCACATGCATATACTATTAGGGGAGGTGGTGCAAGATTGATAATACTTGCATGACTAAATTAAAATTGGAGGTATAGATGAAGGTATTATACTGTAATTATTTTTTTTACATGTATAGAACTATTGATTCACATGAATGTACTATTGATTCACATGATGTACTATTAGGGGAGGTGGTGAAAGATTGATAATACTTGCAGGACTAAATTAAAAATGAAGGAAAAGATGAAGGTATTATACTGTAATATTTCGAGCCCCAAAACGTGCAATTATCGAAACTATATTTTCCTATAAATAGAAGCTTATTCTTCTTTCATTCTCACCAATTCACTAAGACTCACAAGAGCAATTATAGAGAGAAAAGTTATAGAGAGAAAGAAGAAGAGAAGTCTGCTACTTCACTATTCTAGTATCCAGTCTTCTTCTGAAGTAAGAGATATTATTTTTTTCAGTATTCATAAGGAATACTATTTTCTTCCATACTCTGTAGTATGTGAGTAATATTATTTCGTCACGTATTTCTGATTATACCCTCATTTTGTTAAAGTATTGCTTCTATACTCCGTGAAAATAGTATAATATCCTTGAAATTTAAGGCTTCATCTAAAGATCATTTCACAAGGATATTTTTCGCACATTCTTGTTAAATTTTAAGTTTTTCATGCCGGAGTACTGTCCATGAGTAGTATTTATTTTTACGGTACTATTCACAAAGTACTATTCATAAAGTACTATTTATGGGGTACTATTCTTTAAGTACTATTCATGGGATACTATTCACTCGGGTACCATTCACCCGAGGAATTATTCAAGACAAAAATTGATTTCTTTGCTGTCCAAATCATTTATGGTACAATATTATTCTTGAATTTTACTCAACAAAGCAGTATCATATTGACAATTTGGACATTATTGAATTTCGGATAAATTAAATTATAAATCTTTAAAAATTTATCTTTTGCTTTCTTTTAATTGAATTCTTATATCATTGTCATCATCCTCATGCTTATATTGTGATAAAAGTCATCCGTGGCTTACGTGCATAGATGTACTATTGATTGCTATGATTATGACCAGGAATTATTCGGTGTAATCATGACCGTAATATTACAAACGATGTGGTAAAAGTTATCATTGGCCCGTAGTGCATTGATGGACAGTTGTTGGTATGATCATGACCATTGATGATTTCATGAATATTTGTGGCCCGTAGTGCAGGGATGATTCGATGATGTGGTTTTTTTATTAAGCCGAGTCTCAACGATAAAGTTGATGAAAAACTATTTAAATCATAGAAGATAGTAGATATCATGCTCTACTTGACTCTTCTAATGGATTGTTTGTTCCGCTGCAGTTAAACTCGATGTTTATTGTATTTTATTAGTTTAACACTATTGAAGGCTAACGATAATTTATTCTGCATTATCTTAGTCATAATATTTTTTACTGGGCTAGTTGAGCTCTCCTTTTGCTTTCATTGTTTCTTCGGAAAATGAGAACGAATGGACTAATGGGGAACAAGAGTGATCATCTCGAGATGTTGGCTATAGTAGTCCTCACTATTTTATGAAATAGTGTGATAATAAATGTAATGATGACTTCATTTGAGTTTGAATACTGTCTATGAGACAATATTCGTCTAAAAACTCTAAGGTACGCTTTTCTCGTATTGTATAAAAGTAGTTTGTATTTAATTTATGTACCATGTATTTGGTGACTCAGAATGAGTGATGTATACCTATTTTGGGGGCGTCACAGTTGGTATCAAAGCTTAGGGATATGATTCATGGCTGAGATGTGAGACAAAAACTAGAAGGGGAGAGACTGGGAATTCCTTTGCTAGTATGACATACCTAAGTTTATTTGGTATTTAATTGGTTGGTCAGATTATAGGGATAATATGTGACATGTCAATTAACCCTTGTTTAGAGGCAGTGTTTTAAAATGTTGAGATCAGCAACGAAGCACATGAGATCGTTGAGTCACCAACGATCAATACCCAGGATAGTGTGCAACATGAAGACAATAATCCTCAGGTAAACAATAACACCGATCAAATGATGAACGATGGGATGTTCAGAGGCTTTATGCAATTCATGCAACATCAGGCGAGATTGGCTCCTGTTCAAAATGCAGGTGGAAACACTGGCGACTCTCAGTCGGTCACCGCTAAATAGTTCAAGGAGTTGGAACCACCGGAGTTTATTGGAGAGCCAAACCAAGATATTTGATGTCTTGGGATGCTCCGAGGAGCAAAAAGTTTCCTTTGCCACCTTCATATTACGAGGAAAGGCGGACATCGGTGGGAATCAGTAAAGCGACTCAACCTACCGTGATCAAGATGTCTTGGGAGAAGTTCCAAGAACTGCTCAACGAAAAGTACTTTCCCAAAGTATTCGTCACATGTAAGGAGGTAGAGTTTATCGTCGAGTAAAACAATACGACCGTGTCATTATATGAAGCTAAGTTTGTCGAGTTGTCCGGCCAGGTCCCACTTGGTTGATAATGAGAAGAGAATGACGCGGATGTTACTAAGAGGTTTGAAACCTGAGATACGTCAATACTTAATTTCTCACAAACTGTGTTTGTATTTAGATGTTGTAAATAGGGCTCAGTTATTGGAGCGCGATAATGATTCAACCCAACCAAGAGAGAGCAGCCGACAAATCGATAATACCAGTGGTAGCAGTCATCGAAATGGTGACAACAAACGTGGAGGGAATCAACATGCCACAAATGGTAACCAATTCGGTGGTAATCATGGCCAAGATAATAGAAGTGAAAATTTTAAGAAGAGGAAATTCAATAATGATGGAAAGACGTCAGCACCAACACCTGTTGTTAAGGAAGGAGAACGACTGTCGGTCGTATGTTATAAATATGTAACGAGGGACACATCAGTCCAAACTGTACGCAAAAGCATAATTGTGGAAGAGAAGGTCAACTAGCTTGATTTTGTCGTTCACTGAAGTCAAGTCCAGCTGGGATGGAGGCATCAAAGGTCGTCCTAAATAAGATAAAACTGGTATTTCATGGGAAAGCGTTTGTCGTAACCTCCCAAAAAGCGAGGAATCTGAATGAGGTGATCACGGGTAAGCTAATCATAAACTCTAGCGAAGAATATACCTTATTTGATACCGGTTCTACCCATTCTTTTATTTCTCCTACTTGCGCTCAACGTTTAAATTTGACTCCGGAGAAATTAGACTTTGACTTATCTGTTGAAACTCCGTTGGGAGAAACCTTCATTACATCCACTGTTTATAAGTCTTGTTTGGTAAAACTATGTACCCTCACATTACATGTCGATCTTATTTCCTTAAAAATACATGCATTTGATGTGATTTTAGGGATTGATTGGTTAACTACTCATCATGCAAAAATTGATTATTTTCGTAAGGTTGTTAGCTTTCATATTCCTAACCAACCTATTATGCGAATTCATGCAACCAAACCACTAAAGTCAATCACTGTCATATCAACCCATAAAGTTATTCGTTTATTGAAAAATGGATGTCAAGCTTTCTTAGCCCATGCCACAGATTTAAACAAAAATACGTCAGATTTGAATGATATTTCTATTGTTAATAAATTTCGATGTATTCCTCGAAGAACTTCCTCGCCTACCTCAGAAAGCGTGAAATTGAATTTTGTATCGACCTTGAATCCCAGATAAAACCCATTTCCAAAGTCCCATATCGAATGGCTCCTATTGAACTTCGTGATTTAAAACCCCAACTGCGCAGAATTTTTAGACATCGGTTTCATTCGACCTAAAGACGCCTCCTCGGGGTGCTCCTGCTCTATTCGTGAAGAAAAAGATGGAAGTATACGACTTTATATTGATTATCGGGAGTTAAATCATGTCACCATCAAAAATAGGTACCCGTTGCCTCGCATTAATGACCTGTTTTACTAGTTACAAGGTGCCAAATTCTTTTCAAATATCGATCTTCATTCTGGATATCATCAGTTAAAGATTAAAACTGATGACATTCCAAAGATCGCTTTAGAACTCCCAGATTTGCTATATAATTCCTAGTCATGTCTTTTGGATTGACTAATGCTCCTACTGCCTTCATGGATATGATGAACCAAGTATTCAGGGAATATTTGGATCACTTTGTGGTCGTCTTTATTGATGACATCCTCATTTACTCCAAAAGCTTTGTGAAAATAAGTTATATGAAAAATTGAAGAAATGTGAGTTTTGGCTTGAGGAAGTAGCATTCCTTGGGCACGTAATATCAAATCACGTAATATCTCATTGACCAGCAAAGATCAAGCAATTTAAAGTTTGGGGAGAAACCTAAGTCAAATGATCAAGACGTAGCTTTTTACTTAAATGGTTATTATCGGAGATTTGTAAAAGGGTTTTCTCGAATCACTACTCCATTAACTCAAATTGACTCGAGTAAAGATACAAAAATTCGGTTGGAGTGAGGAATGGAGAAGAGTTTTCAAGAACTCAAGAGGAGACTCATTTCAACACTGCTCGACAATACCATCCGCCTCGGAGGATTTGTCATCTACATGTGATGCTTTCAGCAAAGGGTTAGGATGTGTTCTCATGCAACATGGGAAAGTCATAGCTTTATGCCTCACTTACAACTCAAAGAATATGAGAGGAATTATCCTACTCATGATCTAGAGTTAGCAAATATGCTGCTTTTGGGCTTAAGATTTGGAGGCATGAATTGTATAGAGAAGGTGGAGATCTATACGGATCATAAAAGCCTCAAATATTTCTTCACCAAAAGGAACTCAACACGGCAACAACGATGGCTTGAAATCATTGAAAGATTACGATCATACCATTCAATACCATCTTGGAAAAGTGAACGTAGTAGCTGACGCATTGAGCAGAAGATCATATGCGGGTACGAATGCGATATTGTCAACGTAAAGACCCATTTTGTATGACTTATAAAGGATGGAGATAGAGTTAAAGACTCCAGGGACCCATGTGATGATGGCGAATATACGAGTAGAACCGACTTTAATCGATAAAGTTAAAGTCGCCAAGTTTGCATGAGATCCGGTCCCGATGCGATCGTATGAGAAAGAAAGTGCAAGAAGGAGATATTCTGGAAGTAAGAATCGATGAAGAAGGAATACTTCGAGTCAACTCCAGACTTTGTGTTCCTAACGATTCTGACTTGAAATATAAAATCATGATGGAGGCGCACAACACACCGTTTGCAATCCATCCTGGGAGTACCAAAATATATCGTGATCTTCGACATACATTTTAGTGGAGCAATATGAAGAGTGAGATAGCGGGGTTTATCTCAAGGTGTCTAACTTGTTAACGAAAGTCAAGTGCGAGCATCAATCGCTAAAAAGGTCCATTGCAACCACTTGAAATTCCATAATGGAAGTGGAAGCACATTACCATGGATTTCGTCACTAGTCTTCCCAAGGTTTCTCGAGGCATAGATGCGATTTGGGTCATTGTTGATAGATTGACCAAGTCTGCTCATTTCTTACCGATGCGAGAAACTTATACACTTGGACGTCTTGCTCATATGTACATAAACGAGATTGTAAGATTACATGGTATGCCAGTATCTATAGTTTCTGATCGAGCCCCAAGATTCACTTCATGATTTTGGGTTAGTTTGCAAAAAGTTATGGGCACGAATTTATGATTTAGTTCGGCATATCATCCTCAAACGAACGGGCAGTCGGAAAGGACTATTCAAACTATTGAAGATTTATTAAGACTCTGTGTCCTTGACTTCAAAGGAAGCTGAGACAAGTTCTTATCATTGGTGGAGTTTTCCTACAACAACAGTTATCAAGCAAGTATTGGCATGGCTCCATTTGAGGCGTTGCATGGAAGAAAGTGTCGTTCTCCAGTATGCTAGGATGAGGTGGGTAAAGCAACGTTGTTACGACCGGAGTTGGTACGTATAACTACGGAAAAGATTCAAACGATCCGACAACGTATAAAAACATCACAAGATCGACAAAAGAGTTATGTTGATCTTCATTGAAAGGACGTGGAATGTAATATTGGAGATCATGTGTTGATCTTCATTGAGAAGACTTTGTATTGATTATCGGGAGTTGAATCATGTCACCATCAAAAATAGGTACCCATTGCCATGTATTGATGACTTGTTTGACCAGTTGCAAGGAGCCAAATTCTTTTAAAGATTGATCTTCGTTCCAGATATCACCAATTGAAGATTAGAACCAATGACATTCCAAAGACGGCTTTTAGAACTCGGTACGGGCATTATGAATTCCTAGTCATGTCTTTTGGATTGGCTAATGCTCCTGCTTCCTTCATGGATATGATGAACCGAGTATTCAAGAAATATTTGGATCACTTTATGGTCGTCTTTATTGATGACATCCTCATATATTCCAAAACCCGTGAAGATCATGAGCAACACTTGAGTTTGATACTCCAAAAGTTTCGTGAATATAAGCTTTATGACAAGGTGAAGAAATACGAGTTCTGGCTTGAGGAAGTAGCATTCCTTGGGCACGTGGTATCAAGTTATGGAATATCTCATTGACCCAAAGAAAGATCAAGCTATTCAAATCTGGGAGCAACCTAAATCAATGATCGAAAGACGTAGCTTTCTCGGCTTAATTGGTTATTATCGGAGATTCGTAGTAGAGGATTTTCTCGAATCGCTACTCCACTAACTCAAATTGACTTTCGGAAAGATACAAAGTTTGGTTGGAGTGAGGAATGTGAGAAGAGTTTTCAAGAACTCAAGAGGAGACTCATTTCCTCCTCCTCGCTCGACAATACCATCCGGTTCGGGAGGGATTTGTCATCATAAAGTGATGCTTCTAGCAAAAGGATTGGGACGTGTTCTCATGCAACATGGGAAAGTCAGCCTTTATGCTTCTCACGATAACTCAAAGAATATGAGAGGAATTATCCTACTCATGATCTAGAGTTGGCAATTTGTTGTTTTCGTGACTAAAGATTTGGAGGCATTACTTGTATGGGGAGAAAGTGGAGATCTTTACGGATCATAAAAGCCTAAAATATTTCTTCACTCAAAAGGAACTCAACATGCAACAATGATGTTGGCTTGAATCGTTGAAAGATTATGATCATACCATCCAATACCATCCTCGAAAAGCGAGCGTGGTAGAAATGACGCATCGAGTAGTAAGATCATATGGGTATGAAAGCAATATTGACAACGCAAAGGCCCATTTGTGTGACTTGCAAAGGATGGAAATAGAGTTAAAGACTCAGAGGACCTATGTGATGATGGCGAACATACGTGTAGAACCGAACTTTAATTGATAAAGTTAAAGTTCGCCAAACTACGCACACTGGAGGTGATGCGATGAGGAAGAAAGCGCAAGAAGGTGCAATGTCGAAAGCAAGAATCGATGAAGAAGGAATACTTGAAAGTCAAATCCGCATTTTGTGTTCCTAACGACCTCGATTTAAATTATAAAATCATGATGAAAAGCACAACAACACACCATTTTGCAATCCATCTTGGGAGTACTAAAATGTATCACGATCTTCGGCTATACATTTTGGTGGAGCAATATGAAGAGAGAGATAGCGTTGTTTATCTCAAGGTGTCTAACTTGTCAACGAAGTTAAAAGTGAGCATCAAGTACCAAAAGGTCCATTACAACCACTTGATATTCCAGAATGGAAGTGGCAGCACATTACCATGGATTTTGTTACCGGCCTTCCCAAAGTTTCTCAAGGCATAGATACGATTTGGGTCATTGTTGATAGATCGACCAAGTCTTTTCACTTCTTACCAATACGAGAAACTTATACACTTGAACGCCTCGCTTCGTATGCATACATAAACGAGATCAGAAGACTACATGGTACGCCAAGATCCATAGTTTCGATCGAGACCCAAGATTCACTTCTCGATTTTGGGTTAGTTTGCAAAAAGCTATGGGCACGGATTTATGATATAGTTTAAGATATCATCCTCGGATGGATCGACAATCGAGAGGACTATTCAAACTCGGAAGATTTATTAAGACTCGTGTCCTCGACTTCAGGAAGAAGGGACAAGTTCTTACCGTTGGTGGAGTTTTCCTACAACAATAGTTATCGCAAGCATTGGCATGGCTCCATTCGAGGCGCCAGATGGAAGAAAGTGTCATTCTCAAAGATCTTTGGGATGAGGTGGGGGTGAAGCAACGTTGTTGGGACCGAAGTTGAATACGTATATGACTACGGAAAAGATTCAAACGATTCGATAACGTATAAAAACCTCACAAGATCGACAAAAGAGTTATGTTGATCTTCATCGAAAGGACGTGGAATTCAATATAGGAGATCATGTGTTGTTACGTGTTGCTCCATGGAAAGGAGTTACGAGATTTAGAAAGAGGGAAAAGCTCAATCCTCGATTCATTGGCCCATTTATAATCCTCGATCGAAGTAGGACTGGCGTATATAGATCGCCTTTACCGCCAAGTATGTCTCGTATTCATAACGTTTTTCACATATCTATGTTACGTACACTACTAGAAATTTGACATATAGCGACGAGCTATAACGACGGTCAGCACGGAACCCTCGCTATAGGGTATATATACGAACGGTCATCGTCTAGCCGTCGATATAGATGTTCTTTAAAGAAAAAATAATCCCATTTTCCCCAAATCATTTCAGTGTTCCCCCAAATCATCTTCCTCCTCTCTAACAGTGTCTCTCTCGTTACTCTTCCTCTGCCGCTCGCTCTCCACTCTAACTCAAATCTAACCCAAATCCTCCTACTCGATCCACGGCAAGATGCACAAAAAGGTCTGGATCGTCGCCGGCGATATTATCCTCGTCGGACTTCGTGATTACCATGACGACAAGGCTGACGTTATCCTCAAGTACATTCTGGATGAGGCGAGGCTGTTGAAAGCGTACGGAGAGTTGTCGGAGAACACCAGGCTTAACGAAGGTATTGATAGAGAACACCCGGCTTAACGAAGATATTGATAAAATCTAGGTTTTCTCAATTTCTCTGTCCTTGGTGTTTATTCAGCGTTATGATTATGTTTCAATAACTCCTCTCTGCCCAAGCACAACCGAGTTGTTCTATATCAAATCCCAGTCCATTCATTCGGCTGGCATAAGGAAACAATTTGAAGCATCATGAGTCAAGGAGGTAATTTAATGTAAATGTTTTATGATACAAATAAGTATTAAGCTTGAGAATGTGAATTTACCTAAACAACATTGAGCTTGAATTACGTTTTTGAGATGGATAAAAATTAAAATTTTGTTCTTAGATTTTTTCTTTATTAAAAAAATCAAACTTGAACTGTCTCATTGCCCATGGATACTGGTTCTTTGGCTTCAGAAAACTAAAAGATGAAAGGGAATAAATACCTTTAATTGAACCAGGTTAACTATTGATTTATTATTTTTTGCAAATTTTACTGGATTGATGGCATTTAAGAGAGCAGCAGAGTCGCTGGAGAAGCTTCTCGATGTCACAAGAGAAGAGCTCCCTGACACGATGGCGACAGTTCGATTTTCTGGAATGAAGATCAGTGACCTAACGATGTAGCTCAGTGATTTGGGGTTAGCATAATAATTTGAATCCTTGTGTGTGTATATTACCCCAATTAAGTTTCTGAAAATACTTACTTGATTTGTTGTACAGTCAGGATATAACCCAAGGTGTTAAAAGTTCCACTCCAGTTGTTCGCTTGGCTGAGCTTTAATTTTGGCCTAACTTAGCACTACTGTGCTTTGTTTAGATTCACTTATGAAGTCGTTCGCGATTGACTTTTTTAAGGTGTTATTTTCTCCTCAGTTAACAATTGATATCAATATACATACTGATTTGTCATTTTGGATGCAGGCCTTCAAGTTAATTGTCCATGATCCCAATTCTGTTCTTAATTCTCTTACTCATGAAGTAAACAAAATATGCCCAGGTGGGAAGGTGGTAATATTTGCACAAATAAGGTCTTCTTCTTCTTCATTAGCATCGACGATGGTCACTACTTACCCTCCCTTCATTTTGTAGGTGACTAAGGTGGTTCCTGCCATTTCAGAGGAAGTTAAAAATTCTCTAATAAGAAACATTAGAAGTTGAATGACCCCTCAACCATTGAAAATTAGGGCTGATATTGAGATGACATGTTTCCAGTTTGACGGTGTTCTTCACATTAAGGTATTACATAGCCTTTCTTTGCATTGATATATGTCCTATATTCTACTTATCTATCTAACAGTAAGGAATATTGATTAAATTGTGGAACGCATTCTTTAGGGAAAGTTTTGCACATATTTGGATATCTTTAATCTCCGATCCTGCAGGCAGCCATGCGAAAAGCTGAAGCTGTCAGCACAAAAGAGTGCCCTGTGAAGATTAAGTTGGTTGCTCCACCAGCATATGCTCTTAATACGCATACTCTTGACAAGGTAACTATATATTCTTATGTCAATTCCTATAAATCAATTGAGACCTTGTTTCCTGTATCAGAAAAGGAATCTTCCCTCTTATTTATATATACACACATGTAGTGGTTTTGTCTGGTGCATGACACTATATGCCATGTTAGAAAAAATTCTGATTTATGTTGCTGGATGCTTAAAGGTTCAGAAAGATATACGAAGCATCAATGTATCTTGATGGATATAGTCGAATACCAGTAGCAAGTTTTTTTTGTTAATTATATATAATTTAAAAAAATTGGTTATACACGTGTTGATAACTAGTTTTCTTTCATTGTCAACTGATTGAAATGTTATATTAAATTATCATCATTTTAATTTAGAGTTATTTTGAACTGCAACTGATTGAAATGTGAATTGATTATTTGAACTAATTTCGAGTTGAAAACCTACTATATCGCGTTGCCTATGTGGTCGCCTAGGGTTTGTATGTGTATATGAAATAATCAAACGAAAGTACACCAAATAGATTTCTTTTTAAACCCAGTATTTAATCATCATTTTAATTTAGAGTTATTAATTTGACTTTGTTTCCAGATACCCCAATATGGTTATTCAAGTTGGCCTACCTTAGCAGTAATTTTGTGTTTGTTAAACTATAAATTTGTTTTAGTTCAAGTGATTTGAGTTCGATCATGAATTGTTGGTCTTATATGAATGTCACAAGTACCCACTTATGTGTGAATTGCATGATTGGTTTTCCTCCACATCTTGAAATTCCTACCGATTGTAGTAGTGGCAACCATTCTTCGTTGAAAACCAACCACATGAAGTTGCTTATTGTGGTTGTTATGTCCTATGATCCTACTAAATATAAGAACTTTGAATTTATTATCATTTAAAGGAAGTATAAGATTATCATTGTGAAACCCCAGATTTTATGAATAAAGAATTAATTTTCTCGAAATAATTTTTATATATTATGGTGTGAATTTGAGATAATGTTATAGTTGTCAGGTAATATTTATAAATTTTGCAAAGTATGCAAGTTGTCATATTATATTCGATTGGTCTGGGAATATTCGCTTTTTAAACAGAAATATTAAGACGACGGCGTAATCATTGGTGGACCCTATTAACGGAATTATTATCGGATTAAGAAAACGACAAAAATATTTTATTGAAAATAACGGCGGAAGTTTTACCGTTGATATTGTTGAACTACTTCCTAGTAGTAAAAGTACAAGAATACGATGTCTGGCGTTGTTGCATAAGTAGTATACCAAGTATTGATTATTGATATTTATGTGAGAAGTCACCAATTTTGTTCAATTATTGCTACAATAGTTCACGACAAGTATCTCACATTATTTGATTCAATTATTGTTGATTTAGAAATTTTGTTTTATTCACGTAATAAAATAGAAACATCTTTTTATATAAAACATAATACTTTATTAAAGTTATTCTATAAATAGAATATATTATATTCTATTATGCATATATTTTGCATATAGTAAAATCTTTTTATATAAAACAAAATACTTTATTAAAGTTATTCTATAAATAGAATATATTATATTTTATTATGATAGATTTGCACAAGGCTCTGTATAGTGTTTGATAGTAAATTTTTTTATAAAGTTATTCGTTTTATTAGATTATAAATAGAATATATTATATTTTATTTAAAAGATTTTGCTTTAAATATGGACCGTCGATTAAAGTAAATCAATCTGGACCCGCTCATGAGTTAATTCTTATCGTATCCATTTTTTATAAATAAGCTCATTCATTCATTATTTCTTACGAATTCATTGAAACTCTAGAGATAAACAATAGAGAGAAAGAAGAAAGCGTTCGCTACTTCACTACTTCTATATCCAAAGTCTCTTTATTCTAAGGTAGGGATATTATTTGTCAGACTCGTAAGGGTATTCTTTCTTTCTTATTCATGAAGAGAACTTCGTTATTCCATTCTTTATTATTTTGTTGGAATAACTCAGATACATGCTTGGATACCCTATCTTGGTAAAATTCTTTCGTTATTCCATTCTTTATTATTATGTTGAAATAACTTTTTATTATAAATCACCGCATACACGGTGAAATTCTTCTATTATTTCGTTCTTTATTATTCGGCCGGAATATCTGCAGCCGGTCGACACGCCCGACCGGTTCCATTAATTATTCATTGGAATAACTCATGCAAGGGCCTACATCGTATGCATGGTGATTTTTGTTGTTATTCCATTCTTTATTATTCCGCTTAAATATTCATCATGCGTAGGCTTATTACTGGACCTCGGTTCAATTATTTATTATTCATTGGGAATAACCTCGTCTGCATTCAGCTTTATCGCACGCATGGTGAATCCTTATGTTATTCCATTCTTTATTATTCATTTGAATAACCTATCTATGTGGATTACTACATGCACGGTGAATGATCCTTCGTATTCATTCCTTATTTAATTGTGGAAATGAGTCGTCTACGTGGATTCGCATGGCGGGCAAAAAAAATCTATTTGCAATTTCATATATTCTATTATACTCGGTTGGTTAAAGTTTTTGCTTCTATACTCCATAAAATTAGTGGAATATCCTCGATATTTGCAAGGCTTCATCCAAAGATCTTTTCATGGAAATATTCTTCCGAGCATTCTTGAATTTTACTCCATAAAGCAAGATATCATGTTGACAATTTGGACGTTATTAGTTCTCGGATAAATTAATTCTTGAACTTATTTTATTGAATTATTATGTCATTGTCATCATCCTCATGTTTATATTATGTTGAAAGTCATATGTATGTAGTATAGATGGACTTGGTATGATTATGACGAGGGATTATTAAGTATAATCATGACCGTAATGTTACAAATGATGTGAAAAAAAATTCTTATCGGGTCAGAAGTGCATTGATGGACGCTTTTTAGTATGATTATGACTATGGATTCTCTTCTACCAAGGTGCAAAGATGAATTGTTTTATGGCATGATCAGACCGATTGATGAAAACATGATTATCTTAAGTCAGTAGTGCATGAATAATTCGTGGTCGTGATACTTAAAGAATATCCTCGCCTATAAAAGGGGTGATTCGATGATGTGGATTATTTATTAAGTTGAGTCCCGCCGATAAAAGTGATGAAAAACCTTTTAAATCATAGAAGATAGTAGATTTTATTCTCTCTTGACTCTTCTAATGGATTGTTTGTTAATCGCAGCTTAAACTTGATGTTTGTTATATCAGATCGGTTTAACACTATTTAAGGCTAACGATAATTTATTACGTATTATCTTAGTCATAATATTTGTTATTTGGTCTAGTTGAGCTCACTCTTTTCTTTCAACCTTCTTGAAATGAGAACGTGGCGGGGACTAGTCTGGGGAGCAGTGATGGTCCTAGATGGTGCATTAGTAGTCCTATTCTGTAAAATAGTGTGCTAATAAATGTAATGAAGTCTCCATTGAGTTTGTATACTCTCTAGAGGACAGTATTTGTATTAAAACTCACAACCTATGTTTTGTCGTATTTTACACGACTGTTGTATAATTAAGTTTGTATTTGAATTATGTACCATGTATTTGGTGACTCAAGATGGGTGATGTATACCTAATTTTGGGGGCGTCACAGTTGGTATCAGAGCTTAGGGATATGATCTCTAGCTGAGATGTGAGACAAGAACTAGGAGGGGAGAGATGGGAAATTCCTTCTCTAGTATGACCTACCTAAGTTTATTTGGTATTTAATTGGTCACGTAGTATAGGGATAATATGTGATATGTTAATTAACCCTTATTTTGTGGCAGTATTTGAAAATGGCATCCGAAAATGTTAAGATAAGCAATGAAGCACATGAGACAGTTGAGACACCTTTAATCACTAACCAAAGTTAATGTGATGTCGAGACGAAGAAGAAATTAGAGATATCTACGTGGTGCGTGAAGAACTAATAGTTGCACTAGAATTTAGACTGCAGAGGTAGCAGTGTGAAGTAAAGTGAGGAAGAAGAGGAACCGAGGAGAATTTATTAGAAGAATTTTATGATCAAAATTTAGCATTACAAAATCGTATTCATGAGTTAGAAGAAAGAAATTTGAAGAAGAAGAAATGGCCGTGGGAGAAAGAGATGCAAACAATTCAAAATTGTGTTACCCGGTAATGCGATGCTTGAATGTAAGCACTCTTTGGCAAGAGTATAAGATATTAAAGTGGAATCGAGATGCTATGATCAAAGTTCGATGATAAAGAGAAACAAATGAACGAAGGAGAATAGATGACGATGGGTAAAAGCCGCACGACGTGTAGATATTATAGAAAAAGACGTCCCGATCCAATAAAGCCAAAATAGATGAAATGGATTTTCTTTTGGACAACAATTGGGAGAATCCAACATCGAATTCGGAATTACCCTGTGCATAGCGGTCAACCCCAATTCGATATGGATCGGAGAATAATGATTCAAATCATGGATCAGGAATGGGACGAAGCACTTAAGGGTGGAATGTACCCTATAGCAAAGTTAAATCCAGTAGTTTAAGTGAGAGCGTTTGTCGAGGAACCCGAACGAAGTTATTACGGGTAAGTTAATGATAAACTCTTGCAAAGTTTATACCATATTAGATACCAGTTCTACTTACTCTTTTATTTCACCTAGTTGTGTTCAATGTTTGAAGTTAACTCCGGAGAAGTTAGACTTTGATATATCTGTTTAAACTCAGTTGGGAGAAACCTTCGTTACCTCTATTATTTATAAATCTTGTTCAAATCAACACTTTCACGTTACCTGTCGATCGTATCTCTTTGAAAATATTTGCCTTTGATGCGATTTTAGGAATCAATTGGTTAACTAACCATCATGTTTTTTGTAAGGTTGTTAGCTTTCATACTCCTAACCAACCTGTTATGCGAATTCAAGTAACCAAACCACTAAAGTCAATCATTGTCATATCAAGCCATAAGTAAAGAGCCCCGGTCCTTTCATTGTTGACTTCCTTGTGTGGAATGCACCGAAGCCAAACTTTCCGTAGGGGACGTTGTGAATAACGGTGATAAGTTAATAGGTATCAATGTGACGTGTTATCCAAGTCTTGGACGAGAGTCACAGTTTTGAATGATATTTCTATTGTTAATAAATTTTCTGATGTATTCTTGAAGACTTCTTACCGCCTTTAGGCGTGAAATCGAATTTTGTATTGACCTAAGACAAAACCCATTTTTAAAACCGTTAAAATATTTCTTCAACTAAAGCGAACGTAATACGCGCCAAAGACGTTGGCTCAAGTCATTGAAGATTACGATCGTATTCATTCAATAACATCGTGGAAAAACGAACGTGGTAAATGACGCGTTGAGTAGAAGATCGTATCACGTTTATGAGTGCGATGTTGTTAATACAAAGGCCCATTTCGCAGACGACTTACTAAATGATGAAGATAGAGTTAAAGACTCAGGACCCGTGAAGATAACAAATATACGATTGAATAGACTTGAATGGATAAAGTTAAAGTTCGCCAAGCCTACATACTCGGTGATGAATGTGAAGAAGAAGGTTCAAGAGGCGTTATTCTAGAAGCAAGAATCGACGAAGAGAGAAATCTCAACCCTCGATTTAATTGGCCCTTTTGAAATCTTTGATCGAGTAGGAATTGTGGCTTATAGACTCGTTTTACCGCCAAGTATGTCGCGTATTCATAACGTTTTTAACGTATCGATGTTACGTAAATATGTGGACGACCCGAACCACATTATTAATTTAGAACCGGACGAGAGATATAGAAGATTTAACGTATGAGGAGATACGTGTTAACATCTTGGATAAGAAGGATCATATTCGACGACAAAGGTTATACCTCAAGAGTTAGAGTTTGAAATGAAGTCAAGGTATCCTCACCGTCATTAAGATATACTGCGACGCACGTAAATTTCGAGGGCGAAATTTCATAAGGAGGGAGATTGTGAAACCCCAGATTTTTATGAATAAAGAATTAATTTTCTCAAAATAATTTTTTATATTATGGTGTGAATTCGAGATAATGTTATAGTTGTAGGTAATATTTATAAATTTTGCAAAGTATGCAAGTTGTCATATTATATTCGATTGGTGGGAGAATATTCGCTTTTAAATGTGAAATATTCGTAGACGACAACAGAATCATTCAGTGGACCCCATTAACGAAATTATCATCGGATTAAGAAAACGACAAAAATATTTTATTAAAAATAACGGCGGAAGTTTTACCATTGATCTTTGTTGAACTACTCTATTAAAAAAGTACGATGAATGGCGTTGTTGCATAAGTAGTATTACCGGTATTGATTATTGATATTTATGTGAGAAGTCACCGCGGTTTTGTTCAATTATTGCTACAATAGTTCTTTGATAAGATCTCACATTATTTGATTCAATTATTGTTGATTTAGAAGTTTTGTTTTATTCATGTAATAAAAAATAGAAACATCTTTTATATAAAAAATGAATACTTTATTAAAGTTATTCTATAAATAGAATATATTATATTCTATTATGCATAGTATTTTTGCATAGTAAAATCTTTTTATATAAAACAAAATACTTTATTAAAGTTATTCTATAAATAGAATATATTATATTTTATTATGCATAGTATTTGCATATAAATAAATGCATAGTATTTGCATAATAAAATCTTTTATAAAGTTATTCGTTTTATTAGATTATAAATAGAATATATTATATTTTATTTAAAAGATTTTGCTTTAAATATGGACCGTCAGATTAAAGTAAATCAATCTGGACCGTTCATGAGTTAGTTACTATGCAGTCCATTTTTTTTATAAATAGAAGCTCATTCATTCATTATTTCTTACTTAATTCAATTCAAACTCTAGAGAGATAAACTATGAAAGAAAGAAGAAAGTGTTACTCGCTTCTTCACTACTTCTATATCCAAAGACTCTTCATTCTAAGGTAGGGGATATTATTTGTTCACTTTAAGTAAGGGGTATTCTTTCTTTCTTATTCATGAAGAGAACTTCATTATTACATTCTTTATTATTTTGTTGGAATAACTTTGTATCGCTGGATACCCTATACTTGGTAAAATTCTTCCGTTATTCCATTCTTTATTATTATGTTGGAATAACTTTGCTTATTATAAGCAATCCGCATATATGGTGAAATTCTTCTACTATTTCGATTCTTTATTATTTCGTCGGAATATCCGCTGGTCATGCGTGACATGCATTTGATTCGGTTCCATTAATTATTACATTGGAATAACTCGTATGCGTGCGGCCTATCGCATGCATGGTGATTTCTGTTGTTATTCCATTCTTTATTATTACGCCGTAATATCACATCGTAAGCGCTTTCTGTGGGACCGGGTTCAATTATTTATTATTTCATTGGGAATAAACCGTCATGCGATATTTATCGCACGCATGGTGAATCCTTATGTTATTCCATTCTTTATTATTCGTTGGAATAACTTTATCTATGTGGATTACCACATGCATGGTGAATGATCCTTCGTATTCATTCCTTATTAAATTGTGGAAATGAGCTGTCTACGTGGATTACCGCATGGCGGCAAAAATCCATTTGCAATTTCATATATTCTATTATACTCAGTTGGTTAAAGTTTTGGCTTCTATACTCCATGAAATTAGTGGAATATCCTCGATATTTTGCGCTTCATCCAAAGATCTTTTCATGGAAATATTCTTCTGAGCATTCTTGAATTTTACTCCATAAAGCAGTATCATGTTGACAATTTGGACGTTATTAGTTCCTGGATAAATTAATTCTTGAACTTATTTTATTGAATTATTATGTCATTGTCATCATCTTCATGTTTATATTATGTTGAAAGTCATATGTGGCCTGTAGTGCATAAATGGACTTGGTATGATTATGACCAGGGATTATTCGGTATAATCATGACCGTAATGTTATAAATGATGTGGAAAAAAATTCCTCATTGGCCGTAGTGCATTGATGGATAGTTTTTGGTATGATTATGACTATGGATTCTCTTCGGCCAAGGGTGCAAAGATGAATTGTTTTATTGCATGATCAGGACCGTTGATGAAAACATGATTATCTTAAGACGTAGTGCATGGATAATTCGTGGTCGTGATACTAAAGAATATCCTTGGCCTGTAGTGCAGGGGTGATTCGATGATGTAGATTATTTATTAAGTTGAGTCCCAGCGATAAAAGTGATGAAAAACCTTTTAAATCATAGAAGATAGTAGATTTTATTCCCTACTTGACTCTTCTAATGGATTGCTTGTTCCACTGCAGTTAAACTTGATGTTTGTTACATTGTATCAGTTTAACACTATTTAAGGCTAACGGTAATTTATTCTGTATTATCTTAGTCATAATATTTCTTACTGGGCTAGTTGAGCTCACCCTTTCTTTCACTGTTCTCTTCAGGAAATGAGAACGTAGCGGGGACTAGTCGGGGAACAGAGTGATGGTCCTAGATGGTGCATTAGTAGTCCTCACTATTCTTTAAAATAGTGTGATAATAAATGTAATGAGGTCTCCATTGAGTTTGTATACTCTCTAGAGGACAGTATTTGTATTAAAACTCATAAATTTATGTTTTGTCGTATTTTACACATCGTTGTATAATTAAGTTTGTATTTGAATTATGTATCATGTATTTGACGACTCAAGATGGGTGATGTATACCTAATTTTGGGGGCGTCACAATTATCTTGTCGGTATTGCCAATTATATCAGTGGTCAACTGATGGTGACCACTGATATATTGTTAACTCTTCTTTTTCCTTAATATTTGTTTGATAAACTGTTGTATGCATAATATCTTTACAAGTTGATCCATTGAAATAAAATTTTGTTTTCTTGACCAGTTTAATGGCACACCTACAAGACAAAAGTTTGTGCTGCTGTTCTAATCTTTATTTTGGACATTTAATAATAGCAGGAAACATCTGCACTCATTGGCGAAGAACTGATCTTAACATCAACGAAATATCTTATGATCGTAATGGTTTTGCTCGAGGTTCAAAGATGCAAGCATTTGAGATTGCAATTTCACGTCATGGGCTCTTGTCATAATTAATATGCATCTAGTTCTACGGGAGCCCTGTAAATTATAATATCTAATGATTATGGAAGAGAGTGCCTATATTCTGTGATTTTGGTTCCTCATAAAATGATTATGTAAGAGTGCTTATATTCATTACTAGTTCTGGTTTGAAAGTAGTCCACTACATTTGGCGGATTCTGCAGACAATTCTGAGAAACAACTTAATGGTGTAGTCGATAGTTAGTCGTTGTGAAAGATGTTCTTTTATCCATTTCCTTGAATGTTTTTTGTACATTATGAAGTGCTACCTGGAATTGTCCTGAGATTTAAAACACTACTTCATGATTAACATGACGACAAGGCTAATGTTTTATTTTATAGTATATTTGTGTTTGTTGAATAAATGTGCATTATTAATTTATTTTTTTTGAAATCTAAAACATCTATAATGACGATTGCCGTAAATAGTAGCTATAAGCTAAAAGACCGTCATTATAACGCTAACCGACGGCTTCTATGGCAACGGTTGGCGATCGTCGCTAAAGCTTATAACGACGGTCTTTATGCCTATAGCGACGGTCGCCGACCGTAGCTATAGGTCGATTTTCTAGTAGTGGTAAATATGTGAAAGACCCGAACCACATTATATTGTGTAAGACCCCAAATAATTAATAAATGAAATTTAATTTCTTCTAATTATTATTTTGAAATAGTAAGGGTTGATGTGATTAATGTGGATAGTTATGGGTAAAATACGCAAATATTTCAAAATAAGCAAGTGGTTATAAAATATTCATTGTTGTCGGGGAATATTCGTTTGGTCGTGGAATATTCGTATGTAGGAGAATATTAAATGCGACAGTAGCAGCCCACGTGTGGGCCCCCTTAACTAGAAAAAAGCGATTGGAGGAAGAAAACGATAAATATAAGTTGTTTAAAAATAACTGGCGTAGTTGTTACCACTGGTTTACAATCGTTGGAATACCCGGTGGTTAAAACACAATACGCGTTGTTGTCAGACAAGAAGACACAGTATTGCACCAATTATTGACTTTTACGTAAGAAGGCACT
Organism: Panax ginseng; assembly: GCA_020205605.1. Classification (NCBI taxonomy): domain Eukaryota; kingdom Viridiplantae; phylum Streptophyta; class Magnoliopsida; order Apiales; family Araliaceae; genus Panax; species Panax ginseng. The sequence goes on along the minus strand of CM035143.1, from coordinate 119,222,398 downwards.
ACTCAATAATGGTTACGGTAATTATTATTCGCTCAAAGATTTTATTGGTTCAATAATTGTTGTGTTGATATTTTATATTCTTTGTTGTTTCAATAATTGTCATTACATAGTATTTTTCATTATCGAAGCAATAATTCATATTATCTGAATAATATTATTAGATAACATTATTAGCAATGTCTAGAAAGTTACACATCAAGGAGAGGTTTGGTCACCTAATCAATTAATTGGCAAGAAGGAGAAATTCTTATTGGAAAGCCTCCTCTTTCACGAGAATCGGTTGTCACAATATTGTGATTACGTAATATTATTTGTGAGTAATTAATTATTGATTCATATGATAAGAAAAATATTGATTTTATGTGGATATAGATGGAGAAAATTTTTAATGCGACAATTGTTGAAAATTGAAATTTTATCTTTTTCTAATAAAATAATTCATTTAAATATATATAATATTATATTTTAATAATATAATAATGGTAATATTTTTTACAACGAATGTGGGATATATGAGTATACGAGGAGGAAGAGTATTTTTGTTGCAATAAATGTTTAAAACATGTTAAACATGTCGGTGGACCCCATTTATTGACTGAAATTTGATTATAGCCTCTAAAATCACCTGTTTGTGGATTTCGGTCAATTTCTGTTGGAAATTTAGAGAAAACTTTCTTTCCGTAAAGTTGTAGAATTGAATTTCCTATAAAAACTTGCAAGATTCGAATTTTTACGATAAAAGGGCCTTTTTTATGAATTATTGAAGTTAGGAGTTTCAAATAATTAATTTTGGAAGTTTTAAATATTTATATTAACAAAAACGTTTTTTACATTTGTAAGCCTCATGAATCACATTTTAAGTTCTTTGAAATCGGAAGTCTATGGGCGTATGAAAATTTTAATATAAATTAATATTTTATTAATTTTTTTTGCTTTGGTGTTCTAAGCATTTTCCTATAAATAGGTGCTTGGGTTAGAATTGAAAATCACACCGTAAATCAAGTTTCTCTCTATATTATCGAGCGTATTCTTGTGAGTATTTTGAGTATACTTTGAGTATTGCTATACGGTGAAAGTTCAAGTTATAGCTTTATATCCAGTATTCCGTTGAAATCATCGATCTTTCGAGGTAAGGGATATTATTTTTTTCGTAATGATATTATTTCTTCAATATCATTATGCTGAAATATTGATCAGAAGTTTTTATCAAATTTGGAACTTTTAGTGTCTGAGTTACTATTCACATATACGGCACTATTCAGAATGGGTGATGTATACCTGTTTTGGGGGTGTCACATATTGAATTAGAACCGGACGAGATAATGGAAGATTTAACGTATGTAGAGGTATCTGTTAAAATCTTGGATAAGAAGGATCATATTCTACACTCCAAGGTTATACCTCAAGTCAAAGTTTTGTGGAGAAAACACGATGTTGAGGAAATGACTTGGGAGTTAGAATCTGAAATAAAGTCAAGGTATCCTCACATCTTCAACATAACAGGTACGCACCCTAATTTTGAGGACGAAATTTCATAAGAAGGGGAGGTTGTAACACCGCAACTTTTATGAATAAGGATTAATTTTTCTCGAAATATTTTTTTCAATATTATGATGTGGATTTGAGATAATGTTATAGTTGTGGGTAATATTTAAAAATTTTGCAAAGTAAGCAAGTGGTTATAAAATATTTGATTGGTCGGGAAATATTCGTTTTAACAGGAATTATTCGTACTACGACACAATCATTGGTGGACCCCACAAATGGAATTATTGTAGGAGTTAGAAAACTACAGAATTATCTTTTTATAAAAATAACGGCGAAAGTTTTACCGTTAAACTGTTGAACTACCCGGTGGTAAAAGAACAGTAATACGCGTGGTTGCATAGTAGCACACAGTATTGATTATTGATGCTTACGTGAGAAGTCATTCAGTTATACTCAATTATTGCTACAGTAATTGCTACATAATATCTCTCATATTATTAATTCAATTATTGTCACAGTATCATCTGCATAATATTTATTATTATTAAATCAATAATTGAGATGACAAAAAATTTCATATTATTTTTTGCAATATTGACAATGTCTAGAAAGTTCTGTCGATGAGAGGTTTGGTCACCTAATTGTGCGCCAATAGGGAGAAATCCTTATCGGAAAGCCCCCTATTTCCTGGGAATGATCTGGTTGTTAAATATTGTGAGTTATAATATTAATGATGAATAAGTTCGTGTTGATTAAAGATAAAATTGATATTTCCATTGTGTTAGAATTATTAGTGTTAGTGGAAATCGACATCTATTTCGATAATAATGGATGTCTGGAGGTTATATTGACCAATGAGGTAATTAATCGGATAAATGAGCAATTAATTTCTATTAATTCACATGCTTATAACTATTTGTTCACATATGTGTACTATTGATTCACATGCATGTACTATTAGGGGAGGTGGTGCAAGATTGATAATACTTGCATGACTAAATTAAAATTGGAGGTATAGATGAAGGTATTATACTGTAATTATTTTTTTTACATGTATAGAACTATTGATTCACATGAATGTACTATTGATTCACATGATGTACTATTAGGGGAGGTAATGCAAGATTGATAATACTTGCAGGACTAAATTAAAAATGAAGGAAAAGATGAAGGTATTATACTCTAATATTTCGAGCCCCAAAACGTGAAATTATCGAAACTATATTTTCCTATAAATAGAAGCTTATTCTTCTTTCATTCTCACCAATTCACTAAGACTCACAAGAGCAATTATAGAGAGAAGTTATAGAGAAAGAAGAAGAGAAGTCGCTTACTTCACTATTCTAAAGATATCAGGTCTTCTTACGAGGTAAGAGATATTATTTTTTTCAGTATTCATAAGGAATACAATTTTCTTCCATACTCTGTAGTATGTGAGTAATATTATTTTGTCATGTATTTCTGATTGTACCCTCATTTTGTTAAAGTATTGCTTCTATACTCCGTGAAATTAGTATAATATCCTTAATATTTGTCTTTCATCTAGTATCGTTTCACAAGGATATTTTCTGCACATTCTTGTTAAATTTTAAGTTTTTCATGCCGGAGTACTGTTCATGAGTAGTATTCATTTTTACGGTACTATTCACAAAATACTATTCACGGGGTACTATTCACAAAGTACTATTCACGGGGTACTATTTACAAAGTACTATTCACAAACTATTCACAAGTACTATTCACAAAGTACTATTCCTGAAGTACTATTGATGGAGTACTATTCACTCAGGTACTATTCACCCGAGGAATTATTCATGACAAAAACTGATTTCTTTGTTGTTCAAACCATTTATGATACAATATTATTCTTGAATTTTACTCAACAAAGCAGTATCATGTTGACAATTTGGACATTATTGAATTCTGGATAAATTAAATTATAAATCTTAAAAAATTTATCTTTTGCTTTCTTTTAATTGAATTCTTATATCATTGTCATCATCCTCATGCTTATTTTGTGATGAAAGTCATGTTTGGCTTACGTGCATAGATGGACTGTTGATTGGTATGATTATGACCAGGGATCATTCGGTATAATCATGACCCGTAATGTTACAAATGATGTGGTAAAAGTCCTAATTGGCCTGTAGTGCGTTGATGGACAGTTGTTGGTATGATTATAACCAGGGATTATTCGGTATAATCATGATCATTGATGATTACATGAATATCCTTGGCCGTGGTGCAGGGATGATTCGATGATGTGGGTTATTTATTAAGTTGAGTCTCAGCGATAAAGTTGATGAAAACCCTTTTTTAAATCATAATGATAGTAGATATCATGCTTGTGACGACCCCAGAATAGGTCCAATCCATCCAACCCATTCTGAGGCGCCAAATACATGGTACAGAAAACAACTACAACTTTATTACAACAATTGTCGTGCAAAATACAACAACACTTAAACTGTGAGTTTAAATACAAATATATACCAAGCTGTGACTCATGTTCTAACCGTGGATGAAAGACCTCATAATGACACCTTACATAAAGGTATAGTCGGCTGTTTTAGAAATTAGAATCTTTGGGAAGTGCTCGAGGAAACCTTCGTACATGGGAGGCCATGCTGCGTACAGGTTATTATAGATATCATATGCCCACAAAATTATCCTTGGTTGACCCGATAGACCCCAAAGAAAACGAGAAGATTACTATCATATTCTTCCCAATGGTGTGTCTTCTCTCGACATATCATTATCTCCACCGCGTCTCTAATTGAGAATTATACTTCAACCAAACTCCAAGATTATATAGGTAGTGCTCAGTATATATATACTCATGAAGTGGATGAACACATCCCTGTCTTATGATGATAAGAGGTTGTATGTCATTAGACATCTTGTATGATAGTGGCAAAACACCCTTCCAACGTTGGGTTTGCTTCACCCTATTTGATTCAACAAATATAACTACTAAATGATGACCACCGATTCTATTCCTTTTTACCCCGCTTCGACCCAAATTTAAACTCATTATTACTAAAGGGAATTGTGAAGCAAAAGGGTGAGCACAACTAGCTTCAATAAAGAATATTATGACTAAAGATAAATAAATTATCAATAGTCTTCATCAAGAATAAATCGGAGATTTAGAACATATCTTTAGATGATAAAACTTTTCAACCATAGTTGCGTGAACGAAGCGATCCATTAGAAGAGTCGAATAGACCATAAAGTCTATTATCTTCTCCATGTTAAAAGTCCACCAACAATGTTTTATCCTCGTAACATCAATCAACAATTTCATCCACAATCACATGTATAACTCATAATCGTAATTGTTGTTCTAAATTCTTTTCTCATTCAGACGAAGATAATTTTCATCACATGTCTTCACCGAAACATCAAAGATCATAGTTATACCAAATCACATTCATGTTCATAATCATACTAATAAATTCATCTTTTTTCACGGGCCAAAGATATTCATCAACAGACCATCTTTGCACTACATGCCAAAGATATTCATCAATAATTCATCTTTGCACTACGGGCCAAAGATATTCATCAATAAGTCATCTTTGTCTTATGGTAAAAGATATTCATATCTCAAAGAAATATATAATCATTTTAGAATTTATATAAACAATAATTATAACCATGTTGATCAATTCACCTTTGCATTTAAGCTAAAGATATTCAATAATAAATTTAATGGTCATGATCATACCGATCCACAATTCAACTTTTCACCATCGCCAAAGAGAACCCTAGTCATGATCATACCAATAATCTACCCATCTTTACACTCCAGGTGAAAGAGAATTTCAACATCAGGGTTATAAAAATGTTATATATGGTAATAAAATCAATATAATCAATACATAGTTTTAATCTCCAGAGTAATATTCATAAATCAACTATAATTTGGTTAGAAAAAGAAACCAATTTTGTAGTAAATAGTACCCGTGAATAGTAACTCGTAAATAATAACTCGTGAATAGTAACTCATGAATAGTAACCCGTTGTGAATAGTAACTCGTGAATAGTAACTCATGAATAGTAACCCCGACATAAAAAAATTCTAAATTTGATAAAAAATTTAAACCAATATTTCGGCATAATGATATTGAAGAAATAATATTATTTATGAAGAAAATAATCTCCCTTATTATCCCTTACAATCCTTTACCTCAAAAAAAGAAGATTTACGATTTGGAAATACTTATTTGAATCGAACTTGCCCCAGTATAGCAACACTCAAGATATCAAAATACTCACAAGAATACACTCAATAAATATAGAGAAAATAGAGAAAACTTCAGTTTCTGGTGTGTTTTTCAATTCTAACCTAAGCACCCTATTTATAGGAAAATGCTTAGAACACCAAAGCAGAAAATTGAATATAATATTAATATATTTTTTAAAAATTCCTACGCACCCCTCATTTGATCAAAACATCAGCCACACATGCATCAAACTCACCAAAAACGTTTTTCACACAAAAATCATTTAAAGCTCCAAAAATAAAATAAAATCAATTATTTCGGAACTTCAATAATTCATAATAAATAGCCCTTTTGTCAAAAAATTCGAATCTTGCAACTTCTTATAGGAAATTCAATTCTCTACAACTTTGCAGAATAAAGTTTTTCCAAATTCCAAACAGAAATTGACAGAAATCCACATACGGACGATTTTACAGGCTATAATCAAATTTCAGTCAAGAAATGGGGTCCACCGACATATTTAACATGTTTTAAATAATTTTTGCAACAAAAATACTCTTCCTCCTCATATACTCATATATCCCACATTCATTGTAAAAATATCACCATTATTATATTATAATAATATAATAAAATATTATTTTATCAGAAAAGATAAAATATCGATTTTCAACAATTGTCACTTTAAAAATTTTCTCCATCTATATCCACATAAAATAAATATTTTCCTCGTCATATAAATCAATAATTAATCATTCACAAATAATATTACAGAATCACAATAATGACAACCAGCAGTTCTACAGGAAAGGGGCTTTCGATAAGAATTTCTCCATCTTGGGAGCGCAATTAGGTGACCAAACCTCTCCTTGAGGCAGAACTTTCTAGACATTGCCAATAATCTTTATCTAATAATATTATTCACATAATATGAATTATTGATCCGATAATGGGAAATCTTGTGTAGTGACAATTATTAAAACAACGATAATATAAAATATCAACGCAAAGAATTATTGAATCAATAAATAAAAAAATCTTTGAAGATAATTCTCGTAACAATTATCGAGTAGGCCTTCACGTAAGAATTAATAATTGGTGCAATACCATGCGCTCTTCTTTGTGCAACAATGCGTATTCTTTGTTTTAACATAACGGGTATTCCAACAAGATAATAAAGATAACAACTACGACGTTATTTGTAAACAACTTATACTTGTCGTTTTCTTCATCCAATCACTTTTCATTATGGGGCCCACAAAAGGCTGCGCCGTCGTACGAATATTCCCCGACAGGAAGAATATTCCACGACCAAACAAATATTTCCCGACAACAATGAGTATTTTATAACCACTTGCTTATTTTAAAAAAAATCATATATCACCCTTAACTTTAAACTTTTATCAATTTAACCATTTACTGAATAGTAATTATAAGAAAAATTGAATACTTTTATTTCATAAAATTAGGGTCTTACAATCTCCTTCCTTATGAAATTTCGTCCCGAAAATTTATGTATTCGGTATTTCAAAGAGTTGAGAATATCTTGCTTTAATTTGATTCCATCTTTCTTGTCACATGATTTCTCCATTTTTCATCTCTCGTATTTTGGATATCATTCTAGAATACGACTTCAAAAACAAAGGTTAATTTAACAAATTAACATATCACATAATATCCCGATATTATGGTGACCAACAAATAAGCTTAGGTAGGATACACTTAGCGAAGGATTTACTCATCTCTCCCCTCCTAGTTCTATTCCACGATCTCCGCTTGGAGATCATATCTCTAAGCTTCTAATACCAATTGTGACAAATGTCCCATCGATTGGATGAAGACCTCACATTGGTACTATCAATTTGTCACCGCATGAGCAGCGTCCCCTACACGGATGCGTCCGCGGTGCATCCCCCATCAACAAGAAGTCACCAGCGAGAGGCTCGGGGCTCTTTACTTATAGCTCTGATACCAACTGTGACGACCCCAAAATAGGTCCAATCCATCCAACCCATTATGAGTCGCTAAATACATGGTACAGAAAACAACTACAACTTTATTACAACAATTGTCGTGCAAAATACAACAACACTTAAACTGTGAGTTTAAATACAAATATATACCAACTGTGACTCATGTTCTAACCGTGGACAACACCTCATAATGACACCTTACATAAAGGTATAGTCGAAAACTGTTTTAGAAATTATAATCTTTGGGAAGTGCTCAGAAAGAAACCTTCGTACATGGGAGGCCGTGCGTCTACAGGTTATTATAGATATCATATGCCCACAAAATTATCCTTGGTTCAACCTAATAGAACCCTAAAGAAAAACGAGAAGATTACTATCATATTCTTCCCAATGGTGTGTCTTTCTCGACATATCATTATCTCCACCGTCTCTAATTGAGAATTATACTTCAACCAAACTCCAAGATTATATAGGTAGTAGTTTCGTAGATATATATTGACAGAGTGGATGAACACATTCTTGTCTTATGATGATACGAGGTTGTATGTCATTAGACATCTTGTATGATAGTGGCAAAACACCCTTCCAACGTTGGGTTCTCTTCACCCTATTTGATTCAACAAATATAACTACTAAATGATGACCACCGTTCTATTCCCCTGTTACCCCAGCTCGACCCAGCTACACTCGTATTACCTGAAGGGAATTGTGAAGCAAAAGGGTGAGCACAACTAGCTCAGTAAAGAATATTATGACTAAAGATAAATAAATTATCAATAGTCTTCATCAGTAATAAATCAGAGATTTAGAACATATGCTAGATGATAAAACTTTTCAACCATAGTTGCAGCGGAACGAGCAATCCATTAGAAAAGTCAAATAGACCATAAAGTCTATTATCTTCTCCATGTTAAAAGTCCACCAACAATGTTTTATCCCTGTAACATCAATCAACAATTCCTGTCCACAATCACATGTATAACTCATAATTGTAATTGTTGTTCTAAATTCTTTTTCTCATTCAGGACGAAGATAATTTTCATCACCTGTCTTCACCTGAAACATCAAAGATCATAGTTATACCAAATCACAGTTCATGTTCATAATCATACTAATAAATTCATCTTTGCACTACGGGCCAAAGATATTCATCAACAGACCATCTTTGCACTACATGCCAAAGATATTCATCAATAATTCATATTTGCACTACGGGCCAAAGATATTCATCAATAAGTCATCTTTGTATTATGGGCCAAAGATATTCATATCTCAAAGGCTGCGCCGTCGTACGAATATTCCCCGACAGGAAGAATATTTTACGACCAAACGAATATTTCTCGACAACAAAGAGTATTTTATAACCACTTGCTTATTTAAAAAAAAAATTCATATATCACCCTTAACTTTAAACTTTTATCAATTTAACCATTTACTGAATAGTAATTATAAGAAAAATTGAATACTTTTATTTCATAAAATTTGGGGTCTTACAATGCTCTACTTGTGAGACCCCAGATTTTATGAATAAATATTTAATTTTCTCGAAGTAATTTTTTTAATATTATGGTGTGGATTTGATATAATGTTATAGTTGTGGGTAGTATTTATAAATTTTGCAAAGTATGCAAGTTGTCATATTATATTCGATTGGCGGGGAATATTTGTTTTATTAAGGAATATTAGATGCGGCAACTATTAATCATTGGTGGACCCATGAACGGAATTATTGTTTGAATGAGAAAGCGACAAAAATATTTTATTAAAAATAACGGCGGAAGTTTCACAGATTAATAATGTTGAACTACTTTCAGTAATAAAAGTACGATGTACGTGTGGTTGCATAAGAAGCACTACCGGTATTGATTATTGATGTTTATGTGACAAGTCACTCGGTTTTGTTTTATTGATATTATTAATGTAATAAAAGCAGAATACTTTTATAAAGTTATTCTATAAATAGAATATATTATATTCTATTATGCATAGTGCGTAGTGTTGCGTAGTATGTCTGCGTAGTGTTTTGCATAGTAAAATCTTTTATATAAAAGCAGAATACTTTTATAAAGTTATTCTATAAATAGAATATATTATATTTTATTATGCATAGTGTTGCATAGTGCTTCGTATAGTGTTTTTGCATAGTAAAATCTTTTTTATATAAAAGCAGAATACTTTTATAAAGTTATCTATTTTATTAGACAATAATTAGAATATATTATATTTTATTATGCATAGTGTTTTTGCATAGTGCTGCATAGTGTTTGCATAGTAAAATCTTTTATAAAGTTATTCGTTTTATTAGATTTTAAATAGAATATATTATATTTTATTTAAAAGATTTTGCTTTAAATATGGACAAATCGATTAAAGTAAATCAATCGGACCGTTCATGAGTTAATTCTTATCAGATCCATTTTTTATAAATAGAAGCTCATTCATTCTTTATTTTTTAATACAATTCTTTGAAACTCTAAAAGAGAAACTATAGAGAGAAAGAAGAAAAGTGTTCTCGCTACTTCACTACTTTTATATATTTTCTTTTCTTTCTAAAGGTAGGGGATATTATTTGTTGTATCCGTAAGTAAAGGGTATTCTTTCTTTCTTATTAAGTGAAGAGAACTTATGTTATTCCATTCTTTATTAGTATCTTTGGAATAACCTTTATATCTGCAATCCGCATACGTGGTGAAATTCTTACGTTATTCCATTCTTATTATTACATTGGAATAACTTTGATTATCTGCCAAGTACACATACATGGTGAAATTCTTCTAATATTAGATTTCTTTATTATTCGCTTCGGAATATCACATGCATCGCGTTTGTGGGACTGGTTCCATTATTTATTATTCTCGCCGGAATATCACATGCATGCGTTCTGTGGGACTGGTTCCATTCTTTATTATTCTTTTGGAATATTGTTATGCATGCGTTTTATGCCTGGGACTGGTTTCATTATTTATTATTACGTTGGAATAACTTGCTCATGCGATCTATCGCATGCATGGTGATTTCTTTTGTTATTCCATTCTTTATTATGCTCGGTTGGTTAAAACTTTGACTTTATACTCCATGAAATTAGTGGAATATCATTGATATTTTTGCGCTTCATCCAAAGCATCTTTTCATGGAAATATTCTTACGAGCATTCTTGATTTTTTTACTCTATAAAGCGAAGATCATATTGACAATTTGGGCGTTATTGGTTCTTGGACAAATTAATTCTTGAACTTGTTTTATTGAATTATTATGTCATTGTCATCATCCTCATGTTTATATTATGTTGAAAGTCATCTGTGGCCTGAAGTGCATAGATGGACTTGGTATGATTATGACCAGGGATTATTCGGTATAATCTTGACCGTAATGTTACAAATGATGTGGAAAAAGTCCTCATTGGCCCGTGGTGCATTGATAAAAAGTTTTTGATACGATTATGGCTATGGATTCTCTTTGGCCGTACTGCAAAGATGAATTTTTTTATGGCATGATCATGACCATTGATGAAAACATGATTATTCTTGGCCCGTAGTGCATGGATAATTGTGGTCGTGATCTTAAAGAATATCCTTGGCCCGTAGTGCGGGGGTGATTGATGATGTGGATTATTTATTAAGCTGAGTCCTAGCGATAAAAGTGATGAAAAACCTTTTAAATCATAGAAGATAGTATATTTTATTCTCTACTTGACTCTTCTAATGGATTGCTTATTCCGCTGCAGTTAAACTTGATAATTATTATATTTTATCAGTTTAACACTGTTGAAGGCTAACGATAAATTATTTTGCATTATCTTAGTCATAATATTTCTTACTTTGGGCTAGTTGAGCTCACCCTTTCTTTTTCACTTTTTCTCTTGTGAAATGAGAATATATTTGGAACAAGTTGGGGAGCGAGTGATGGTCTAGATGGTGCATTAGTAGTCCTCACTATTCATGAAATAGTGTGATAATAATTGTAATGAGGACTCCTTTTGAGTTTGTATACTCTCTAGTAGACAATATTTGTATTCAAACTCAGTTTATGTTTTGTCGTATTATATACGTGTGGTTGTATTATTAAGTTGTATTTGAATTACATACCATGTATCCTGGCACTCAAGATGGGTGATGTATACCTAATTTTGGGGCGCGTCACGGTTTGTATCATAGCCAGGATATGATCCTGGCTAAGATGTGAGACAAGAACTAGGGGGAGAGGCAGGGGAATTCCTTTTGGTATGACTACCTAAGTTTATTTGATATTTAATTGGTCGATCAGAGTATATGGATAATGTGTTACATGTCAATTAACCTTTGTTTTATGGCAGTATTTGCAAATGGCATTCGAAAATGTTGAGAATAGCAATGGAGCACATAAGACCGTGGAGACACCTCTAATCACCAACCAATATAATGTGATTAGAGATATCCATGTGGTGATTGAGGAATTAAAAGTTGCACTCAAGCTAGTCGCAAAGGTAGCAACTGAGAGTGAGGAAGAAGAGGAACCTGAGGAGGATTTATTAGAAGAATTAATTGATCAAAACGTAGAATTGCAATATCGTATTCATGAGTTAGAAGAGCATGCTGAAGAACAGAAGGCGGTCGTGGAGCAAAGGAATGTAACAATTCAAAATTGTATTACTTGATGTGCGATGCTTGAACAGAAGCACTCTTTGGCATAGTATAAGATATTAGAGCTGGAATCTGAGAATGCGATGATCAAAATTCTGATGAAAGAAGAAACAACTGAACGAAGGAGAATAGATGATGCATGGATAAAAGCCGCACGACGCGTAGATATTGTAGAAAAAGACGTCTGATCCAATAAAGCCAAAATAGATGAAATGGATTTTTCTTTTTGGACAACAATTGGGAGAATCCAACATCAAATTCGGAATTACCCTGTGCATAGCGGTCAACCCTAATTCGATATGGATCGGAGAATAATTATTCAAATCATGGATCAGGAATGGGACGAAGCACTTAAGGGTGGAATGTACCCTATAGCAAAGTCAAATCCGGTAGTTTAAGTGAGAGCGTTTGTCGAGAAACCCGAATGAAGTTATTACGGGTAAGTTAATTATAAACTTGCGAAGTCTATACTTTATTCGATACCAGTTCTACCACTTTTTTATTTCACCTAGTTGTGTTCAATGTTTGAAGTTAACTCCGGAGAAGTTAGACTTTGATATATCTGTTTAAACTCAGTTCGGAGAAACCTTCGTTACCTCCACTATTTATAAATCTTGTTCAAATCAACACTTTCACGTTACGTGTTGATCTTGTCTCTTTGAAAATACTTGCCTTTGATGCAATTTTAGGAATCGATTGGTTAACTACTCATCATGCTTTTCGTACGGTTGTTAGCTTTCATATTCCTAACCAACCTGTTATTCGAATTCAAGAAACCAAACCACTAAAGTCAATCATTGTCATATCAAGCCATAAGTAAAGATCCCCGGTCCTTTCATTATTGACTTTCTTGTGTGGAATGCACCGAAGCCAGAATTTTTATAGGCGATGTTGTGAATGACAATGGCAAGTTGATAGGTATCAATGTGACGTACTATCCAAGTCGTTGATGAGGGTCATAGCTTTGAATGATATTTCTATTGTTAATAAATTTCCTGACGTATTCTTGAAGTCTTCTTAGCCTACCTCTAAAGTATGAAATCGAATTTTGCATTGACCCCAGTATAAAACCCATTTCTTAAACCCTCAAGTATTTCTTCACCCAAAATGAACGTAACATGCGCCATAGACGTTGACTCGAGCTGTTGAAGATTACGATCGTACCATTCAATACCATCGTGGGAAAGCGAACGTCTTTAGGCGACGACGCGTTGAGTAGAAGATTGTATGCGTTCTGAGTGCGATGTTGTCAACACAAAGGCCCATTTTCATACGACTTACAAATGATGAAGATAGAGTTAAAGACTACAGGAACCCAAGTGAAGATAACGAATATCTGAGTAGAATCGACTTTAATCGATAAAGTTAAAGCCAGCTCAAGCTACATTCTCGAGGTGATGAATGTGAAGAAGAAGGTTCAAGAGGCGTTATTCTATAAGCAAGAATCGATTTAAGAGAGGAAATCTCAACCCTCGATTTAATTGGCCCATTTGAAATCCTCGATGAAGTAGGAGCGTGGCCTATAGACTCGTTTTACCGCCAAGTATGTTGCGTGTTGAGCTTTTTTTTACGTATCGATGTTACGTAAATATGTGGACGACCCAAACCACATTATTAAATTAGAACTAAACGATATAGCAGAAGATTTAACGTATGAGGAGATACATGTTAAAATCTTTGATAAGAAGGATCGTATTCAACACTCAAAGGTTATACCTCAAGAATTAGAATCTGAAATGAAGTCAAGGGATCCTCACCTCTTAAGATACCGTGAATGCGCACGTAAATTTCGAGGGCAAATTCTATAAGGAGGGGAGATTGTGAGACCCCATATATTATGAATAAATATTTAATTTTCTTGAAGTAATTTTTTTAATATTATAGTGTGGATTTGATATAATGTTATAGTTGTGGGCAGTATTTATAAATTTTGCAAAGTATGCAAGTTGTCATATTATATTCGATTGGTCGGGGAATATTTGTTTTATCAGAGAATATTCGTGCAACGACACAATCATTGGTGGACCCCACAACGGAATTATTGTCGGAATGAAAAAACGACAAAAATATTTTATTAAAAATAACGGCGGAAGTTTTACCGTTAATAATGTTGAACTACTTCGTAGTAAAAAAAGTACGATGTCGTGTGGTTGCGCATAGTAGACATTGCGGTATTGATTATTGATGCTTATGTGATAAGTCACCGGTTTTGTTTTATTGGTATTATTAATGTAATAAAACAGAATACTTTTATAAAGCTATTCTATAAATAGAATATATTATATTCTATTATGCATAGTGTTGCATAGTGTCTGCATAGTGTTTTGCATAGTAAAATCTTTTTATATAAAACAGAATACTTTTATAAAGTTATTCTATAAATAGAATATATTATATTTTATTATGCATAGTCTTCGCATAAGGTACTGCATAGTGTTTTGCATAGTAAAATCTTTTTATATAAAAAGCAGAATACTTTTATAAAGTTATCTATTTTATTAGACAATAATTAGAATATATTATATTTTATTATGCATAGTGTTTGCATAGTGCTGCGATAGTGTTTGCATAGTAAAATCTTTTATAAAGTTATTTGTTTTATTAGATTTTAAATAGAATATATTATATTTTATTTAAGAGATTTTGCTTTTAAATATGGAAAGTCGATTAAAGTAAATCAATCTGGACCGTTCATGAGTTTAATTCTTATCACGATCTATTTTTTATAAATAGAAGCTCATTCATTCCTTATTTCTTACGAATTCACTGAAACCCTAAAGAGAGAAACTATAGAGAGAAAGAAGAAAAGTGTTCTGCTACTTCACTACTTTTATATCCAGTACTCTTCTTTCTAAAGGTAGGGGATATTATTTGTTGTACCCGTAAGGGGTATTCTTTCTTTCTTATTCGTGAAGAGAACTTATGTTATTCTATTCTTTATTAGTATGCTGGAATAACCTGTATATGCGAAGTACCGCATACATGGTGAAATTCTTCTATTATTACATTCTTATTATTCTGTTGGAATAACCTAATTATGCGAAGTACCACATACATGGTGAAATTCTTCTAATATTTTGTTCTTTATTATTCTCGCCGGAATATCACATGCATGCGTTCTACGCGGACTGGTTCCATTATTTATTATTACATTGGAATATCTTGTCTGCATGCGTTTTACGTCGGACTGGTTCCGCTTTTTTTTATTATTCGTTGGAATAACTTGCTTAGCATCTTGATCTATCGCATGCGTGGTGATTTCTTTTGTTATTCCATTCTTTATTATGCTCGGTTGGTTAAAACTTTGACTTCTATACTCCATGAAATTAGTGGAATATCATTGATATTTGCGCTTCATCCAAAGATCTTTTCATGGAAATATTCTTCTGAGCATTCTTGAATTTTACTCTACAAAGCAGTATCATATTGACAATTTGGACGTTATTGGTTCTTGGACAAATTAATTCTTGAACTTGTTTTATTGAATTATTATGTCATTGTCATCATCCTCATGTTTATATTATGTTGAAAGTCATCGTGGCTTTGAAGTGCATAGATGGACTTGGTATGATTATGACCAGGGATTATTCGGTATAATCTTGACCGTAATGTTACAAATGATGTGGAAAAAGTCCTCATTGGCCCGTGGTGCATTGATGGAAAGTTTTTGATACGATTATGGCTATGGATTCTCTTTGGCCGTACTGCAAAGATGAATTTTTTTATGGCATGATCATGACCATTGATGAAAACATGATTATTCTTGGCCCGTAGTGCATGGATAATTGTGGTCGTGATACTAAAGAATATCCTTGGCCGTAGTGCATGGGTGATTCAATGATGTGGATTATTTATTAAGCTGAGTCCTAGTGATAAAAGTGATGAAAAACCTTTTAAATCATAGAAGATAGTATATTTTATTCTCTACTTGTCTCTTCTAATGGATTGCTTATTCCGCTGCAGTTAAACTTGATAGTTACTATATTTTATCAGTTTAACACTGTTGAAGGCTAACGATAAATTATTCTGCATTATCTTAGTCATAATATTTCTTACTGGGCTAGTTGAGCTCACCCTTTCTTTCACTGTTCTCTCTAGGAAATGAGAACGTAGCTGGGACTAGTCGTGAAACGGAGTGATGGTCCTAGATGGTGCATTGGTAGTCCTCTCTATTCTGTGAAATAGTGTGATAATAATTGTAATGAGGACTCCTTTTGAGTTTGTATACTCTCTAGTAGACAATATTTGTATTCAAACTCACAGTTTATGTTTTGTCGTATTGTACACGACAGTTGTATTATTAAGTTGTATTTGAATTTTGTACCATGTATCTGACGACTCAAGATGGGTGATGTATACCTAATTTTGGGGGCGTCACACTACTTGAATCTTCTAATGGATTGTTTGTTCCACTGCAATTAAACTTGATGTTTATTGTATTTTATCAGTTTAACACTGTTGAAGGCTAACAATAATTTATTCTGCATTATCTTAGTCATAATATTTCTTACTAGGCTAGTTGAGCTCACCTTTTTTGCTTTCATTGTTCTCTTGAGGGAATGAGAAGCGTAAATGGACTAGTAGGGGAACAGAGTGACAGTCCGAGATGGTGGCTATAGTAGTCCTCACTATTTTATAAAATAGTGTGATAATAAATGTAATGAGGATTTAATTTGAGTTTGAATACTGTCTATGAGACAATATTCGTGTAAAAACTCTAAGCTACGCTTTTGTCGTATTGTATAAAAGAAGTTTGTATTTGATTTATGTACCATGTATTTGGCGACTCAGAATGGGTGATGTATACCTATTTTGGGGGCGTCACAAAGAACACCGACGGCGACAACCAGAAAAGAAGAAGATGGAGCGACGACGACCACATACAAGCCAAACGGAGCAGCGACATCTGGAATATTACTACCAGAGGCGGCACACTGAACTTAGAAGAAGAGAAATTTGGTTTGTAAGTTCCCAAATTAGAAAATAAAGGTTTCCAATTGAAAGAGGAAGAAACGAAAAATGGAAGAGACATGCAATTCAAATTATCACATATTATGCACAAAAACCTGGAACAGTTACCATTTGAAAAACTGATTTGTCACATCAGCAATCCATTAAAACACTCAACTAAATTAAAGGGATACCAAATGCAATAATTTTGTAAATAAATATTAAAAATGTATTAATTCTTTAAAATTTTCTGAATGCACTTTTGTTATAATTTTTTTAAAAAATATACTAGGAAATATAAACAACACAATTATATTGGGTTAATGTCGACCCATTTTAACCTCCTGGCCCAAATTTAATGGCATTATTATTCGGATCACGCATATGACCATTTTTTATGTATTAAATAGAGAATGTATATATTCCAAAAACATGAAAATATGATATTTTAATCCGGGTCTTCTCATATGAAGCGAGTCTCGTTTATTATTAATGTGAGGAGATCATGTAAAAATATTATATTTTTATGTAAAATATTTGTTTCCTTTAGATATTAGTACTTGTAAAAGTGGTGAAAAATTATAACATTATATATATATATATAATTAAATTATTTTGATACCTAATTATGTTTTTTTAGAGTTGTGAAGAAAGAAAGAAGTAAGGCTGTAAAATGAGCAAACAGTTCGGGCTCGATTCGTTCTCGTTCGACTAAAAGTTTGATTTGAGCTCAACTCGAAATATAAATGAGTCAAAAATGAGAAAATGTTAAAGTTCGATAAATTAGTCAAACCTCCTCAAATTACAATTTTCTATTGATACTCGGATCGTATTCTTTCAAAAATTTTAAACTGCTCGGGCTCGATTCAGAATCAGACTCGACTCGATAGTTAAATAAACCTCAATCAAATCTTATTTTATACTCGATAAATTTTGTGAATTGAATCTGAGCAACTCAATACTAGGGGTACAAACGAGTCGAATCTCAGCGAACACATTCATACTCAGATTCGGCTCGACTAGAAAAAATTGAGCTCCAATTCGACTCGGATTCGATAAGGGGTTAATATTTTTGCACCAGATTCGACTCGGATCATTACTCGTACATACTCGACTCGTTTACAAAATGAGTTACTCATAAGCCTTCAAATCGAGTTTCGAATATGAACCATTTAACTTAAAATTGAACCACTACATACTAAATTGGTTACTTAACTAATATTTATATATAAAACTTTTTCACTTTTATTTATGTATTGAAATTATAAATAATGTAATATAAATTGACATTTAATTCATTAAATTATTCAAGTACAAGTTTACACAATTCCATACTACACTTTATAAATTATAAAGAATGATACAAATATCACATATTTAGCTTACTAGCATGGATCAGACCAATATTCGAATATGATCCATCGAGCATGTACCGAGTATGGTTTGAGAAAAAATGAAATACTCGAACTGTAAGACCCCAAATTATTAATAAATAAAATTTAATTTCCTCTATTTATCATTTTGAAATAGTAAGGGTTGATTTGATTAATGTGGTTAGTTATGGATAAAATGCGCAAATATTTCAAATGAACAAGTGGTTATAAAATACTCATTGTTGTCAGAGATATTCGTTTGGTCGTGGAATATTCTTGTTGTTGGGGAATATTAAATGCGGCCAGTAGTGAGCCTTGTGTGGGCCCCATAACTGAAAGCGATTGGATGAAGAAAACGACAAAAATAAGTTGTTTATAAATAACTTGGTAGCGAGTTATTCTTTATATCTTGTTGGAATATCAAATTGGTTAAAACACGAATCTGCTATTTGTTGACAAGAAGAAGCATACGATATTGCACCAATTATTGATTCTTACGTGAAGGCCTACTCAATAATTATTACGATGAATTCTCGTTAAAGTATTTTATTTTATTGATTCAATAATTGTTTGCGTTGATATTTTATATTACTTGTTGTTTGATAATTATCACTACACAATATTTTCCATTATCGAAGAAATAATTCATATTTTCTGAATAATATTATTAGAAAACATTATTGGCAATGTCTAGAAAGTTCTGTCTAAGGAGAGGTTTGGTCACCTAATTGCGCGCCAGTAAGGAGAAATTTTTATTGGAAAGCCCACTCTTTCCTGGGAACGGCCTGTTTGTCAATATTGTGATTCTATAATATTATTTGTGAATAATTAATTATTGATTCATATGATGAGGAAAATATTGATTTTATGTGGATATATATGGAGAAAATTTTTAAAGTGACAATTGTTAAAAATTGATATTTTATCTTTTCTGATAAAATAATATTTTATTATATTATTATAATATAATAATGGTGATGTTTTTACAATGAATGTGGGATATATGAGTATATGAGGAGGAAGAGTATTTTTGTTGCAAAAGTTGTTTTAAAACATGTTAAATATGTCGGTGGACCCCATTTCTTGAATTGAAATTTGATTATACGTAAAATCGCTCTGCTTATGGATTTTGGTCAATTTCTATTTGGAATTTGGAAAAACTTTCTTCTGTAAAGTTGTAGAGAATTGAATTTCCTATGAAAAGCAGCGAGATTCGAATTTTCTGATAAAAGGGCTATTTATTATGAATTATTGAAGTTCCGAAATAATTGATTTTTTGAAGTTTTATTTATGTTTATTAAGAAAAACGTTTTTTAAATGTTTATGGACATCTTTAACATGTTCTAGATAGCTGAAATCAGATTTCAAAGTGGGCGTAGGAATTTGTTTTATATATAATATTATTATATTCAATTTTCTGCTTTGGTGTTCTAAGAATTTTCCTATAAATAGGGTGATTATCACACCAGAAACACAAGTTTTCTCTCTTTCTCTCTCTATAATATTGAGCGTATTTTGTGAGTATTTTAGTACTTTGAGTATTGCTATACAGTGCAAGTTCTTTCAGCACTATATCCAGTATTCCAGTCAGAAGTACTATCCTTTTGAGGTAAGGGTTATTATTTTTTTTAAAAAAATGATATTATTTCTTCAATATCATTATGTCAAAATATTGGTTAAAACTTTTTATCAAATTTGAAACTTTTTCATGTCGGGATTACTATTCACGAGTTACTATTCACGAGTACTATTCACGAAGCATGATGATATTTTTTGTGAAATTTCTATCTTTTAGTGTCGGAGTTAATATTCACGTATACGACACTATTCATGAATACGACACTATTCATAGAAAAATTAAATTTTCTTTTCTATGTCCAAGATTGTCTGTTATGATTCCTATCTTTGATTGGATCTATGTTTTGGTCTTCATTCTTGAATTTTACTCCAATCTGATTATTTATGAAGTATTTTTGAACTTGGATTGTGTAAAGTACGAATCCTTAATATTTGTTCTTTTGTTTCACTGGATTCGTTTTCTTTAAAATATTTTTCATCATCCTCAGTCCTAAATGATGATATAACTGGATATCTTTGGCCCTGTAGTGCAAAGATGAATGATTTTTCGATGAATATCTTTGGCCCATAATACAAAGATAAGCAGTGTTTAGATGAACATGATTAATCGATGAATATCTTTGGCCCGTAGTGCAAAGACGAACAGGTGTTGAGATGAACATGACCAACAGATGAATATCTTTGGCCTATAGTGTAAGACCCCAACTTTTTATAAATGAGATTTAATTTCTCTAATTATTATTTTGAAATAGTAAGGGTTGATTTGATTAATGTGGTTAGTTATGGGTAAAATGCGCTAAATATTTTAAATAAGCGGTGGATATAAAATATTCATTGTTGTTCGGGGAATATTCGTTTGGTCGTGGAGATATTCTTCTTTGTTCAGAATATTCGCATTTATTTACGCGAGCCTTTTATGGGCCCCATAATGGAAAGCGATTGGATGAAGAAAACGACAAGTATAAGTTGTTTATAAATAACTACAGTAGTGGTTACTGAATTAACCTTTGTTGGAATACCCGGTGGTTAAAACACAAGATGTCTGGCGTTGTTGCCGCACAAGATGGCACACAATATTGCACCAATTATTGATTCTTACGTAAGAAGGCACTACTCGATAATTGTTACGATAATTATTATTCGGTATTTTATTTTATTGATTCAATAATTCTTTGCGTTGATATTTTATATTACTGTTGTTTCAATAATTGTCACTACACAATATTTTCCATTATTGGCAATGTCTAGAAAGTTCTGTCTAATGAGAGGTTTGGTCACGTAATTGCGCGCCAGTAAGGAGAAATCTTTATTGGAAAGCCCCCTCTTTCTTGGGAACGGCCTGGTTGCCAGTACTGTGATTCTGTAATATTATTTGTGAATAATTAATTATTAATTTATATGATGAGGAAAATATTGATTTTATGTGGATATAGATGGAGAAAATTTTTAAAGTGACAATTGTTAAAAATTGATATTTTATCTTTTCTGATAAAATAATATTTTATTATATTATAAAATATAAAAATGGGGATATTTTTACAATGAATGTGGGATATATGAGTATATGAGGATGATGAGTATTTTTGTTGCAAAAATTGTTTAAAACATGTTAAACATGTCCGTGGGCCTATTTCTTGACTGAAATTTGATTATAGCTTGTAAAATCATCCGTATGTGGATTTCGGTCAATTTTTGTTTGGAATTTGGAAAAACTTTCTTCTGAAAAGTTGTAGAGAATTGAATTTCCTATAAAAATTCGCGAGATTCGAATTTTCTGATAAAAGGGCAATTTATTATGAATTATTGAAGTTCTGAAGTTCCGAAATAATTGATTTTTTGAAGTTTAATTATTTTTCTTTAGAAAAACGTGGTTGGTGAGTTAAGTGGGTCTAACATGTGTTATTAATTGCTGATTTCAGATCTTCAAAAGTCGGCATATGGAATTTTAACAAATAATAATATTATTATATTAAATTTTCTGCTTTGGTGTTCTAAGCATTTTTCTATAAATAGGGTGCTTAGGTTAGAATTGAAAATCACACCAGAAACTAAAGATTTCTCTCTCTTTCTCTCTCTATAATATTGAGTGTATTTGTGAGTTTTTAGTACTTTGAGTATTTCTATACGGTGGCAAGTTCTTTCAAAGACTATATCCAAAGATTCCAATCGTAAGTACTATTCTTTCCGAGGTAAGGATGTTATTTTATTGAAAATGATATTATTTCTTCAATATCATTATCTTAGAAATATTGGTTGGAAATTTTTATCAAATTTGGAACTTTTTCATGTCTGGGGTTACTATTCACGATTCTTATTCACGAGTACTATTCACTTAAACGTGATGATGTTTTTTTTTGTGAAATTTCTATCTTTTGAGGTGAGATTACTATTCACGATATCGACCATTATTCACGATATGGAACTATTCACGAATCGACCTTATTCACAAAAAAAATTAAATTTTCTTTTCGTGTCCAAGATTATGTCATTATGATTCCTATCTTTGATTGGATCTATGTTTTGATCATTCTTGAATTTTACTCCACTCTGGTTATTTATAAAGTATTTTTGAACTTGGATTATTTAAAGTACGAATCCTTAATACTTGTTCTTTTGTTTCCTTTGGATTCGATTTTCTTTAAAATATTTTTCATCATCCTTAGTCCTAAATGATGATATAATCGAATATCTTTGGCCTGTAGTGCAAAGATGAATGATTTCTTGATGAATATCTTTGGCCCGTAGTAGTTCAAAGATGAGCAGTGTTGAGATGAACATGACCGATCGATTAATATCTTTGGCCCGTAGTGCAAAGATGAGCAGTGTTTAGATAAACATGATTAATCGATGAATATCTTTGGCCTGTAGTGCAAAGATAAATATTTGATTCCAGATATATATTGATTGATGTTATAGGGATAAAATATCGACGATGAACTTTTAAATTCATACATAGAAGATAGTAGTTTGCATTCTCTACTTAACTCTTCTAATGAATTATTATTTCCGCTGTGAAGATTTATTTAAAACTGGTTGTCTATTGTATTCTATTAGATTTTTCCCTGTTGAGAACTAACGATAATTTGTTCTATATTATCTTAGTCATAATGTTCTTTAATGAGCTAGTTGAGCTCACCCTTTTCCTTGTTGTTCCATTTTTCTTCTCAGGAGGCGAGAATGTAGCGAATACTAATCGGGGTGTGGAATGATGGTTCTAGAAGTTGTTCTAGTAGTCCTCACTATTCTGTAAAATAGTGTATTAATAATTGTAACGAGGACTTATTTGAGTGTGGATATTGTCTAGATGACAATATTTGTATTTAAACTCACAGTTTTTATGTTGTATTAATAAAGTTGTAGTTGTTTCTGTACCATGTATTTGGCGACTCAGAATGGGTGTTGTATACCTGTTTTGGGGGCGTCACATGTAGTGCAAAGATGACTATTTGATTTATGATGTATATTGATTGATGTTACAGGGATAAAATATCGATGATGGACTTTTAAATTCATAGATGATAGTAGATTTTATTCTCTACTTAACTCTTCTAATGAATTGTTGTTTCCATTCTGATTATTGATCTAAAACTTGTCATCTCATTGTATTCTATCGATTTTTCCCTGTTGAAGACTAAGGATAATTTGTTGTACATTATCCTAGTTATAATATTCTTTACTGGGCTAGTTGAGCTCACCCTTTTCCTTTTTGTTCCATTTTTCTTCTCAGGAGACTAGAATATAACGGGAACTAGTCGGGGTGTGGAGTAATGGTTCAACATAGTTATTTTAATAGTCCTCACTATTTTGTAAAATAGTGTATCAATAATTGTAATGAGGACTTATTTGAGTGTGGATATTGTCTAAAAGAAAATATTTATATTTAAACTCACAGTTTATGGGTTGTCGTATTTTGCACGACAATTGTATTAATGAAGTTGTAGTTGTTTCTGTACCATGTATTTGGCGACTCAGAATGGGTGATGTATACCTATTTTGGGGGCGTCACAGTTAGTATCAGAGCTTAGGGATAGAATCTTTGGCGGAGATCGGGGAATAGAACTAGGAGGGGAGAGACGAGTAAATCCTTCGCTAGTGTGTCCTATCTAAGCTTATTTGTTGGTCGGTCATAATATAGGGGTATTATGTGATTTGTTAATTTGTTTAATTAACCCTTATTTTATGGCAGTATTTAAGAATGTCGACTGAGAATGTTAACAGTGGAGTAAATGAGACCGTGGGGACACCTTTGCTCACCAACGAGGAGAACATGCAACAGTGGCGATGTTCCTCCCGTGAACAACACCACCGGAAAGAGATGATTTGAACGATGGTATGTTTAGGAACTTTCTAGAATTCATGCAAAACCAAACGAGAAAGACTAATGTTCAAAATGCGGTGAAAACACCGGCAACTCACGAATGGGTCGCTAAGCTAAGCGATTCAAGGAGTTAGACCACGGAGTTTTTGGGAAAGCGTAACCACTTACAGCAGAGAGACGTGGATAAAGCAGATCACTAAGATATTTGATGTCTTGGGATTCTCAGGGGAGCAAAAGGTTCCTTTTGTCACTTTCATGTTACGAGGAGAGGCAGATTATTGGTGGGAATCCATAAAGCGTACTCAGCCTACCGCACTGAAGATGTCTTGGGAGAAGTTCCAAGAATTGTTCAATGACAAGTACTTTCCCGAAAGTATTCATCACATAAAGGAGGTAGAGTTCATCGTTTGGAGCAAAAAAAATATGAACGTGTCATGAGACGAAGCTAAGTTTGCCGAGTTGTCCCGATTTGCATCCCATTTGGTTGATAATGAGGAGAGAATGACGCGAATGTTTCTGCGAGGTTTGAAACCCAAAATACGTCAATACCTCATTTCTCACAAACTTTGTTTATATTCAAATGTTGTGAATAGGGCTCAGTTATTGGAGCACGATAATGAGTCGGCTCAACTGAAGAATAATGACCAACAACTCGATGATAATTGTACCAGTGGTGACGGTCATCGGAACAATGATAACCATCATGGAGGAAATTATCATGCCAGAAATGGTAACCACTTCAGTGGTAATCATGGACAAGGTAATAGAAGAAATAACTCAAGTGGAAATTTCAAGAAGAGAAGATTTAACGATGACGGGAAGATGTCGGCAGCAGTACCAGCACCAACATCGAATTTTAGAGGAGGAGAAAGACCGCCAGTTAGATGCTACAGATGCGGAGAAGAGGGACACATAAGTCCAAACTGTTCATAACCTTCCAATGTATGTTATAATTATGGAAAAGAAGGTCATATCGCTCGAGATTGTATGTTAGCGAAACCCAGTCCAGCGGGGATGGTGACTCAAAAGGCTGTCCCAGAAAAGTCAAAGTCAGCGGTTCTGGAAGAGCGTTTGTCGTGGATTAGTCGAATGCGAGGAACCCGAACTAATTTAGCACAGGTTTGTTAATTATAAATTCTTACGAAGTTTATACCTTATTGAATCTGGGTTCTACCCATTCATTTATCTCTCCTGCTTATACTCAACGTTTAAACTTGACTCCGGAGAAAATTAGACTTTGACTTATCTGTTAAAACTCCGTTATGAGAAACTTTTGTTACATCTATTGTTTATAAATCTTGTTTGATCCAAGTTGGCACCATCACATTACCTGTTTACCTTATTTCTTTAAAGATACTTGCTTTTGATGTGATTTTGGGGATTGATTGATTAACTACTCATCATGCCAAATTGATTGCTTTCGTAAGGTTGTTATTTTTCATATTCCTAAGCAACCTGTTATTCGAATTCAAGCAACCAAACCATTGAAGTCAAACACTTTCATATCAAGCCATAAAGTCATTCGTTTATTGAAAAACGGATGTCAAGATTTCTTAGCCCATGTTATGGACTTGAACAAAAATATGTCAGATTTGAATGATATTTCTATTGTTAGTAAATTTCCTGATGTATTTCCTGAAGAATTTCTTGGCTTACTCCCAAAGTGTGATATTGAATTTTGTATCGACTTTGAACCCAGACAAAACCCATTTCTAAAATCTCATGGCTCTATTGAACTTCGTGGAGTTAAAAAATTCAACTGTAGAAGTTTGTACCGAGCCTTTATTTGGTGACTTCCTTTGTGGAATGCACCGAAGCCAGACTTTCCGTAGGGAATGCCATATTTGTGTGATAGTAAACTGATAGGTACCATTATGACGTGCTATCCAAGATTGGGATACGAGTCATAGTTGAGAGCAACCTAAGTCAGTAATCAAAATACGTAGCTTTCTAGGCTTAGTTGGTTATTATCGGAGATTCGTGGAAAGATTTTCTCGAATCGCTACTCCACTAACTCAGCTGACTCGTAGAGATACAAAATTCGAATGGAGCGAGGAATATGAAAGAGCTTCTAAGAACTCAACATGCGACAACGACGTTGGCTCGAGTTGTTGAAAGATTACAACCATACCATTCAATACCATCTTGGAAAAAAAAACGAACATGGTAGCTGACGCGTTGAGTAAAAGATCGTATGCATTTACGAGTGCGATATTGTTAATACAAAGACCCATTTCGTATGACTTACAGAAGATGGAGATAGAGTTAAAGATTCCAAGAACCTGCGTGAAGATAATGAATATACTGTGACGCCCCCAAAATAGGTATACATCACCCATTCTGAGTCGCCAAATACATGGTACAGAAATAAATACAACTTCAGTAATACAATTGTCGTGCAAAATACAACAACACATATACTGTGAGTTTGAATACAAATATAGTGTAATAGAGAGTATACAAACTCAAAAGGAATCCTCATTACAATTATTGATACACTATTTTACAAAATAGTGAGGACTATTAATACATCTATCCTGAACCATCACTCCATACCCCGGCTAGTTCCTGCTATGTTCTCACCTCTTGGGAAGAAAAATGGAACAAAAAAGAAAAGGGTGAGCTCAACTAGCCCAGTAAAGAATATTATGACTAAGATAATATACAAAAATTTATCATTAGTCTTCAACAGGGAAAAATCTGATAAAATATATGAGACAACAAGTTTTAGATCATCAACTGCAGCGGAAACAACAATCCATTAGAAGAGTCAAGTAGAGAATGAGTTCTACTATCTTCTAAGATTTAAAAGTCCATCATCAATATTTTATCCTTGTAACATCAATCAATATACATCTTTAATCAAATATTAATCTTTTGCACTAATGTGCCAAAGATATTCATCAGTATCACCAGGTTGGTCATGTTCATCTCAACACTGCTCATCTTTGCACTTCACGGGCCAAAGATATTCATCGATTAATCATTCATCTTTGCACTACAGGCCAAAGATATTCAGTAATATCATCATTTAGGACTGAGGATGATGAAAAATATTTATAAAGAACGAATTCAGTGAGACCGAAGGACAAATATTAAGGATTCGTATAACAGTTTATACAAGATCAATAATACTCCATAATAAACTATAGTGGAGTAAAATTCAAGAATGAAGATCAAAATATGGATTTAATTTCAAGAATAAGGGTCACAACAGATAACTTGGAAGAAGAAAAAAATAATTTTTTTTCTTTTGTGAACAAGACCGTGAACAATAAGCAAGTGAAAGATTTACTAAATGAAAGCGATTGAAGAAGCGAATCGTGAAGTGAGCGATTTCGTGAACAATACCCAGTCATGAAAAGTTTCAAATTTGATAAAAAGTTCAGACCAATAATCTTATGAAATGATATTTAGATGAAATGAAATTTCTAATCATTTCAGGAATTATAGAAGCAATATTTACCATAGTAAGTTCAAATTTAGGAATATGAAATTAAATAATATCCCTTCCATACTATGGAGTATGAAAGAAAATAATATTTCTCACTAGTATTGAAATAAAATAATATCATTTACCTTGGTAGAAACTGGATTTGACTGGAATATCAAATATTATTCTGAGAAAATCTTGCAGAAAAACTATGCTCAAAATATTCTTATACTCAAAAAAATACTCACAATACTTTAGAATAAGAATTTCTGAGTATGAATTGGTGTGTTGAGGAAGGAGGGGTTACCCCCTATTTATAGCAACGGAAGGAAAGAAAAGTTAAGCAGATTTGCCTAACTTCTCTGCCTAATTTTCAAACCTCACATATTTTCCATATGGGTGGGGGGCCACCCTTTGAAATCAAGTTTGCCTACAACGTTTTTTCACCAACAAATGGCCTAACAAAACACTAACCACTCATATCTTCCTTATAGATGAGGTCCACATGGAAAATCTCATACCATTATGCTGACATTAATTCAATTAAGCCACCAACAAGGAATACAAAACATCCACCAACCCACTTAGGAAAACACAAAGATATACTGCTATGCATTCGAATGCAATTTGTTTACTCCATCTTCTTTAACCACATGCATATATATATATATATATATATATATATATATATATATATATATATTATAACAATAATATTATTATTTAACCAATTATAAAATATTACAATAATATTTTGAATGAATATTCTATCGGAGAAATAATTGTCAAACTTTCAACAAATAATTCATACTAAAATTCCTTCATTTATAACCACATAAATAAATAAATCCCTCATTTATATCCACATCAAATAAATATTTCCTTATCATATAAATCAATAATTAATTATTCACAAATAATATTACAGAATCACAATTATGACAACCAAGGCCGCTTCCAGTGAGAAAGGGGCTTTCCAATAAAGGATTTCTCCTCATCGGGCTCAATTAGGTGACCAAACCTCTCCTCGATGTAACTTTCTAGACATTTCCAATAATGTTATCTAATAATATTATTCAAATAATATGAATTATTGATCCGATAATGGAAAATCTTTGTAAGTTGACAATTATTGAAATAATAATAATATAAAATATCAACGCATGACAATTATTGAATTAATAAAATAAAATATTAAATAAGAATTATCGTAATAATTATTGAGTAGGCTTTCTTACGTAAGAATCAATAATTCAACAATACCATGCGCAATACCAGTGTGTTATTGTGCAACCACGCCAGACATCAGATTTTAACCACCGTGTAAACCAACAATGTTGTTTCGTGAATAATTATGCCGTTTATTTATAAAAACTCAAACTTTGTCGCTTTTCTTCATCATCCGAGCGCTTATTATGTTATGGGGTCCACAAATGATCTAGCTGTCAGCATAAATACGGATATTCTCGACAAGAAGAATATTCCACGAACAAGTGAATATTCCCCGACAACAATGATTATCTTATAACCACTTGCTTATTTTGCAAAATTTGCACATTTCACCCATAACCAAAGTATTATATCAAATTATCACCTTATTATTTCAAGATAATAAATAGAGAAATTTCAATTTTATTTATAATAAGTTGGGGTCTTACAACCTCCCTCCTTATGAAATTTCGTCCTCGAAATCGACGACGCATACTGTGTGTTTTGAAAAGGTGAGGTACCTCGCTTTCATTTCCGATTCCAACTCCGTGTCATTTCTTCAATAGCATGGTTTCTCCACAAAACCTTAACTTGTGGTATAACCTTCGATGCGTAGAGACATCTTTCTTTCCTATCCAAGATCTTAACAGTACCTCTCGTCGACGTTAAATCTTCTTGGCTATCTCATCTGGTTCTAACGCAATAATGTGGTTCGGGTCTTTAACATATTTATGAAGCATAGATATGTGAAAAATATTATGAACACGAGACATACTTGGAGGTAACGCGAGTCTATAGTCCATATTTCCTATTCGTTTAAGAATCTCAAATGGACCAATAAATCGTGGATTGAGCTTTCCTCTCTTCCCAAATCTTGTAACTCCCTTCCATGGAGCAATACGTAACAGTACATGATCTCTAATATTAAATTCCACTTCCTTTCGATGAAGATCAACATAACTCTTTTGTCGATCATGTGCCGTTTATATACGTTATCGAATCGTTTGGATCTTCTCTGTAGTCATTCGTACCAACTCTGGTCCCAACAATGTTGTTTCTCCCACCTCGTCCAAGCATACTGGAGAATGACATTTTCGTCCATACAACGCCTCGAATGGAGCCATGCCTATACTTGCTTGATAACTGTTGTTGTAGGAGAATTCCACCAGGTGGTAGGTACTTATCCCAACTCCTTTGAAATCTAGGACACGTAGTCTTAATAGATCTTCAAGAGTTTGAATAGTCCCTCTCGATTGTCCGTCTGCTTGAGGATGGTATGCCGAATCGAATCGTAAATCTGCGTGCCCATAGCTTTTTGCAAGCTAACCAAAAATCTTGAAGTGAATCTTGGGTCACGATCCAAACTATGGATACGGCAAGATACCATGCAATCTCACAATCTCATTCACGCACATACGAGAAAGGCGCTCAAGGAATAAGTCTCACGACGTCGAAGAAATGAGAAGACTTGGTTAATCTATCAACAATAACCCAAATCGCATCTATACCTTGAGAAACTTTGGGAAGACACATGAACTAAATCCATGGTAATGTGTTCCCACTTCCATTTTGGAATCTCAAGTGGTTGAATGGACCTTTTGGCACTTGATGTTCGCCTTTACACGCCGTTGTGTTAAACACCTCGAGATAAACTCCGCGATCTCTCTTTTCATATTGTTCCACCAAAATGTGTGTCAAATATCATGATACATTTGGTACTCCTGTGATGGATCATGAACGGGTGTCAGTGTGCCTCCATCATGATTCTATGCTTCAAGTCGTAATCGTTAGAACGGAAAGTCTAGAGTTGACTCAAGTATTCCTTCTTCATCGATTCTTGCTTCGAATAACACCTTCTTGTACTTTCTTCTTCATACGCATTAGCCCTGTGTCCGTAGCTTGAGCAAACTTTAACTTTATCGATTAAAGTTGGTTCTACTAGTATATTCACCATCATCACGTGGGTCCCTTGAGTCTTTAACTCAATCTCCATCCTTTGTAAATCGTACAAAATGGGTCTTTGTGTTAACAACATCGCACTCGCATTCGCATACATCATCTTCTACTCAACGCGCACTACTACTACTTTTGTTTTTCCAGGATGGTATCAATGGTATGATCGTAATTTTCAACAAATGAGCCAACGTCGTTGCCGCATGTTGAGTTCCTTTTGGGTGAAGAAGTATTTGAGGCTTTTATGATCCGTGAAAGATCTCCACTTTCTCCCCATACTGGTAGTGTCTCCAGATTTTCAACGCTTAAAACGCCATCGGGCCGCTAACTCTAGATCATGAGTAGGATAATTCCTCTCATATTCTTTGAGTTGTCGTGAGGCATAGGCTATGACTTTCCCATGTTGCATGAGAACACATCCTAACCCTTTTGCTCAAGCATCATCAGATATAACAAATCCATCCGATCCGGATGGTATTGCTGTAATCAGTGCCAAAATGAGTTTCCTCTTGAACTCTTGGAAACTCTTCTCGCATTCCTCGCTTCCATACAAATTTTATATCCTTCCGAGTCAATCGAGTTAATGGAGTAGCGATTCGAGAAAATCCTTCCACGAATCTCCGATAATAACCAATTTAAGCCCGTAAAGCTACACGACTTTGGCCACCGACTTGGTTGCTTCCCTAACTTTGTATTGTTTCAATCTTCACGTCAACAGATACTCCATGTTTTGACACCACGTGCCCAAGGAATGCTACTTCCTCAAGCCGTAACTCGCATTTCTTCAACTTGGCATATAGCTTGTTTTCACAAAGCCTTTCAAGTATCGAACAAATGGTGCTCATGATCTTCACGGCTTTTGGAATAGATGAGGATGTCATCAATAAAGACAACAACTAACCGATCCATATATTCTTTGAATACACGGTTCATCATATCCATGAAAGCAAAGAGGAGCATTAGTCAATCCAAAAGACACGACTAAGAATTCATAATGCCCGCATCGAGTTCTCAAGGCGTCTTTGGAATATCCTCGCTTTTAATCTTCATTAATGATATCCGAACTAAGGTCGATCTTTGAAAAGAATTGTGCTCTCTTGAATCGTCAAACAGTCATCAATGCGAGGAAACGGATACTATTCTTGATGGTGACATGGTTCAATTCTCAGAGTCAATACAAAGTCGC
This sequence comes from Panax ginseng, assembly GCA_020205605.1. Lineage (NCBI taxonomy): Eukaryota > Viridiplantae > Streptophyta > Magnoliopsida > Apiales > Araliaceae > Panax > Panax ginseng. The sequence continues at coordinate 119,190,089 of CM035143.1, read as the reverse complement.
AGATACTCGCCTTTCTTCTTTCTGAATAATAAAATAGAGCACCCCAAGGAGATGTACTAGGACGAATGAAACCGATGTCTAACAATTTCTGCGGTTGGACTTTTAACTCCTCAAGTTCAATAGAGCCATTCGATATGGGGTTTTAGAAATGGGTTTTGTACCGGTTGCTCAGGTCAATAACGAATTCAACATCACGTTCGGGGTAGACCGGAAGTCTTCGTGAAATACATCAGAAATTCACTAACAATGTAAATTTTATTCAAATCGACGTGTTTTTGTTCAAGTCTCGTGACATGGGCTAAGAAAGCTTGACATCCGCTTTTTCAATAAATGAATAGCTTTATGGCTCGATATGACAAATGATCGATTTTAGTGGTTTAGTAGTTTGAATTCGTATGACAGGTTGGTTAGGAATATGAAAACTAACAACCTTACAAAAACAATCAATTTTAGCATGATGAGTGGTTAACCAATCAATTCCTAAAATCACATCAAAAGCAAGTATCTTTAAAGAGATAAGATCAACAGGTAATGTGATAGTGCCAACTTGGATCATGCAAGATTTATAAACTATAGATGTAACGAAGGTTTCACCCAACGGAGTCTCCACTGATAAATCAAAGTCTAATTTCTCCGGAGTCAAGTTTAAACGTTGAGCACAAGCAGGAGAGATAAAAGAATGGGTAGAACCGGTATCTAGTAAGGTATAAACTTCGCAAGAGTTCAAGATTAGCTTACCCGTGATCACCTCGTTCGGGTTCACCAACAAATGGCCTAACAAAACACTAACCACTCATATCTTCCTTATAGGTGAGGTCCACATAAAAAATCTCATACCATTATGCTGACATTAATTCAATCAAGCCACCAACAAGGAATACAAAACATCCACCAACCCACTTAGGAAAACACAAAGATATACTGCTATGCATTCGAATGCAATTTGTTTACTCCATCTTCTTTAATCACATGCATAAAATATATATATATATATATATATATATATATAATATATATAACAATAATATTATTATTTAACCAATTATAAAATATTATAATAATATTTTGAATGAATATTCTATCGGAGAAATAATTGCCAAACTTTCAACAAATAATTCATACTAAAATTCCTTCATTTATAACCACATAAATAAATAAATCCCTCATTTATATCCACATCAAATAAATATTTTCTTATCATATAAATCAATAATTAATTATTCACAAATAATATTACAGAATCACAATTATGACAACCAGACCATTCCCAAGAAAGAAGGGACTTTCCAATAAGGATTATTGAAATAACAATAATATAAAATATCAACGCAATAATTATTGAATCAATAAAATAAAATATTGAACAGTAATTACTGTAACAATTATTGAGTAGTGTCTTCTTACGTGAGAATCAATAATTCAAAATATCATGCGGTAATAGGTAATGGTAATTGTAATAACGCCAGACATCGTATTTTAACCACCGGGTATTCCAACAATTGTTACCAGTAACAACGCCGTTATTTATAAAAACTCAATTTTTATCGTTTTTCTTTCATCCGATAGTTATTCGTTATGGGGCCCATAAATGGTCGAGCTAAATGCAATAATATTCTCCTACGTAAATAATATTCCACGACCAAATGAATATTTTATAACCACTTGCATATTTTGAAAAAAAAATTCATATCTCACCCTTAACTTTAAACTTTTATCAATTTAATCATTTACTGAATTGTAATTATAATAAAATTGAATATTTTATTTCATAAAATTCGAGGTCTTACAATCTCCCCTCCTTATGAAATTTCGTCCTCGAAATTTGCGTTGCACTGTATTTCAAAAAGTTAAAAATACCTTGCTTTCATTTCAGATTATATCTCCGGGTCATCATGATTTCTCCATCGCTTTCATCTCCCGTGATAACTTCATTTGGGTTCTTCACATTGGGAAGTCGTGACAACCGCCATCCCTCGAACTACCCGATTTTGACTTGTCTGGGCAAGATTTGGCGTCATCACTACCGTTGGAATATACTTTTCTATAAAGACATATTCCTCCCTCAATCGCCTTCGTCTTACTCTCCGATTCATGATCTCGAATCATCAATCTTCGATCCATATCGAATTCAGTTTGGACTGCTCAGATAGGGTAATTCAAAACTCGATGTTGGGTTCTCCCAATTGCTTTCAAAAAGAGAAATTCATATCATCTATTTTAGCCTTCTTAGATCGGACATCTCTTTCCACAATATCCACGTGTCGTGCGGCTTTTGCCCTTGTGATCACTTATTCTCACTCGTTCAGCTTTTCTTCTTTCAAATTTCATATTCCATCTTTATCATCTCATACTACGCCAAAGAATGCTTCTGTTCAAGCATCACATATCGGGTAACACAAGCTTGAATTGTTGCATCCTTTTATTCCACGACCATCCGCCGTTCAAATTTCTTCTTCTAACTCATGAACATGATTTTGCAATTCTACATTTTGATCATATAATACCTCAAATAAATTCTCCTCGGTATTTCTTCTTCCTCTTCTTCCTCACTCTCATTGTTACCTCCTGCGACTATCTCGGTGTAACTATCAATTCTTTATTCACCACATGGATTTCTCTAATTCTTCTTGCTTTGATATCACATTATCCGGTTGGTGATTAGAGGTATCCCATGCAAGCCTCATTCACACCATTGTTAGCATTCTCACCGCCATTCTCAAATCGCCATAAAACAAGGGTTAATTAAGCAAATTAACGTATCACATAATATCCATATATTATGACCAACCAACAATTAAGCTTAGGTAGGACACACTAGCGAAGGATTTACTCATCTCTCCCTCCTAGTTATATTCCCGATCTCCGCTGGAGACCATATCCTAAGCTCGATACCAAATGTGACAACCCCAAAATAGGTCCATTCCATCCAACCTATTTCGAGTCGCCAAATACATGGTATGAAAACAACTACAATTTTATTGCAACAATTGTCGTGCAAAATACAACAACACATATCTTTGTGAGTTTGGATACAAATATATACCAACTGTGACTCTCATCCCAACCTTGGATAGCACGTCACAATGACACCTTAAATAAAGGTATAGTTAAAAACTGTTTTAGAAATTAGAATCTTTGGGAAGTGCTCAAGGAAACCTTCATGCATGGGAGGCCATGCGTCTAGGTTATGATAGATATCATATGGCCACAAAATTATCCTTGGTTGACCCAATATATCCCAAAGAAAAACGAGAAGATTACTATCATATTCTTCCCAATGGTGAGTCTTCTCTTGACATATCATTATCTCCACTGTCTCTAAATGAGATTTATACTTCAAACAAACACCAAGATTATATAGGTAGTGCTCGTAAATATACTCAAAGAAGTGGATGAGCACAACCCTGTCTTATGATGACACGAGGTTGTATGTCATTAGACATCTTGTATGATAGTGGCAAAACACCCTTCCAACGTTGGGTTTGCCTCACCCTAGTTGATTCACCAAATATAACTACTAAATAATGACCACCGTTCTATTCCCCTGTTACCCCCGCTCGACCCAGCTACACTCCTATTACCTGAAAGGAATTGTGAAACATAAGGGTGAGCACAACTAGCCCAGTAAAGAATATCATGACTAAAGATAATTAAATTATCAATAGCCTTCATCAATAATAAATCAGAGATTTAGAACATATGGTAGATGATAAAAATTTCAACCATAGTTGTAGCGGAACGAGCAATCCATTAGAAGAGTCAAATAGACCATAAAGTCTATTATGTTCTCTATGTTAAAAATCCACCAACAATGTTTTATCCCTGTAACATCAATCAACAGTTCTGGTCCACAATCATATGAATAACTCATAATCATAATTGTGATTCTAAATTTCTCTTCGCATCCGTGATTTAAGATAATTTTCATCACATGTCTTTTTCCTGAAACATCAAAGATCATGGTTATACCAAATCATAGTTCCTGCTTATAATCATACTTTAACAATTTCATCTTTTGCACCTACGGCCAAAGATATTCATCAATGCACCATCTTTGCACTACTGTGGCCAAAGATATTCAACAACATGTGTCATCTTCAGACCACGGCCAAAGATATTCATCAACAATTCATCTTTGCACTACAAAGCAAAGATATTCCTCAACAGCTCATATTTGCACTACAGCCAAAAAATATTCATCAACAGGTTCATATTTGCACTCTAAAGTCAAATATATTAATATCTCAAAGAAATATATAATCATTTCGTAATTTATATAAACAATTATAACCATGTTGATCATTTCACCTTTGCACTTAAGCTAAAAATATTCAATTATAAATTCAATGGTCATGATCATACCAAACCAACAATTCAACTTTGCACCATCGGCCAAAAAGAACTCATAGTCATGATCATACCAAAAATCTACCCATCTTTACACTCAAGTCAAAGAGAAATATCATCATTAGAGTTATAAAAAAGTTATATATGATAATAAAAATAATATGATTAACATATAGTTTTAATCTCGAGAGTAATATTCATAAATCAACTATAATTTGGTTAGAAAAAGAAACCAATTTTGTCATGAATAGTAACTCGTGAATAATAACTCATGAATAGTAAACCCGACACAAAAAGGTAAAAATTCCACAATAAAATACATACCAATATTTCAGTATAATGATATTGAAATAACATTTCTTAAACTTATAAACAATTTATTTTAATTGTTTACACTTTACTAAATAATGCATTTAATCATTCTAAAATGTCAAACTCATAAGATTTCATCACCAATAACCAAAACCCTCATAAAAAAATCAAGATATAACTCATGTATGATTCTCAAGCCATAAAATCATATTTTCCAATTTTCTTACTTCATATAACATATTTAATTCTTTTACTTATAACTAGACCATTTTTATGAAAAATACCAAATCAGTTCCAAAAATATTTCTTTTCTGGGATTTAGCAGAATATAGTCCCATATTGAACATATATTTTTCATATGGCCAAAACCGCCGAATATTTAGACATTTATCATAAATTGTACTTTTATCCAAAAATTCCGAAACTCACAGAGTATAATGATATTATATAGATGTACTCCCAATAAAAATTTCATCAATTTTGGAGTTAACCACAAGGAGTTATAAGCGGTTACTTTTAAAATAGTCTTTTCCCGTAAAATTCATAACTCTTAATCTATACATCCAAAAATTACCATTTTTAGACACAATCAATAAAACTCATCAAAATATAATTTCAAATTTTTTCGAAATTTTGTGAAGGTCTGAAAAGTTACGAACTGAAAAACATAATAACCCTTAAAATCCCTTACCTCAAAAAAAGAAGAGAGATTCGATCGAATATCGGATGAAAAACCAAAGGAAACTTCTACTAAATAGCAACTCTCAAAGTATCTATCTCAAAAATATGCTTGATAATATAGAGAGAAAGAAAACTTATTTCTGGTGTGATTTTCAATTCTAATATAAGCACCTATTTATAAGAAAATTTCAGAACACCAAAGGAGACTAAATAATAAGTTAATATTATTTTATTTCCTTATTCCTATGCATGCTCTTGACCAAGCTCAGCCACCAGCCATCTTTGAACAAAATTTGGCAGCCCACATGTGTTAAAACAAAAGTGGGTCCCACCCAAAAATTAATAAAAATTATTTTATTTTCTGAAACTTCAACAATTCATAGAAAATAGACCGTTTATCAGAAAAATATAAATTTTATGTCCATTCTGCCTGAAATCGAATTCTCTACAGCTTTGTAGCTTTGAGTTTTTCCAAATTCCAAATCAAAAATATCCGAAATCCACAAACGGATGAATTTTAATACCTCCACAATCGGCTAAAAATAATCGATAAAACACCTCAACATTAATTCCTTCATTTTTATCCACATAAAAATAAATATATCCATCATTTATATCCACGTAAAATAAATATTTCCTTATCATATAAATCAATAATTAATTATTCACAAATAATATTATGTAATCACAATAATGACAACCGGCAGTTCTCGAGGAAAGGGGCTTTTCAAAAGGATTTCTCTCATCGCACGTTAATTAGGTGACAAACCTCTTCGATGTGAACTTTCTAGACATTGCCAATAATCTTTATCTAATAATATTATTCAAATAATATGAATTATTGATCGATAATCAGAATATCATGTGCGGTGACAATTATTGAAACAACAATAATATAAAATATCAACGCGACAATTATTGAATCGATAAAATAAAATATTGAGCGATAATTCTTGTAACAATTATTGAGTAGTAGTCTTCTTTACGTAAGAATCAATAATTGGTGCAATATCGGTATCTTCTTGTCAACAACGCGTATTCTTGTATTTCACGGGTATTCCAGCGGTGTTATTGATAACAACTACGTCGTTATTTATAAAAACTCGATTTTTGTCGTTTTCTTCATCAAATATTATTAGTTATATGGGCCCATAAATGGTTGTCGCATGCGAATATTCTCTCGCAGAAAGAATATTCCACGACCAAATGAATATTCTATTAACCTGAATATTTTATAACCACTTGCGTATTTTGAAAAAAAAATTCATATCTCATGTAAGACCCCGGATTTTATGAAATAAAAGTATTCAATTTTTCTTATAATTACTATTCAGTAAATGGTTAAATTGATAAAAGTTAAAGTTAAGGGTGATATATGAATTTTTTTTCAAAATATGCATGTGGTTATAAAATACTCATTGTTGTCGGGAAATATTCGTTTGGTCGTGGAATATTCTTGTTGTCGGGGAATATTCGTACGACGGCACAATCTTTTGTGGTCCCCATAACGGAAAGAGATTGGATGAAGAAAACGATAAGTATGAGTTTTTATAAATAACGCACGTAATTGTTACCGTTAATATCATCGTTGGAATACCCGTGGTTAAAACACAAGAATACGCCATTGTCAGACAAGAAGAAGACACGATATTGCACCAATTATCGATTCTTACGTAGAAGACACTACTCAATAATTGTTACAAAGAATTATCGCTCAATATTTTATTTTATTAATTCAATAATTGCTGCGTTGATATCTTATATTATTGTTGCTCAATAATTGTCACTGCACAGTATTTCCCATTATCAGATCAATAATTCAGATTATTTGAATAATATTATTAGATAACATTATTGGCAATGTCTAGAAAGTTCTGTCTAAGGAGAGGTTTGGTTGTGACGCCCCCAAAATAGGTCAATTCTTCCAACCCATTCTGAGTCGCCAAATACATGGTACAGAAATAATTACAACTTCATTAATACAATTGTCGTGCAAAATACGACAACACATAAATTGTGAGTTTATATACAAATATTGTCTTCTAGACAATATCCATACTCAAATAAGTTCTCATTATAATTATTGATACACTAATTTACAAAATAATGAGGACTACTAAAACAACTGTCTTGAACCATTACTCCACACCCCGACTAGTTCCCGCTATATTTTCGTCTCTTGAGAAGAAAAATGGAACAAAAAGGAAAAGGGTGAGCTCAACTAGCCCAGTAAAGAATATTATGACTAAGATAATGTACAACAAATTATCTTTAGTCTTCAACAGGAAAATCGATAGAATAGAATGTATAATAAGTTTTAGATCAACAAGCTGCAATGAAACAACAATTCATTGTAAGAGTTAAGTAGAGAATGATATCTACTATCATCTATGAATTTAAAAGTCCATCATCGATATTTTATCTCTGTAACATCAATCAATATACATCTTGAATCAAATAGTCATCTTTGCACTACGGGCCAAAGATATTCATCAGTTGGTCATGTTCATCTCAACACCTGTTCATCTTTACACTACAGGCCAAAGATATTCATCAGTTGGTCATGTTCATCTAAAAACCTATTCATCTTTGCACTACGGGCCAAAGATATTCATTATAAAATCATTCATCTTTGAACTACAGGCCAAAGATAAAACAAGGGTTAATTAAACAAATTAACATATCACATATTAACCATATAGTTCGATTGACCAACAAATAAGCTTAGGTATGACATACTAGCAAAGGATTACTTGTCTCTCCCCTCCTAGTACTATTCCCCGATCTCCGCCAGAGACCATATCCCTAAGCTCTGATACCAATTGTGACGCCCCCAAAATAGGTATACAACACCCATTCTGAGTCGCCAAATATATGGTACAGAAACAACTACAACTTTATTAATACAACATAAAAACTATGAGTTTAAATACAAATATTATCATCTAGACAATATCCACACTCAAATAAGTCCTCATTACAATTATTAATACACTATTTTACGAATAAGTGAGGACTACTAGTAACAACTTCTAGAACCATCATTCCACACCCACTAGTACTCGCTACATTCTCGCCTCCCCGAGAAGAAAAATGGAACAACAAGGAAAAGGGTGAGCTCAACTAGCCCAATAAAGAACATTATGACTAAGATAATATAGAACAAATTATCGTTAGTCCTCAACAGGAAAAATCTAATGTAATACAATAGACAACCCGCTTTTAAATCAATCTTCAGAAGTGGAAACAACAATTCATTAGAAGAGTTAAGTAGAGAATGCAAACTACTATCTTCTATATATGAATTTAAAAGTTCATCGTCGATATTTTATCCTCGTAACATAAATCAATATATATCCGAATCAAATATTCATCTTTGCACTACAGGTGCCAAAGATATTCATCATTGGTCATGTTCATCTAAACACTGCTCATCTTTGCACCACGGGCCAAAGATATTAATCGATCAACCATGTTCATCTCAACACTGCTCATCTTTTGCACTACGGCCAAAGATATTCATCAAGAAATCATTCATCTTTTCACTATAGGCCAAAGATATTCAAGAATATCATCATTTAGGATCGAGGATCTTTGAAAAATATTTAAAAGAAAACGAATCCAATTGAAACAAAAGAACAAGTATTAAGGATTCGTACTTTAAATAATCCAAGTTCAAAAATACTTCATTAATAACCAGATTGGAGTAAAATTCAAGAATGAAGATCAAAACATAGATCCAATCAAAGATAGGAATTATAACCAGACAATCTTGGACACAGAAATTAATTTTTCCGTGAATAAGGTCGTATTCGTGAATAAAGGTAGAATACGTGAATAAGGTTGTATACGTGAATAAGAATCTCAGACCTCAAAAGATAGAAATTTCACAAAAAAAAATATCATCACGCTTCATTAATAAGACTCGTGAATAAGAACTCATGAATAGTAACTCGTGAATAGTACTCATGAATAGTAACCCCAACATGAAAAAGTTCTAAATTTGATAAAAATTTCTAACCAATATTTCGACATAATGATATTGATGAAATAATATCATTTTCGAATAAAATAACATCCCTTACCTTTAAAAAGAATAAGACTTCGATCGAAATAATCGGATATAGTCTTTGAAAGAACTTGCAACCAGATATAAGTAATACTCAAAGTACTAAAATAATCACAAGAATACGCTCAATATATCGAGAGAGAAAGAGAGAGAAATCTGTAGTTTCTGGTATGATTTTTAATTCTAACCTAAGCACCCTATTTATAGGAAAATGCTTAGAACACCAAAGCAGAAAATTTAATATAATGTTAATATATATATATATATATATTAAAATCCTAGGCACACCAAAACAGATCCAAATATCAGCCACCAAAAGTCAACTAAATCAAAAAAATATTTTTCTTAATTAAAACTTCTAAAAATCAAATATTTCGGAATTTCGGAAGTTCAATAATTCATAATAAATAGCCCTTTTATCATAAAATTCAAATCTCGCATCTTTTTATAGGAAATTCAATTCTCTACAACTTTACAGAAGAAAATTTTTCCAAATTCCAAACAGAAATTGACCAACATCCATAAACGGACGATTTTACAGGCTATAATCAAATTTTAGTCAAGAAATGGGGTCCACCGACACACAAAACATGTGTTAAACAACTTTTGCAACAAAAATACTCTTCCTTCTCATATACTCATATATCTCACATTCATTGTAAAAATATCACCATTATTATATTATAATAATATAATAAAATATTATTTTATCAGAAAAGATAAAATATCAATTTTTAACAATTGTCACTTTAAAAATTTTCTCCATCTATATCCACATAAAATCAATATTTTCCTCATCATATAAATTAATAATTAATTATTCACAAATAATATTATAGAATCACAAAGATCGCAACTGTGCCGCTCCTCAGAAAGAGGGGCTTTCCAATAAGGATTTCTCCCATTTGGCTACGCAATTAGGTGACCAAACCTCTCCTTAGATGTAACTTTCTAGACATTGCCAATAATATTTTCTAATAATATTATTAGGATAATATGAATTATTGCTTCGATAATAGAAAATACGGTGAAGTGACAATTATTAAAACAACGGTAATATAAAATATCAACGCAAAGCAATTATTGAATCAATAAAATAAAATATTGAACAAGAATTCATCGTAATAATTATTGAGTAGTGCCTTCTTTACGTAAGAATCAATAATGGTGCAATACTGCGGTGTCATCTTTGCAACAACGCCAGTATTATCGTGTGTTTTAACCACCGGTATTCCAACAAGATATTAACCAGAATAACTCATACAAGTTATTTATAAACAACTTATACTTGTCGTTTTCTTCATCCAATCGCTTCACATTATGGGCCCAATAAAGATCAAGGCCGTCAGCATTTAATATTCCCGATAAAGAAGAATATTCCACGACCAAACTAATATTCCCCGACAACAATGAATATTTTATAACCACCTGCTTATTTAAAATATTTGCGCATTTTACCCATAACTAACCACATTAATCAAATCAACCCTTACTATTTCAAAATAATAAATAGAGGAAATTAAATTTCATTTATTAATAATTTGGGGTCTTACATATTTGGCGACTTAGAATGGGTTGGATGAAATGGACCTATTTTGGGGGCATTACAGTTGGTATCAGAGCTTAGGGATATGATCTCTGGCGGAGATCGGGGAATAGAACTAGGAGGGGAGAGACGAGTAAATCCTTCGCTAGTGTGTCCTACCTAAGCTTATTTGTTGATCAGTCATAATATAGGGGTATTATGTGATTTGTTAATTTGTTTAATTAACCCTTGTTTTATGGAAGTATTTAAGAATGTCGACTGAGAATGTTAACAGTGGATTAAATTAGATTGTGGAGACACCTTTAGTCACCAACCAGGCTCATGTGATGTCAGGCGAAGAAGGAATTAGAGATATCCATGTGGTGAGTGAAGAATTGATAGTTGCACCCGAGATAGTCGTAGAGGTAACAGCTGAGAGTGAGAAAGAAGAGGAAGAAGAGGTACCTGAGCAGAGTTTATTAGAGGTATTATATGATCAAAATGTAGAATTGCAAAATCGTATTCATGAGTTAGAAGAGCAGGCTAAAGAACGGCAGGCGGTCGTGGAGCAAAAGGATGCAACGATTCAAGCTTGTGTTACCCGATATGTGATGCTTGAACAGAAGCACTCTTTGGCAGAGTATAAGATGATAAAGCTAGAATCTGAGCTGAAAGAAGAAATAACTGAACGAGTGAGAATGAGTGATGCATGGGTAAAAGCCGCACGACGCGTTGATATTGTGGAAAGAGATGTCCGATCTAAGAAGAGAAGATTTAACGATGACGAGAAAACGCTTCGGAAAGACCAAAGACCAACACCAAAGAACAAATTCTGGGGAAAAGAACGTACCGCGGTTAGATGCTACAAATGCGGAGAGGAGGGACATATAAGTCCAAACTATTCACAGTCTTCCAAGGTATGTTTTAGTTGTGGAAAAGATGGTCACATAGCTCGATTTTGTTCTGTAGCAAAATCAAGTCCAGCTGGAACAGTGGCACCAAAGGCGGATACGGAAAAGACAAAGTCAACGGTTCCTGGAAGAGCGTTTGTCGTGACCGGTCAGAATGCGAGGAACCCGAACGAAGTTAGCATGGATTAGTTAATAATAAATTCTTACGAAGTTTATACCTTATTAGATACCGGTTCTACCCATTCATTTATCTCTCCTGCTTATACTCAACGTTTAAACTTGACTTTGGAGAAAATTAGACTTTGACTTATTTGTTGAAACTCCGTTAGGAGAAACTTTCGTTACATCCGCTGTTTATAAATCTTGCTTGATTCAAGTTGGCACTATCACATTACCTGTTGATCTTATATCTTTAAATATTCTTGCATTTGATGTGACCTTAGGGATTAATCGTCAACCACTCATCATTGCCAAAATTGATTATTCGTAAGGTTGTTAGTTTTCATATTCCTAAGCAACCTGTTATTCGAATTTAAGCAACCAAACCAATGAAGTCAAACTCTTTTATATTAAGCCGTAAAGTCATTCGTTTATTGAAAAACGGATGTCAAGCTTTCTTAGCCATATTATGGACTTGAACAAAAATACGTCAGATTTGAATGATATTTCTGTTGTTAGTAAATTTCCTGATGTATTTCCTGAAGAATTTCTTGGCTTACTCCCAAAGTGTGATATTGAATTTTGTATCGACTTTGAACCCGATACAAAACCCATTTCTAAAATCTCATGGCTCCTATTGAACTTCAGGAGTTAAAAAATTCAACTGTAGAAGTTTGTACCCGAGCCTCTATCTGGTGACTTCCTTTGTGGAATGCACCGAAGCCAGACTCTCTGTAGGGGACACCATATTCGTGCGATAGTAAACTGATAGGTGTCATTGTGATGTGCTATCCAAGATTGGGATATGAGTCACAGTTGAGAACAACCTAAGTTGGTAATTGAAATACGTAGCTTTCTAGGCTTAGTTGGTTATTATCGGAGATTCGTGGAAAGATTTTCTCGAATCGCTATTCCATTAACGCAGCTGACTCGTAGAGATACAAAATTCGAATGGAGCAAGGAATGTGGGAAGAGCTTCGAAGAACTCAATAGGAGACTCATTTTGGCACATGTTCTGACCATACCATCCTGGAAAAGCGAACGTGGTAGCTGACGTGTTGAGTAAAAGATCGTATACGAGTACAAATACGATATTGTCAAAGACCCATTTCATATAACTTACAAATGATAGATATAGAGTTAAAGACTCAGGGACTCACGTGATGATATACAAGTAGAACCGACTTTAATCGATAAAGTTAAAAACGTTCAAGCTACACACCGGAGCTGATGAATATGAAGAAGGAGGTACAAGAAGTTGTTATTCCAAAAGTGAGAATTGGCGATGTGAGGAAAGCTCAAACCTTCGATTTATTAGTCCATTTGAAATCCTCGATCGAATAGGAACTGTGGCCTATAGACTCGTTTTACCGCCAAGTATGACGCGTGTTCATAATGTTTTTCACGTATCGATGTTACGTAAATATGTGGACGAATCTGAACCATGTTATTGAGTTAGAACCAAATGAGATAGCCAAGACTTAACGTATGAAGAGGTAATTCTGTCAAGATTTTGGATAGGAAGGAGCATGTCCTACGACGAAGGTCATACCACAAGTTAAAGTTTGTGGAGAAACCATGCTATATTGAGGAAATGACGGGAGTTGGAAACGGAAATGAAAGCGAGGTATCCTCATCTTTTGAAACACCAGTATCGCACGTCAATTTCGAGGACGAAATTTTATAAGGAGGGAGGTTGTAAGACCCCAAATTATTAATAAATGAAATTTAATTTTCTCTATTTATTATTTTGAAATAATAAGGGTTGATTTGATTAATGTGGTTAGTTATGGGTAAAATGCGCAAATATTTTAAATAAGCGGTGGTTATAAAATATTCATTGTTGTTGGGAATATTCGTTTGGTCGTGGAATATTCTTCTTGCTTCTGGGAATATTAAATGCGACGGTGCCGCAATCTTTTTGTGGGCCCCATGCTAAATCGATTGGATGAAGAAAACGACAAGTATAAGTTGTTTAAAAATAACGGCGTGAGTTATTACCGAATTATTTGTTGGAATACGGTGGTTAAAACACAAGTAATAGGCGTTGTTGACAAGAAGATACCAGTATTGTACCAATTATTGATTCTTACGTAAGAATGCACTATTTAATAATTGTTACAGTAATTACTGTTCAGTATTTTATTTCATTAATTCAATAATTGTTGCGTTGATTTTTTTATATTACTGTTGTTTCAATAATTGTCACTACACACGATATTTTCATTATCGAAGCTAATAATTCATATTATCCGAATAATATTATTAGAAAATATTATTGGCAATGTCTAGAAAGTTCTGTCTAAGGAGAGGTTTGGTCACCTAATTGCGTGCCAGTAAGGAGAAATTCTTATTGGAAAGCCCACTCTTTCCTGGGAACGACCTGGTTACCAGTACTGTGATTCTATAATATTATTTGTGAATAATTAATTATTAATTTATATGATGAGGAAAATATTGATTTTATGTGGATATAGATGGAGAAAATTTTTAAAGTGACAATTGTTAAAAATTGATATTTTATCTTTTCTGATAAAATAATATTTTATTAGATTATTATAATATAATAATGGTGATATTTTTACAATGAATGTGGGATATATGAGTATATGAGGAGGAAGAGTATTTTTGTTGCAAAAGTTGTTTAACACATGTTTGTGTGTCGATGGACCCCATTTCTTATTTGAAATTTGATTATAGCTTTCGTAAAATCGTCTGCTTATGGATTTTGGTCAATTCGCATTTGGAATTTGGAAAAACTTTCTTACGTAAAGTTGTAGAGAATTGAATTTCCTATCAAAATACGCGAGATTTGAATTTTCCGATAAAAGGGCTATTTATTATGAATTATTGAAGTTCCGAAATTCCAAAATAATTAATTTTTGGAAGTTTTAATTATTTTAATTAAGAAAAACATTTTTTGATTTAGTTGACTATTGGTATTGATATTTGGATCTGATTTGGTGTGCGTAGAGGATTTTATATATATATATATATATATATATATATATATATATATATATTAAATTTTCTCGCTTTGGTGTTCTAAGCATTTTCTTATAAATAGGTGTTTAGGTTAGAATTGAAAATCATACCGAAACTACTGATTTCTCTCTCTTTCTCTCTCGATATATCGAGCGTATTCTTGTGAGTATTTTAGTACTTGAGTATTGCTATACGAGTGCAAGTTCTTTTCAAAGACTATATCCAAGATTCAGTCGTAAATCTTATTCTTTTTGAGGTAAGGGATGTTATTTTATTCAAAAATAATATTATTTCATCAATATCATTATGCCAAAATATTGGTTAGAAATTTTTATCAAATTTGGAACTTTTTCATGCTGGAGTTCTTATTCACGAGTTCTTATTCATGAGTTACTATTCACGAGTACTATTCATGAAGCGTGATGATGTTTTTTGTGAAATTTCTATCTTTTGAGGCCTGAATTACTATTCACGATATAAAGACTATTATTCACACTTTATTCACGAATCGACCTTTATTCACAAAAAAATTAAATTTTTTTTTACGTGTCCAAAATTGTCTTTATGATTCCTATCTTTGATTGGATCATGTTTTGATCTTCATTCTTGAATTTTACTCAATACGGTTATTTATGAAGTATTTTGAACTTGGATTATTTAAAGTACAAATCCTTAAAACTTGTTCTTTTGTTTCATTTGGATTCGATTTTTCTTTAAATATTTTCATCATCCTCGGTCTAAATGATGATATTCTTGAATATCTTTGGCTGTGCCAAAAAGATGAATGATTTCTTGATGATATCTTTGGCAAGTAGTGCGAAGATGAGCAGTGTTGAGATGAACATGGCCGGCCGATTAATATCTTTGGCACGTAGTAAAGATAGCAGTGTTTAGATGAACATGACCAAGCTGATGAATATCTTTTTCAGCAGGTGTTTAGTGCAAAGATGAATATTTGATTCTAGATATATATTGATTGATGTTACTGGGAATAAAATATCGACGATGAACTTTTAAATTCATATATAGAAGATAGTAGTTTGTATTCTCACTTAACTCTTCTAATGAATTGTTGTTTCAACGAAGATTGATTTAAAAGCGGTTGTCTATTGTATTTATTAGATTTTCCTGTTGAGGACTAACGATAATTTGTTCTATATTATCTTAGTCATAATGTTCTTATTGGGCTAGTTGAGATCACCCTTTTCCTTGTTGTTCCATTTTCTTCTCGTGAGGCGAGAATGTAGCGAGTACTAGTCGGGAGGTGTGGAATGATGGTTCAGAAGTTGTTACAGTAGTCCTCATTTATTGCGTAAAATAGTGTATTAATAATTGTAATGAGGACTTATTTGAGTGTGGATATTGTCTAGATGACAATATTTGTATTCAAACTCACAGTTTTTATGTTGTATTAATAAAGTTGTAGTTGTTTCTGTACCATGTATTTGGCGACTCAAAATGGGTGTTGTATACCTCTTTTGGGGGCGTCACAAAATACATGGTACAGAAACAATTACAACTTCATTAATACAATTGTCGTGCAAAATACGACAACACATAAATTATGAGTTTAAATATAAATATTGTCTTCTAGAGAATATCCATACTCAAATAAGTCCTCATTACAATTATTGATACACTATTTTACAAAATAGTGAGGACTACTAAAACAACTGTCTTGAACCATTACTCCACACCCCGACTAGTTCCCTCTATATTTTCGTCTCCTGAGAAGAAAAATAGAACAAAAAGGAAAAGGGTGAGCTCAACTAGCCCAGTAAAGAATATTATGACTAAGATAATGTACAACAAATTATCCTTAGTCTTCAACAGGAAAAATATGATGTAATACAATAGACAAACAAGTTTTAGATCAACAACCGCAATGGAAACAACAATTCATTGAAGAGTTAAGAGAGAATGATATCTACTATCATATATGAATTTAAAAGTCCATCATCGATATTTTATCCTCGTAACATCAATCAATATACATCTTGAATCAAATAGTCATCTTTGCACCACGGGCCAAAGATATTCATCACTGTCATGTTCATCTCAACACTGCTCATCTTTGCACTACAGCCAAAGATATTCATCATTGGTCATGTTCATCTAAACACTGCTCATCTTTGCACTACGGGCAAAGATATTCATTATAAAATCATTCATCTTTGCAGACTACAGCCAAAGATATTCAATTATATCATCATTTAGGACTAAGGATGATGAAAATATTTTAAAGAAAACGAATCCAAAGGAAACAAAAGAACAAATATTAAGGATTCGTACTTTACACAATCCAAGTTAAAAATACTTCATAAATAATCGGAGTGGAGTAAAATTCAAGAATGAAGACCAAAACATAGATCCAATCAAAATAGAATCATAACAGATAATCTTGGACACACAAAAGAAAATTTAATTTTTTCGTGAAATAAGTGTCAGATTCGTGAATAAAGGTCGATACGTGAATAAGAACTCCAACACTAAAAGATAGAAATTTCACAAAAAAAACATCATCACGCTTCGTGAATAAGATTTCATGAATAGTAATTCATGAATAGTAACTCATGAATAAGAACTCATGAATAAGAATCTCGAGCATGAAAAAGTTCCAAATTTGATAAAAAGTTCGAATAATATTTTAAGATAATGATATCAAGAAGATAATATCATTTAAGAAGAAACAACATCCCTTACCTCGTAAAGAATAGTACTTACGATTTGGAATATGGATATAGTGTTGAAAGAACTTGCACCGTATAGCAATACTCAAAGTACTAAAATACTCACAAAATACGCTCGATATTATAGAGAGAGAAAAAGAGAGAAATTTTAACGCCCCCAAAATAGGTCCAATCGAACCAACCTATTCTGAGTCGCCAAATACATGGTACAGAAACAACTACAACTTCATTAATACAATTGTCGTGCAAAATACGACAACACATAAACTGTGAGTTTAAATACAAATATTGTCTTCTAGACAATATCAACACTCAAATAAGTCCTCATTACAATTATTGATACACTATTTTACAAAATAGTGAGGACTACTAAAACAACTGTCTTGAACCATTACTCCACACCCCGACTAGTTCGCTTATATTCTCGCCTCGAGAAGAAAAATGGAACAAAAAGGAAAAGCGTGAACTCAATGGCAGCCTTTAAGAAAGAATATTATGACTAAGATAATGTACAAAAAATTATCCTTAGTCTTCAACAGGGAAAAATCTGATAGAATACAATAGACAACAAGTTTTAGATCAACAACTGCAGCGAAAACAACAATTCATTAGAAGAGTTAAGTAGAGAATGAAATCTACTATCATCTATGAATTTAAAAGTCCATCATCGATATTTTATCCCCGTAACATCAATCAATATACATCATAAATCAAATATTCATCTTTGCACTACAGGCCAAAGATATTCACCAGTTGGTCATGTTCATCTAAACACTGCTCATCTTCACACTACAGCCAAAGATATTCATCATAAAATCATTCATCTTTGCACTACGGGCCAAAGATATTCATCATAAAATCATTCATCTTTGCACTGCGGGCCAAAGATATTTAGTTATATCATCATTTAGGACTGAGGATGATGAAAAATATTTTAAAGAAAACGAATCCAGTGAAACAAAAGAACAAATATAAAGGATTCGTACTTTACACAATTCAAGTTCAAAAATACTTCATAATTAATCAGAGTGGAGTAAAATTCAAGAATGATCAAAACATAGATGCAATCAAAGATAGGAACTATAACAGACAATCTTGGACATAGAAAAGAAAATTTAATTTTTCTGTGAATAGTGTCGTATTCGTGAATAGTGCCGTATACGTGAATAGTACCGTATACGTGAATAGTAACTCCGACACCAAAAGATACAAATTTCACAAAAAAATATCATCATGCTTCGTGAATAGTAACTCGTGAATAGTAACTCATGAATAGTAACTTGTGAATAGTAACTCATGAATAGTAACCCATGAATAGTAACCCTGACATGAAAAAGTTCCAAATTTGATAAAAAATTTCAACCAATATTTTGGCATAATGATATTGAAGAAATAATATCATTTTCGAATAAAATAACATCCCTTACCTCAAAAAGAATAGTACTTCTGACTGGAATACTAGACATGGGGTCTACCGACATGTTTAACATGTTTTAAACATCTTTTGCAACAAAAATACTCTTTCTCCTCATATACTCATATATCCCACATTCATTGTAAAAATATCATCATTAATATATTATTAAAATAATATATTTAAATAAATTATTTTATCATAAAAAGATAAAATATTAATTTTTTAACAATTGTCACATTAAAAATTTTCTCCATCTATATCCACATAAAATCAATATTTTCCTCATCATATAAATCAATAATTAATTATTCACAAATAATATTACAGAATCACAAGATCTTGGCAACTGGTAGTTCAGGAAAAAGGGGCTTTCAATAAGAATTTCTCCTTCGACGCCATGCAATTAGGTGACCAAACCTCTCCTCAGATGTAACTTTCTAGACATTGCCAATAATGTTTTCTAATAATATTATTCAGATAATATGAATTATTACTTCGATAATGGAAAATACTATGTAGTGACAATTATTGAAATAACAGTAATATAAAATATCAACGTAGCAATTATTGAATCAATAAAATACTAAGCAAGAAACATCGTAATGCTTATTTATTGACTAGTGCCTTCTTACGTAAGAATCAATAATTGGTGCAATACGAGTATGCTTCTTGTCATGCAACAACGCCAGACATCGTGTGTTTTAACCACCGGGTATTCCAACAAAGATTAATAGCAGAATAACTATGCCGTTATTTATAAACAACTTATACTTTTCATTTTCTTCATCCAATCACTTTTCGTTATGGGCCCACACAAAGTCTGCTGTGGTTGCATTTAATATTCTCGACAAAGAAGAATATTCCACGACCAAAACGAATATTCTCCGACAACAACAATGAGTATTTTATAACCATTTGCTTATTTAAAATATTTCAAGCATTTTACCCATAACTAACCACATTAATCAAATCAACCCTTACTATTTCAAAATGATAAATAGAAAATTAAATCTTTATTTATAAAAAGTTGGGGTCTTACAACCTCCCTCCTTATGAAATTTCGTCCTCGAAATCGACGGCGCATGTAAGACATGCTCCTTCCTATCCAAGATCTTGATTTGGTACTCTCCTCGTACGTTAAATCTTCTGTTATCTTGTCTCGTTCTAACTCAATAATGTGGTTCGGGTCGTCCACATATTTACGTAACATCGATACGTAAAAAATGTTATGAACACTCGTCATACTTGGCGGTAAAATGAGTCTATAGGCCACAGTTCCTATTCGATCGAGGATTTCAAATGGAATAAGAAATCGAAGTTTGAGCTTTCCTCACATCGTCGATTCTCGCTTTTGGAATAACGACTTCTTGCATCTTCTTCTTCATATTCATCAACTCCAAGTCTGTAGCTTGAGCATCTTTAAATTTATCGATTAAAGTCGATTCTAATCGTATATTCGTTATCTTCACGCAGGTTCTTGGAATCTTTAACTCTATCTCCATCTTCTGTAAGTCATACGAAATGGGTATTTGTGTTAACAATATCGCACTCGTAACCACATACGATTTTCTACTCAACACGTCAGCTACTACGTTCATTTTTTCCAGGATGGTATTGAATGGTATAGTCGTAATCTTTCAACAGCTCGAGCCAACGCCGTTGCCGCATGTTGAGTTCTACATTCCTCACTCCATTCGAATTTTGTATCTCTACGAGTCAGCTGCATTAATGGAATAGCGATTCGAGAATATCCTTCAACGAATCTCCGATAATAACCAACTAAGCCTAGAAAGCTACGTATTTCGACATCGACTTAGTTGTTTCCTCAACTCGTGACTCATATCCCAACCTTGGATAATAGTCACAATGACACCTATCAGTTTACTATCGCACGAATATGGCATCCCCTACAGAGAGTCTGGCTTCGATGTATTCCACAAAGGAAGTCACCAGATAAAGGCTCGGGTACAAACTTCTACAGTTGAATTTTTAACTCCTCAAGTTCAATAGAGCCATGAGATTTTAGAAATGGGTTTTGTCTGGGTTCAAAGTCGATACAAAATTCAATATCACACTTTTGGGAGTAGGCAGAAATTTTTCAGAAATACGTCAGAAATTTACTAACAAATGATATATCATTCAAATCGACGTATTTTTGTTCAAGTCCATAACATGGCTAAGAAATCTTGACATCCGCTTTTCAATAAACGAATGACTTTACTGACTTGTTATAAAAGAGTTTGACTTCAATGGTTTGGTTGCTTAGAATTGAATAATGAGTTGCTTAGGAATATGAAAACTAACAACCTTACAAAAGCAATCAATTTTAGCATGATGAGTGGTTGACCAATCAATCCCTAAGGTCACATCAAATGCAAGAATTTTTAAAGAAATAAGGTCAACAGGTAATGTGATGGTGCCAACTTGGATCAAACAAGATTTATAAACACTGGATGTGATGAAAGTTTCTCATAACGGAGTTTCAATAGATAAGTCAAAGTCTAATTTTCTCCAAAGTCAAGTTTAAACGTTGAGTATAAGCATGAGAGATAAATGAATGGGTAGAACCGGTATCTAATAAGGTATAACTTCGCAAAAATTTATAATTAACTAACCCGTGCTAACTTTGTTCGGGTTACTTGCTTTTTGAGAAGTTACAAAAAACGCTCTTCCAAGAACCGATGACTTTGACTTGTCCGGGACAGCCTTTGGAGTCACCATCCCCGCTGGACTTGGTTTTGCTACAGGACAATCTCGAGCTATATGATCGTCCTTTCCATAACTAAAACATACCTTGGAAGGTTGTGAACAGTTTGGACTTATGTGTCCTCTTCTCCGTGATCTGTAGATCTAACCGCTGGCGGTCTTTCTCCTCCTCTAATTCGTCATTCTTTGTTCTTTGTTCTTTGGTCTTTGGTGCCGCCTTGACATCTTCCCTTCATCGTTAAATCTTTTCTTCTTGAAATTTCAACTTGAGTTATTTCTTCTATTATCTTGGCCATGATTACCACCGAAGTGGTTACCATTTCTGGCATGATAATTTCCTCCACGATTGTTATCATTGTTCCGATGACCGTTACCACTGGTACGATTATCATCAAGTTATTGGTCATTATTCTTCAGTTGAGCCGACTCATTATCGTGCTCCAATAACTGAGCCCTATTTACAACATCTGAATATAAACAAAGTTTGTGAGAAATGAGGTATCGACGTATTTTGGGTTTCAAACCTCGCATGTAAACATTAACGTCATTCTCTCCTCATTATCAACCAAATGGGATGCAAATCGAGACAACTCTTAAGCAAACTTAGCTTCAGTTTGCGACATCGCTCATATTGTTTTGCACCGACTTGATGAACTCTACACCGCTTTATGTGACGAATACTTTCGGGAAAGTACTTGTCGTTGAACAATTCTTGGAACTTCTCCCAAGACATCTTTCACGGTGCAGTAGAAAAGTACGTTTTACTTGATTCCCACCAATAATCGCCTCTCCTCATAACATGAAAGTGGCGAAAGGAACCTTTGCTCCCCAAGCATCCCAAAACAACAAATATCTTAGTGATCCGCTTTATCCACGCCTCGTAAGTAAGTGGTTCGGGCTTTCCCAAAAACTCTCTGGCGGTCCTAATTCCTTGAATCGCTTAGCGGTGACCATCCGTGAGTTGCCGGTGTTTCACTCTGCATTTTGAGCAGTAGTCTCTCTCGCTTGGTTTTGCATGAATTCTAGAAAATTCCTAAACATACCATCGTTCATTATCCGCTTTCAAATTGGTGTTGTTTACAGGAGGAACATTGCCACTTGACTGTTGACGTTTCTCCTCGTTGGTGAAAAAGGTGTCTCCACGGTCTCATTTACTCCAATTGTTAACATTCTCAAACCAACATTCTTAAATACTACTATAAAACAAGGGTTAATTTAACAAATTAACAAATCACATAATACCCCTATATTATGACCGACCAACAAATAAGCTTAGGTAGGACACACTAGTGAAGGATTTACTCGTCTCTCCCCTCCTAGTTCTATTTCCCGATCTCCGCCAAAGATCATATCCCTAAGCTCTGATACCAAATGTAACGCCCCCAAAATAGGTCCAATCCAACCAACCTATTCTAAGTCGCCAAATATATGGTACAGAAACAACTACAATTTCATTAATACAATTGTCGTGCAAAATACGACAACACATAAATTGTGAGTTTAAATACAAATATTGTCTTCTAGACAATATCAACACTCAAATAAGTTCTCATTATAATTATTGATACACTATTTTACAAAATAGTGAGGACTACTAAAACAATCATCTTGAACCATTACTCCACACCCCGAAATTAGTTCCCCGCTTATATTCTCGTCTCCGAGAAGAAAAATGGAACAAAAAGGAAAAGTGGTGAGCTCAACTAGCCCATAAAAAGAATATTATGACTAAGATAATGTACAACAAATTATCCTTAGTCTTCAACAGGAAAAATATGATAGAATACAATAGACAACAAGTTTTAGATCAACAATCTGCAATGAAACAACAATTCATTAGAAAAGTTAAGTAGAGAATGAAATCTACTATCATCTATGAATTTAAAAGTCCATCATCGATATTTTATCCCTGTAACATCAATTAATATACATCATAAATCAAATATTCATCTTTGCACTACAGGTCAAAGATATTCACCAGTTGGTCATGTTCATCTAAACATCTGTTCATCTTTGCACTACGGGCCAAAGATATTCATCATAAAATCATTCATCTTTGCACTACGGGCCAAAGATATTCAGTTATATCATCATTTAGGTCTGAGGATGATGAAAAATATTTTAAAGAAAACGAATCTAGTGAAACAAAAGAACAAATATAAAGGATTCGTACTTTACAAAATTCAAGTTCAAAAATACTTCATAATTAATCAGAGTGGAGTAAAATTCAAGAATGATCAAAACATAGATCCAATCAAAGATAGGAACTATAACAGATAATCTTGGACATGTAAAAGAAAATTTAATTTTTCGTGAATAGTGTCGTGATTCGTGAATAGTTGAGATATCGTGAATAGTGTCGTATATGTGAATAGTAACTCCGACACCAAAAGATAGAAATTTCATAAAAAAAACATCATCATGCTTCGTGAATAGTGCTCATGAATAGTAACTCGTGAATAATAACTCATGAATAGTAACTCATGAATAGTAACCCATGAATAGTAACCCCGACATGAAAAAGTTCCAAATTTGATAAAAATTTCCAACCAATATTTTGGCATAATGATATTGAAGAAATAATATCATTTTCGAATAAAATAACATCACTTACCTCAAAAAGAATAGTATTTCTGACTGGAATACTAGATATAGTGCTGAAAGAACTTGCACCGTATAGCAATACTCAAAGTACTAAAATACTCACAAAATACGCTCGATATTACAAAGAGAGAAATAGAGAGAAAACTTCAGTTTCTGGTGTGATTTTTAATTCTAACCTAAGCACCCTATTTATAGGAAATTGCTTAAAACACCAAAGCAGAAAATTTAATATAATATTAATATATATAATAAATCTTCTACGCCATCCTACCAGCTGATCTCAAACACCTAACACATGTCCATAAACAACAAAAACGTTTTTCTAAATAAAAATAATTAAAACTTCCAAAAATTAATTATTTCGGAACTTCGGAACTTCAATAATTCATAATAAATAGCCCTTTTATCAGAAAAATTGAATCTCTCGAATTTTTATAGGAAATTCAATTCTCTACAACTTTGCAGAAGAAAGTTTTTCCAAATTCCAAACAGAAATTGACCGAAATCCATAAACGGACGATTTTACAGGCTATAATCAAATTTCAATCAAGAAATGGGGTCTACCGACATGTTTAACATGTTTTAAATATCTTTTGCAACAAAAATACTCTTCCTCCTCATATACTCATATATCCCACATTCATTGTAAAAATATCATCATTAATATATTATTAAAATAATATATTTAAATAAATTATTTTATCATAAAAAGATAAAATATTAATTTTTTAACAATTGTCACATTAAAAATTTTCTCCATCTATATCCACATAAAATCAATAATTTCCTCATCATATAAATCAATAATTAATTATTCACAAATAATATTACAGAATCACAAGATGTGGCAACAAAGTAGTTTCAGGAAAGAGGGGCTTTCCAATAAGAATTTCTCTCATCGACGCCAAGCAATTAGGTGACCAAACCTCTCCTTAGATGTAACTTTCTAGACATTGCCAATAATGTTTTCTAATAATATTATTCAGATAATATGAATTATTACTTCGATAATGGAAAATAATCGTGTAGTGACAATTATTAAAAACAACAAGAATATAAAATATCAACGCAAAGAATTATTGAATCAATAAAATAAAATAATCGAACAAAGAACTCATCGTAATGAGTTATTGAGTAGTGCCTTCACGTAAGAATCAATAATTGGTGCAATACCGTGCCATTGCGGCAACAACGCCAGACATCTTGTGTTTTAACCACCGGGTATTCCAACAAGATAATCAGTGAATAACTACGCCGTTATTTATAAACAACTTATACTTGTCGCTTTTTCTTCATCCAATCGCTTTTAGTTATGTGCCCACACAAAGTCGCTTGGTCGCATTTATATATTCCCCCGACAAAGAAGAATATTCCACGACCAAACGAATATTCTCCACAACAATGAGTATTTTATAACCACTTGCTTATTTAAAATATTTGCGCATTTTACTCATAACTAACCACATTAATCAAATCAACCCCTTACTATTTCAAAATAATAAATAGAGGAAATTAAATCTTTATTTATAAAAGTTGGGGTCTTACAGAAATCTTTAGTTTCTGGTGTGATTTTCCATTCTAACCTAAGCACCCTATTTATAGGAAATTGCTTAGAACACCAAAGCAGAAATTTTAATAAAATAATAATATTTATTATAATTTTTTACGCCAACCTTAGACAACTGATCTCAGCTCATTATGCACATGTTGTAGCCCACAAAACAAACAAAAAACGTTTTTCTTAATAAACATAATTAAAACTTTCAAAAATCAATTATTTCAGAACTTCGGAACTTCAATAATTCATAATAAATAGCCCTTTTATCAGAAAATTCGAATCTCGCGGGTTTTTATAGGAAATTCAATTCTCTACAACTTTGTAGAAGAAAGGTTTTCCAAATTCTAAATAGAAATTGACCGAAATCCACATACGGACGATTTTACAGGCTATAATCAAATTTCAATCAAGAAATGGGATCCACCGACACACAAAACATGTGTTAATCATTTAATGCAACAAAAATACTCTTCCTCCTCATATACTCATATATCCCACATTCATTGTAAAAATATCATCATTAATATATTATTAAAATAATATATTTAAATGAATTATTTTTATCAGAAAAAGATAAAATATTAATTTTTTAACAATTGTCACAATAAAAATTTTCTCCATCTATATCCATATAAAATCAATATTTTTCTCATCATATAAATCAATAATTAATTATTCACAAATAATATTACAGAATCATGAGATCGGCTTGTGCCGCTTCAGGAAAGAGGGCTTTCCAATAAGAATTTCTCCTTCTTGGCAAGCAATTAGGTAACCAAACCTCTCCTTAGATGTAACTTTCTAGACATTGCCAATAATGTTATCTAATAATATTATTCGGATAATATGAATTATTGCTCTCGATAATAGAAAAATTTGTGTAGTGACAATTATTGAAACAACGGTAATATAAAATATCAACGTAGAAATTATTGAATCAATAAAATAAAAAATCTTGAAAGAATTAATTGTGAATAATTATTGAGTAGTGCCTTCTTACATAAGAATCAATAATTGGTGCAATACCGCGCTTCTTATATGCAACAACACGACATCGTGGTTTTAACCACCGGTATTCCAACAAGATTAATGGTAACAATCAATACCAAGTTATTTATAAACAACTTATACTTGTCGTTTTCTTCATCCAATCGCTTTCGTTATGGGGCCACACATTATTAAGGTCGCTACCATCGCATTTAATATTCCCGATAGTAAGAATATTCCACGACCAAAACGAATATTCCCCACAACAATGAATATTTTATAACCACTTATTTAAAATATTTGCGCATTTTACTCATAACTAACCACATTAATCAAATCAACCCCTTACTATTTCAAAATAATAATTAGAAAAATTAAATCTTTATTTATAAAAAGTTGGGGTCTTACATTGGTCACCTAATTCGCTTTAGAAGGAGAAATTCTTATCGAAAGCCCTCTTCTCGAACCACTCGATTGTCATTATTATGATTCTGTAATATTATTTGTGAATAATTAATTATTGATTTATATGGTAAGAAAAATATTCATTTTATGTGGATATAGATAGAGAAAATTTTTAAAGTGACAATTGTTAAAATTGATATTTTATCTTTTCCGATAAAATAATATTTTATTATATTATTATAATAATAATAATGATGATATTTTATAATGAATGTGATATATGAGTATATGAGGAGGAAGAGTATTTTTGTTGCATTAAAGGATTAAAACATGTTTTGTGTGTTGATGGACCCCATTTTCGATCGAAATTTGATTATAACAGAAATCGTCCGTTTATGAATTTCGATCAATTTCTGTTTTGAATTTGGAAAAACTTTCTTCTGCAAAGTTGTAGAGAATTGAATTTCCTATAAAAAGTCGCAAAATTCAAATTTTTCTGATAAAAGGGCTATTTATTATGAATTATTGAAGTTCTAAAATTTCAGAATAATTGATTTTTGGAAGTTTTAATTGTTTTATTCAAGAAAAACGTTTTTTAATGATTAGTGGGTTGTTAAACATGTTGAAATCTGAATTCAAAGAGGCGTAGGAAATTTGTTATATAAATATAATATTTTATTACATTTTCTGCTTTGGTATTCTAAGCATTTTTC
Organism: Panax ginseng; assembly: GCA_020205605.1. Classification (NCBI taxonomy): domain Eukaryota; kingdom Viridiplantae; phylum Streptophyta; class Magnoliopsida; order Apiales; family Araliaceae; genus Panax; species Panax ginseng. The sequence continues at coordinate 119,162,020 of CM035143.1, read as the reverse complement.
TATAAATAGGGTACTTAGGTTAGAATTGAAAATCACACCAGAAACTGAAGTTTTATCTCTATTTCCCTCTCTATATTATCGAGTGTATTCTTGTGAGTATTTTGATATCTTGAGTGTTACTATACGGTGCAAGTTCATTCAGCGTTATTCCAGTCAGAAGTACTGCTCTTTTGAGGTAAGGGATAGTAAGGGAGATTATTTTCTTCATAAATGATATTATTTTTTCAATATCATTATGCTGAAATATTGGTTTAAACTTTTTATCAAATTTAAAACTTTCTCATGTCGGGGTTACTATTCATGAGTTACTATTCACGAGTACTATTCACGAAACATGATGATGTTTTTGTGAAATTTCTATCTTTTGGTGTCGGAGTTACTATTAACGATACTCAAGACTATTCACGATACGGCACTATTCACAAATACGACATTATTCACAGAAAAATTAAGTTTTCTTCTCTGTGTCCAAGATTGTCTGTTATGATTCCTATCTTTGATTGGATCTATGTTTTGGTCTTCATTCTTGAATTTTACTCCACTCTGATTATTTATGAAGTATTTTTGAACTTGGGTTGTTTAAAGTACGAATTCTTAATATTTGTTCTTTTGTTTCACTTGATTCGTTTTCTTTAAAATAATTTGCATCATCCTCAGTCCAAAATGATGATATAACTGAATATCTTTGGCCTGTAGTGCAAAGATGAATGATTTCAGATGAATATCTTTGGCTCGTAATGCAAAGATGACCTATTATTGAATATCTTTGGTATGTAGTGCAAAGATGACTTGTTGATGAATATCTTTGGCCTGTAGTGCAAAGATTACTTGTTGATGAATATCTTTGGCCCGTAGTGTAAAGATGAATTTATTAGTAGGATTATGAACATGAACTGTGATTTGGTATAACCATGATCTTTGATGTTTCAGGTGATGAAAATTAATTTTGTCCTGGATGAGGAAAGGAATTTGGAACTACAATTACGATTATGAGTTATACACGTGATTGTGGACAGGAATTGTTGATTAATGTTACAGGGATAAAACATTGTTGATGGACTTTTAACATGGAGAAGATAATAGATTTTATGGTCTATTTGACTCTTCTAATGGATTGCTCGTTCCGCTACAACTATGGTTGAAAAGTTTTATCATCTACCATATGTTCTAAATCTCGATTTACATCGTTGAAGACTATTGATAATTTATTTATCTTTAGTCATAATATTCTTTACTGAGCTAGTTGTGCTCACCCTTTTGCTTCACAATTCCTTTCAGGTACTAAAAGTGTAGTTGGGTCGAGCAGGGGATAACAGGGGAATAGAACGGTGGTCATCATTTAGTAGTTATATTTGGTGAATCAACTAGGGTGAGGCGAACCCAACGTTGGAAGGGTGTTTTGCCACTATCATATAAGATGTCTAATGACATACAACCTTGTATCATCATAAGACAGGGTTGTGCTCATCCACTTGCTGAGTATATTTACAAGCACTACCTATATAATCTTGGTGTTTGTTTGGAGTGTAATTCCTAATTAGAGACAGTGGAGATAATGATATATCAAGAGAAGACTCACCATTGGGAAGAATATGATAGTAATCTTTTTCATTTTTTTGGGGGGTCTATTGGGTCAACCAAGGATAATTCTGTGGCCATATGATATCTATCATAACCTAGAAGCATGACCTCCCATATACGAAGGTTTCCTTGAGCACTTTCCAAATATTTTAATTTCTAAAACAGTTTTTGACTGTACCTTTATGTAAGGTGTCATGGTGACGTATATCCAAGTTGGTGTCCAGAGTCACGCTTGGTATATTTTAGTATCAAAATTCACAACATATGTGTTGTTGTATTTTGCACGATAATTGTTGTAATAGAGTTGTAGTTGTTTTCTGTACCATGTATTTGGCGACTCAAAATGGGTTGGATGGAATGAACCTATTTTGGGGGTGTCACATCTCACTCTTAACTTTAAACTTTTATCAATTTAATCATTTATTGAATTGTAATTATAAGAAAAATTGAATACTTTTATTTTATAAAATTCGGGGTCTTACACTTGTAATAAATATTCAACCATTACTCTTTTTTTGAAAAAATAACATTCAATGTCATTATTTTTATCACCATATTTAATATTGTTGTATTCTCTTTAGTTAAAGTTATATGATTATGGACTTTAATGGTCAGTACACGTCAATCAATGAAGTTGAGAGTATAAGTAAGGAGTAATTAACTTATCCATTAATTTCATATTAAGGGGTATATGTAGAAAATTATGTTAAAAATTGCCACTTAAACTGATTTTTTCTTAAATTATGTGTCAAAAGAAATCAGCCTATAACTATGAGACGGAAGGAGTATAAATTTTAGGATGATGATACATATGTTACGATAATTTTATATTTTTAATAAATATTAATGTATGTAAATATATAAGATAAAAAAAAGAAATATATAAATTATTATTTTATCTTATCTCTTAGAATTTAACGGTAATCTAAATTTGTCAAATATTACTCGAGATATAAATCAGAGCATGTGAAATTTCCTTTGTATAAAAAGAAATGCATAAGTTGGTTTTAAAAAGCAGAGATTTTTTCCCGGGGGGGAGGCGGCGTAGGTAGTTGACTAACCAATTTAATCAATCAAGTCTAGTAATGGAAAAGCTTGTTAGAAAGACTTGGAACATACGTCTAAAGAATCTAAAAAAGTGGTCGTTATAACTACGTCTGACAAAATATAATTATGAATTTATTTTAATTTATAAATTTTAATTATAATTTTATTTAAAAATTAAAATTATATTATCTATTTTTAATATGAATTATATGAGTTAAAATCATATAATTATAAGTCAAATATAAATATTTAATTATAATTTCATTTAAGAACTAAAATCACATTATCTATTTTTAATAGGGATTATAGTCCCCTTCAATGAAAACAATTTTTTTGAAGTCTTTTTGATTTCCAAAAATGGCCCCTCAACTTTTAAGATAATTTATATTTTGCCCATTTTATATTAATTTTTTTATCTTTCTATTCAACCATTCAAATTTTATAAAATTACTATTTTATCCAACATATTTTACACACATAATTTATGTGTCACAATTTTTTTGAAGTCTTTTTAACTTCCAAAAATGGCCCCTCAACTTTTAAGATAATTTATATTTTTCCCATTTTATATTAATTTTACAAAATTAATATTTTATCCAACATATTTTACACACATAATGTATGTGTCACTGAGCGATAGTTAAATAATTATGCATATCAAGTAGGATCCACATAATAAAAATATATAAAAATTTAAATGCTATGTTCCACTTTTTATTTTTCTATTTTTTATAACAATATTATGAATACAAATTATTACAAAAAAAATTGTGTACAACAATGTAAAAAATAATAAGAAGAAATGAGACATATCATTGAATTTTTTTACACATTTTTATTGATATAGCTATGTATATAATTTGTATATATAAAAGTGTTATTTTTAATATTGTTTGTGTATAATTTATACACATAAAAACTACTTTTATATAAGGTTTGAAATTAATTCCGGCATCTCAACCTCATTCCTCCTTACATGGTCCCACAGATAATCCAACCTGCTCACATACCTCAGCTTCTCATAAAACCTACACACAGAATTAAGCCCCACAATTAGTCCCACCGGCCACCACTTCCAAAATTATTCAAATTAAATTAAGAAAATACAGAAATACAGAAAAATTAAATTACTCAGAGGTGAACATGAAGCGGCCGACGGTGGCGAGAAAAAGCTTGGCTTGTAGGCCCGGGTGGAGAAAATAAAGGGCGTCGAGATTTTGCAAGACATCCACCGGAATCGCATCGTGAATGGATCGGAGGGCTGAGATTCCTGGAAAATTCTGGCTCTTTTCCACATCGGTGTGGACGTATAACACACAAAAGGGACGTTTCTCCAGTTCAGGGAAAATCTTTTCCTCCAAGTATTTCTTCACAACGTCAACACTCATCATTCGAGCTGATCAAAATTTAAACAAATAAATAAACCACCAGATTCAACAATATTACATAAACAGATGGGTTCACAAAATTCGAGCAGTATAAATATAGTACCAGGGAAGAATTTGGCGATGATGCGGAGGATCGGGCGGCCGCGTTTATCTCGGCCTTGGATCTTGAAGACTCGAAGTTTATCGAGGAGTTGGAATTGTTCCTCATGGGATTTGGATGTAGAATCACAAGACGAAGACATGCTTGAATTAACTTTGAAAGAGAATACAGAGGATATTGAATCGGCTGTTACACTTTATGATTCTGAGGGATAAAATTAATAATACTGTATACATATAGAGAGAGAGAGAAGGAGAAGGGGATTTGGATAATTAGAGGTATGGATATTCAAAAGCATCTTCCTTTTTCGACAGTTCTAGCTTCTAAGTTCTAACTGCAAATCCCGTGCTTGGCTGGTGAACGTGGGCCCGTTTCATTTTTGAATTCTGATTTGGAATGTTGTTTGGTCCAATGTGTAAGGTTAAGCTTTAAATTTATGACATAAACCACACGAATCTAGTCATTATGCTTTTTACCCATTTAAAATAGATTCGATTGAAATTAACTTGATAGTAAGTTAGTAATTTAGTTGATTAGTAAGTTAGTTAATTGATCAATACAGTATCAATATATAAATAGAGATCATATTATGTCACGTGTCGACACATGTCGATATAAATAAACAAAATTAACTTCATATTAATCACCCTTATTTAAAATGGACTAGAACTTCATGAGATAGTGTCCTATCTAGTCATTATGCTTTATCATGTAATTAGCGAGCCAAAAGTTCTTTATTAAGCTTTGTTTTAGGGGAAAAAAACTTCATTTTTTTAAATATTCTAATTTATTACAATAATTATTTTCTAACTTAGGGGATAGATTTAAGTGGAAGAAGGGATAATTTAAGGGCTGTTTATTTAGGACTGGATACATTTAAATGGATGAATGACTGAATCGATCAGCCATTAAGTGAGTTTGTTTTGAAAAAAAAACGTCTGAATGGTTGAATCGGTCAGATGATTGAGCTGAATGACTAAGTCAGATTTTTTTGACTGAATAGATGAATGAGCAGCTGAATAAAGTAAAAAAAATTTAAAATTTTAAAAAAATATTACGTATTATATTAAGTAATATTAAATAAATTTATAACAACTTTGAATTTTTTTCAAAAGGGTAAAATAATAAAATTTTGTTATTCAGATGTTTCAGACATGTTAATTATCAAATAACTTTTTTTATTCAAATTCAAAGTCAAATTCATTCAATTTTTATTAAACACCCCCTTACTGTGTTGAATCTTCACGCTGCTGCCTTGTGCAACTTAGTATTTCATAGTAACATATTTGTGATAATCTCTCGACTTTTATATTAATAAAGATGAGTAACTTCATCATTAATATGCTACGATAATCTTTACCATTTCTATTACGGGAGAAGGTCCAAAATTACTCCTGACGTTTACCGCGATGTCTACCGAGTATCCTATACTTTTTTTTTGTCCAAAAATACCCTTAACGTTACACTTTTTGGGTCATCCGTGCCCCTGCCGTTAAAAAAAGATAAACGGGGTTAAAATTTCGCTGACGTGACAGAAACATGGAGGCTTAAAGGGAGAAGGTTCAAAAATGCCCCTGACACATGTAAATATGTCATTTAATCAAAACAAAAAATAAAAAAATTCAAAATAAAAAAAACATAACATATTTACATCATTTAATCAAAATACTAAAATTCAAATTATTTTGTTAACTAATTAAAACAACTAATTAAATTATTATTTTTAAAAAACGTTAATTTTTTGATATTAAAAAAGCGTTAATATTTATAATATTAATAAAGCGTTAATATTTTATTAATATTTTTGATATTAAAAAGCGTTAATATTTTTAATATTAGTTGATATGTTAAAAAAGCGTTAATATTTTTTGATGATGTAATTAGTTGAATTTAAAAATATTATTTAGTTGAATTTTAAAAATATTCAAAAATATAACTAATTCAAAATAATTAACGTTATTTAACTAATTCAAAATAATTAATATTATTCAAAATAATATTATTTTACTAAATAACGTTAATTATTTTGAACAAATTAGTTAATAATTAGGATAATAAATAACGTTAATATTATTCAAATTAGTTATCCTAATTTGTGAATTTGTTGAAAATTAATTATCCTAATTTATATAACTAATTCAAAATAATTAACGTTATTTAACTAATTCAAAATAATATTATTTTACTAAATAACAGGTGTTAATGTGGCTGACACGTGGCAATATTTGCTGACGTGTACAAAAATTCATGAAGACGAATAATTAAAAAATATATTTTTTATTAATTATTTATTTTATTTTTCTTTAAAACAAAATAAATAATTAATAAACAAAATAAATATTTATATTTATATTTAATTTATTAACAACAAATAGGTCACAAAAATTCATTAACAACAAATAACAAAAATTCGTCCAATTGAATTAATTAATACAAATAATCCTAAATTAATTAATACAAAAATTGCAATCTTCTTCCTCTTGATGAATTCCTAGTCTACAAACAAGAGTTTCATCGATATGAACAATTAATTCAGCTCAGAGATATGCTAAACAACGCCATTAGAGATAGAGATGAAGCACAAGAAAAATGCCAAAAACTCTTATTTGAGAAACTCTTGCTCCATCAACAGTACCAAACAACAGCTCCATACTCTGGAATTTCAAGCATTGAAGATGAACCAAGAAGAGGGCCAGAGCTAGATTTCAACAATGGCTTCATCTCTGTCTCTACCCCCACTCCGCCAACGTCAACCCGAACCATCGAAGGCTCGAAGCACAACCAATAATCTCAAATCAAAATTTTTTGAGTACACCAGAAATCTAGATCTAGATTGAGAAAATTTTTATTTTTGAAAAATAAATTTATACCTTCAAAATCAGATCTGAATATTTTTAACATTTATTTTCGAACTAACATCCAAATAATGAAGGGATCAAAATTAGATCTGGATTTGCAATCAATATCCATTAATGATAGAAAAACGAAGAACAAAGGAAGAAGAAGACCCAAAATCACCATGCTTTTCGGTGGGGACTTCCTTCCATCTTCTTTTCTTTGCTTTTTTCGATTTGGGATATGGTGGTAGAGTTAGGGACGGAGTGGACTGCTGCTACTCTTGTTCATCTTCGAATTCGAGAGGAGAGAAGGAGGAACGAATTGGACGGTAATGCTGCTGCTGCTCTCCTGTTCATCTTCTTCAGTTTAATAATTGTTAAAATAGTATATATTAATATTTAGTAAAATAATTTTAGTATTTAAAAAGTATATAATACTAATATTTAGTAAAATGATTTTAGTATTTTAGTATTTTTTTAATTAATAAAATAATTTGAATTTTAGTATTCTTTTAATTTGATTTTTTTAGTATTTTTGAATTAGTATTTAAATATTTTTATAATTATTATTTAGTATTTTAATATTTTTATGTGGCAGCCACGTAAGCAATTTGGACGGATGTTAGTCTAGTTGGCAAATTTGTCAAGGGCAGGGGCACGGACGACCAAAAAATTATAACGTTAAGGGTATTTTTGGATAAAAAAAAAGTATAGGATACTCGGTAAACATTGAAAAAAATGTCAGAGACATTTTTGGACCTTATCCCTTTCTATTACTTTTGTGTTGGATTTTCATGCCTTTGCATATGATTTGGTTGGTGGCTTTTTTCCTTTAGCTGTCAACACTATGAAAAGTCGTGCTTTGTTTTCAAAAAAGATGAGAGAAAAAACGGTTTTCTACGGGATTATATTTTTTTAACGGGGCCTCACACTCATATTAATTAATATGTAGCGTCTTATTTACTACTAGATGGGTTAAAGGTTTTTTAAGACTATATATAGACGATAAGATTTATCTCAAATTTGAAAGCAGGCCAGGATAATTTATCGAGTGAATGAAAAATTCAAAATTATTTGTATTTTATTAGATAGATAGATAGATAAATGTATTTTATTAGATAGATGTATGGACGGTGAGATTTATCTCAAACTTTGGACGGTCCAGATGATTTATTGAGTGAGCGGGAAATTTAAAATCATTTGTATTTTATTAGATAGATTTATTAAAAATAATCTTGTGAATATATTAATTTTCATGTAAAATATTAATACTTAATATTTAATTTTAAAATTTTTATGAATAAAAAAGGCTGTACGTGATGCTATAACTATTTTTAAATATTAACTTACAAGTTAAAAAATAATTTTTAAAAATGATATCGAAGCATGTCCTATGCTAATCTTTACTATCAAAAACAATGATTAACTAAAATAAACTCACGCTTTTTGAACAAATGGGATATTTAATATCATTTGAAAATGAGAATTTAATCTATTTAGTTCTTGTTTTCTTTATTAGTCTAAGACGCATTTAAATATAATTTTACTTAATCGTCCTATTTGTAATAATATTTTCTATTACTAAAAATGATAATATTATCATTAAATTTGTTAAATACATCTTTTATTTTATGTGTTTTAATCAATTTTTGGAATTAATTTAAACTCATTAATTGGTTGACTTTAAATAAAATTACAAGTGCATTTAATAGTTTATAACAAGAAGATTTAGTGAGGACAATACATGATTCAAGTAGGAATTATATATTGTATTTTAATTGTATCCAAAGTCTGGTATATGAAAAGGTGTATTGTTATTTCAAAAACTATTTCTTTCAAGTCCACATTGGTAAAGAGTAAAACTATTTAGTGCTTTATAATTATAAGGAGAATAATTTAATTTACTTGTGGTACTAAAGGGAAGGCTTGGATCTGGTCACAATGATGTGGTGAAACCGGTGCGGGTCGCAAAGTTGTATCGTCGCTAGGAGCCTCGCCCGAGCCATGAGCCTATCTTTTTAGATACAACTCGAACTAGATTAATGGACCTCATTTATGATTAAACAGTTTTGTGCTTAATCACCGTGGATACAAAAGACTTTAAAAATTGTCAAAAATTGATGTGATAATTACATAATTTATTTTGTAAAGTGATGCATTATTCACAGTTCTATTTTTGTAAGTGAACAGTCCTTTCTTACTCTCATCAACCTTTACAAAGCATCAGATTTTTAAGATTCATCAGTGTATTTCTACCACTGTGAATATATAGACTTGACATATATCCTGGAGGTATACTGTCAGTAGCCTTTAGCAAACTTTTTTGGTAAGGGGTAATAACACCTTAAGAAAAGGGACTACTCGTGTCAATTTCTTGTTCAAATTGTTTTGTGTCTATTTTATTTTTTCAATCTTAAGGTGTTTATCGAAATTGATATAGAATCGTTCAAAATCATTAACCAGGATTTTGTCAATCTCGATCATTTTTATGGAAACAATTTCAGTCGTTGGCAAGGCAAACAAAAATTTTTACTGACAGTTCTAAAGATAACATATATATTGGACCCTAGCTTTCAGGCTATTCCAGAAGATCTCAAACCAGCAGAAGGTCAGCAACCATACATTGAAACAATTGAAGCACTGAAGGAGCAAAGAAGAAAGAGGACTGAAGATGAGGAGCTTACTTGTGGACATATTCTCAACACACTGTCGGATCGTCTCTACGATTTCTACAACAACATTCAGTCACCAAGGGAGTTATGGGAGGCTTTGAAATTCAAATACAAAGCTGAGAAAGTATGTACAAATAATTAAATATTTAGTTTCTAAATATTTTGATTTTAAAATGGTTGATAATAAACCTATTTTGGAGCAACTGCATAGCTCTTGGTTATTGTTAACAAATTGAGGGTTCTTAAAATTATGTTGCCTGAAAATTTTCAAGTTGGAGTAATAATTGCAAAATTACCTCTATCGTGGAAAGATTTTGCCAAAAAATTGATGCATAAATCTGAGGACTTTTTCTTGGATCAAATTCAGAAGCATCTGCGTATTGAGGAGGAGGCCTGAAAATGTGATGTTAAGAATTTGATTCAAAGAAAGTCGGGTGTAAACTATTTGGAGGCAGAGATCATTTAAAGGGAAAGGACATGGAGTTAAAAAAGATAATAATAAGTTCAAGCATCCTGGACAGAAAAATAAAAAACCTAATCCTAATAAAAGAAAGGGTAAGTGTCATGTATGTGGAGAAACATGACATTATGCTAGAGAATGTAAACAACAGAAGAGTGGTTCTGTTAGCATAGTTGAGGAGAACCTTGTATCCATGGTTTCTGATCTTAGTCTTGACGTGACTATGATTTCTGAGGTAACATGGCAAGTGAATCTGATGGTCGGTGGTTGGACTCCAGAGCAACTGTCCATATTCGTAAAAACCGAGAGATGTTTAAAACATTTGAAGAAGTTGTTAGATAGTAGTTCAAATGGGAAATAGTTCAAGGGTAAATGTTAATGACAAAGGAATTGTGGAAATTGACTTCACCTCTGAAAAGAAGCTGACCTTGCTCAATGTGTTGTTTGCGTCAGAAATTAGAAAAAAAAAATAGATTTATGTTGATCTTGTAGATAGGAAAGGTTTTAAAAAATTTGTTGAGTCCGAAAAAGTCATTCTTTTAAAGAATGGTGTTTTTGTTGAAAAATGCTATGCTTGTAATGGGATGTACAAATTATCAATCAATAAAATCAGTTCTGTTTATGCTTATATTACTTGTGCAATTTCTTTGTGGCATACTCATTTAGGATAAATAAATTCAAAGAATTTGAAAAATATGCATGCAATGAAATTAATTGATATTGGCAATGCTGAACATGAAAAATGTGAAATTTGTGTTAAATCAAAAATTGTGAGGAAACCATTTTCAAATGTGCATAGAGAATCATAATTGTTAGATTTAATACATACTGATATCTGTGAATTAAATGGAATATTGACAAGGGGTGAAAAATGATATTTCATTACTTTTATAAATGATTCTAACAAATATTGTTATGTGTACTTGTTAAGAACAAAAGACGAGGCATTTAACTTATTTAAAAAATACAAATCAGACAAGTGCAGAAAAGATGAGGCATGAAATATTGTTTGAATGCTTTTGATGCATTTTGTGAAGAAAATGACATAATACATCAAACAAGTGCAGTATATACACCACAATAACATGATTTAGCAAAAACAAAAAATTGTGTATTTCATTATATGATTAATTGTATGTTAAATCATGATTATTTGCCAAATAATTTAAAGGGTGAGACACTCCTAACTGCTTATCATATTTTAAATAAGATTCCTAGTACTGTAATTAAACCTAGTCCTTATGAAATATAGAAATTAGGTAGGAGACCTAACATAAATTATTTTAAAATGTACATAACTTATTTTCAAGTTTTTGATCCTAAAAGAACTAAGTTAGGGGCTAGAGCTATTAGAAGTATATTTATTGCATTTGCTAAAAATCGTAAAGCATACAGACTTATTGATTTAGAGTATAATGTTATAACTTATTCAAGGGACGTGAATTTTTTTGAAAATAAATTCTCAAAAGATGTTGAGAATGTCGATGTGCCTAAACTTGATGAGCCTAGAGGTCCTATAAGGTCTAATGTTGAGGTTAGAGAACCTAGGGTTCCAATTCAACCAAGTGGACCTAGAAGGAGTACTAGAACTAGAAAAGATAAACACTTAGATGATGATTTTATTTCTTCTCAATCTTTATTATTTTTGGTAAAAGGGGACCAAGATAATGAGGTGGTAAATGAAATACCCTATATATATAGTCTTGAGACTGATCCTATATCATTTAAAGAAGTTATGGCTTTTAGGGATGCTGCTTTTTGGAAAGAAGTTGTGAATGATGAAATGGATTTAATACTGGGAAATAATACTTGGGTATTGACAGATTTATTTAGAGGTTCTAAACCTATAGGGTACAGATGGGTTTTTAGAACGAAGTATAACACTAAATGTACTATTTTTGCCTTTAAAATAAGATTAGTAGCAAAAGGTTTTAGACAAGTAGAGGGTATTGACTACTTTGATACTTACGCACCGGTAGCACGAGTTACTTCCATTCGAATTCTTTTTGCCTTACCTTCATTGTTTGATCTTTACATTCATCAAATAGATGTTAAAGACAACATTTTTGAATGACAATTTGAATGAGGAAGTATATATGGAACAACCCGAAGGGTTTGTTGCTCCCAAAAATGAGGTTAAAGTATGCAAATTAGTTAAGCCCATTTATGGTCTAAAACATGCATCAAAACAGTGGTATGAGAGATTTGATGCTGCTATTTTAAACTTTGGGTTTAAATATAATAGTGCAGATAGGTGCATATACTCCAAAACTACTTCTGGCTATATGGTGATTGTGACGCCCCCAAAATTAGGTATACATCACCCATTCTGAGTCACCAGATACATAGTATAAAATTCAGATACAACTTCATTTATACAACTGTTGAGCTGTCGTATAGAATACGACCACAGTTAACTGTGAGTTTTAATACAAATGTATGTAACTCTCATGGTGCCTCGACCACAACCTTACAATGGTACTTTACATAAAAGTATAGTCAAAGACTATTTTAGAAATTAAAATCTTTGGGAAGTGCTCAAGGAAACCTTCGTTACATGGGAGGCCATGCGTACAGGTTATAATAGATATCATATGGCCACGTAATTATCCTTGGTTGATCCAATAGACCCCAAAGAAAAATGAAAAGATTACTATCATCTTCTTTCCAATGGTGAGTCTTCTCTTGACATATAACTATCTCCACTGTCTCCAAGTGAATATTATATTTCAAATAAACTCCAAGATCATATAGGTAGTGCTAGTAGATATACTTCAAAGAAAGTGGATGCGCACAACCCCGCATCTTATGATAACATGAGGTTGTATGTCATTAGACATCTTGTGTGATAGTGGCAAAACACCCTTCCAAAGTTGGGTTTCGCTCACCCTATTTGATTCACCAAATATAACTACTAAATGATGTATAGAATACAACACACTTTTCTATACTATTTAGGGAGAACCTCCATGCCTAGAGACCATCTGTTCTATTCCTCTGTTATCCCCGCCGACTCTTAAGAACAGGCCTTACGGCAACACTCTTATTATTACGAAAAGAATTGTGAAAGCAAAAGGGTGAGCACAACTAGCCCAAAGAAAAGAATATCATGACTAAAGATAATTAAATTATCAATAGCTTTCATTAATAATAAATCGTAGATTTAGAACATATGGTAAATGATAAAACTTTTCAACCATAGTTGCGGTGAACGAAGCAATCCATTAGAAGAGTCAAATAGACCATCGTGTCTATTATCTTCTCCATGTTAAAAGTCCACCAATAATGTTTTATCCCTGTAACATCAATCAACAATTCCTGTCTACAATCATATGAATAACTCATAATCATAATTGTGATTCTGAATTCCCTTTTCTCACCCAGGACGAAGATGATTCTCATCACCTATATCTTCACCTGAAATATCACAAATCATGGTTATACCAAATCACAATTCCTGCCCATAATCGTACTAATAAATTCATCTTTGCACTACAGGCCAAAGATATACAACTGTAAAACCAATAATGCCGAGACTCGACTTAACAAATAATCCACATCATCGAATCACCCCTGCACTACGGCCAAGGATATTCGTTAATATCACATCCATGAAATATCCATGCACTACGGCCAAGGATATTCATTATTATCACATCCATGAATTAATATTTCATTTCTTTGAGACTCACCAATAATTAATTCACATCATCAAATCATCCTCGCACTCTGTGCCAAGGATATTCTTTAGTATCACGACCACGAATTATCCATGCACTACGGGCCAAAGATAATCGTGTTTTCATCACCGGTCCTGATTATGCCATAAAACAATTCATCTTTGCACCCTTGGCCAAAGAGAATCCATAGCCATAATCATACCAAAAACTGTCCATCAATGCACTACGGGCCAATGAGGACTTTTTCATTAGTATCACAACCATAAATTATCCATGCACTACGGGCCAAAGATAATCGCATTTTTATCAACGGTCTTGATCATATTATAAAATAATTCATCTTTGCACTCTTGACCGAAGAGAATCCATAGCCATAATCATACCAAAAACTGTAAGACCCCAAATTTTATGAAATAAAAGTATTCAATTTTTCTTATAATTACTATTCAGTAAATGGTTAAATTGATAAAAGTTAAAGTTAAGGGTGATATATGATTTTTTTTTTTCAAAATATGCAAGTGATTATAAAATACTCATTCCTATCGGGGAATATTCGTTTGGTCGTGGAATATTCTTTACGCTCGGGAAATATTAAATGACGACTGACAAGCAACCATTGGTGGGCCCCATAATGTAACAAATTGTCGGATGAAGAAAATGACAAAAGGGAGTTTTTATAAATAACGGCGTAGTTGTTACCGTTAACACTGTTGGAATACCCGGTGGTTAAAATACAGTAATACGCGTTGTTACACAATAGCACACGGTATTGCACCAATTATTGATTCTTACGTAAGAAGGCACTACTCAATAATTGTTACACGTAATTCTTCGCTCAAAGATTTTATTGATTCAATAATTGCTGCGTTGATATTTTATATTACTGTTGTTTTAATAATTGTCACTACACAGTATTTTCCATTATCGAAGCAATAATTCATATTATCTGAATAATATTATTAGATAACATTATTGGCAATGTCTAGAAAATTCTGTCTAAGGAGAGGTTTGGTCACCTAATTGCGCGCCAATAAGGAGAAATTTTTATTGGAAAGCACCCTCTTTCCTGGAAACTGCCTGGTTGTCATTATTGTGATTCTTTAATATTATGTGTGAATAATTAATTATTGATTTATATGATGAGGAAAATATTCATTTTATGTAGATATAGATGGAGAAAATTTTTAAAGTGACAATTGTTGAAAATCGATATTTTATCTTTTCTGATAAAATAATTTATTATTATATTTTAATAATATAATAATGGTGATATTTTTATAATGAATGTGGTATATATGAGTATATGAGGAGGAATAGTATTTTTGTTGCAAAAGTTGTTTAAAACATGTTAAACATGTCGGTAGACCCCATTTCTTGACTGAAATTTGATTATAGCCTGTAAAATCGTCCGTATGTGGATTTCGGTCAATTTCTATTTGGAATTTGGAAAACCTTTCTTCTGTAAAGTTGTAGAAAATTGAATTTCCTATAAAAATTCGCGAAATTCGAATTTTCTGATAAAAGGGCTATTTATTATGAATTATAGAAGTTCTGAAGTTCCGAAATAATTAATTTTTGAAAGTTTTAATTATTTTTAATAACAAAAACGTTTTTTTTGTTTTTGTTATTATTTGTTGGCTGATTTCAGATCTGAGAAAGTGGGCGTAAGAATTTTTGATATATATATATATTAATATTATATTAAATTTTCTACTTTGGTGTTCTAAGCATTTTCCTATAAATAGGGTGCTTAGGTTAGAATTGAAAATCACACCAGAAACTAAAGATTTCTCTCTTTCTCTCTATATATCGAAAGTGTATTTTTGTGAGTATTTTAGTACTTGAGAGTATTTGCTATCTATACTTGCAAGTTCTTTTAGCACTATATTCAAAGATTCCAATGTAAGTACTATTCTTTCTGAGGTAAGGGAGATTATTTTCTTCATAAATGATATTATTTCTTCAATATCATTATGCCGAAATATTGGTTTGAATTTTTATCAAATTTGGAATTTTTTCATGTCAGGATTACTATTCATGAGTTACTATTCACGAGTTACTAGTCACGGGTACTATTCACGAAGCATGATGATGTTTTTTGTGAAATTTCTATCTTTTGGTGTCGAGTTACTATTCACGATATCAAGATTATTCACGCGTATCATACCACTATTCACAAATACTGAAATTATTCACGGAAAAATTAAGTTTTTTCTCTCGTGTCCAAGATTATCTCATTATGATTCCTATCTTTGATTGGATCTATGTTTTGATCATTCTTGAATTTTACTCCACTATGATTATTTATGAGATATTTTTGGACATGGAATAAGCGGAAGTACTTAATCCTTAATATTTATTATTTTGTTTCTTTGGATTCGTTTTCTTTTAAAATATTTTTCATCATCCTCACCCTAAATGATGATATAACTGAATATCTTTTATTCGTAGTGCAAAGATAAATGATTTCGATGAATATCTTTGGCCAAGAGGTCTGAAGATGAGCAGGTGTTTAGATGGACATGACCAACTAATGAATATCTTTGGCATGTAGTGCAAAGATGACATGTTGTTGAATATCTTTGCCGATGGTGCAAAGATGAGCTGTTGATGAATATCTTTGGCCAGAAAGTGCAAAGATGAATTTATTCGGTATGATTATGAGCAGAGGCGTGATTTGGTATACTTAGTGATCTTTGATGTTTGGTGATGAAAATTAACTTTGTCTGGATGAGGAAAGTAATTTAGAACTACAATTACGATTATGAGTTATACACGTGATTGTGGACATGAATTGTTGATAAATGTTACAGGGATAAAAGATTGTTGATGGACTTTTAACATGGAGAAGATAATAGATTTTATGGTCTATTTGACTCTTCTAATGGATTGCTCATTCCGTTGCAACTATGGTTGAAAAGCTTTATCATCTACCATATCTTCTAAATCTCTGATTTATTACTGTTGAAGGCTATTGATAATTTATTTATCTTTAGTCATGATATTCTTTACTGAGCTAGTTGTGCTCACCCTTTTGCTTCACGATTCCTTTCGTGTAATAAAAGTGTATTTGGGACAAATGGGAATAACGGGGGGAATAGAACGGTGGTCTATAGATGTTGAGGGTGAGGTGAATTTAACTTGGAAGGGTGTTTTGCCACTATCATACAAGATATCTAATGATATACAACCTCGTGTCATCATAAGACAGGGTTATGCTCATCCACTTGCTGAGTATATTTACAAGCACTACCTATATAATCTTGGTGTTTATTGGAGTATAATACCCAATTAGAGACAATGGAGATAATGATATGTCAAGAGAAGACTCACCATTGGGAAGAATATGATAGTAATCTTCTCGTTTTTCTTTGGGGTCTATTGGGTCAACCAAGGATAATTTTGTGGCCATATGATATCTATCATAACCTGTAAGCATGGCCTCCCATATACGAATGTTTCCTTGAGCACTTCCCAAAGATTCTAATTTCTAAAAGCAGGTTTTGACTATACCTTTATGTAAGGTGTTATTGTGACGTCTTTATCCAAAGTTGGTGTCCAGAAGTTACTGGTTGGTATATATTTGTATCCAAACTCACAAAGATATGTGTTGTTGTATTTTGCACGACAATTGTTGTAATAAAGTTGTAGTTGTTTTCTGTACCATGTATTTGGCGACTTAGAATGGGTTAGATGGAATGGACCTATTTTGGGGTTGTCACAGTTGGTATCAGAGCTATAAGTAAAGAGCCCCGAGCCTCTATCTGGTGACTTCCTGTTGATGGGGGATGCACCGAAGCCAGACTCTCCGTAGGGGACGCCTTTCTGCGGTGGCCAACTGATAGGTACCACTGTGAGGTGCTGTCCACGGTTGGGACATGAGTCATAGTTGGTATCAGAGCTTAAGGATATGGTCTCTGGCGGAGATCGGGGAATATAACTAGGAGAGAAGAGATGAGTAAATCCTTCGCTAGTGTGTCCTACCTAAGCTTAATTGTTGGTCGGTCATAATATACGGATATTATGTGATACGTTAATTTGCTTAATTAACCCTTGTTTTATGGCAGTATTTGAGAATGACAACTGAGAATGCTAACAATGGAGTGAATGAGACTGTGGGGATACCTCTAATCACTAACCATGATAATGTGATGTCAGACGAAGAAGGAATTAGAGATATCCATGTGGTGAGTGAAGAATTGATAGTTGCACCCGAGATAGTCGCAGAGGTAACAACTGAGAGTGAGGAAGAAGAGGTACCTGAGGAGAGTTTATTAGAGGTATTATATGATCAAAATGTAGAATTTCAAAATCATATTCATGAGTTAGAAGAGTAGGCTAAAGAACGACAGGCGGTTGTGGAACAAAAGGATGCAATAATTCAAGCTTGTGTTACCCGATATGTGATGCTTGAACAGAAGCATTCTTTGGCAGAGTATAAGATGATAAAGATAGAATTTGAGCTGAAAGAAGAAAAAACTGAACGAGTAAGAATGAGTGATGCATAGGTAAAAGCCACACGACACGTGGATATTGTGGAAAGAGATGATTAAAAGTAAAATAGATGATATGAATTTCTCTTTTTGGAAAGCAATTGGGAGAACCCAACATCGAGTTTTGAATTACTCTGTATAGAGCGGTCAACTTGAATTCGATATGGATCGAAGATTGATGATTCAGATCATGAATCAGGAGTACGACGAGGCAGTTGAGGGAGGAATATGCCCTATAGAAAAGTATGTTCCAACGGTAGTGATGACGCCAAATGCTGCCCAGACAAGTCAAAACCGAGTAGTTCGAGGGATAGCGGTTGTCATGACTTCCCAACAAGTGAGGAACCCAAATGAAATTATCATGGGAGATGAGCAATGGAGAAATCATGATGATCGAGGAGATAGAATCTGAAATTGAAGCAAGATATTCTCAACTTTTCGAAATACCAGGTACGTAAATTTTGGGGACGAAATTTCATAAGGAGGGGAGATTGTAAGACCCCGAATTTTATGAAATAAAAGTATTCAATTTTTCTTATAATTACTATTCAGTAAATGGTTAAATTGATAAAAGTTAAAGTTAAGGGTGATATATGAATTTTTTTTTTCAAAATATGCAAGTGGTTATAAAATACTCAATCCTATCGGGGAATATTCGTTTGGTCGTGGAATATTATTTTTACGTGGGAATATTCGTGATGTGGTATGACCATTGGTGGGCCCCATAACAGAATAACTATCGGATGAAGAAAATGACAAAAGGGAGTTTTTATAAATAACGGCGTAGTTGTTACCATTAACACTGTTGGAATACCCGGTGGTTAAAATACTGAATAATGCGTTGTTGTCGCATTAACAAGCATGCAGTATTGCACCAATTATTGATTCTTACGTGAAGAAGGCACTTTACTCAATAATTGTTACAGTAATTCTGCTCAAGATTTTATTGATTCAATAATTCTTTGCGTTGATATTTTATATTCTTCGTTGTTTTAATAATTGTCACTACACGGTATTTTTCATTATCGAAGCAATAATTCATATTATCTGAATAATATTATTAGATAACATTATTGGCAATGTCTAAAAAGTTCATCTAAGGAGAGGTTTGGTCACCTAATCTTGGCTACGATGAAGGAGAAATTCTTATCGAAAGCCCCCTCTTTCCTGGGAACTGCCTGGTTGTCATTATTGTGATTCTGTAATATTATGTGTGAATAATTAATTATTGATTTATATGATGAGGAAAATATTCATTTTATGTGGATATAGATGGATAAAATTTTTAAAGTGACAATTGTTGAAAATCGATATTTTATCTTTTCTGATAAAATAATTTATTATTATATTTTAATAATATAATAATGGTGATATTTTTATAATGAATGTGGTATATATGAGTATATGAGGAGGAAGAGTATTTTTTGTTGCAAAAGTTGTTTAAAACATGTTAAACATGTAAAGTAGACCCCATTTCTTCGATCGAAATTTGATTATAGCACAGTAAAATCGTCTGTATGTGGATTTTGGCCAATTTGCATTTGGAATTTGGAAAAACTTTCTTTCCGCAAAGTTGTAGAGAATTGAATTTTCTATAACAAGTTGCGAGATTTGAATTTCTGATAAAAAGGATATTTATTATGAATTATAGAAGTTCTGAAGTTCCGAAATAATTAATTTTTGAAAGTTTTAATTATTTTTAATAACAAAAACGTTTTTTTTTGTTTTTGTTATTATTTGTTGGCTGATTTCAGATCTGAGAAAGTGGGTGTAAGAATTTTTGATATATATATTAATATTTTAATAAATTTTCTGCTTTGGTGTTCTAAGCATTTTCCTATAAATACCGGTTCTACCCACTCTTTTATCTCTCCTGCTTGTGCTCAACGTTTAAACTTGACTCCGGATAAATTAGTCTTTGACTTATCTGTGGAGACTCCGTTAGGAGAACCTTTTATCACATCCACTATTTATAAATCTTGTTTGATTCAAATTGTTACCATCACATTACCTGTTGATCTTATCTCTTTAAAGATACTTGCTTTTGATGTGATTTTAGGAATTGATTGATTAACCACTCATCATGCCAAAACTGATTGTTTTCGTAAGGTTGTTAGTTTTCATATGCCTAACCAACCTATTATGAGAATTCAAGAAACCAAACCTCTAAAGTCAAACACTTTCATATCAAGCCATAAAGTCATTCGTTTATTAAAAAATAGATGTCAAGCTTTCTTAGTCCATCTTATGGACTTGAATAAAAAAACGTTAGATTTGAATGATATTTCTGTTGATAGTAAATTTTCTGACGTATTTCCTGAAGAATTTCTTGGCCTACCCCTAGAGCGTGATACTGAATTTTGTATCGACTTTGAACCCGGTACAAAACCCATTTCTAAAATCTCATATCGAATGGCTCTTATTGAACTTCAGGAGTTAAAAACCCAACTATAGAAGTTGGTACCCGAGCCTCTATCTAGTGACTTCCTTTGTGGAATACATCGAAGCTAGACTCTCCGAAGGGGACGTCATATTTGTGTGGTGGTAAACTAATAGGCGTCATTGTGACGTGCTATCCAAGATTGGGATATGAGTCACAGTTGAGAGCAACCTAAGTCAGTAATCGAAATATCTAGCTTTCTAGGCTTAGCTGGTTACTATCAGAGATTCATGGAAGGATTTTCTAGAATCGCTACTCCATTAACTTAGCTGACTCGAAAAGATACAAAATTCGTATGGAGCGAGGAATGCGAGAAGATTTTCCAAGAGCTCAAGAGGTGACTCATTTTGGGCTTGCTTCGACCATACCATCCTCGGAAAAGTTTAACGGTAGTCAAGCGCGTTGAGTAGAAGATCGATCGAAAGTACGAAAAGCGATATTGTTGAACACAAAGACCTATTTTGTATAACTTACAAAGGATGGAGATAAAGTTAAAGGCTCCAAGTACCCACGTTATGATGTCAAATATACGAGTAGAATCGTCTTTAATATATAAAGTTAAAACCGCTCAAGCTACACACCGGAGCTGATGAATATAAAGAAGAAGGTGTAAGAATGCGTTATTCTAGAAGTAAGAGTCGATGAAGAGAAGAAAGCTCAAACCTTTGATTTATTTGAAATCCTCGATCGAGTAGGAACTGTGGCCTATAAACTCGCCTTAATGCTAAGTATGTCGCTTGTTCATACTGTTTTATACGTATCGATGTTACGTAAATATGTGGACGACCCAAACCACATTATTGAGTTAGAACCAGACGAGATAGCCGAAGATTTTACGTACAAGGAGGTACCTGTTAAGATCTTGGATATGAAAGAGCATGTCCTACGCACCAAGGTTATACCACAAGTTAAGGTTTTGTGGAGAAACCATGTTGTTGAAGAAATGACCTGGGAGATAGAATCAGAAATGAAAGCGAGGTATCCTCACCTTTTCGAAACACCAGGTATGTACGTCAATTTTGAGAACAAAATTTTATAGGGAGGGGAGGTTGTAAGACCCCAACTTATTATAATAAAATTAAATTTTTCTCTATTCATTATTCTAAATTAATAAGGTGTTAATTTGATATAATGCTTTGGTTATGGGTGAAATGTGAAAATTTTACAAAATAAGCAAGTGGTTGTAAAATATTCATTTTTGTCGGGGAATATTCGTTTGGTCGTGGAATATTCTTTTTGTCGGGGAATATTCGTACGACGGCGCAACCATTTGTGGGCCCCATAAAGGAAAATAGTTGGATGAAGGAAAATGAAACGACGTAATTGTTACCGTTAACACTGTTGGAATACCTGGTGGTTTAAATACAGTAATACGCGTGTTTGCACAGTAGCACACGGTATTGCACAGTATTTTAAATTATTAATTCTTACGTAAGAAGGCACTACTCAATAATTATTACAGTAATTACTGTTCAATATTTAATTTTATTGATTCAATAATTGTTGTGTTGATATTTTATATTATTGTTGTTTCAATAATTGTCACTACACAGTATTTCCCATTATCAGATCAATAATTCTTATTATTTGAATAATATTATTAGATAACATTATTGGCAATGTCTAGAAAGTTCTGTCAATGAGAGGTTTGGTCACCTAATTGTGCGCCAGTAAGGAGAAATCCTTATTGGAAAGCCCCCTCTTTCTTGGAAACTGCCTGATTGTCATAATTGTGATTCTGTAATATTATTTGTGAATAATTAATTATTGATTTATATGATAAGAAAATATTTATTTGATGCGGATTTAAATGATGGATTTATTTATGTGGTTATAAATGAAGGAATTAATGTTAAAATGTTTTATCAGTATTTTGTTGGATTGGAGGTATTAAAAGATCAAACTAGTGTTCTTGAGATATATTGCGTGAGTTATAATTTTTGATCCGACCGTTGGATCGTTGTGATTTTTGGATATGTTATACATATATAAGTTGAGTATATTTCCACAAATTATGAACCGTTAAAATGAACGATAATTTGTTATGAATTTTAAGAGGTGGTGGTTCAAAAATTATCAAGTTTCGTAAATTATCATTTTGGTGGAAAATTTAGAATTGGTGGGCCCCACTTTTGGTTGGTGAGAAATGGGCTCAAATTTAATCTCAAATGTGGTGGGTGGCAATAGTAGCAGGTAAAGCCATCGTGTAGCAGTCAAGTCCGCTTCTACGTGCTTAACATTTTCCTATAAATAGAGGCTAAGTTAGAATTAAAAATCACACCGAAACAACAAGTTTTCTCTTTCTCTCTATATTTTCGAGTTTATTCTTGTGAGTATTTTGATACTTTGAGTGTTGCTATATCGTTGCAAGTTCCTTCAAGATTATATCCGAAGATTCCAATGTAAGATCTTGTCTTTTTAAAGTAAGAGATATTATTTTCTTCATAATGATGTTATTCTTTCAATATCATTATACCGAAATATTGGTATGGATTTTATTGTGGAATTTCTACCTTTTTGTGTCGGGATTACTATTCATGTATACGGCACTATTCACGAATACGACACTATTCACCGAAAAATAAAAATTTTCCTTTTATCCAAGATGTCTATTATGGTTACTATCTTTGATTGTATCTATATTTTGATCTTTATTTTTGAATTCTGCTTCACAATTGGTTATTATGGAGTATTATTGAACTTAGATAAATTGTAATAAGAATCCCTAATATTTTTTCTTTTATCTCACTGGATTCGTTTTGTTTAAGATATTTTTCATCATCCTCAGTCCTAAATGATGATATTACTGAATATCTTTGGCCTGTAGTGCAAAGATGAATGATTACCTAATGAATATCTTTGGCTCGTAGTTCAAAGATGAACAGGTGTTGAGATGAACATGACCAACTGGTGATACAAATGAATATCTTTGGTCTGTAGTGCAAAGATGAATATTTGATTAAAGATGTATATTGATTGATGTTACAGGGATAAAATATTGATGATGGACTTTTAAATTTTAGAAGATAGTAGAACTCATTCTCTACGTGACTCTTCTAATGGATTGTTGTTTCCGCTGTATTTGTTGATCTAAAATTTGTTGTCTATTATATTCATCTTTGGTCTGTAGTGCAAAGATGAATATTTGATTAAAGATGTATATTGATTGATGTTACAGGGATAAAATATTGATGATGGACTTTTAAATTTTAGAAGATAGTAGAACTCATTCTCACGTGACTCTTCTAATGGATTGTTGTTTCACCGTATTTGTTGATCTAAAATTTGTTGTCTATTATATTCTATCGATTTTTCCTGTTGAAGACTAATGATAATTTGTTGTATATTATCTTAGTCATAATATTCTTTATCGGGCTAGTTGAACTCACCCTTTTCCTTTTTGTTCCATTTTTCTTCTCGTGGAGGTGAGAACATAGTAGGATCTATGGGTATGGAGTGATGGTTCTAGAAAGATGTTTTAGCAGTCCTCACTATTTTTGTAAAATAGTGTATCAATAATTGTAATGAGGACTTATTTGAGTGTGGATATTATCTAGAAGACAATATTTGTATTTAAACTCACAGTATATGTGTTGTCGTATTTTGCACGACAATTGTATTACTGAAGTTGTATTTGTTTCTGTACCATGTATTTGGCGACTCAGAATGGGTGATGTATACCTATTTTGAGGGCGTCACAATTGGTATCAAAGCTTAGGGATATGGTCTCTAGCTAAGATGTGAGACTAGAACTAGAAAGGGAGAGACGGGTAAATCCTTCGCTAGTGTGTCCTACCTAAGCTTAGTGATGGTCGGTCATAATATAGGGTGATATGTTAATTTGTTTAATTAACCCTTGTTTTATGGCAGCTGAGAACGTTAACAATGGAGTGAATGAGACCGTGGAGACACCTCTAATCACCAACCGTGATAATGTGATGTCAAAGAAGAAGGAATTAGAGATATTCTTGTCTTTGAGGAAGAATTAATTAATACTTTTAGCTAGTCGGAGAGAAGTAGCAAATTTGAGAGTGAGGAAGAAGAGGAACCCGAGGAGAATTTATTAGAGGTATTTTATGTTCAAAACGTAGAATTGTAAAATCGTATTCATGAGTTAGAAGAAGCGAAATTTGAAGAAGCAGCGGTGAAGGTCGTGGAGCAAAATGATGCAATGATTCAAGCTTGTGTTACCCGATATGTGATGCTTGAATGTAAGTACTCTTCAAGCGAGTATAATATGATAAAGCTAGAATCGAAATTTGAAAGAAGAAAGAATCGAACGCGTGAGAATGAGTGATGCATGGGTAAAAGCCAAGACGACGCGTTGATATTATGGAAAGAGATGTCCGATCTAAGAAGGCTAAAATAGATGATATGTATTTCTCTTTTTGGATAAGAATTGAGAGAACCCAACATCGAAGTTTTGAATTACCTCAGCATATCATGGTCAACCCCAATTTGATATGGATCGAAGATTAATGATTCAGATCATGAAACAGGAGTACGACGAAGCAATTGAGGGTGGAATATGCCCTATAGCGAAAGACAATTCTAGCGGATGAGATGAAACCAAAGGTTTGTCCCTGCATAAGTCAAAATCGGTGGTTCAAGTGAGAGCGCCTTTCGAAAAAGCGAGGAACCGAACGAAGTTATCACGGGTTAGTTAATCATAAATTTTTGCAAAGTCTATACCCTGTTAAATACCGATTCTATCCACTCTTTTATCTCTCCTGCTTGTGCTCAACGTTTAAACTTGACTCCGGAGAAATTAGACTTTGACTTATCTGTGGAGACTCCGTTAGGAGAACCTTTTATCACATCCACTGTTTATAAATCTTGTTTGATTCAAATTGGTACCATCACATTACCTGTTGATCTTATCTCTTTAAAGATACTTGCTTTTGATGTGATTTTAGGAATTGATTGGTTAACCACTCATCATGCCAAAATTGATTATTTTCGTAAGGTTGTTAGTTTTCATATTCCTAACCAACCTATTATGAGAATTCAAGCAACCAAACCTCTAAAGTCAAACACTTTCATATCAAGCCATAAAGTCATTCGTTTATTAAAAAACGGATGTCAAGCTTTCTTAGTCCATGTTATGGACTTGAATAAAAAAAACGTCAGATTTGAATGATATTTCTGTTGATAGTAAATTTCCTGACGTTTTTCCTGAAGAATTTCTTGGCCTACCCCTAGAGCGTGATACTAAATTTTGTATCGACTTTGAACCCGGTACAAAACCCATTTCTAAAATCTCATATCGAATGGCTCTTATTGAACTTCAGGAGTTAAAAACCCAACTATAGAAGTTGGTACCCGAGCCTCTATCTAGTGACTTCCTTTGTGGAATGCATCGAAGCTAGACTCTCCGTAGGGGACGTCATATTTGTGTGGTGGTAAACTAATAGGCGCCATTGTGACGTGCTATCCAAGATTGGGATATGAGTCACAGTTGAGAGCAACCTAAGTCAGTAATCGAAATATCTAGCTTTCTAGGCTTAGCTGGTTACTATCAGAGATTCGTGGAAGGATTTTCTCGAATCGCTACTCCGTTAACTTAGCTGACTCGAAAAGATACAAAATTCGTATGAAGCGAGGAATGCGAGAAGATTTTCTAAGAGCTCAAGAGGTGACTCATTTCGGTACCTATTCTGACCATACCATCCAGGAAAAGCGAACGTGGTAGCTGACGCGTTGAGTAGAAGATCGTATGCGAGTATGAGTGCGATATTGTTGAACACAAAGACCTATTTTGTATAACTTACAAAGGATGGAGATAGAGTTAAAGGCTCCAAGTACCCACGTTATGATGTTAAATATACGAGTAGAATCGAATTTAATATTTAAAGTTAAAACCGCTCAAGCTACACACCGGAGCTGATGAATATAAAGAAGAAGGTGCAAGAATGCGTTATTCTAGAAGTAAGAGTCGATGAAAAGAAGAAAGCTCAAACCTTTGATTTATTTGAAATCCTCGATCGAGTAGGAACTGTGGCCTATAGACTCGCCTTAACGCTAAGTATGTCGTGTGTTCATAACGTTTTTCACGTATCGATGTTACGTAAATATGTGGACGACCCAAACCACATTATTGAGTTAGAACCAGACGAGATAGCCGGAGATTTTACGTACAAGGAGGTACCTGTTAAGATCTTGGATATGAAAGAGCATGTCCTACGCACCAAGGTTATACCACAAGTTAAGGTTTTGTGGAGAAACCATGTTATTGAAGAAATGACCTGGGAGATAGAATCAGAAATGAAAGCGAGGTATCCTCACCTTTTCGAAACACCAGGTACGCACGTCAATTTCGATGACGAAATTTTATAGGGAGGGGAGGTTGTAAGACCCCAACTTATTATAATAAAATTGAATTTTCCTCTATTCATTATTCTAAATTAATAAGGTGTTAATTTGATATAATGCTTTGGTTATGGGTGAAATATGTAAATTTTACAAAATAAGCAAGTGGTTGTAAAATATTCATTTTTGTCGGGAAATATTCGTTTGGTCGTGGAATATTCTTTTTGTCGGGGAATATTCGTATGACGGCGCAGCCATTTGTGGCCTCCATAACGGAAAACAGTTGGATGAAGGAAAATGACAAAGTATGAGTTTTTATAAATAACGACGTAATTGTTACGAATTAACACCGTTGGAATATTCGGTGGTTAAAATACGATGAATACGCTGTGGTTGCACAAGAAGCAGCGGTATGCATTGCATAGTATTTTGAATGATTGATTTTTACGTAAGAAGGCACTACTCAATAATTGTTACAGTAATTACTGTTCAATATTTAATTTTATTGATTCAATAATTGTTGTGTTGATATTTTATATTATTGTTGTGTCAATAATTGTCACTACACAGTATTTTTCATTATCAGATTAATAATTCTTATTAGTTGAATAATATTATTAGATAGCATTATTGGCAATGTCTAGAAAGTTCTGTCAATGAGAGGTTTGGTCACCTAATTGTGCGCCAGTAAGTAGAAATCCTTATTGGAAAGCCCCTCTTTCTGAGGAGGCCGCTGGTTGTCATAATTATGATTCTGTAATATTATTTGTGAATAATTAATTATTGATTTATATGATAAGAAAATATTTATTTGATGCGGATTTAAATGATGGATTTATTTATGTGGTTATAAATGAAGGAATTAATGTTGAAGTGTTTTATCAGTATTTTGTCGGATTGGAGGTATTAAAAGATCAAACCAGTGTTCTTGAGATATATTGTGTGAGTTATAATTTTTGATCCGACTGTTGGATCGTTGTGATTTTTGGATATGTTATACATATATAAGTTGAGTATATGTCCACATATTTTGAACCGTTAAAAATGAACGTATGATTTGTTATGAATTTTAAGAGGTGACTGGTTAAGAAATTATTGTAGTTTCAGAAATTATCATTTTGGTGGAAAATTCTAGAATTGGTGGACCCCACTTTTGGTTGGTGAGAAATGTGCTCAAATTGAATCTCAAATGTGGTGGGTGACAATAGTAGTAGGTAAAGCAATCGTAAAGTGCAGTCAAGTCTTCTTCTTGCGTCTTAACATTTTCCTCTATAAATAGAGGCTAAGTTAGAATTAAAAATCACACCGTAAATAAGTTTTCTCTCTTTTCTCTCTATATTATCGAGTTTATTCTTGTGAGTATTTTGATACTTTGAGTGTTCTATATCTGATTGCAAGTTCCTTAGCACTAGATCCGAAGATTCTAGTCGGAAGTCTTGTGTCTTTTTGAGGTAAGGGATATTATTTTCTTCACAATGATGTTATTCTTTCAATATCATTATAAGAAATATTGGTATGGATTTTATTGTGGAATTTCTACCTTTTTTTGTGGGGTTACTATTCACGATCACCAAGATTATTCACGCATACGGCATTATTCACCGAAAAATGAAAATTTTCCTTTTTATCCAAGATGTCTATTATGGTTACTATCTTTGATTGTATCCATATTTTGATCTTTATTTTTGAATTCTGCTTCACAATTGGTTATTATGGAGTATTATTGAACTTGGATAAACTGTAATACGAATCCTTAATATTTGTTCTTTTATCTAACTGGATTCATTTTCTTTAAGATATTTTTCATCATCCTCAGTCCTAAATGATGATATTACTGAATATCTTTGGTCTGTAGTGCAAAGATGAATGATTACCTAATGAATATCTTTGGCCCGTAGTTCAAAGATGAACAGGGGTTGAGATGAACATGACCAACTGATGATACAAATGAATATCTTTGGTCTGTAGTGCAAAGATGAATATTTGATTAAAGATGTATATTGATTGATGTTACAGGGATAAAATATTGATGATGGACTTTTAAATTTTAGAAGATAGTAGAACTCATTCTCTACGTGACTCTTCTAATGGATTGTTATTTTCGCTGTATTTGTTGATCTAAAACTTGTTGTCTATTATATTCTATCAAATTTTTCCCTGTTGAAGACTAATGATAATTTGTTGTATATTATCTTAGTCATAATATTCTTTACTGGGCTAGTTGAACTCACCCTTTTCCTTTTTGTTCCATTTTTCTTCTCGGGAGGTGAGAACATAGCGAGGATCTAATGGGTAATGGAGTGATGGTTCTAGAAAGATGTTTTAGCTTAGTCCTCACTATTTTTGTAAAATAGTGTATCAATAATTGTAATGATGACTTATTTGAGTGTGGATATTGTCTAGAAGACAATATTTGTATTTAAACTCACAGTATATTTGTTGTCGTATTTTGCACGACAATTGTATTGCTGCAGTTGTATTTATTTCTGTACCATATATTTGGCGACTCATAATGGGTGATGTATACCTATTTTTGGGGCGTCACAAAGTTCATGTTGATTAAAGATGAAATTAATATTTTTATTGTGTTGGGATTATTTGTGTCAGTGGAAATCGACATTTATTTCGATAATAATTGATTTCTGGAGGTTATATTAACCAATCGGATAATTAATCGGATAAATGAGCAATTAATTGCTATTAGTTCACATGTATATAACTATTTACTCGCATGAATGGAACTATTGTTTCATATGCATTACTAGTAGGGGAGGTGGTACAGGATTGATAATACTTGCAGGACTAAATTAAAAATAGAGGAAAATATGAAGGTACTATACTGTAACAATTCGAGCCCCAAAACGTGCAATTATCAAAACTATGTTTTCTTATAAATAGAAGCTTATTCTTCTTTAATTCTCACTAATTCACTAAGACTCACAAGAGCAATTATAGAGAGAGAAGCTATAGAGAGAGAAGTTATCGAGAGAGAAGCTATAAAGAGGAAGAAGAAGAGTATTTTGCTACTTCACTATTCCAGTATCCAGTCTTCATCTAAGGTAAGGGATATTATGTTTGTTCAGTATTCATAGGGAATAATATTTTCTTCCATACTCTGTAGTATGTGAGTAATATTATTTCGTCTCGTATTCCTGATTATACCTTCATTTTGTTAAAGTATTGCTTCTATACTCCGTGAAATTAGTAGAATATCCTTGAAATTTGCGCTTCATCTAGTATCGTTTCACAAGAATATTTTTTGCACAGTCTTGTTAAATTTTAAGCTTTTCATGTCGGAGTACTGTACATGAGTACTATTCATTTATATGGTACTATTCATAAACTACTATTCACGGGGTACTATTCATGGGTACTATTTATAAAGTACTATTCACAAAGTACTATTCACGGGATACTATTCTCGAAGTACTATTCACGGGGTACTATTCACTCGGGTAATATTCACATGGAGTACTATTCATGACAAAAATTGATTTCTTTTTTATCCAAATCATTTTTGATACAATATTATTCTTGAATTTTACTCCACAAAGTAGTATCATGTTGACAATTTGGACATTATTGAATTCTGGATAAATTAAATTATAAATCTTTAAAATTTATCATTTGCTTTCATTTAATTTAATTCTTATATCATTGTCATCATCCTCATGCTTATATTGTGATGAAAGCCATCTTTGACTTACATGCATAGATGGACTGTTGATTGGTATGATTATGACCAGGGATCATTCGGTATAATCATGACCCGTAATGTTACAAATGATGTGGTAAAAGTCCTCATTGGCCCGTAGTGCATTGATGGACAATTGTTGGTATGATTATGACCAGGGATTATTCTGTATGATTATGACCATTGGTGAAAACACGAATATCCTTGTCCCGTAGTGCATGGATAATTCATGGTTTTGATACTATTTATTGAACTGAGTCTCAACGATAAAATTGATGATAAACTCTTAAATCATAGAAGATAGTAGATATCATGCTCTACTTGACTCTTCTAATGGATTGCTTGTTCCGCTGCAGTTAAACTTGACGTTTATTGTATTTTATCAGTTTAACACTGTTGAAGGCTAACGATAATTTATTCTGCATTATCTTAGTCATAATATTTCTTACTGAGCTAGTTGATCTCACCTTTTTATTTTTATTGTTCTCTTCAAGAAATGAGAACATAGCCGGGACTAGTCAGAGAATGGAGTGACGGTCCGAGATGGTGGCTATAGTAGTCCTCACTATTTTCTAAAATAGTGTGACAATAATTGTAATGAGGACTCCTTTTGTCGTATTGTATAAAAGAAGTTTGTATTTGATTTATGTACCATGTATTTGGAGACTCAAGATGGGTGATGTATACCTATTTTGGGGGCGTCACACATTGTACTAGGCTAGATATTTCTTTTGCAGTTTTTAAACTTAGTAGATATATGAGCAGTCCTAATATTAATCATTGGAAAGTTATTGGGAGGATACTTGGATATCCTAAAAGAACAAGTGTGTGAGACCCCAAATTTTATGAATAAAATTTAAATTTCTCGAAATATTTTTTTAATATTATGGTGTTGATTTGATATAATGTTATAGTTGTGGGTAATATTTGTAAATGTTTGCAAAGTATGTAAGACCCCAAATTTTATGAAATAAAAGTATTCAATTTTTTTTATAATTACTTTTCAGTAAATGGTTAAATTGATAAGAGTTAAAGTTAAGGGTGATATATGAATTTTTTTTCAAAATATGCAAGTGGTTATAAAATACTCATTTCTATCGGGAATATTTGTTTGGTCGTGGAATATTCTTTTCCGTTTGGGAATATTAAATGCATTTGTAGCGACCTTTTATGGGTCCCATAATGAATAAGCTGTTGGATGAAGAAAACGACAAGTATGAGTTTTTTTATAAATAATTGCAGTAGTTATTCTACTGCTAACATCGTTGGAATACCCTTGGGTAAAGTAAAGTAACACGCTGTTGTTGCACAAGAGACATACACGGTATTGCACAATATTTTTGAATTATTGATTCTTATGTAAGAAGGCGCTACTCAATAATTGTTACAAGAATTATCGCTCAAAGATTTTATTGATTCAATAATCACTGCGTTGATATTTTATATTATCGTTGTTTTAATAATTGTCACTACACAAGATATTTTCCATTATCGAAGCAATAATTCATATTATCTGAATAATATTATTAGATAACATTATTGGCAATGTCTAGAAAGTTACATCTAAGGAGAGGTTTGGTCACCTAATCATGCCAAGAAAGGAGAAATTCTTATCGAAAGCCCCTCTTCCAGGAACCGCGCTGGTTGTCATAATTATGATTTCGTAATATTATTTATGAATAATTAATTATTGATTTATATGATGAGGAAAATATTCATTTTATGTGGATATAGATGGAGAAAATTTTAAAGTGACAATTGTTGAAAATTGATATTTTATCTTTTTCGATAAAATAATATTTTATTATATTATTATAATATAATAATGATGATATTTTTACAATGAATGTGTGATATATGAGTATATGAGGAGGAAGAGTATTTTTGTTGCATTAAATGATTAATACATGTTTTGTGTGTTTGTGGACCCCATTTCTTGATCGAAATTTGATTATAGCAAGTAAAATCGTCTGTATGTGGATTTGATCAATTTCATTTGGAATTTGGAAAAACTTTCTTCTGCAAAGTTGTAGAGAATTGAATTTCCTATAAGAGGTCATGAGATTCGAATTTTCTGATAAAAGGGCTATTTATTATGAATTATTAAAGTTCCATAGTTCCAAAATAATTGATTTTTGAAAGTTTTAATTAATTTTAATAACAAAAACGTTTTTTTTTATTTTTGTCATTATTGTGGGCCTCAAGGGTGGCTGAATTCAGATGATTCTAGGTGGGCGTAGACAAATTATTATATATATATTAATATTTTAATAAATTTTCTACTTTGGTGTTCTAAGCAATTTCCTATAAATAGGGTGCTTAGGTTAGAATTGAAAATCACACTAGAAACTGAAGTTTACTCTCTATTTCTCTCTCTATTATATCAAGCGTATTTTGTGAGTATTTTAGTACTTCGAGTATTGCTATACGGTGCAAGTTCTTTCAGCACTATATCCAGTATTCCAATCAGAAGTATTATTCTTTCTGAGGTAAGGGATTGTAAGGGAGGTTATTTTCTTCTAAAATGATATTATTTCTTCAATATCATTATGCCAGAATGTTGGTGGGAAATTTTTATTAAATTCGGAACTTTTTCATGTCGGGGTTACTATTCATGAGTTACTATTCACGAGTTACTATTCATGAGTTACTATTCACGAGTTACTATTCACGAGTACTATTCACGAAGCGTGATGATGTTTTTTTTGTGAAATTTCTATCTTTTGAGGTCTGAGTTACTATTCACGATGATCGGACTATTCATTTACGAATCACGACACTATTCACGTAAAAATTAAATTTTTTTTTCTCGTGTCCAAGATTGTCTCTGTTATGATTCCTATCTTTGATTGGATCTATGTTTTGATCTTCATTCTTGAATTTTACTCCAATCTGGTTATTAATGAAGTATTTTTGAACTTGGATTATTTAAAGTACTAATCCTTAATACTTGTTCTTTTGTTTCATCGGATTCGTTTTCTTTAAAATATTTTTATCATCCTTACCCTAAATGATGATATAACTAAATATCTTTGGCCTCAGTGTGCAAAAAGATGAATGATTTTGATGAATATCTTTGGCCCGTAGTGCAAAGATGAACAGGTGTTTAGATAAACATGACCAACTGATGAATATCTTTGGCCTGTAGTGCAAAGATGACTTGTTGATGTATATCTTTGGACGTAGTGCAAAGATGAATTTATTAGTAGGATTATGAACATGAACTGTGATTTGGTATAACCATAATCTTTGATGTTTCAGGTGATGAAAATTATTTTTGTCCTGGATGAGGAAAGGAATTTAGAACTACAATTATGATTATGAGTTATATACGTGATTGTGGACAGGAATTGTTGATTGATGTTACAGGGATAAAACATTGTTGGTGGACTTTTAACATGGAGAAGATAATAGATTTTATGGTCTATTTGACTCTTCTAATGGATCGCTTGTTCACCGCAACTATGGTTGAATTTTTTTATCATCTACCATATGTTCTAAATCTCGATTTATTATTGATGAAGGCTATTGATAATTTAATTATCTTTAGTCATGATATTCTTTATCGAAGTTAGTTGTCTTTCACCCTTTTGCTTCACAATTCCTTCGTGTAATACTGAGTGTAGGCTGGGTCGAGCTGGGGATAACAAGGAATAGAACTATGTGGTCTATAGATGTTGAGGGTGAGGTGAATTTAACTTGGAAGGGTGTTTTGCCACTATCATACAAGATGTCTAATGACATACAACCTCGTGTCATCATAAGACAGGTTGTGTTTCATCCACTTACGAGTATATCTATCAAGACTACCTATATGATCTTGGAGTCTATTTGAAATATAACTCTCAATTAGAGACAGTGGAGATAATGATATGTCAAGGGAAGACTCACCATTGGGAAAAATATGATAGTAATCTTCTCATTTTTCTTTGGGGTCTATTGGGTCAACCAAGGATAATTTCGTGGTCATATGATATCTATCATAACCTGTAAGCATGGCCTCCCATGCACGAAGGTTTCTTGAGCACTTTCCAAAGCTTTTAATTTCTAAAAGCAGCTTTTCGACTATACCTTTACGTAAGGTGTCATTATGAGGTGTCTTGTCCACGGTTTGGGACATGAGTCACGATTGATATATATTTGTATCCAAACTCACAAAGATATGTATTGTTGTGTTTTGCACGACAATTGTTGTAATAAAGTTGTAGTTATTTTTCTGTACCATGTATTTGGCGACTTTAGAATGGGTTGGATGGAATGGACCTATTTTGGGGTCGTTATACGGTTGGTATCGAGCTTAGGATATGATCTTCAAGCGAAGATCGTGGAATAATCCAGAGGGAGAGACGAGTAAATCCTCTGCTTAGTGTGTCCTACCTAAGCTTATTTGTTGGTCATCATAATATCGGGATATTATGTGATATGTTAATTTGTTAAATTAACCTTTGTTTTTTGAAGCTGTATTCTAGAATGATATCTGAAATACAGGAGATGAGCAATGGAGAAATCATGATGACAGGAAAGATGGAATCTGAAATGAAAGAAAGGTATTCTCAACTCTTTAAAATACCAGGTACGTAAATTTCGGGGACGAAATTTCATAAGGAGGGGGGATTGTAAGACCCCGAATTTTATGAAATAAAAGTATTCAATTTTTCTTATAATTACTTTTCAGTAAATGGTTAAATTGATAAGAGTTAAAGTTAAGGGTGATATATGAATTCTTTTTTCAAAATATGCAAGTGGTTATAAAATACTCATTTCTATCGGGGAATATTTGTTTGGTCGTGGAATATTCTTTCCGCTTCGGGAATATTCGTATTTACTCACGCGCAAAACCTTTTGTGGGTCCCATAATAGAATAACTGTTGGATGAAGAAAACGACAAGTATGAGTTTTTTATAAATAACGGCAGTAGTTATTCTCAATTAACATCACTGTTGGAATACCCGGTGGTCGCACAAAGAAATATTACCCAGATTGCAAGATTTTTGAATTATTGATTCTTACGTAAGAAGGCACTACTCAATAATTGTTACAAAGAATTATCGCTCAAAGATTTTATTGATTCAATAATTCTTTGCGTTGATATTTTATATTATCGTTGTTTTAATAATTGTCACTACACAAAGATTTTCCATTATCGAAGCAATAATTCATATTATCTGAATAATATTATTAGATAACATTATTGGCAATGTCTAGAAAGTTCGCTTCAAGGAGAGGTTTGGTCACCTAATCAATGCACACCAAGTGAAGAGAAATTTTATTCGAAAGCCCCTCTTTCCTGGGACCTGCAGGTTGTCATTATTGTGATTTTGTAATATTATTTGTGAATAATTAATTATTAATTTATATGATGAGGAAAATATTTATTTTATGTGGATATAGATGGATAAAATTTTTAAAGTGACAATTGTTGAAAATTGATATTTTATCTTTTCTGATAAAATAATATTTTATTATATTATTATAATATAATAATGACGATATTTTTACATTGAATGTGTGATATATGAGTATATGAGGAGGAAGAGTATTTTTGTTGCACTAAATGATTAACACATGTTTTGTGTGTCGGTGGACCCCATTTCTTGACTAAAATTTGATTATAGTCTGTAAAATCGTTCATATTGGATTTCGGTCAATTTCTGTTTGGAATTTGGATAAACTTTCTTCTGCAAAGTTGTAGAGAGTTGAATTTTCTATAAAAATTCGTGAGATTCGAATTTACTGATAAAAAGGGCTATTTATTATGAATTATTAAAGTTAGTAGTTCAAATAATTAATTTTTGAAAGTTTTAATTAATTTTAATAACAAAAAACATTTTTTTTTTTTATCATTATTGTGGGCCTCAAGGGGTATTTGAATTCAGATGATTCTAGGTGGGCGTAGACAAATTATTATATATATATTAATATTTTAATAAATTTTCTGCTTTGGTGTTCTAAGCAATTTTCTATAAATAGGGTGCTTAGGTTAGAATTGAAAATCACACCAGAAACTGAAGTTTTCTCTCTATTTCTCTCTATATTATATCGAGCGTATTTTGTGAGTATTTTAGTACTTGAATATTGCTATACTCAATTGCAAGTTTTTCAAAGACTATATCCCAAAGATTCCAATCGTAAGTATTATTCTTTTCCGAGGTGAGGATTGTAAGGGAGGTTATTTTCTTCTAAAATGATATTATTTCTTCAATATCATTATACCAGAATGTTGGTTGGAAATTTTTATTAAATTTGGAACTTTTTCATGTCGGGGTTACTATTCATGAGTTACTATTCACGAGTTACTATTCACGAGTTACTATTCACGAAGCATGATGATGTTTTTTTGTGAAATTTCTATCTTTTGAGGTCGGAGTTACTATTCACGTATACGGCACTATTCATGAATACGACACTATTCACAGAAAAATTAAATTTTCTTTTCTGTGTCCAAGATTGTCTGTTATGATTCCTATCTTTGATTGGATCTATGTTTTGATCTTCATTCTTGAATTTTACTCCAACTCGGTTATTAATGAAGTATTTTTGAACTTGGATTATTTAAAGTACTAATCCTTAATACTTGTTCTTTTGTTTCAATTGGATTCGTTTTCTTTAAAATATTTTTTATCATCCTCACCCTAAATGATGATATAACTAAATATCTTTGGCCCGTAGTGCAAAAGATGAATGATTTCGATGAATATCTTTGGCCCAGTAGTGCAAAAAGATTTAACAGTGTTTAGATAAACATGACTAATCGATGAATATCTTTTGGCCCTCAGAGTGCAAAGATGAATATTTGATTAAAGATGTATATTAATTGATGTTACAGGGATAAAATATTGATGATGGACTTTTAAATTTTAGAAGATAGTAGAACTCATTCTCTACGTGACTCTTCTAATGGATTGTTGTTTCCGCTGTATTTGTTGATCTAAAACTTGTTGTCTATTATATTCTATCAGATTTTTCCCTGTTGAATACTAATGATAATTTGTTGTATATTATCTTAGTCATAATATTCTTTACTGGGCTAGTTGAACTCACCCTTTTCCTTTTTGTTCCATTTTTCTTCTCAAGAGGTGAGAACATAGCAGGATCTAGTCGGGGTATGGAGTGATGGTTCTAGAAAGATGTTTTAGCAGTCCTCACTATTTTTGTAAAATTGTGTATCAATAATTGTAATGATAACTTATTTGAGTGTGGATATTGTCTAGAAGACAATATTTGTATTTAAACTCACAGTATATGTGTTGTGGTATTTTGCACGACAATTGTATTGCTGCAGTTGTATTTATTTCTGTATCATATATTTGGCGACTCATAATGGGTGATGTATACCTATTTTGGGTGCGTCACAAAGTTCGTGTTGATTAAAGATGAAATTAATATTTTTATTGTGTTGGGATTATTTGTGTTAGTGAAAATCGACTTTTATTTCGATAATAATTGATTTCTGGAGGTTATATTAACCAATCGGGTAATTAATCGGATAAATGAGCAATTAATTGTTATTAGTTCACATGTATATAACTATTTTCTCGCATGAATGGAACTATTGTTTCATATGCATTACTAGTAGGGGAGGTGGTGCAGGATTGATAATACTTGCAGGACTAAATTAAAAATAGAGGAAAATATGAAGGTACTATACTGTAATAATTCGAGCCCCAAAATGTGCAATTATCAAAACTATATTTTCTTATAAATAGAAGCTTATTCTTCTTTAATTCTCACTAATTCACTAAGACTCACAAGAGTAATTAGAGAGAGAAGATATAGAGAGAGAAGTTATCGAGAGAGAAGCTATAAAGAGGAAGAAGAAGAGTATTCTGCTACTTCACTATTCCAGTATCCAGTCTTCATCTAAGGTAAGGGATATTATGTTTGTTCAGTATTCATAAGGAATAATATTTTCTTCCATACTCTGTATTATGTGAGTAATATTATTTCGTCTCGTATTCCTGAATATACCCTCATTTTGTAAAAGTATTGCTTCTATACTCCGTGAAATTAGTAAAATATCCTTGAAATTTGCGCTTCATCTAGTATCGTTTCACAAGAATATTTTTTGCACAGTCTTGTTAAATTTTAAGCTTTTCATGTCGGAGTACTGTCCATGAGTACTATTCATTTATATGGTACTATTCACAAACTACTATTCACGGGGTACTATTCATGGGTACTATTTATAAAGTACTATTCACAAAGTACTATTCTCGAAGTACTATTCACGGGGTACTATTCACTCGGGTAATATTCACATGGAGTACTATTCATGACAAAAATTGATTTCTTTTTGATCCAAATCATTTTTGATACAATATTATTCTTGAATTTTACTCCACAAAGTAGTATCATGTTGACAATTTGGACATTATTGAATTCTGGATAAATTAAATTATAAATCTTTAAAATTTATCATTAGCTTTCATTTAATTTAATTCTTATATCATTGTCATCATCCTCATGCTTATATTGTGATGAAAGCCATCTTTGACTTACATGCATAGATGGACTGTTGATTGGTATGATTATGACCAGGGATCATTCGGTATAATCATGACCCGTAATGTTACAAATGATGTGGTAAAAGTCCTCATTGGCCCGTAGTGCATTGATGGACAATTGTTGGTATGATTATGACCAGGGATTATTCGGTATGATTATGACCATTGGTGAAAACACGAATATCCTTGTCCTGTAGTGCATGGATAATTCATGGTTTTGATACTATTTATTGAACTGAGTCTCAACGATATAATTGATGATAAACTCTTAAATCATAGAAGATAGTAGATATTATGCTCTACTTGACTCTTCTAATGGATTGCTTGTTCCGCTGCAGTTAAACTTGATGTTTATTGTATTTTATCAGTTTAACACTGTTGAAGGCTAACGATAATTTATTCTGCATTATCTTAGTCATAATAATTCTTACTGAGCTAGTTGATCTAACCCTTTTATTTTTATTGTTCTCTTCAAGAAATGAGAACGTAGCCGGGACTAGTCAGAGAATGGAGTGACGGTCCGAGATGGTGGCTATAGTAGTCCTCACTATTTTCTAAAATAGTGTGACAATAATTATAATGAGGACTCCTTTTGTCGTATTGTATAAAAGAAGTTTGTATTTGATTTATGTACCATGTATTTGGAGACTCAAGATGGGTGATGTATACCTATTTTGGGGGCGTCACACATTGTACTAGGCTAGATATTTTTTTTGCTGTTTTTAAACTTAGTAGATATACGAGCAGTCCTAATATTAATCATTGGAAAGTTATTGGGAGGATACTTGGATATCCTAAAAGAACAAGTGTGTAAGACCCCAAATTTTATGAATAAAGATTTAAATTTCTCGAAATATTATTTTAATATTATGGTTTGGATTTGATATAATGTTATAGTTGTGGGTAATATTTGTAAATGTTTGCAAAGTATGTAAGACCCCGAATTTTATGAAATAAAAGTATTCAATTTTTCTTATAATTACTTTTCAGTAAATGGTTAAATTGATAAGAGTTAAAGTTAAGGGTGATATATGAATTTTTTTTCAAAATATGCAAGTGGTTATAAAATACTCATATTTGTTTGGTTATAAAATACTCACAGGGTACTATTCTTGAATTTTACTCTATAAAGCAGTATCATGTTGACAATTTGGACGTTATTGATTTCTGGATAAATTAAATTATAAATCTTTAAAATTTATCCTAGAACTTGTTTTATTGAATTATTATGTCACTGTCATCATCATCATGCTTATATTGTGATGAAAGTCATCTTTGGCTTACGTTCATAGATGGACTTGGTATTATTATGACCAGGCATTATTCGGTATAATCATGACCGTAATGTAACGAATGATGTGATAAAAGTCCTTATTGGCCCGTAGTGCATTGATGGATAGTTATTGATATGATTATAACTAGGGATTATTTGGTATAATCATGACCATTGATGATTACATGAATATCCTTAGCCGTAGTGCAGGGATGATTCGATGATGTGGTTTATTTATTAAGATGAGTTTCAGCGATAAAGTTTATGAAAAACTTTTTCAATCATAGAAGATATTTGATTTTATGCTCTACTTGACTCTTCTAATGGATTGCTTATTTCCACTGCAGTTGTTGATCTAAAACTTGTTGTCTATTGTATTCTATCAGTTGTTATACTGTTGAAGGCTAAGGATAATTTATTATGCATTATCTTAGTCATAATATTTCTTACTGTGCTAGTTGAGCTCACCCTTTCTTTTATTGTTCTCTTCAGGAAATGAGAATATAGTTGGGACGAGTTGAGGAATGGAGTGATGGTCCAAGATAAATGGCTTTAGTTCCTCACTATTCTACGGAATAATGTGATAATAATTGTAATGAGGACACCATTGAGTATGGATATTGTCTAGATGACAATATTCTTGTTTAAATTCTCAACTATGTTTTGTCGTATTTTACACGACTGTTGTATAATTAAGTTGTATTTGAATTTATGTACCATGTATCTGGCGACTCAAGATGGGTGATGTATACCTATTTTGGGGGCGTCACAAAGTTGCTTAGGATTGTTCTACAATAAATTTCCTAATGTTTTGGAGGGATACTCTGATGCAAGCTGGATTAAAAATGTGGGCGATAATAAATCTACAAGTGGGTGGATTTTCACTCTTGCCAGTAGTGTTGTTTCTTGGGCAAGCAAGAAACATACTTGTATTTCTCACTCTACTATGGAGACAAAGTTTATTGCTTTGGCTCAAGCAGTAAAATAAGCTGATTGGATTAAAAATATGTTGTTAGACATAGATTTATGGCCAAATCTAATACCTCCAATTTCACTATATTGTGATACTGAAGTTACGCTTACAAACGTTTATAGTAGTACTTATAATGTTAAGTCTAGACATATTGGTCTAAGATATGAATTTGTGAGACAATTGATACATGATGGTATCATAACTATTGTCTATGTGAAGTCAAGTAAAAACATGGTTGATCCACTTACTAAGCCTCTGACGAGAGACTTAATAAGTTTTACTACACGAGATATGGGACTTAAACCATTCTGAGCCAAGGGTGATGGGAACCCAACCCGTTTCTAGGTTACCCCTAGTTTATAGGTTTAATGGGAAAAACAAGTCACAATTGTTGGCTGTGTTACTATCAACTTGGTCTCATATATAGTTTATGATAGCAACGTTCATTGCATGACAGAGGATGAGCTATGTTCTTAACAAAGTGTTGCACTTATAGCAACAGAAGTGCTAGAGAAACACTTTGCCTATATGAACTAGAATTAGAGCCGCTTCTTATAAAGAGTTATGGTTTACTCTCTTAGAGGTTCAAGAAACAGAATATTGCGCATAGCTTTAATAGCGCAAAACGATGATAATGTTCACCGTAAAGGGATATTCTGTGTGTATGACAACTTCGGTCATATCATTTGGAATAGAGGTTCAATCTACGGACACCATCTGTTTCGATATGTCTTTGAGTTGTTTATACTAAAAGAAGGTTCAATGTTCATCACACCTTCTATTATGCATACAAGCCTTAGAGTTGATAAAATAAAGAATTGTTTGAAGAAAAGTAGTTTTTCAAACAAGTGGGGATTGTTAAATGCATATTTTCTTTTATGAGTTTTAATCAATTTTTGGAATTAATTTAAACCAATTAATTGGTTGAATTTAAATAAAATTACAAGTGCATTTGATAGTCTATAATAAGGAGATTTAGAGAGGACACTATATGATTTAAGTAAGAATTATATATTGTATTTTAATTGTATCTAAAGTGGGGTATATGAAAAGGTGCATTGTTGTTTGAAAAACTATTTCTTTTAAGTCCCACATTGGTAAGGAGTTAAACTATTTAATACTCCCTCCATCCCTAATTATTTGACGTTTTAGAGGTGGACACAAGAATTAAGATAATGATTAGGAAGCATTAAATATAATACTCAATTGTCTATAATACCCTTAAATCTTTTGTTATGATAAGAAGAGTTTTGTTGGGATAAGGAGAGAGAAAGAGTTTAAAGTATCAAAAAAATAGGTAGAGCAATGAGGGGTAATTTTGGAAAAATTGTCTTTAATTCTCCTAGATTTAAACAAACGTCAAATAATTAGGGACAAATAAAAAACTTTAAAATGCCAAATAATTAGGGACGGAGGGAGTACTTTATAATTATAAGGAGAATAGTTTAATTTACATGTGGTACTAAAGGGAAGGCTTAGATCTAGTCACAATGACGTAGTGCAAATCACCATCCGTGATACGCCCCACTACCCCAAAAGTCTTGGTCATGAAGTCGCATTGGGCAAGACGTGACGTTAACGTGGCTAGGAGCCTCGCTCGAGCTAGGAGCCTATCTTTTTAGATACAACTCGAACCAGATTATTGGATCTCATTCGTGATAAAAATATTTTTGTGTTTAATCATTGTGGATACAAAAGACTTTAAAAACTGTCAAAAACTAATGTGATAATTACATAATTTATTTTTTAAACTTATGCATTATTGACAGTTA
This sequence comes from Panax ginseng, assembly GCA_020205605.1. NCBI lineage: Eukaryota > Viridiplantae > Streptophyta > Magnoliopsida > Apiales > Araliaceae > Panax > Panax ginseng. The sequence continues at coordinate 119,118,797 of CM035143.1, read as the reverse complement.
AATTTTTATCAGCATTTGTAAATGAATAGTCCTTTGTCTTCTTACTCTCATCAGCCTTTACAAAGTAGTAAATTTTTTATATTCATTAGTGTATTGCTACCACTGTGAATATATAGGTTTGACATATATCTTGGAGGTATATTAATAGTAGTCTATAGCAACCCTTTTTGGTAAGGGGTAATAAACACCTTAAGAACATAGACTACCCGTGTCAATTCCTTATTCAAATTATTATGTGTCTATTTTATTTTTTCAAACTTTATAGTAAAGAGAATTTTAATTTACATAAAAAAATTAAAAAAAAGTTAACAAAACCAAAACATATATCACTCTCATTTTTAAATTAACCAAAGGAGTAATGTTGTGACGCCACCAAAATAGGTCCACACAACCCATTCTGAGTCGCCAAATACATGGTATAGAAAATAACTACAACTTCATTATCCATACTTGAATCAAGCAAGATTTATAAACATTGGATGTAATGAAAGTTTCTCCTAACGGAGTCTCAACAGATAAGCCAAAGTCTAATTTCTCCAGAGTCAAGTTCAAACGTTTAGCACAAATAGGAGAGATAAAAGAATGGGTATAACAGGTATCTAGTAAGGTATAAACTTCGCAAGAGTTTATGATTAGCTTACCCATGATCACCTCGTTCGGGTTCCTCGCATTTTGGGCAGTCACGACAAATGCTCTTCCAGGAACCACCGACTTTGACTTGTCCGGGACAGCTTTTGGAGTCACCATTCCCGTTGGAATTGATTTTGTTACAAGACAATCTCTAGCTATATGACCTTCTTTTCCACAGTTATAACACACCTTGGATTGTTGAGGACATTTTGGACTGATATGTCCCTCTTTCCCGCATTTATAACATACGACCGATGATCGTTCTCCTCCCCTACTATGAACAGTTGATGCTCGTGCTGACGTCTTCACGTTATCATTGTTGTACCTTCTCTTTTTGAAATCTCCCCCTGACTCGCTTCTTCTGCTATCATGGCCACAATTGCCACCAGAGTGGTTACCGCTTTTGTCCAGATGTTTTCCTCCTCGCTGGTTGTCATTACTCCGATGACTACTTCCACCGGTATGACCCTAGTTGTGGTCCCTCGGTTGAACATACTCATTATCTCGCTCTAATAATTGAGCCATGTTCACAACATCTGAATATAGAGAAAATTTGTGAGAAATAAGATATTGCCGAATTTCAGGTTTCAAACCTCTCAGAAACATCCGTGCCATACGTTCCTCATTCTCTACTGGTGGCAGCACCAGTAATCTGCCTCACCACGAAACATAAAGGTGGCGAATGGAACCCTATGTTCCTCCGTGAATCCCAAGACATCAAATATCTTGGTAATTTGCTTAACCCGTATTTCCGCATTGATCAGATCTGGCTTTCCCACAAATTCTGGTGGTCCCATCTCTTTGAACTGCTTGGCTGTGACAAGTTGCGCGTTGTTATCATTTCCACCCGTATTTTGTACACGAGTCTCATTTGTCTGATTTTTCATGAACTGCAAAAAGCTTTTAAACATCCCATCATTCAGCGTTTGATAAGTGGTGTTATTTACAGGAGGAACATTGTCGTCCTGTTGCACGTTCTCCTGGTTGGTGATTAAAGGTGTCTCCACGGTCTCATTCACTCCATTGTTAACATTTTCAGCTGCCATTCTCAAATACTGCCATAAAACAAAGGTTTATTAAAGAAATTGACATACCACATATTATCCCTATATTCTGATCGACCAATTAAATACCAAATAAGCTTAGGTATGACACACTAGCGAAGGATTTACTTGTCTCTCCCCTCCTAATTCTATTCCCCGATCTCCGCCAAAGACCATATCCCTAAGCTCTGATACCAACTGTGACGCCCCCAAAACAGGTCCACACAACCCATTTTGTGTCACCAAATACATGGTACAGACAATAACAACAACTTCATTATTATAATTGTCGTGCAAAATACGACAACACATATGTTGTGAGTTTAAATACAAATATTGTCTTCTAGACAGTATTCAAACTCAAATAAGTCCTCATTACAATTATTGATACACTATTTTATAAAATAGTGAGGACTGCCAAAACAACTGACTGAAACATCACTCCACACCCCGACTAGTTCCCGCTATATTCTCGCATCCTGAGAAGAAAAATGGAATAAAAATGAAAAGGTTGAGCTCAACTAGCCCAGTATAGAATATTATGACTAAGATAATGAACAACAAATTATCGTTAGCCTTCAACAAATCAGATAAAATATAATTGACAACAAGTTTTAGATCAATATTCACAGCGGAAATAACAATCTATTAGAAGAGTTAAGTAGAGAATGAAATTTACTATCTTCTATGATTTAAAAGTCCATCATCAATATTTTATCCCTGTAACATCAATCAATATACATCTTGAACCAAATATTCATCTTTGCTTTACGGGCCAAAGACATTCATTTGTATCATTAGTTGGTCATGTTTATCTCAACACATGTCCATCTTTGTACTACGGGCCAAAGATATTCATCAGGTAATCATTTATCTTTGCACTACAGGCCAACGATATTCAGTTATATCATCATTTAGGACTGAGGATGATGAAAAATATTTTAAAGAAACGAATCCAGTGAGATAAAAGGAAAAAAATTAGGGATTCGTACTTTAGATAATCCAAGTTCAAAAATACTCCATAATAAACCATAGTGGATTAAAATTCAAGAATGAAGATCAAAACATGGATACAATCAAATATAGTAACTATAATAGACAACTTGGACAAAAAAAAGAAAAATTAATTTTTCTGTGAATAGTGACGTATACGTGAATAGTAACCCCGACACAAAAAAAGTAACAATTTCACAAGAAAGTTTAGACCAATATTCCTGTGAAATGATATTAGATGAAGTGCAAAACCCAAGGAATTTCTGATCATTTCAAGAATTATAGAAATAATACTTACCGTAGTAAGTTTAGAGTTAGGAATCTAAAATGAACAATATACAAAACTGCAAATGGATTTTCAAATGTCATGCGGTAGTTCGCGTAGACAGATCATTTCCACAATTTAATAACAAATGAATACGAAGGGTTATTCATATGGCATGTGATAGTTTGCGTAGACAGGTTATTCCCACAGAATAATAAAGAATAGAATAACAACAGGATTTCACCATGCATGCGATATTCCGCGTAGACATGTTATTCCAACAGAATAATAAAGAATGACATAACAAACCTTGATAGAAAATAACTCTCTTCATGAATACCAAAGAAATAATACCCCTTACCTTAATAAAAATTTGGAGACTACACTAGCGTAATAGCAGAATACTCTTCTTCTTTCTCTCTTATTCTCTCTATTCTTTCTATAGCTTTAGTGAATTGGTGAGAAATAATGAAGAAATGAGCTTCTATTTATAGGCTTGGCAGAGTAAGGGTAAAATAGTCTTTTTGCCATTATTTATGATAACATCGCTTACATCATCGATCAAATGACATCATTGCTTACCTCATCTTTCCGATAACATCATCGATTACCTCATCGTTTCAATGACATCATTGATTACCTCATCAGAATTCAAATTCAATTTGTTCTCTTCCACATCGTTTTACTTTATACAAGAATTTACTATAATAAAGTTACCACTCAAATTATAAAAATCATACTATTATATAATCACATCATACTAATATAATGTAATATTATAATAATATATTTGAATAAATTATTTTATTAGAAAAGATAAAATGCCAACTTTCAACAAATGTCACTTGCTAAAAAAATTCCTCCGTTTAAATCCACATTGAATAAATATTTTCTTATCATATATATCAATAATAATTTATTCACAAATAATATTACAGAACTACAATATTGACAACCAGGTCGTTCCCAGGAAAGTAGGGGCTTTCTGATAAGAATTTCTCCTTCCTAGCGCGCAATTAGGTGACCAAACCCCTTTCCTAGACATAACTTCCTTAGACATTGTCAATAATGCTATCTAATAATATTATTCAAATAATATGAATTATTGATCTGATAATGGGAAATATTGTGCAGTGATAATTATTGAAACAACAATAATATAAAATATCAACATAGAAATTATTGAATCAATAAAACAAAATATTGAACAGTAATTACTGTAACAATTATTGAGTAGTGAGTTCTTATGCAAGAATCAATATTCCAAAATCATGCAATACTGGTAATGCTTCTTTGTGCAACCACGCGTAGACATCGTATTTTAACCACTGTGTATTTCAACAAGTCTAAGCAGTAATAACTACTCCGTTATTTTTAGAAAACTCATTCTTGTCATTTTCTTTATCCCAAAGTTTTCTGTTATGGGACCCATAAATGGCTGCGTCATCGTACGAATATTCCCTGACAACAAGAATATTCAACAACTAAACGAATATTCCCCGACAACAATGAATATTTTATAACCACTTGCTTATTTTGTAAAATTTGCACATTTCACTCATAAACAAAACATTATATAAAATTAAAACCTTACTATTCAAAATAATAATTAGAGGAAATTCAATTTTATTTATAAAAAGTTAGGGTCTTACAACCTCCCCTCCTTATAAAATTTCGTCCTCAAAATTGACGTATGTACCTGGTGTTTCAAAAAAGTTAGGGTACCTCGCATTCATTTTCGATTTCAACTCCCAAGTCATTTCCTCAATAGCATGGTTCCTCCACAAAACTTTGACTTGTGGTATAACCTTTGTGCATAGGACATGCTCCTTCCTATCCAAAATCTTGACAGGTACCTCCTCGTACATTAAATCTTCGGTTATCTCATCTGGTTATAACTCAATAATGTGGTTTGGGTCTTTCAAATATTTAGGAAGCATAAATATATGAAACACATTATGAACACGAGACATGTTTGGAGGTAATGTGAGTCTATATGCCACATTTTCTATTCGGTCAAGAATCTCAAATGGACCAACAAATCGTGAATTGAGCTTTTCTCTCTTCCCAAATCTTGTAACTCCCTTCCATAGAGCAACATGTAACAATACATGATCCCCAATATTAAATTCCACATCCTTTTGGTGAAGATTCGCATAACTCTTTTGTCGATCATGTGCCGTTTGTATACGTTATCGGATCATTTGGATCTTCTTTGTAGTCATATGTACCAACTCTGGTCCCAACAACGTTGCTTCTCCCACCTCATCCCAACATACTGGAGAGCGACACTTTCGTCCATACAATGCTTCGAATGGAGCCACACCTATACTTGTCTGATAACTGTTGTTGTAGGAGAATTCCACCAATGGTAGGTACTTATCCCAACTCCCTTTGAAATCTATGACACAGAGTCTTAATAGATTTTCAAGAGTTTGAATATTCCTTTGTGATTGCTCGTCTTTTTGAGGATGGTATGTTAAACTGAATCATAAATCCGTGCCCATAGCTTTCTACAAGCTAACCCAAAATCGTGAAGTGAATCTTGGGTCACGATCTGAAACTATGGATACTGGCATGCCATGCAGTCTCATAATCTCATTCACGTATATACGAGCAAGACATTCAAGGGAATAAGTCTCCCGTATCGGCAATAAATGAGCAGACTTGGTTAATCTATCAACATTAACCCAAATCACATATATGCCTTGAGAAACCTTGGGAAGACCCGTAACGAAATCCATGGTAATGTGTTCCCACTTCCATTTCAGAATCTCAAGTGGTTGCAATGAACCCATTGGCACTTGATGCTCCGCCTTTACACATTGACAAGTTAAACACCTCGAGATAAAACTCTGCGATCTCTCTCTTCATATTTCTCCACCAAAATGTATGTCGAAGATCACAATACATTTTGGTACTCCCAGGATGGATTGCAAACGGTGTGTTGTGTGCCTCCATCATGATTCTATGCTTCAAGTCAGAATCGTTAGGAACACAAAGTCTGGAGTTGACTTGAAGTATTCCTTCTTTATCGATTCTTTCTTCTGTAATAGCACATTTTTGCACTTTCTTCTTCATATGCATCAGCTCTAGGTCCGTAGCTTGAGCAACTTTAACTTTATCGATTAAAGTCGGATGTACTCGTAAATTTGACATCATCACGTGGGTCCTTGGAGTCTTTAACTCTATCTTTATCCTTTGCAAGTCATACCAAATGGATCTTTGCGTTGAAAATATCACACTTGTACCCGCATATGATCTTCTACTCAATGTGTCAGCTACCACGTTTGCTTTTCCAGGATGGTATTGGATGGTATGATCGTAATCTTTCAACAGCTCGAGCCAACGTCGTTGATGCATGTTGAGTTCCTTTTGGGTGAAGAAATACTTGAGGCTTTTATGATCCGTATAAATCTACACTTTCTCCCCATACATAGGTGTGAGCATTCGGTTATTATCCGAACCGAACAAGAATTTTGGTTATAATCGAAAACCAAAATTACACTATTTTGGGTATCCGAATAAGTAACCGAAATATATGATAACCGCATAACCGAATAGGTTATTCGGTTATTCGGTGAATAACCGAATTTGACACCTGCCACTAATGTGTGTTTGTGTGTGATGTCGGTGCAATAGTTTCAACCCTGAGCTCGTGTGACGCCGCCATGGCCGCACAACAAATTGCGAGAACTAGCGGAAGGAGGAGATAATCGTGGCTTAACTCTATTATCGCCAATAGTTCCAGCCGCCTTTCAGGTGCTCTATAATATCCTGCGGTACTACGAATTAAATCAACAAAATGGCCAACAATAAAGGAGTCATCATTGGGCTTGGGCTAAGCGGTGATTTGTCAAAGATCGAGAGGATTCTTTCGATGCCCGAGGCATAATGCCGGTGAAAGCAGATTGCGATGATAGCAATGAGGTCGACGGAAGTGATAACGAGGGTTAACTTCATTGATTGTGGTAGCCCTCGCTATTCTTTGGGTGCTCTACAATATTCTACAAAGTACAACCAGCTCTCATTCAGATCAACAAGATGAAATCTTGATTATGGGGATATCATTTCTGAGGCCTTAATTGCTCACCCATAATAACTCTAATTATCCTAAAATTATATTTCCAACTTTGTTCAGTTATTCGGTTTAACCGAATTACCAAAAAGTGAAACCCGTACAAACTAACCGAAACCATAAAAAAATTCGGTTATAACCGAAATATTAAAAATAACTGAATTGTCAGAAAATTTCAATTAAATTATTTTGGTTCGGTTCGGTAATTCGGTTATATCCATTTTTTGCTCAGTCATACCCATACAAGTAGTGTCTCCAGATTTTCAAGGCGAAAATGACTGCTGCCAACTCCAGATCATGAGTAGGATAATTCCTCTCATATTCTTTCAGTTGTCGCGAGGCATAGGCTATGAATTTCCCATGTTGCATGAGAACACATCCTAACCCTTTGCTCAAGCATCGTTTGTAGATAACAAATCCATCCGAACCGGATGGTATTGTCGTAACAGTCTGCGAAATGAGTCTCCTCTTGAGCTCTTGGAAACTCTTCTCGCATTCCTCACTCCATACGAATTTTATATCTTTCTGAGTTAACGGAGTAGCAATTCGAGAAAATCCTTCCACGAATCTCTGATAATAACCAGCTAAGACCAAAAAGCTACGTACTTCGGTCACCGACTTCGGTTGCTCCCAACTTTGTATTGCTTCAATCTTCACCGGGTTAACAGATACTCTATGTTTTGACACCATGTGCCCAAGAAATGCTACTTCCTCAAGCCAGAACTCGCATTTATTCAGCTTGGCACATAGCTTATTTTCACGACGCCTTTAAAGTACTAGCTTCAAATGGCGCTCATGATCTTCAAGACTTTTGGAATAGATGAGAATGTGATCAATAAAGACGACAACGAACTGATCTAAATATTCTTTGAACACACGGTTCATCATATCCATGAAAGCAGCAGGAGCATTAGTCAATCCAAAAGACATGACTAAGAATTCATAATGCTCGTACCGAGTTCTGAAGGCAGACTTTGGAATATCCTAAGTTTTAATCTTCAGCTAATGATATCCAGAACGAAGATCGATTTTTGAAAAGAATTGTTCTCTTTGCAACTGGTCGAACAGGTCATCAATGTGAGGTAGCGGGCGGATACCTATTCTTGATGGTGACATGATTCAATTCTCGGTAGTCAATACAAAGTCGCATACTCCAGTCTTTCTTCTTTATGAATAAAACAGGAGCACCCCAAGGAGATGTACTAGATTTAATGATGGGCGATGTCTAACAACTCATGTAGTTGGACCTTTAACTCCTGAAGTTCAATAGGAGCCATTCGATATGGGGTTTTAGAAATGGGTTTTGTACCAGGTTCAAGGTCAATAAAGAATTTAACTTCACATTCTGGGGGTAGATCGGGAAGTTCTTTAGGAAATACGTCAGGAAATTCACTAATAACAGAAATATTATTCAAATCTAACGTATTTTTGTTCAAGTCCATGACATGGGCTAAGAAAGCTTGACATCCGTTTTTCAATAAATGAATGGCTTTATGGCTTGATATGACAGTGATTGACTTTAGTGGTTTGGTTGCTTGAATTCGCATAACATATTGGTTAGGAATGTTAAAACTAACAACCTTACGAAAATAATTAATTTTAGCATGATGAGTGGTTAACCAATCAATCCCTAAAATCACATCAAATACAAGTATTTTTAACGAAATAAGATCAACAAGTAATGTGATGGTCCCTACTTGAATCAAGCAAGATTTATAAATAGTGGATGTAATGAAAATTTCTCCTAACGGAGTCTCAACAAATAAGCCAAAGTCTAATTTCTCCGCAGTCAAGTTCAAACGTTGAGCACAAACAGGAGAGATAAAAGAATGGGTAGAATAGGTATCTAGTAAGGTATAAACTTCGCAAGAGTTTATGATCAGCTTACTCGTGATCACCTGGTTCGGGTTCCTCGCATTTTGAGCAGTCACAACATACGCTCTTCCAGGAACCACCGACTTTGACTTGTTCGGGACAGCCTTTGGAGTCACCATTTTCGCTGGACTTGGTTTCACTACAAGACAATCTCTAGCTATATAAGCTTCCTTTCCATATTTATAATACACCTTGGATTGTTGAAGGCAGTTCAGGCTGATGTGTCCCTCTTTCCCGCATTTATAACATACGACCGATGATTGTTCTCCTCCCCTAAGAACAGTTGATACTGGTACTGACGTCTTCATGCTATCATTGTTGTACCTTCTCTTTTTGAAATCTCCCCCTGACTTGCTTCTTCTACTATCATGACCACGATTACCACCAGAGTGGTTACCGCTTTTGTCTGGATGTTTTCCTCCTCGCTGGTTGTCATTACTCCAATGACTGCTGCCACCGATATGACCCTGGTTGTGGTCCCTCAGTTGAACATACTCATTATCTCACTCTAATAATTGAGCCATGTTCACAACATCTGAATATAGAGAAAATTTGTGAGAAATAAGATATTGCCGAATTTCAGGTTTCAGATCTCTCAGAAACATCCGTGTCATACATTCCTCATTCTCTACCAAATGAGGTGCAAACCTAGATAACTCTGCGAACTTAGCCTCGTACTGGGACACAGTCATGTTGTTCTGTTCCAGTCTAATAAACTCTACTTCTTTCATATGGCGAATACTTTCAGGAAAGTACTTGTCATTGAACAGTTTCTAAAATGTTTTCCAAGATATGTTGAATGTGGATGGCTGGGTACGCTTCACAGATTCCCACCAGTAATCTGCCTCACCATGAAACATAAAGGTGGCGAATGGAATCTTCTGTTCCTCCGTGCATCCCAAGACATTAAATATCTTGGTAATTTGCTTAACCCACGTTTCCGCCTTGATTGGATCTAGCTTTCCCACAAATTCTGGTGGTCCCAACTCTTTGAACTACTTGGCTGTGACAAGACGCACATTGCTATTATTTCCACCCATATTTTGTACACGAGTCTCCCTTGTCTGATTTTGCATAAGCTTCAAAAAGCTTCTAAACATCCCATCATTCATCGTTTGATAAGTGGTGTTATTTACAGGAGGAACATTGTCGTCATGTTGCACGTTCTCCTTGTTGGTGATTAAAGGTATCTCCACAGTCTTATTCACTCCATTGTTAACATATTCAGCTGCCATTCTCAAATACTACCATAAAACAAAGGATAATTAAAGAAATTGACATACCACATATTATCCATATATTCTGACCGACTAACTAAATACCAAATAAGCTTAGGTAGGACACACTAGCGAAGGATTTACTTGTCTCTCCTCTCCTAGTTTTATTCCCCGATCTCCGCCAAAGACCATATCCCTAAGCTCTGATACCAACTGTGACGCCCCCAAAATAGGTATACAACATCCATTCTGAGACGTCAAAATACATGGTACAGAAACAACTACAACTTTATTAATACAACATAAAAACTGTGAGTTTAAATACAAATATTGTCATCTAAACAATATCCACACTCAAATAAGTCCTTAGTACAATTATTGATACATTATTTTACAAAAATGGTGAGGACTACGAAATGATGATATAACTGAATATCTTTGGCCTGTAGTGCAAAGATGAATGATTTCTGATGAATATCTTTGGCCCGTAGTGCAAAGATGAACAGGTGTTTAGATGAACATAACGGTGATGAATATCTTTGGCTCATAGTGCAAAAGATGAATATTTGATTCGGATATATATTGATTGATGTTACGAGGATAAAATATTGATGATGAACTTTTAAATTCATATATAGAAGATAGTAGATTTTATTCTCTACTTAACTCTTCTAATGAATTATTATTTCCGCTGTGAATATTGATTTAAAACTTATTGTCTATTGTATTCTATTAGATTTTTCCCTGTTGAAGACTAACGATAATTTGTTATATATTATCTTGGTCATAATATTCTTTACTGGGCTAGTTGAGCTCACCCTTTTCCTTTTTGTTCCATTTCTCTTCTCAGGAGGAGAGAATGTAGCGAGTACTAGTCAGGGTATGGAATGAAGGTTTTAGAAAGTCGTTTTAGTAATCCTCACCATTTTTGTAAAATAATGTATCAATAATTGTACTGAGGACTTATTTGAGTGTGGATATTGTCTAGATGACAATATTTGTATTTAAACTCACAGTTTTATGTTGTATTAATAAAGTTGTAGTTGTTTCTGTACCATATATTTTGACGACTCGGAATGGGTGTTGTATACCTATTTTGGGGGCGTCACAGTTGGTATCAGAGCTTAGGGATATGGTCTCTAGCGGAGATCGGGGAATAGTACTAGGAGGGGAGAGACGAGTAATCATTCGCTAGTGTGTCATACCTAAGCTTATTTGTTGGTCAGTTGAAGTATATGGTTAATATGTGATATGTTAATTTGTTTAATAAACCCTTGTTTTTATGAAAGTATTTAAGAATGGCAGCTGAGAATATTAACGGTGGAGTTAATGAGACCGTGGAAACACCTTTAATCACCACCTGTGGGAACGCGCAATGCAGAAGGCAATATTCCTCTTGTAAACAACACCACCGAAAGCGGAGCGATGAGCAGAACGGGATGTTTAGGAGCTTTTGCACTTCATGCAAAAACCGCACGAGGGAGACTCGTGTACGAGAATACGGTGGAAATGATAAGAACGCTGCCTTTGTCACTTACCAAGCGGTTCAAAGAGTTGGGACCACGTAATTTAAGGAAAGCCGGATCCGATCATGGCGAAATGTGGGTCAATCAAATTACCAAGATATTCGATGTCTTGGGATGTACGGAGGAACAGAAGGTTCCATTCGCCACCTTTATGTTCCGTGGCGAGGAAGATTACTGGTGGGAGTCTGTGAAACGTACCCGACCGCTTGACTCCAGATGTCTTGGGAAACGTTTCAGAAACTTTTCAACGAAAAATACTTTCCTGAAAGTATTCGTCATATGAAGGAGGTAGAGTTTATTAGACTAGAACAAAACAACATAATGGTGTCCCAATACGAGGCGAAGTTCGCAGAGTTATCCAAATTTGCACCTCATTTGGTAGAGAATGAGGAACGAATGACGAGGACGTTTCTGAGAGGTTTAAAACCCGAGATTCGGCAATATCTTATCTCTCATAAATTTTCTTTATATTCAGATGTTGTCAACAGGGCTCAATTGTGACGCCCCCAAAATAGGAATACATCACCCATCTTGAGTCGCCAAATACATGGTACAGAATTCAAATACAACTTAATAATACAACTGTCGTGTACAATACGACAAAACATGAGCTGTGAGTTTGAATATAAATATTGTCTACTAGAGAGTATACAAACTTAAAAGGAGTCCCCATTACAATTATTATCACACTATTTCACAGAATAGTGAGGACTACTAATACACCATCTAAGACCATCACTCTGTTCCCCGATTAATCCCAGCTACGTTCTCATTTCCTGAAGAGAACTGTGACGCCCCCAAAATAGGTATACAACACCCATTCTGAGTTACCAAATACATGGTACAGAAAGCAAACTATAACTTCAATAATACAATTATCGTGCAAAATACGACAAAACATACTGTGAGTTTAAATACAAATATTGTCTTTTAGACAATATCCACACTAAAATAAGCCCTCATTACAATTATTGATATCCTATTTCACAGAATAGTGAAGACTACTAATGCAACCATCTGGACCGTCAATCCATTCCCCGACTAGTCCCAGCTATATTCTCATTTCCTAAAGAGAACAGTGAAAGAAAGGGTGAGTTTAACTAGCCCAGTAAAAAATATTATGACTAAGATAATATACAACAAATTATCATTAGTCTTCAACAGGGAAAAATCTGATAAAATATAATAGACAACAAGTTTTAGATCAACAACTGCAGTGGAATAAGCAATCCATTAGAAGAGTCAAGTAGAGAAAGAATTCTACTATCTTCTAAGATTTAAAAGTTCATCATCAATATTTTATCCCTGTAACATCAATCAATATACATCTTGAATCAAATATTCATCTTTGAACTACAGGCCAAAGATATTCATTTGTATCACCAGTTGGTCATGTTCATCTCAACACCTGTTCATCTTTGCACTACGGGCCAAAGATATTCATCAGTTAATCATTCATCTTTGCAATACATGTCAAAGATATTCATTAGGTAATCATTCATCTTTGTACTACAGGCCAAAGATATTCAGTAATATCATCATTTAGGACTGAGGATGATGAAAAATATATTAAAGAACACGAATCCAGTGAAATAAAAGATCAAATATTAGGGATTCGTATTACAGTTTATCCAAGATCAATAATACTCCATAATAACCAATTTCGAAGTAAAATTCAAGAATAAAGATCAAAACATGGATACAATCAAAGATAGTAACCATAATAGACATCTTGGACAAATCATCATGCTTCGTGAATAGTACTTGTGAATAGTAACTCGTAAATAGTAACTCATGAATAGTAACTCGTGAATAGTAACTCGTGAATAGTAACTCATGAATAGTAACCCCGACATGAAAAGTTCCAAATTTGATAAAAAGTTCTAACCAATATTTTGGCATAATGATATTGAAGAAATAATATCACTTACGAAGAAAATAAAATCCTTACCTCAAAAAGATAATACTTACAATTTGGAATCTTTGATATATATAGTCTTTGAAGGAACTTGCATCAGATAGCAACACTCAAAGTATCAAAATACTCACAAGAATACGCTCGATAATAGAGAGAGAGAAAGAGAAAAAACTTATGAATTCTGGTGTGATTTTCAATTCTAAATAAGCACCATATTTTATAGGAAAATGCTTAGAACGCCATAGAAAACTAACCTGCTACCTTATGGCTTTACCTGTTACTATTTCCACCCACCACATTTGAAATTCAATCGAGCACATTTCTCACCAACCAATTCTAGAATTTTCCAAAATGTTTTATCATTTAAACAATAATCAGAAACTTTAATAATTCATAGAAAATAGCCCGTTTATCAGAAAAATACGAATTTTATGTCCATTTCACACGAAATCGAATTCTCTACAACTTTGTAGCTTTGAATTTTTCCAAATTCCAAACAAAAAAATCTGAAATCCACCAACGGATAATTTTTAATACCTCCAATCCGACAAAATACTGATAAAACACCTCAGCATTAATTCCTTCATTTATAACCACAATAAATATATCCAACATTTATATCCATATAAAATAAATATTTCCTTATCATATAAATCAATAATTAATTATTCACAAATAATATTACGAGAATCACAATTATGACAACCAGTAGTTCCGGAAAGGGGCTTTCAGATAAAATTTCTCCTTCTTGGCGCCGCAATTAGGTGACCAAACCTCTCCTTGATGAACTTTCTAGACATTTCCAATAATGCTATCTAATAATATTATTCAAATAATATGAATTATTGATCGATAATGAGAATCTTTACTTGTTGATAATTATTGAACAACAATAATATAAAATATCAACGCATGACAATTATTGAATCAATAAAATAAAATATTGAGCAATAACTAATGTGACAATTATTGAGTAGTTCCTTCTACGTAAGGATCAATAATTCAACAATACTGTATGCAATCAAAGTGTCTTCTTGTCTGCAACACGCATATTACGTATTTTAACCACGGGTATTCCAATGATCTTAATTGGTAACAACTACGCCATTATTTATAACAACCCAAACTTTGTCATTTTTCATCAAACAATTATCCGTTATAGGGCCCATGAATATAGTACTGGTGGTAAATACGAATATTTCCGACGTGAAATAATATTCCACGACCAAACGAATATTCCCCGACAATTTAATATTTTATAACCACTTGTTTATTTTGCAAAATTTGCACATTTCACCCATAACCAAAGTATTATATCAAATTATCACCTTATTATTCACAATAATAAATAGAGGAAATTCGATTTTTATTTATAATAAGTTGGGGTCTTACAACCTCCCCTCTTTATGAAATTTCGTCCTCGAAATTGACGTACGTAACTGGAGTTTCGAAAAGGTGAGGATACCTCGCTTTTATTTTTGATTCCAACTCCCAGGTCATTTCTTCAATAACATAGTTTCTCCACAAAACCTTAACTTGTGGTATAACCTTCGTGCGTAGGACATGCTCTTTCATATCCAAGATCTTGACAGGTACCTCCTCGTACGTTAAATCTTCGGCTATCTCGTCTGGTTCTAACACAATAATGTGGTTTGGGTCGTCCACATATTTACGTAACATCGATACGTGAAAAACGTTATGAACACGCGACATACTTAGAGTTAAGGCGAGTCTATAGGCCACAGTTACTACTTGATCGAGGATTTCAAATAAATAGAAGGTTTGAGCTTTCTTCTCTTCATCGACTCTTACTTCTAGAATAACGCATTCTTGCACCTTCTTCTTTATATTCATCAGCTCCAGTGTGTAGCTTGAGCGATTTTAACTTTATCGATTAAAGTCGATTCTACTCGTATATTCGTTATCTTCACGTGGGTCCCTAGAGTCTTTAACTCTATCTTCATCATTTGTAAGTCATATAAAATGGATTTTTGTGTTAACAACATCACACTCAAAACGCGATACGATCGATCTTACTCAACGCGTCAGCTACTACGTTCGCTTTCCCACGATGGTATTGAATGGAACGATCGTAATCTTCAACAACTCGAGCCAACGTCTTTGGCGCATTATACGTTCATTTTGGTTGAAGAAATATTTAAGGGTTTTAGAAATGGGTTTTGTACTGGGGTCAATACAAAATTTGATTTCACGCTCTAGGGGTAGGCTAAGAAGTCCTTCAGGAATACGTCAGGAAATTCACTAACAACAGAAATATCATTCAAATCTGACGTATTTTTGTTTAAATCCATGAAATGGGCTAAGAAAGCTTGACATCCGTTTTACAATAAACGAATGGCTTTATGGTTTGATATGAAAGTGTTTGACTTTAATGGTTTGGTTGCTTGAATTCGCATGACAGGTTGGTTAGGAATTTGAAAACTAACAACCTTATGAAAATAATCAATTTTGGCATGATGAGTGGTTAACCATTCAATCCCTAAAATCACATCAAAAGCAAGTATCTTTAAAGAGATAAGATCAACAGGTAATGTGATTGTGCCCACTTGGATCAAACAAGATTTATAAACAGTGGATATGATAAAAGTTTCTCCTAACGGAGTCTCCACAAATAAGTCAAAGTCTAATTTCTCTGGAGTCAAGTTTAAACGTTGAGTACAAGTAGGAGAAATAAAAGAGTGGGTAGAACCGGTATCTAATAAGGTATAGACGTCGCAAGAATTTATAAATAACTAACCCGTGCTAACTTCGTTCGGGTTACTCGTTCTTTGAGAAGTCACAAAAAACGCTCTTCCTGAAACCACCGACTTTGTCTTGTCTGTATCCACCTTTGGTGCCACCGTCCCAACTAGAATTGATTTATTCTGAGGACAAAATCGAGCTATGTGACCGTCTTTTTCCACAACTAAAACATATTTTGGAAAATTTGTGAAGCAGTTTGGACTTATATGTCCCTCCTCTCCGCATCCGTAGTAGCATCTAAGCTGGCGATCGTTCTCCTCCCTAGAATTTGTTCTTTGGTCTTTGGTCTTTATTCTAAGCGTCTTCCGTCATCGTTAAATCTTCTCTTCTTGAAATTTCCACTTGAATCATTTCTTCTATTATCTTGGCCATGATTACCACATCAAGTGGTTACCATTTACGGCATGATAGTTTCTTCCACGATGGTTATCATTGTTAGATGACCGTTGTTGTCCAATCTGATTATTATCGTGTTGTTGCTCGTTATCCTTCGGTTGGGCGGGCTCATTATCGCACTCCAATAACTGAGCCATATTCACAACATCTGAATATAAACAAAGTTTGTGAGAAATGAGGTATTGACGTATTTCGGGTTTCAAACCTCGCAGAAACATTCGTGTCATTCGTTCCTCATTATCAACCAAATGGGATGCAAATCGGGATAACTCCTCAAACTTAGCTTCGTACTACAACACGTTCATATTGTTTTGCTCCAGCTTAATGAACTCAACCTCCTTCATGTGACGAATACTTTCGGGAAAGTACTTGTCGTTGAACAATTCTTGGAACTTCTCCCAAGACATCTTGAGGCGGTGATTGAGCACGCTTTCTGATTCCCACCAATAATCGCGCCTCCTCCCAACATGAAGGTGGCAAAGGAACCTTTTGCTCTCGGAACATCCCAAGACATCAAATATCTTGGTGATCGCTTTATCCACATCTCTGCTAGTAAGTGGTTACGGCTTTCCAAAAACTCCGGTGGTCCCAACTCTTTGAAGCGCTTAGCGGCGGTGACCAAGTAGTGGGTTGCCATTGTTTCCACCGCATTTTGAATAGGAACCGCTTTACCGATGTTGCATGAATTGCATAAAGCCTCTAAACATCCCATCGTTCACCATTTCATCGGTGTTATTGTTTACACGAGGATTATTGTCTTCTCGCCGCACCTTATCACAGGTATTGATTAAAGGTGTCTCCATTGCTCTCATTCACTCAATCGTTAATATTTCTTGATGCCATTCATAAATACTGCCATAAAACAAGGGTTTATTAACAAATCACATATTATCCCTATACTCTGACCGACCAATTAAATACCAAATAAACTTAGGTAGGTCATATTAGTGAAGGAATTCTCCGTCTCTCCCCTCCTAGTTCTTGTCTCACATCTCAGCCAGGGATCATATCCTTAAGCTTTAATACCAACTGTGACGCCCCCAAAATAGGTCCATTCCATCCAACCATTCTGAGTCGCCAAATACATGGTACAGAAAGCAAACTATAACTTCAATAATACAATTATCGTGCAAAATACGACAAAACATACTGTGAGTTTAAATACAAATATTGTCTTTTAGACAATATTCACACTCAAATAAGTCCTCATTACAATTATTGATACGCTATTTCACAGAATAGTGAGGACTACTAATACAACCATCTGGACCGTCAATCCATTCCCCGACTAGTCCCAGCTATATTCTCATTTCCTAAAGAGAACAGTGAAAGAAAGGGTGAGCTCAACTAGCCCAGTAAAAAATATTATGACTAAGATAATATACAACAAATTATCATTAGTCTTCAACAGGGAAAAATCTGATAAAATATAATAGACAACAAGTTTTAGATCAACAACTGCAGCGGAATAAGCAATCCATTAGAAAAGTCGAGTAGAGAAAGAATTCTACTATCTTCAAGATTTAAAAGTTCATCATCAATATTTTATCCCTGTAACATCAATCAATATACATCTTGAATCAAATATTCATCTTTGCACTACAGGCCAAAGATATTCATTTGTATCACCAGTTGGTCATGTTCATCTCAACACCTGTTCATCTTTATACTACAGGCCAAAGATATTCATTAGGTAATCATTCATCTTTGCACTACAGGCCAAAGATATTCATCAGTTAATCATTCATCTTTGCACTACAGGCAAAAGATATTCATTAGGTAATCATTCATCTTTGCACTACAGGCCAAAGATATTCAGTAATATCATCATTTAGGACTGAGGATGATGAAAAATATATTAAAGAAAACGAATCCAGTGAAATAAAAGATCAAATATTAGGGATTCGTATTACAGTTTATCCAAGATCAATAATACTCCATAATAAATAATTTCGAAGTAAAATTCAAGAATAAAGATCAAAACATGCATACAATCAAAGATAGTAACCATAATAGACATCTTGGACAAAAAGAAGAAAATTTCATTTTTTGGTGAATAGTGTCGTATACGTGAATAGTACCGTATACGTGAATAGTAACTCCGACACCAAAAGATAGAAATTCCACAAGAAAAATCATCATGCTTCGTGAATAGTACTCGTGAATAGTAACTCATGAATAGTAACCCCGACATGAAAAGTTCCAAATTTGATAAAAAGTTCCAACCAATATTTCGGCATAATGATATTGAAGAAAATAATATCACTTACGAAGAAAATTACATCCCTCACCTCAAAAAGATAATACTTCTGGCTGGAATACTGGATATAGTGCTGAAAGAACTTGTACCGTATATCAACACTTAAAGTATCAAAATACTCACAAGAATACGCTCGATAATATAGAGAGAGAAAGAGAGAAAACTTATGAATTCTGGTGTGATTTTCAATTCTAACTAAGCACCCTATTTATAAGAAAATGCTTAGAACGCCATAGAAGACTAACTCACACTGATGGCTTTACGTTATTATTATTGCCACCCACCACATTTAAAATTCAATTGAGCACATTTCTCACCAACCAATTCTAGAATTTTCCAAAATATTTTATCATTTAAACAATAATCGAAACTTTAATAATTCATAGAAAATAGCAGTTTATCGGAAAAATACGAATTTTATGTCCATTCCACATGAAATCGAATTCTCTACAACTTTGTAGCTTTGAGTTTTTCCAAATTCCAAACAAAAAAATATCCGAAATCCACCAACGGATAGTTTTTAATACCTCTAATCCGACAAAATACTGATAAAACACCTCAGCATTAATTCCTTCATTTATAACCACAATAAATATATCCAACATTTATATCCACATAAAATAAATATTTCTTTATCATATAAATCAATAATTAATTATTCACAAATAATATTACAGAATCACAATTATGACAACGGTAGTTCCCGGAAGAGGGGCTTTCAGATAAGGATTTCTCTTCTTTGGCGCACAATTAGGTGACCAAACCTCTCCTTGAAAGAATTTTCTAGACATTGCCAATTATGCTATCTAATAATATTATTCAAATAATATGAATTATTGATCGATAATGAGAATTTCAAGCGATGATAATTATTGAACAACAATAATATAAAATATCAACGCAAGACAATTATTAAATCAATAACATAAAATATTGAGCAGTAACTCTTGTGACAATTATTGAGTAGTGCCTTTTACGTAAAGATCAATAATTCAATAATCTTGTGTGTATCCGTGTCTTCTTTATGCGAACCACGCATATTACTGTATTTTAACCACCGAGTATTCCAACAGTCTTAAAGGTAACAACTACGCCGTTATTTATAACAACCAAAACTTTGTCGTTTTCTTCATCCGACAGTTATCCGTTCTAGGGCCCACAAATAGCTGCGCCGTCATACGAATATTTTCCGACAGAAAGAATATTCCACGACCAAACAAATATTTCCTGACAATTTAATATTTTATAACCACTTGCTTATTTTGTAAAATTTGCACATTTCACCCATAACCAAAGTATTATATCAAATTATCACCTTATTATTCACAATAATAAATAGAGGAAATTAGATTTTTATTTATAATAAGTTGGGGTCTTACAAGAACAGTGAAAGAAAGGGTGAACTCAACTAGCCCAGTAAGAAATATTATGACTAAGATAATGTAGAATAAATTATCGTTAGCCTTCAACAATGTTAAACTGATAAAATATAATAACTATCAAGTTTAACTGCAGCGGAACAAGCAATCCATTAGAAGAGTCAAGTAGGGAATAAAATCTACTATCTTCTATGATTTAAAAGGTTTTCATCACTTTTATCATTTGGGACTCGACTTAATAAATAATCCACATCATCGAATCACCCGTATCCACTTCTGACCGAGGATATTCTTTAGTATCACGACCACGAATTATCCATGCATTACGGCTAAAGATAATCATGTTTTCATCAACGGTCCTGATCATGCCATAAAATAATTCATCTTTGCACTACGGCCAAAGGGAATCCATAGCCATAATCATACCAAAAACTGTCCATCAATGCACTACGGGCCAATGAGGACTTTTTCTACATCATTTGTAACATTACGGTTATGATTATACCGAATAATCCCTGGTCATAATCATACCAAGTCCATCTATGCACTACAAGCCACAGATGACTTTCAACAAAATGTAAACATGAGGATGATGACAATGATATAAGAATTCAATAAAACAAGTTCAAGAATTAATTTATCTAGGAACCGATAACGCCCAAATTGTGAACATGATACCGCTTTGTAGAGTAAAATTCAAGAATGCTCGGAAGAATATTCCATGAAAAGATCTTTGGATGAAGCGCAAATATCAAGGATATTCCACTAATTTCATGGAGTATAGAAGTCAAAGTTTTAACCGGTTGAGTATAATAAAGAATAGAATAACAAAAGAAATCACCATGCATGCGATAGACCGCACATGCAGGTTATTCCAACAAAATAATAAATAACGGAACCAAGTTCGACGTAAAACGCACAAACAGGATATTCCAACAGAATAATAAAGAATGGAATCAGGTCCGGCGTAAAAACGCACCGGATGGATATTCAGCGAGAATAATAAATAACGGAACCGGTCCCAAGTAAAACGCATGTGACAGGATATTCAGCGAGAATAATAAATAATGGAACCGGTCCCGGCGTAAAATGCACGCAGATGAGGATATTCCAACGAATAATAAATAATGGAATATTAGAAGAATTTCACCATGTATGCGATACTTTGCATAGACAGAGTTATTCCAACATAGTAATAAAGAATGGAATAATGAAGAATTTCACCAAGTATAGGGTAGCAGCGTATCTGAGTTATTCCAACGAATAATAAAGAATGGAATAATGAAGTTCTCTTCATAAATAAGAAAGAAAAGAGTACCCCCTTACGAGTACAACAAATAATATTCTCTACCTTAAAAAAACTGGATACTGGAATAGTGAGGTAGCAGACTTCTCTTCTTCTTTCTCTCTATAATAATTGCTCTAAAGCTTTTGTGAATTGGTGAGAAATGAAGGAAGAATGAGCTTCTATTTATAGAAAAATATAGTTTCGATAATTGCACGTTTTGGGACTCGAAATATTACAGTATAATACCTTCCTCTTTTTCTTCATTTTTAATTTAGTCCTGCAAGTATTATCAAACTTGCACCAACTCCCCTAATAGTAAATAATGTGAATCAATAGTAAATCATGTGACTCAATAGTTCTAATCATGTGATAAAAATAATTACAGTATAGTACCTACATCTATACCTTTATTTTTAACTTAGTCATGCAAGTATTATCAATTTTGCACCAACTCCCCTAATAGTACAAGAATGTGATTCAATAGTACACACATGTGAACAAATAGTCATATAAGCATATGAATTATTAGCAATTAATTGCTCATTTATCCGATAAATTACCCGATTTATCAATATAACCCCCAGACATCAATTATCATCGGAATAGATGTCGATTTTCACTAACACAAACAATTCCAACATAATGAAACTATTTTTATCAACAATATAAATTTTGAAATTTCAAAGTTTGACTTTTCCCGAAAAAGTCAACTTTTGACTTTTTGACCAAATAGTGAATCCCGGAAAATTTTGTGTTTATAGACTATTTTTACTAATTTCATCGTTCCAGACTCAAATATCACATTCGCGTCTCCAAATTCAACTCCGAACACAACTTCAATTTTAATAACATATTATGCAGATGATACTGTGACTAATCGAATCAATAATATGAGAGATATGATGCAACAATTACTGTAGCAATAATTGAGTATAACTGAGTGACTTCTCACTTAAGCATTAATAATCAATACTGTGTGCTACTATGCAATCACGCGTATTACTGTACTTTTACTACCGGGTAGTTTAACAGTATTAACGATAAAACCTCCGTCGTTATTTTCATAAAAATATTTTTGTCGTTTTCTCAATCCGATAATAATTACGTTGTGGGGTCCACCAATGATTGTACCGTCTTACGTATATTCCCCGACAAAAAGAAATATTCCCCGACCAATCAAATATTTTATAACAACTTGCATACTTTGCAAAATTTATAAATATTACCCACAACTATAACATTATATCAAATCCACACCATAATATTTAAAAAATTATTTCGAAAAATTTAAATCTTTATTCATAAAATCTGGGGTTTCACAATCTCCCCACTCAAAATTTACGTACGCACTTGATATGCGAAAGAGGTGAGGATACCTTGACTTCATTTCAGATTCTAACTCTTGAGGTATAACCTTTGAGTGTTGAATACGATCCTTCTTATTCAATATTTTAACACATATCTCCTCAAACGTTAAATCAGCCGTTATCTCATCCGGTTCTAAATTAATAATGTGGTTTGGGTCGTCCACATATTTACGTAACGTCGATACGTAAAAAAAATGTTATGAACACGTGACATACTTGGCGGTAAAATGAGTCTATAAGCCACAGTTTCTACACGATCGAGGATTTCAAATGGGCCAATTAAATCGAGGGTTGAGATTTCCTCTCTTCGTCGATTCTTGCTTCTAGAATAACGCCCTCTTAAACTTCCTTAATTCATCAGCTCCGGGTGTGTAGCTTGAGCGGATTTAACTTTATCGATTAAAGTCAATTCTAATCGTATATTCGTTATCTTCACGTGGGTTCCTAGAGTCTTTAACTCTATCTTCATCATTTATAAGTCGTACAAAATGGGTCTTTGTGTTAACAACATCGCACTCATAAACGCATACGATCTTCTACTCAACGCGTCAGCTACAACGTTCACTTTTCCACGATGGTATTGAATGGTACGATCGTAATCTTCAACAGCTTGAGCCAACGTCTTTGGCGCATGTTACTTTCGTTTCAAGTAAAGAAATATTTGAGGGTTTAAGAAATGGGTTTTGTACTGAGGTCAATACAAAATTCGATTTCACGCTCCAGGGGTAGGCTAAGAAGACTTCAAGAATACGTCAGGAAATTTATTAACAATAGAAATATCATTCAAAACTGTGACTCTCATCCAAAACTTAGATAGTACGTCACATTGATACCTATCAACTTGCCATCGTCATTCCCGACATCGCCTATAGAAAGTCTGGCTTCGGTGCATTCCACACAAGGAAGTCAACAACGAAAGGCTCGGGGCTCTTTACTTATGGCTTGATATGACAGTGATTGACTTTAGTGGTTTAGTTACTTAAAAAGTTAGGAATATAAAATCTAACAACCTTACGAAAAGCATGATGAGTAGTTAACCAATCGATTCCGAAAATCACATCCATGCAAATATTTTCCAAGAGATAAGATCGACAGGTAACGTGAAAGTGTTGATTTGAATCAAACAAGATTTATAAATAGTTGAGGTAACGAAGGTTTCTCCCAACTAAGTTTCAACAGATAAATCAAAGTCTAACTTCTCCTGAGTTAAATTCAAACATTGAACACAACTAGGTGAAATAAAAGAGTGAGTAGAACCGGTATCTAACACGGTATAGACTTCGCAAAAGTTTATGATTAACTCACCTGTGATAATTTTATTCAGATTCCTCGTTACGAAAAAAAATGCTCTCTCTTAAACTACCAGTTTTGGCTTGTCTGGGACATCCTTTGGCATCACTATCCCAGCTGGACTTGACTTCACCATACGACAAAATTGAGCTAGGTGACCTTCTCTTCCGCATTTGAAACATGCTTTGGATTACGCTTTGGATTGCTTCGTAAGGTTGTTAGTTTTCATATTCCTAACCAACCTGTTGTGCGAATTCAAGCAACTAAGCCATTAAAATCAATCACTGTTATATCAAGTCATAAAGCTATTGGTTTATTAAAAAGACTAATGTCAAGCTTTCTTAGCCCATGTTATGGATTTGAATAAAGACACGTCAGATTTGAATAATATTCCTGTTGTTATTGACTTTCCTGACGTATTTCCTGAAGAAATTCCCGGTCTACCCCCAGAATGTGAAGTTGAATTCATTATTGATCTTGAACCTGGTACAAAGCCCATTTCTAAAACCCCATATCGAATGGCTCCTATTGAACTTCAGGAGTTAAAGGTCCAACTACGGAGTTGTTGGACATCGATTTCATTTAAATCTAGTACATCTCCTTGGGGTGCTCTGTTTTATTTGTAAAGAAGAAAGACGGGAGTATGCGACTTTGTATCGATTACCAGGAATTAAACCATGTAACTATCAAGAATAAGTATCCGCTGTAAGACCCCAACTTTTATAAATAAAGATGAATTTTCTATAAATATTATTTTTGAATATTATGGAGTAAATTTGATATAATGTTATAGTTGTGGGTAATATTTATAAATTTTGCAAAGTAAGCAAGTTGTTATAAAATATTCGTTTGGTGGGGAATATTCTTTTTTTGAGGGAATATTAAATACATTTGCAGACAATCATTAAGTGGACCCCATTAGCGAAATTATTGTCGGATTGAAAGCGACAAAAATACTTTATGAAAATAACGGCTTAGGTGTTACCGTTAAAATTGTTGAACTACCCTAATAATAAAAGTACAATGTCGCTGTGGTTGCATATAAGAGCTACGGTATTGATTATTGATGCTTACGTGAGAAGTCACACAATACTATACTCAATTATTGCTAAAGAATTCGTACGATCATATCTCTTATATTATTGATTCAATTATTGTCACAAGATCATCTCGTATAATATGTTATATTATTAAATCAATAATTGAGACGACAAGTTATAAATGATTAATAATTGTTGAAAGATTAAATATGTGTTGATTAAAAATAAAATGATTTATAGTAATATTTATTCAATCCTTGATGTATATAAAGAGTCTATTATGAGACGTTTGTGGTAAGTTTGGTAATTTTATGGGGGGGCCCATATGTCATCATCTAAGAGTCTCTTCATCAATAGTAATTACCTTCGTCAATAGTAATTACCTTCGTCAATAGTAATTACCTTCATCAATAGTAATTACCTTCGTCAATAGTAACTACCTTTACCAGACGTCAAACCACTTGCCGTTTCATATTACAGGCGTCGAACCAATTGTCGTTTCACATTACAGGCGTCAAACCATTTTTCTTTTCACATCACCATCGTTAATCCACTTGCCTTTTCACATTTCAAGTGCTAGGCTAGAAATCTTCTATAAATAGAGGCCTAGTGCTTCATTATTTTTTACGAATTCATTCAAGCTATAGAGAGAGAAAGTATAGAGAGAATAAGAGAGAAAGAATAAGAGTATTCTATTACTACACTACTGCAATATTCGATTCCTACTACTAATGTAAGGGTGTTATTCTTTCTTATTCATGAAGAGAACTGTTGTTATTCCATTGCTTATTATTCATTTGGAATAACTCAGATATCATGATTTTACCCTATACTTGGTTATATTCTTCTATTATTACATTGGAACATCTTATGCATGTGTTTTTTATCTTTGGACTGGTTTTCGTCTTTATTATTATTACATTGGAACATCATGTATCGTGTGTTTTACGGGACTGGTTCCGCCTCTTTATTATTATTACATTGGAACATCTCGTTCATGTGTTTTATATCGGACCTAGTTCCGTCTTTATTATTATTCATTGGAACATCCTGCCGGCATAATTTCACCGACACGTTCCGTTATTTATTATTCTGTTGGAATAACCTGTCTATGCGAAGTACCTCATGCATGGTGATTTCTTTTGTTATCCCATTCTTTATTATACTCAGTTGGTTAAAGTTTTGACTTCTATACTCCATGAAATTAGTAGAATATCTTTGATATTTGCGCTTCATCCAAGATCTTTTCATGGAAATATTCTTCCGATCATTCTTGAATTTTTACTCACAAAGCAAGATCATGTTGACAATTTGGACATTAGTAGTTCTTGGACAAATTAATTCTTGAACTTGTTTTATTAAATTCTTATATCATTGTCATCATCCTCATGTTTAATTTTTTTTTGAAAGTCATCTGTGGCTGTAGTGCATAGATGGACTTGGTATGATTATGACCGAGGATTATTGATTGTAATCATGGACCGTAATGTTACAAATGATGTGGTAAAAGTCATCATTGGGTCCGTAGTGCATTGATGGACGAGTTGTTGGCATGATCATGACCATTAATGAATACACAAATATTCTTGGCCCGTAGTGCATGGATAATTATGGTCGTGATACTAAAGAATATCCTTGGCCGTAGAAGCGGGGGTGATTCAATGATGTGGAATATTTATTGTCGAGTCTCAAAATAATAAAGTTGATGAAAAACCTTTTAAATCATAAAAGATAGTAGATTTTATTTTCTACTTGACTCTTTTAATGGATTGCTTGTAAATTCTTTGTTAAACTTGATGTCTATTATATTTTATCGGTTTAACATTGTTGGAGACTAATGATAATTTATTCTCGCATTATCTTAGTCATAATATTTCTTATTGGGCTAGTTGAGCTCACCCTTTCTTTTCTTTGTTCTCTTGAGTGAAATGAGAACATAGCGAGGACTAGTCGGGAAGCGGAGTGACGGTCGGAGGATAGCATTAGTAGTCCTCACTATTCCGTGAAATAATGTGTTAATAATTGTAATAAGGACTCCTTTTGAGTTTGTATAATCTCTAGTAGACAATAATTGTATTCAAACTCACGATTATGTTTTTTAATTATTGTACTGACAGTTGTATTAGTAAGTTGTATTTGAATTTTGTACCATGTATCTGACGACCCAAGATGGGTGATGTATACCTAATTTTGGGGGCATCACAGTTGGTATCAAAGCTTAGGGATATGATCCATGGCTAAGATGTGAGAATAGTACTAGGAGGGGAGAGATGGGGAATTCCTTCGCTAGTATGACCTACCTAAGTTTATGTGGTATTTAATTGGTCAGTCAAAATTTAGGGATAATATGTTATATGCCAATTAACCTTTGTTTTGTGGCAGAATCTGAAAATGACATCCGAGAATATTGAGAATAGCAATGAAGCACAGGCGACCGTTAATTCACCACATATCAATAATCAGGATAATGTGCATCAGGAAGGCGACAATCCTCATGCAAACAACAACACTGACCAATGATGAATGATCAAATTTTCAGGGGATTTATGCAATTCATGGAACAGCAAGCGAGAGCGGCTCCTGTCCAAAATGCAGGTGGAAACACTGGAAACTCTCGGGCGGTCACCGCTAAACAGTTCAAGGAGCTGGGACCACCGGAGTTTAAGGGAGAGCCAAAATCACTTATGGCAGAAACATGGATAAAGCAGATCATACAGATATTTGATGTCTTGGGATGCTCCGAGGAGCAAAAGGTTCCCTTTGCCACCTTTATGTCACTTGCAGAGGCAGACATGATGGGAATCCAGAAACGCATTACTTAACTCGCTTGCATCACTAAAGATGTCTTGGGAGAAGTTCAAGAGTCATTCAACGACAAATACTTTCGAAAGTATTGCGTCACATGAAGGAGGTGGAGTTTATCAAATTGGAACAAAATAATATGACCGTGTCGCAATACGAGGCTAAATTTGCGGAGTTATCCCGGTTTGCGTCCCACTTGGTGGATAATGAAGAGAGAATGACACGAGATGTTTTAAGAGGTTTGAAGTCGGAGATACGTCAACATCTTATTTCTCATAAACCGTGTTTATATTCGAGATGTTGTAAATAGGGCTCGATTAGTGGAGCGCGATAACGAGTCAACGCAAACTAAAAAGAAAGCAACAAGAAATGATAATACCAATGAGAAGCGATCATTGAGCGGTGACAACAAGCGTGGAGGAATCAACATGCCGTAAATGGTAACCACTTTGGTGGTAATCGAGGCCAAAACAATAAGAATGGACATTTCAAAAGAGGAGATTCAACAATGATGGAAAGACGTCAAGACTTAGCTTTTTGTCGTTAAGGAAGGAGAGCGACCACTATCATATGTTTCAAATGCGGAGGGAGGGCACATCGGTCAAACTACACGATCTGCAGTCAAAGCATGTTATAATTGTGGAAGATAAGGTCACTTAGCCCGATTTTGTCGTTCACAGAAGACAAATTCAGCTAGAATGGAGGCACCAAAGGCCGTCCCAGAAAAGTCAAAATCGGTAGTGCAAGGGAGAGCGTTTATTGTGACCTCCCAAAAAGCAAGGAACCCGAATGAGGTAATTACGGGTAAGCTTATCATAAACTCTAACAAAATCTATACTTTATTTGATACCGGTTCTACCCATTCTTTTATTTCTCCTACTTGCGCTCATCGATTAAATTTGACTACGGAGAAATTAGACTTTGACTTATCTGTGGAAACTCCGTTGGGAGAAACCTTCATTACATCCACTGTTTTTAAGTCTTGTTTGGTTCAAATCGGTACCCTCACATTACCTTTAGATCTTATTTCATTGAAAATACTCGCATTTGACGTGATTCTAGAGATTGATTGGTTAACTACTCATCATGCAAAAATTGATTGTTTCCGTAAGGTTGTTAGCTTTCATATTCCTAATCAACCTATTATAAGAAT
Organism: Panax ginseng; assembly: GCA_020205605.1. Lineage (NCBI taxonomy): Eukaryota > Viridiplantae > Streptophyta > Magnoliopsida > Apiales > Araliaceae > Panax > Panax ginseng. The sequence goes on along the minus strand of CM035143.1, from coordinate 119,089,514 downwards.
TCAAGCAACAAAACCATTAAAATCAATCACGGTCATCTCAAGCTATAAAGCTATTCGTTTATTGAAAAATGGATGTCAAGCTTTCTTAGCTCATGTCACAGATTTAAGCAAAAATACGTCAGTTTTGAACGATATTTCTATTGTTAATAAATTTCCGACGATTCTAGAAGAACTTCTGGCCTACCCACGAGGCGTGAAATTGAATTTTGTATCGACCTTGAACGATCAGATAAAACCCATTTCCAAAGCCCCATATCGAATGGCTCCTATTGAACTTCAAGAGTTAAAGACCCAACTGCAGAAATTGTTAGATATTGGCTTTATTCGTCCTAGTACTTCTCCTTGGGGTGCTCCTGTTCTATTCGTAAAGAAGAAAGATGGGAGTATGCGACTTTGTATTGATTATCGGGAGTTGAATCATGTCACCATCACAAATAAGTATCCATTGCCACGTATTGATGACCTGTTTGACCAGTTGCAAGGAGCCAAATTCTTTTCAAAGATTGATCTTCGTTCCGGATATCACCAATTGAAGATTAGAACTGATGACATTCCAAAGATGACTTCGGAACTCGATGCGGGCATTATGAATTCCTAGTCATGTCCTTTGGATTGACTAATGCTCTTGCTGCCTTCATGGATATGATGAACCGAGTATTCAAGGAATATTTGGATCACTTTGTGGTCGTCTTTATTGATGACATTCTTATTTATTCCAAAAGCCGTGAAGATCACGAGCAACACTTGAGGCTGACACTCCAAAAGCTTCGTGAATACAAGTTTTATGCCAAGTTGAAGAAATGCGAATTCTGGCTTGAGGAAATAGCATTCCTTGGGCACGTAGTATCAAGTCATGGAATATATGTTGACCCAGCAAAGATTGAAGCAATTCAAAGCTGGGAGCAACCTAAATTAGTGACCGAAGTACGTAGCTTTCTTGGCTTAGCTGGTTATTATCTGAGATTCGTGGAAGGATTTTCTCGAATTGCTACTCCATTAACTCAAATTTGACTCAAAAGATACAAAGTTCGGTTAGAAGCGAAGAATGTGAGAAGAGTTTTCAAGAACTCAAGAGGAGACTCATTTCAAAGACTGCTCGACAATACCATCCGCTCGGAGGATTTGTCATCTACAAAGTGATGCTTCGGGCAAAGGGTTGGGATGTGTTCTCATGCAACATGGGAAAGTCATAGCCTATGCCTCAAGACAACTCAAAGAATATGAGAGCAATTATCCTACTCATGATCTAGAGTTGGCAACTGTTGTCTTTGCACTTAAAATTTAGAGGCACTACTTGTATGGGGAGAAGGTGGAGATCTTTACGGATCATAAAAGCCTTCAATATTTCTTTACTCAAAAGGAACTCAACACGCGACAACGACGTTGGCTTGAATCTATTGAAAGATTATGATTATACCATCCAATACCATCCCGAAAAGCGAACGTGGTAGGTGACGATTGAGTAGAAGATCATACGCAGTCACGAAAGTGCGATATTGTCAATCAAAGGCCCATTTTGTGTGACTTGCAAAGGATGGAGATAGAGTTAAAGACTCTGGGACTCATGTGATGATGGCGAATATCTGAGTAGAACCGACTTTAATCGATAAGTTAAAACCGCTTCAAGTTACTGCACTGGAGGTGACGCGTGATGAAAGAAAGTGCAAGAAGGTGCTATGCTTAGGAAGTAAGAATCGATGAAGAAGGAATACTTGAAGTCAACTCCGGACTTTGTGTTCATGCGACCTCGATTTAAAGTATAAAATCGTGATGGAGGCGCACAACACACCGTTTGCAATCCATCCTGGGAGTACCAAAATGTATCATGATATTCGTCATACATTTTGGTGGAGCAATATGAAGAGAGAGATAGCGTTGTTTATCTCAAGGTGTCTAACTTGTCAAAGAGTTAAAGCGGAGCATCAAGTACCAAAAGTTCCATTGCAACCACTTGAAATTCCAGAATGGAAGTGGGAGCACATTACCATGGATTTCGTTACCGGTCTTCCTAAGGTTTCTCAAGGCATAGATGCGATTTGGGTTATTGTTGATAGATTGACCAAGTCTGATCATTTCTTACCGATACAAAAAACTTATACACTCGAATGTCTTGCTCGTATATACATAAACGAGATTGTAAGACTGCATCGTATGCCGGTATCCATAGTTTCTGATCGAGACCCAAGATTCACTTCACGATTTTGGGTTAGTTTGCAAAAAGCTATGGGCACAGATTTACGATTTAGCTTCAAAGATATCATCCTCGGACGGACGGACGATGGAGAGGACTATTCAAACTCTTGAAGATCTATTAAGACTCAGTATCCATGATTTCAAGGGAAGTTGGGACAAGTTCTTACCATTGGTGGAGTTTTCCTACAACAACAGCTTATCAAGCAAGTATTGGCATGGCTCCATTCAAGCGTTGTATGGAAGAAAGTGTCGTTCTCCGGTAGATTTGGGATGAGGTGGGTGAAGCAACGTTGTTGGGACCAGAGTTGAATGCGTATGACTACGGAAAAGATTCAAACGATCCGACAACGTATAAAAATCTCACAAGATCGACAAAAGAGTTATGCTGATCTTTATCGAAAGGACGTGGAATTCGATATAGGGGATCATGTGTTGTTACGTGTTGCTCCATGCAAAGGAGTTACGAGATTTGGAAAGAGAGGAAAGCTCAATCCTCGATTCATCGGCCCATTTTTAATCCTTGATCGAGTAGGGCTGTGGCTATATAAATCGCTTTACCGCCAAGTATGTCTCGTGTTCATAACGTTTTTCACATATCCATGTTACGTAAATATGTGAAAGACCCGAACCACATTATTGAGTTAGAACCGGATGAAATAGTGGAAGATTTGACGTATAAAGAGGTTCCTGTTCAAATCTTGGATACAAAGGAACATATTCTACGCTCCAAGGTTATACCTCAAGTCAAAGTTTTGTGGAGAAACCACGATGTTGAGGAAATGACTTGGGAGTTAGAATCTGAAATGAAATCAAGGTATCCTTACCTCTTTGACATACTAGGTACGTACCCTAATTTCGAGGGCGAAATTTCATAAGAAGGGAAGGTTGTAAGACCCCAACTTTTATAAATAAAGATAAATTTTCTATAAATATTATTTTTGAATATTATGGAGTAAATTTGAAATAGTGTGTTAATAATTGTAATGAGGACTCCTTTTGAGTTTGTATAATCTCTAGTAGACAATAATTGTATTCAAACTCACAGTTATGTTTTTTCGTATTGTACACGACAGTTATATTAGTAAGTTGTACTTGAATTTTGTACAATGTATCTGACGACCCAAGATGGGTGATGTATACCTAATTTTGGGGGCATCACATCCGCTACCTCGCATTGATGACCTGTTTGACCAGTTGCAAGGAGCACAATTCTTTTCAAAAATCGATCTTCCTTCTGGATATCATCAGCTGAAGGTTAAAACTGAGGATATTCCGAAGACTGCCTTCAGAACTCAGTACGGGCATTATGAATTCCTAGTCATGTCCTTTGGATTGACTAATGCTCCTGCGGCTTTCATGGATATGATGAACCGAGTGTTCAAGGAATATTTGGATCAGTTCATTGTTGTCTTTATTGATGACAACCTCATTTATTCCAAAAGCTAGTGAAGATCATGAAGCGCCATTTGAAGTCTGATAATCGCAAAGGCTTCGTGATAACAAGCTATATACCAAGCTAAAGAAATGCGAGTTCTGGCTTGAGGAAGTAGCATTCCTTGGGCACATGGTGTCAAAACATGGAGTGTCAGTTGACCCAGCGAAGATTGAAGCAATACAAAGTGGGAGCAACCAAAGAGATGGATGGCCGTCACGTAGCTTTTTGGCTTAGCTAGTTATTATTGGAGATTTGTGGAAGGATTTTCTAGAATTGCTACTCTATTAACTCAAATTGACTCAGAAAGATACAAAATTCGTATGGAGCGAGGAATGCGAGAAGAGTTTCCAAGATCCCAAGAGGAGACTCATTTCAAGACTGCTTCGACAATACCATCCGTTTGGATGGATTTGTTATCTACAAATGATGCTTTGCAAAGGGTTAGGATGTATTCTCATGCAACGCGGGAAAGTCATAGCCTATGCCTCGCGAAAACTTAAAGAATATGAGAGGAATTATCCTACTCATGATCTAGAGTTAGCGTGATCGTTTTCACGCTTAAAGATCCGGAGGCACTATCTATATGGGGAAAAAGTGGAGATATATTCGCACCATAAAAGCCTCAAATATTTCTTCACCCAAAGGAACTTAACATGCGACAACGACGTTAGCTCGAGCTATTGAAAGATTACGACCACACTATTCAATACCATCCCGAAAAGCGAACGTGGTAAATTTTGATTTATTGAGTAGAAGATCATACGCGGGAACAAATGTTATGTTGTTAAAACAAAGGCCCATTTTGTGTGATTTACAAAAGATGGAGATAGAATTCAAGACTCCGGGGACCCATTCAATGATGTCAAGTATATGTATAGAACAACTTTAATCGAGAAAGTTAAAGTTGCTCAAGCCACAGACCCGGAGCTGATGATTATGAAGAAGAAAGTACAAGAAGGTGATATTCCAGAAGCAAGAATCGATGAAGAAGGAATACTTCGAGTCCATTCCAGACTTTGTGTTCCTAATGATTCTGATTTGAAGTACAAGATCATGATGGAGGCACACAATACACCATTTGTAATCCATCCTGGAAGTACCAAAATGTATCGTGATCTTCAACATACATTTTGGTGGAACAATATGAAGAGAGAGATTGCAAAGTTTGTCTCAATGTGTTTAACTTGTCAACGTGTAAAGGCGGAGCATCAAGTACCAAAGGGTCAATTGCAACCACTTGAGATTCCGAAATGGAAGTGGGAACACATTACTATGGATTTCGTTAAGGGTCTTCCCAAGGTTTCTCAAGGCATAGATGCGATTTGGGTTATTGTTGATAGATTAACCAAGTCAGCCCATTTCTTGCCTATACGTGAGACTTATTCCCTTGAACGTCTTGCTAGTATGTACGTAAATGAGATTGTAAGATTGCATGGCATGCCAGTATACATATTTTCAGATCGTGACTCAAGATTCACTTCAAGATTTTGGGTTAGCTTGCAAAAAGCTATGGGCACGGATTTACGATTTAGTTCGGCATACCATCCTCAAACGGACGGACAATCAGAGAGGACTATTCAAACTCTTGAAGATCTATTAAAACTTTGTGTCCTCGATTTCAAAGGGAGTTGGGATAAGTATTTACCATTGGTGGAATTTTCCTACAATAACAGTTATCAGGCAAGTATAGGTGTGGCTCCATTCGAAGCATTGTATGGACGAAAGTGTCGCTCTCCAATATTTTGGGATGAGGTGGGTGAAGAAACATTGTTAGGCCCCGAGTTGGTACGTATGACTACGAGAAAAGATCCAAATGATTAGACAACGATACAAACCAAGCGACAGGATCTAAGAAAAGAGTTATGCGGATCTTCATCGAAAGGACGTGGAATTTAGTATTGGGGATCATGTATTGTTGTGTGTGTGGCTCCATGGAAGGGAGTTACAAGATTCGGAAGAGAGGAAAGCTCAATCCACGATTTATTGGTCCATTTTGATTCTTGAGCGAGTAGGAAATGTGGTTTATAGACTCGCGTTACCTCCAAGCATGTCTCGTGTTCATAACATTTTTTCACATATCGTGTGCTTCAGAATATATGAAGGACGAATCACATTATTGAGTTAGAACCGCACGAGATAGCCAAAAATTTAACATACGAGGAGGTACCACAAGATCTTGGATAGGAAGAGAGCATGTCTTACATGACTAAGGTTATACCACAAGTTAAGGTTTTGTGGAGAAACTATCTTTATTGAAGAAATGACCGGGAGTTAGAATCGAAATGAAAAGACCTCACCTTTTGAAACACCGGGGACGTGACGTCCAATTTCGAGGGGCGAAATTTCATAAGAAGGGAAGGTTGTAAGACCCCAACTTTTATAAATGAAATTTAATTTCCTCTATTTATTATTTTGAAATAGTAAGGGTTGAATTGATTAATGTGGTTAGTTATGGGTAAAATGCGCAAATATTTTAAAATAAGCAATTTGGTTATAAAATATTCATTATTATCGGGAGAATATTCGTTTGGTCGTGGAATATTCTTGTTGTGGGGAATATTAAATGCGACGTTATGATCTTTTGTGGGCCCCATAACTTGAAAGCGATTGCATGAAGAAAATGACAAGTATAAGTTGTTTATAAATAACGACGTAGTTGTTACTGTTAATAATTGTTGGAATACCCGGTGGTTAAAACACAAGAATGTCTGGCGTTGTTGCACAAGAAGATGCTTTGCGGTATTGCACCAATTATTGATTCTTACGTAAAGAAGGCACTACTCAATAATTGTTACGAGTGAGTTCTTATTCAATATTTTATTTTATTGATTCAATAATTCTTTGCGTTGATATTTTATATTACCGTTGTTTTAATAATTGTCACTACACGATTTTCTATTATCGAAGCAATAATTCATATTATCTGAATAATATTATTAGAAAATATTATTGGCAATGTCTAGAAAGTTACGTCTAAGGAGAGGTTTGGTCACCTAATTGCGCCGCCAAGTAAGGAGAAATCCTTATTGAAAGCCCCTCTTTCCAGGAAGCGCATGGTTCATGTATTGTGATTCTGTAATATTATTTGTGAATAATTAATTATTGATTTATATGATGAGGAAAATATTCATTTTATGTGGATATAGATGGAGAAAATTTTAAAGTGACAATTGTTGAAAATCTATATTTTATCTTTTCTCGATAAAATAATATTTTATTATATTATTATAATATAATAATGATGATATTTTACAATGAATGTGGGATATATGAGTATATGAGGAGGAAGTATATTTTATTGCAAAAGTTGTTTAAAACATGTTAAACATATCGTGGGCCCATTTCTTGATTGAAATTTGATTATAGCTTGTAAAATCGCCCGTTTATGGATTTCGGTTAATTTCTGTTTGGAATTTGGAAAAACTTTCTTCTGTAAAGTTGTAGAGAATTGAATTTCCTATAAAAAGTCGCAAGATTCGAATTTTCTGATAAAAGAGCTATTTATTATGAATTATTGAAGTTCCGAAGTTCCGAAATAATTAATTTTTGAAAGTTTTAATTATTTTTAATAACAAAAACATTTTTTTGATTTAGTTGACTATTGGTGGCTGATGTTTGGATCTTATTTGGTGTGCGTAAGAATTTTATATAATATATTAATATTATATTAAATTTTATGTTTTGGTGTTCTAAGCATTTTCCTATAAATAGGGTGCTTAAGTTAGAATTGAAAATCACAATAAACTCAAGTTTTTCTCACTTTCTCTCTTGATATATTGAGCGTATTTTTGTGAGTATTTTAGTACTTTGAGTATTGCTATATCTGATTGCAAGTTCTTTCAAAGACTATATCCAAATGTAAATCTTATCCTTTTGAGGTAAGGGATATTATTTTTTAAAATGATATTATTTCTTCAATATCATTATGCCAAAATATTAGTTGGAACTTTTTATCAAATTTAGAACTTTTTCATGTCGGAATTACTATTCATGAGTTACTATTCACGAGTTACTATTTATTAGTTACTATTCATGAGTACTATTCACGAAGCATGATGATTTTTTTTGTGAAATTTCTATTTTTTAGTGTGAGTCATTATTCACGTATCTGAAGACTATTCACGAATCACGGCACTATTCACGGAAAAATTAAATTTTGTTTTTCGTCAAAATATCTATTATGGATACTTAAGCTTTGATTGTATCTATGTTTTGATCATTCTTGAATTTTACTCCACTTATGATTATTTATGAGGTATTTTTGGACATGGAATAATTTGAAATATGAATCCTTAATATTTATTCTTTTGTTTCTTTGGATTCATTTTCTTTAAAATATTTTCATCATCCTCGGTCTAAATGATGATATAACTAAATATCTTTGGTTTGTAGTGCGAAAGATGAATGATTTCGATGAATATCTTTGGCGAAATGCAAAGAAGATGAGCGGTGTTTAGATGAACATGACGGTGATGAATATCTTTGGCACATGCAAAAGATGAATATTTGATTCGAGATATATATTGATTGATGTTCTGAGGATAAAATATTGATGATGAACTTTTAAATTCATATATAGAAGATAGTAGATTTTATTCTCTACTTAACTCTTCTAATGAATTATTATTTCATTGCGAATATTGATTTAAAACTTTTGTCTATTGTATTCTATTAGATTTTTTCCTGTTGAAGACTAACGATAATTTGTTCTATATTATCTTGGTCATAATATTCTTCATTTGGGCTAGTTGAGCTCACCCTTTTCCTTTTTTTCCATTTTTCTTCTCGGGAGGCGAGAATGTATGAGTACTAGTCGGGTATGGAATGAAGGTTTTAGAAAGTCGTTTTAGTAGTCCTCACCATTTTTGTAAAATAATGTATCAATAATTGTACTGAGGACTTATTTGAGTGTGGATATTGTCTAAATGACAAATTTGTATTTAAACTCACAGTTTTTATGTTGTATTAATAAAGTTGTAGTTGTTTCTGTACCATGTTTTTTGACGACTCAGAATGGGTGTTGTATACCTATTTTGGGGGCGTCACACACACACCCCATTTTGAGTCGCCAAATACATGGTACAGAAAATAACTACAACTTCATTATTATAATTGTCGTGCAAAATACGACAACGCATATGTTGTGAGTTTAAATACAAATATTGTCTTCTAGACAATATTCAAACTCAAATAAGTCCTCATTACAATTATTGATACACTATTTTATAAAATAGTGAGGACTGCCAAAACAACTGACTGAAACATCACTCCACACCCCGACTAGTTCTCGCTATATTCTCGCATCCTGAGAAGAAAAATGGAACAAAAAGGAAAAGGGAGAGCTGAACTAGCCCAGTATAGAATATTATGACTAAGATAATGAACAACAAATTATCGTAAGCCTTCAACAAATCAGATAAAATATAATTGACAACAAGTTTTAGATCAATATTCGCAGCGGAAATAACAATTTATTAGAAGAGTTAAGTAGAGAATGAAATCTACTATCTTCTATGATTTAAAAGTCCAAAATCAATATTTTATCCCTGTAACATCAATCAATATACATCTTGAACCAAATATTCATCTTTGTTTTACGGGCCAAAGATATTCATTTGTATCATCAGTTGGTCATGTTTATCTCAACACATGTCCATCTTTGCACTACGGGCCAAAGATATTCATCAGGTAATCATTTATCTTTGCACTACAGGCCAACGATATTCAGTTATATCATCATTTAGGACTGAGGATGATGAAAAATATTTTAAAGAAACGAATCCAGTGAGATAAAAGGAAAAAAATTAAGGATTCGTACTTTAGATAATCCAAGTTCAAAAATACTCCATAATAAACCATAGTGGAGTAAAATTCAAGAATGAAGATCAAAACATGGATACAATCAAATATAGTAACCATAATAGACAACTTGGACAAAGAAAAGAAAAATTAATTTTTCTGTGAATAGTGACGTATACGTGAATAGTGCCGTATACGTGAATAGTAACCCCGACACAAAAAAAGTAACAATTTCACAAGAAAGTTTAGACCAATATTCCTGTGAAATGATATTAGATGAAGTGCAAAACCCAAGAAATTTCTGATCATTTCAAGAATTATAGAAATAATACTTACCGTAGAAGTTTAGAGTTAGGAATCTAAAATGAACAATATACGAAACTGCAAATGGATTTTCAAATGTCATGCGGTAGTCCGCGTAGACAGATCATTTTCATAATTTAATAACAAATGAATACGAAGGGTTATTCACATGGCATGTGGTAGTTCGCGTAGACAGGTTATTCCCACAGAATAATAAAGAATAGAATAACAACAGGATTTCACCATGCATGCGGTATTCCGCGTAGACAGGTTATTCCAATAGAATAATAAAGAATGGCATAACAAATCTTGACAGAAAATAACTCTCTTCATGAATACGAAAGAAATAATACCCCTTACCTTAATAAAAATTTGGAGACTACACTAGTATAATAGCAGAATACTCTTCTTTTTTCTCTCTTATTCTCTCTATACTTTCTCTTTCTATAGCTTTAGTGAATTGGTGAGAAATAATGAAGAAATGAGCTTCTATTTATAGGCTTGGCAGAGTAAGGGTAAAATAGTCTTTTTGCCATTATTTATGATAACATCGCTTACATCATCGATCAAATGACATCATTGCTTACGTCATCTTTCTGATTACATCATCGATTACCTCATCGTTTCAATGACATCATTGATTACCTCATCAGAATTCAAATTCAATTTGTTTTCTTCCACATCGTTTTACTTTATACAAGAATTTACTATAATAAAGTTACCACTCAAATTATAAAAATCATACTATTATATAATCACATCATACTAATATAATGTAATATTATAATAATATATTTGAATGAATTATTTTATTAGAAAAGATTAAATGCCAACTTTCAACAAATGTCACTTTCGCTAAAAAAATTCCTCCGTTTAAATCCACATTGAATAAATATTTTCTTATCATATATATCAATAATTAATTATTCACAAATAATATTACTGTAACTACAATATTGACAACTGTGTCGTTCCCTGTGAAAGCAGGGGATTTTCGATAAGAATTTCTCTCATCGACGCCATGCAATTAGGTGATCAAACCCCTTTCCTGCATGTAACTTCCTTAGACATTACCAATAATGCTATCTAATAATATTATTCTAATAATATGAATTATTGATCCGATAATGGAAAATCTTGTAAGTTGATAATTATTGAAACAATAATAATATAAAATATTAACGTAGCAATTATTGAATCAATAAAACAAAATATTGAATAAAGAATTATCGTAACAATTATTGAGTAGTGACTTTTCACGTAAGAATCAATAATTCAAAAATACTTTATGCAATACCATGTGTTATCGTGCAAACCACAGCCAGACATCGTATTTTAACCACCGGGTATTTCAATAGTGTCAACGGTAACAACTACGCCTTTATTTTTAGAAAACTCATTCTTGTCGTTTTCTTCGTCCGACAATTTTCCGTTATGGGACCCATAAATGGTTGCGCCTTCGTACGAATATTCTCCGACAACAAGAATATTCCACGACCAAACGAATATTTCTCGACAACAATGAATATTTTATAATCACTTGCTTATTTTGCAAAATTTGCACATTTCATCCATAACCAAAATATTATATTAAATTAACATCTTATTATTTAAAATAATAATTAGAGAAAATTTAATTTTATTTATAAAAAGTTAGGGTCTTACAAATGTCATATTAAATCCAAGGTGATAGTTTAATGGAAGTGATATATGTATCTCTCTCTTTACTCTATAATATCACATATTGTATTTAATCCTATTCCTCGACAATAGAGTTATCGTTTTTCTATAACTTTCTGTAAACTGTAAATATACTTTGAAGAATTAGATTATAATTAAAAATTTTCTATTGTCCCATCAAGTTTAGTTTTTTTATTAATTGCCAACTTAAATTTATTAACTTGTACATTTTGCCCCTTAAATTTTCCTACAAAAAAAAAGTGAGTGCATATCCGCATCTACCCCTATGCTCGACAGAAGTTGGAAGAAGTTAAAATTAATTAAGATCTTACATAAAGAAAGTAAATTTCTCTTAAGTTGCTTAAAATTTAATTGTAATAGAATAGGTTAAAAAATAAAAAATAAAAAATAAAAAAGCCAGACATATTTGAGAAGACTGAAAAATGCTTCAAAGTACAACTTAAATACCACCTGTCACACATTAATATTTCAAAGAATTTATTGTGCAATGAATATTACTCCCTCCGTCTCAAATTAATTGTTCAGTTTTAATTTTTTAAAATTAAATTAATTATTTTTAGAATTAATAATTAAACATATATAAATATATTTTTAAAATTATAAAAATTGGGATTAGTAATAAATTCTATATACTTTTTTTTGGTTATAATCTCTTTACCTATATTTTAGCAAAAATAATAAAAAAATTAGTTTTAAAAATAATCAATTTAATTTTAAAAAGTTAAAACTGAACGATTAATTTGAAACGGAGGGAGTATATAATTAGTATGTATTATAAATTATTAAAATGTGCACAGACGCCATAGGCATACATAAAAAGAAAGTGAAAGCTGGACATAAAAGAGATGTCTCACCTCACCATTCATTCATTCATGTGACCCGACAATTAAAGTTAGTCGGGTAAATAATGGGACCTTCCTTTCAACCTCACGACTTCTGATAATTAGAGTCCGAGTAACTCTACAGCGACGGGATAGTAGTGACCGGTCTAATTATTATTTTTTTTATCTTTTAAAAAATATATACTATTTATTTTAATTGAATTTTTTACAGAATTTAATAATTTAGATGTAATTTAAATACATATAAAAAAAGAATTACAAATCAAAAAAAAATTTGGGCAATTCGCTACTATCCAAATTAAGCCTAAGAAGGACCGAGTCCAAGTATATATATATAGAAGAAGAAAAATTAGAACAATCACTAGACCGGTCGGTTGCCTCAGAAGGACCGAGTCCGAATATATATATAAATAGTTTATTATTTATTTAATTTTTATTACCCTTTTGAAATAAGGGAAATAATTATAGTATTATTTAGATTAATATTTTTACATTTATTTTAGATATTACGGATGTGGTTGTTAAAATATACTACTAAAATATAAATTTTTAATATACATTAAAATATAATCAAAACACCACCTAAAAAAAGTGGGGGTAGGAAGGCTGGCCGGGAAGTTCTTGACAGCTGAGTGATGAGTCCCGCACCAAGTTCTTTATCTCTGCCTGCAGCTTTTCCTCACCATCTCATGATTTGGTTTACCACAATCATCACATCCACCCCTCCCAAATTCAACAATCTTAAAACTACTTTTTCATTATATATTAAAAAAAATCAGTGATAATGAACAATAATTATGCTATTATAACAAGTAAGTGTCCTTAAAATAATTATAAAAATATCGCTAAATATCCTTTGTATTTTTCAAGTTTAATCTATTTTATACATTGTATATTTTTATTTAATGAGACTCTAATCTTAGTGAGGATTCATGGAATATTAATTCTAAACTATTCGAGTAGTTATAAAATCTATATTAATAAAGATAAAACTCATTTTAAATTTAAACGGAAAAGTATAAAGACGGTTAAGATTCATTCTAATTGATTTAGGCAAAAAAATACAAGGACAGTTCAAATTGATTTGAGCGGAAAAGGGTGGTGAGATAAGAAGAAAGAGAGAAAATAAAAGTGAAATTGTTAAAACAAAGAGAGAGAATTTTATTACTACCTTCGTTCTTAAAAGATTGTCGTTTAAATTTTTTGCACATAGATTAAAAAAGTCATTTAATATTACTATTTAACAATTAAAATTTGTTTAAAATTTCATCATTATCCCTTTAGGAGAAGTTAAAAACTACGAATACAAGAGAGAGGAGTTAAAATTTGTTTGAAATTTCATCACTATCCCTTTATGAGAAGTTAAAAACTATGAATACAAGAGAGAATTTATTATGACAATAAAAAAATATAAAATAATATAAAAAAATAAATAATAATTTATTCTCTTAGAAAATTATAAACAACAGATAAATTAAAATTTGTATATGGTAGGTGGGTTGTTGAACCACATAAATTTGGAGGGTTGTGGGTTTCCACATTTGGGTTTTCACGGGCTAGATCTTAGCTCATATCACGAAAAATTAAACACTGTTTATTGTCTGACAATCTGCAGGCTCAGTACTCATTTTAAGTTGTATTTTGATTATTACTACTACTATACCTACCGGAACTAAACAAAATTCTTGGGACAAACATTTTGCCATTATTATTCATATTCAAATTATTCATGCATGTATCAGTCAATAATAAAATGACCATAAACCTTGTTATCATCTTATTGTTGTGTTAGTGTATCTAATGTATTCAGTTATTATGAAATTAATTTTATAATAAATTAAAATAATTGATTAATAAAATATTAATACACAGAAAGAAATTATTTTTTGAATTATGTGTTGATATTATATTAATTAATTAATTAAAATTAACTTTATACTAACCAGAATCGTATGTAATATAAAGTGGTTTGCAAATATTTACTGTTTTACTTTCAACCTTTTTAGCGGAAAAAATCAATCCTCAATTGACTTGGGAGCTCTACCGTTTGCTACTCTACTAATAAGCACTACTCTCCCAATTTTGACTTATTGAGCTATCTTTTAAGTTGAATTTTTCTATGGGGTTTCGCTCAAATGGCTAGTAAATTAAATCAGGTTGAGAAATATTCAAATCTCATCCCCCTTCCCTCTAATGATATAATGGAAGACCTTTCTAAATAGTACCCAAATTAATATATGCAAATAAATTCAGAAATAGATTAATATTTAATAATATTTAATGGGTCCTACACTATAACTTCTAAATATAACATAAATTATAGTTGTATAAACATATCATATTGATAATTTTAGATAACTTCAATCTAATTATCTAATTATCTTAAGTTACTCTTATGTTATATTTAGAGGAAGGAATTAATAAAATTAGTGAAGGAATAGAATATAAAAGAGAATGGAATAAAGAGTATAAGATTCATTTTATTTTAGTTGAAATAAGTTGTTCTGAAAAAATAAAATTTACAAATTTAAGAAGAATGAAAATAATTCATTCCATTACAATGAAATAACTAAATACAATTTTTTTTATAATGTAAAAATGAATTATTTCATTCAACACTAATATAATATATAGTTATATATAAGCTCATTCTACCAATAAATAAATTAATGTCCTTGATCATCTTCATATTTAATTTCATAGAAAATTCATATAAGACTATTTCATCAATATAAAAAAAATTAAACCTTACCATTAAATCCCCAATTATTCATGAAAAATATACAATTTAAACAAGAAAATATCATACTAACAAAATATCCTCCCAAAAAATCAAACAATCACCCCTCCACATCAAAATATTAATTTGAGCCAGTAGTCAATTAATATTAAAAAAAGAATTTGGAAAAAGAATGGTCAGAGAGAGAAATTAAGAAAATAAAATTGATAATGAGTGAGCTAGAAATTAACATGCCTAGCTAGTGAGCCATGGCGACCGGGCCGGGTCTGCATAATTAATGCTTCTCTGGTTCGGCATGGCTAGCATAGCCGTGTGATCCAAGAAATCATTTAATGCAACCACGTACTCCAATATTACCCTAAGATCATCCGCACATGAAAATCCAACGCTCCCAATTCTCCTCACGGCATACACATAAAATGTGATGCACCCTTTTCTGAATTTGAACCGGGCCATTTCGCACCCGCTCAGACCCCGGATCAGCTTCCGGTTCACTTCTCCGAGCGGTATCTCCGGTGGCCATATCCGGTCCACGGCTACCTTCATGTTCTCTGATTCAAACACAAACAAAAGTACTTTTGACTTTTTTGTCCCTAGGCCTAGTGTAAGGGTGTGCCATGCATGGTGGGCTAATATTGTGAAGTTTGTCGGCAAGAATGCGGTGGTGGAAAGAAACGGTATCGTTTTGGTGGTGGTGGTGTTGGTTTTGTCTAGGGAGAGGAGGCGGAGGAGCTCTAGCGGCCGAGCGCGGCGGATGGTAAAAGATTTTACGATAAATTGGCCGCCGAACCGGAGGCCTTTTACGTCGGAGGTGGGCTTGAATGAGAAATCTGAAGTGGGGGGTTTTGTGGTTTGGTCATTTGGGTGTTGGTGTTTTTGCTTCTTGTTCTTCTTTTTCTCTTTTTCTGATCCCATGGACGGAGGAGTAGTGGTGGTTGACGGTGGTTGTAGCGGTGGTGAGAGTGGGGGATGCTATAATGTGTTTGGAATATGATAGGTTAACAAACCAAGTGCTTTTGATGGTGGAGTAGATATGTTAAGTTATGTTGTTTTTTTGGTTATGTGATGTTATAGGTCAAAGAGAGGGTAGGGTTGTCCCACTTTGTGCACAAATTCTTTGCTGAAACCACCAATATAATTAGTGAAAATTAAGTAATACATAAATATTTTATCAGTTTTTTAATTTTTTTTTTAGTATTTTTAAAGTAGAAAAAGAGGTGTAATAGGATGTAGGTTACTTGTAGTTATTAAAGTACCCCCACACAATTCATTACATATCTCATGATGCTGTTACTTCATAATAGTACAACTCCTACTCCTTTTCATTTCTTTTTTAATTCTTTTTCTCCCCTTTCATAATTAGATTATAAATAGAAAATTGATATTGATATTTTTACATGATTTTTTTATATTTTTATTTAAAAAGTGTCATATAAAATTAATTGATATTTTTACATAAAAAGCGTTGTTATAAATCATTGATATAAGATCTATAACAACGATTTTCATATGAAAATATCGATTAATTTCTATAAGTAATATGTTAAGTAAAAGTAGTATAATATTGCGGTGACATGATGCTATTTAATTAATTTTGATTATAAATATTATGTTAAGAATTTTATATTATTTTATAATTTAAAATTAAAATATATAAATAATTTTAAAATATAAAAAAAATCTTTAATTTTGAAACGGAAAGATATTTAGGGCAAAAATGTCTTCTTTAATTTAAGCAAATAGTTATAAATTATACTACTGTTTATATTTCGTACAAATATGTATGTACTAAATAAAATATTGTTTAAAACTTTTAATTTTTGTCCTTGAAAATCAGGTTATGTACCATAAGCATAACATGTGCAGCCTAAGATCTTGAGCTTTTAACTCATAATTGTAAGGCTCCTAAATTTGGTATATACACATTTATTGAGGATTAGCTAGGTAGGACCACATACTCTTGAACCAAATTTAGGAAATTATCCTTAATTGAAAATTCATTCATTTTCATTGCCACATCCATCTTTGGATGCATAAAAATTATAAATCTAATTAAGTTGTCTCCCAGATTAGATTTGCCTGACTGTATGTATGACTATTGTAATTAATATTTCTAAGTCAAATATAAGTATTACATAAAAGTAAATTTGTTAATTAGATAGGCATATATTTTCTTAATTGAGACCCATTATTGACAGAGAAAGCTTATTATATTAGTAAATACAATGTTGTTGTTCTTTATTAGAAACCATTGTTGAAGATAAAGTGCTGGTTTTCAGAATTTGCATTAAATATAAACGGCAAAATACACTTTTATTATATAAGTTTTGTAACCTACTTTGTAGTACTTGTTTTTCCTACACAGAGTTACTGCGAATTACTCTCAAGATAAGACATTTACTCTGTACAAAAATCTGTTGTATAAAAACAAAACTAGTCCAAACTATAATTGAGAGAGAAGAAAATATAACAAAAAAATTATTTAGAATAATTTTCTATGAACTTGAAAAGAATTTAGAATGATTTGAGAATTTAAGAACTTAAAAAGGATTGAAATTGTTGATGTGAGTTTGGGTTAGATTGAAAACGGCAAAATTATGAATTTAGCCACTATAGTTGGCAAGTTTTACTTAATACACAACTGAACTTTTAATTTTTTAAATTACCCCATTAAATAATTTAAAATTTTAGAATTGGATCAGTCTGTTAACTAAAACTCAGTTCTGTTAAATTCACCGTTAGCTTTTTCCTACGTGGGATTTTAAAAGAAAAGAAAAATGACCAACTACACCGCATTCAAAGCCGCCAAAATAGCACTAGAACTATCCACTCTATCCATCCTATTCCGATCACCAAACAAATTCCTTTCTCCCATATTCGTCACAATTCTATTCCCAATTCCACTTCTATGATTCCTAGAACCGGAAAACTCAGCTGATCCTAAACCCATCTTCACCGACTTCTCCTTAGTTTCAATGGATGCCAAGTGTTCCATCGCCTCCTTAGCCCTTTTCCTTATGATGGCTAACTCCTTCACTATCTTCTCCGCCTCCGCCTTATCCCCTGTCGCAGCCTTATTCTTTGAATCGACAGCAATCTTGGTCGTCGCAAGTAAAACAGTTGCAACCTTCTTATCAATTTCTTTGTTCTTGATGTTAAAAATTGGGGACTTAGGGTTTGTGCAGAGAGGACAAATGTAAGGCTTATTGGGATTCGGGCCAACACATGAGGAATGAGAGGAGGAGTAGCATTTGAAGTAGGAGACAGAGTCCGATAAAGGAAGGGGAATGGGGGTGGAGCGGGACTCATAGATGAGGAAGCAAGTGGGGCAGAAGGATTGGGAGTTGAGGCGGAGGACGCAGGTGGTGCAGAGGCGGCGAAAGTTTCCGCAGTGCCTGAGGTGGTGGAGGAACGGCCGTGCATCAACGCCGTACTGGCCGCAGAAGACGACGGTTGCTGAATCTTCTCGCTTCATCATCATAATCAGTGGGATTGGATTGAAAAATGAAACATTTGATGAGAGAGAAATTGAGTCATTATCAGTGGGATTGGATTGTTTTGCTTGGATAGTGGCCGAGTCATTTTTCTTTTTTTTTAAAAAGCCACGTAAGAAAAAGTTACTGTTCAATTTAATAGAACTGAGGTTCAATTAACAGACTGATCCAATTGTAAAATTTTAATTTGTTTAATGGAGTAATTTAAAAAATTAAAAGTTCAGCATTAAGTAAAACTTGCCAACTATAATAGCTAAATTCATAGTTTTGCCGATTGAAAATCTATTTATAAGTTTCCAAACAACCCTTTGAAGAGTTATGTTGATATCCAAACATGACATCCCAATTTTTGTTGTCATTCTGTAATTTTGAGCATCCCAATTGAGAGTTGTCGTTGAATATTACCTTATTAAGAAAAAATATTATAAGAATGTTGTTATCATGACTTGAACTTAAGTCCTTAATATTAACACCTCCCTTTAATCCAACTCAACCAATATTAATTGTTTGTTACAAAGATAACATTTAATATATTTATTATATACTTTTAGATAATAAAAATATTCGACAATCCTCCCCTATTTTTCATAATCTTCCAATCCTTTTCCTTTGACATTATTGTTTCTCTTATTTAATATAGTATACATAAGTAAGAGGTGTCTTTCGACTTGAACCTTTACATAGTCTATTTCACAAAATATCTGAATTTTTAGTAGCGTTAGCTTTGAACTAAAAAATCTTACAGTGATATCATGCTCTATAGACATATTATATCTCTTATTAGGGATGTTCAAAAAATTCAGTTTTTTTGATTTTTTACCAAACCTATTGGTTGTAATGCAAACCCGTGAGTACAGCATTTTTTTGATCTGGATTTTTCTATTTTTACAATCGTTTCTTAGTCTTAGTAGTGGTAAGGAACTTTTTAAATTCGGTAAAAATCGAAATACCGAAAAAATCAAAATTTAATAATATAATAATTAATAGTTAATGTTTTGTAGTTTTATATATTAAATAATTTTTTTTATATATTAATAATTTCTATATAATAGTTGTTTTATTAATTTTTTTATATATATTGCTAATGTTTTGTAGTTTTATTTTATATATTAATTATTATTAATAATTAACGATTTCTTAGTTTTTAAAAAATATTAATATATAAAAAATATTTAATTATTATTAATAATTATATATATTACCATGCTAAGTATAACCGAAAAAATCAGATTAAATTCCGGTAATTTGCATTAGCATTCTGATTAAGTTCTTGTTTTTCCGATAATTTTGAATCGGTACCGGTTCGATATTTTCGATATCGATTCGATTTTTTATCGATGAGCACCCCTATCTCTTATAGTTTAAGGAAACTCAACACATTTATGGCCTTGTGTTTACCTCTAGGGTTTCGTAAGTGACTTAGAGATAAGCCTTATGTCTCGTAGAAGCGGCTCACTTCCTTCACTTACATCGGTGAATCTAATTAGATGCACTTATATGACCTGCATCCTCTAAACCAGACATAGATTCATTAAAAGTTTACTCTACCCTCTTTGTTCTCCATACAATCATACACTATCTTTGAGATGATTTTGAAGAACTTCTTCTTCATACTTATCTAGTGTATAACTGATTATTACTATAAGTATTTTTTCATTGAACAAATATACCATATGTTACTCTAATATTTAGTTGGGTTCTATTTATAGATTACCTCTCATTTAAAGGCTTTAAACTCATCTCCCTAGAAGTCTTACACATTACATCCTTGCCTAGGCCTTTTGTAAAAGGATCTGCCAAATTTTCCTTTACTTGACATAGTTAAAGGTAACAACCCCTTTATTGATTTGCTTCCTTACATAACTATGTCTTAAACTTATATGTCTAGATTTCCCGTTATAAACCTTGTTATAAGACCGTGATAATACTGCCTCATTATCACAATATATTGAGATAGTTGTCATTGGTTGGGGAAAAAGTGGTATCTCATGTAAGACCCCAACTTTTATGAATAAAGAATAATTTTCTCGAAATATATTTTTGAATATTATGGTGTGGATTTGATATAATGTTATAGTTGTGGGTAATATTTACAAATTTTGCAAATTAAGCAAGTGGTTATATAATATTCGATTTAATTGGGAATATTCGTTTTAACAGAGAGAATATTCGTGATGACCAAGACAATCATTAGTGGACCCTTATTAACGAAAGTATTGTCGTAGTTAGAAAGCGACAAAAATATCTTTCTATAAAAAAATAATCTACGGAGGTGTTACCGTTAAACCGTTGAACTACCCAAAGAGTAAAAATAAAAATGTCTGGCGTGGTTGCGATAAGTAGCACGATATTGATTATTGATGCTTTACGTGAGAAGTCACTCAATTATTGCTATAGTAATTGTTGCGATCATATCTCTCATATTATTGATTCAATTATTGTTACAAAGATATCATCTATATAATATGATATATTATTAAATCAATAATTGAGACGACAAAGTTATTCATATTATTATTTGCAATATTGACAATGTCTAGAAGTTACATCAAAGAGAGGTTTGGTCACCTAATTGCACGCTTAATAAGGAGAAATCCTTATCTAAAACCCCTCTTTCCTAAGAACGACCTGGTTGTTAAATATTGTGAATTATAATATTAATGATGAATAAGTTCGTGTTGATTAAAGATGAATTTTATAGTTCCATTGTGTTGGACTTATTTGTGTTAGTATAATTGATGTCTGGAGGTTATATTGTTCAATTGGGTATTCGGGACACTTTTCGTGTCGGAGTACTATTCACGAGTTACTATTCACGAGTTATTATTCACGAGTTACTATTCATGAGTTACTATTTATAAGTTACTATTCACGAGTCACTATTCACCCGTATGATATATTTCTGTTCGGTCCAAATCATTTTTGGGTATAATTTTATTCCATGAGGAGATGTCTTTATTTTTTTGAATAGTTGGTTGAAGATATAATAAATAAATCAATATGGACATTTGGTGGAAAGTATAATAGTAAATCAATATGGATCATTTGGTTTAAAGTTTTAATAGTAAATCAAGATGGACCGTTGCTTTAAGTTTTAATAGTAAACCAATATGGACCGTCCGTTTAAAAGTAAATCAATCTGGACCGTTCATGAATTAGTTACTATTCAATCCATTCTCCTATAAATAGAAGCTCATTCCTTCATTATTTCTTACGAATTCACTGAAACTCTAGAGAGAGAAACTATAGTATAACCTACCAAATAAACTTAGGTAGGTCATACTAGCGAAGGAATTCCCCGTCTCTCCCCTCCTAGCTCTAGTCTCACATCTTAGCCAGAGATCATATCCCTAAGCTTTGATAGCAACTGTGACGCCCCCAAAATTAGGTATATAGCACCCATCTTGGGTCGTCAGATACATGGTACAAAATTCAAATACAACTTACTAATACAACTGTCGTGTACAATACGACAAAACATAACAGTGAGTTTGAATACAATTATTATCTACTAGAGATTATACAAACTCAAAAGGAGTCCTCATTACAATTATTAACACATTATTTCATAGAATAGTGAGGACTACTATTGCTATCCTCCTCGACCATCACACCCGCTCCCCGACTAGTCCATGCTATGTTCTCATTTCCTGAAGAGAACAATGAAAGAAAGGGTGAGCTCAACTAGCCCAGTAAGAAATATTATGACTAACATAATGCAGAATAAATTATCATTAGTCTCCAACAATGTTAAACTGATAAAATATAATAGACATCAAGTTTAACAGCAGCGGAACAAGCAATCCATTAAAAGAGTCAAGTATAAAATAAAATCTACTATCTTTTATGATTTAAAAGGTTTTTCATCACTGTTATCGCTGAGACTCAGCTTAATAAATATTCCACATCATTGAATCACCCCTACTCTACGGCCAAGGATATTCTTTAGTATCATGACCATAATTATCCATGCACTACGGGCCAAGAATATTTGTGTATTCATTAATGGTCATGATCATGCCAACAACTGTCCATCAATGCACTACGGGCCAATGATGACTTTTACCACATCATTTGTAACATTACGGTCATGATTACAATCAATAATCCCCGGTCATAATCATACCAAGTCCATCTACGCATGCACTACAAAGCCATGATGACTTTAAAAAAAATTTAAACATGAGGATGATGACAATGATATAAGAATTTAATAAAACAAGTTCAAGAATTAATTTGTCCAAGAACTACTAATGTCCAAATTGTCAACATGATACTGCTTTGTAGAGTAAAATTCAAGAATGATCAAAAGAATATTTCCATGAAAAGATCTTTGGATGAAGCGCAAATATCAAGGATATTCTACTAATTTCATGGAGTATAGAAGTCAAAACTTTAACCAACCGAGTATAATAAAGAATGGGATAACAAAAGAAATCACCATGCATGAGGTACTTTCAGATGACAAAAGTTATTCCAATAGAATAATAAATAAACGAAACGAAGTCAAAGAAATTTAAGACAAGCGGGATGTTCCA
Source organism: Panax ginseng (assembly GCA_020205605.1). NCBI lineage: Eukaryota > Viridiplantae > Streptophyta > Magnoliopsida > Apiales > Araliaceae > Panax > Panax ginseng. Next base: position 119,066,469 of record CM035143.1, on the reverse strand, counting down.
ACAGAATAATAAAGAATGGAATAACAAATGAAATCACCATGCATGCACTTCACATGATGTAAGTTATTCCAATGTAATACTAATAAGGGCGGAAATCAGTCCCACAGAAACGCCATGACATGAGGATATTCCAATGAGAATAATAATAAAGAGCGGAACCAGTGCGGCGTAAAATGCATGCATGAGGATATTCCAATGTAATAATAAAAGACGGAATCAGTCCGCCAGAAACGCATGTGATGAGCGAGATATTCCAACAGAATAGTAAAGACGTAAATAATAGAAGAATGTCACCAAGTATAGGTAGATCAGCAGATACAAAGTTATTCCATGAGAATAATAAGAAATGGAATAACAACGGTTCTCTTCATGAATAAGAAAGAATAACACCCCTTACAGTAAAATAAACTTGATATCGATTAGTAAAGTAATGTAAAACTCTTCTTCTTTCTCTCTATAATTTTCTCTCTCAGTGAATTCGTAAGAAAATAATGAAGGAATGAGCTTCTATTTATAGGAGAATTGAAGGTGTACTTGTTAAGAAATGGATTTAACATTTATTTATTTTAAAAAAATCATGCATTTTAACATCACAGAACATATCAAGTATTCATTTTTTAAAGAGTTGTCCAATGAATGCCTAGGTTTGAAAATCATCCCACAATCTGCCAAACAAAGCTACCAAATGTCAAGGCCCCAACCAATCAAAAGAAAGGAGAAAGATTATAAAACATATCTATATATATAATCAACACATGTTGTAAACCTAAATATATATATAATAATAATAATCGCTTCTCTCCTCCCACGTGAACACAAATTTTCCTCCACCCACTTTGTCAACTTGACAACTTTATATATATATATATATATATATATATATAAATACCTATCTTATATATATATATAACTCTAATATATATATATAAGTAATAAAACAAAACCGAGATGACTTCTCACGTAAGCATTAATAATCAATACCGTAATGTGCTACTACGCAACCATACATATTATCGTACATTTTTACTACCGAAAGTAGTTCAAACAAAGATTAATAAGCAAAACTTCATAGTTATTTTCATAAAAATATTTTTGTCGCTTTTTCTCAATCGATAATAATTACATTGTGGGGTCCACCAATGATTCGCGTACTGGTTGTTGCATTTAATATTCCGCTAAAACGAATATTCCCCACCAATCGAATATAATATAACAACTTGCATACTATGCAAAATTTATAAATATTACCCACAACTATAACATTATATCAATTTTACTCCATAATATTCAAAAATAATATTTATAGAAAATTCATCTTTATTCAAAAAGTTGGGATTTTACAATCTCCCCTTCTTATGAAATTTCGCCCTCGAAATTAGGGTACGTGCCTGGTATATCGAAGAGGTAAGGATACCTTGATTTCATTTCAGACTCTAACTCCCAAGTCATTTCCTCAACATCGTGGTTTCTCCACAAAACTTTGACTTGATGTATAACCTTAGAGCGTAGAATATGTTCCTTCTTATCCAAGATTTGAACAGGAACCTCTTCATACGTCAAATCTTCCGCTATTTCATCCGGTTCTAAATCAATAATGTGGTTCGGGTCTTCCACATATTTACGTAACATGAATATGTGAAAAACGTTATGAACACGAGACATACTTGGCGGTAAAGCGAGTCCATAGGCCACAGTTCCTACTCGATCAAGAATTAAAAATGGGCCGATGAATCGAGGATTGAACTTTCCTCTCTTTCCAAATCTCGTAACTCCTTTCCATGGAGCAACACGTAACAACACATGATCTCCTATATCGAATTTCACGTCCTTTCGATGAAGATCAGCATAACTCTTTTATCGATCTTGTGAGGTTTTTATACGTTGCCGGATCGTTTGAATCTTTTCCGTAGTCATACGTACCAAATCCAGTCCCAACAACGTTGCTTCACCCACCTCATCCCAGCATACTGGAGAATGACATTTTCTTCCATACAACGCTTCGAATGGAGCCATGCTAATACTTGCTTGATAACTGTTGTTGTAGGAAATCTCCACCAATGGTAAGAATTTGTCCCAACTTCCTTTGAAATCAAGAACATAGAGTCTTAATAGATCTTCAAGAGTTTGAATAGTCCTCTCCGATCGTCTGTCTGTCGATCGAGGATGATATGCCGAGCTAAATCAGAATCTGTGCCCATAGCTTTCTCGTAAACTAACCCAAAATCGTGAAGTGAATCTTGGGTCTCGATCGTAAACTATGGATCTTTGGCATACCATGCGGTCTTACAATCTCGTTTATGTACATACGAGCAAGACGTTCAAGTGTATAAGTTTCTCGTATTGGTAAGAAGTGAGCAGACTTGGTCAATCTATTAACAATGACCCAAATCGCATCTATGCCTTGAGAAACCTTGGAAAGACCAGTAACGAAATCCATGGTAATGTGCTCCCACTTCCATTCTGGAATTTCAAGTGGTTGCAATGGACCTTTTGGTACTTGATGCTCTGCCTTGACTCGTTGACATGATAGACACCTTGAGATAAACAATGCTATCTCTCTCTTCATATTGCCCCACCAAAATGTATATCGAAGATCATGATACATTTTGGTACTCCCAGGATGGATTGCAAACGGTGTGTTGTGTGCCTCAATCATGATTTTATACTTTAAATTAGGGTCGTTAGGAACAAAAAGTCTGGAGTTGACTCAAAGTATTCCTTATTCATCGATTCTTGTTTCCGGCATCGCACCTTCCTGCACTTTCTTCCTCATACGTATCACCTCAGTCCGTAGCTTGAAGCGACTTTAACTTTATCAATTAAATTAGGGTTCTACTCAGATATTCGCCATCATCACATGGGTCCCTGGATTCTTTAACTCTATCTCCATCCTTTGCAAGTCACACAAAATGGGCCTTTGTGTTGACAATATCGTACTCGTACTTGCATATGATCTTCTACTCAATGTGTCAGCTACCACGTTCGCTTTTCCAGGATGGTATTGGATGGTATGATCATAATCTTTCAACAGTTCAAGCCAACGTCGTTGTCGCTTGTTGACTTCCTTTTGAGTGAAGAAATATTTGAGGCTTTTATGATCCGTAAAGTTCTCCACCTTCTCCCCATACAAGTAATGCCTCCAAATTTTAAGTGCGAAGACCACAGCTGTTAACTCTAGGTCATGAGTAGGATAATTCCTCTCATATTCTTTGAGTTGTCGTGAGGCATAGGCTATGACTTTCCCATGTTGCATGAGAACACATCCTAACCCTTTGCCAGAAGCATCACTGTAGATGACAAATTCCTCCGAACCAGATGGTATTGTCAGGACAGGTGCTGAAATGAGTCTCCTCTTAAGTTCTTGAAAAATCTTCTCACATTCCTCGCTCCAACCGAACTTTGTATCTTTTTGAGTCAGCTGAGTTAGTGGAGTAGCGATTCGAGAAAACCCTTTTACTTAATCTCCGATAATAACCAATAAGCCGAGAAAGCTACGATTACTTCCATCGATTTAGGTTGCTCCCGACTTTATATAGGTTCAATCTTTGCTGGGTCAACAAATATTCCATGACTTGATACCACGTGCCCAAGAAATGCTACTTCCTCAAGCCAAAACTCGATTTCTTCAACTTGGCATAAAGCTTATATTCACGAAGCTTTTGGAGTGTCAGCCTCAAGTGTTGCTTCATGATCTTCACGGCTTTTGAATAAATAAGGATGTCGTCAATAAAGACGACCACAAAGTGATCCAAATATTTCTTGAATACTCGGTTCATCATATCCATGAAGGCGGAAAGAGAGCATTAGTCAATCCAAAGGACATGACTAGGAATTCATAATGCCCGTCACAAGAGTTCTAAAAGCCGTCTTTGGAATGTCATCGGTTCTAATCTTCAATTGGTGATATCCAAACGAAGATCAATCTTTGAAAAAAGAATTTGGCTCCTTGCAATCGGTCAAACAGGTCATCAATACGTGGCAATGGGTACCTATTTTTGATGGTGACATGATTCAACTCCCGATAATCAATACAAAGTCGCATACTCCCATATTTCTTCTTCACGAATAGAATAGGAGCACCCCAAGGAGAAGTACTAGGATGAATAAAGCCAATGTCTAATAATTCCTGCAGATGGGTCTTTAACTCCTGAAGTTCAATAGGAGCCATTCGATATGGGGCTTTGGAAATGGGTTTTGTACCGGGTTCAAGGTCGATACAAAATTCAATTTCACGCTCTGGGGGTAGGCCAGGAAGTTCTTCAGGGAATACGTCAGGATATTCATTAAGAATTGAAATATTATTCAAAACTGACTTATTTTTGTTTAGATCTGTGACATGAGCTAAGAAAGCTTGACATCCATTTTTTAATAAACGAATAGCTTTATGGCTTGAGATGACAGTGATTGATTTTAATGGTTTGGTTGCTTGAATTCACATAATAGGTCGATTAGGAATATGAAAGCTAACAACCTTACGAAAATAATCAATTTTTGCATTATGAGTATTTAACCAATCAATCCCTAGAATTACATCAAATGCAAGTATTTTTAATTCAATAAGATCGACAGGTAATGTGTGGGTACCAACTTGAACCAAATAAGACTTATAAACCGTGTATGTAATAAAGGTTTCTCCCAATAGAGTTTCCACAGATAAGTCAAAGTCTAATTTCTCCGGAGTCAAATTTAATCGTTGAGGGCAAGTATGAGAAATAAAAGAATGGGTAGATCCGATATCAAATAAAGTATAGACTTCACTAGAGTTTATGATAAACTTACCTGTGATGACCTCATTCGAGTTCCTTGCTTTCTGGGAGGTCACAACAAACGCTCTCCCTTGCACTACCGGCTTTGACTTTTCTGGGACGGCCTTTGGTGCCTCCATCCTAGCTGAATTTGTCTTCGATGAACGACAAAATCGGGCTAAGTGATCTTCTCTTCCACAATTATAACATGCTTTGGACGGCATCGCGCAATTTGAACTGATGTGTCCCTCCCCTCCGCATTTGAAGCATATGATAGGTGGTCTTTCTCCTTCCTTAACAATGCAATCTTTGGTCTTGACGCCTTTCCATTATTGTTGAATCTCCTCTTCTTGAAATGTCCATTCTTATTATTTTGGCCCTCGATTACCACCGAAGTGGTTACCATTTTCGGCTTTGTTGATTCCTCCACGCTTGTTGTCACCGCTTCGATGATGCGCCTCACCGGTATTATCATTTTGCCTTACCGCTTCTTTTGGTTGCGTTGACTTCGTTATCGCGCTTCCACCAATCGAGCCCTATTTACAACATCTCGAATACACACACGGTTTATGAGAAATAAGATGTTAACGTATCTCCGGCTTCAAACCTCTTAAAAACATTCGCGCCATTCTCTCTTCATTATCCACCAAGTGGGGACGTAAACCGGATAACTCCGCAAATTTTGCCTCAGACATTACGACACGGTCATATTGTTTTGCTCCAATTTGATAAACTCCACCTCCTTCATGTGACGAATACTTTCAGGAAAGTATTTGTCGTTGAACAGCTCTTGGAACTTCTCCCAAGACATCTTTAGTACGGCAGGTTGAGTACGTTTTACCGATTCCCACCAAAGAATCGCCTCTCCGCCAAGAACATGTGGCGGCAAAGGGAACCTTTTGCTCCTCGGAGCATCCCAAGACATCAAATATCTTGGTGATACGCTTTATCCATGCTTCCGCCATAAGTGGTTTTGGCTCTCCTTAAACTCCGGTGGTCCCACTCCTTGAACATTTAGCGGTGACCGTCCGAGAGTTTCCAGTGTTTCCACCTACATTTTGGATAGAAGCCGCTCTCGTCTATTGTTGCATGAATTGCATAAAGCCTCTGAATAATCCATCATTCATCATTTGGTCAGTATTGTTGTTTGCATGAGGATTGTCGCCTTCCTGATGCACATTCTCCTGATTATTGATATGTGGAAACTCAACGGTCTCTTGTGCTCCATTGCTATTTTCAACATTCTCGGATGTCATTTTTGAGATCATCGCCACAAAACAAAGGTTCATTAACATATAACATATTATCCATATACTTTGATGACCAATTAAATACCAAATAAACTTAGGTAGGTCATACTAGCGAATGAATTCTCGTCTCTCCCTCCTAGTTCTAGTCTCACATCTTAGCTGAGGATCATATCCTAAGCTTTGATACCAATTGTGACGCCCCCCAAAATTAGGTATACATCACCCATCTTGAGTAAATCGGATACATGGTACAAAATTCAAATACAACTTACTAATACAACTGTCGTGTACAATACGACAAAACATAACTGTGAGTTTGAATACAATTATTATCTACTAGAGATTATACAAACTCAAAAGGAGTCCTCATTACAATTATTAACACACTATTTCACAGAATAGTGAGGACTACTAATGCTATCCTCTGGACCATCACTCCGTTCCCCGACTAGTCCATGCTATGTTCTCATTTACTGAAGAGAACAGTGAAAGAAATGGTGAGCTCAACTAGCCCAATAAGAAATATTATAACTAAGATAATGCAGAATAAATTACATTAGTCTCCAACAATATTAAACTGATAAAATATAATAGACATCAAGTTTAACAGCAGCGGAACAAGCAATCCATTAAAAGAGTCAAGTAGAAAATAAATTCTACTATCTTTTATAATTTAAAAGGTTTTTCATCACTGTTATCGCTGAGACTCAGCTTAATAAATATTCCACATCATTGAATCACCCCTGCTCTACGGCCAAGGATATTCTTTAGTATCACGACCACAATTATCCATGCACTACGGGCCAAGAATATTTGTGTATTCATTAATGGTCATGATCATGCCAACAACTGTCCATCAATGCACTACGGGCCAATGATGACTTTTATCACATCATTTGTAACATTACGGTCATGATTATACCGAATAATCCCTGGTCATAGTCATACCAAATCCATCTATGCGCTACAGGCAACAGATGACTTTCAAAAAAAATAAACATGAGGTTGATGACAATGATATAAGAATTCAATAAAACAAGTTCAAGAATTAATTTGTCCAAGAACTACTAATGTCCGAATTGTCAACATGATACTGCTTTGTAGAGTAAAATTCAAGAATGATCAAAAGAATATTTCCATGAAAAGATACTGGATAAAGCGCAAATATCAAGGATATTCTACTAATTTCATGGAGTATAGAAGTCAAAACTTTAACCAATTGAGTATAATAAAGAATGGGATAACAAAAGAAATCACCATGCACGCAGATTAGCATAAACAAAGTTATTCCAACAGAATAATAAATAACGGAACCAGTCAAGCGAAATTTGCACCAATGGATGTTCCAATGTAATAATAAAGAATGGAATAACAACAGAAATCACCATGCATGCGGTACTTCGCATAGACAGGTTATTCCAACAGAATACTAATAAGGATGGAATCAGGTCCGACGTAAAACGTACAGACAGGATATTCCAACAGAATAATAATAAAGACGGAACCAGTCCCACAGAAACGCGCACGTGATATTCCAACAGAATAATAAAGACGGAATCGGGTCCGACGTAAAATGCACAGACAAGATATTTCAACAGAATAGTGAAGAAGGAATAATAGAAGAATGTCACCAAGTATAGGGTAGACCGCGTATACAGGTTATTCCAACAGACTAATAAGCAATGGAATAACAACAGTTATCTTCATGAATAAGAAATAATAACACCCCTTACCGTAAAATAAACTTGATATCAGATTAGTGAAGTAACAAAAAACTCTTCTTCTTTCTCTCTATAATTTTCTCTCTCAGTGAATTCGTAAGAAAATAATGAAGGAATGAGCTTCTATTTATAGGAGAATTGAAGGTGTACTGTTAAAAAACGGATATATACATAACATTTATTTTTTAAAAAATCACAGACGGAACATCACAAAGAATATATCAAGATTCATTTTTCAAAGAGTTGTCCAATGAATGCCTAGGTTTAAAAATCATCCCACAATCGCCAAACAAAGCTACCAAATGTCAAGGCCCCAACCAATCAAAATAAAGGAGAAAGATTATAAAACATATCTATATATATAATCAACACATGTAAACCAAAACCTAAATATATATATATATATATATAATAATTGCTCTCTCCTCCCACGTGAACACAAATTTTCCTCCACCCACTTTGTCAACTTGACAACTTTATACATATATATATATATATATATATATATATATATATATATATAAATACCTATCTTATATATATAACTCTAATATATATATAAGTAATAAATCAAAACTAAGATGACTTCTCACGTAAACATTAATAATCAATACCGTGTGCTACTACATGCAACCATACATATTATTTATACTTTTACTACCGAGTAGTTCAACAAAGATATTAGCAGTAAAACTTCCGTCGTTATTTTCATAAAAATATTTTTGTCGTTTTTTTCAATCAAACAATAATTTCATTGTGGGGTCCACCAATGATTCTTACTATTAATATTCCGAATATTCCCCGACCAATCGAATATAATATAACAACTTGCATACTATGCAAAATTTATAAATATTATCCACAGCTATAACATTATATCAATTTTACTCCATAATATTCAAAAATAATATTTATAGAAAATTCATCTTTATTCAAAAAGTTAGGGTTTTACAACTACTTCAGTATTCAGTTTTTCTAAGGTAGGGAATATTATTTGTTGTACTCATAAGGGGTATTCTTTCTTTCTTATTCATGAAGAGAACTTCTGTTATTCCTTTCTTTATTATTCTGTTGGAATAACTCAGATCATGCAGGATACCCTATACTTGGTGAAATTCTTCATTATTCCATTCTTATTATTCTCGCTGAATAACTTTGTTTATGCCAATACCACATACATGGTGAAATTCTTCTAATATTCCGTTCTTTATTATTCTCGTTTAATATCCATGCAGGCGCTTACTGTGGGACGGGTTCCATTATTTATTATTACATGGAATATCCTATTTGTGCATTTACTGTGGGACTGGTTCCATTATTTATTATTTCGCCGTAATATCCTATCTCATGCGTTCCTTGGGACGGGTTCCATTATTTATTATTCATTTGGGGAATAACTTTTGTCGGTGTGATCTATCTCACGCATGGTGAATCCTTCATTATTCCATTCTTTATTATTTCGTTGGAATAACCTCGCCTATGCATGTGGATTACTACATGCATGGTGAATGATCCTGTGTATTCATTCCTTATTAAATTGTGGAAATGATCAGATATCGTGGATTACTGCATGGCGGTGAAAATCCATTTGCGATTTCATATATTATATTATACTCAGTTGGTTAAAGCTTTGGCTTCTATACTCCATGAAATTAGTGGAATATCTTTGATATTTGCGCTTCATCCAGTATCTTTTCATGGAAATATTCTTCTGAGCATTCTTGAATTTTACTACACAAAGCAATTATCACGTTGCCATTTTGGCGTTATTGAGTTCAGGATAAATTAACTTATAAATCTTTAAAATTTATTCTTGAACTTGTTTTATTGAATTGTCATCATCCTCATGCTTATATTATGTTGAAAGTCATCTTTGGCTTACGTGCGTAGATGGACTTGGTATGATTATGACCAGGGATTATTCCATATAATCATAACCGTAATGTGACTTAATGATGTGGTAAAAGTCCTCATTGGCACCTGTAGTTCATTGGTGGACGGTTGTTGGTATGATTATGACCGAGGATTATTAAATTATAGTCATGACCATTGATGATTACATGAATATCCTTGGTAGTGGAGCAGGATGATTCGATTTTATTTATTGTCGAGTCTTAGCGATAAAAGTGATGAAAAACCTTTAAATCATAGAAGATAGTAGATTTTATTCTACTTGACTCTTCTAATGGATTGCTTGTTCCATCGCTGGTTAAACTTGATGTTTATTATATTTTATTAGTTTAACTTTGTTGAAGGCTAATGATAATTTATTCGCATTATCTTAGTCATAATATTTCTTATCGGGCTAGTTGAGCTCACCCTTTCTTTTTACCGTTTCTCTTCGTGAAATGAGAACGAGGCGGGACTAGTCAGGGAACAGAGTGATGATCCTAGATGGTGCATTAGTAGTCCTCACTATTCTATGAAATAGTGTGATAATAAATGTAATGAGGAGTCCATTGAGTGTGGATATTGTCTAGATGACAATATTTGTATTAAAACTCACAGCCTATGTTTTTTCGTATTTTACACGACTGTTGTATAATTAAGTTGTATTTGTATTTAGTGCCCTGTATCTGGCGACCCAAGATGGGTGATGTATACTTGTTTTGGGGGCATCACAGTTGGTATCAAAGCTTAGGGATGTGATCCCTGGCTGAGATGTGAGATAGGAACTAGGAGGGGAGAGACGGAGAATTCCTTCACTAGTATGACCTACCTAAGTTTATTTGGTATTTAACTGGTTGGTCAGAGTATAGGGATAATATGTGATATATTAATTAACCCTTGTTTTGTGGCAGTTGAAAAATGGCATCCGAAAATGTTGAGATAAGCAATGAAGCACATGAGATCGTGGAGTCACCACAGATTAATACTCAGGATAATGTACAACAGGAAGACAATAATCCTCAGGTGAACAACAACACCGACCAAATGGCTAACGACGGAATATTTAGGAGCTTTCGTAATTAGACAACATCGTGCAAGAGAAACTCTCATCCAAAATGTAGGTGGAAACATTGGAAACTCTCGGGACGATTACCGCTTAAGCAGCTTCAAGGAGCTGGGACCACCGGAGTTTATTGGAGAGGCAAAAACCACTTAAAGCGGATGCATGGATAAAGTAGATCACCAAGATATTTGATGTCTTGGGATGCTCGAGGAGCAAAAGGTTCCTTTTGCCACCTTTATGTCATGCGGGAGGGAGGCAGACATGGTGGGAATCAGTAAGCGCATCTAACTGACGCACTCAAGATGTCTTGGGAGAAGTTCCAAGAGCTGTTCAACGACAAATACTTTCCTGAAAGTATACGTCACATGAAGGAGGTGTAGTTTATCAAGTTGGAGCAAAATAATATGACCGTGTCGCAATACGAGGCTAAATTTGCGGAGTTATCCTGGTTTGCATCCCATTTGGTTGATAATGAGGAGCGAATGACGCGAATGTTTTGAAGAGGTTTGAAACCGGAGATACGTCAATATCTTATTTCTCATAAACTGTGTTTGTATTCAGATGTTGTAAATATGACTCAGTTATTGGAGCGTGATAACGGGTCAATGCAACCAAGAGAAAGCAGCCGACAGAATGAAAATACCAGTGGTAACAGTCATCGAAGCGGTGACAACAAACGTGGAGGGAATCAACATGCTAGAAATGGTAACCACTTCTGTGGTAATCATGGCCAAGACAATAAAAGTGGGAGTTTCAAGAAGAAGAGATTTAGTAATGATGGAAGGACGTCAGCACCAGCACCTGTTGTTAAGGAAGGAAAACGACCGCCGGTCGTATGTTACAAATGCGGACGAGAGGACACATCGGTCAAACCTCATGCGCAGCAATTCAAAGCATGTTATAATTGTGGAAGAGAAGGTCACTTAGCCCGATTTTGTCGTGCACCAAAGTCAAGTCCAGCTGGGATGGAGGCATCAAAGTCTGTTCCAGACAAGACAAAATCGGTATTTTAAGGGAGAGCGTTTGTTGTAACCTCCCAGAAAATAAGGAACCCAAACGAGGTCATCACGGGTAAGCTTATCATAAACTCTAGTGAAGTATATACCTTATTTGATACCGGATCTACCCATTCTTTTATTTCTTCTACTTGCGCTCAACGTTTAAATTTGACTCCGGAGAAATTGGACTTTGACTTATCGGTTGAAACTCCGTTGGGAGAAACCTTCATTACATCCACGGTTTATAAGTCTTGTTTGATTCAAATCGATAACCGCACATTACCTGTCGATCTTATTTCTTTAAAAATACTTGCGTTTGACGTAATTCTAGGGATTGATTGGTTGACTACTCATCATGCAAAAATTGATTGTTTTCGTAAGGTTGTTAGTTTTCATATTCCTAATCAACCTATTATGCGAATTCAAGCGACCAAACCATTAAAATCAATCACGGTCATTTAGAGCCATAAAGCTATTCGTTTATTGAAAAACGGATTTCAAGCTTTCTTAACACATGTCACAGATTTAAACAAAAATACGTCAGTTTTGAATGATATTTCTATTGTTAATAAATTTCCTGACGTATTCCCTGAATAACTTCCTGGCATACCCCCAGAGCGTGAAATTGAATTTTGTATTGACCTTGAACCTGGTACAAAACCCATTTCAAAAGCCCCATATCGAATGGCTCCTATTGAACTTCAGGAGTTAAAGATCCAATTGCAGGAATTTTTAGACATTGGTTTCATTCGTCCTAGTACGTCTCATTGGGGTGCTCCTATTCTATTCGTGAAGAAGAAAGATGGGAGTATGCAACTTTGTATTGACTAACGAGAATTGAACCATGTCACCATCAAGAATAGGTATCCGTTACCTCGCATTGATGACATGTTTGACCAGTTGCAAGGAGCACAATTCTTTTTAAAGATCGATCTTCGTTCTGGATATCATCAGCTGAAGGTTAAAACTGAGGATATTCCAAAGACTGCCTTCAGAACTCGATACGGGCATTATGAATTCTTAGTCATGTCTTTTGGATTGACTAATGCTCCTGCTGCCTTCATGGATATGATGAATCGAGTATTCAAGGAATATTTGGATCACTTTGTGGTTGTCTTTATTGATGACATTCTCATATATTCCAAAAGCCGTGAAGATCATGAGCAACAATTAAGGCTTATACTCCAAAAGATTCGTGAAACAAACTTTATACCAAGTTGAAGAAATGTGAGTTCTGGCTTGAGGAAGTTGCATTCCTTGGGCATGTGATATTAAATTATGGAATATCTATTGACCCAGCGAAAATTGAAGCAATTTAAAGCTGGGAGCAACCAAAGTCAGTGACCGAAGTACGTAGCTTTCTCGGCTTAGCTGGTTATTATCGGAGATTTATGGAAGGATTTTCTCGAATCGCTACTCCATTAACTCAGCTGACTCGAAAAGATACAAAGTTCGGTTGGAGCGAGGAATGTGAGAAGAGTTTTCAAGAACTCAAGGGAAGACTCATTTCAGCACCTGTTCTGACAATACCATCTGGCTCAGAGGGATTTGTCATCTACAATGATGCTTCAGGAAAAGGGCTAGGATGTGTTCTCATGCAACATGGGAAAGTCATAGCATATGCCTCTCGGAGACTCAAAGAATATGAGAGGAATTATCCTACTCATGATCTAGAATTGGCAGCTGTTGTCTTCACGCTCAAGATTTGGAGGCATTACCTATATGGAGAGAAGGTGGAGATCTATACGGATCATAAAAGCCTCAAATATTTCTTCACCCAAAACGAACTCAACATGCGGCAAACGACGTTGGCTTGGCATTGAAAGATTATGATCATACCATTCAATACCATCCCGGTAAAGTTTAACGTAATGGTTGACGATTGAGTAGAAGATTATATGCGGGTACGAGTGCAATATTGTCAACACAAAGGCACATTTTGTATGACTTACAAAGGATGGAGATAGAGTTAAAGACTCCAGGGACCCATGTGATGATAGCGAATATACGAGTAGAGAACCAGACTTTAATTGATAAAGTTAAAGTCGCTTTCAAGCTATAGACTGGAGGCGATACGTTTGAGGAAGAAAGTGCAAGAAGGTTCTATTAGGAAGCAAGAATCGATGAAGAAGGAATACTTGAGTTAACTCCGGACTTTTGTGTTCTAACGACCACGATTTAAAGTATAAAATCATGATGGGCGTACAACACACCATTTGCAATCCATCTTGGGAGTACCAAAATATATCATGATCTTCGACATACATTTTGGTGGAGCAATATGAAGAGAGAGATAGCGGAGTTTATCTCAAGGTGTTTAACTTGTTAAAGTGTCAAGGCGGTATGAACATCAAGTACCAAAAGGTCCATTGCAACCACTTGAAATTCCAGAATGGAATGGGAGCACATTACCATGGATTTCGTTACTGGTCTTCCCAAGGTTTCTCAAGGCATAGATGAAATTTGGGTCATTGTTGATAGATTGACCCAGTCTGCTCCCTTCTTACCTATACGAGAAACTTATACACTTGAACATCTTGCTCGTATGTACATAAATGAGATTGTAAGACTGCATGGTATGCCAGTATCCATAGTTTCTAATCGAGACCCAAGATTCACTTCACGATTTTGGGTTAGTTTACAGAAAGCTATAGGCACGGATTTACGATTTAGCTCGGCATATCATCCTCAGAAGGACGGGCAGTCGGAGAGGACTATTCAAAGTCTTGAATATCTATTAAGACTCTATGTCCTTGACTTCGAAGGAAGTTAGGACAAGTTCTTACCGTTGGTGGAGTTTTCTTACAACAACAGTTATCAAGCAAGTATTGGCATGGCTCCATTTGAGGCGTTGTATGGGAGAAAGTTTCGTTCTCCAGTATGCTGGGATGAGGTGGGTGAAGCAACGTTGTTGGGACCGAAGTTGGTACGTATGACTACAGAAAAGATTCAAACGATCCGATAACATATAAAAACTTCACAAGATCGACAAAAGAGTTTTGCTGATCTTCATCGAAAGGACGTAGAATTCGATATTGGAGATCATATGTTGTTACGTGTTGCTCCATGGAAAGGAGTTACGAGATTTAGAAAGAGAGGAAAGCTCAATCCTCAATTCATTGGTCCATTTTTAATTCTCGAGTGAGTAGGAACTGTGGCGTATAGACCAGTCTTACCGCCAAGTATGTCTCGTGTTCATAACGTTTTTCACATATCTATGTTACGTAAATATGTGAAAGACCCAAACCACATTATTGAGTTAGAACCAGACGAGATAGAGGAAGATTTAACGTATGAAGAGTTGCCTGTTAAAATCTTGGATAAGAAGGATCATGTTCTACGCTCCAAGATTATACCTCAAGTCAAAGTTTTGTGGAGAAACCACGATGTGGAGGAAATGACTTGGGAGTTAGAATCTGAGATGAAGTCAAGGTATCCTCATCTCTTCGACATACCAGGTATGTACCCTAATTTCGAGGATGAAATTTGTAAAACCCCAACTTTTTGAATAAAGATGAATTTTCTATAAATATTATTTTTGAATATTATGGAGTGAAATTGATATAATGTTATAGTTGTGGGTAATATTTACAAATTTTTCAAAGTACGCAAGTTGTTGTATAATATTCGATTGGTCGGGGAATATTCGTTTTAACAGGAAATATTCGTACAACGGCACAATCATTGGTGGACCCCACAACAGAATTATTGTCGGATTGAGAAAACGACAAAAATACTTTATGAAAATAACGGCGGAAGTTTTATCGTTAACTGTTGAAACACTCGTTGTTAAAAGTACAATAATACTCGTGGTTGCATAATAGCACACGGTATTAATTATTGATGCTTATGTGATAAGTCACTCAGTTTTGTTGCATAGTGTCTGCATAGTATTTTGCATAGTAAAATCTTTTTATATAAAATAGAATACTTTTATAAAGTTATCTATTTTATTAGACAATAATTAGAATATATTATATTTTATTATGCATAGTGTTTGCATAGTGCCTGCATAATGTTTGCATAGTAAAATCTTTTATAAAGTTATTCGTTTTATTAGATTATAAATAGAATATATTATATTTTATTTAAAAGATTTTGCTTTAAATATGGACCGTCCGATTAAAAGTAAATCAATTTGGACCGTTTCATGAGTTAGTTCTTATCACGGTAATTTTTTTTATAAATAAAAGCTCATTCCTTCATTATTTTCTTACGAATTCAGCTTTGAAACTCTAGAGAGATAAACTATAGAGAGAAAGAAGAAAAGTATTCTCGCTACTTCACTACTTATATATCAAGTACTCTTCTTCTTAAGGTAGGGAATATTATTTGTTGTACTCGTAAGGGTGTTATTCTTTTGTATTCATGAAGAGAACTTATGTTATTCCATTCTTTATTATTCATTTGAATAACAGATATCTGTGTGCTACCTACATACTTGGTGACATTCTTCTATTATTAAAGTCTTTGTTATTACATTTGGAATATCACATGCATGCATTTTTACGGACTGATTCCGTCTTTATTATTACATTAAAATATCCACGCTCATGCGCTTTTATACCGAACCGGGTTCTGTAGAATCTTTATCTTTATTATTATTACATTGGAATATCCTCGCATCATGCGTTTTCTGTGGGACCGGTCTCAATCTTATTAGTATTCATTGGAATAACTTTGTCATGCAAAGTACCGCATGCATGGTGATTTCATTGTCATTCCATTCTTTATTATTACTTTGGAACATCATGTATCGGTGCGAATTTCACGACGACCGGTTCCGTTATTTAGTATTCTGTTGGAATAACTCGTCATCACAATCTACCGCATGCATGGTGATTTCTTTTGTTATTCCATTCTTTATTATACTCGGTTGGTTAAAGTTTTGACTTCTATACTCCATGAAATTAGTGGAATATCCTTGATATTTGCGCTTCATCCGATATCTTTTCATGGAAATATTCTTACGAGCATTCTTGAATTTTACTCTACAAAGCAAAGTATCATGTTGACAATTTGGACATTATTAGTTCTGGATAAATTAATTCTTGAACTTGTTTTATTGAATTCTTATATCATTGTCATCATCCTCATGTTTATATTTTTTGAAAGTCATACATGTATTCTGTAGTGAATAGATGGACTTGGTATGATTATGACTGAGGATTATTGATTGTAATCATGACCGTAATGTTACAAATGATGTGGTAAAAGTCCTCATTGGCCCGTAGTGCATTGATGGACAATTGTTGGCATGATCATGACCATTAATGAATACACAAATATTCTTGGCCCGTAGTGCATGGATAATTATGGTCGTGATACTAAAGAATATCATTGGCCGTAGTGCAGGGGTGATTCGATGATGTGAATTATTTATTAAGCTTAGTCTCAGCGATAAAAGTCATGAAAAACCTTTTAAATCATAGAAGATAATAGATTTTATTCTCTACTTGACTCTTCTAATGGATTGTTTGTTCCGCTGCAGTTAAACTTGATGTTTGTTATATTTTATCAGTTTAACTGTGACGCCCCCAAATTTGGGTACGTGAAACCCGAACTCGGTGCTTCACGATACTATTTCTATAAGCTGAATAATACTAATAATAATAATAATAATATAAAATTTAAACTTAATTTACATATGCATCAAAGTTTACTCCCAGGTACAAGACCTTTAAACATTCATTACATCATAGATAATAAGAATCATTTTCTTAATAAACTATAACTATTACACAACATAATATAAATCTCATTCGAACAACTTTCCTTTCCCCTTGTTCTTGCCTGAACCTTCTGGTTGATCATACTTAACTGCAAACATTTAAATTTAAAGCAAGAATGAGCATTGGATTGCCCAGAAAGTAATAACAACAATATATATTAGCTGAAAGAATTAAATGTTTTCTTTGAAAGACACTTCTACAACGAATCAACAGTTGTGAAGTAAGCTGAACCAATAATAACAACATATCACTTCCATATGTAATCTTTGAAACTACGATAGACTATAATCGGAGATCGATTCGACGGACTATGAACATTGTTTTTCATTTTTGCTAGGGTTTAGCGAACTTCATCCATAAACCGTCATAACTTACGGACACGAGGGTGATGCGCTTAATATGCCCTGTATTGATCAATACTACATGCAAGAACGATATTATCGTTTCACTCTATCCACCTTAGGTGCACAAAAGTTTTCCCATATTCGGGATGTTGATACATAGTCGAAATCCAGAACCAAAACAATCTGCAGTTGGATACAATAACGTTCTATATTGTTCGATAATATTTTATGTCTAAATTTGAATCAAATAGCTTAGAGCGGCTTTTTAAGTCAACATATACATACTTGAAATCAATAAGTATGTATAAACATATGATTAAATCTGATGGTTATCAAGTGGGGACAACATACAACCTATATCTGAATTAACGAGCGGAATAAATATCCGAATTATTCAATAATACAATGATTGGATAATGTAAGAACTTGTATGAATACAAAGATTGGATACATAATCAATAATAATAGAGTTAATAATCCGCACAATAATATGATTACGAAACTTTCTTACTCATATACATTGCATAAAGGTAATGCAAAGGTAGAATACTTGCACAATGTAAATAATAGATCGGGATACTTGCTCAATAATAATTGGAGTAAGTTTAGGAAACTTGCATAACATGATATACTGTTTTTTATGCGAAATAAAAGTAGTGCATAAGGTTTAGATACTTCATTCGAGCTATTCTTTACAATAACGTTAACTTAGATTAATCTTTTATCTGATGATCTATCGGTAATAAGATCATTCGTTCAATTAGAATAATATATCGTAACACATAAGATCTTTGCTAATTACGATTAAAGACATAACCTAGTCACATTGTCACATATGTTTAATGATCGTATTGGATCATAAATGCAGACACATATCTAGTCAATTTATCTAAGTCCGGATCAATTTACGAAATATTTCGATTGTCTAAAAGCGACTTTATCAGTAAATATCGAGTCTAAGACTCTATCGTGTGATTCAATATTCGTTTAGATATTTTAAATATCGGTCATATTATTTTTTCATAGCCTTATAATAATTTTTAAATAATTATTATACTTTATCATGAATTTTCAAACTTTGTAATCATTATTAAATGATTTAAATATTAACTAATTCTATTATCATTAATATTTACTTAATATTAAACTATTAATGAAACTATTGCCAAAATATTAAAGTTATTTATAATAACTCAAAATATTTTTAAAGTATTAATATTACCCTTAAATGATTTTTAAAACATCAAAAAATCATTTTTAAATAATTACCATTAATATTAGAATATTAATTTATTATTTATCAAAATATTAAAAGTCATTAATTATAACTTAAAATATCTTTAATTCATTTATTTCCTTTTCAATGATTTTTAAATTAATAAAATAATTTTTTAAACTATTTATTTAATATACTTATTAAATAAGCGTAATATCATTAATATTAAATTATTAATGCAATTTACCTTTAAATATCAAAAGTTATATTTTATAACTTAAAATATTTTTAAACTATTTATTTTCATTTAAAATGATTTTTATAATATTAAAATCATTTTTAATTAATTTATTTAATATAATTACTAAATAAATCTAATATCATTAATATTTAATAATTAATGAAATTTATCTTAAAATATTAGAAGTTATGTTTTATAACTTAAAATATTATTAAATACTTTATTATTATTTAAAAATGATTTTTAATACCATAAAATCATTTCTATTTAATGCATTTAATGCATTTATTAAATAATTTAAATACCAATAATATCCAAATAAATATTAATATTTATGAAAAATATGTCAAATTATTAAAAGTTAATTTTTATAACTTAAAATAATTTTTATAAGCGATTTTATAATTTTTAGAATTTATTTCTATTTTTAATGTATTTTTAGAATTTATAAAACAAAAATAATTATAACCGTCATTTATAGGCTATAGCGACACTTATCTGTCATGTTAGGTGTTCTTGGCCTCGAGAACAACGACAATCGATGGTCGAGGTGCCTTGTTTGACCGAGTCCAATTCTTATATCTCGAAATGTTTCGGGCTACCTAATGGTGGGATCTTGTAGTGTTAATGTAACCTTTGCATGAAAAAACAAATATCCGGTCATACTTCATCACAATCAAAATATATTAAGCCTTGAACTAGTTGTCAGCGTGTTCATCATATTACTGGTCGCTAGAAAATTATAATCATAAATGGTCAGCGCTTTGTGGGCCTTAAATCGACAACTGCTCATGTTACAAGTTTTACGCTCAAATTAGACTATCAGGCAAACCATCATAGAACATGTTCCAAGCCATGGTAAAGTCTAAAATAATTAATGAAAAGCGTTGGGGCTCACAAATTAGGTAGCCAAAATCATTCATCATTTTCGGGTTTTCGAAATGAAGAAACGAATCGATATCTTACTTTGGATCCTTATATCTCGCGTTGTGTGTTTGCTCTATGTGATATATTGATTCTAGGTTGTAGATAACATGTAATACTATAGATCTAATAAATAAAACACATATAACATCAACAAAGAAAGTAGATTTAAGGCGGTCAAACCATGTCAGAAGACATGTTCTTGAGCTTTCTAGAATTTCCAGAAACAGATTTTGTGAGCAAGCAGACTAGTTTGACCTTCCAATGTGTTCAATATATTGGTGATTTAAGGGATCTACAAGCATTTATTCATAGTACCCATAACAAGCTACAACTTAGTTACAATAACAGAATCAAAACAACAATACACTGGCAGATCTTGTCGTTTGAAATCGTTGTCAGGCCCTGTCTGGGCACGATCTGGGTTTTCCAGATTTATAAAGTCAGCTATAACTTTTAACATGTTCATGATCTGGGCTAGCTTCCAGTTTCAGATCAAAGATCTCATAGCATATTACAACTCCAAAACATAAAACACATCAAATAATAAACAGAGAAAGATCTACAGCCTCTGACTTTTGGTTGTCAGACACAAAATAAGTTTTTTCCAGATTTTGAAAAATGCTAAATTCGAGCCTCTAGATGTTATGGATCTAACATCGAGCAACCCAGATCATCATTATATACTACATATTAGATGTTTAACACAAAAAAACTAACATCTAACACTTTGATCAAGGTCAGATTTCTTCTAGGGTTCTTACCTCTTTGTGAACAAATTCTTGATTCTATGCTTCTGATTTGATGTTGGTGTTCATGGGGCTTGATTGGGGACTGAACTAACACTATAATTTCGTGGGTTTGAGCTTGAGAGAGAATGGCTAAGTGTGGTTGATCAAATGAGCTTAATTTTTTTTTGCATTTCTCTCTCTTGAATTATGCAAATGACTTGATGCAATGTATTGAATGCTGGCAATGCTGATCATGTGCTGCTGAGTAGCTTGTAGGTAGGTCTAGGGTGGCTGGCCAGATCTTGCTAGATATTGTCTAACCAATAATTCAAGAATGGGACAAAGGGGCATTTTTGTAATTTCCTTTTTAATCTCAAGGGTATTCTTGTCCAAGGTGCTTGAATCTAGGGTTTAATCACTAGATTTTATATTTTAAAGTTTTCCAAATAATTACTAGGGTTTAGGGTTTGAAAGATTAAAATTAAAGTGTGATAAAATTTTAATTAAACACACTAATTTAAAATTAGGGATTTTAATAGGAAATTAGGATTTTTAAATTAGGGTTCCTTAATACTATTAGGGTTCCCAAATTAACAATTAGGGTTTCCTAATTATCATTATAATTCAAAAAAATAATAATTAGGGTTTCTAAAATTTGCAATTAGGGTTCCTAATTAGCAAATTAGGGTTTTCAAATAAATAAATAGGGTTTCTCCTAATTACAGAAATTATATAATACACAGTAAAATTCATATAACACAATTACTGCTCAGTCTTAAACTCATAACCGAGTTTAACAATTAGGGTTTAATAATACGACATGAGGGTTATGACCTAATTTACCACAATTGAATAACCATTATCAGTCTCCACATTTACAGTACATATTTATAGCACTGAAAAATTAAAATATAATTAATATTATATTATTATTCTCATCCATTGATCAATACCCAAATTTAGGGTTTGGATTTCATATCTGGTTTATCTTTCATATATAACATTATTAATTAAGTTAAAATAATTAACTTAAAACTCTGAACTAAAATTCATATAATAAAATAGTAATTATAATAATTCCAATAATCATTTTATATATTATTTAAATCATATAAAAATCATATTTTCATAGAAAATAAATAATAAAGACATTTCTACTATAAAATTAATTATTATAAGTATATACTTTATAATGATCAATATTTCTAAAATAAAATTGTTTGAAATTATTCATGAAATAAATAATTTTATTAATCACATATATACATACACATTACTTGACACATATTCTCATCTTTAAAATAAAAAAAATTAATATGCAAAATTTTTTATTTATTTATATAGAAAATATCGGGTTATTACATTAACACTGTTGAAGGCTAATGATAATTTATTCTGCATTATCTTAGTCATAATATTTTTTACTGGGCTAGTTGAGCTCACCCTTTCTTTCACCTTTATTCTCTCTGTGAAATGAGAGCGAAATTGAGGACGAAGTCGGGGAGCGAGTGATGGTGGGATGATAGTATTAGCTAGTAGTCCTCATTATTACGTTAAATAGTGTGACAATAAATGTAATGAGGACTTATTCGAGAGTGGATATTATCTAGAAGGCAATTATTTGTATTAAAACTCACATTTCTCTTGTTGTATATTAAAGATTGTATTTGTATTACATACCCATGTATTTGGCGACTCGGAATAGGTGATGTATACCTATTTTGGGGAAGTCACAAAATTTCATAAGAATGGGAGGTTGTAAGACCCCAACTTTTATAAATAAAGAATAATTTTCTCAAAATATATTTTGAATATTATGGTGTGGATTTGATATAATGTTATAGTTGTGGGTAATATTTAAAAATTTTGCAAAGTAAGTTAGTGGTTATATAATATTCGATGGGTGGAGAATATTCGTTTTAACGAGAAATATTAAATGCAATGGCATAATCATTGGTAAACCTCTAGCGAAAGTATTGTCGTAGTAGTTAGAAAACGACAAAAATATCTTTTTTATAAAAATAATACGGAGGAGGTATTCTGTTAAAAGCTGTTGAACTACCCCCGGTAGTAAAAGTACGATAATAAACTTGGTTGCATAGTAGTATCAATTACGGTATTGATTATTGATGCTTTACGTGAGAAGTCACTCAGTTATACTCAATTATTGCTATAGTAATTGCTGCATCATATCTCTCATATTATTGATTTAATTATTATTACAGTATCATCTACATAATATGATATATTATTAAATCAATAATTGAGACGACAAAGTTATTCATATTATTATTTGCAATATTAACAATATCTAGAAGTTACATCGAGAGAGGTTTGGTCACCTAATTGCACGCTTAATAAGGAGAAATCCTTATCTAAAGCCCCCTCTTTCCTAGGAACGACCTGGTTGTTAAATATTGTGAATTATAATATTAATGATGAATAAGTTCGTGTTGATTAAAGATGAATTTTATAGTTCCATTGTGTTGGACTTATTTGTGTTAGTATAATTGATGTCTGGAGGTTATATTGTTCAATTGGGTATTCGGGACACTTTTCGTGTCGATGTATTATTCACGAGTTACTATTCACGAGTTATTATTCACGAGTTACTATTCATGAGTTACTATTTACGAGTTACTATTCACGAGTCACTATTCACCCGTATGATATATTTCTGTTCGGTCCAAATCATTTTTGGGTACAATTTTATTCCATGAGGAGATGTCTTTAATTTTTGAATAGTTGGTTGAAGATATAATAGTAAATCAATATGGATATTTGGTGGAAAGTATAATAGTAAATCAATATGGATCATTTGGTTTAAAGTTTTAATAGTAAATCGGTATGGACCGTTGCTTTAAGTTTTAATAGTAAACCAATATGGATGAGTCTGTTTAAAAGTAAATCAATGCAGATAGTTCATGAATTAGTTCTTATTCAATCCATTCTCCTATAAATAGAAGCTCATTCCTTCATTATTTCTTTGAATTCTTTGAAACTCTAGAGAAAAACTATAGTATAACCTACCAAATAAACTTAGGTAGGTCATACTAGCAAAGAATTCCGTCTCTCTCCCTCCTAGCTCTAGTCTCACATCTTAGCAGGATCATATCCCTAAGCTTTGATAAGAAGCTGTGGCGCCCCCAAAATTAGGTATATAGCACCCATCTTGGGTAAATCGGATACATGGTACAAAATTCAAATACAACTTATTAATACAATTTATCGTGTACAATACGACAAAAACATAATGATGAGTTTGAATACAATTATTATCTACTAGAGATTATACAAACTCAAAAGGAGTCCTCATTACAATTATTAACACATTATTTCATAGAATAGTGAGGACTACTAATGTTATCCTTCCGGACAATCACTCTGGTTCCCCGACTAGTCCATGCTATGTTCTCATTTCTGAAGAGAACGGTGAAAGAGAAAGGTGAGCTCAACTAGCCCAAGAAGAAATATTATGACTAAGATAATGCAGAATAAATTATCATTAGTCTCCAACAATGTTAAACTAATAAAATATAATAGACATCAAGTTTAATAAATGACGGAACAAGCAATCCATTAAAAAGAGTCAAGTATAAAATAAAATCTACTATCTTTTATGATTTAAAAGGTTTTTCATCACTGTTATCGCTGAGACTCAGCTTAATAAATATTCCACATCATTGAATCACCCCTACTCCACGGCCAAGGATATTCTTTAGTATCATGACCATAATTATCCATGCACTACGGGCCAAGAATATTTGTGTATTCATTAATGGTCATGATCATGCCAACAACTGTCCATCAATGCACTACGGGCCAATGATGACTTTTACCACATCATTTGTAACATTACGGTCATGATTACACCGAATAATCCCTGGTCATAATCATACCAAGTCCATCTATGCACTACAGGCCACAGATGACTTTCAAAACAAAAATTAAACATGAGGATGATGACAATGATATAAGAATTTAATAAAACAAGTTCAAGAATTAATTTGTCCAAGAACTACTAATGTCCAAATTGTCAACATGATCTTTTGCTTTTGTAGAGTAAAATTCAAGAATGATCAAAAGAATATTTCCATGAAAAGATCTTTGGATGAAGCGCAAATATCAAGGATATTCTACTAATTTCATGGAGTATAGAAGTCAAAACTTTAACCATTTGAGTATAATAAAGAATGGGATAACAAAAGAAATCACCATGCATGAAGGTACTTGGCGATAGACAGTTATTCCAACGCGAATAATAAATAACGGAACCGGTCGGCGAAATTCGCACACCAAGCTGGGATGTTCCAAAGAATAATAAAGAATGGAATAACAATGAAATCACCCATGCATGCGGTGCGCGCATAGGCGAGTTATTCAGCGAGAATACTAATAAGGGCGGAATCGGTCCGGCGTAAAGCGCTTGCAGACGGGATATTCCAGCAGAATAATAATAAAGGCGGAACCGTGTGCGGCGTAAAACGCATGACGAGGATATTCAACGAGAATAATAAAAAAAGAGAATCAGTCCCACAGAAAAGCGCATAGGCGAGATATTCCAGCGAGAATAGTAAAGGCGGAATAATAGAAGAATGTCACCAATTATAGGTAGAGCCAGCGTATACGAGTTATTCCAACAGAATAATAAGCAATGGAATAACAACAGTTCTCTTCATGAATAAGAAAGAATAACACCCTTACAAGTAAAATAAACTTGATATCGATTAGTAAAGTTCTGAGAAAACTCTTCTTTTTCTCTCTATAATTTTCTCTCTCAGTGAATTCGTAAGAAAATAATGAAGGAATGAGCTTCTATTTATAGGAGAATTGAAGGTGTACTGTTAAGAAATGGACGCAACATTTATTTTTAAAAAAAATCACAGACGGAACATCACAGCAACATATCAGTATTCATTTTTCAAAGAGTTGTCCAATGAATGCCTAGGTTTGAAAAATCGTCCCCTGAACGGCCAAACAAAGCTACCAAATGTCAAGGCCCCAACCAATCAAAATAAAGGAGAAAGATTATAAAATATATCTATATATATAATCAACACATGTTGTAAACCTAAATATATATATAATAATAATAATTGCTCTCTCCTCCCACGTGAACACAAATTTTCCTCCACCCACTTTGTCAACTTGACAACTTTATATATATATATATATATATATATATATATATATATATATATACATATCTTATATATATATAACTCTAATATATATATAAGTAATAAAACAAAAGCGAGATGACTTCTCACGTAAGCATTAATAATCAATCTTAGTGTGCTTCTTATGCAACCATATATATTATTCTTGTACTTTTACTCTTAAGAGTAGTTCAACAAAGTATTAAGCTGTAAAACTTACGCCATTATTTTCATAAAAATATTTTTGTCATTTTCTCAATCGACAATAATTACATTGTAGGGTCCACCAATGATTTAACGTAGTTATGCGAATATTCCCTGCTAAAACGAATATTCCCCGACCAATCGAACATAATATAACAACTTGCATACTATGCAAAATTTATAAATATTACCCACAACTATAACATTATATCAATTTTACTCCATAATATTCAAAAATAATATTTATAGAAAATTCATCTTTATTCAAAAAGTTGGGATTTTACAATCTCCCCTTCTTATGAAATTTCGCCCTCGAAATTAGGGTACGTGCCTGGTATATCGAAGAGGTAAGGATACCTTGATTTCATTTCAGATTCTAACTCCCAAGTCATTTCCTCAACATCGTGGTTTCTCCACAAAACTTTGACTTGATGTATAACCTTGGAGCGTAGAATATGTTCCTTCTTATCCAAGATTTGAACAGGAACCTCTTCATACGTCAAATCTTCCGCTATTTCATCCGGTTCTAAATCAATAATGTGGTTCGGGTCTTCCACATATTTACGTAACATGAATATGTGAAAAACGTTATGAACACGAGACATACTTGGCGGTAAAAGCAGTACATAGGCCACGGTTCCTACTCGATCAAGGATTAAAATGGTAGATGAATCGAGGATTGAGCTTTCCTCTCTTTCCAAATCTCGTAACTCCTTTCCATGGAGCAACACGTAACAACACATGATCTCCTATATCGAATTCCATGTCCATCTCCTAGATTTTATATTTTAAAGTTTCCCAAATAATTACTAGGGTTTAGGGTTTGAAAGATTAAAATTAAAGTGTGATAAAATTTTAATTAAACACACTAATTTAAAATTAGGGATTTTAATAGGAAATTAGGATTTTTAAATTAGGGTTCTTATACTATTAGGGTTCCCAAATTAACAATTAGGGTTTCCTAATTATCATTATAATTCAAAAAATAATAATTAGGGTTTCTAAAATTTGCAATTAGGGTTCCTAATTAGCAAATTAGGGTTTTCAAATAAATAAATAGGGTTTCTCCTAATTACAGAAATTATATAATACACAGTAAAATTCATATAACACAATTATCGCTTTCGATCTTAAACTCATAAGAAGTTTAACAATTAGGGTTTAATAATACGACATGAGGGTTATGACCTAATTTACCACAATTGAATAACCATTATCGGTCTCACATTTACAAAGACATATTTATTTATATTTGAAAAATTAAAATATAATTAATATTATATTATTATTCTCATCCATTGATCAATACCCAAATTTAGGGTTTGGATTTCATATCTGGTTTATCTTTCATATATAACATTATTAATTAAGTTAAAATAATTAACTTAAAACTACGAACTAAAATTCATATAATAAAATAGTAATTATAATAATTCCAATAATCATTTTATATATTATTTAAATCATATAAAAATCATATTTTCATAGAAAATAAATAATAAAGACATTTCTACTATAAAATTAATTATTATAAGTATATACTTTATAATGATCAATATTTCTAAAATAAAATTGTTTGAAATTATTCATGAAATAAATAATTTTATTAATCACATATATCATACACATTACTTGACACATATTCTCATCTTTAAAATAAAAAAATTAATATGCAAAATTTTTATTTATTTATATAGAAAATATCGGGTTATTACATTAACACTGTTGAAGGCTAATGATAATTTATTCTGCATTATCTTAGTCATAATATTTTTTACTGGGCTAGTTGAGCTCACCCTTTCTTTCACTGTTCTCTTCAGGAAATGAGAACGAAGCTGGGACGAGTCGGGGAACGGAGTGATGGTCCGGATGATAGTATTAGCTAGTAGTCCTCATTATTACATTAAATAGTGTGACAATAAATGTAATGAGGACTTATTACGAGAGTGGATATTGTGCAGAAAGGCGGTATTTGTATTAAAACTCACACACTCTCTTGTTGTATATTAAAGATTGTATTTGTATTCTGTACCATATATTTGGCGACTCAGAATAGGTGACGTATACCTATTTTGGGGGCGTCACAAAATTTCATAAGAATGGGAGGTTGTAAGACCCCAACTTTTATAAATAAAGAATAATTTTCTCGAAATATATTTTTGAATATTATGGTGTGGATTTGATATAATGTTATAGTTGTGGGTAATATTTAAAAATTTTGCAAAGTAAGCAAGTGGTTATATAATATTCGATTGGTCGGAGAATATTCGTTTTAACGAGGGAATATTAAATGACGGCAAGCATAATCATTAGTAAACCCCATTAATCGAAAGTATTGTCGTAGTTAAAAGCGACAAAAATATCTTTTATAAAAAATAATTGGCGGAGGTGTTACTAGTTAAAAGCCATTGAACTAATAGGTAGTAAAAATACGATAATAAACTTGGTTGCATAGTAGCACACGGTATTGATTATTGATGCTTACGTGAGAAGTCACTCAGTTATACTCAATTATTGCTATAATAATTGCTACATCATATCTCTCATATTATTGATTCAATTATTGTTACAGTATCATCTACATAATATGATATATTATTAAATCAATAATTGAGACGACAAAGTTATTCATATTATTATTTGCAATATTAACAATATCTAAAAGTTCTGTCAAGGAGAGGTTTGGTCACCTAATTGCACGCCAATAAGGAGAAATCCTTATCGGAAAGCCCCCTCTTTCCTAGGAACGACCTGGTTGTTAAATATTGTGAATTATAATATTAATGATGAATAAGTTCGTGTTGATTAAAGATGAATTTTATAGTTCCATTGTGTTGGACTTATTTGTGTTAGTATAATTGATGTCTGGAGGTTATATTGTTCAATTGGGTATTCGGGACACTTTTCGTGTCGATGTATTATTCACGAGTTACTATTCACGAGTTATTATTCACGAGTTACTATTCATGAGTTACTATTTACGAGTTCTTATTCACGAGTCTTTATTCACCCGTATGATATATTTACATTAGGTCCAAATCATTTTTGGGTACAATTTTATTCCATGAGGAGATGTGCTAATTTTTTTGAATAGTTGGTTGAAGATATAATAGTAAATCAATATGGACATTTGGTGGAAAGTATAATAGTAAATCAATATGGATCATTGGTTTAAAGTTTTAATAGTAAATCGGTATGGACCGTTGCTTTAAGTTTTAATAGTAAACCAATATGGACCGTCCGTTTAAAAAGTAAATCAATCGGAATAGTTCATGAATTAGTTCTTATTCAATCCATTCTCCTATAAATAGAAGCTCATTCCTTCATTATTTCTTACGAATTTACTGAAACTCTAGAGAGAAAAACTATAGTATAACCTACCAAATAAACTTAGGTAGGTCATACTAGCGAAGGAATTCCCGTCTCTCCCTCCTAGCTCTAGTCTCACATCTTGGCAGGATCATATCCCTAAGCTTTGATAACAATTTGTGGCGCCCCAAAATTAGGTATATAGCACCCATCTTGGGTAAATGGGATACGTGGTACAAAATTCAAATACAACTTATTAATACTGTCGTGCCGTGTACAATACGACAAAACATAACAGTGAGTTTGAATACAATTATTATCTACTAGAGATTATACAAACTCAAAAGGAGTCCTCATTACAATTATTAACACATTATTTCATAGAATAGTGAGGACTACTAATGCTATCCTCTGGACCGTCACTCCGTTCCCCGACTAGTCCATGCTATGTTCTCATTTCCTGAAGAGAACAGTGAAAGAAAGGGTGAGCTCAACTAGCCCAGTAAGAAATATTATGACTAAGATAATGCAGAATAAATTATCATTAGTCTCCAACAATGTTAAACTAATAAAATATAATAGACATCAAGTTTAACAGCAGCGGAACAAGAAATCCATTAAAAGAGTCAAGTATAAAATAAAATCTACTATCTTTTATGATTTAAAAGGTTTTTCATCTTTATTATCATTTGAGACTCGACAATAAATATTCCACATCATTGAATCACCCCTACTCCCGCATTGAGGATATTCTTTAGTATCATGACCATAATTATCCATGCACTACGGGCCAAGAATATTTGTGTATTCATTAATGGTCATGATCATGCCAACAACTGTCCATCAATGCACTACGGGCCAATGATGACTTTTACCACATCATTTGTAACATTACGGTCATGATTACACCGAATAATCCCTGGTCATAATCATACCAAGTCCATCTATGCACTACAGGCCACAGATGACTTTCAAAAAAAAAATTAAACATGAGGATGATGACAATGATATAAGAATTTAATAAAACAAGTTCAAGAATTAATTTGTCCAAGAACTACTAATGTCCAAATTGTCAACATGATACTGCTTTGTAGAGTAAAATTCAAGAATGATCAAAAGAATATTTCCATGAAAAGATACTGGATGAAGCGCAAATATCAAGGATATTCTACTAATTTCATGGAGTATAGAAGTCAAAACTTTAACCAACTGAGTATAATAAAGAATGGGATAACAAAAGAAATCACCATGCATGAGGTACTTGGTGATGACGAGTTATTCCAACAGAATAATAAATAACGGAACCGGTCAAGGCTAAATTGCATGCAAGCGAGGATGTTCCAAGCGAGAATAATAAAGAATGGAATAACAACGAAATCACCATGCATGCGTACTTGATGTAGGCGAGTTATTCAGCGAGAATACTAATAAGGGCGGAATCGGTCGGCCAAAAGCGCCGTGAGCGGGATATTCCAGCGAATAATAATAAAGAGCGGAACCAGTGCGGCGTAAAAGCGCACAGACGAGGATATTCCAAATGAGAATAATAAAGGCGGAATCAGTGCAGCGTAAAACGCATGCAGACGAGATATTCCAATGTAGAATAGTAAAGGCGGAATAATAGAAGAATGTCACCAAGTATAGGGTGAGCCAGCGTATCTGAGTTATTCCAACGAGAATAATAAGCAATGGAATAACAACAGTTCTCTTCATGAATAAGAAAGAATAACACCCATTCTTAGTAAAATAAACTTGATATCGAGTTAGTAAAGTTACTGAAAACTCTTTTTTTTTCTCTATAATTTTCTCTCTCAATTGAATTCGTAAGAAAATAATGAAGGAATGAGCTTCTATTTATAGGAGAATTGAAGGTGTCTTTGTTAAGAAATGGGCCTTAACATTTATTTTTTAAAAAAAAATCTTGAGCCGGAACATCACAAAGAACATATCAAGATTCATTTTTTCAAAGAGTTGTCCAATGAATGCCTAGGTTTGAAAATCATCCCACAATCTGCCAAACAAAGCTACCAAATGTCATGGCCCCAACCAATCAAAATAAAGGAGAAAGATTATAAAACATATCTATATATATAATCAACACATGTTGTAAACCTAAATATATATATATAATAATAATAATTGCTCTCTCCTCCCACGTGAACACAAATTTTCCTCCACCCACTTTGTCAACTTGACAACTTTATACATATATATATATATATATATAAATACATATCTTATATATATATAACTCTAATATATATATATAAGTAATAAAACAAAACTGAGATGACTTCTCACGTAAGCATTAATAATCAATACCGTGTGCTACTATGCAACCATACATATTATTGTACTTTTTACTACCGAAAGTAGTTCAACAAGATAATTGTAAAACCTGTAGTTATTTTCATTCATAAAAAAATATTTTTGTCGTTTTATCAATCGACAATAATTACATTGTGGGGTCCACCAATGATTCTTGCCATTGTCATGCGAATATTCCCTCGCTAAAGCGAATATTCCCAGACCAATCAAATATAATATAACAACTTGCATACTATGCAAAATTTATAAATATTACCCACAACTATAACATTATATCGTTTTTTCTAAGGTAGGGAATATTATTTGTTGACTATGAGGGTATTCTTTCTTTCTTATTCATGAAAGAGAACTTACATTATTCCATTCTTTATTATTACATTGGAATAACTTTGTATCTATGAGGATACCTATACTTGGTGAAATTCTTACATTATTCCATTCTTATTATTACATTGGAATAACCTATTTATCAAATCCGCATACATAGTGAAATTCTTCTAATATTCTACATTCTTTATTATTTTGTCAAAATATCGTATACGTGCATTTATCTTGGGACACAGTTCCATTATTTATTATTACGTCGGAATATCACATGCGTGCGTTCTATTTGGACTGGTTCCATTATTTATTATTACGCCGGAATATCTTTATGCAATGCGTTCTGTGGGACACGGATTCCATTATTTATTATTCATTGGGAATAACACTGCCGGATGCGATCTATCGCACGCATGGTGAATCATACATTATTCCATTCTTTATTATTACGTTGGAATAACTTTTGTCTATGTGGATTACCACATGCATGGTGAATGATCTGTGTATTCATTCCTTATTAAATTGTGGAAATAATCTGTATACGTGGATTATCGCATGGCGGGTGAAAATCCATTTGCAGTTTAATATATTATATTATACTTAGTTGGTTAAAGCTTTGGTTTCTATACTCCATGAAATTAGTGGAATATCCTTGATATTTGCACTTCATCCAGTATCTTTTCATGGAAATATTCTTCTGAGCATTCTTGAATTTTACCGCCTAAAGCGAGATCATGTTGACAATTTGGACATTATTGAGTTCAGGATAAATTAACTTATAAATCTTTAAAATTTATTCTTAAACTTGTTTTATTGAATTATCATCATCCTCATGCTTATATTATGTTGAAAGTCATCTTTGGCTTACGTGCATAGATGGACTTGGTATGATTATGACCGGGGATTATTCGGTATAATCATGACCGTAATGTGATGAATGATGTGGTAAAAGTCCTCATTGGCCTGTAGTTCATTGGTGGACAGTTGTTGGTATGATTATGACTAGGGATTATTCGGTATAGTCATGACCACTGATGATTACATGAATATCCTTGGCCGTGAAGCAGGGATGATTCGATTTTATTTATTAAGCTGAGTCTCAGCGATAAAAGTGATGAAAAATCTTTTAAATCATGAAGATAGTAGAGTTTATTCTCTACTTGACTCTTCTAATGGATTGCTTGTTCCACTGCAGTTAAACTTGATGTTTATTATATTTTATCGGTTTAACTTTGTTGAAGGCTAATGATAATTTATTACGCATTATCTTAGTCATAATATTTCTTCTTTGGGCTAGTTGAGCTCACACTTTCTTTCCTTTGTTCTCTCGAGGAAATGAGAACGTAGGAAGGACTAGTCGGGGAGCGAGTGATGATCTAGATGGTGCATTAGTAGTCCTCACTATTACGTGAAATAGTGTGATAATAAATGTAATGAGGACTCCATTGAGTGTGGATATATCTAGATGACAATATTTGTATTAAAACTCATGACCTATGTTTTGTCGTAGATTTTACACATCGTTGTATAATTAAGTTGTATTTGTATTCAGTACCTTGTGTCTGGCGACCCAAGATGGGTGATGCATACCTGTTTTGGGGGCATCACATCGCAAATAATAAATCATTAAGCCATTCGGCTTATTTTACAGCAGTTGATAATGTAACAAACTTAGATTCAATAGTTGAATGTGTTATCAAGGTTTGTTTCTTAGAACCCCAAGAAATAGCCCCTCCTCCTAAAGTGAATATCTATCCACTTGTAGAATTTATTTCATCTGAATCATATATCCAGTTTGCATCTGTGTACCCTTCTACCACAGCTAGGTATCCTGTATAGCATAATGCATAGTTCATTGTGCCTTTAAGATATTTAAGTATCCTTGATACTGCATCCCAATGAACCTGGCCTGGATTATGAGTAAATTTACTCAATACTCCTACTGCAAATGCTATATCAGGTCTAGTACACTGCATTGAATACATTAGACTACCAATTACACTTGCATATTTTAACTGAGATATGTTATTTTCTTTATTTGGAAATAACTTAACATAATGATCATATGGGGTAGAGGCTATCTTGCAATTCTCGTGATTAAGCTTCTTTAACAATTTCTCAACATAATGAGACTGAGTTAAAGAAATGGTATCTTAAGACCGCATATTTTAATAACTAAAATTACATCAGCCTCCTTCATATCTTTTATATCAAAAGTAACAGACAAAAATGCTTTAGTTTCAAATACTACCTTTTCACCAGTACCAAAAATAAGCATATCATTAACATATAAACAAATTATAACACCAAAACCTTTACTAAACTTAGAATAAACACATTTATCCGATTCATTTATTTTAAACCCATTTGAAACAATTATTTGGTCAAAATTTTCATACCACTGCTTAACTGTTTATTTTAGGCCATATAAAGATTTAAAAAGTTTACAAACTTTTCTTTTTTGACCTTTCAAAACAAAGTCGTCTGGTTTTTCCATATAAACTTCCTCTTCTAAGTCATCATTTAGAAAATCAGTTTTAACATACATTTGGTGTATAACAAGTTTATGAATTGATGTTAATGCAATTAATAACCTAATGGTACTAATTCTTGTTACTGGAGCATATGTATCAAAGTAATCAATTCATTCCTTTTGCTTAAAACCTTTGGCTACCAGTCTAGCTTTATACTTATCAATGGATCCATCTGATTTTTTTTCCTTTTAAAGATCCATTTATAGCCAATAGGTTTACAACCAGGAGGTAAATTCACCAAGACCCAAGTCTTGTTACCCGTGATAGAATCCATTTCATCAGTAATGGCTTCTTGCCAAAAACTTGAATATTGAGAGGACATAGCTTCGTCTCTAAAAGTCAATGGATCTCTATCACTAGAATCATCCTCAGTCACAAAAATACTGGAAGAAACAATATCATCCATGTTTTCTTCTACTAGGTACATGTAGAAATCAGGGCCATAGAATTTTTCTATCCTTACTCTTTTACTTCTTCTTGGTTCTATTTCTTCAGTAGATGTAATAAGTTCCATTTCATCATTTATTCTATGATGAACTGTTTCTTGATCCTCTTTATCAATGTCTTCTCTTGTCCTTTTTCTAAAGAAAGAATTCTTAAAGAACTCAACATCTCTAGACTCCAAAATTATATTTTGGCTAACAGAATATGTGGATTCCATGGTCAAGAATTTATAGGCTTTGCTATTTTGTGCATAGCCTATAAAAGCACACTCGATTGCTTTAGCTCCAAGCTTAGGCCTTTTAGGATCAGTTAACCTTACTAATACTCTACATTCACATACTCTTAAATGGTCAAGAGAATGTTTTCTCTTTTTCTATAATTCATAAGGTGTAATATGAGTTTTCTTATGGGGTATATGATTAAGTATATAACAAGCAGTCATTAATGATTCCCCCATAAATGTTTAGGCAAACCAGAAGTAAGAAATAATGTATTAATCATTTATTCAAGTGTCCTATTTTTTCGTTCTACCACTCTATTTTGTTGAGGACTATAAGGGGCTGTAGTTTGATGAATTATACCATGTTTCTCACAAAAATCATTATAAGAGAATTATTCCCCTCCTCTATTCGATCTAAAGGATTTTAATTCTTCGATCTAATTGATTTTCAACTTCAGCCTTATAGATTTTAAATTTTTCTAAAGACTTATCTTTAGTCCTTAAAAAATAAACTAGAGTGTATCTAGAGCAATCATCTATAAATGTTATAAAATAACTTTTACCTCCCCTAGTTAATATACCCTCAAATTCACAAATACCAGAATGAATCAATTCTAATAATTGTGAATTTCTTTCTAGTTTTTTAAGAGATTTCTTGGCAATTTTAGATTTAACACATATAACATATTTTTCTAAATCAGAAAAATTAATCTTAGGAATTAAACTAAGATTACTAATGCTACACATACTTTTATAATTTACATTTCCTAAACTAGCATGCCAAACTTTAAAAGTAGAAACCATATAAGTAAAAGATGAATTTTCATTAATAACATTTAGTTTATACATGGCATTAGATTCATATCCTTTTTTTGACATACATACCACCCTTAGACAATACAATACAATTAGTGTCAAACAAGACTTTTATGCCATGTTTGTTTAAAAGACTAACAGATACAAGATTTTTCTTAATTTCTAGAACATGAAGAATATCATTAAGAGTAATTGTCTTCCCGGATGATAACTAGAGAACCACCTTGCCTTTGCCCATCACTTTTGCAGTTGATGATTTCCATGAATAGTTCTTGACTATCCTTTATAGGTTCATAGGCTTTAAATATTGCTTTATTCTTGGAAATATGCTTGGTTGCTCCAGAATCGATCCACTATTCCATGTTGTTTCCAATCATGTTAGTCTCCATGATTATAGCAGCAATATCTTTATTGTCTACCATATTTGTTTAGTCATTCTTTTGTTGCATTTGTTTCAAGTACAAAGTACATTGTTTCTTGAAATGTCCTGGCTTTCCACACTTCCAACAAGTACCTTTCGATTTTTTATTTCCGGAAGTGCTATGTTGACCACCAAGCTTTTTTTTATTGTTGCCCCTTGGTTTAGATGCATTTTCTATGACAAGAGCTTTAGCACTTTTATTTTCTATTTCTAATTTATCCAAGTTTCGAGAATTTTCTTCAACTTGAAGAAATTTAATAAGTTATTGCATAGTCATTGCATCTTTCTTTTGTTTCAATTCCTTTCGACAATCTTTCCGTGAAAATGGTAACTTTGAAATAATTGTCGATACTTGAAGCCCTTCGTCAAGACTATGGCCTTCTGAAACAACTTGATTCATAATAATTTGAAGTTCATGTACTTTGCAGCATAACAGATTTGTTAACTATCATTTGATAATTAAATAATGAACTTATTAGAATTTTTTATTTTCGACGTCCTCACTTTTGTATTTGTTGTCGAGATCCTCCCATAATTTATTTGCTGTCTTTTCCATGAATTTGGCTTCATACAACGAATTGGATAACACATTTAGAATGTACCATTTACCCATGAAATTATCTTGTTCCCATTTTATTCGACTCTTCATTTTTGTCGGTGTCTAATTTTCTTTTTCTTCAATTTTCTATTCATTTAGCACATGAGAGATTTTTAATGCCGTTAAGCAAAAATACATTTTGCTTTTCCAACGTCTGTAGAAAAATCTATCAAATTTCTTGAGTTTGTTAATTTGATTCAAGCTAGTTTTTGCATTATTGTCCTCCATGGTTCTATAGTCTTAAGATTATTGTAACCCGCTTTGTAGTATTATATAGAACAACAATATTACCGCCTGAATCAAATGTTTGAAGAGTTATGTTGATATTCAAACATGGCATCCCAATTCTTGTTGCCTTTTCCTTGTAAGAAAAAATATTATAAGAATTTTGTTGCCATGACTTGAACCCAAGTCCTTAATATCAACACCTCTCTCTTATCCAACTAAACCATTATTAATTGTTGGTTACATGGATAACATATAATATATTTATTATATACTTTTAGATAATGAATATACTCCACATCAAGTTCCACCTGTAAGACCTCAACTTATTATAAATAAAATCGAATTTCCTCTAATTATTATTGTGAATAATAAAGTGTTAAATTGATATAATATTTTGGTTATGGGTGAAATGTGCAAATTTTGTAAAATAAGCAAGTGGTTATAAAATAATCATTGTTGTCGGGGAATATTCGTTTGGTCGTGGAATATTCTTGTTGTCGGGGAATATTCGTACGATGGCGCAGTCATTAGTGGCCCCATAACAGAATAACTGTCGGATGAAGAAAACGACAAGTTTGAGTTTTTATAAATAACGGCAGTAGTTGTTCAAGAATTAACCTTTGTTGGAATATCAAATTGGTTAAAATACGATGTCTGGCGTGGATGCATGTATTTTTGAATTATTGATTCTTACGTGAAAGGCTTTACTCAATAATTATTACGGTAATTCTTTGTTCAATATTTTATTTTATTGATTCAATAATTCTCTGCGTTGATATTTTATATTATTGTTGTTTGATAATTATCAACGCATGATATTTCTATTATTAGATCGATAATTCATATTATTTGAATAATATTATTTAGATAGCATTATTGGCAATGTCTAGAAAGTTCTCGTCAAGGAGAGGTTTGGTCACCTAATTGCAGCGTCGAAGGAGAAATTCTTATTGTAAAGCCCCCTCTTTTCTGGGAACGTCCTGGTTGTCATAATTGTGATTCTGTAATATTATTTGTGAATAATTAATTATTGATTTATATGATAAGGAAATATTTATTTTATGTGGATATAAATGAGGGATATATTTATTTTTATGTGGATAAAAATGAAGAAATTAATGCTGAGGTGTTTTATCATTATTTTGCTCGATTGTGTAAGTATTAAAATCATCCGTTTGTGGATTTCGGGTATTTTCTGATTGGAATTTGGAAAAACTTTCTTCTACAAAGTTGTAGAGAATTAAATTTCCTATGGAAACAAGCGAGTTTTAAATTTTTCTGATAAAAAAGCTATTTATTATGAATTACTGAAATTTCAGAAAATAAAATAATTTTTATTAATTTATGGGTGGGGCCCACTCTTGTTTGAAAACATGTGGGCAGCTGATTTTTGGTTCAAAGATGGTTGGCCTTGATTTTCAACTTAGCATGCGTGGAAGAAAGAAATAGAAATAATATTATTTTATTATTTAGTCTCTATATGCGTTTCTAAAGATTTTTCCTATAAATAAACGCTTAGGTTAGAATTGAAAATCACAATTTAAATAAATTTTCTTTCTCTACATATTGTCGAGCATATTTTAGTGAGTATTTATATATTTTGAGAGTTCTTTGTTAAGTCTATAAGTTTTCTTGAACTTTCATCAGATATTAGATCGGAAATGCAGTTATTTTGAGGTAAGGGGTGTTATATTCTTCTTAAAATGATATTTTCTTCAATATCATTATACCAAAATATTAGTATGAACTTTTTATCAAATTTAGAACTTTTGTGTCTGGGAAGTTCTTATTCACGATACT
Source organism: Panax ginseng (assembly GCA_020205605.1). Lineage (NCBI taxonomy): Eukaryota > Viridiplantae > Streptophyta > Magnoliopsida > Apiales > Araliaceae > Panax > Panax ginseng. Next base: position 119,027,232 of record CM035143.1, on the reverse strand, counting down.
GCAGTCTTATTCACGTATCTGACCTTTATTCAATTAGAAAAATGAAATTTTCTTCTTTTTGTCCAAGTTATCTATTATGGTTACTATCTTTGATTGTATCCATGTTTTGATCATTATTTTTGAATTTCGCTTCAAAATTGGTTATTTAGGAATATTATTAAACTTGGATAAAGCTATGTCTGAATCCTTAGTATTTGATCTTTTATCTCACTTTGGATTCGTTTTTCTTTAAAATATTTTTCATCATCCTCGGTCTAAATGATGATCTAAATGAATATCTTTGACATGTAGTGCAAAGATGAATGATTACTTAATGAATATCTTTGGCGTAGTAGTCTGAAGATGAGCAGTGTTGAGATGAACATGACTATTGGTGGTGATCTGAATGAATATCTTTGGCATGTAGTGCAAAGATGAATATTTGATTAAAGATGTATATTGATTGTTATTACGGAGATAAAATATTGATGATGGACTTTTAAATCTTAGAAGATAGTAGAACTCATTCTCTACTTGACTCTTCTATTGGATTGTTGTTTCAGATTGCAGGTTGTTGATCTAAAACTTGTTTCTCATTATATTTTATCGATTTTTTTACTGTTGAAGACTAATGATAATTTGTTGTATATTATCTTAGTCATAATATTCTTTCTTGGGCTAGTTGAGCTCACCCTTTTCCTTTTGTTCCATTTTTCTTCTCGGGAGGTGAAAACATAGCGAGGATCTAATCGAGAATTATGGGTGATGGTTCTAGAAAGATGTTTTAGCGATCCTCACTATTTACAGTAAAATAGTGTTTGAATAATTGTAATGAGGATTTATTTGAGTGTGGATATTATCTAGAAGACAATATTTGTATTTAAACTCACAGTATGTGTTGTCGTATTTTGCACGATAATTGTATTATTGAAGTTGTAGTTTGCTTTCTGTACCATGTATTTGACGATTCAGAATGGGTGTTGTATACTTATTTTGGGGGCGTCACACCACCCATATCACAATTCGGTCCCTAGATTAATTAAGTTTACACATTCGTTACATCAAGTACCTAATTTCAATAATGTTCAAAATTAGTTCTATTAATTGATAAAGAATACATGATGACAATACAATACCGCATTATATTTGGTCCAGCAGTATGACTCACCTCATGATTTCAAGGAGGGTGTGTGTGTGTGTTAATGAAGCAAAAAAAATATTCCCATAATTTCAATTTCCGACTGAAATTGGTCAAAATACCTAATTTTATTACTACATCTGTTCTTAAAAGATTGTCGTTTAAGATTTTTGCACACGTATTAAGAAAGTATCATTTACCAAGTAAAATTTATTTGAAATTTCATCACTACCCCTTTATAGAAAGTTGAAAACTATTAATACAAACAAGAAAATTTCTTGGGATAATGAGAGAAGGTATGGGTAATATAAGAAAGTAAATAATTTATTTTTCTCGAAAGTTATAAATGATAAATATTTTAAAATAAATTTTTTCTTTTAAAACGATAATCTTTTTAAAAAAGGGAGTAGTAAAATTCCCATATACCCGTGCAGAGCGTTCAGACTTCAAGAGCTCATATTTTAGTATATTCGTGTACAACAATTTAACATGTTATTCTTAATTTACCTAAAAAACGAGGAACTAAAATTATATCCAAGCTTTTTAAACCTAAACGTTTTAATTTTAAATTTAAAAATATCTGATTTGAGCGTTTTAATTTTATCTGGATTTTGGTTCTAACAATTGGGTGGGAGAGAAATAAGGTAAAGGCAGGGTTATGTTATCTATCTAAAAGACAACCCAAAAGTCTTCCCAATAAAGTTGTTTCCTTCCAAAGGGACCATATCCTTTACCTTTAATCAATATTTATGGCCAACAAATTGGTGGGCCCCAACTACAAATTGTTGCAGATCTTCTCTCTTTCAAGATTGCTTGCCTTTTATTTTCCTCCATTAATTAAATGAGAGACTTGTAACAAACTTAAGTTTGAGGTTTTGTTGATAGATGAGTGATAAGAGTGTCATCAGTTGTATCATTTAATCAAATATTCAAATCTTATTCTCTTGAATGCATCATGTGGGTTTGGAGAGAGAGAGAGAGCAGATTTTTTGTCTTTATTTTTTCTGTTTCTTTGTATCCTTCCATTTAAATTTTGACACTTAATTTTTTATTTAATTTTAGACTTAATTGGTGTTAAGTAAGAGATTATGTGTCAAAATTTAAGTGAAAAGACACAAGAAGAACAGAAAAAATGGGAACAGATGATCTGCTGTCGTTTGGAGGGTATGCTCTTAAGATAGATTGTCTGAGAAAAAAAATTTAATTTCGGTTCGCGCGTAAATTTTTTACCGTTTAAACCAAATAAAATTCTTAAATGAGAGAATGTAATAAACATAAGTTATTGTCAAAATAATGACAACCTGCATGTGCCTAAATCAAATTGGCACACATTAATTGGACTAGGATTCTCTCTATTTTATATAAATAAAATCCAGATTTAATGTACTTACCTCTATGCATTTTGTAATATATATAAAACACAAGTTAATGTGTTCATTTCAATAGAGAAGCCAAGTAAAATAATAAAAAAAAATACTACTAATAATGTTTATATTCTCATTTATTGAGTGTCAAATTTAATAAAGGTGTAAATAAGAGATTTTTTATACTCATTTAATAATTTATTTGTACTAGCACTATACCCTCCAAAGTGGGGTATTAAAAAAATCCTTATTCAATAAATACGACCGAAATAGACCAAATAAAATTCTTGCCAACACAACAATAATTTTTAAAAAATCTTAATTCAATAACTTATTAATTACTTCTTCTATGATTCTAACTCTATAAATGTATTAAATACTTTGAAATTTTTATTTTTGCTCGATCTCTTATGCTATGTTTATTAATTTACAAAAAAACATATTTGGAATTGGACTATTTTTCTTAATTTAACAGTACTTCAGACTATTTTATCTTATGATGAGTCTAAACTATTCATAGGACCTCTTAATACAAAAATATGGAATGTTAAGATGCATTAAGAGGTGGGCTGTTAAGATACATTAAGATGCAATCAAATACCACTTAATAGTCTCATATCAAGGGACTAATAGTCTATCGTCAAAGGATTAAATAGTTTAAAGTAATTTAAATTAAGATTAATAGTCCAATTCTTCTATAGTCCAATCCTTCCAAAATAAATCATTTCATTTATTACATTAATATATAGGGTAATATAGTAATAGCGTAGTTTAAAAATATAAATATTTTCCCTTCTTTCCTTCTAAACTCACAAATAAGGAAATATATAATTAAAATTTCATGCATTCCCTTACTTTCCAAAACTCACAAACATGACAAGAGAAAATTATAATTCATATAAGCAAACAGTTCGGGCTCGATTCGTACTCGCTCGACTAAAAATTCAATTCAATTTAAACTCGACTCGAAATATAAATGATTCAAATATGAGCAAATTTTAAAATTTAATAAATTATTCGTACCTTCTCAAATTGTAATTTTTTTATTGATATTCGGACCATATTCGTTCGAAATATTCAAATTGCTCGGGCTCGATTCGAGATTATACTCGACTCAATAGTAAAATAAGCCTTAATCAAATCTTATTTTATATTCGATAAATTTTGTGAACTAAATCTGTGCAACTCAATACTCGACTGGACTCAGTTTATTTAGACCCTTAACTCACAAACGCAGCATCAGGTCTACCTGCGAATCAGATTCTACATCCACTTGCCTGTATCCCTTCATCCCAATTCCCAAGCTAGCTGCAACCCTTTCCATATGGTCTATGGCCCATATGCCACATTTTCTTGTTTTTGGGCTGAACTAATCGAAACAGATCAAAGAAGAATAGCAAGTGTCCAAAATTAAAATATGTGGGCCTTGTCCATAAAATTTCTTTTGGGCAAACACTTCCGGGACAGGCTTAAAGAGCATTGTTGTGGACCTTGTGGTATAAGATAAGATTGGGAAAAACAAAAACTCTAAGCTAAACACTCACTTAGCCTAAAATAAGAGAATATTAGTTTTTAAAATTAATTTCTTATATTAAATATATATTATTTTCACAAATTTTTGTAAGTTACTTTTTAGGATTAAATACACTTTAAATCTTAAAATTTTTTGCTTTTTACACTTTGAACCTTAATGTTTTTAAATTTTTATAAATTAAACCTTTTGGCCACGGACGTGTAATAATTGAACCGAACAAAAGTATTTGGATAATTTCGCTCTTAAATATCATTGGAAGAAAATAATATTATAAGCATGTGGCTAGTGTATGATTAAGAAAATAAGTAGAAAAAATTGGAGTTAATATAAACGATATATACTCTTAAAATACTTAATTTTTCACGTTAAAGAAAAACTTAAATATCTTTAAAAGCACATAAAATTATAGACACATGATTATTGTATGATCAAGAAAGAAATATGGAAAATTTTCACCAAATATAAATGATATATACCCATAAAAGATTTAATTATCCTTTCATTTTAAGTCACATGACTTATTCCGGTAAAAAAACGCTAAATTTGATGGCCAAAATGTTTAATTTATAAAAATTTAAAGACATCGAAATTTAATGTATTAAGTAGAAACATTAATGTTCAAATTATAAAAAGCAAAAAAGGTTTAAAGTAAATTCAAGCCTACTTTTTATAATATAAAGAAAAATATTCATTTATCTCTTAATGCTGTCACGAGAGAGTGCATATTCTCTCCGTCCTCAAAATGATAAACAAAATTTAATTTGTATCCATATTAAGAACGATAAAAGTAAAAATAAAAGAAAGAGAGTAAAAAAATTTTAAATTTATCTTTAGTGACCTCATAAGATTATATAAAGTGATGATGAGTATTATTATTTTTTTATACTAATAGACCACACTAAATGACATATTTACCCTTCACTTTATATATTTTATCTTATTTTTTTAAGGACAAAACAATTTTATGCTTTTAATTATCGTTTTGGGGACGGAAGAAATAATTATAAATTTTATCAAACGAGTACAAACTCTCCTAAAATTTTAAATTTAGGCAAAAAGGGAGGTGAGGGCTATACTCTCTCCCTCCCATGTTATGTATAAAAAAATATTTTTATAATTTTTCAAAATATTATTATTATAAAAAATATACCTGATACAAGAGCGCGAGTTAAAACTCACCTCTCGTACGCTCCTACATTTATTATTAAATGCTTACATTTTGAAATGAATAGAGTAGTAAAGTGGATTCGGCAAAGGGAGCTCCTATGTCTTCGGCTATATTTGTTTGTAAGGATTACACTTTGAATATGACTATTAATCCAAAGTATTTTGCTTGTTTTCAAATTTAGACTTTGAATTATTAGTCAAAGAATTATAAAATGACTTAATAGTCTTGAGATCATAATTATAATCCAGGAATTATAATTATATGATTAATAGTTTTGAGATTATAATCTCATTAATTGTAGATTATAATTCCGATATTATAATTCTTGCAAACAAACATAACATTATAGCTTAGGTCAATTCCTAGGCTTCCTATGCGTTGTCCTTCTAGGGGGATATTTTTCTAGTGACATTCTACTGACCTTTTTTGTGAGTTTTTTTTTTTGTAGTACCTTCCAAAATATATATAGTATTTATTCCAACTTGAATTTTTATAGAAAATAGTGCTTTAGGTGTAATTGTGATACATACAAGAAATAGGGTTGTACAAACTGTACAGACCATGTTTCTTGTATGTATCAAAATTACACCTAAAATACTATTTTTTTACTCCCTCCGTCTCAGGATAAAAGTCATGGTGGACTTTTTACGCATATTAAGAAGAGGAATAAAATGACAAAATTGCACATAATAATGTCATTAAATATGAAGAGAGAATTAGAATAAGAAAAGTATGAGATATTTAATGCTACGGGCATAATAGAAAAAAATGTGTAAAAATTTGGTTATTAAAAGAAAGAGGACATTTAACATGTGACAACCCAAAATAGTAATAAAGACTTTTATCCTGGGACGGAAAGAGTATAAAAATTTAAATTGAAATAAATACTATACATTTTTTGAGAGGTACTACAAAAAAAAAGCAAAAAAAAAAAGGTCACTAGAATGTCACTAGAACAATGTCCTCCTAGACTTATTGGTTCTTTTATATGGGGTCTTATTTATGAATAAGTCTGGGTAGACCGGCGAACTGGACAAAAAAATGGGACATTTTCATTTTTTATTTTTTTATTTTTTTGCTTGTGACTCCCAAAAAATGTATAGTATTTATTCTAACGAGAATTTTTATAAAATATAGTGTATAACCCTGTTTTTGTATATGTATCCAAATTACACCTAAAATACTATATTTTGTAAAAATTTCTGTTGGAATAAATACTATACATTTTTTAAGAGTCACAAGCAAAAAAAAAATTTTAAAAATATCCTATTTTTCTGTCCCATAAAACTGTCTGCGTAGAAGGACTCCTTATTTATTTCTCTCTCTAATGTGTATATTTGTATTAGACTATATGTCATAATTATAATCTTTTAATTTTTCTTATTTGTGCATGTACAAAATAAAAAGTATCGTCTATTTTTTGTCATAAGAGATGTTTAAGATAAATTAATTACAAATGACTTTTTCTTGTAAGATAGTAATAAACAAGTTCCAAATTATACTTGTTGAATTTTATTATAGAACAAAATATCCTTAATTTAACTTTTACAATAAAGCGCGAACAATAAAATTTTATCGCGTATTTATCAACTCTATTTTTTTAAAATTGTAAACAAGTCTGATTGAACAAAACAGAGGGTTGTTCAGATTTGACTCAAAAAGTTAAATTCATACTCGAATTCGAATTATATTTGAAAAATTTTACTCATATTCGGCTCGACTCGAATATTAATTACTCGAATTCGATCCGACTCGAATCGAATTATATTCAAATTATTCGTAAGCTTCGAATTCAAACTCAAATTCGAGTCTCCACGTAACGACTAACTTTATAATACACATAATTATAAATTGAATTTATTATTTCACTTAAAAATGAGAAAATAAATTTACAACTACACTTTATAAATATAAAATCACAAAAAAAAGTAAAAATAAAATAAAAAATAAGAACTAATTATCCTAATTTTATTCAACTTTATACATATTATAAGAGAATATATTGAGTATTTACTTAAATATGTATCAACTGATCTCGTTTGTATTTATTTGAGTCGAGCCCAAGTCGCACCTGAACAGTTTAATTCGTTTACCACCTTATTAAATTATTTATTAATATTTAAACGCCCATAAACACATGTAGTCTGCAAAAATTACTAGTATTGCAGGATTACCTTATTTCAGAATTCAGACAATTGACATAGCTCTATTATATTTTCAAATAATTATATTAAAGTCCATATTAGCAAGACTTCCTTTACTTGAATTGTAGGGAGGGAAAAAAAGAGAAGAAATAATGATATTTTTACACGTATTTTTAATATTTTTATATTAAAAAAATTATCACGTGAAGTTTAATTTAAGGCCAAGAAAGCAAGCCATATCATAAAAATAGCCAGAATTTATTTAATTTGCAAAATAAAAATAGCCATAATTTATGTCAAAATTAGTATGGCAATAAACTCAAAAAACTGAGGATTAAGTTTGGGACTGAAGATACTAAGCAAAGAAATAATCTCTTAAAGCCCATGTAGGGAAGTACCCAAGTAATATATCATAATGCGCATGTAGCTAGTCTACAATGAAGCATCAGTTAAATCATCACAATCACAATTTAATATGGCTGCAACTCAATCGAGTCCAACCGAGTATTGAATTGCTCAAATTTGGTTCGTAAAATTTATCGAATATGTTGGGCCATAATACTTTAGACATGTGGGGTAGGTCTTGAAATTATTGGGCCGGTTCATTGGTCCGACCTAGTGGGTGGATAAAATCTTTATTTGAGGCATATGGAGTATTGGGCTGGAGCAGTGGGCCGATCCATTGGATAAGTATGGTTCCACTTGGACTTTGACCGGTGATGATTATGGGGATAGAAGTTTGACTGTCATCTCTGCATTGTATTTAATGAGGATTGAACAGGGCTTAGTCGGCTGCAGGCTGTGGGCCAGGGGAGGTCAGTGGCATGCAAAAGCAAGGAACTCACACAAAGAAAGGTAACAACACTTAACCAAATTATTATCTCTCTAGACACTAGATATTTTTCCTCCATTGTTAACCTTGTGATCGCCGATACTGACTCTCACGCCTGAGCTATCCTCCGACGATCAAGCCGTCAAGCTTTGGGTGTTGACTTGTTGAACTGTGCAGGATATCGAACGTGTCTTACGTGATTGGGACGTGAGGAAAGATCTTGGCGTTAACATTGGCGCTAGAAGGAGGGTTGTGTTCTAGTGTTCTTGAAGTTTTCAATCACAAGTTGTAGCTGCTCTACGTCGGAATCCATGGTGAAGAGTAGAACAGTTACTTCTAAAGGATAGCTTATGGCTATGACTTTGTCTACACAACGAGTATCCGTCAAGGATTGATTGAGTCATTCAAAGAGTGCTTTCGCGGTAATCGCCAAGCTGAGTTTACGAGGGTTCTCGCTCGAGAGCCCAAGGTGATGCTAGAAGAAGATTAATTTTTGCCGAGAGAAGACTCGACCATGGTGGGAAAAGGGTAGTAAGGCATACCGCTTAGAATTCTATAATCAAGTGGTCGATCGATGATCGATCAAGTTAGAAAGAAGTCTACACTTTAAAGACATGTCTCGAGGCCGTCCCTCGAGATCGTTAGAACCCAACAACCATTCTCCGATTGGACCAAGAGGGTACTCCGCCTATTGGTTTCGGGATTATGGTTGAAGCGAGTAGATGAAGACCCCAATGACCATTCTCCGATTGAATCAAGAACTTTCATACTATTGGTTTTCGGGATTATGGTCAAGCAGAGTAGATGAAGACCCAACATCCATTCTCCGATTGATCAGAAGAGGTATTTTCTACCTATTGGTTTTCGGGATTATGGTCAAGCAAATGTAGATGAAGACCCAATGACCATTTTCTGATCGAATGAGTAGGTACTCCGTCATATTGGTTTTCGGAATTATGGTCGAAGTAGAGTAGATGAAGACCCAACAGCCATTTTCCTAATTGACCGAAGAGGGTATTCTGCCCTATCGGTTCACGGGATCATGGTCAAAGCAGATCCAGAAGCCGCACTCATGAGAATTCACTGAGAGTACAACGCCCTGTGGAGACTCGTCTTCGGAAATGCTCGTCTAAAGTCAGAGGTCTGAATGGAAAATACCGATATCGTAAGAAACTTTGATGAGGTTTAAAGTCCAAATCGGCAGAAAGATGTTTGCCAATCTTTGGTACGTGGAAAGGGCCGAAGAATGCTAAGACGTTCCAGTGGACTTCGGGTTGTGAAGACTCCTTCCAGGGAATAACGACCTATCTTTCTTCGGTGCCTTTGTTGGTGAAGCCCGCTCCTGCTGTGCGATTGTATTTATATCTGGCAGCTAGTTCGTTGGCAGTGGGAGCAGTTTTGGTGCGAGAAGTTGGGGGTAAGCAGCACCCGGTTTACTATGTAAGTTGTGTCCTTAGGGATGAAGAAATAAGATGACGTTAGTTAGCGAGAAGCTGAGGAGTCCGACACAGCCGATGCGGTACTTCGGCAGAAGCAGGATATTCTTCTTCGGATAATCAGTACAACCGACTATCAGGTTCAGATTCAGAGCAGTCGATCACAATGATGACTCCATTACTAATGCCTTGTCAGAATTGGCTATTACCGAAGTGAACACCTTCGCTGATTCGATGGCATTCTTACTTCGAATCGAATTCTGGCTAAAAAAGTGAAGTACAAGGGTGCCCATTCTGTGCTTATTAATGGTGATCTTTATCGAAGAGGTTATTCTTCTCCATTATTAAGTTGTTTGGCTCCATCCGAAGCTGAGGATATCCTTCGATGAGTTTACGAGGATGTGTCAGCTGAATAGTTCGATCCTGCATCAGCCACTAAAAAGGCTATATTCGATTTATCTCCTATACCTTTTGCTGTCTGGGGGGTATTCATACTGGGTCCATTGCCTAGGGGTCAGGTTAACAGACGCTAGTTCATGGGATCAAAGTTTGAAGCGTTCAGTAAGGATTTCAGTAGCTCATCCATAGTCTGACAAGCACAACAAATGCCACCTCGGTGTTAGGAGGTTCGGGAGGATTCGCTGACCATTCGATGGTAGCCTCTTCGGCAGGTGGTCCTTATGAATTTGTCAGGCCTTGCATGGTAGGCAAATGTCATCGGTGTAAGGAGGTTCGGGTGGACTCGCTGACCATTTGATGGTAGCCTTATTGGCAGGTGGTCCTTATGACTTTGTCAGGCCCTTCGTGGTAGGCAAATGTCATCCTGTGGGTTTGTTAGGCCCTTCATGGTAAACAAATTCCCTATGAAGTAGATCTACCTCACACTTCGGTAACGAATAAGTATTGCATTACTTTATTACCTGATTTTTAAGTGTTGAGTTTGGGTCGCATTATTACTTGATCTTATCTGTTATATGACTTGCTTAGTTATTGACTAACAGTTTAAGATTATACATTTTTCAAAGTGATTGATGATGAATTATTGACAAGAAATGATCAAAGGTGTAATAAGGATAAGAATTTGTTAATCATTTCATTGATATCTAACTGTTTACAAAGGAGATATGTCTTTTCAGGGAGTCCTAAAGCTTCGGATGATATCTTTAAGCTTCTTTATTGTCCTCGCTGTCCGAAGAGTCGAGGAGAGCCGAGTTTACTTTGGCCATTACAAGTTTGGCTTTTGTATTTACTTCCTACAGACCTCAGATCCCTTGAGTATGTGGACAACTTCATTGTTCATTTCGGTGGACTTCTCGTAATTTGCTTCAATCTCCTTACTTAAGTCGATCAATTAATGGTGGGCCCAAATCCCTAAGAGTAGGGAGTTCTTGAAGTTCTCTTCAAGCTTTTGACGATGGGCCATTTTCTTTCTCGCACCTTTAGCTTGGATATCTTTATTTTGCTTGCTGTAATTGAGTTGGATTGGGCCGGATCTTGATTTTCTTCGCTAAAGTTTCGCTTTTCTTCAGAAAATCGATATTTATATCAGTGATGACTTGATGAGTGGCCCGGGACGTCTTCAAATCTTCTTTGGTTTGGGCAAGGTATTTCTGAAGGCACTCTTTGTCGTGAAGAGCAACTTTGAGATTACTTCTATCTTTCGCCAAAGCAGACTTAAGCAAGGTATTCTCTCTTCGAGCAACTTCCTCTTCGGCTTCGGCCTCTTTATATTTGGGACGGAGGCGTCCAAAGACAGTGTTTGCCTGCAAATGATCAATGTTAGTCAAATAGTTTAAAATTAATGGGTCGGGATGTAAATAGATAAGTTAAGCTTACTCTAGCTTGGTACTTCATTCCCTCGTCGATTAGGTCCATGATGGAGCTGTTACCGAACCGATGATCATCTGTGTTATAGACGAAGGAGTTGTAGAGCTGAAATGGGAATTTCTCATTGGATTCTGACCAGAGAGTGGGGGATCCCATGGCTTCGGGCCTAGATTCCGAAGAGTTTGATTTTCTTTTGCGATCATGTTTGGGTGTTCGCTCTACTTGTTCTTCGGACTCTTCGTCAGAAACAACGATTTCAACCGGGATATCCGGTGGAGGATCGGTGTCTGTTAGAGGTACTTGTGGCTCTTCGGAGGCTAGAGGATTCGCTTGGGTTTTCCTCTTTTTGGCACGAAGGATTCGAATCCGTTCGTCATGGGGTATATCGAGGAAGCACTCGGTGTGAGTTTGTGTGGGGGTGTGTTTGAGTTTTTGACCAGCTTGCTTTCTTCGGCGAGGCTAGCTTGTACCTTCAGTAGGAGTTGATTCGGTGGCTTGAGCTTCGGAAGTTAAAGGCTCTTCAGTTGGTACTTCGGTAAGGGTCGGCGAAGATGAACCCGAAAGGAATCTGTCTAGATCCCTTCGGTCAATCGACGTCGGTTTGATCAGAGTTACTGCAAAAGATGAAGAACAATTATTCAGAATAAATTACTGACAAAAATTGGTCAAGTTATACATTCATTTGGGTTCGGAACTTACATTTATGGTCGTACAACCATGCTTGCTTTCTTAGAAGTCCGAAGCTCCATTCCTTGAGGTGGATCTTCTCTAGAAAGCTCGCCATTTCTCTTACACGTTCCTTTGAAATATCTCCGAAGTTTGCAGAGATACGATCAGAAATGGTCCAGTCGGGTATGGAGGAGACTTCGGGTCCTTTAACAAAGAACCACTCCTTATGCCATCCCTGGTTGCTCGAGGGAGTGTCCATCAGGGGTCGCTTCTCAAACCTGGCATTAGGTTTGGGAGATTGTTTCTTTCAAGATCTTGAAGCCTCGTTCTCGAGATTTACCGGCTATGAACAGGGTGAAGAAGAAGTCGACAGCAAGTGGAATCCCTTGTTCGTGGCAGAAGGCGATAAATGCCATGATGTGGATGTAGGAGTTCGGGACAAGCTGGGAAAATCCCACACCTACGAACCTTAGTAGAGTGATGACGAAGGCATGGAGGGGTAGGTGAACTCCCTTTTCAAGAAGGGTTACCGGCATGGCGGTCCAGCCTTCAGGTCGCTGGTACATTCGTTCTTGGGATACTGGGGCCCTTACCAGGTGGGTATCCAGAATCTGGTAGCGGGTCCGAAAGTTACGCAGCTCGATTTCTATAACAGTGGAAGGAGTATTGGCATGTGGAAAGTATTCTTCACTCTTGAAGAACTCTGAAGGAGTTGGTGGTGTATTCTTGCTAGGGGTAGCAGCGGATTTGGGGTTTGGATCCAAAGCTTCTTTGATAAGGCTTGGAGGAATAAAGGCGATGGGAGTCACAGTAAGGGGAACCTCTTCGCCGGAATTCTGAGAAGCTATGAATGACGGTTTAATGATGGTTTGCAGAAAAAAAGAAAAATCTGAAGGAGGACGAGAACGAGAGGCGTCTGAAATTTGAAATGGCAAGTAAAACTGTCAGATTGGGGGAAATTAACTTTTTATACTGGCGGTCTCTTCAACTTTTCACACAGTTCAAGGGCGGCTCATTTAATGCCAGCGGTGATGAGACTTTGAAGAGGCGTCATCCTATTTTGGTCTTAAGTTGTTAACCGGATTGGGCTTCTTGATTGGGCTTCCGGTTTTTATTTAAATCTGCTATGGGAGATTTACCAATTGGGCCTCGGTGAGTTTCATTTTGGGCCTTTAATGTTCTAATCATATTCTTTTTGTCATGGACCGAGGACCTTTATACTCTTTCATTAAAACATCCTGTTTAAATAAAAGACTGGGGGACCATAATACTTTAGACATGTGGGGTAGGTCTTGAAAGTATTGGGCCAGTTCATTGGGACGACCTAGTGGGTGGATAATATCTTTATTTAGGGCCTATGAAGTATTGAAATTTGAGAAGCGTTAACGATCCATTGGATAAGTATGGTTCCACAGGGCTTTATTGGGGTGATGATTATGGAGATAGAACTTTGACTGTCATCTGTGCATTGTATTTAATGAAGGATTGGGATGGCTTAGCTTATTTGCAGTGGGTGGGCCGGAGGTCAGTGGCATGCAAAAGCTAGGAACTCACACAAAGAAGGTAACAACACTTAACCAAATTATTATCTCTCTCTAGACACTAGATATTTTTCCTCCATTGTTAACCTTGTAATCGCCGACATCGACTTTCACGCCGAAAGCTATCCTCGAGGCCGGCCAAGCCGCCAAGCTTTGGGTGTTGACTTGTTGAACTGTGTAGGATATCGGACGCGTCTTATGTGATTGGGACGTGAGGAAAGATCTTGGTGTTAACAGAATATAAAATAAAGTTTGATTGAGGCTCGTTTAGCTACCGAGTCGAGCACGATATTCGAATAATTTATCGAACTTTAAAATTTGCTCATATTTGAATTATTTATATTTCGAGTTTAGTTCGAATCGAATTTTTAGTCAAACGAGTACGAATAGAGTCCGAACTGTTTGCTTGCTCATTTTACGACCAAACAATTTACTGATTCAAAAAGTAATACAAACAAGATGCTTGAAACCATCAGTTAAACCATCACAATTTACTGATTCAAAAAGTAATAAAAAAACATGCTTGAAACAACAAGTGGAAGAGTAACAACTTTATTATTCACTCGTATAAATATAACATTCTTGTCCAAACAGTCTTGATTTTTTTTATTAACACACTGGTAAAATAGAGTAGTTTTACAAGGCAAAACTCAGCTCCCAACATCTGCATGATGCATGGAGGAGATAACAAAAATACAAAGAACAAATACAATCTTCCCAACGATGCTCCAGTGTTAACAAAGAGATTGAAGCTTGCATAAGCCGGCAACACAACTCCATAATCCGATCCTTCTTACAGTCTTCTGGTGAAAAAAGTACATACAGTTTGTAACATCCAAACTCGATATGGGGGAAGGAAAATAAAACACCCCCAATGATAATATGGTGTTATTGCCTATTGGTACTGATGTCATCTATAAACCCTTTTGGTTCACAACAACTTATTTGATATTTGAAAAAAACCAAAAAAATCACAACTTTTTTCCTTACGAAATCTTAATATGTAAAATGTATATAATCTCCCGGCAAAAAATCTGTAGAACTCAAAGAGTCCTGTATGAGGTGAGCCTACGCCTCTCAAGCTTCAATCTCCGATTCTTATCACTGTTTATTGGCTTCAATAGTCGATGCACTTCGATTTCAGATTGGAGCAAAGATTGCAGCCTCTTTAAATGTCCAGCGCATTGCTTGTGTTCATAAGGAATAGTGACATTAAAATTCTCCTCAAGTGGACTGTACTGTCTCTGATATGGAGATTGCCACTTAGCTTGCAAATAAGCAAGAGATCTCCAAGGAGGAAGAGGCATCGAGTTCTGCTTAAGAGAAGACCTTGCAGCTTCAACCATAACTTGAAGGAATTGTTTCAGTTTGCTCAAAGATCCCACATAAACAACAGGAAGGGAATTCAAAATTATGTCATAGGAGTCCACAGCTCTAGCTATTTCAAAGTGACTCCTAAAGTCGATATCTATGATCAAACGTTCAGGACTTCGACTATCATTGTAATTGACAACATCAATATACTCGTGATCCCCTGGATAAGAAGTGAAACAAAGGAAAATCAGCTACACCTACATTGCTTTGAGCAGACTGAATCGAGTCTATAGCCCCACCCCAATCCCAGTAATGGATGTCATATGATTTTTAGATCTCTATGAAAATGCACACATATAGTTTCTTATGATTCAGCTATTGCAATTAAACTTGCAGCAAGATAACTTGATGGAAACAAGTTTACGATTTCTCTCCAACAAATAATGGCTAATTCTAAGAAAATAGAAAAGGGTTTAGTATCTCTGCACACAAACGATCTAGTAATTACAAATAATAACATGCTGCCTCTGAGAATATCATTATCCCCCGTTGATGATATAAATATTATACACAGTTTGTTAAGTAACTCTAGGAAATATGGTTTCATACAAGTGAAAAAGTAAAATGAATTCAATAGCATACCTCCAGGAACCTTGCCACTACCCTGCCACTTGGATGCACACACAGCAGCATCATAACCAGAAAGTCTCAGAAGCTTCACCAGCGAAAACCTGATACAGCTAGCATTACATGGACCTAGCTTGACAAGGTGAAGGTCAATTTCATTGATTGATAGCATCAGAGAATTCACAACTGACAGCAAGTCGCTTTCATATTGATCCATCGACAGCTTGTAATACTGCAGAACAAGAGAAGACCAGTCAAAATGAGAGAATTTAAAGCTAAAACTATGGTCAACATTTCCCATGTCATTGGGGCTTGGAGGAAGTGCGAACATGATATTTTATTGAGAAAATTTTCTAGTATTAGGCGACCATGAAGCAACAGTAACATTCAGGGTTCCATCAAGGAAAGGGGTTACCATATGTAAAAGGAATTTTTCACAAATGAAAATAAACGAGAGCTTTTCCTAGGTCTAAATTATGCAACCTAAGCTTCTATCAATTACCATGTAGTCAAGCATGTTCAAAACATCAATCATATAACACATTTTATCCATTAGAGTATCAACAAATGATGCGTAAGTGGCTCCTATTGATGTTGGCCAACAGTCAACCAATTCGGAATTTTGGACAGATCAAGTGCCTATCTTTTTTGGACTTCCTTTTAGGGGTGGAGAAGAAGGGGGAATCTCTAAACAAGATACTACATCCTCCGAATGAAGTTGTCTCACAACCGTTCCATATATTTCTAAATTTTCTAGATTCACAGGGATGTCAACATATCCGTTCCATATACTTCCTGTATACTAGGCCTGCTGTCTCACAAGTCTGGCTACAAACCTTCAGGATTCATCTTATTTAAGGACTATAGAACTCATTCTCACTATCAGTTTTATAGAATTTGAAATTAATGTGTATATGTAGTGAAAGATTGTCCTTTGCAAATCAACCACTCTAAGAATGTTTCAGAACAAAATCAACAGATTGACAAAACATGTTTCAACATGTCTTTCCTGACACTTAAATTCATCTCTATGTAAATGAAATAGTTACTTGTTTCTCGTCTTAGAACCAAGAAATATGAGAACTTTAATACTAAATCTTATTTCTATAACAACATATTTGAAACTAAACAGTTGGAAATCTATCAAAATTAATAACATCTTAAAGCAGAACACAAAAAGGAAATTATATTAAAAGATCGGAAATTGTTAAATCCACAACAAAAATTGTTATTTCCATAACAAAAATGTCGCTGTAAATGTATATACAGCTACATTTTTATTGTGGAAATAACAAAAAGTGTTGTGTATTTAACAATTCCCTAAAAGAACCCTCCCAATAGGGCCTCATTTAACAGAATTACCTAGAAGGCAATAACAAAGTTTCAAGAAAGTTGACCAAAACAAATCAACAACCTGAGAAAGCAAATTTGCTTATCTGATTTTAAGCATGTCATTTCCTTAAACATGAAACAAGATACTGTTAATCTGCCACTGTAAAGCAAATAACACAGAAATACCAACCCAACAATTCAAAGATGAAAGCTGAATTTATATATATATATACACACACACAGGTATAACATGGCTGTGTTGCCACAACTAGCTGGCATATACATACTAAATTCCAAAAAAGGTTTAGAGAGAGAAGCTAACCGATATGTTGTCGGAGAGGTGAGCAAGATCAGAGAAACCAGAATCGCTATCACTACTGTACCGATGGGATTCAGGCCCCCCACTTCCATTTTCCAAGAAATCACTGACCATGACTGCTAAGTCATGCTCGCTCTCAAGGCTGAAACCACCATCATCACCACCGCCACCAGCCATTCTCAACCACAAGTCACCGGTAGCTTCACAAACTCCACAATCCATTACGCCAACCAACCAATTTTTAAAAATATCAAATCACCATCAAAAGCATCACATATTCTAAATTCTTCATCATTTCATCAACACCCAATTATTTATAAGAACCCTAAAATTCCCAAAATTGAACAATCTGTTAAAACCCCAATAAAACAGAATTCTGAAATAATCAACCTAACCCTTAACTATTCCAATAGTAGAATTCAATCACAGAGCTATATAAATTGAATTATCAATTATGTTCTTCAAACAAATTATACTTTCAAACAAAAATTAAATCTTTCAATTTCACAAAGGTGTATATATCTATAATCAATCGTGGGTTTCCTTTATATATCAATAATTTTCAAAGAATTGAACTGGGAATGATGATAATGAAAAGATGATCCAGAGGGGTGAGAGAACAAGATTAAGAAATGTTTGGCAGACCCAACCCAGAGGATGAAGAGACGAAAGGAAGAAGAAAGGCGAGCTCTTATAAAGGCTAAAAATGGTTATGAAATGACGATTATGGGCTTCAAGGTATTTCGTAATGACCAAGTAAACGTGTTACGTATGCCATTTATTTCGAGCTAAAATGGATAAGGGTGAAAATGAATCTGGACGCATAACATATGGACAGTACACTTCTTGTGGTTTAATTTTGAACTACTCTACCAAATTCAATAATAATCGGTATATTCCACTTTTATTTCATTCATCAAAATTAAATAGAAAATTGTTGAGTTATGTTATATACTAGATGTGTGTCTCCGACATTATATAGACAGTAGGATTTATTCTAAATTTTAGAAAGGTTCAGATGATTTATTGAGTGGATAAAAAATTTAAGATTATTTATATTTTATTAGATAGATAGATGGTGAAATTTATTCAAAACTTTGGACGGCCAAAATGATTTATTGAGTGAGCGGAAAATTCAAAATAATTTGTATTTTATTAGATAGACTAGATGGGTCCCGTGCCTCCGGCACTGTATGGACGGTGAAATTTATCTCAAACTTTGAACGGCCCAGATGATTTATCGAGTGAGCGAAAAATTCAAAATTATTTGTATTTTATTAGATAGATAGATAGATTTTATTAGATAGATGGATAGTGAGATTTATCCCAAATTTTGGACGACCAAAATAATTTATTGAATGAGCGAGAAATTCAAAATTATTTGTATTTTATTAAATAGATTGTGATAAATTTATGTTGAAAATATATATCAAATTATAATTCTGAAACTTAGTAATTATATAAAAAATCTATTTATTAGATATACTTCTAAAAAGATTACTGCTAGTATTAATAGTAGGTAACTTTTTATACATATATATAATAAGTAGGGTCCTCTTATAATTCATATCAATCTCATATATTAATAAATTTAATAATTATAATTTAATATAAATTTATCACAATATATAACTAAAAAGTTAAACTCAAAATGCATCCATAATCCATTGGTTTAGTATTTGAACCTAAATACATACATACTGATGCAGGGAAGAACATTTAAAAAAAATCACGAAGAATATTTGTACTTATTTTATTTTTATTTTAATTAATTTTGATTTATCTACATCTATGTAAATATTTGTACTTATTTTATTTATTTTTATATCTAACTGAATTATTAGATCTAGGATGATGATAAGTTAAGTAATTAATATCTCATAATGAATATTTCTCTCTTTTATTATTTATATTTAATGAATCAATAATTTTGCCTCACGTATTATTAGTAGAATACCTTCATGCGAAGTTCTTATTTGAAATTTGATAAATAAATATTTATATATTATTATTATTATTAAAATATAAGTTTTTCATAATTTATACTTGTTCAATAAAATTTTGATGAGTTGTTATTAACCCATGTCAATTATAAAATTCACTAAATTAAAATAAAGAGAGATCAAAGATTTAGTTAATTTAGTTTGGATTTTTATTTATTTATTCTTCAAACTATGTAGACATAGTCGTAGCATATTTTGAATTATAAAAAGAAGAGATTAAATTATTTGTTATGATTGTTACTTAATGAATTTGGATTTTAGATGTTTTTTATTAGTTTACATCTTTAATTACTTTAATATTATTTGATTTTTTCTTTTTAATTTTATTTAATCATCTTCTTCATCTTAAATTTTTAGTTGGCCAATATTATTATTTTGTCTTTTAAATTGTTATATCTAGTTATTTGATCTTTCAATTTTTATTCTTATTTTATTTCTATATTATTCTTAATATCATCAAGTTGTATATGATCATGATCATAGTGGAAAGGAATTGTTAAATTTATAATATTTTTTGTTATTTTTACAACAAAAGTGTCGCTGTAGATATATAGTGACGGTAAAAACCGTCGCTATAGAATCTATAACAACACTTTTATTATAAAAATAACATTTTATATTATGAATTTTACAGTTTCCTAGTGAAAATATTTCCCCAATCATCATAAAGTGGCATCAATATGTACTACCATTTCCAGGGACCAACACGAGAAATTTCTGGATCTCTAAATTTTGAGAGACACCATTATAATTTATTTTATTTTTTTCTTTGACTCTCAGTATAGTATTTTTTTTAATTGGAATTTTTTATAAAAATTTAGTAATTTTAGTGTAATTTGGATACATATAAAAAATAGTGTTGTACAGTCTGTGTAACACTGCTTTTTATATGTATCCAAATTATACTTAAATCACTTAATTCTGTAAAAATTTCAGTTGAAAAAAATATTTTACATTTTTTGAGTCAAAGGAAATAATAATAATAATAATAATAATAATAATAATAAAATTTTGGGACCGGTCGAAATTCCCCGGTCAATGTAGAAGGACGGTTATGTACAAGGATAAGTTTGTGTTGATTACAAAATATATTAATATATGCAATTGGAGAAAATTATAAAAAGAGTTCACTTATTACACATTTCTCCAATAAAATTACTACTAATACTTATTTATCGAAACTAATCGACATAAACATTTGTAAAATATATTATTTTACGTATCCGAAAGAAAACAGATATTTCCGCATAAACATTTGTAAAATCGACATAGTTGACTGGACTTATCCGAAAGGAAATAGATATTTTCGCATAAAAATTGTCACTATAAATCCTATAACGATAATTTTTACCGTCGCTATACATTTATAACAACACTTTTTACGTAAAATATCAATTTCTTATCCGAAATATAGACAGTCAGGTGGGACAAATTGCATTTTTTTTATTGTTAAGACTCACATTTTAATCATGTGAATGCCAACCGTTTCATTTATGATCTCATCTCTTTTTTGCATGGAAGCCGCCGTCTATTTTTTATTTTATTTTTTATTATATGCCGAACAAATATAATAAAAAAAAAAATTTAAGAGTATTTGTAAAGTGAGATTATTTTTTAAAAATAATGAGTAAAATTAATTAATTGTGTTCGTATATGTTACAAGTCGTTTGTGTGTGTGTTTTTTTGTACTACATCTAGAGTTTCTAGCTTGACAATTCGTTTTAGGTTATAAAATTCTTTTAAATATTATGAATTAATGTAATTGAGATTTTAGTGGAACTTATTCGTGAACGAATAAGTCAAAGCATTTTATTGTTCAACATCTATTCGTGAACAAATAAGTCAAAACATAATTAATTAGGAGTTAATTTTAGAGTTATTTTATATAATGTGAGTTAACTTCGTTCGTATGAATTATTCCCTCCGTTCTTTAATATAGGCCGTTTTAGACATGTGCACAAGAATTAAAGAAATGATTGAAAAGCATTAACTATATTATCAATTGTCTATAATACCCTTCACCTCACTTATCTCATAAAATATGGATAAAAAAATTAGGTGGAGTAATAAGGGGCAATTTAGAAAAAATAGTAATCAATTCTCTTAAAAAACCACAAAAGACAAATAATTAGGAATAAAAAATAGAGTCTAAAACGACCTACATATAGGAATGGAAACTACAAATTCAATAATACAATTGTCGTGCAAAATATGATAACACATACTGTGAGTTTAACTATAAATATTGTCTTCTAGACAATATCCACACTTAAATAAGTCCTCATTATAATTATTCAAACACTATTTTACATAAATAGTGAGGACTGCTAAAACATCTTTCTAGAACCATCACTCCATACCCCGACTAGATCCTGTTATGTTCTCACCTCCTGAGAAGAAAAATAGAACAAAAAGAAAAAGGGTGAGCTCAACTAGCCCAATAAAGAATATTATGACTAAGATAATATACAATAAATTATCATTAGTTTTCAACAGGGAAAATCTGATAAAATATAATAGACAACAAGTTTTAGATCAACAACTACAGCGGAAACAACAATCCATTAGAAGAGTCAAGTAGAGAATGAATTCTACTATTTTCTAAGATTTAGAATTAAGTCCATCATCAATATTTTATCCATGTAACATCAATTAATATATATCTTTAATCAAATATTCATCTTTGCACTACAGGCCAAAGATATTCATTTGTATCAGCAGTCGGTCATGTTCATCTCAACACATGTTCATCTTTGCACTATAGGCCAAATATATTAATCAGTTAATCATTCATCTTTGCACTACAGGCCAAAGATATTCAGTAATATCATCATTTAAGACTGAAGATGATAAAAAATATTTTTAAAAAAATAAATCCAAGTGAGATGAAGGACAAATATTAGGATTCAGACATCGCTTATCCAAGATCAATAATACTCCATAATAACAAATTTTGAAGCATGATTCAAAAATAAAGATCAAAATATGGATACAATCAAAGATAGTAACCATAATAGACATCTTGGACACAAAATTTTTTTTTTATTTTTCGGTGAATAGTGCCGTATTCGTGAATAGTAACCCCGACATAAAAAGTTCCAAATTTGATAAAAAGTTCAGTCCAATATTTTAAGATAATGATATTGAAAGAAATAATATCATTTACTGAAGAAAATAACATCCCTTACCTCAAAGAAACAAGATTTCGGAATGAAATGCCTGGATATGATCTTTGAATGAAACTTCAGATCAATAAAGAACTCTCAAAGTATCTAAATACTCACAAAATACGCTCGATAATATAGAGAGAAAGCTTATGTTTACGGTGTGATTTTCAATTCTAACTTAGCCTCTATTTATAGAAAATATTAAGACGCCAAGCAGGACTTGACCAACACCGATTGCTTTTACATGCTACTATTGCCACCCACCACATTTGAAATTCAATTTGAGCACATTACTCACCAACCAAAAGTGGGGTCCACCAATTCTAGAATTTTCCACCAAAATGATAAATTCCGAAACTTCAACAATTTCTGAACCAGTCACCTCTTAAAATTTATAATAAATCATACGTTCATTTTTAATGGTTCAACATTTGTGGATATATACTTAACTTATATATTTATAACATATCCAAAAATCACAACGATCCAACGGTCGGATTAAAAATTATAACTCACGCAATATATCTCAAGAACACTGGTTTGATTTTTTAATACCTCCATTCCGACAAAATACTGATAAAACACCTCAACATTAATTCTTTCATTTATAACCACATAAATAAATCCATCATTTAAATCCGCATCAAATAAATATTTTCTTATCATATAAATCAATAATTAATTATTCACAAATAATATTACAGAATCACATTTATGACAACCAGGCAGTTCTCAGGAAAGAAGGAGCTTTCCGATAAGGATTTCTCCTTACTGGCGCGCAATTAGGTGACCAAATCTCTCCTTGACAAAACTTTCTAGACATTGCCAATAATGCTATCTCATAATATTATTCAAATAATATGAATTATTGATCCGATAATGGGAAATACTGTGCAGTGACAATTATTGAAACAACAATAATATAAACTATAATCGCAACAATTATTGAATCAATAAAATAAAATATTAAGCAAGAATTCATCGTGAACAATTATTGAGTAGTGGCTTTCACGTAAGAATCAATAATTCAAAATATCATGTGCAAAAATCGTAAGTGCTACATACAAGCAACCACGCCAGACATCAGTAGTTTAACCACCGGGTATTCCAACGGTGTTAATCTGTGAATAACTACGCCAATTATTTGTAAAAACTCAAATTTGTCATTTTCTTTATCCGACCATTATCCGTTATGGGGCCCATTAAATGACTTGCACCGTCGCATTTAATATTCCCCGACAGAAAGAATATTCCACGACCAAACGAATATTCCCCGACAACAATGAATATTTTATAACCACTTGCTTATTTTGCAAAATTTGCACATTTCACCCATAACCAAAACATTATATCAAATTAACACCTTATTATTCACAACAATAATTAGAAGAAATTCGATTTTATTTATAATAAGTTGGGTTCTTGCAAACACAGCTAGTCTTAAATATGGAGAGAGCTCTCTTTATGCAGGTGAGACCCTCTCCTAGATCTCTCCTTTTGTACTTTTCTTTATATTTTTCTCTTTTATGAGAATATTTTATTATAATTTCTGGAAGACTTTACTTTCTCCAATTGGAAGACTTTTTCATTCAGATTAAACACCCCCTTACTCTAGGGGTGTTCATTTTACTCGATTTTTTCAATTTTTTGGTTTTTCGAACCGGACTGAACCGATCGGTTCTCAGATAAAAAGCTGAGTCCTGCTTTAAGTACAAAAAAACTGATATATACCGATTTTTGGGTGCTAGGTTTTTGGTTTTAAGTGTTTTTATAGTTCGGTAAAAATCAACCTGACCTAGAGATATATCTAGGTTTTAATTTATTTTTTTATTAATAATTTATTAAAATAATGATTATAATAATAAAAATAATAATAATATTAATAAAAATAATAATAATAATAAAATAATGATTATAATAACAAAAATAATCATAATATTAATAATAATAATAATAATAATAAAACGATAATAATAATAATAATAATAAAATAATAATAAAAATAATAATTATATTAATTTTCGGTAAAAACCGATACCGCCGATTCGGTATATCGGTCCAACCGGTTCTGATATCGGTATCAATATTTGGCCTATTTCAATTTCGGTTCGATTCAATTCGGTACCGGTCCGATTCGAGCCGGTTTTTACCAGATGAACACCCCTACCTTACTCACAAATATTTCTGGGTTATTTGATAAAGGACAAAAGGAATTCACCAAAAAAAAACCCAGAAAAAGTAAACATTCTTTCACTTTGTAAAGTTACAATTATTTATGAATTAACAAAATACAGGTTACAAACTAAGACTATTTCTTCTTATTAAAAATAAATATATTTTACTCTTGAACTAAAAACATAAATTCAATCAATTGAACACAAATATTAGTATGCATCCCTACATAAACATCAACTAGAAATCTAGAATGCAACAACATTTACTAAAATAATCTTTTTCTAAAAATTTATATTACATTTGGATTAGAGGAATAATTAAGGTGAGAATGTAATTACTCATTCTCATTAAAAAAAAAATATATTTGGTTGTTCTATTGAAATGAATCATTCGCATTTCTATCAAATTTATAAATTTTATTTTTTAGAGCAGAATATGAAATAACTCATTTAAATCAGAAATGGAATGAATCATTAAAATTTTTAAAGAGTCAAACATTGGTTGCTTGACCTGTAATAAAAGCTATAAAAGCAAAGCAGATGGGAGGAAAGTGCGAGTAGGATGCTTGGTTGCAATATAAATATGGTTAATGTCTGATTTTGACTCGACTCAAGGCGACTGTAGATGGTTATACGTCTTGGTCAACCATTAAAGCAACCAATTTAAATACAATTATTTTATTATATTATTTATAAGGGTCCTTTACATAAATATACAACATTTAAAAAATAATTACACTATTAATGTACTCATAAAAAATTTACATAATTAATACACTTTTTATATTTATTTACAATATTAGTGCAATTAGGATTCTTTAATTTAGGAAATTAGTATAGGATTTAATTCATAATAATAAGGAAATCTAAAATTAAGGAGAAATAACTACCATAATTAATAATTCAAATTCAAATATCTTAGATCTAACAAACAAAACAAATTCAAATTCAAATATTCAAAGTTTGGTAACATCATCTTCCTCCTCCCCTTCGCCGGTCATCTTCCTCCTCCCCTTCGCCGCCGCTTCAACACCATGGACGCCGACCATCTTCCTCCGCTACACCATGGACGCTGGTCATCTTCCTCCGCTTCACCATGGACGCCGCCGCTTCAACACCATAGACGTCGACGCCACACAATTAACATTGGGTCGTGATATTTCTATTTTGGGTAGAGTACATTGGGCCTACTCACATAAAGAATCCATTGGGCCTTTATTTTTAATCCGTTAAAGCCACTAGACCCAGTCACCATATTATATCCGTTTTAATCTTTAAGGCCGGGTCGGTCTAGTGGATCGACCCATTAGATATTTTAATATCTGTTACTTTGACTTGTGATGATGAAAAAGCATGACGGTTGACTAAGGCTCCTGCCATGCATTAATGTGGAT
Organism: Panax ginseng; assembly: GCA_020205605.1. Classification (NCBI taxonomy): domain Eukaryota; kingdom Viridiplantae; phylum Streptophyta; class Magnoliopsida; order Apiales; family Araliaceae; genus Panax; species Panax ginseng. Next base: position 119,001,270 of record CM035143.1, on the reverse strand, counting down.
GGGATCATAGCCGGCCGGCGGTAGAAAAACAGTGGCCAAAAACAGTAGATAAACCTTATACACTCGGCAGAGCCCAACAGTCGAAGGGGTGTCGGTGTAGTAGTGGGTGGCACACAAGAATCGTGCAAAGATAGTATAACCAAAGCAAGGAAGCCATCGCCTGCAGAAGTGCGTTCTCACACATATTAATTTTTTGATTCTCCCATACACACGACCGAGAATTATTATCTCTCTCAAAAACACTAGACCATACATTCCTCCATCGTTAACCTTGTGAAAGACATACTAATTCTCACGCTCGAAGCTATCCCCGACCGGAACCGCCGCTGAGCTTTCGGTGTTGGATTGTGTTTCTTGTGCGGGGATCGGACGCGTCTTACGTGATTGGGACGTGGAGAAAGATCCTGGCGTTAACATTGACGCTAGAAGGAGGGCTTTTGAGTTTTAGTGTCATCAAAATTTTCAATCACAATCGTTTAACCTACTTGGAAGATGATGAGGAGTAGGGATGGTACGCTGAGAAAAGGCGGCGATGGTCATTAGCTCGCCATCTTTGCCTCGTGTTTTGATGAAGGATCGTCTGGGTCCTTTCAAAAGTGCTCACGAGAGAAACGGCTTCTAAGCATAGTTCGAGGATCTTCGTCTCAAGATTCTGGCGAGGCATGAACAAAGACTGGTTTTCGGTGCGGATGAGGAGCGAGATCATGGTCGAGGACAAGTGGAAGGCTCACCGACCAAGATTTATCATAGAAGTAGCGAGGAGGATAGAGTCGCCAAAGTGGCGAAGATGGGCGGACGAAGCGAGATAGAGCCATGAAGGTCTGTTAAAAGCAAAGAGAAGATATAGCCAAAACAGATGCTTGGTGGCGGAATTACGGACGAAGCATCTAGCCGTGATCGATCAATCAAGGACGAAGCGGGCATAAGGAGGAGTCATGACGAAAGGGTAAGGAGCCAAGCGTTCCATGCGTGTTTCTAGGATCATTCTCAAGTAGGAGGAGATCGAGGAGCAGAACTCCCGTGGCCTCGAAGAAGGCGATAATGGCCAATTACTCTCGGCATCGAGATGATTATCGCAAAGGAGCGAGGTCAAGGAGGTCGTGCACTCAAGTCGTGGTAATGGACTATCAACGTGATCATTCTCACCACAAGGAAAGAGTTACTGCAAAAGCGGATCAAGAAGTCCTCCAGGCGATGGGATCGGCGGGGAGGAGGTCGATCCTCTCGAGAGACATAATGTTGTTCACGAGAAAGAGGTTTCCCCACGGCTGAAGGCGTTGATTTTTACAGTAAAGGAGCTGAGAGAGCTCAGAAAGCAACTGGCTGGGGTCCAGCAGGTGAAGGACGTTCCGGGAAAGAAAGCATCCCTTTTTTCTCGGATATTCTCAAAGAAAAGGCGGATATCACTAAAAAATTGCCTCGCATGGAAAGTTACGATGGAACCGGGGATCCTTATGACCATAGCCAGGCGTTCGACCGGCTAATGGACTATTACGACTTCACTGATGCTGCCAAGTGCCACACCTTTGTTACGACGCTGAGAAAGGATGCGAGACAGTGGTTGGGAACTTTGCCTTCGGATTCGATATCCTCTTGGACCGAACTTTGTGACAAATTCCATGCCCGTTTCGGGAGTAATCGAAGAAGAGGAAAGCGTACGGGTTTTTTGGCACAAATCCCGCAGATTTACCAAAGAAATCTTTTGGGCGAAGATGTAAAGAGGTTCGAGAAAGCGATCGGTCGGTGTCCGATCTTAATGATCTCCAGGATGTAGGTTTGTTCCAGAATGGGTTGGATCTGGTAAAGTCCGAAAAGTTGGTGAAGAAGTTGATGTTCAACCATCCAAAGAGCTTGGCCGAAGCCTTTGACAAGGCAGAAGGCTACATCGTTGTGGAAGAAGCTATGAACAGCCTGAAGCATCCTCCTTCGGGTCAGGTGAAAGAGTCAGTAGCTCCTAAACCCGAAGTTGAACAGAGGAGAACGGGGGGGTATAATGATCGGACGGAGGCGATTCGAAAAAATACAATAATTCTGGCAGTAAGAAGCGGTCATCCCTCCGTTCCTACTAGAAGGTGAATAAGGTCTACACCAAACTAAACACCGATAGATCGATAATTCGGATCAAATCGTAAATCAACCTTTCTTTGAGCCACCCGTGATAACTACCAAACCCAAGGCGTGGTAACTACTCGTAAGTATTGTGGCTATCATCAGTTGGTTGGCCACGACACTAATGAAAGTGTTGCAATTTGAAAGACTTTGTGGAGAGGAAGATTAAAGATGGCTTGTTGGTGCGAAGATGTGGGTAGTAAATGATCAATGAGAACATTAACCGCATCGCTTTATTCGGGGACGGTTCAAAGGGCTCAAAGATCGCCGCCAAGGCATGTCATCGATGTGATAACCGGTGGATCTGCAGGGAAGTTGATAGGGAAGAAAGAAGCGGCTTACGGATTCGGCCATGATCGTGACAGATGCTCCCCTGAAGGCGGATAGACCATTCCCCGGGACTGTCATATCATTTACCGACGTTGACTATCCTTCGGAACCCATCGAGCCACATGAGGGGGCTTTGGTGATCACAGCGCAAGTGGGCACGGTGGACATGAAGCGCATGATGATAGATAATGTATCTTCAGTGGATATTCTGTACGCCCATGCCTATCAGAGGATGCACCTTGATGGGCAGAAAATGGAGGTCGGGCAGGAAGCTCCTTTATACGGCTTCAGTAATGATCCGGTCAAAGTTGCAGGCACTATTGAACTCCCGGTTATCTTCGGCACAGCACCCCGGCAGGTCGAAATAGTATGTAAATTCTATGTTGTGCACGTTGATTCAGTTTACAACGCTATACTGGGAAGACCTACTTTAACTGCTCTCCAAGCTGTGACCTTCATCCCTCATTTCAAAGTCAAATTCCCCACGGCTCATGGAGTAGGAGAGGTGGCGGGGGACTTGGATCTAGCCCGACGATGCTACAGGAATGCTGTCATTTCCTCCGGAGTGGGGGTCAGCAAACAAAAGCAGGCGATGACAATTGAGATTGAGCCCTTTACCGAAAGTAGTTCTGAACCGATGGTGGTTCCTGCCGGAGGGACGGAGGAGGTCGAATTGATCCTTGGAAAGCCGGACAAGACCGTGAAGATCGGTTCAGGTCTACCAGAACCTCTTCGGACAAACCTTATAGAACTCTTCTGTTTGCTATGCGGATATTTTGCATGGGAACCAAGGGACATGCCCGAGTTAGTCGGAAGATAGCCGAGCATAGCACGAATGTAGATCCCTCGAAGAAGTTTTCTCAAAGAAAAAAAAGACGGATCTTTGCCGAACGACGTAGAAAAATCATTGATGAGGAAATAGCAAAGTTGTTGGTGCCGACTTCATCTATGAAATTGATTATCCCGAATGGATGGCGAATGTGGTGTTTGATACGAAGCGAGAATGGAAAATAAGCGGGTTTGCATCGACTACACCGACCTCAATAAAGCTTGTCAGAAGGACTTTTATCCTCCGCCCATATTGATCAAACTTATCGATGCCACTTGGTGTATGCATTACTATGCTTTATGGATGCTTTTTCGGAGTTATCACCAAATATCCATGCGTAAAGAGGACATCCCAAAGAGCGTTTGTTTATTACACACCGTTCGGTGTATGCCTAAAAGAAGATGACTTTTGGCCTTATAAATGCTGGAGCCACTTACCAGAGAATGATGAACTTCATCTTCGATAGGCAGCTGGGAAGGAACATGGAGGTATACGTCGATGACATGATCGTGAAAAGCATGCGAGTTCGAGTCATTTAGACGATCTAGAGGAGTGCTTTCAGACTGTCCGTCATCGTCAACTGAGACTTAATCCGGCCAAGTGCACTTTCGGCCTCGGTGCAGGGAAGTTTCTGGGATATCTTGTCAGTCAAAGGGGTATCGAGGCCAATCCGGAGAAGATTCAGGCCATTCTTGATATGAAGACTCCTCGATCGTTCAAAGATGTCCAACGTCGATTGGCGGGATTGCGACTTTCTGCGAAGGTTAAATCGCCAGATCTGCAGAGAGGTGCCTTCCTTTCTTTCGATACATTGAAAAGGACAGAAGAATGCGAAGACGTCCAGATGGACTACGAGTGTGAAGACGCCTTCCAAGGCATAAAGGTGTATCTTTCTTTGGCTCCTTTATTGGTGAAGCCCGCTCCAGAAGAGACCTTATATCTGTACCTTGCAGCAAGTTCGTTAGCGGTTGGTGCAGTACTGGTTCGGGAGGTCGATGGAAAGCAAAGATCCGGCCTATTATGTCGACCACGCTGCGCGAGATGCTGAAACCAGGTATCCGAATATTGAGAAATTTGCCTTCGCCTTGATAATTGCTAGTAGAAAGCTTCGGCAGTATTTTCAAGGTCGGCTCCTAGTCTTCTACACGGATCAGCCATTGAAGAAGGTGATGGGCAAGCCAGAAGTTTCAGGAAGATTAGCGGCGTGGACAATGGAGTTGTCACATTTTTTCATCGAATACCATCCACGAACCGCTATCAAAGGTCAAGCTTTGGCCAATTTCATGGTAGAATGTTCGTTCACCGAAGCAGACGCCGAGTTACCGAAAGCTGAATCGTCCGATCGAGCAGTTGCAGTTCTTCAACAGGAGCAGAATGTTTGGACTCTATATGCAGATGGTTCCTCTACCCTAACTCGAGTTAGTAAGGTGAATTATCTTGACAAGTCCGGACGGGTTCAAAGTTCAATGAGCCATCGATTCGGATTTAAAGCGACAAACAATGAAGCCGAGTATGAAGCAGTCTTTAGCGGGTGTTCGATTGGCAAAAAGTCTAGAGGTCCAGAACCTTATCATCTACTGATGACTCTCGGTTGGTTTTCAAGCACTATCGGGGATTATGAAGCTCGTGGAAATCGGATGATCAAGTATCTGGCGGAGTTAAAGGACCGACTTCGATGATTTCGCCCGTCATTTAATTTCGGGGCATAGAGCGTAATGACAATTCCATCGCCGATGCATTGTCGAAGTTGGCTACTACGGATGCAGATGTTTTAATGGATCATTTACTTGGAAGTTCTGCTGCAGCCGGTAGAGTGTTCAACATGAAGCGTTGATGTGTATCGAAGCGATCTAACCTTTGGATGACCCTACATCGAGTATTTAGAGATGGCGTCCTTCCTTCTTGGATCGGATGTTGGCAAAAAGATCAAATATAAGAGCGCCAACTTTGTTCTTATTGATGGGGACCTTTATCGATTAGCCTTTTCTTCACCATTATTAAAGTGTTCGGTCCCATCCGAAGCGCGAATATGCTCTCCGGGAGGTTCACGAGGAATTTGTGGTGACCTATACGGGTCGCTAAATCTTTGGCTTACAAAGTACTTCGGCAAGGATACTATTGGCCTACAATTTTCAAAGAGGCTACATCGTATGTCAAGAAATGTGAAAAGTGCCAACTCAACAGTTCGATCCCACATCAGCCACCGGAAAAGCTATACTCGATTTTATCTCCTATACCCTTCGCTGTCTGGGGGGTAGATATATTGGGTCCATTGCCTAAAGCTAAAGGTCAAGTTAGCTTTGTCATAATTCTTTATTGATTACATGACTAAGTGGTAGAGCGAAGCCACTTGTTAATTACGAGCAAGAATGTTTGAAGTTCATAAAAGAGTCCGTAGTATTTCGCCGGGATCCCTAGAGTATTAATATCGGACAAACGGACTTGATTAAATGGGATCAAAATTTGAAGCATTTTAAAGGAATTGGGATTGAAGATAAGAAGACTTGAGTGGCTCATCCACGGTCGAATGGCCAAGTTGAGGTGACCAACAGAATGACTCGCCGAAGCAGGATCAGCCGCAGATGGATGAAGCTAAAGGAAGATGGCGGAAAGAGTCGCTTTCGGTGTGGTGTGGGCTTATCGGACTACACCGAGGACTACCATTCGGGATTCACCTTTTCGACCGCCTATGGTAATGCGATGCCTTAGTCCCCGTCGAAATCGGATCTCCAAGTCTTGGTCACCAATACAAAGAAATATACAATGACGAAGGATTGAAGGCCAATTTGGATCTCGCTAGAAGAAGTCGAGAGGTTGTTTCTACTTAAATTGGTCGCTTATCAACGAAGAGTAGCTAAGCATTATAACAAAGGAGTCAAGCCGCAGATTCAAGTAGGAGACTTCGTCCTCGGAGAAGTCAAGCTTCTACACCTCAAAACACGGAAAGTTAATGCCAAACTGGGAAGGGCCATATGAAGTGATCAAGTATCAACAGGGCACTTATCGGTTAAGGGCATTAGATGGTTCGAAATCAAAACACACTGCACGTCAAGTTGGCGGGCGGAATACTTTCAATAAAGATCAAGTTAATTCATCTAAGTCTCAGATATTATTGTTCATTATCAATAAAAGACACTTTTTCACTATTGATCCCGGTCCTATTTGTCCTATGGTCACTATGGTGTAAGGAGGGTAGGACTTCTTTGGCCATTCGATGGCGAAACCCATTTGTCGTTTCTACCCCGAGTGGTGAGCGAAGGATCCTATATTGATTTTACCAGGTGGTAAATCAATGGTCACTATTGGTCTGGTCCTATTTGTCCTATGGTCACTATGGTGTAAGGAGGTATGGTAGGACTTCTTTGGCCATTCGATGGCGACCCATTTGTCGTTTCTACCCCGAGTGGTAGACGAAGGATCCTATATTGATTTTACCAGGGTGGTAAGTCAATGGTCACAAGTGGTCCTTATATCTTGATCCTTATATCTTGGTTTTTATATAATTGTTTTACCCCGAGTGGTAAACAAATGACCGATCTCACACTTCGGAACCGATGAGTATGTGTTACTTTATTTTATTTAAGTGTTTGAGTTCAAGATTTTCTGCTCGATTAAGTTAAATTTCATCCATGAAATTCAATTCCTTCGTCTCATACATTAACTATTATATGTCTTAAGCGATTCTATCGTTTAGGTTCATTTTCTCGATATTGAATTATCGACAAGAAACTAACAAAGAAAACATAGTTCACAATTAAGGAAATTGCAGATTCATCAGGAAAACTAAAACATTCATTCGATCTATTCATTCATGAACAAAAATACACCAATATAGAAACGTAAAAAGTTTAAACAGATAAATTTTTACATAAGTCAGAATGAAAGCAGGAAGAACACCTAAGCACCACCTTCGTCTTCGGAGTTGAGCAAAGTTGGATCCAGTTGAAAGCGATGAAGACGTTTTTCTTTTTCTCTCTCGGCAGTCTTCGTAGCCTTCCGAGTAGACTTTCATGATCTCGACGTTAAGCTCGTCCGAATCCCTATATTCTGCCTGTATCTGCTTTCTGAGCTCTTCGGTCAGAAGAGGACCCCTTCCCTCAAGCTCCTTTATTTTAAGACGAAGCTTGTGGCGTTTGTTCTTGTGTCTCCGTCCTTCATCCTGGGCCTTTGATTGAGCCTCGCCAAGTTGAATAGCCAGGCTTCGGTTGGCCGAAGAAAACTCCTCATTCTTGGCCCTCAGGAGCAGGTTTTCTTCGACCAAGCCGGCGTTCAGATCGGTTAAAGTTTGTTGGCTGGCTTCGGAGGCGGCCAACCTATCTCTTGTGGCCCTTAGTTCATCATCAGACGTCTTCAAGTCCATCTTAGCTCGATCCAAGTCTCGTTGGAGGCCATCGATGACATGAAGAGCGTCTTCTCGATCGGCCCTTTTTTGAGCCAAGGTCGATCTCAACATATTGATCTCCTGTCTCATGAAATCTTCCTCGGCTTCCCCATTTATGTGTCTTGGATGCAAACGTCAAAGACGAGATTAGCTCAGATATGTCCGCATAAAGGCTCAAGCCAGTACCCAGATATACAATTAAGAACAGAAAGACAGAAAAATAAAGAAATGATTATTTACCTTAGCCAGATAGCTCATCCCTTCATCGAGCAAATTCCCGTCCGTGTGATCACTGAACCGATGATCGTCAGTGTTCCTTACGAAGGCCCCGAATAGGTCGAACGAAAAGTTAGCATTGAATCTAGGCCACGAGTCGGAGATCCCACGGCCGCAGATGATAACCACGACACAAGGACCAAGGGTCGTTCGAGCGAGGATCTTGTCCTTTTCGGGGAAGGAGCCGGTTGCTTTCGGGAGGAGAGAGTTCAGGTTCAACAGACACGGCCTCTGGAGAGGAGATTTGTTTGACTGGGTTCTTGGAGAGAGTGGACCGGCCGCAGAGAGCTTGGGTGGTTTGTCAAGTGTCGCGCTTCTCTTCCGGATAGGTTTGGGATGCTTCTTCTCGATCCCTTCTTGAAGAATCTGTATTTCTGGTGCAGACGAAGGGGGTATGATCGAAGATTGGGGCACCCTAAGCTCTTCGGCGGTCAAAGGCGTTATCTTACTTTTCAGCTTTTTGGTGCGGAGGATGCTTCTTCGTTCAGGACGTTCGAGTAGGCCTCCTCATCGAGGGACGGATGTGGTGGTTGGCTCAACTTCTGGGGTGACTTCGGAAGGGCTTGGAAAGGGTGTTGTTCTGGTTTTCGATTGCCTCCTCTTACGGGCGAGACGGAGGGTCTCTTCCAAGCGAGGAACCTCTTGACCACAGTTCGTCGATTCGGAACTCAAATCTGTGTATATTTTCGGATTGGTTCGGCCAGGAGCAACTTCGCTCGAGTTTCAACACCAGAAGGCTTCGGACAAAAAATCTTGAACTCTTTTATCTCTAAAGAGCTCGGTTTGATCAAAGATACTGCATAATCAATACAACTCTGTGTTAGAATCCACATTATAAAAGCATTTTCAAAAAATTCGTATACATATAAAATAGACCGATACTTACATTTATGGTCATATAACCATGCTTGCTTCAAGAGGAGTCCGTACTTCCACTCCTCTTTGGGGAAATTGTCAAAAAGTTCCATCATTTCCATTTCTCTTTCTTCAGAAATGTCTCCAAAGTCAGCAGAGATTTTCTCGTCAGTGGCCCAGTTCGGTAGGGAAGAGATTTTGGGGCCTTTGACGTAGAACCACTTTTCATGCCAGCCCCTGTTGCTCGAAGGCGTGTTCACCAGCGAACGCCTCTCGAATTTCTCTCATGACTTCGGAGAATGCTTGCTAATGGCCTTGAACCCCTTCTCCCTAGATTGTACTATTTTGTATATTGTAAAGAAGGAGTCCAGGGAGGGCTCCACGCCCAATTCGTGACAGAAGGCCACGAAGGCCAAGATGTGAATGTATGAGTTTGGTACTAGTTGAAGCTTAACCCCACCCCGTAAACCCCAAAGCAAGGTTACTATGAAGATATGCAAAGGGAAACGAACCCCCTTCTCCAACAGAGTCACAGGAACGGCCGTCCAACCTTCTGGTCGTTGGTACATCTTTTCACCGGATCGAGGAACCCTAGCTGCATGGGTATCCGGGATGTGGTATCGAGACCGAATCCTCTTTAGTTCCGCCTCTGTGACGATCGAGGGAGTATTGGCATGCGAGAATCGCTCAGTATTCCTGTAGTATTCGGAGGGGGTTTTGGGGTTTATTGGGGGAGGGTTCTTATCAGATTTCGACCCCTTTGGGTTCATTGTCGAGGCTCCTTCATGAGCAACAGTGGTAGGATTTGGTGGAACGGCTGTGAGCGGGGTTACCAATATAGGAGAGCCTTTGCGAGTAATCACAGGAAGCCATTGTTGATTAGTTCTGTAAGAAAGGAGAAAGTTCGAGAAAGTCGAGAGTTCGAGAAAGGCGCTCGAAATTCAAATGAGCAGGTAAAACTGTCAAAGTTGATAAAGTTACCTTTTATACTGACAGTTACATGGTGTTCAAGGCCGGCTCATTAAATGTTAGTAATGATTTGGAATTTGAATGGGAAGGTCCTGGTTCGGTGTCCATGTATCTATTAAATAGGGTTTTTTCGATTTGGGCCTCCATTCTCTTCTCCTTTCATTTCGTGAACAAATGATTGGGTACACTTCAATTATCTCTCACTATGGACCTTTAGTAAATTATCTTGGGCTATTCATAGTTTTCTATTAAACATTACATTAAAAAAAACTAGGGGCAATGTTGGGTCGTGATATTTCTATTTTTGGGGCTGTGTACATTGGGCCTACTCACATAAAGAATCCATTGGGCCTTTATTTTTAATCCGATTAAAAGCCACTTAGACCCTACCACCATATTATATCCGTTTTAATCTTTTAAGGTCTGATTCGGTCAAATTGGATCGACCCATTAGATATTTTAATATCTGTTACTTTGACTTGTGATGATGAAAAAGCATGACGGTTGACTAAGGCTCCTGCCATGCATTAATGTGGATGGGATCATAATGGTGGCCAGAGAAAACAAATGGCCAAAAAGCAAGAGATAAACCTTATACTGCTTCAGAGCCCAACAGTCGGTAAGGGTGTCGGGTAGTAGTGGGTGGTACAAGTAATCCGTGCAAAGATAGTATAACTAAAGCAAGGAAGCCATCATCTGAGGCACGTTTCTCACACATATTAATTTTTTGATTCTCCCATATACACACGATCGAGAATTATTATCTCTCTCAAAAACACTAGACCATACATTCCTCCATCGTTAACCTTGTGAAGACATACTAATTCTCACGCTCGAAATATTATCCCCGACGGAACCGTGGTCAAGCTTTTTTGTCGATTTGTGTTTATTTATGCAGGATCGGGGACGTCTTACGTGATTGGGACGTGGAGAAAGATCCTGGCGTTAACAGCTGCCATTATGACGAAGGTTGATTTAGTCCAAAAATTAAAAGGAGAAAAAGATAAATTTTAGTGCAGTTGGTATCCAAATATTTATACAAAGGTAACCATTTTAGTTTTTGTGGGTAACCAATAGAAATTTTAGTGCAGTTGGTAACCAAAACTTTCAAAGGTAACAATTTTAGTTTTTGTTGGTTACATTTGTATTAAGGTTTGGCTACCAACTGCACTATAAAAAAATATATATATATAATAGATTTTTTATAATTAATTGGTAACCCAATAAAACTGAATTGGTTACCTTTGTATTAAGGTTTGTCTACCAACTGCATTATAAAAAAAAACTACAATAATTTTTTTTTAATTAATTGGTAACCCAATAAAACTGAATTGGTAACATTTGTTTAAAGTGTTAGCTACCAACTGCACTATTAAATAAAAAAATCTATAATAGATTTTTTTTAAATAAATTAGAAACCTAATAACACTGAATTGGTTACCTTGGTATGAATGTTTGGCTACCAACTGTCATTTATAAAAAAAGCAAAGAATCTGTCTTATATGAAAAATCGCAGGTATAGATGTGGAGGATGACGTTAATAGTGTGGATAAACATCATCTCCACTGGATCACTAGAAGAATTATTACTTAAACTTCCTTGATCATCTCCACTGAAAAATTCCTCCGTAACATTGTACTCTGCAAGACCGGGCACGCTCTCATCCAGATCAATGGAGTCCCCATCGAGGTAATTCAGCCTGAAATCCTCCGCCACAAGGCCTTCGAACCTATCCTGCTATTGGGTCACCACACACCTCCCAGATCACTCCACTTTCAAGTTTCAAGTTTTCGCCGGCGTGGACATGAGAATCAGAGTCAAAGGCGGCGTGGACATGATAAATGGATTACTCCACTTTCAAGTTTCAATATGCAAAATGATACCGACAAAACTAATACTCTCTAAATGAATTATTGCTTCATATATACGCCCCTTTGATTTTATTTTAATATGTAGAGATATTAATTACTTAATTTAATAAGTAAATCAATACTAATCCCCTAAATTAAGGAATCCTAATTGCATACTAATTCCCTAAATTAAGGAATTCTAATTGCACTAATATTACAAATAAAACTTTAAATGCATTAATTGTACAAATATTTTATAAGTACACTATTATTATAATTATTTTAAAATATATAATAGAATATATAATTGATCCTATTTATAATTATCAATTTGATTATGGTGGCCACAACTATTTTATGAAACACCTTCTTCTTATTCTTACTTGTTAGGCTCGGGATTATTATTTTCATATGTATTTTCATATAATTTTCTCACATGAACGTGAAACCCACTTTATACTCATATAAGGGAGGACCATGTGAAAATATCAAAAATATATGTGAAAATATCAGTTCCCCAACGTTATTCAGGTTTCTACAAGTCTAAAACCACCACATATATTAAGGTATGGAGGGGGGAGTAGAAGGTTCATAATGAGATACCTTTCCAAAAGGAAAACCAAAACAATTAAACTGGGCGAACGAACAGATATACAAAGCTAGCTCTCTCTTTTACAAAGGGATTAGCCATTATCAGATTTCAAAAGCCAAGCCCATTAATATAACAACGATAGTACATAGCAAAAGCAGTTTCACTAGATAACATGATCAAATGGCATAACAGGTAATGAAGGGTGGGTTCCCTATCTGAATCCAAGGATAAGAGTACAGGGGCACCCATATCATATTCCATAAGTAAATGTGAAGAAGAAATAACAAAATACGAGAAGCAAGCAAGCAAACGTTTTTGAACGAATCCAATTCTGTATATTATTTTCTCGTCTCAGAATCAATGCTCTTCCATCTTTTTCAGACCTTTCATATCCGTTGTTTCCACCCTGTATTAGAGACACAAGCAATTCAATCGTTAAGGAAAAGATAACGACATTCTAATATATATTAGTTCGGAATGACTTGAAGAAATTCAAAAGGATACAGTGAGAAACTTACGTTGTTCCATATAAGCTAATCTTTTGAACTTTTGTAACCTCGGACTCGGATTGATTATCCTCGATAAAAATGGTCAAGCTGATTCATCGTCAATTAATATGTTGAGCAAGGAAAACAGTAAAAGGTGAAAGGCGTTATGCAATATAAAGATTTATAACTACCTGCGAACATTTTGAAACTTGACGTACTTTACAGCAACCGGTTTTCCCTATACACGTAGAGATGTGATATTTTAAAAATTAAAATTTCCAACATTTTATTTTTCAAAAGTTACATCCTTACAAACTTGCATTTCCTGAAACAGGCAATGGCCTTGCAATAGAATCATGTCATAGCATTGAAACTCGTACGTACCTTGTTATTTTCGGAGGATAAAAGAACTGTGTCACTCGGTGGATAGTCATTAACATTGCTGCAAATTTTGTAATTACAATGAGCACATGCACATCTTTATGGTAAGGAGGGGAAAATGATAATAATAGTTGCTGCACAGTCAAAATATCCATACTGCAAAATTTACCTAAATCCCATGTGCTCTTTATTTGAATAAAGTTTCACCGTTTTTGGACCTGAAAAATGATTTTCAGTTAGAAATTACAAAGCAGATTTCAGCATCTAAGAATATATAGATCGACATAGCAAATTCAAAAGAAAAGCAGAATGTAATTAAAAATTGTAATTAGAAATTGTATCCGGGGAACATAATGTGAAGAAATGTTCCCAAGGAATTTTTTGTTGCATACCAGAAAATCATTCCTAGACGTTTTTGAAAAAATGTAAGCATTGATTGCCAAAATAAGGAGGAAAAAATAGGGTCCATAATCCCTTTTTATGTTTTCTGGAGAAAAGAATAAATAAAAGAATCAATCAATAAATAAATAATGTGGGCTAGAAAACGACACCCAAACAAGCCCTTAAGATCCGGTGCAGTGGCCTAGCAGCTAGCACTTAAAAGGTCCGTGTGGAATGAGTTCTAAACTCATGCCAAGTTAATCAAACTTTAACTGATAAATGAAATTCAGAAGTAGTTGTATGTAAAGCCGTATATGATTAGACTCGCTCTAGTAACCTAGAGCTGGAGCCCTGAAGTAGATGTCGGAAAACCATGAAAAATACTAAAAGTAAATGTAATATAAGGTATTATATTGAAACAGTTCGTTGAAACTATCAGTAAGTTACAAGCCTTTTAAAGACGGTTTCAGAAAAATATATACCTTCCTCCTCAGGTCCTTTGAATGCAATAGAGTGCAATTTAACGACTTGGGTGAAAGGTATGTAAATCAAGAGTTGCTCATCTGCATCACTCTCCAGATTCAAACCGTCATCTTCTCTATAACCCTGGTGCACCAACCAAAGATCAATTAAATTCACTTATAAATACAATCGCAAATAGCTAACGAAAAAGTGTAAGAACAGAGAAGAAATAACAAGGTTACCACAAGAAAAAAAGATTTTAAATTCATATGAAGAAAGGTCAAGCTCAAAGTAGAAAAGTAATAAAGCAAGGAAAATATTGGTTTCCCATTTCCTGCAGCCATGGAAACATTAGTTTATTTAAGAGTTAGATACACTTGACACCCTCAAAGTTTGCAATCAACTTTGCATTTCGTAATTTAAATCGTGAAACTTTTGAATCTGAATTATTATTTTCAGGTCAAAGTGCTCCTCCAAACACATCTCCGGCCAAATCATCACGATCGGAATTTTTCATTCTTGGCTATGCAAATTTCATCACCATGAATCTCATAATTACTTGGCGGCCGTGGCGAATTCTGCTGCAATTTTCCCACAGCAAACTCTTCTTTTTTTCTGATTGATTCGAACATCAGCAATCATTGGAACTGAATCCAGTTGATTCGACTGCAATTGGAAACGATATTCATCCTTGGTTGGGTGATTAGTAGTCGAGTTATGGCTTTGAAGTGCTAGTGTGCTACAATGCAAGATGTTTTGCTGGTAGAGAAGACTGACCAAATTTCATGACTCATAGAATAAAGGATGGAGGTTCAGCCTCAATTAGTAGCTAATTTAGAAATTAGAACACATTTGAGATGCGAGAAAGTGATAGACTAGGAGACAGTTGTAAAACTTTCAGTCATTAAGGGGTGCGAGAAAACCTTAGGCGTTTGATCTTAAAACCTAGATTCATTTTGTAGGCTAGGGAACGATCCCCTAACCTGTTCAATATTGTAGCGGATGCTTTCTCTAGAATTGAATAAAACAGCTCACAGAGTGTGGGGGCGTGGTCATAGCAATGGCAACTGTTATTTAGACAAAACTTTCAAGATTGGGAGCTAAAAGAGGTGGCAGACTTGCTAGCTGAGCTAGAGGAGAGAGAGTTCGATCTTGATCACGAGGAACAGTCCAGTAGAAAGAAAATAGCAGTGTAAGCTTCTCTGATCTCTGTGCATTCTTATTCAAGGTGCTGCATGCTAGAGGATGTCAATTGCTGCCTTGGAAGAGAATTTGAAGGTGGGGGCGCCCCAGAAGATGCCTTTCTTTTCTTGGACACAGAGTTTGGAAAGTATCCTTATTCAGAGCAATCTCCAGAATAGAGGGCATCGACTAGTAGAAGATACATCATGTGTTATGAGGAAGAAACAGTGGACCATCTGCTACTTCATTGTGAGGCACTAGAAGTGACAAGGACAACAATAAGCTTTTTTTAATTTTTCTTATTTATGATTTTTAATTGGGTTACAATGGTTTAATTTGGAATTTTATTTAATCTAGGGGATTATGGTAGCCTATATATTTTACTTAAGTAATTAGGGTAGTTTAGTCTTTTAAATCGAGGTTAAGCTTTTATCTTTTCCCTTCAGCATTTGTAATCCTGAAATAATTTATATTCGATTATTGAAATCTAAGCGAGTCATGTTATATCTCCTGTATCTGTGAATTGTGAACGTTAGTGATTTTGCAAACTGATCTTAAAACACTTGGAGTGGTCGATTTCTCTATGTTGATAGATAAAAACTATCTTTATCATTATTTTACATATTTCAATTTTTTCTCCTGCATCAAACCAATTTAAAATCTCCTAAGTATCACTTATCAGTGACTTCGCTGCACGTATCAAAAAACATAAAAACTTTGTAACACATGTGAAAGGCCTCAACCCATTCACAAACTCATAAAACACGACGGTCTTTACAAAGTATGTTGAGAAAAAGTAAAACCAATAATTCAAAGAGAGACGCTGAATGGAAATACAAGTAAAAAAAAACTGATTAGTAAATAATGAAAACACATTTAATAACTAAAGCTATAAGAAGAATTAGAATGAAAAGGCAAGTCTACACGTAACTAATTAATGTGACTAATGAAAAGTCATTATCGTCATAGAAATTGAATGAATGAAAAGGCAAGACTATACATGAAGAAACAACACTAATTTGTGACAAATGAATACCCATAAATTCATCATCAGAACTTCTTATTTCAATTCAGAAAGAGATTAAATGAAAAAGTAAAGTGCCCTTCTATATATTGCCACAAGAAAAAGTGGACTCTTGTTGTAAGTAGACACAATAGCATAGTCTGTAAATTCATAAAATTACCGGATAATTGATTGATGTGTCTACTCACAGCAAAAGTGTGGACATGTTTTCGTCCCAATATAAATCTTTTCCAAAAGGCAAAATATACATCAACAAACCCTTAAAACATCACTATTTAAACCCCTTAATTCAATAACAGTATATCACATATAAAAATTACACGAAGAGCTATAGAAAGGGGAAAAATCAACTACTGGAAAATAAGAGTGACCTGTTTGAGAGCATTTGCATAAGACTGGCTGGGGTTTTGATTCAGGCATTCGACCCCGGTCCAATCTATGAAGTCAACAAGATCGACCTGAACAAAGATTCACATAAATACAACATCAATCAATCAATCAGACAGATTAAACAGTAATAATATAAAATACAGAAATTAAAAAAAGAAAATTTGGTTGAATGCTCCAAGACTTTACTTGGCTTCTTTGAATTGCAGAGGCGGATCCCGCAGACATTGTGGATGACGATTAGTGTGTGTGTTTTGTGCGGGAGAAATAAAAACAAAAATATTATTTGGTAAAATAAAATTGCAAATCAAGTAGTATTTTTTTGTTTTTGTTTTTATATTATATAGGGCCTCGCCTGTATACTTGGCAAAATCCAACCCAAGTCCATGGCGGAAAGCAATGCAAAGAGCCCACTGGTATTACTATCTATACGTTATTGTTAAACTCTAACAAAGTTACCAGATTGGCCTATTAGCTCAGCTGGTTAGAGCGTCGTGCTAATAACGCGAAGGTCGCAGGTTCGAGACCTGCATGGGCCATATTTTTTTTTAGTTAGGTCAAGGGTAATATTGTCAATCCGTTGCATCATCTAGTTTAGCACGATCCAGTCCACTGAAAAACAGTATATAAGCAGTCTAAAGCCTTGCCAAAATACAGTAATTGAATACTACGTCGGAAATATGGCCAGAAAGTTCTTCGTTGGGGGTAACTGGAAATGTGTAAGTCTCCGATTGCATTTATTAATTTACCGTCGTAATCGCATCTATGTCCACGACTGTTAATTTATCTTTCTTCATATATCAATCAAATCTGAATAACACTTGGATCTTAAACGGCGTCGATGTTTTCTGAGATAGCAGACACTGCAACAGATTATCACACACAACTCAAACATTCACACACATATATATATATATGTATGTTTGTTTGTATACATCTATATACACAGAACATTTTCGTAGGGGTCGAAATATATTAGTAATTTTTATTTATTTATTGACGCTTGAAGTGTTTCTTTCAAACATTTCATCATAATTTCATCAATTAACCTAATTTAATAATTTCAATTAACCTAACAATTGAAAGACATAACCTAAATTAAATTACCAAAGTTCAAAGGAAGGAAGTGCAGGATTGGAGCAATGAAGCAGCCTACTATCTGATAAAGGGTTCCAGGGCTTCCCGGGTTTCACACTAAGTATTCATAAAATACAAAATTAAAATTAAAAACAATGAACCAAAACAGATCGAATCAAATGTGAAATCCACTAATCTAGCCATGTTTTACCAATCAAACTATTTAGTTAGCATTTTAACATCAATTGAGTTTAATATGTATTCAAACAATAGACTATTTGCTTTTTTTTCCCATCAGATTTTTGAAGATTATGAGTTCAAAACAAATATAAAATTTAATAATTTTAGGATTCCTAAATAACAATACAAATTTGCTTGAGAAAAAAAATAAAAACAAAAAGGTAATCAAATTAGATGAAGAATAATATAAAGATCTATTAAGGAACCTCAGTAAGAACTTAAGAATTGTACCAAGATTAGTATTCATTATTCAGTAAAATGCCAAACAAGTAATTTTAATACAACCATGAACAACCGCTCATTTAAAAAGAAAATCTCAACAATTTATTTCATCAATGATTAACAGAATACATAAAGATATTAGATATACTTACAATAATCTAATATATATACAGAGGCCGTCAGGCCGAGAGGCAGAGGAGCAGAGCAGTCCTTCAGTCGGCGGCAGAGAGAGTGAAGAGAAAGAGCTCTAATATTACAATAACTTGTGTCCGAGGCGGAACAAAGGGGCGCGGGGGCATCGACCCCGTAGCGATGTGGGCGGCTCAGCCGAATTAGGGGGGCCGAGCTGAGGAGAGGCAACCACCAGCGATCGTAAATGCTGCTTGGTGAAGTCATTGCCATCCAGCGACTTCTTGTCTCCTTCAGCGGCGGGCGGTGGCTCATCTTCTTCTTCGTTAAACGTTGACATAGGTTATTGTAATATTAGGGCTCTTTCTCTTCACTCTCTCCGCCGTCGACTGAAGGACTGCTCTGCTCCTCTGCCTCTCGGCCTGACGGCCTTTGTATATATATTAGATTATTGTAAGTATATCTAATATTTTTATATATTCTGTTAATCATTGATGAAATTAATTGTTGAGATTTTCTTTTTAAATGAGCGGTTGTTCATGGTTGTATTAAAATTACTTGTTGGCATTTTATTGAATAATGAATACTAATCTTGGTACAATTCTTAAGTTCTTACTGAGGTTCCTTAATAGATCTTTATATTATTCTTCATCTAATTTGATTACCTTTTTGTTTTTATTTTTTTTCTCAAGCAAATTATAAAAGTTTGTATTGTTATTTAGGGATCCTAAAATTATTAAATTTTATATTTGTTTTGAACTCATAATCTTCAAAAATCTGATGGGAAAAAAAAAAGCAAATAGTCTATTGTTTGAATACATATTAAACTCAATTGATGTTAAAATGCTAACAAAATAGTTTGATTGGTAAAACATGACTGGATTAGTGGATTTCACATTTGATTCGATCTGTTTTGGTTCATTGATTTTAATTTTGTATTTTATGAATCTTTCAGTTCCACTTAGTGTGAAACCCGGGAAGCCTGTATTGGAACCCCTTTATCAAGATAGTAGGCTGCTTCATTGCTCCAATCCTACTTGGTCCTTCCTTCCTTTGAACTTTGGTAATTTCTAAATTTGAATATAGGTCATGTCTTTCAATTGTTAGGTTAATTGAAATTATTAAATTAGGTTAATTGATGAAATATTTGAAAGAAACACTTCAAGCGTCAATAAATAAAATTTTTTTACTAATGTATTTTGACCCTCTATGATTATTAGAGTATCAAACAATAAATCAAAATTGATAATTATAGTCACAAAAAATGACTTAACTATATAACCAAAAAAATATAATATATGTCATTGTTGTAGCCATCAAACTTATACACAAAAAATAACTAGTATAATATAACAATTACAATTGTTCTTTGCGTGTTTTCATTCGTTGAAATCGTTGCATAATACTTTCATTGTCAATGCAATCAAATACATCATTCTCGATGTATGTAATCAAGCAATCATTCATCAGTTGATCTTCCATGGAATTGCGCAACCTACTCTTAATTATCTTCATCGCAGAAAAAACTCTTTCAACAGTAGCAGTCACAACATGTAAGATTAATGCCAACTTTAGAAGCCGATATACCAAAGGAAATACAATATGTTTCTTAGTACCTATGAGCTTTCTTGCAAGACCGCTAATCCCTTGAACTTCCAAAAACTCTTGATTTGTCCGCATATCATAAATGTAATTATCTAGTTGACTATCAAGTTTCATAAGATCCATCGGAGAAAAGTCATTCAAATAAAAGCTAGCGAGATGAATCAATTTGTCCTTATCAAACTAGCGAAACAATCATTAGGATTTAAGCATGCCACTGATAAAAACAAGTCGGTACTTGCTTCCGTAAAACGATCATTTAATTCTTGAAGTTGCCAATCCAAAACAGTACAAAATATCTCAACATAATAATGATGAAAATTTGTAATACCTTGAGATTTTCGACTTGATCTTCCATGGAATAAAGCATTCATATCTATAATGTTAATTTTGTGTTTGTAGCAAAATAAACAAACTTCATCAAGTAGTTTCTTCCATCCTTCATCTCTCATAGCCTTCAATAGTTGCTTAGACACTTTAACTAATTCCATAGCATTTACAATGTCTTAATCCTTTCTTTGCAATGCTTGTGATAATTCATTTGTTATTCCCAATATCTTTCTCATCAATATTAGATCAAATGCAAAATCAAATGATTGCAATGACTCTAATAAACCAAAAGCAATACCTTTTTTTTGGTATACCAAATCATCATCTGAAACCTCCTCAAGTACATCAATTCATCGAGGAGAACATAAGAATCAAGTTCAAAAGTGTCTCATAATGTTATCCTCAACGTGTCACTGTCTTTGCCGCTTAAGACTAGTTTTTTGATGTAAGCCTTTTCCACTTTGAAGTTCATTCATCAATGCTCCCGAGACTCTAGCGACTTCTTTTCTCTCGAAAACTATTTCGGCGCTTGCATGATGCTCCAACCACATTTAACAACTCAGAAACCTTATTAAAAAACCAAGTAATGTGTTTATGCTTACTAGCAACAACTACAATAGTTAATTGGAGTTGATGAGCAAAACAATGGACATAAAATGCAAACGGATTCTCATTCATAATTAAGGTTTTGAGACCATTAAATTCACCTCGCATGTTACTGGCTCCATGGTACCCTTGACCACGTATTCTTGATAAACTTAGTCCGTGACTTGAGAAAAAGGTCTCAATTGCTTCTTTAAGCAATGACGCAAAGAGTACTAGTAACATGAATTATACCAACAAAAACAACAACACATCCCTTTCTATCCACATAACGAAAGCTATGGCCATCTGTTCTTTGATTGAAATATCACGTGACTCATCAACTAATATTGCAAACACATCATCTCCAATATCACTAATGATAGCAATGGTAGTTTCTAATGCAACACAATTTATAATATCTTTTTGAATATCACTTGACACCAATTTCAGATTTTTTTGGAGCATTTTGCAACACAACATTGTTGATACTTTCATTGTGATCAGCAAGAAATTGTAGAAGTTGTAAGAAATTTCCTCATTACTTGAATCCTCATCTTTATCGTGACCATGAAAGGATAACCCTTAACCTAAAAAGAAATCTTATGCAATCAATCGGATGCATTTAAGTTTAATTTGATATTCAAGTCTCGTTTGTTCATATTGTTTAATAAAAACATTTTGAATGTTTTGCTTTGGTTTCATCAGATCTTGACATTTACTCCAAGCTTGGTTATGAGCACTATTAGGCCCTCTAGCATGAATATCAAATCTCTCTTTCTTGCTCCATGTTGTGAACCCGTTAGTACTGAAAGAATCACCACCCGCTTGTTTTCCAGTGTCCGGCCTAAATAGATAGCAACATAAGCAAAATGTTGCATCAATAGCTATGCTATACTCCATCCAATTTCCATATTCTTTAAACCAAACCAAGAAGGATTAAATCTACGTAAGTATCTCCCAATTTGTGTATGTGGGAAGTTATGCTTGAGAGGCTGACAAGGACCCTTTAGCATGAATGTTCTTCTTACTTCATCTTGAATATTAAGATGATACTTTGATATTTTCTTTCGCAACCCGGGGTCTGCTTCAAGTACTTTATCATCATTTTTTTCTGATTTTTGTTAGAACATGATCCTTCAAATGCAGAAGCTTTTTTGAATACAAATTTGTCCATAGTAGTTGCAGTGCATTTTATTCTTGTTGGCAAATTGTTTCTAGAAACAAACCCTCACAATCGATACTTCAAAAAATTATGACCTGTAGATATGTGTTCTTGTCAACAGATTTGAAATTTTCACACACGTAAAGGATTGTACCAAAAATAACTCATACACTCCCATTATTATATCTATCAAGTTACAAACAGTTGAAAGCCAACATTAATTATTCTAGAGACTAGTGAATTATTTTGAACTGAGATTTATCTCATTAGTGACAATTACACATAACACATTTACACTTGCAACCAGACATCAACAAACATAGTTTTTTCTAGTCACAACTTGTGACCAAAAGTACCACCAATTATTAAATTCTAAAATTCCTAATATTAGCAATTTACCAAGAGTATATTTACTAAACACATGTCAGGAAACTATTATTCATTACCCAGTTACCCTCTCAAAAGATAGAAACTATCAGGAATTCATAAACCATATAACAATTTGATATTTATACATAAAACATATGATTATGAAAAACCCTAAATGCATACTCAAATGTAATAAATTTAAAGCCAAATAAAAGAGAAATATCTAAAAATCCTGAAATGCTGTAAATTAATCAATGAAACCCTAATACATAAATTTTACCAGCTGGCTTTGGGGAAGAGGTGGTGATGGGAGGCATAGGCATCAGTGGGTGGGACTCTGCTCTCAAAGTGAAAATGTGACAGAATTATCAGATCAGGAAGTGGCTCTTCTTGTTGCCCTGTTGCGAAACAGAGTAGAAAGAATAGGACCCCTATTAAATTACTCCACAAGATAAAGTGTATTTAGTCACTGATGATCACTGATAGTGATTAGCCAAGACCCTGTTCTTCCACTCTCAGAGAACAAGCGAGATGAGTAAAGTGAGTGAGGGCACCTGGGCATGAGTAAAAGAGTAAAGTGTAATACCCAATTTCAGTGCGGTCAAATTACTCTTCTAACCCACAAAAAAATCTATTCATCATATATAAAAAAAATTGGAGCAATTGACCCCACAGCCTAACAAGTAGCTTCGCGCCACTGCTTACTGGTATTGTTTGTTTCGGAGGCTTAGATGTGGGCAATGTCTATATAAAGCTGAATCTGATATGTGATTTGTTCTTGATTGTGGTATGCAGAATGGAACCTCTGATGAGGTTAAGAAGATTGTGTCAATGCTTAATGAAGGTGCAGTGCCGTCTGGGGATGTTGTGGGTAAGTATTATCAAGTTCATTTTCAATGGAAGTGTTGTTATACACTTACACTCCATTCTTTGGATAATATAATAGCCGTTTTGGCTTTTCACATTCAAAATTGATATGAATTCATTTTAATTTTAGTCATTACAATTATGAGTATTGTAAACAATCTAAAAATTACATCAATTTTGAATTGAAAGTGTCTCTAATAGACTTCAAAAAGTCAAAATGCTCTTACATTTTGGAACGGAGGGATTAATCAATTTTTGAATTGGTTTACTTACAACCATATACGTGGGACGTAGTTGAGTTTTTAAAGCTAGGTTATTACTGTAGGTGTTTAATAAAATTTTAAGATTAGTGAAATTCAAATGTTCTAAGGTGTTTGTTTACCTCTTAATATCTCTTAATAGCTTCACATCTGAATAAAATTGTTTGGTAAAATTTTGTTCGACTCTTATTGTCTCTTAATCGGTAAGAGGAAGATATAAATTTAATCGAGATGCCTCTTAATGAAAAATTTAAATTTATGGAGCCACTATAAATACTGTACTCCCTCCATTTAAGATCATTATTGAGTTTTGAAAAGTCAATTTGAGATATTTTTAAATTTAAAATTGATATATTTAAATTTAAAAGTCATTAAGATGTTTTATACTTTTTAGTTATCAAACAACTTTTTAAGTTCAGATGCTATTTCACTCAGATGATCTAATTTATTAAGATATACTAACCATTCAAATCTTAATTGCTCAGTTTTATCAAACACCAGATTTTTTATGTACTTTTGTTTGAACAATGTGTTCCTGTGCTATAGTTTTGACAATTTTGTTAAATATTGTTGTTAATGTAAGCAGTTAGAATATGTATATGTTCCTATATTGCATCGAAAAATTTAAGCTAAGCAGGAAGTGTTTTTAAGCAAATGATTCATGCAGTAAATGGACTTTCTAGTTACAAAATAAGTAATAACACTTGAAAATATTTGGTTTAGTACTCTCATCAGGTGACCATCTTTATATTTTGGGATGTCCCAAATTAAATAGTCCTATTCTTTGCATTGCTAGTTTGATTTGTCAGTTTTGTTATCCTTATATGAAAAAGTTACAAGAGGGAGTTTGAAACTTTGTGGATCCCATATGATATTTCAGTGCACTACTTTAAGGGTATAATGGGAAGTAAACTATAAAGTCTTCTTCAAATTCTAATTTTCCTTGAATTACGTTCAAAGTGAAGAGGATTACTTACTTAAATTGGGACTATGCCTTTCTTCTGCACCACTTACTAGGGGACTGAAGCAAGAATTTGGGAGAAATCCTCAAGTCTTGTCTGCACTCTCATTGTTCTTCCCCCTTTAACATTGTAAAGTTTTCTGAAAAGGCTGACAGTGTACATTGATTTTCATTCACAAGGAATGTAATGCAAAATTTTACCAACTATGATAATTGATTCTTCTGAATCTTCTTCAGTGTTTATGTTGACAATTGGATGTTCTTGCAGAGGTTGTGGTGAGTCCGCCGTTTGTGTTTCTTCCAACAGTACAAGGTTCATTGAAGCCTGATTTCCATGTTGCGGCCCAAAATTGCTGGGTTAAGAAAGGAGGTGCTTTCACTGGTGAGGTTAGGTATGTAGCAATCCACTCTTTAGACTTTTTTGTAACTATGACATTGCTTCTTTTTTGTATGCTGCTCTAGGCTTCTTTAAATAATTTATTTATGTGACCATTCACAATCTGGTCTGGCGACTCTGGCTTAATAAAATTGATAAATGATTACATTGTACCTTCATAGTCCATTCTTTTGATAAGCATGCTTTCTTCATTATTCATGTACAGATCTGGGGCATGTTATGGACCAATAAAGCATATATTTCTTTAAATATGACTTAATTTCTATTTTTTACTTTCATATATATATATATATATATATATATATATATATACTATCTATACTATGTACATGTTTGGCATCTTAATTCTTCATTTAATCCTCTTTGAAATTCTCAACTTTCAGAGTCCATCTACGATAGATTCTCATGTCGGTGTTGGAGTTATCTGTGCAATTGGTACATGGTATTTCATTAAAGTCAAATAAGAAGGGCCAAAAAAATCTTTAATGCGTACCTCTTTTGCTAGGAAATAGTCTTTAATGTGCTGTTTTAAATCTTATCATGTCCATCTCTAACTAAAAAACGTATCATTATTGTATTGTAAGATAGGGGTTCATTGTATTGTAAGTTTTGGCACACTTTTTAAAATTACACTAGAGATATTGTATCAAATTGCTCCTATATCTTATTGTAATATGAATATCACTATCATAAGCTACGTATTGCATATCATAAGATAATGACAACTATGCATAGCTGATAGGCAGATAGCATTAGTTTAAGAGTACCATGTGCTCACTGCCTCACTCCGATTACTTATCTAATCTTGCACGTATATTACTTCAATTGATTTGACCAGCATTTCCTGTTAATAGTGCATACAATGAGTCCTCTTTATATATTTCAATTATAGGGAGGATGAATAAAAATGGCGAATATGTGATTATGTTAATTTCTGGCATGATGATGCTGATACTTGCAGACACAATTGCAACTTTGTTGGTTGGGTTTGCATGGAGGTCATTAAAGGAAAGCACAATTGTAGTACCACAGTCCAAGCTGACGTTTTTCGCTAAGATGCTTGGGCAAGGATCAGCCCATCTTTAATATTCAAATTCACTTTAAAAAAATAGAGTTTTGTTCTTCATATTTTTAGATGTTGTTTCAGTTATGCTGAGTTCAGCATCTCTTCTAGACTGAAGTAGTGGAAGATACAATTTCCAAGCTCAAGTATTTTACCAAATACATGTTATACTTCACTCCATTATTAGGCAATCCTTAGAAATTTTAATAGAAGTTTATTCAAAATTAGAAAAAGAGTAAAAGGATGAGACCTTGAATTCAGGAATAATTAGCAATAAGAACATCAGTTTTATTTTTCAAAAATTTACAGTCAAAATGTTGCGTCATCTCTACTGATTTTTATGTACAATTATGTTATATTGTTATCATAGCGCCTAGGCGTCCAGACGATGGAAAATTGATATGGCAATGGACGCCTTGAAGTGGAGTTGCCATGGCGCACGCCTTAGCAGCTCTGGGCCAACCAAAGTATTTTACAGTTCTGACATGTTAGGATTAGATCACACGCACACGACAGTAAAGAATCAATACAGGAATTTACGTGGTTTCCCAATTTGGGTACGTCCACGGGAGCGGCTAGATGTTTTATTAATTGTTTGAGTACATAGAGTTTTTTCAATAGAGTATATATAACTGCTAGGGGTACTCAAAAAAATCGGTTTTTTCGGTTTTTTAACGAACCGGCTGAATCCGGTACCGGTTTTTTTCGATTTCGGTTTTTTCGATACCGGTTTTTCGGTTTTTTTATACTTTTCGGTACCATTAACGGTAATGAAAATTTTGAATTTGGTAAATACCGAAAAACCGAAAAAAATCGAGAAGTTTGAAAAAAAACGAAAACTTATCATTAACATTGATATTGTGATACATTCTGCCAAGAAAAAGAACACTAATGTAGCTAGCACATGGAGATATGTAAACACTACTCATACACAGCCATACAAAATCACATGGAATACAGAACGGATCATGCAAGTACATGGATATCTTGTAAGATGTGGTCTACAAATAAGGCACAACTATTGCAATTTCCATAATTTATTAAAACAAACCATAATATTAAGTGGTTCCTAGTAAATAAATATTATTATTACACAAATTTTAATTTTAATTTAATATTTATAGAGGTTCAGTCCTTGGGGACATGCATTTTGACTTGTCCTCACAATCCACAAAACTACAAAACTTGCCAACAAAGTACACAAATATTTAAAAAGTGACCTTTTATGAAAAAACATAAATAAGTTGCGGTATAACAACTTATTAGACTAACAATTGTAGTTAGTATTTATAAGAATATAATTTACTAGTCTCATTTCTTAATTTTAAAAAATTTGTTAATATAAAAAAAATATTTAATTATTGCGGTATAACCGAAAACCAAATCAAAAAAACCAGATCGACTTTTATGCCGAACCGGCATCAAAACCGAAGTTATTCGGCATGCTGTCTTCGATTCTTGATTTTTCGGGTTTTTCGGTTCGGTACCGATTCGGTTTTTTACCGATGAGCACCCCTAATAACTGCTACTTCTATTACAACTCTAATTCACATTATAGCCTGAATACCCATAATGTCATTGTAACACCGTACCATACAGTGGGGGCTATGCCACCCAAACCCCCCCAAACCTTCGGTTCAAGACCCGATGTGTTAGTGCGTTGCGAAACTCCGTTCGGTCGCTTTGCTTCCCTCACTCCGCTCCGCACTTGGCCTTTTTCGAGGACTTCTCAGTTATAAGTCATAAGTTCCAACATGACCCATTAACCCATGACCCATCGATTAAACCCCTAAAAACTTATCAGTAATCGGATTTGACACATCTTTGTATTGGAGACTCAATCGCGACTTCTTTAGAGTGGATCACGATTTCTTTGAGCTTCGGCGACTCCATTTCCCAACCCCATCGCATCTCAACCACCATTTCTTTTACTATTTTTTAATATCAAGTGTTTTGTTTTTGGATTGTTATTGCTAAGTATTTACATAATTATGCATTTAATGTTATTCCATAGTGTTATGTTTTGAGTTTTAATGTATATGAAATTTTATTGTCAATATACTTGTTAAGTAAAATAAATAATATATAAATTACATATTGTAAACGATTTGTCGCCATACGGACGACTAGGCGACTAGTCGTCCAGACAATCGACTACCGCCATGACTCACCGTGGCGCCGTGACAAATATGATTGTTATTTGAATATTTGTTTTCATCTAGTCTTATAATTTCAGTAATTCAACAATACTCTCTTTAGCTAAACCTCTGCAACTGTTTGTTGGTTCTTGTCTATGTGCTCAATTCATTGCTAATGTGGTAATTGTCTCGTTTGGTTCTGAAATTTCCATAACAAAAAGTTGAAATGATCGCTTTTCCTTTGAAGTGCTGAGATGCTTGTCAATTTGGGTATTCCTTGGGTCATTCTTGGTCATTCTGAAAGAAGGGCTCTTTTAAATGAATCAAATGAGGTAATTCATGTTCAGCTATCTGATTACAATAATTATATATTCAATTATGGCATTAATACTTCAGAAGGCTCTACTTGCTAACTGATTGGGTTCACTGTTTTTTGTTTCAGTTTGTTGGAGAAAAGGTTGCGTATGCTCTTTCTCAAGGTCTGAAAGTTATTGCATGTGTTGGGGAGACTTTAGAGCAGCGAGAATCAGGATCTACTATGGAGGTTGTTGCTGCACAAACTAAGGCAATTGCAGGTGCACACTGCACACATTCGATACAAGTGATAGTGCAACTTAGGAACTTAGCTCTGTAGTCTGTATTATCATCATGTGCTTGCTATCAACTTTATCTTGATGAGGGCTTCTTTTGCACTTGACTAGTTTGTTGCTTCATTTTGTCTGTGAATTAGTATTCCTCTCTAATCTTGATTAATTTTGGTGATAATTATTTGATTCACTCTTTCCATGTCACTTGCTTGTTAGACTGCAGTTATAGATTTGGATATTCTGAATTTAAAGGTTGTGGCCTTTGGAGATCAAAAGTAGTAGATGACTTTATTGTTGATTCTACTGTATTTGCTGAGTAATTGATATTTTATGTATGATTTATACCTTTGAGGCAAGATAACTGTTTACCATGTTTAACCTGGTTTAAATGTGCATAATTTTTTTTGTTGATTGATTATGCAATTTTTTCTATTGCAGATAAAGTAAAAAGCTGGGATAATATCGTTTTGGCTTATGAGCCGGTTTGGGCTATTGGAACTGGGAAGGTTGCAAGTCCTGCTCAGGCTCAAGAAGTAAGTTGTGGCTGGATCATGATGATTTATTCTAATTATGAAGGTCTTCAATACTAAAACACATAATCCATTGGCTTTAGGCTTTATCTTATGTGTGTTAGAATATGTTGTGCTTTGAGGGATTACTCTAGGTTTATATGAGATAATCTTAACATGGGGATTTCAGTTTCCAACAATTTCCAGTGATCCAGTATGCTTATTATTGTTTTTTTTTGTTGGATTCCATCTGATGCAAACTTGAATACGGATATTGTGTTATACAGACAGGATGGCTTGAATATTAGTTTACAGATGTCTTGACCGTTATCAGTTTGTCTTTTAGTATTTGCCAAGTAAAAGTGAAAGGGGAAAGTCTGGTGCTAATACTTTTAAGTTGTCTGAATAGGAAAATTGAAACGTAGAACTGTCTCTTCTAGTGGAAAAGTAGATCGTCAAATTTTTACAATACTTTTAATGCAGAATGATTGTTTCCCTATTTCTAAAGCAGTATTTGGATCATTATAGTGGACGGTTTAAATTCAATGTGCACCAAATAATTGTTTTTGTTACTCTTGATGAACACCTTGTGGTTAAAAAGTGACAAAAGAAGAAGATAAAGTTTGCAAGAATGGTAAACTTTTGTATTTAAAATAACTATCTGTATATATATAGCTCTTTGGCTTGCTTTGAGTCTAATGTTCGAGTCTTCTTAAACATGTTTTTTTATTTCCAAAAAATAAGTCTTCTGCATCATCTGAAGATTCTGAACCATGACTTCTCTTCATCTTTGCACTTATTTAAACATGACCTGAAAGAGGAAGGTGTATGTACGAACTGATATAAGCTATTTATTCTGGCTGAAGATTGAACTGAACTCTGGAACATAATGGCTTTGCTAACGCTTGCGAAAGTTGGAGAGGGCATATCCACATAGATTAAAGCCTGAGTGGGATGTTGAAGTGAAATGTTTTCTTAGTAGTATTAGTCTATAGTCCATTCTCCCATGTAAATGGGAATATGCAACAAGATTATTTAATGTGATCTTGGTTAAATATATAACGATTGGTCCTGTACTAGGTTATATACTGGGATGTGGCGTGTGCTTTCATGAAGGATTACTTAATACTCCAAGCTGTGGAGATACTTGCCTATTTTTTTTACTTTACTTTCATGAAATAGATTCAAGAGGTTCAACATGTCAAATATTTTAGTAGTCTAAAGATTGCATTGACATGCCCTTGAATGTTAATCACCTCCAAGTCGATCTTTGCCCTCTTTATTGTGGACCACATTTGTGTTACTTGAACGTTTACCACATGTTGCATACCTATAGGCTGTAGCTCTAACACTATCATCTAACATTGACAGTGTGGAGATCCTCTAACTCCAAACTGACTCCTTGTTTCTGAACGTATAAGTATTTTGACGTCACAGGTACATTTTGAATTGAGGAAATGGCTTAAAGAGAAGATCAGCCCTGACGTTGCTGCAACAACCAGGATTATCTATGGAGGTATTTTATACAATTCCATACCATACAGTATTGTAGTTTTCAGATATGGTATTCTTTTTCTGTGTGATTCCACACTCAAGCAATCAGCATCCCCAAAAAAATTTGAAGACTCAAATAGTTTTGGTCTTTGCATACCAAAAGAATTAGCTCCTGTCCCACGGTCAGGGCATTTGACATGGCCATTGCGATGTATTTGGAAAATATAGGAGTATAATGTTAGTGTCAAAATGATGTTCTATGTTAAGGTGTCTCGGATTTATGCAACAAAATTCATCTGGTTGGACAGTAAAATTTAGTGGAGGTTTTTTCAATTAATATCAGGAGAATGAAGAGAGTTTAGATAGTGATGCTACCTTCCATCATCTGAGGATTGGCATTAATGGAACAATTTGAATGCCATTGACTCTATCCATGTATTTCATCTACCTTGTCAAAAATATAAGTTTACATGCATCTAACTATTTAATTATTAATATCATAATGTGTTACGAGTGCCATAATATATTTGTGTGGTGCCTCATATGTTGGATTCCTTCAAAAAGCATTCACCAAAATGATGATTGAAAGTCCCCACCCCCCACCCCCACATGATCCTACTTTATTACTCCCTCCATCCCACAAAAGTGGTCCCATTTACAAAGTTTGCAAACTTTAAGTATATCTTTTCTTTCCATGTTTATCCCCAAGTATAATGAGAAATTGTGTTATTGTATTTGAGATCATTATGTCATTTTATACTATCATCACTAAAATGGACTCATTTTGTGGAACAGAGGAAGTAGTATTTTAGAGTTAACATAAAGAACCTAAATATATAGTTTCGTACTTGAACTTTACCTACTATCGAGTTAAATATTACTGCTATTGCAGGTTCTGTCAATGGTGCCAACTGCAAGGAATTGGGCGGGCAACCTGATGTTGATGGGTTTCTCGTTGGTGGAGCTTCTCTCAAGGTAATGGCATTATCACTCGTCTTTGGCTCTTTGTTTTTGGCTAGTTAGATCGTCTACTAAATTTTCTCCCTTATCCTCTCCAGCCTGAATTCATCGACATAATCAAGGCTGCTGAGGTCAAGAAATAAGCGAAATTTCAAAGTTTACGCAGGGGAGTTTATCATTCATTTCAGACATTCCTTTTTTTGACTCTCGACAGCACTTTAGATTTTATTCGATCCATGAAATAAATATTTCTGATCGCTCTTATGCCAATCAAATGCTAATTTTGCTTATTACTCGGCTTGAATTCTTGTGGATAAAATATGGGCTCAATCCTTTTTGTTGATCGAGACTTCATCTCCCGTGAAAACCCTTTTTTTGTTGATTGAGACTTTATTTCCGTGTGAAAAAAGCATAGGGCATGTTTGTAAGTATCCCGGCCGGAGTTGGTTAATTGCTATAGAATTTATGTGAACAGTTGCTGAAGATCTAGTAAAAATGGTAATTATGTCAGTTGGTTATAGTGGTTGAGGTGCATGCACCCAACTGATCTGAGGGTTTTGTTCATGCATAAGAATAGTATCTCAACTTTCAAGCTTTTAGCATGTTGAAATTTCAAGCTTCTACAAGTGGTCTTAGGTTGTGTTTTGATAGTAATTAAGATCTTGATGGTTAGTATATTTTAATAAATTAGATTATTTGAGTGAAATAGTATCTGAACTTTAAAAAAAATTATTTGGTAATTAAGATTTTGATTATTTTATTATTGACAAAAATTAATTTTTTATTGGAATGGATGTAATTTAATGTTTATAGAAAGACAAATAAAATTTTATTAAATAATTTTATTTTCTTTTATATAGGTTGAAGATGGAGATGAAGATGTTGTGAGAATAAATATATATTTAGCAATATTTTTATAATTATATTATTAGCTTTAATTATAGTAGTTTATATAGATTTATAATTTTTTGTGTATAGTTTGTGTTCATATCATTACTCAATAGGATAAGTGTTTAAGTTCCGAAATGACCATAAGTTATTACTCCCTCCGTCCTTTATTATTTGTCTTTTTAGAAATGGACACACATATTAAGAAAAATAATTAATACTATGTTTCTCAGCTAAAAATAATTTTAAATGTTAATATTGTTCTTGCATTATAATAGGAGAGTGGTACTTAGTATTGAATAGAAAGTAGTGAAAGAATAAAATTTAATTTAATATTTGGAATAATATTTGAAAATAAGCAATTAAGGTTTAATTGAAATTTTCAAACTACAAATATTAAGAAAAAAACTTATTTGAAGGGATGGAGGGAGTATTAAAAATGGCTGCTAATATGTAAAAATAATAATGACAGAACAATAAATGTCGCTTAAAATATATATTTACTGGGACAATATTAGCATTATTAAAATTTAGAGGTACCAGTTAAACAAGCTCAAAACATATATCTATTTTTTCAATAGATTTAAGGGGTGTTTGATAAAAACTGTATGAAAAAAGTTGTTATTTTATAATTGACATGTTTGAAACATCTGAATAACATATTTTTATTATTTTACCCCTCTAAAAAAATTCAAAATTGTTATAAATTTATTTAATATTACTTAATATAATAATTAATGTTGTAAAAAAAAAAATCATTCAACCAAAAAAATGATAACATTTGTATGAATAATTATGCCTTAGTGTGACATTTTTAACAATATTTGTCATTTTTAACGACATTTGTAATAATATGTCATTTTTACTGTAAATAATTATGCCTGAGTGTGACTTATGTTTAGTTTAATATTTGAGAAAAATAATTGATATTTTTTATATGAATATTAAGATTCGTTCTATAATAATAAGTTTGTTTTATGTAAATTTTATTATTTGGGGAAAATAATTATAATTTTTTGCATTAATTTATACTTTTAATGGGTTTTAAAATTTGACCTTTTAATTACAAAAAAAAATATTTGAATGTATATTACATAAATTTTAATTTTGAGAAATTTAATTAGCAAAAAGTATGACTTTATTTTCACGATAAAATGAATATTTATTATTTTTTGACATTTATGTTATTTATTGCACAAATTCATAATTTAATTATTAGATCAAGTTAAACAAAAATTATAATATAAAATTTATATTTAGTGGATATATTAAACATTATAATTTGAAGGGTATATTAGCCATTATATTAAAAATATTTTTGGATATTAATTGGTCAACTACACTAGGGGTAATGAATGTTACATATTATAGACTAAATGTGTACTAATTGCTATTTGAAAAACTAGAGATGTGGTGAGTGTTATTATAATTATCTACAGAGTGTCATGTATTTTACTCAAAAGTATTTCCTACTAATTATATAATTTATGTGACGCCCTCAAAATTAGGTATACATCACCCATCTTGAGTCCGCCAGATATATGTAATATGTAATTCAAATACAACTTAATAATACAACCGCTATGTACAATACGACAAAACATAAACTGTGAGTTTGAATACAAATATTGTCTACTAGAAAGTATACAAACTCAAAAGGAGTCCTCATTACAATTATTATCACACTATTTCTGCTGAATAGTGAGGACTACTTAATGCACCATCTGGGACCATCACTCCGTTTCCTACCGTTCCAAATTTATATTGTCATTTCTCAAGAGAACGGTGAAAGCAAGGGTGAGCTCAACTAGCCCAAAGAAGAAATATTATGACTAAGATAATGAGAATAAATTATCATTAGCCTTTAAACAATGTTAAAGCGATACAATATAACAAACATCAAGTTTAGCTGCAATGAACAAGCAATCCATTAAAAGAGTCAAGTAGAGAATAAAATCTACTATCTTTTATGATTTAAAAGGTTTTTCCTCACTTTTATCGATCGGACTCAGTTTAATAAATAATCCACATCATCGAATTACCCCCGCACTACTGCCGAGGATATTATTTAGTATCACGACCATAATTATTCATGCACTACGGGCCAAGAATATTTGTGTATTCATTAATGGTCATGATCATGCCAACAAGCTCGTCCATCAATGCTCTCTACAGTTAATGATGGCGGCCCCAAAATTAGGTATACATCACCCATCTTGGGTCGCCCGGATACATAGTACATGTAATTCAAATACAACTTATTACTAATACAATATGCCGTGTATAATCTGACAAAACATAAACTGTGAGTTTGAATACAAATATTATCTACTAGAGATTATACAAACTCAAAAGGAGTCCTCATTACAATTATTATCACACTAGCTCTATTTATTGGTCTTAGCAAGATACGACTTATCTGAAATTAATATTTGAAATGCACAATTCATAAAAAGAAACCTTTCAGTGAGATTCTGTGAAAATTACCAATTCTTAGTCATTGAGATTCATGGTAATTCGGATTAATATTTAGGTATAGATATTACCTCCTTTTTCTCCTTTCAAACAAATTGAAATGATTGAAGTTTTTCTATTTGGAATCGTGTTAGGTCTAATTTCTATTACTTTGGTTTGGATTATTCAGAATCGCATATTTACAATATAGGCGTGGTAATCGGTTGGACCTTTGATTAATTAATATCTCTTTTTTGATTGACCTCCTACTTTCACGTTAATACAAAGGAGGTCAAATTTAGATTGTTATTCAAGTTAGTGAAGTTATTTCACGATCTAAGAATAAGAAGGATGAAATCACGCTCTGTAGGATTTGAACCTCACGACATTGGGTTTTGGAGACCCACGTTTCTATCGAATCGAACTAAGAGCGCTTGAGCCCTTTGTCCCGCCATTGTAAAGACGTGTGTCGCCAGGCTATGATGACAGCGTCATCCTCACCTTCCTCCAAACTTATCACCGGCAAATTGCTCAGGGGTTCCAAACTCAACGATGGCAACTAAACACGAGGGTTGCAGCTCGTTCGGGACTTAACCTAACACCTTACATGACGAAATATTTACGACCATGCACCACCG